>CM055118.1:354514340-356919867 GCA_029206835.1 Rana muscosa
CCACTCCTCCTCTCCCCTCTCCCTCTCTCTCTTCTCCCCTCTTTCTCTCTCCCCTCTCTCTTTCTCCCTCTCTCTCTTCTCCCCCTCTCTCTCTTCCTCTCTCCCACTCTCTCTCCCCCTCTCTATCCCCTCTCTTTCCCTCTCTCCTCCCTCTCTCTCTCCTCTCTCCCCCTCTCTCTCTCCCCTCTCCTCTCTCATCTCTCTCCCCTCTCTCTCTCTCTCCTCTCTCTCTCTCCCTCCTCTCTCTCTCTCCTCTCTCTCTCTTCTCCCTCTCTCCTTCTCCTCTCCTCTCTCTCATCTCTCTCTCTCTCTCCTTATCCTCTCCCTCTCTCTCTCCTTCTCCTCTCTCCCCTCTCCTCCTCCTCCTCTCTCTCCCCCTCTCCTCCTCCTCCTCTCTCTCTCCCCCTCTCCTCCTTCTCCTCCTCTCTCTCTCCCCCTCTCCTCCTCCTCCTCCTCCTCTCTATCCCCCTCTCCTCCTCCCCTCTCCTCTCTCTCTCTCCCTCCTCCTCTCTCTCTCTCCCTCTCCCTCTCCTCCTCTCTCTATCACCCTCTCCTCCTCTCTCTCCCTCTCCCTCTCTCTCCCTCTCCTCTCCCCCTCTCTCTCTCTCTTTCTCCCCTCTCTTTTTCTCTCTCCCTCTCTCTTTCTCCCCCTCTCTTCCTCCCCTCTCTTTCTCTTCCCAACTCTCTCTCTCCCCACTCCTTTTCTTTCTCTTTCTTTCTCCCCTCTCTTCTCCCCCTCTCCCCCTCTCTCTCTTCTCCCCCTCTCCCCCCTCTCTTTTTCTAATTTTCTCTCTCTCTTTCTCCTCTCTCTCTCCCCATCTCTCTCTCTCTTTCCCCCCCCTCTCTCTCTTTCTCCTCCCTCTCTCTCTCCCCTCTCTCTCTCCCCCCCCCTCTCTCCCCCTCTTTCTCCCCCTCTCTCTCTCCTCCCCTCTCCCTCTCTCTCTCTCCTCTCTCTCTCCCACCCTCTCTCTCTCCCCTCCTCTCTCTCTCCTTCTCCTCTCTCTCTCCTTCTCCCCTCTCTCTCTCCTTCTCCTCCCTCTCTCCTTCTCCTCTCTCTCTCTCCTTATCCTCTCCCTCTCTCTCTCTCCTTCTCCTCTCTCTCCCCCTCTCCTCCTCCTCCTCCTCTCTCCCCCTCTCCTCCTCCTCCTCCTCTCGTTCTCCCCCTCTCCTCCTTCTCCTCCTCTCTCCCTCCCCCTCTCCTCCTCCTCCTCCTCTCTCTCTCCCCCTCTCCTCCTCCTCCTCCCCTCTCCTCTCTCTCTCTCTCCCTCTCCTCCTCTCTCTCTCCCTCTCCTCCTCTCTCTCTCTCCCCCTCTGCCTCCCTCTCCTCCTATCCCCCTCTCTCTCTCTCTCTTTCTCCCCTCCTTTTTCTCTCTCCCTCTCTCTTTCTCCCCCCTCTCTTCCTCCCCCCTCTCTTTCTCTTCCCAACTCTCTCTCTCCCCTCTCCTTTTCTTCTCTTTCTTTCTCCCCCTCTCTTCTCCCCCTCTCTCTCTTCTCCCCTCTCCCCCCTCTCTTTTTCTCATTTTCTCTCTCTTTCTCCTCTCTCTCCCCACCTCTCTCTCTCCCTCTCTCTCTCTCCCCATCTCTCTCTCTCCCTCTCTCTCCCCATCTCTCTCTTTCTCCCCCTCTCTCTCTCTCTTTCTCCTCCCTCTCTCTCTCCCCCCTCTCTCCCCCTCTCTCCCCCTCTTTCTCCCCCCTCTCTCTCTCTCCTCCCCTCTCTCTGTCTCTCCCCCTCTCTCTCTTCCCCCTCTCTCTCTCCCCCCTCTCTCTCTCCCCCCTCTCTCCCCTCTCTCCTCTCTCTCTCTCTCCTCTCTCCCTCTCTCTCTCTCCCTCTCTCTGTCTCCCCTCTCTCTCTTCTACCCCTCTCTCTTCCCCTCTCTCTCCCCCCTCTCCCCCCTCTCTCTCCCCTCTCTCTCTCCCCCTCTCTCTCCTCCCCTCTCTCTCTTCCCCCTCTCTCTCTCTTCCCCCTCTCTCTCTTCCCCCTCTCTCTCTTCCCCCTCTCTCTCTCTTCCCCCCTCTCTCTCTCTTCCCCCTCTCTCTCTCCCGCCTCTCTCTTTCCCCCTCTCTCTCTCCCGCCTCTCTCTTCCCCTCTCTCTTTCTCTCTCCCACCTCTCTCCCTTTCTCTCTCTCTCTTTCTCTCCCCCCTCTCTCTCTTTCTCTCCCCTCTCTCTCTTCCCCCTCTCTCTTTCTCACCCCTCTCTCTCTCCCCCTCTCTCTCCCCCTCTCTCCCTCTCTCCCCCTCTCTCTTTCTCCCCTCTCTCTCTCCCCCCTCACTCTCTCCCCCTCTCTCTCCCCTCTCTCTCTCTCCCCCCTCTCTCTTTCTCTCCCACCCTCTCTCTTCCCCCTCTCTCTCTCTCTCCCTTTCTCCCTCCCTCTTTCTCTCCCCCTTTCTCCCCCCCTCTCTCTCTCCAAAAAAGTGTGTGTGTGTATGTATATATATATATATATATATATATATATATATATATATATATTAAAAATACACACTTTTTTGTTGACAAGCCAGGGTTCATATAGTTTTGAACTGTATATGTAATACATATATATTTATGTTTACACAATATATATATGTATACACACACACACACACACACAATTCAAATCGATATGAACCCTGGCTTGTCAGCAAAAAAAGTGCATATTTATTTATATATATAATATACACATGGACGCATCTGTGTTTGAACTTTGGTTTGAGGTGCACACCCTAATGCAATAGGCTGCACACGCCTATGATAATAATAATAATATAGCACAACACTTTATTGTTATATGTATCCATGTATGTGGTGGCACAGCAGTAGCCTTAGCTGAGCTGACACACTAATGTGTACGTCCCTTGTTTGTGATGGGAACATTCTCACTCAGCACTCCTAGTACCATGACCTTGGTCATTACTGTGACAGCCAATCGCAGTGATCACCATGAGCAGGAAACTCATGTAACGGTTTCAGCATTACAAACTTGTAAAGGGCCAGCGGTCATATGCTGGAGGGGGTCAATGATAAATCAGATTTGGATAATGATCATTATAAATAGATATAGCTTGTTTATGCAGTTATATGACATTAATTAGTCTTAAAAATAGAACCTCAGCTACCAGGTAGCTGGTAATTGGCATGAAATTAATTAAACCCCAGTGGAGTTTTCCACTCCGCTCTTCACATTATAAAATCACCTCAATACATGGAAAAAATCTGACTTTGTCTAAGAAGACCAAATACCCCTTCTCACCAATGATTCATCGGAGAAAAAAACATTATTTATTGGAATTTGTTTTTAGGTCAATTGCAACACAACCTAAAGTGGCAATCGTTCTTTCAGATCTGCTGTGATATCTATATGGATAATATTGTATTTGTAGTGTGATAGGTTGGAGGGTCAGTGTCAACAGCTAAGGTATGCTTCACAGACGCATCTTCATCACTCTTTTCTTACATTTAAATATTTAGACATGTTTACATTTCTGCTACGTGCCTCTTGATTCTTCAGTAACATTGTCATTACATAATAAGTTACCTGTACAAGTTAATTGGGGACAAGCTAAGGTTTCATTCAGCAATATTCATTTAGCAATATTGTCTTGCAAAAGTTATTTTATTTTGTATGTTAATGATAGACAAAAAGATGTTTTGCAGGGCTGTTGTCTTCTAAAATAAGTTTTCAGCAAAAAAAATAAAAAATTCTATGGTGCCATTGCTGAGGCCAAACCTGAAAACTTGTTTTTAAGACCCCTTTCACACTGAGGGCGTTTTGCAGGCGCTATAGCGTTAAAAATAGCGCCTGCAATCCGCCCTAAAACAGCTGCTCTATTCATTCCAGTGTGAAAGCCCGAGGGCTTTCACACTGGAGCGGTGCGTTTGCAGGACGTCAGAATAAAATCCTGCCAGCAGCTTCTTTGGAGCGCATTAGGAGCGGTGAACTCACCGCTCCTATTGCGCTCCTGCCCATTGAAATCAATGGGCAGTGCCGCCATACCGCCGGCAATACGGCGCTGTAGCAGCGCATTGTGGGTGGTTTTAACCCTTTCTCAGCCGCTAGCGGGGTTAAAAGCGCTCCGCTAGCAGCCGAAATGCGCCACAAATCTTATGGTAAAATAGCGGTGTTTTACCGCTATTTTACTGCTGACGCTATGGGCGGCACCAGTGTCAAAGGGGTCTTAATCGGAGTTCCAGTCACCTGTGGAAGAAATAAAAGTCAGCAGCTACAAAAACTGAAGCTGCTGACTTTTAAAAAACAGCCACTTACCTGTCCCGTGATCCAGCAGTGTACTCACCCCATTCGGCCTATTCGCTGTCTTCTTTCCTCGGCTCCGGCATCTTACATAGTTACATAGTAGGTGAGGTTGAAAAAAGACACAAGTCCATGAAGTCCAACCTATGTGTGTGATTATATGTCAGTATTACATTGTATATTCCTGTATGTTGTGGTCGTTCAGGTGCTGAAATTATCTTTGCTCCCTGCTGAGACCACCACCTGTGGAAGAGAATTCCACATCCTTGCCACTCTTACAGTAAAGAACCCTCTACATAGTTTAAGGTTAAACCTCTTTTCTTCTAATTTTAATCAGTGGCCACGTGTCTTATTAAATTCCCTTTCATGGAATTTTTTTGTGGGGTCACCAGTACGGTATTTGTAAATTGAAATAATATCCCCTCTCAAGCATCTCTTCTCCACAGAGAATAAGTTCAGTGCTTGCAACCTTTCTTCATAACTAATATCCTCCAGACCCTTTATTAGCTTTGTTGCCCTTCTTTGTACTCTCTCCATTTCGAGTACATCCTTCCTGAGGACTGGTGCCCAGAACTGGACAGTATACTCCAGGTGCGGCTGGGCCAGAGTCTTGTAGAGCAGGAGAATTATCGCTATATCTCTGGAGTTAATCCCCTTTTTCTTGTTTAATATTTTTATTAGATTTTACAAGTAAATAGCAAGTATAATGAACATTACATTCTGATCAAGTATAGAATTGTAAATAAATACAGCAATCACTAAAAATACATATTGAAAGAAAAGTAGTAGAGGATAAACCTCATTAACAATTATATCAATACAAATAGAGGTATAAAAGATTAGAGCAATGAAAATAAGCAATATTAAGGATAGAATATCTTGCCTCCAGACCATCCGCTCACCCCAAAAGGGAGCAAGCTGTGAGCAGATGGGGGCACGATTAAGTATGAGAGAGTATGCTGGATTATCCAGAAGGATACACCAGAGGAATGTTGTCACACCTCAATTGTTTAGTTAAAGACCTTTCTAACAAATCTTTAACACACAAAGATATTTAGTGATTGATAAAGTTAAACTTAAAAAGTATATATATAAGTCATGTAATGGACATCGCATGTGTATAAAATCCGTATTACACAAGAAACAAAACTAACCAGAGCAGAAAGACAGAAGACGTACAGAGAGAAGAAGAAGAAATATGGGAGAAAAGTAAAATATATAGAAAAGAAGGTATGGGTATAGAAAAATAGAGATAAAGGTAAAGGTTGTCTCCCTGGGTGGCGGTCCAGTCAGATCAAGGCCCCGTTTAACTATTATATTAATAGATAAATATTAAAGTATTTCAACAAGGCATCAACAATAATTGATCAAAATCTGGGGGTAAGAAGTGTTTAATCCATGGTTTCCATATTTTATTGTATGTAGTAATGTTGTTATCTTCAATAGCAGACATTTTGGAAAAGATAAGGGCTCTGTTAATTCTATGTTTAGTTTCAGCCACAACTAAAGTTTGGGTTTTCCAGGCCTTAGCTATAGATTGTTTAGCCGCCGTGGTGAGATGTAGTAGTAATTTGAATTGTGAGTTATTCAATTCAGGAGGTTTGAGGTTGAGGAGAGCCAGTGCTGGGTCTGGCGAGATTGGTATTTCCAAGGCCGTAGAGGCCATGTTAAATATCTTACTCCAGAAGGATTGAATGATTGGACATTGCCACCAAATATGGAAATGCGTGCCCGGTTCAGAACAGCCTCTGAAACATAAATTTGGGTACATGGGGGCAAATTTGGCAATCCTGGCTGGAACCAGGTACCATCGAGAAAGGACCTTATAATTTGTTTCCAACGCGAAACAGTTTGGCGAGGAATGCTTAGTAGCTGACCATATATTATCCCATTCACTTTTACTGAATGTTCTATCCATGTCATGTGCCCATTTAGTCGTATAGGATGGTAAAGTATCGTCAGATGTAGAATTGATGCGTTTATACAAAAGTGATATTAATCCTCTAGTATGGGGATCACTGTTACAGATACGTTCAAATTGAGTCATTTGGTTAAGAGGGGATCCCGTATCAACGAGGGGTGTATAAAAGTTCTTAATTTGTAGATAGCGGAAGAGCTCCTTCATGGGGAGTTTGTATATATCACATAATGTTGGGAACGTAAGAATGTCATTGGAGGAAACTAGATTGTGAAATTGAAGTAGGTTTCTTTTGGACCAAGCTGCAAATGATAGGGGGAATTTCCAGGCGGGGTAAAATGAGGGATTTCTAAGAAAAGAGAGTAGAGGGTTATGAGTGGATTGTAGGCTTTTTGTGGATCTATATTTGTCCCAGATAGCTATAGAATGTTTGGTTACGGGGTTAGATAAGTTTAGTCTATCTTTAGGAGCTAACCAGAGAAAATTATTCACTGAAATGGGGTCAATATCCACTGATTCAATCGCTACCCATAGAGGGGATTCTGTTGTAGAATGGTACTTGGGGAGTTATGCTAGCTGAGCAGCAAAGTAGTATGAGGAAAAGTTAGGTATTCCCAAACCGCCTTTCAATTTATCAAGATAAAGAGTCGATCTGGGTATACGGGGTTTTGTAGAGCCCCATATAAAAGACATCACTCTCTTTTGAGTGAGTCTCAAGAAGTAAGGAGGTATATGTATGGGGAGAACTCGGAATAGGTAAAGGAACTTTGGTAAGATTGACATCTTGGTAGCGTTAATCCTCCCAATCCAAGATAAAGGGAGAGAAGACCATTGTTTCATCAGATTAGTAGTTGACTTCAATAAGGGTAAGTAGTTAGCTGAAAATAAGTCGGGTATAGAAGAAGTGAGTTGGACTCCGAGATATGAAATATGGTGCAATTCCCAATTGAAAGGTAAAGACGTTTGAGCTTGTTGTAACTCAGATGGCGAAAGGGAAATATTAAGGGCATTAGATTTGGCATGATTAACACACAATCCAGAAATCTTTGCAAATTTGTCTAAAGTATTTACTAGATTTGGGGCTGACACATGGGGATGGGATAAAAAAATCAGGATGTCATCTGCAAAAAGACTCAATTTGTGGTGATGTCCACCTAATTCTACTCCTTTGATATTAGGATTATCTCTAATAATACATGCTAAGGGTTCAATAAGTAGGGCAAAAAGCAAAGGGGATAGAGGGCAACCCTGTCTAGTACCTCTCCTAATATCTATCATAGCTGATTTGTAACCCATATATTTAATATAAGCTTTCGGAGTGCTGTATAGTGAGGAGACCCAAGTTAAGAAATTTTCCCCAAAACCCCATTTTTGAAGAGTATATTGTAGATATGGCCAGCTGATTGAGTCGAACGCCTTCCTAATGTCTAATGATATAAGGCAAGTTGGGATACGTCTTTTTTTGGCGGCATGAATTAATAAAAGTGCTCTTCTGACATTATCCCCTGCTTGACGCAAGGGCATGAAGCCAGTTTGGTCACGATGGATAAGTTTACCTATAATGCTATTTAATCTAGTTGCCAGGATCTTAGCTAATAACTTAATGTCTAGATTTAAAAGAGATATGGGGCGGTAATTAGACCAAGAGGTAGTGTCAGATTTAGGTTTGGGAATCATTGCTATGATGGAAGTTAGTGTTTCGGTTTTGAACGAATGACCAGCTAACAAAGAATTGAAGGCTCTAGTCAATAGAGGCGTTAAAATTGAATCAAATTGTTTGTAGTATAGTGCAGAAAACCCGTCGGGGCCCGGTCTCTTGTGAGGCTTCAATTCTTTAATAGCAGCTTTAACTTCCAAGGCCGTTATGGGACTCTCCAAATATTCACACTGTTCAGGTGTCATTGTGGGAAGTTTAACATCTGAGAACAATGTGTCTGCTTTGTTTTTATCAAGGATTAAGCCAGGGTCATAAAGCTTAGCTAATTTAGATCGAAAGATTTCCAAGATCTTTAATGGGTTACTGGTGTATGCATCTCTGGAGGTTCTAAGGCGGAATGCAGTCTGTGAACGATCAATAGACTTGAGGCTGCGAGCCATAGGGGTATCGGGCTTATTGGCTTTGCGGTATTGGGTATGTTGCCGCTTGCGTAAGAGTTTGTCTGCCGAATCTGTCAGAAAAAGATCCAACTCAAGCCGGGCCTTTTCCAATTTAGTGTTAGTGTTTGCATTCGGGGCAGCTTGATGGGCCAAATGACAAGCGTTAAAATTTGCTTCAAGTTTGGTGAACAGAATCTTGCGATCTCTTTTAATAGATCTCGCCTTTTGTATCAAGCTGCCCCGAATGACAGATTTATGGGCTTCCCATAGTGTAAGGGCAGAGACATCAGCAGTGTCATTAAATGAGATATAATCATTAAGAGCCAATTCAATATCTAAGCGGTGTGAGGGGTGAGTTAGGATGGAGTCGTTAATACACCAAGTGGTGTCGTGTGACCTAGGTATTGGAGAGGTAATTGTAGCAGTAACCGCACAATGGTCTGTCCATGGAAATGGGATTATATTAGAGGATATTACTTCAGGGAGCATACTAGAGGGGAGGAAAATATGGTCTATTCGTGAAAAGGATTTGTGTGGATAAGAATAATGTGTAAAATTTCTGGAAGTTAGGTTAAGTTCCCGCAAGGTATCAACAAAATTAAAAGAAGTAAGTAGAGATTGGAAGGACCGTTTATGGGTAGGAGAGTTAGGAGATGACGGGGATTTATCCAAGAAGGGATAGATGGTAGTATTGGAGTCGCCACATAATATTATTGTTCCAAATTTATGTGATTCGATTAGTTGAAAAAGATGTGATAGAAAAGCTTCAGGACGCTTATTTGGGGCGTAATACAAAACTAATGTGACTTCAGTATCAGCAATAAAGCCTGTTAATAAAACATATCTACCCTCAGGGTCACATATTTGTGTATTAAGGGTAAATGGTGTAGAGCGGTGGAACCCAATCAGGGACCCACATTGCTTAGTTGTAGCTGAAGCTGTGTAGAATTGAGGGTAGGAGGAAGAAAGAAATTTAGGGGAGGCGTTATTGATAAAGTGTGTTTCTTGAAGGAAAATGATGTGAGCTTTTCTAGCTGAAAAGGAACGTAGAGCTTTAGTTCTTTTTTGTGGAACGTTGAAGCCTTGTACATTTAAGGACAAAATGTTTATGGGGGCCATGACATAGTAAGGGTAAGTTTTATGTAAGGGTTAATAAAACCCATATTAGGAGTTCGTACCGCCACCAAGGGAGACAGAAGAGGAGAAGAAATGAAAGACAGAAAAGAAAGAATAAAGAAGAAACCAAATAAATAGGTAGCCCTAATGACTGCCTTTAATGTCATAAAATAATGATGTACTAGTAGGGCGCAGGAACATCTCGGAGAGATAACAAAAAATCTCTGAGGGGTTCCATGGTCACCGACCGACTCCTGCATAATAGTAGCAGGAGTCAGGGGGTATGTAGGGGGCCACAAGAAGTTCCGGAGGGAAAAACAACGCCGGAGAACACTTAAGTATTATAATAGTAAACTTATATATTTCTCTATCAATAAGACTGGAGATGCAATAAACAAAAGAGAGAGAGAAAGGAAACATACCAATGTCGGGAATTATGTTGAGTCAATATTTAGACGAATGCGTCCACAAGGAGGCTAGAAAATATTGATCTTAATACTTGTGAAGTAAACCGTCTACTCAAGTGAAATAATTAATAAACAAGCTCGCAAATGTAGGGGAAAAAGAAAAAAAAAAATAGAGGATTGGGAGGGAGGAGGATAATCTATCTATATCAATGACCATATAAATCAAGGAAATAGACTTATTTGTCTATAAGGAGACAAACAAAGAAAACAAGAAACACTTGTCTCAAGAAGTATCAATGAAGTTTAAGCCTTCTGGCTGACAAAAACATAAATTAAATACATAAATTTATATTTCATAAGTAGAAAAGAATAAATATATAATAAATAATAATAAAAAATAAATAAATAAATAAATAAATAAATAAATAAATAAAAACACTTGTCTCAAAAATGTAAATGTAATATAGACCTTCTGGCTGACTAAAACAATAAATAAATACCTAAATTTATATTTCATAAGTACAATATAATATGCATATAAATTAAATAAATAGACATATTTGTCAGTAAGGAGACAAAAAAAAAAAAAACTAGAAACACTTGTCTCAAAAATGTAAATGAAATATAAACCTTCTGGCTGACTAAAACAATAAATAAATACCTAAATTTATATTTCATAAGTACAATATAATATGCATATAAATTAAATAAATAGACATATTTGTCAGTAAGGAGACAAACAAAAAATAAAATAAAATTAGAAACACTTGTCTCAAAAATGTAAATAAAATATAGACCTTCTGGTTAACTAAAACAATAAATAAATATCTAAATTTATATTTCATAAGTACAATATAATATGCATATAAATTAATAAATAGACATATTTGTCAGTAAGGAGACGGGCAAAAAAAAAAAATAGAAACACTTGTCTCAAAAATGTAAATGAAATATAAACCTTCTGGCTGACTAAAACAATAAATAAATACCTAAATTTATATTTCATAAGTACAATTTAATATGCATATATAATATGCATATAAATTAAAGAAATAGACATATTTGTCAGTAACGAGACAACAAAAAACAAACAAAAACAAAACAACACTTGTCACAAGAAATATAAGTGAAATACAAACCTTCTGGTTGACCTGTTTACTAAAACATTTAATTAATACCTAGATTAATATATCATTAATGGGAAAGCGTATTAAAAAATAAAAAATAAAAATAATAATAATGGAGAACAGGATTCTAACTCTTCAATCAGAGATAGTGTAATGCTTTTCAGAATAAAGCATTGGGGCTAGTACCCTATAAAAAGGGAGAAACATGGCTAAGATCAATGAAAGTTGAACAATCAATCCATTGAGTCGACATTTATCGGTGCCTGACTATCAAAACGTCCTCGTTTATGAAGATTCTGTCTGGTATAACCAGAGGGGTTTGGGTCCAAGTCGGTTTCATTTGGAGGTGATCTAGAAGCCGTTCGTCTACGAGGTTGCTCCTTAGAATTGGTGTGATCCATCAGGCCTAGATCATTTAAGGCTGACCGTAGTTCATCGGACGTGCGACAGGTATATCTAGTTTCCAAGTGTGTAAAGCGGAGAGAAAATGGAAACCCCCAGTGGTATATGATTTGATGCTTTTGAAGTACTTGCAGCAGTGGTTTCATAGAACGCCTCTTAGTAACAGTTAGAGGGGAGAGGTCTGTAAAGAGCTGATAGATATTGCCCTGGAACTCAAGAGTGTTTTTACCTCTAGCAGCAGCAAGTATTTGCTCCTTTGTTTTATAGTAATTAAATTTAACTATAATATCCCTAGGGGGTCCATTGGGTTTGCGTTGAGTTAGGGCCCTGTGGACTCTGTCCATTTCCAATCTCTCAGGTGAAATACCTGGTAACAGTTCCTGAAACAGTGCACATATAGTTCCCTGTAAGTCTATGATTGATTCAGGGAGACCTCTGATTCTTAGGTTGGAGCGACGGTCCCTATTCTCCTGGTCTTCCAAACGGTTTTGTAATAAAAAGTTCTCATCCTTAAGCTGTTCAATAGTAGTATTATAATGCTGTGTGGTAGTTTCTATATCATCTACCCGCATTTCCAATTCAGCTGTTCTATGCCCCAGCTCCCTAATCTCCCTTGTCAGCTTCTCAGTTATCTGGTCTGAAGTTTGTTTCAAAGCTTTCTGAAGCATTTTCTCAAATTGACTAAACATATTAGACTGAATAACATTTTCAGGTGTTTCATAGTCAGAGTCAATCTCACCAGCTGTGTCCAGAGTTTTGACACTGTGTGACAGGGATTTAGGAACCCGCTGTGTGCGAGTCTGTGAGGTACCAGGCGCCGCCATCTTGGATGTCTGCCGGGACAGTGTATCTTTAGAGGTACCAATCTTATATTTCGTTTTTGGGCCCCTCGTGACCATCCTCAATACGCCGAAGTGTACCTGGTGTGAATTTGCGGGAGCTGGTGCTGTTTGCGGTAAAAGGCAGTGGTCGGTTCTCCGGTTTGTTTAACCCGGGAGCGGAGCTCTAAGGGGATGCGACTTCTCCCTCAGGCATCCGCGCATGCGCCCCTCGTTAATCCCCTTTTTAATGCATGCCAATATTCTGTTTGCTTTGTTAGCAGCAGCTTGGCATTGCATGTCATTGCTGAGCCTATCATCTACTAGGACCCCCAGGTCCCTTTTCCATCCTAGATTACCCCAGAGGTTCTCCCCCCAGTGTATAGATTGCATTCATATTTTTGCCACCCAAATGCATTATTTTACATTTCTCTACATTGAACCTTCACTTGTCTGGATGTTGTGAATGGGTTTTTCTTTACCATAGAGAGGACCCTGCAATCATCCACCACTGTTGTCTTCTGTGGACATCCAGGTCTTTTTATGCTGCTGAGCTCACCAGTGAGTTCTTCTTTCTTCAGAAAGTGCCAAACAGTTGATTTGGCCACTCCTAATGTTGCTGCTATCTCTCTAATGGATCTGTTTAGTTTTTGAAGCCTTATAATGGCCTGTTTCACTTGCATGGACAGCTCCTTTGAGCGCACGACGTAGGTTCACAGCAATAGATTCCAAATGCAAATACCACACTTAGAATCAACCTCATTTGCCATGTAATTGCCCACCCCATTAATTTGTTCAGATCTTCTTGCAAGATTTCCCACATCCTGCGGAGAAGTTATTGCCCTGCTTAGCTTTCTATTGTCCACAAATACAGAGATTGAACTGCTTACCCCATCCTCCAGGTCATTTATGAATAAAATAAACAGGATTGGTCCCAGGACAGAACCCTGGGGGACCCCACTAACCACCCCTGACCATCCCGAGTACTCCCCATTTATCACCACCCTCTGAACTCTCCCTTGTAGCCAGTTTTAAATCCATGTACTCATCCTATGGTCCATGCCAACGGACCTTATTTTGTAAAGTAAATGTTTATGGGGAACTGTGTCAAATGCTTTTGCAAAATCCAGATACACCACATCTACGGGCCTTCCTATCTAGATGGATCTTCACTATGGGCACCCGGTGGTGACTGCTTGCAGCTTTACAGCTGGGTGCCCACTGTGAATGCGCATTGTGAATGGCGAATGCAGTCTTCTGTGACCTGTCGGTGTCCCAGAAGACTGCAGGGGGGAGGAGAACTTCTGTTTCCGATCGCTGCCAATTGTTCAAGAGGAGCGGGGAACGAGCCTTTAAATTGAAACTTCCACTTTTGGGTAGAGCTCTGCTTTCACTACCCGCTGACTGCTCACAATAAATATACTGCGAGTGGGCGGCAGGTGCGGACACAATCACATACCTGTAAGACGGCTCTTTCTTCCTGGGTTTGGCTCCCTGCTGACCTCTGCTGTGATTGGACACAGCACAAGTTTGGCAACTGATTTAAGCCAACGATTTTAACTGGTGTCAGTTGATCGGCTATGTCCAATCACACACAGAGTTCTGTGTTTACAAACACACAGAACTCTGGGTACTGTGAACAGCAATCTGGCTGTTTCTTCTCCCTTAAAAGCAGGGAGAAAAAAACTCATATCAGAAAGTAAAAGCATGTTACACATTGTTGGTCACACAGTTAACCCCTCAATTGCCACTAAATAATAACCCCCTTCCCAGCCAGTGTGATTAGTACAGTGTACAGAATTATCATTGATCACTATATTAGTGCCACAAGCGACATCATTGTCAGTTAGTGACCCTCACAGTCACAGATTGTGTCAGTTAGGTCCAGATTTCCCATCATTTTATCACAGTCCCACTATAAGTCACTGATCACCGTCATCACTAGTATAGCATCTATAGCTGTGTAAATTCCAGTATACAGCATATACCATAGTTTGTAGGTGTTATAACTTTTTCACAAACCAATTAAGATTCACTTATTGGTATTTTTTTTACCTAAGATATGTAGCAGAATACATTGCTGGCCTCAATTTATCAGGATTTTCTTTTTTTTATCATTGGAATTTATTTTATAACAGTAATTAGAAAATATTGTTTATTTCACAATTGTTGGTCTTTTTTTGTTCATATACAGGTGATACTCGAAAAATTTGAATATTGTGAAAAAGTTAATTTATTTCACTAATGCAACTTAAAAGGTGAAACTAATATATGAGATAGACTCATTACATGCAAAGCAAGATAGTTCAAGCTGTGATTTGTCATAATTGTGATGATTATGGCTTACAGCTCATGAAAACCCCAAATCCACAATCTCAGAAAATTAGAATATTGTGAAGCGATGCAATATTCTAGGCTCAAAGTGTCCCACTCTAATCAGCTAATTAAGTCATTACACCTGCAAAGGGTTCCTGAGCCTTTAAATGGTCTCTCAGTGTGGTTCAGTAGGAATCACAATCATGGGAAAGACTGCTGACCCATGATTTTTTTATTTCTTCCAGTAGCACCACTGACATTAGGACATTTTTCCTTCCAGTTACACTACTGATGGAGGGATATTTTTTCCTCCAGCGATACCACTAACACAGAAGCTTTTTTACTTCCAGTGACACCACCAATGCAGGGGAATTTTTTTCTTATAGTGACACCACACACATAGAACATTTGTTTCTCCTGGTGACACCACACACATAGAACATTTGTTTCTTCTGGTGACACCACACACATAGAACATTTGTTTCTTCTGGTGACACCACACACATAGAACATTTGTTTCTTCTGGTGACACCACCAGCACAGAGATATTTTCCATCCAATGACACCACTGATGCATTATCACACAAAGAAAACATTAAGGAAACATTTGGAATGGGACTTTTAAGGTGCATAAACAACACAAAATATATATCAAAAGTAAATTTTATTTATACAAAAATAGAAAAATCGATAGAATATAATAAAATCCATCATACAATAAAATATAGTTTCAGATGAACATACAGACAAAGTTTCTCGACATACCTTTGTACACATTCAAGAAATGTGTACAAAGGTAATATACAGAATGAAAAACAAAATATCACAAAGTTTGTGATATTTTGTTTTTTCATTTGTATATTACCTTTGTACACATTTCTTGTTTTTGTTTATTTTTATTTTTGTTTCAGTAGTGCTCGACAAAAACTCCCGAAGAAGCCAAATTAAATGGCGAAACATGTCGAGAAACTTTGTCTGTATGCTCATCTGAAACTATATGTTATTGTATGATGGATTTTATTATATTCTATCTAATTTTCTATTTTTTGTATAAATAAAATTTACTTTTGATATATATTTTGTGTTGTTTATGCACCTTAAAAGTCCCATTCCAAATTTTTCCATGTTGTTCTACTATTAAGGGATGTGGTGCCTATTATATACTGGTGGCTGGTATTTTTCAAATTTTCTCCACAAAGAAAAAAATGTTTGTCCTTAAAAAACAATATATGTACTGTATTACTTAAAGCAGAAGTAAACCCATCGATTTAACAGTTTCAAAAAGCAGTTACATTCCCGGCATGCCGGGAATGCTAACTGTCACATTGGTTGTGCTCTCAACCAAACTGTCAAACCATCCAATGGCTGGTGTCATAACTGATCACATGTGCAGCATCATGGCAGTTGAAGATTAAACAGAGGCCAAGATTCCTTGCCTGAAAATGATAGGAGTGTTTACTTCCACTTTAAGTAATGACAGAGCTATTGTCAAATAAACAGGTCTATAGCAGAAAAGAAAAAAACTTCTGTGGTCCATATGCGTGTACGGGGGTGGGAGGGGAAATGGTTGAGGTCAAGCTACCAAGTGTTCTTCTATCACGCGCATGCTCCTGATGAGCGGCCAAGAAGCCGCGAAACGCGTCGAGCTACCAGATGCCGTGTCAACCAATTGCAATCTGTTACCCTTATTACCAAGCGACCCCTAATTACACAGGTTTATCAGGCCATAGATTCTGCAGGCCATACAATTTTTATTACCAATTATACTTTCTCATTGTGGTGACCAACTGGAATTGCTCTTGTTTTACCTTTTGACTAATATGTCATTACCATGTTTATTGTTCTATAGTGTTTACTGTTTTACCCCCTCAGCGGTGGCTGTGCCACCAGGTCCACTGCTGTTAGAATTATTACAATGTTTACTATGCCAATTGATTTACATGTGTTGTATGATGTTTTAATAAAATTCCTTTGGTTCACCCTATTAACTCTCTTGTACATATATGCTTCAATTAAAGTCCCAATCCTTGCTCTTCCTCTTTTGAATACTAATGGTATGAAAATATGTGACCTTACCGGGCCACAATTTCACATAAAGCCCACAGGGATGGATACATACAGCCTTACCAGGCTTAGGATCCTAAAAGTCCCTAATTTCTCCTCTCCTTAAAATCAAGTGTTCTTGAAGTTCTTGTTTTTATGTACACTTTGTTGGAATAGATTTAATGCTGTGCAAAAACGACTGTACATATTATGGGTTTTAATAACTTCTAATGAATATTGCATTTTATATTACTCTGTGTTCTACTACCATGAATGTCTTTTTGTAAAGAAATCTTTGTCAGATAAAAGTTAAAAGAAAATTATTAAAAACTCACATGTCCCTAATGCTATGTAATACTTTCTATTGGCATTATGTTATATTCCCTATTTCTGTCCCTAGAGGAGCCATAGCATGACCATATGGCGTTATGACGTCTAAGGGTCCCACCCAAGATTTTTTTCTCACTTCCTGTCTTGTAAAACTGTTGTCAGTGACCAAACAAAATGCTTATATTGACTTTAAAAAAATTAAAATAATTTAGATATACAAGTTACATTATATTTAAAGTTTGCATACTGATGCTGCTTAGCTTGGCCTGGACATCAAGATATTAATGACCTCTGGGGACAAAAAGGGTTACAAAAAAACTTTTGAAATTTATTTTATTTATTTAATTTTGATTATTGTTATTTTTTTTTTTTTTCTGCATGCAATTTTTTTTTTTAGGAACTAAACTCATTACACAGGGGGTTGAATATAATTTCAAGAAAAAAAATGTGTGAGATTAACCAGACTCAGATCACATACGTAAAACTACTTGGATTTCGAGGTCTTTATACATTTAAAATTCTATTTTTTATCTTATTTCTACTAACATACATGCTGATATTCACTGGAAATACTTTAATAATTATTTTAGTGTCAACTGTTGATCAACTTAAAATTCCAATGTACCTCTTTCTCAAGCACTTGGCTACAACTGATGTCCTAATGACCACCAGTGTGGTGCCCATGACGCTGGACATTATTGTCAAAGATGAAGGAGAAATATCACTGGTTGGCTGCATTATTCAGCTTTACTGTTTTGCTATTTTTGGTTGTTTGCAAAGTTTTCTTATTGCTGTCATGTCCTACGATCGGTATTTGGCCATCTGCAACCCATTACGGTATTCATCCCTTATGAACTCCCATGTAATTTCTCCACTGATCATTGGGTTGTGGGTCTTAGTTATTATTTTATTATCAAGTGAAGTGATTGGGTTATTTCAAATGAATTACTGTGGACTGAATTCTATAGACCATTTTTTCTGTGATTTCAGCCCAGTAGTTGAATTGTCCACCTCGGACACTTCTGCGTTTATGCTGCATGACTTTATTATTTCACTCTTCACATTTGTTTTTCCATTTGCTGTTATTATTATTACATACATCTGCATCGTAGTGACTATTCTGAGGATATCTTCCACCATTGGGCGAAGAAAAGCCTTCTCCACTTGCGGTACCCATTTGTCCATGGTTTGTGCTTATTATGGAACAATAATCATTGTGTATGTGGCCCAAGATAGGTCAACAAGCACAAATAAATATAGATCCCTCTTGTACACTGTGGTGTCTCCATTGATGAATCCAATCATATACAGCTTGAGAAACCATGAAATCAAAAGTGCTCTACAAAAAGTGCTGGCTGAGTTTAAGGTCAACAAATAAAGCAACTTTAAAGTTCATTTAAAGACACTGATGTAAGCTTTAGTATATTTAAAGCAGAACTTAACCTCTTCGTGTGTTTTTTTTCCCCCCACTTACCTGAATTGCAAATAATCTTTGAAATACATACTCACCTGCACAGCAATTTCCTGTTGTGCTCCACTATTTAAGTGACATAGCCCTGGCCCTGCACTGCCATCTTGGTCCTCTTTAACTGGCTATCTTTTTCCATTTCAAGCAGCTAGCTCCTGATGATGCGCCAAGTCCACCCTCTGGCTTGCTCACCGGTCACTCTATGTTCCTGGTCCTGCAGCCTCTTTGGAGATGTGATCTGAGGCTGCAGGACCAGGGACACATCAAATTACCTTGGGCTTTAATCAGGGCCGCCATCAGGGGGGTACAGCCCATACACCTGTAAGGGGCTCGAGCGTCTGGGCGGGCCCGGCCAGATGGGAGAAGGCAGGGGCGGGTGTAGGGGAGCTCCGTGGCTGCGCTGGCTTTTGGAGTGAGTGCAAGTCAGCAGCTGTGTCACTGAACTTACATTGGGCTCTTTGCTGCCACCTCTGGCAAATTTCTGCATGTGCACTCCCCGTGTGTGCACAAGAGCTGGGACCAGGAACACCACCTTGCAGTAAGGGCTGTTCTACAAGTAAAGGGGGGGGTGTACATGTGTGTGTTCAATGGGTATATGTGTCTGTGTACATGTGTGTGTGTGTGATCAATGGGTACATGTGTGTGTGTGTCTGTGTTCAATGGGTACATGTGTCTGTGTACATGTGTGTCTGTGTACATGTGTCTGTTTGTATGTGTGTATGTGTTTGTGTACATGTGTCTGTGCACATCTGTGTACATGTGTCTGTATCTGTTTGTATGTGTGTATTTGTCTGTGTACATGTACATGTTATGTGTCTGTGTACATGTGTATGTGTACATGTGTGTGTATGTGTGTACATGTCTGTCTGTGTGTCATATATACACATGTGCAAGGGCCTGAGAGTGTACAGGTGTGAGGGGGACAAAATATAATTTCCTACTGTTAAACCTTGAAAGCACTAATGACTTATAATACACTGTGCATTTTCATATACGAGTGTTAAAATAAAAGTGTGTGCATTGAAGGACTTGGTGGGATAGCTAGTGGGCGGATTCGGTGGGATGGCCAGTGGGTTGGCCCTGGGAAATGTTGGTGGTCAGGCCTTGGGGGGCCCAGGCCTCAAGCTGTCTAAGGGGCCCCACAATTTCTGATGGCTGCCCTGGCTTTAATCACCTACATTTTTTCATTTTCTGCTGCTACAGTAGCCCATATATGGGTGGTTTAACTCATTTAATACATATTTTTGATCTGAAAGAGATTTGGACATCTTCATCATAGGCCAAAGCTGACTACCTGCAGTGTAATTTTGAATAGTACCACAACACATAACATTTTATTATAGTAGCCATGTCAGGTTTCAGTGGTAGTGAGCTCTTGTAGAGATCCAACCCAGGGTTTCCCAGGCCTAAGCCCCAGCCTGCTTCTTCACCATGGCCCCTTAAGGTGGGGATGAACTTACAGCAAGCTTTATCCAGGTCGCGATCCCCAGGTATGCCCATCTGACAATACAGAGACCAGTCATGTATGCAGAGTACAGATATCAGGAGACAGAAGAGGACCCAGGAACAAGCCAAGGTCAGGGTGGGTGGCAGCCAAGCACAAACAGAAGACAAGGCTTGAGATGGTACACAGTAGGTCAGACGCTGAATATCCAAAACACTAGGCAAACAGGATCTCAGAGAACTAGGATGTTGCGCAGGCAACCCCACTTAACCGAATTGCAAGGTAATCTTTCAAATACATACTCACCTGCACAGTGAATCCAGCATTGTTCTGTTGTGATCCACTGTTCGAGTGATATATCCCAGGTCCTGCACCACCATCTTAGTCCTTTTCAACTGACTACCTCTTTCCATTTCAGGCAGCTAGCTCCTGATGATCCAACAAGTTCACCCTCTGGTCACCCTATGTTCTTGGTCCTGCAGCCTCTTTGGAGATGTGATGTGAGGCTGCAGGACCAGGGACACATTGTTCTACCTTTGGCTTTAATCATCTACATTTTTCATCTTCTGATGCTAGAGCGGCCCAAATATTGGTTGTTTAACTCATTTAATACATATTTTTGAGATTTGAACATCTTCAGCATGGGCCAACGCTGACTACCTGCTGTAGTACCACAACACACAACACATTATTACAGTAGCCATGTCAGGTTTAAGTGGTAGTGAGCCCTTGTAGAACACCAACCGGGGGGTCCCCAGGGTACAGACCCTAAGCCCCAGCCTGCTTTCTCACCAGGGGCCCTGTGGTGGTGACGGACTTGCAGCAAGCTGTAACCGGGTCACGGCCCTCAGGTATGCCCAGCTGACAATACAGAGACCGGACACATATGCAGAGTACAGATGACAGGAGACAGAAGAGGATCAGAGAAACGAGCTGAGGTGGCAGACAAGCACAAACAGAAGACGGAGCTGGAGTTGGTACACAGGAAGTCAGACACTGATTGCACAAAACACTAGGCAAGCAGAAACTCAGAGAACTAGGAAGTTGCTCAGGCAACCCGGCTGCACTGAGCAGGTCTATATATATGGGGAAGCAGACTGGAAGGCAATGCAGGAAGTGATAGAAGAGAAAGGGATATCAATCAACAGTAGAGCAGATGATGCCAATACGGGAACAGAGAAGTCACCAGCACATGTGAATGGAATCACAGATCTAGCAGAACCACTGCAGCAAGGAGGTAAGAATTTCATTAACAGAAATCTGTAGGCTAAACCGTGACACGCCAGTAATGTGGCCACACTGCAGTACATCACAATGCAAAAAAGTGCTCTAATGTATACTAAAAGCCCCTTTAAAATTAATTGGTTGCATTAATTGGTTGGTCAATATGTGACCTAAGTCTACATTGAAATAAATTATATTGAAATACTTTTTGAAATATATAAAAAATACAAAGAAAAACCCTCTGTTGGGACTTTAAAGTGGTTGTAAACCCACTTTTGCAACTTGCACCTACAGGTAAGCCTAGACTAAGGCTTACCTGTAGGTGCAAGAAATATCTCCTAAACCTACACGGTTTAGGAGATATTTACTAAAATCACAGGCGCCGCAACCATATATAGGCCACAATCTCATCCACTGCTGAAACCAAAATCAGAAAAATGTTATGTACCTTCGTTATGACGTTTGTTGCTTACTCCTTCTTCCGCACAATGAACGTATTTACGACACATGAGTATTAGCTTTATATACACTGCGCATGAGTGAAACTCGTACGTTTTCCCCTCCCCTGACGTTCGATATAGTACTTTCCCCACCCCATCCCGCTCGTCATAGTGCTACACAACATGGCGGAGACTCAGGTGGCTGATATTACATCAACAGAGGATGACATTCCGGAGCAACCAAAGACTCGATCCTGGAGATATAAGGCATCCAACATGACATTTGAGGAAATGGTGGAGATGGTCGCCATTTTGAGGAGGGAGGATTATGATGCCAAGCATGGGCCGTATAAAAGGCCTAATCTTGTCAAGTCAAAAATTATGGGGAAAGTGGTTAAAACTCTTCACCAAAAATTTGGGGTGTGCAGAACTAAGGAAGAGCTCAGAAAACGTTGGTCTGACCTCAAGTTGCGGGAGCCCGACCAATACAAAAGAATCAAGAAAGTTATAGGAAAAAGTAAGTAATTTTCATGTCTTTGAACTTCAAATTATTAATAATTGCATGTTGCTGTGTGTTTTTTTCTTTAATGTAGTACAGTTAAAGATAGCAACTTTCATGTTCGTGGGCACAGTAAACGGTCGTAGTAAACCTCTTTCGTACGTACACTTAATAATACAATGTTTTTGGCTGATCCATCGTTGCACAAAAAATTACCATGTATATTTTGGGGAGATGATTTTTGGGACATGATGTTTGAATAGATTTTTTGTGAAATATATTAAGTGTATGCATTGTAATGTTAAGGAGAGAATGCTCAGCAGCTGTTTGAACATCTGGACTCAGTAGCACAAGTGTGGCCCAACAGAACAACCTTTTTAGGGTGTCACACACAGGTGAAACAGTGTATATACTTGGGGGTGTTTCCATGTGTGAAACTTGGTAAAACAAATTATATGTTCCTGTTTTGGGTATGGATCCAATCATGTGTTCAGCTTGTAACTTGGGCTAAAAAGACAATTGTACCACACTACCAAAGTATGTTTCATATTCCTCTTTCAGGGCTTATTTTTTAAGATAATTCTTATTTAGGAACTAAACTATACCTTTTATTGCAATCTCAATAGGGCTTCAAAAAGGTTCGAGACATGAGCCCATAAATCCCACACCTCCAACAAGACCCCCAGAACCACATGATGTAGAGGAACGTGAAGTGGAGGAAGTGGAAAGTGGCACCCCAACAGGTCAGTGTCAAACACCACAGATTCAGGTTAATAGATGTAGGCCTACATATTTATACTACATGTTGTTTTTTAATTTTTTAGGTGCTGTTCTGCCTGAAGACCCCGACAATTTTACAAGTCACAGTGCACAGATCCTGATACAATACCTAATGGTCTGCTGTCGTGACCTTGAAAAAATCAAGGGAGACTTGATACAGATCAGGCAAAATACCAAGCGGGTGGAGCAAAGGCTCCAAAATATCATGGCTGTGCTTGGGGCGGGTTTAATTTTTTGCCACTAAAGAACTTTGAACTTGCTTTGTTTTGGAAGTTTTTTTTTGGGTTTAATGTTTAATTAATAATACATATAGAAATTTAGATAAATAATTTTTTGTACGTTTTTTAAGCATGCCTGTTCATGCGTTTTACCCCCTCAAAAAATTTTATAACACAGAAAATTTAAAACATACTTTTGTTTAATAAAAAAAAATATGTGCAAATAATAAAAAGATTTTAAAACGAAAAAATTTGTGGCTTATTATCTAAATGTTGCCCAAAGTAAGCAAAATTAGGATTTGTGTTTACACTGACAATGATGGGTATTTAACAATGGAAAATACACATGGCACTACAAGTGCACTAGGAGAACCGAGGAGAAACATAAAAGAAACACAACCAAAAAGACAATACAACAAATATTTGGCAGAAAGATTTTATTTTTTAACACAAGAAAATTAAGAATCCACAGGCATATCAATGGCCCCCCTACCCACAAAATAATCCAAATATTGCTGCCGAACATCACGGCTGGTTTGGGGGGCAGAGCCTGGACGGCCAGCTTCAAGGGCCACTAAATTAGTACCGTCCTGTAATGAGGCCTCAGGCCCACTCAAAGAAAGATAATTTGTGGAATGTACACGTAAAAAATTGTGTAGGACACAACAGGTCATGACCACATGGTTCCATTTGTTTGGGGCAAGATGGATGGAGGTGAGGAACAAGCGGAATCGGCTGGCCATGATGCCAAAGGCATTTTCCACCACCCTTCTAGCTCTGGCCAGCCGATAGTTAAACACCCTCCTCTCAGGGGTGAGGGTTCTTTGAGGAAATGGCCTCATTAAATGGGGACCCAGGCCAAACGCCTCATCCGCCACAAAGACGAACGGGAGTCCCTCCACATTCTGGTCTGCTGGTGGCAAGGCCAGCTCATCTGATAGGAGCTGTTGGCCAAACTCAGTCTGAGCAAAGAACCCTCCATCGGACATACGTCCATTTTTACCAACGTCCACATGAAGAAACTCGTAGGTGGCCGACACCACTGCCATCATGACGATGCTGTGGAGCCCCTTATAATTGAAGTAATAGGATCCCGAATGGGGTGGTGGTACGACCCGTACATGCTTGCCGTCGATGGCCCCTCCACAGTTTGGAAAGTTCCATCGCTGGGCAAGCTGAAATGCCACAATCTGCCATTCATGTGGCGTAGAAGGGAACTGGGGAGTTAAACAAAAAAAATTAATACTTTCATACATGAACATTGCAAGCATATTTGACAAAATCATTCCTGGCCAACATCAGGATAAACTTAGATAGATTTTTAAATGATTTGTAACCTCCAAATTTTTTTTTTAAAAGAAAGTCACTTATCAAATTCAACAACCCCTCTGATGAGCCATTTCAGAAATGTTATGGGGGGGGGGTTTGAAGATTAGCTGGGGACCTCACAAATCTAGGCTGTAGCACTCTGTATGAATTGAAAGAAAATAGAACATTCCTTAAGAAATCTTTAGGGGGCATTTAGGGTAAAGCACTACAATGGAGCAGACAGCAAAAAAAAGGGAAGTGACTAGTGTAAGGTATGAACCAATATGAACTAATAATCATGATTAAAATACTTCTTAAATATATATGTTGAAATATATGTATTAGTACAGAATATGTTTTTCTGAAGTGTAAAGCAGGATGTGACTTTGTGGTCAAGCCTATCTTTCTTCTGCTTTAACTGACAGGCATATATATTTAGGTTGACATGTGACTTTGTGGTTAAGCTTACTCTGAGAAAAAGTTCTTATCTCTCTCTTCTGCTTTAACTGCCAGGTTGACCGTATTGACGTATGATGTTCTTATCTTCCTGTTTCAAATGTCAGACACATGTTTAGACTGACCGCAATGACGTATGTTAAATGACCACTTCTGCAAAAAACCTAAAACCTGTTAGAATCTATTTTTGTTTAACTCATGATGTATTTGCTTATTGCTGATTGGTCCATACGAGGGAGGCAACTTTCCTTGTTATGCATAAAAAGACATGTTGCCAATAAACCAATATATTCTTGTATATCCATTCACTGTGTATTGGTGTCTTGAATATCCGACCGGTCAGAGAGTTACTTCCACAGATCCTGAGTCCAGCTCGAGCCAAGAGGTCCAACAGAACCAGTATCTTTCAGTGGTGTCAGAAGTGGGATGATCCAATTGAACAGGTAAGACCCCCTTTAATTATTATTGGGAACAACAGTCTTGCCTTGTCAATTGGTTCACCATAAAGTAGACTCTCGAGAAAACTACAAGTTTTCTGGGACTCTGTTATGATTGAAAGGTAGATTTAGAATAGATACAGAGGGTCTCGCTAGGTTGGCCAGACCAGGTTATAAGATTGAGAAAGAATCTTAAATTCTTCTCTACATAGGACGGATCTGTGGAAACTCTATATTTAAAGGTGTACACAAAAAGGGTTACTTTTTTAAATGTCAACTGTATATTGTTGTCCTGAATGTAAAACTGGTTTATTGTTTGCTTACAAAGGGAAGACCACGTCATTAGTGGCAATTGTTCCAGGGGGGTATCATGTCAAAATTGGCAAGGGTCCTATGTTCCAGGGATCAAAACAACATATGTTAAGGTTTAATATACACAACATACTACCCCCCAGTCCGGTGTTCGAGGGACTAAGTGTAGCAGAAATACAGTGTCTGGTTGTATTTAAAAAAGGAGAACACTGGGTTCCTTGTCATAAATCTATTAATTGTCATAAGGTTGAGGAAATTTTCCGCCCCTGGAACGAAATAGAGAAAGCAAGACAGAATTATTTTTAATTTTAAAGTATAGGAATTAAATATTATTGTTTGTTAAAGTGGGTAATCAAGCAGGAAAGGAAGCTGAAGGTAAGCAGCACCAACCCTCTCCGATTGATTACATCAAAGTCAATTATGGGAAAAATTATACTGATCCTTTTTGGTCACTAGTTCTAAAAAGAGCACACCAATTTGAGGTGTCTGGGTTAAGTGAATACGGACCATGTTCCGAGGAAGAGTGGGAGGAAGTGACCAGAATATGTGGCCAACATAAACAGTATAATTATCCCTTAAAAGACTTTGACAAAGATTACATGACTAAATGTTGTAAGATTTGGGCAAAAGGTATGAAGGAATATAGAAAGAAATATACAAGTGTAAAAATGGAAAAGAAAGAGCAATTAGAAGACGCAATAGGAAGTCCATCAGCTCCCTCTAATTTTTATCAAGAAAAACCACCTCTGTATGCTATGGTAAAAGATGAATCCCTTGTCCCAAAGAAAATATACCCCTCGTTAGATCCAAATGTTATAGCAGGAGAATTAACCATAGCTAAACAAAAGGGAACTAATTGGTTACGAGAGGGGGAAGATAGAAGACAGATACAGGAACGTTTAAGTCAATTAGTAAAGGAGGAAGAACAGTGTATTATAAAAGAGGAAGATGAAGAAAAAGTGATAGAAGGAGAAAGAAGAGAGTAACAGGAACGTAGAGATAGATTAGGAAAAATAAAGGGGATAATACGTGGATTTAGAAACTCGGGCTACCCAGAAACCAATCTAGTGAAGAAGGCTGATTATATATCTGGAGATGAGTTAAGTAAGGATTTTCAGAGTAGCTTCAGTAGGACCCCTCAACACCAGGCACCCCCTCAACACCAGGCACCCCCTCAACACCTGGCACCCACATCATCAGATGATGAAAATGATCTGACATCTCCAATTAGTCTGGCTTTTCCTTTCATTACAATGGGAGATACACAGGTTCAAATACCATTACCATTGGGTACGGTCAAGGAAATTAGAGACACATGTCCCAAACCAAGAAAGGACCCCAGACAGGCGGTGACCTTTCTGCAAAGATACTGTTCAGGAAGAAGAATGTCTCCTAAAGATCTTAATACCATACTTCAAAATGTAGACCCCGATTCCCAAGCTGACATAAATATAGGTCAATGGGCCAAGGACGCAAAGTTATATGATGATGGGGAGGATTGGAATGTTTTTTGGAACACATTGTTACAGGCTAGGCTCAAGGCATATAAAAACACCACTATGTTGCATGATTTGATATCTTCCAAACAACAGTCAGGAGAGGATTTCTACACCTTTGTCAGTAGATTACATAAATTATATAAAAGTTGTGGAATAGACAATGATCAACTATTTGTGAGTACAGCCATAAATAATGGAGATCCAAGGGCCACCCAAATAATCAAACTGATAAACACAAAATGGGCGGTAATGACCTCAGATAGATTCATAGCTGACATAAAGGAGAGGGCATCCTCAGGGGTATTTAACACCAAAGGAGGATTGTTTACCTCTATTACAGAAGAAAATCCAAACATAGCTATGGTCAGTGGACCAAGTTCAGGAGCCATACCTAGAAGGAATTATCCTCCCCATAATCAGGATCAGGGTTGTTTTAATTGTGGGGATCCAAACCACTGGAAATCAGAATGTCCCCAGAGAAAGGGAGCCAGGGATAACTTTCCTAGGAGAGGTAGGGGAGGCTACAGAGTGAGATCTCAACCAAAATCTCAGTATCCGCCCCAACCAAGATATGATACAAAACAACAGCAGCCACAACAGAGATCCCAGTCAGTTCCAGTACACCCCCAATATAGGCAACAGCAGCAGCCATACCAAAAAAGATCACCCAGAAACACCATAGAAAAGATACAGGTACATTGGCCAGGATATCAGGACAAAGGTATCGGGAATACAGCCCCAAATAGAGGAATATAAAAAGTTGGGAATCCTCAGGGAAATTGTCAGTCCCTGGAAAACTCCCATTAATCCAGTTAGGAAAGTGGATGGTACCTAGAGGTTGGTTCAGGATTAGTGATGAGCCGAACACCCCCGGGTTCGGTTCGCACCAGAACCCGCGAACGGACCGAAAGTTCGCACGAACTTTAGAACCCTATTAAATACAATGGATGCGAACGTTCGAAATCTAAAGTGCTAATTATAACGACTATTATGCATGTTATTGTCCTAAAAAGGGTTTGGGAACCCAGGTTCTGCACTAGGCGACATGTATCAATGCAAAAAGAAGTTTTAAAAACGGCTGTTTTTCGGGAGCAGTCATTTTAATGATGCATAAAGTGAAAAAAAAAAAGTCAAATATTCCTTAAAATATCGTACCTGGGGGGTGTCTAAAGTATGCCTATGAAGTGCCACGTGTTTCCCGTGTTTAGAACTGTTCCTGCACAAAATTACATTTCTAAAGGAAAAAAAAGCCATTTAAAACTGCTTGCGGCTTTAATGTAATGTCTGGTCCCGGTAATATGGATGAAAATCTTTAAGAAAAATGGCATAGCTACCCCATCACACCCCCCCCCCACCCCACCCCAGCCCATTACCAGCCCCTTTGGGTCTTGTATGGATATTAAGGGGAACCCCGCACACAAAATAAAAAAGCCCTATATACTCTGAACAGCCGTATACAGGAGGTGCATACAAGACAGGGACTGTAGGTTTGTTCTTATGTAGAATCTGTTTGTAATTTTGAACAGGTACATTGTTTAAGTGTAGCTCCAGCCCAAAAATCTATTTTTAAGCTTTTTGGAAAAAATAGGGAAGGGTTATCACCCCTGTAACATTTGTTTTGCTGTCTGTGCAATGTGCACCTGTTCAGAAAAGTTCACCTCACTTTCCCTAATGACAAATGTTTTTTGAAAATTTGGGTTTTTTATTGAAACAAGAATTGGTGATAAAGCATCAGTGGAGAGGAGACACTTTTTTTCCCATATTAACTCTTACAGGAGAGAATTTTCCTTCCTAGGGGTAGATTTCCTCTCACTTCCTGTTGTATCCTTCCGTTTGCAAGGAGGAGTCGTTTGTAAGTTGGATGTTTGAAAGTAGGGGCCTGTCGTATATACTCAGCTGAAATTTGCCCCTTACATGTTGGTGTTGCCACAACACTGTGAGCCCTCACAGTTACTCTTGGTGGGCGCATGAATGGGCCCTGCTGTGAATTATTAGATCAAGAATTGTAATTGCATGCCCCTGTTGTACAGGGGCTGAAAAATTGGGCCTTTGGTGGTGGTGGTGGTGGTGTTGACACAACACTGTAAGGCCTCACAGTTACTCTTGGTGGGCGCAGGAATGGGCCCTGCTGTGAATTATTAGATCAAGAATTGGAATTGCATGCCCCTGTTGAACAGGGGCTGAAAAATTGGGCCTTTGGTGGTGGTGGTGGTGGTGTTGACACAACACTGTAAGGCCTCACAGTTACTCTTGGTGGGCGCAGGAATGGGCCCTGCTGTGAATTATTAGATCAAGAATTGTAATTACATGCCCCTGTTAAACAGGGGCAGAAAAATTGGGCCTTAGGCACTGGTGCCACAACACTGCAACCCCTCACAGATACTGTACTTGGAGCACAGCAATGAGCCCTGTTGCAAAGTATTGCATCAAAAATTGTAATTACACGCCCCTGTTAAACAGGGGCTGAAAAATTGGGCCTTAGCCACTGGTGCTGGTGCCACGACACTTCAACCTCTTCCAGATACTCTAGTTGGAGTGCAGGAATGAGCCCTGCTGCAAAGCATTGCATAAAAAATTGTAATAACACGCCCCTGTTAAACAGGGGCTGAAAAATTGGGCCTTAGCCACTGGTGCTGGTGCCACGACACTGCAACCTCTCCCAGATACTCTAGTTGGAGTGCAGGAATGAGCCATGCTGCAAAGCATTGTATAAAAAATTGTAATTACATGCCCCTGTTAAACAGGGGCTGAAAAATTGGGCCTTAGCCACTGGTGGCGGCACCCAGAAACAAAAATGTTCTTCCAAGCCATCATCATCAATTGGATCATTGAGGAGGAGGATAGTCAGTCAACATAACAGGACAGTCTCTCAGCATCAGCATCAGTCTTGAAGGGATGTGACATTTGAAAATAAATTAGTCTGTTATATCAGCTTCAGGTGTTTGGTAGCTGGTGGTGATCCAAGACTGGTTCATCTTTATGAAGGTCAGTCGATCAACCGAGTCGGTGGACAGGCGCACCCTGTGATCCGTGACAAATCCTCCAGCAGCACTGAATGTGCTTTCTGAAAGAACGCTGGATGCAGGACAGGCCAGTAGCTCAATTGCATACTGTGCAAGCTCTGGCCAGTGATCCATCCTCAAGACCCAGTAAGCCAGAGGATTTTCGGTGGGGAAGGTGTCCAAGTCTGCCAGGCTCCACCTCCATGCTGACACAATCCTCCTCCTCCTCCTCCTCCTCCTCTTCTTCCTGTGCGATGGGTGGGACAGAAGGAACACTGTCTGGGTAAAGGGGGCCTTGAGAGGCAAGGAAGTCCTCCTCTTCCTGCCTCTGTTCTGCCTCAAGTGCCCTGTCCATTATTCCACGCAGCGTATGTTCCAACAGGTGGACAAGAGGTACAGTGTCACTGATGCATGCACTGTCACTGCTCACCATCCTCGTGGCCTCCTCAAATGGTGCCAGGACAGTGCATGCATCCCTGATCATGCCCCACTGGCGTGGTGAAAAAAAACGAGCTCCCCTGACCCTGTCCTGGTGCCGTAGTCGCACAGGTACTCATTGATGGCCCTCTGCTGCGTGTGCAGCCGCTGCAACATGGCCAACATTGAGTTCCACCTGGTGGGCATGCCTATCCTTCTCTCTCCCTGCACACAAGGTTTATCAAAGTATATGACACTGACACTCTCCCTGCCTATCCTTTTCTCTCTCTGCACACAACGTTTAGCAAAGAATGTGACACTGACACTGTCCCCTGCCTATCCTTCTCTCTCCCTGCACACAAGGTTTAGCAAAGAATATGACACTGACACTCTCCCTGCCTATCCTTCTCTCTCCCTGCACACAAGGTTTATCAAAGTATATGACACTGACACTCTCCCTGCCTATCCTTCTCTCTCCCTGCACACAAGGTTTATCAAAGTATATGACACTGACACTCTCCCTGCCTATCCTTCTCTCTCCCTGCACACAAGGTTTATCAAAGTATATGACACTGACACTCTCCCTGCCTATCCTTCTCTCTCCCTGCACACAAGGTTTAGCAAAAAATATGACACTGACACTGTCCCCTGCCTATCCTTCTCTCTCCCTGCACACAAGGTTTATCAAAGTATATGACACTGACACTCTCCCTGCCTATCCTTCTCTCTCCCTGCACACAAGGTTTAGCAAAGAATATGACACTGACACTGTCCCCTGCCTATCCTTCTCTCTCCCTGCACACAAGGTTTATCAAAGTATATGACACTGACACTCTCCCTGCCTATCCTTCTCTCTCCCCGCACACAAGGTTTAGCAAAGAATGTGACACTGACACTGTCCCCTGCCTATCCTTCTCTCTCCCTGCACACAAGGTTTAGCAAAGAATATGACACTGACACTCTCCCTGCCTATCCTTCTCTCTCCCTACACACAAGTTTGAGGTACAAATAGCACTGACACTGTCCCTGCCTATGTAACTCTTTCCCTGCGCCGGAACACACTACACAAGGCCGCCGCGCTGGCGGCCTTTTATAGTGTGGGGCGTGTGCTAAACCCCCTGAGCTATAATTGGCCACAGGCAACCTGCCTGTGGCCAATTATGGCTCTCCTAGCTGATGGCGCTGTGATTGGCCAAGCATGCGGGGTCACAGTGCATGCTTGGCCAATCACAGCGCCGGGTTTGCACTGCGATGGCGCAGTGTATTGTGTGCCGTTCGCGTCACTCGAATTTGGCGCGAACGGCCCAAATCGTTCGATGTTCGCCGAACGGTCGAACAGCCGATGTTCGAGTCGAACTTATGTTCGACTCAAACACCGAGCTCATCCCTACTCAAGACCCAGTAAGCCAGAGGATTTTCGGTGGGGAAGGTGTCCAAGTCTGGCCTTGCCCCTAGGTATTCCTGCACCATGTATATCAGACGCTGGCGATGGTTGCTGGAACCGATCATACCTTGGGGCTGCGGACTAAAGAATTGTCTGAACACATCGGTCAGACGGCCACCTTCCCCACCGCTCCTTCTTTGACTGACCGAAGCCTCAGCAACTCGTTGTCCAGGACCAGGAGTTTGTAACCTCCCAGTCTCTGGGAACGTGTTGCACAGACCTTTCTGCAAGGCCTCCCGGAGTTGTCTCATCCTCTGCTCCCTCTGCGACAGTAAGATAAGGTCCGCAACCTTACCCTTGTACCATGGATCAAGGAGAGTGGCCAGCCAGTAATGGTCCCTCTCCTTGATCCGAAGAATACGAGGATCCTTCCGCAGACTTTGCAGGATCAGGGAGGCCATGCAGCGTAGGTTAGCTGAGGCATTCGGTCCAGAGTCCTCTGGGTCTCTAAGGACGACATGATCTGCAGCCACCTCCTCCCAGCCACGTACAAGTCCACTGGTTTCTTGGGACTGTAAATCATCCCTAAAAGACTGCTGCTGATGATGCTGAGTGCCAGGCTCCACCTCCATGCTGAAACAATCCTCCTCCTCCTCCTCCTCTTCCTGTGCGACGGGTGGGACAGAAGGAACACTGTCTGGGTAAAGGGGGCCTTGAGAGGCAACGAAGTCTTCCTCTTCCTGCCTCTGTTCTGCCTCAAGTGCCCTGTGCATTATTCCACGCAGCGTATGTTCCAACAGCTGGACAAGAGGTACAGTGTCACTGATGCATGCACTGTCACTGCTCACCATCCTTGTGGCCTCTTCAAATGGTGCCAGGACAGTGCATGCATCCCTGATCATGCCCCACTGGCGTGGTGAAAAAAAAAAACAAGCTCCCCTGACCCTGTCCTGGTGCCGTAGTCGCACAGGTACTCATTGATGGCCCTCTGCTGCGTGTGCAGCCGCTGCAGCATGGCTAACGTTGAGTTCCACCTGGTGGGCATGTCACATATAAGGCGGTTCTTGGGCAGGTTCAACTCCTTTTGCAGTTCAGCCAGGCGAGCACTGGCATTATAAGATCTGCGGAAATGCACACAGACTTTCCTGGCCTGCCTCAGGACATCCTGTAAGCCCGGGTACCTGCCCAAGAACCGCTGCACCACCAGGTTAAGGACGTGAGCCACACAGGGCACATGGGTCAGTTGTCCCTGTCGGAGAGCGGAGAGGAGGTTGGTGCCATTGTCGCAACCTACCATTCGTGGCTTAAGCTGGCGTGGCGTCAACCACCTCTCGGCCTGACCCTGCAGAGCAGACAGAACCTCTGCCCCAGTGTGGCTCCTGTCCCCCAAACACACCAGCGCAAGCACGGCATGGCATCTTTTTGCCTGCGTACTTGCGTAGCCCCTTGAACGCCTACGGAGCACCGCTGGTTCCGAGGACAAAGCACAGGAAGAGGCCATGGAGGAAGAAGAAGAGGAGGGGGTGGAGGACAGAGGTGTGTCACAACCAGTAGTAGCATTTTGGAGGCGTGGCGATGGAACAACCTCCAACACTACTGCACCTTGTCCTGCATCTTTCCCAGCTGCCAAAAGAGTGACCCAATGGGCCGTGAAAGAAAGGTAACGTCCCTGTCCATGCCTGCTGGACCATGAGTCAGCGGTAATATGCACCTTTCCGCTGACCACGCTGTCCAGCGAGGCCAAGACATTGCCTTCCACCTGCCGGTAGAGAGCCGGAATCGCCTTCCGTGAGAAAAAGTGTCGTTTGGGAACCTGCCACTGAGGAACCGCACATTGCACAAACTCACGGAAGGGGGCCGAGTCTACCAACTGAAAAGGCAGCAGTTGATACGCTAGCAATTTAGCCAAGCTAGCATTCAACCGCTGGGCATGTGGATGGCTGGGAGTGAACTTCTTTTGACGGTCCAGCAGCTGGGGCAGGGAAATTTGCCTGCTAGAATCGGACGTCGGTGTACTGCTAGCAGAGTGCCCGCAAGTACTTGGCTGTGACACACCTAATTCTACACCTTCATTCCTCTCAGTGCAGGTTTCAGAGAGGACTGAAGGTATAGTGGGGTTGGAGATCCCAGCTGATGCGGTGCAAGGAGAGGTCCTCTTTGTTCTTTGGTGTGGGTCTTTAAGGTAGGCTTGCCAACGAGCTGCATGGCAGGTCAACATATGTCTGGTCAAGCATGTGGTGCCCAAGCGGGTGATGTTTTGGCCACGCAATATACGCTTGAGACATATGTTGCAAACAGCAGCTGTGCGATCTGATGCACGCGACTCAAAAAAGGCCCACACCAAAGAACTTTTTGAATAACGGGCAGAGGCAGCGCCCTGCACAGGCGGAGCTCTGCGGTGTGATTCCGTCGGTGTGCTGCCCTTACGCTGGCCCCCCGAGGGCATCCTGCCTCATTGGAGATTTGCCTCCTCCTCATCCTCCTCCTCCTCCTCCTCCTCTCTCCTATTAGGCACCCATGTGGAGTCAGTGACCTCATCATCCCCTCCCTCCTCATCACTGGAGCCAATCTGGCAGTATGCTGCAGCTGCTGGAACATGACTGCCAGATTGGTATCCTTCTTGAGCATCCCCTCTCTCTGCTCTCACACTATTGCCTTCCTCTAGCTGGGTATCATCATCAGACCCTTCGAAACGCTGGGCATCCTCCTGGAGCATGTACCCAACACTGTGCTCAAACAGTTCGGGGGCCTCCTCAGGAGAACATGGTTGGTCTAGGGAAGGAGTGACTGATGATGACATTGATACCAGGGAAGAGGACGCTTTGGCAGCTGCTTTGCCAGTACCCTGAGCCTGGGTGAGAGAGGATGAGGAGGATGAGGAGGGCTTGGTCATCCACTCTACCAAGTCTTCGGCATGATGCGGCTCAACACGTCCAGCTGGCGAAAAGAAGGACAAGCGTGTCCCATGGCCACATGCTGATGGCGATGCACCGCGTCCACGACCAGCACTGTTGTCTCTAGACACAGAGCCTGCTTGCCCTCTTTTATTGGCTCCTGACTGTCTGCCTCTCCTTGTTTGCCTTCCAGACATTCTAATGGCCTGCAGGGAAATGGGAAAACCAGCAATAAGGCCTAGCTTCAGGAGTATATTTTGCAGGAATCACACTATGCCTGCTGTAGGTGTTGCAAATGCCTGTTGGTGTAACACACCAGGAAAAAGCAGCAATACAGGCTAACTTCAGGTGTAATATGATCAGGAGGCACACCCCGCCCGCTGTAAGTGCCGCAAATGCCTGTTGGTGTAACACACCAGGAAAAAGCAGCAATACAGGCTAACTTCAGGTGTAATATGATCAGGAGGCACACTCCGCCCGCTGTAAGTGCCGCAAATGCCTGTTGGTGTAACACACCAGGAAAAAGCAGCAATACAGGCTAACTTCAGGTGTAATATGATCAGGAGGCACACTCCGCCCGCTGTAAGTGCCGCAAATGCCTGTTGGTGTAACACACCAGGAAAAAGCAGCAATACAGGCTAACTTCAGGTGTAATATGATCAGGAGGCACACTCCGCCTGCTGTAAGTGCCGCAAATGCCTGTTGGTGTAACACACCAGGAAAAAGCAGCACTACAGGCTAACTTTAGGTGTAATATGATCAGGAGGCACACTCCGCCCGCTGTAAGTGCTGCAAATGCCTGTTGGTGTAACACACCAGGAAAAAGCAGCAATACAGGCTAACTTCAGGTGTAATATGATCAGGAGGCACACTCCGCCCGCTGTAAGTGCTGCAAATGCCTGTTGGTGTAACACACCAGGAAAAAGCAGCAATACGGGCTAACTTCAGGTGTATAATGTGCAGGAGGCTTAGCAACAATGACACTGACACTGTCCCCTGCCTATCCTTCTCTCTCCCTGCACACAAGGTTTATCAAAGTATATGACACTGACACTCTCCCTGCCTATCCTTCTCTCTCCCTGCACACAAGGTTTAGCAAAAAATATGACACTGACACTGTCCCCTGCCTATCCTTCTCTCTCCCTGCACACAAGGTTTATCAAAGTATATGACACTGACACTCTCCCTGCCTATCCTTCTCTCTCCCTGCACACAAGGTTTAGCAAAGAATATGACACTGACACTGTCCCCTGCCTATCCTTCTCTCTCCCTGCACACAAGGTTTATCAAAGTATATGACACTGACACTCTCCCTGCCTATCCTTCTCTCTCCCTGCACACAACGTTTAGCAAAGAATGTGACACTGACACTGTCCCCTGCCTATCCTTCTCTCTCCCTGCACACAAGGTTTATCAAAGTATATGACACTGACACTCTCCCTGCCTATCCTTCTCTCTCCCTGCACACAAGGTTTATCAAAGTATATGACACTGACACTCTCCCTGCCTATCCTTCTCTCTCCCTGCACACAAGGTTTAGCAAAAAATATGACACTGACACTGTCCCCTGCCTATCCTTCTCTCTCCCTGCACACAAGGTTTATCAAAGTATATGACACTGACACTCTCCCTGCCTATCCTTCTCTCTCCCTGCACACAAGGTTTAGCAAAGAATATGACACTGACACTGTCCCCTGCCTATCCTTCTCTCTCCCTGCACACAAGGTTTATCAAAGTATATGACACTGACACTCTCCCTGCCTATCCTTCTCTCTCCCCGCACACAAGGTTTAGCAAAGAATGTGACACTGACACTGTCCCCTGCCTATCCTTCTCTCTCCCTGCACACAAGGTTTAGCAAAGAATATGACACTGACACTCTCCCTGCCTATCCTTCTCTCTCCCTACACACAAGTTTGAGGTACAAATAGCACTGACACTGTCCCTGCCTATGTAACTCTTTCCCTGCGCCGGAACACACTACACAAGGCCGCCGCGCTGGCGGCCTTTTATAGTGTGGGGCGTGTGCTAAACCCCCTGAGCTATAATTGGCCACAGGCAACCTGCCTGTGGCCAATTATGGCTCTCCTAGCTGATGGCGCTGTGATTGGCCAAGCATGCGGGGTCACAGTGCATGCTTGGCCAATCACAGCGCCGGGTTTGCACTGCGATGGCGCAGTGTATTGTGTGCCGTTCGCGTCACTCGAATTTGGCGCGAACGGCCCAAATCGTTCGATGTTCGCCGAACGGTCGAACAGCCGATGTTCGAGTCGAACTTATGTTCGACTCGAACACCGAGCTCATCCCTACTCAAGACCCAGTAAGCCAGAGGATTTTCGGTGGGGAAGGTGTCCAAGTCTGGCCTTGCCCCTAGGTATTCCTGCACCATGTATATCAGACGCTGGCGATGGTTGCTGGAACCGATCATACCTTGGGGCTGCGGACTAAAGAATTGTCTGAACACATCGGTCAGACGGCCACCTTCCCCACCGCTCCTTCTTTGACTGACCGAAGCCTCAGCAACTCGTTGTCCAGGACCAGGAGTTTGTAACCTCCCAGTCTCTGGGAACGTGTTGCACAGACCTTTCTGCAAGGCCTCCCGGAGTTGTCTCATCCTCTGCTCCCTCTGCGACAGTAAGATAAGGTCCGCAACCTTACCCTTGTACCATGGATCAAGGAGAGTGGCCAACCAGTAATGGTCCCTCTCCTTGATCCGAAGAATACGAGGATCCTTCCGCAGACTTTGCAGGATCAGGGAGGCCATGCAGCGTAGGTTAGCTGAGGCATTCGGTCCAGAGTCCTCTGGGTCTCTAAGGACGACATGATCTGCAGCCACCTCCTCCCAGCCACGTACAAGTCCACTGGTTTCTTGGGACTGTAAATCATCCCTAAAAGACTGCTGCTGATGATGCTGAGTGCCAGGCTCCACCTCCATGCTGAAACAATCCTCCTCCTCCTCCTCCTCCTCCTCTTCCTGTGCGACGGGTGGGACAGAAGGAACACTGTCTGGGTAAAGGGGGCCTTGAGAGGCAAGGAAGTCTTCCTCTTCCTGCCTCTGTTCTGCCTCAAGTGCCCTGTCCATTATTCCACGCAGCGTATGTTCCAACAGCTGGACAAGAGGTACAGTGTCACTGATGCATGCACTGTCACTGCTCACCATCCTCGTGGCCTCTTCAAATGGTGCCAGGACAGTGCATGCATCCCTGATCATGCCCCACTGGCGTGGTGAAAAAAAAAAACAAGCTCCCCTGACCCTGTCCTGGTGCCGTAGTCGCACAGGTACTCATTGATGGCCCTCTGCTGCGTGTGCAGCCGCTGCAGCATGGCCAACGTTGAGTTCCACCTGGTGGGCATGTCACATATAAGGCGGTTCTTGGTTCAACTCCTTTTGCAGCTCAGCCAGGCGAGCACTAGACATGTGCACTGGCAAAAAATTCGGTAGTTTTCGTTTTCGTTTCATTCGGTTTTTTTTTTTCCGTTTTTCGGGTCATTCGTTATGATCGCAATTCGTAAATTCGTAAATTTGTACATTCGTAAATTTGTACATTCGTAAATTTATACATTCGTAAATTTATACATTCGTAATTTCGGAAATTTGGAAATTCGATATTTTCGAAAACCCGAAAATTTGAAAATCTGAAAAAATAACTATTAAATTATAGGTATTGTAATTTCCTTTCAAATTTGGCTGTTAGCGAACGTAACGAATACAAATTTATCTGAAGTTACGCATAACCTGAAATAACAAATGCCGCATCTAAACAAATGGAACGGAACAAATTAATAATAATAATAATAAAACGTTTTTATTATTATTGTTAATTCATTACGTTCCATTCGTTTAGATACGGCATTCATTATGTCGGAAAACAATTCGTAACTTCGTTAAGTTCACTAACAGCCAAATTTGAAAGGAAATTACAATACCTATAATTGAATAGTTAGTAATAGTTAAGTTATTAGTTAATTATTATTTCAGATTTCCGAATTTACTAATTTACGATTGTACGAATGTACAAATTTACGAATGTACGAATATTCGGAAATTCGTAAATTCAAATTTACGAATTTCCGGATAGTTGTACATTCGTAAATTCGTGCATTGGTAAATTCGTATATTCGTAAATTCGTACATTCGTAAATTTGAATTTACGAATATTCGTTAAAATTTGTTAAATGAGTTTTCGTTAATTCGGATATTTCCGAATTAACGAATTTGTCGAAATTCGTTAAAAAACGAATTCGGAACGAAACGAATTGCACATGTCTAGCGAGCACTGGCATTATAAGATCTGCGGAAATGCACACAGACTTTCCTGGCCTGCCTCAGGACATCCTGTAAGCCTGGGTACCTGCCCAAGAACCGCTGCACCACCAGGTTAAGGATGTGAGCCACACAGGGCACATGGGTCAGTTGTCCCTGTCGGAGGGCGGAGAGGAGGTTGGTGCCATTGTCGCAAACCACCAATTCTGGCTTAAGCTGGCGTGGCGTCAACCACCTCTCGGCCTGCCCCTGCAGAGCAGACAGAACCTCTGCCCCAGTGTGGCTCCTGTCCCCCAAACACACCAGCGCAAGCACGGCATGGCATCTTTTTGCCTGCGTACTTGCGTAGCCCCTTGAACGCCTACGGAGCACCGCTGGTTCCGAGAACAAAGCACAGGAAGAGGCCATGGAGGAAGAAGAAGAGGAGGGGGTGGAGGAGAGAGGTGTGTCACAACCAGTAGTAGCATTTTGGAGGCGTGGCGGCGGAACAACCTCCAACACTACTGCACCTTGTCCTGCATCCTTCCCAGCTGCCAAAAGAGTGACCCAATGGGCCGTGAAAGAAAGGTAACGTCCCTGTCCATGCCTGCTGGACCATGAGTCAGCGTTAATATGCACCTTACCGCTGACCGCCCTGTCCAGCGAGGTCAAGACATTGCCTTCCACATGCCGGTAGAGAGCCGGAATCGCCTTCCATGAGAAAAAGTGGCGTTTGGGAACCTGCCACTGAGGAACCGCACATTGCACAAATTCACGGAAGGGGGCCGAGTCTACCAACTGAAAAGGCAGCAGTTGAAGCGCTAGCAATTTAGCCAAGCTAGCATTCAACCGCTGGGCATGTGGATGGCTGGGAGTGAACTTCTTTCGACGGTCCAGCAGCTGGGGCAGGGAAATTTGCCTGCTAGAATCGGACGTTGATGTACTGCTAGCAGAGTGCCCGCAAGTACTTGGCTGTGACACACCTAATTCTACACCTTCATTCCTCTCAGTGCAGGTTTCAGAGAGGACTGAAGGTATAGTGGGGTTGGAGATCCCATCTGATGCGGTGCAAGGAGAGGTCCGCTTTGTTCTTTGGTGTGGGTCTTTAAGGTAGGCTTGCCAACGAGCTGCATGGCAGGTCAACATATGTCTGGTCAAGCATGTGGTGCCCAAGCGGGTGATGTTTTGGCCACGCGATATACGCTTGAGACATATGTTGCAAACAGCAGCTGTGCGATCTGATGCACTCGACTCAAAAAAGGCCCACACCAAAGAACTTTTTGAATAACAGGCAGAGGCAGCGCCCTGCACAGGCGGAGCTCTGCGGTGTGATTCCATCGGTGTGCTGCCCTTACGCTGGCCCCCCGAGGGCATCCTGCCTCGTTGGAGATGTGCCTCCTCCTCATCCTCCTCCTCCTCCTCCTCTCTCCTATTAGGTACCCACGTGGAGTCAGTGACCTCATCATCCCCTCCCTCCTCATCACTGGAGCCAATCTGGCAGTATGCTGCAGCTGCTGGAACATGACTGCCAGATTGGTGTCCTTCTTGAGCATCCCCTCTCTCTGCTCTCACGCTACTGCCTTCCTCTAGCTGGGTATCATCATCAGACCCTTCGAAACGCTGGGCATCCTCCTGGAGCATGTACCCAACACTGTGCTCAAACAGTTCGGGGGACTCCTCAGGAGGACATGGTTGGTCTAGGGAAGGAGTGACTGATGATGACATTGATACCAGGGAAGAGGACACTTTGGCAGCTGCTTTGCCAGTACCCTGAGCCTGGGTGAGAGAGGATGAGGAGGATGAGGAGGGCTTGGTCATCCACTCTACCAAGTCTTCGGCATGATGCGGCTCAACACGTCCAGCTGCCGAAAAGAAGGACAAGCGTGTCCCATGGCCACGTGCTGATGGCGATGCACCGCGTCCACGACCAGCACTGTTGTCTCTAGACACAGAGCCTGCTTGCCCTCTTTTATTGGCTCCTGACTGTCTGCCTCTCCTTGTTTGCCTTCCAGACATTCTAGCCTGCAGGGAGATGGGAAAACCAGCAATAAGGCCTAGCTTCAGGAGTATATTTTGCAGAAATCACACTACGCCTGCTGTAAGTGCTGCAAATGCCTGTTGGTGTAACACACCAGGAAAACACAGCATTACAGGCTAACTTCAGGTGTAATATGACCAGGAGGCACACTCCGCCCGCTGTAAGTGCTGCAAATGCCTGTTGGTGTAACACCAGGAAAACACAGCAATACAGGCTAACTTCAGGTGTATAATGTGCAGGAGGCACACTCCGCCCGCTGTAAGTGCTGCAAATGCCTGTTGGTGTAACACACAAGGAAAACACAGCAATACGGGCTAACTTCAGGTGTATAATGTGCAGGAGGCACACTCCGCCCGCTGTAAGTGCTGCAAATGCCTGTTGGTGTAACACCAGGAAAACACAGCAATACAGGCTAACTTCAGGTGTATAATGTGCAGGAGGCACACTCCGCCCGCTGTAAGTGCTGCAAATGCCTGTTGGTGTAACACACAAGGAAAACACAGCAATACGGGCTAACTTCAGGTGTATAATGTGCAGGAGGCACACTCCGCCCGCTGTAAGTGCTGCAAATGCCTGTTGGTGTAACACACCAGGAAAACACAGCAATACAGGCTAACTTCAGGTGTAATATGATCAGGAGGCACACTCCGCCTGCTGTAAGTGCTGCAAATGCCTGTTGGTGTAACACCAGGAAAACACAGCAATACAGGCTAACTTCAGGTGTATAATGTGCAGGAGGCACACTCCGCCCACTGTAAGTGCTGCAAATGCCTGTTGGTGTAACACACCAGCAAAACACAGCAATACGGGCTAACTTCAGGTGTATAATGTGCAGGAGGCTTAGCAACAATGACACTGACACTGTCCCCTGCCTATCCTTCTCTCTCCCTGCACACAAGGTTTATCAAAGAATATGACACTGACACTCTCCCTGCCTATCCTTCTCTCTCCCTGCACACAAGGTTTAGCAAAGAATGTGACACTGACACTGTCCCCTGCCTATCCTTCTCTCTCCCTGCACACAAGGTTTATCAAAGAATATGACACTGACACTCTCCCTGCCTATCCTTCTCTCTCCCTGCACACAAGGTTTAGCAAAGAATCTGACACTGACACTGTCCCCTGCCTATCCTTCTCTCTCCCTGCACGCAAGGTTTAGCAAAGAATATGACACTGACACTCTCCCTGCCTATCCTTCTCTCTCCCTACACACAAGTTTGAGGTACAAATAGCACTGACACTGTCCCTGCCTATGTAACTCTTTCCCTGCGCCGGAACACACTACACAAGGCCGCCGTGCTGACGGCCTTTTATAGTGTAGGGCGTGTGCTTAACCCCCTGAGCTATAATTGGCCACAGGCAACCTGCCTGTGGCCAATTATGGCTCTCCTAGCTGCCGGCGCTGTGATTGGCCAAGCATGCGGGGTCACAGTGCATGCTTGGCCAATCACAGCACCGGGATTGCACTGCGATGGCGCAGTGTATTGTGGGCCGTTCGCGTCACTCGAATTTGGCGCGAACGGCCCAAATCGTTCGATGTTCGCCGAACGGTCGAACAGCCGATGTTCGAGTCGAACTTATGTTCGACTCAAACACCGAGCTCATCCCTATTCAGGATCTGAGAGGGGTAAACAAGAGTGTGATTCCTCTGCCCCCATTGGTATCTGATATTACCTCAATTTTTACCAATATACCTGCAAACTCCAAGTGCTACACCGTATTGGATCTTTCAAATGCATTTTTTAGTATTGATGTTGATCCACAATGCCAAAACCTATTTGCATTTGTCTGGGGAGGGGGTCAGCTGACCTGGACACGCCTCCCTCAAGGGTTTATTGATAGCCCCGCGGCTTTTAGCATAGTTTTGAAAAAAAACTATCGACGATTGGACGTCCTCTGAAGGCTCCACAATCCTGTTGTACGTAGATGACCTACTTGTTTGTAGTGAGAGCAGGGCACAGTGTGACAAGGACACAGTAAGCCTGATGAATCACCTCGCCCTAAAAGGTCACCTGGCGTCTAGGAAAAAGATCCAGTGGTGTAGGGACAGAGTTGAATATCTCGGCTGTATTATCACAGATGGGACCAGATTGATATCCCCGGCTCGAGTCCAAGCTCTCCGCTGTCTCGGCCCACCAAAGGACAAAGCTGCATTGCTTTCCTTTTAAGGCTCAATCGTCTACTGTCGACAGTGGATACCTGACTGTTCTTTTTGGGATTCCATTTTACGTCCAGCTACAGCTGCGAGTGCCCCTAAAACAATTATATATAGAGAGGATATGAAAGAGGCCTTCCTCGCTCTTCTGACTTCCCTCTCGCGGGCTCCTGCTTTAGGTCTCCCTTCCTATGAAAAACCGTTCTCACTTTACTGTGTGGTGCGAGGGCCTACATATGCAGCAGTATTGGCCCAACCCCATGGGACAAACTTCAGACCAGTGGCATACCTATCAAAGAAACTGCCACTCCAGGTACAGGGAATGCCAGGATGCCTGCAAACTCTTGCAGCAAATGCAATGGCAGTTAAGGAAGCTTCTAAAATCACTCTGGGCACACCCACTATTCTCTATATCACACATTCAGTAGCACAATTGTTACAAAATATGCATACCCAGCATATGACAGCCCAAAGGTCCAGTGGGTATGAAATTATACTTCTGAATACAACACATTTGGAAGTAAAATCCTGTTCAGAAACTACTCCCGCAATACGATTGCTACATGCACTATTGCAGCTTCCATATGCTGAACCAGAAGTAAACCATAATTGTAATGACAATTTACTTCAACAAACATTGCCAAGGGTGGATTTAACTGATAAACCAAACCTAGATTTCCTGGATGTATTTGTGGATGGCAGTTGTTCCAGGCCTAATGATAACACATATAAGACAGGCTATGCAGTGGTGATGCTACCTGATGTTGTCAACTATTTAAAGATAAAGATGTAATTATATATACTGACAGCTAGGGATGAGCTTCGAGTTCGAGTCGAACTCATGTTCGACTCGAACATTGCCTGTTCGCCCGTTCGCCGAACAGCGAACAAATTGGGGTGTTCGCAGCAAATTCGAAAAATCTATGGGAGAAATCTAAAGTGCTAATTATAAAGGCTTATATGCAAGTTATTGTCCTAAAAAGTGTTTGGGGACCGGGTCCTGCCCCAGGGAACATGTATCAATGCAAAAATAAGTTTTAAAAACGGCCGTTTTTTCGGGAGCAGTGATTTTAATAATGCTTAAAATAAAAGTGAAATATTCCTTTAAATTTCGTACCTGGGGGGTGTGTATGATATGCATGTGAAGTGGCGCATGTTTCCCGTGCTTAGAACTGTCCCTGCAAAAAATGTCATTTTTGAAAGAAAAAAATGCATTTAAAACTGACTCGCGGCTATTAATGAATTGTCGGCTCCCGGCAATACATACAAAAGTCATTGATAAAAAAAAAAAAAAAGCGTGGGGGTTCCCCAGAATTCAATTACCAGGCCCTTCAGGTCTGGAATGGATATTAAGGGGAACCCCGCCGCAAATTTAAAAAAAAATGACGTGGGGTTCCCCTAAAAATCCATACCAGACCCCTTATCCGAGCACGCAACCTGGCCGGCCGCAGGGGAAAAGGGGGGACGAGAGAGCGGCCCCCCCTCCCTCCTGAACCGTACCAAGCCACATGCCCTCAACATGGGGAGGATGTCCCCATGTTGATAGGGACAAGGGCCTCATCCCCACAACCCTTGCCCGGTGGTTGTGGGGGTCTGCGGGCGGGGGGCTTATCGGAATCTGGAAGACCCCTTTAACAAAGGGGACCCCCAGATCCCGGCCCCCCCCTATGTGAATTGGTAAGGGGTACATTGTACCCCTACCATTTCACGAAGAAAGCGTAAAAAAATGTTTAAAAAAACACACAAACACCTTGAAAAAGTCCTTTATTTAAAAAAAAAAAAACATTCCAGCGGTGAAATCCAGTGTCCCGCGGCGATCCCGATGTCCAGCGCTGTCCTTCATTGGTTGTGCCTGAGCGGACCTGATGGGGAACTCCCTCTCAGTATTTTAAATGTATAGACCCGCCCCTTCTAAAGTTCCCCATCAGGTCCGCTCAGCAGACCAGATGCGGAACATGACAAGGGGCGGGTCTATGCATGTATTACCAAAGTGAGAGCAGTTCCCCATCAGGTCCGCCCCCTCGGTATGTCGGACCCGCCTACGTCATTGGCTTGAGCGGGGAACTTCCTTCACTGTGTAATTTAAATTTACATAGTGAAGGAAGTTCCCCGCTCAAGCCAATGACGTAGGCGGGTCCGACATACCGAGGGGGCGGACCTGATGGGGGACTGCTCTCACTTTGGTAATACATGTATAGACCCGCCCCTTCTCATGTTCCGCATCTCGTCCGCTGAGCGGACCTGATGGGGAACTTTAGAAGGGGCGGGTCTATACATTTAAAATACTGAGAGGGAGTTCCCCATCAGGTCCGTTCAGGCACAACCAATGAAGGACAGCGCTGGACATCGGGATCGCCGCGGGACACTGGATTTCACCGCTGGAATGTTTTGTTTTTGTTTTTTTTAAATAAAGGACTTTTTCAAGGTGTTTGTGTGTTTTTTTAAACATTTTTTTATGCTTTCTTCGTGAAATGGTAGGGGTACAATGTACCCCTTACCAATTCACATGGGGGGGCGGGATCTGGGGGTCCCCTTTGTTAAAGGGGTCTTCCAGATTCCGATAAGCCCCCCGCCCGCAGACCCCCGCAACCACAGGGCAAGGGTTGTGGGGATGATGCCCTTGTCCCCATCAACATGGGGACATCCTCCCCATGTTGAGGGCATGTGGCCTGGTACGGTTCAGGAGGGAGGGGGGCCGCTCTCTCGTCCCCCCCTTTTCCCCTGCGGCCGGCCAGGTTGCGTGCTCGGATAAGGGGTCTGGTATGGATTTTTAGGGGGACTCCACGCCATTTTTTTTTAAATTTGGGGTGGAGTTCCCCTTAAAATCCATGCCAGATCTGAAGGGCCTGGAATGGATATTTGGGGGAACCCCACGTCATTTTTTTTTTCATTTGCGGCGGGGTTCCCCTTAATATCCATTCCAGACCTGAAGGGCCTGGTAATTGAATTCTGGGGAACCCCCACGCTTTTTTTTTTTTTTTTATCAATGACTTTTGTATGTATTGCCGGGAGCCGACAATTCATTAATAGCCGCGAGTCAGTTTTAAATGCATTTTTTTCTTTCAAAAATGACATTTTTTGCAGGGACAGTTCTAAGCACGGGAAACATGCGCCACTTCACATGCATATCATACACACCCCCCAGGTACGAAATTTAAAGGAATATTTCACTTTTATTTTTTCATTTTAAGCATTATTAAAATCACTGCTCCCGAAAAAACGGCCGTTTTTAAAACTTCTTTTTGCATTGATACATGTCCCCTGGGGCAGGACCCAGGTCCCCAAACACTTTTTAGGACAATAACTTGCATATTAGCCTTTATAATTAACACTTTAGATTTTGAACGTTCGAGTCCATTGTATTTAATAGGGTTCTAAAGTTTACACAAACATTTTGTCTGTTCGCCGGTTCTGGTGCGAACCGAACAGGGGGGTGTTCGGCTCATCCCTGCTGAAAGCAGATATGCTTTTGGCGTAATTTTCGATTATGCACTCATTTGGGAAAAACAAGGGTTTAAAACTGCAGACAACAAACAAATTGCCAATAAGGAATTTGTTCTTACCCTACTCGCAGCCCTACAGATGCCCAGAAAAATCAATGTTATAAAAGTAAAGGGACATTCATTTGACAAGTCCAAAGAAGCTCAAGGCAACGCCTTGGCAGACAGAGTTGCTAAAACAGCAGCCGATTCGGCACACGGGGCCCAGCCCAATCTAACACTGTTCGCTACAGATTTCAGTTCACCAGAATTCCCAAATACTGTGAGAATGTTACAGGACAAAGCATCAAGAGAGGACATAGCTTTCTGGGAAGGTCAGAACTTGACCAGTGTGCCAAGTGGCATCTGGTCAAGCGAGGAGGGAGTAATAGATATACCAGAGTCAGCTGCCCCTCTTTTGATTTCTTACTTACATGGTCCAGGTCACCTAGGAAGGAAAACAGTTTTGACAATGTACAGACAGTCTTTCAGCACGGTCAATGATACACACCTTGTTGCCCAGTTGATAGACTCATGTCTTACTTGTGCACAAAACAATGTACAGTGCAAGAAGCAGGGTATACATGGAAACTTGCCCCCCCTATAGGCCCCCTCCAAGATTTACAAATAGACTTTACACATATGCCAAAACAGAAAGGAAATATAAAATATCTTTTAGTTATAGTGGACAAGTTTAGTTCTTGGGTCGAGGCTATCCCAACTACAGGAGAGACAGACAAAATAGCATCAAGAGCACTAATAAATCACTGGATTTCGAGGTATGGGTTACCAGCCAAAATCTGGTCAGACCAAGGTCCAGCTTTTACAGCTGCTCTTACCCAGGATCTTGCAAAACTCCTGGGCATTCAATGGAAATTACATATTCCATATCATCCACAAAGCGCAGGAATAGTGGAAAGAATGAACAGAAATATAAAGGATAAACTTAAACAGGCAACAGGAGGAACCATGAAAGGGTGGATTGATTACCTCCCAGCAGTTTTGTTTCAAATTAGGACAGCCCCTAATTCTAGAACAGGATTGTCACCATTTGAAATACTTATTGGTAGGCCAGCACAGAGGGAACCTGATGAGGGAGAGGAGGTTAATCTTTATTCTTTACAGGAAGAGTATGTGAAACATCTGGTAAGTAGCCTTAGTGAAACAGAGGACAAAGTTGCTGTTATTTTCCCTCCTCTCTCCACAGAGCCTACACATCCGTATATCCCAGGAGACAAAGTACTGATAAAACAACTTGCTGTCCGGAAACAACCAGGCCCTATCTTCCAAGGACCATTTGAAATTCTGAAGGTTGCCAGAACAGCTGTTCTTACAGATCAAGGACCACAATGGATCCATGCATCCAGACTAAAGACATTTCCGAAGGGAAACTGGAAGAAGGTGAAGGAGAAGACAAAGACCTCTGTTTTGGAGAGTATTCCAGAAAAGGATCCGGAAAATACTCCCTAGTGGACCATAAAAAACAAGAAACTCAGAGTTCCATACCCATAGACACTAATGGTCCAAAAGGAGGGATCACTTTGGGGAAACTTTTTCTTTTTTCCTTAATGACCACATTGTTTATTTTAATGGTCATAATCATAGGACACTGTTGGTCAGATAATTCTAACAGACCAAAAAGAAGTATGGAAGACAATTTTAGTGGTAAAATGCTGCTGCTTAAATTTAAATATGCTTATGCTCAAAAATCAGGATATGAAAAATGTTGGATATGTAGTAAACTCCATCCTAGCACTGCTAGGATCCCCCTAATGGCAGTACCTCTAAACTTCACCCCTCTCCTAAACGGCACACCACCTGTCGTCCTTACAAATGTCACAAGAACGCTTTCAGATAATAACCTTACTTTCCAAATTATTGGTAGAAGTCATTCCCCAGACTGGTGTTTTATGTTGGGAAACTCCACAAAGGGAGCTGAAGTGTGCCAACAAGCTACAATTAACTTTTCAATGACTTCAATTGAAAGCCCTTTCTTTCACACTTCAGAACCTGCCCTAAACACCACTATAATAAACTTTCTTAACTCCAGTTCCACTTCCACAGTAGGAAAATTATTGTCAAGTTTAACCTTTTCTGGTTTTTCTGATGAAATGATGACAATATTCAACAAACGACCTTTAGCTCTAGGAGACAGTATTTATATTTGTTGTGGAAAAAGTTGTCACCCTTGGATCCCCACTGAACTCCAAGGATGGTGTTATCTTGCATCCCTAGTCCCCATTATGGACATAGTAGGAGATAGCAAGGGAACACACTTCCTTGAAGCTAGCATGCATCCTAGGTACCCCCAAAAACACCGAAATAAAAGGGAGTTATTTCTCGAAAAAGATATGGCTTGGGCCTGGTTCCCTTCCTGGACAGGTTGGGGGATAGATTTAATGAAAAGGCTTAATAATCATACAAATATTATAGATGATGTATTGGTAAAGAATTCTGATGATATTACTAGTTTAAACATTGAAACTAGAGCAATCAGAAAACAATTAGAACTTCATGATCTTGCTATTGAAAGCATGAGTGCTGCACTCACTGGCCTGTGTGAAGTTACGGAGAACTATGAGTGCTGCACTTGGATCCACAACACATCTGTTGAGATTCCTGATTACTATGATGTAATTGCCCAACATAGGAAAGAGGTAAATCAATTGCAACAGGAGGCAAGGGATATCGCGAAAACATGGAGCCCCTTTGGAGAGGGAGGATTCGGGGGCACAGGTATTCTCTCATTTCTCAGACAAATGGCTATAACAGTAGTAATGGTGTTAATCTTCATTCTACTGTTATATTTAGTATTTAAATTAATTGTCTGGGTAATTGGAAAGATCACTAGTAAAAAGAGACAGGGTTCTAAGGAAACAATCTTGATGATGTCCACGGTACATACTAAACAAAAATGGAATAATGAATAATCTAATGATCTATGGGCTTCAATTCTTGAAGCCATGATCAAAAGGAGGGGTTGTAAGGTATGAACCAATATGAACTAATAATCATGATTAAAATACTTCTTAAATATATATGTTGAAATATATGTATTAGTACAGAATATGTTTTTCTGAAGTGTAAAGCAGGATGTGACTTTGTGGTCAAGCCTATCTTTCTTCTGCTTTAACTGACAGGCATATATATTTAGGTTGACATGTGACTTTGTGGTTAAGCTTACTCCGAGAAAAAGTTCTTATCTCTCTCTTCTGCTTTAACTTCAAATGTCAGACACATGTTTAGACTGACCGCAATGACGTATGTTAAATGACCACTTCTGCAAAAAACCTAAAACCTGTTAGAATCTATTTTTGTTTAACTCATGATGTATTTGCTTATTGCTGATTGGTCCATGCGAGGGAGGCAACTTTCCTTGTTATGCATAAAAAGACATGTTGCCAATAAACCAATATATTCTTGTATATCCATTCACTGTGTATTGGTGTCTTGAATATCCGACCGGTCAGAGAGTTACTTCCACAGAACCTGAGTCCAGCTCGAGCCAAGAGGTCCAACAGAACCACCTTTCAACTAGGCTAGGTGGGTATGGCCCCAGCATAGCATGCTGGAGAGGTTAGTTAGGGGAAATATGCATGTAGGCCAAAAAATTTGCATCAAAAATGATACAACATGCATGGGGAGAAAGGGGACATTCACAGCATATTACAATCATGGTAATTAGGGACTGATGAAAGAAATATTAAACATTATTAAGCAAGAAATACATAAAATGTGATGTTAAAGGAGAAAAATTACCTTAATATAGTCCTCCTGCAAAACTTGAAGGATGGCAGAACAAGTCTCTGGTATAATGATCCCCAGAGCCTGGGGGAGATGCCTGTTGAGAACTTGAGGTCCTGCAGGCTTCTCCCAGTCAGCAGGTATCGCAACGTGGCGATGAGCCTCTGCTCAGCAGTGATGGCTTCCCGCATAACGGTGTCCTGCCTGGAAATATAGGGGGACACCAAAGCCAACAGATGCTGAAATACGGGGTCAGACATCCTGAGAAAATTCCTGTAGTCCTCAGGATTATTCTCCCTGATCTCCCGCAACAAAGGCATGTGACAGAACTGGTGCCGCTGGAGCAACCAATTCTTGGTCCATGAACTCCTCCTCACCCTGTTCATGGACTGGAGTCGGGATACAGAAAGAACCCCTGCTCCAAATACAGCACGAACTCTACGACGAGTACGTAGCCGCAACATGGCTAGATAACGGTCGGCTGGTCAGAACGAACTAAAAGAACGCACGGAAGAACAGCAAGGCCTATGAAGAACGAGCTGAAAAACAGTAACGAGCGGACAAGAACGCACTGAATAAACAGATACGAACTGACTACAAGCACTGAAAGACAGATACAACCAACAAGCACAAACTGAACTCCACAAAACGTTCTTAAAATCACGAAGACTGAAAAGCGCGAATCGTCTCTCACCAAACTTTTACTAACACGCGGTAACACGAAATTAGCAAAAGCGTCCCAAAGGGTGGCGCCATTCGAACGGAACTTCCCCTTTATAGTGCCGTCGTACGTGTTGCACGTCACTGCGCTTTGCTCGAGCGTTTTTTTAAATGAACGTGTGTATGCAAGACAGGCTTGAGAGGAAACGAGAAAAATCACGTTGAGAAAAACGTCGTTTTTTTAAATGACATTAAAAACGATTGTGTGTACGCGGCATAAGTGTAGCAATATAGTTACATTTAATGAAGGTACAATATTTAGCAACTCACATCCTCCCAACTCATCAATCTCTGCACCGCCATCGACGTCATCCCTTCCAGGCTGCGCTCCACAAGCTCTTCAAGCCTCGCTTTCAGATCGCTCTACTACAGGGTAGACTTCATGGTCACAATTGCAGATTGACAGCGGTGAGAGTCGGCGGTGCAGAGGACGGTCTATGTGGACAGCTTTACCCAGATGTCTGCATACTTACATGGTTGATGATTAAACAGGCACATCTGAGTTGCTAAATGTTGTACCTTCATTAAATGTAACCGTATTGCTACACTTAGAGGCGTCTCTCTTCTCTTTTATACTCTGTAGCTCCTGCTGGATTTTGCTTCTAATCCCCTTGTGGAGGCTTCCATTTGTGGATGGGCATTTTATGGTTATACAACCTACCACATTGCTATAATCTTTTTATATGGACTAAAAACTGAAAGACCTGAATAAATGGTTGTGGAGCAAATCATCTGAGTTTACATTATTTCTTATGGGGAAATTCGCTTTGATATAAGAGTGCTTTGGTCTACAAGCATGTTTCTGGAACAAATTATGCTTGCAATCCAAGGTTTTACTGTATTTTAGTGTAGCACCCTTTTACTTTCAGGGGTGCTATGTGCCAAAATTTAGAGGTTGGTCTGAGCTGGTAGCCAGGCTCAGACCGCTTTGATTGTTAGTACTTACTTCTGCCTACGTGATGCAACCTGGTGTATAGTTCCCTGTGGCCTGTAGGTGGCACTGCCATGTCAGGTCAGGATTGAACTGTGGGTAGCATTGCTATGCCTTAGGGTGTCCTCTCTTGGCAGTGGTATGGTGGGCGTGGTTAATCTGCTGTGCTACATAAGGGGCACATAAGGGGCAGACGCCATCTTTAGGGGGAGTTGGAGTTCGAGTTGCGCCACCCGGCCCTCCAGGCCAGGGGTGTGCGTGTGTATCAGTCCCAGGCACCTTTAGCCTGGGGCTGCAGCTTCACAAGTGGGCCCAGCATCTTTGGCTGGGGCCTATCTCCAAAAGAGGAATCCCAGGGTGCCCGGGATAGGGTGGCCCGCTCTGGAAGAGGAGACCGGGGGAGGACCTTTCTGAAAGACCGGTGAGAGTTCACGGTGAAAGAGAGGCCTGGTTACCTTCTGGAGGGATTCAAAAAGATCCATCACAGGCCTTGCAACGTGCTGTCGCTGGCACCTGTCCTTGTGTTGCAAAGATTCTGTGGCAGAGGATCTCCCGATCGTATCTCTAGGAAACCTAAGTGAATGTTCGTGCATCACTCGGGCTGCTAGGATCCGCTCCTACAGGGGACTATCTGGGTGAGCTAAACCCACTCGGGATCGAGTGGCGACGATCGCATCAGTTTGTGTCTGGACCTATCTCCCAAACCTTACTTTCCTTTCTCTCATCCATCTTTCCTGTCTGCTAAACTTGAACTTTGCTCATAAAATAAACTCAGCGTTGGAGTTAAAGTGGTGTGGACATTGGCCTTCCTGGGGAGAAATAGAGACTTGTCCCTACACTCTAGGAGACGAGAACCAGTTGAAGGAGGTAACTCGCTGCAAGACCCAAAAACTGTTAACACCGCTCAACCTCTTCAAACAGGAGGGTACGGGCATGTGGCTTGGTGTGCCTTGACCTGCAACTGAGCCAAAGGGTCCGTGCGCTACATTAGTATTATCTGCAGTTCTAACTCTATACATTTTGAGAGCCTCCATAGTAGGAGCACATATATAATAATGGATAGATTAAGAGCAGGTATGCCTGGAGGTAGCTCACTTCCCCTAAATATATATCTTTAAAATGAAAACATGGACTTTATAGGCAGCAATAGTAAAAGCAAAAAGTTTTTTTATTAGTAACAATTCACGTGTAATATAAAAAACTGAAAGACCTGAATAAATGGTTGTGGAGCAAATCATCTGAGTTTACATTATTTCTTATGGGGAAATTCGCTTTGATATAAGAGTGCTTTGGTCTACAAGCATGTTTCTGGAACGAATTATGCTTGCAATCCAAGGTTTTACTGTATTTTAGTGTAGCACCCTTTTACTTTCAGGGGTGCTATGTGCCAAAATTTAGGGGTTGGTCTGAGCTGGTAGCCAGGCTCAGACCGCTTTGATTGTTAGTACTTACTTCTGCCTACGTGATGCAACCTGGTGTATAGTTCCCTGTGGCCTGTAGGTGGCACTGCCATGTCAGGTCAGGGTTGAACTGTGGGTAGCATTGCTATGCCTTAGGGTGTCCTCTTTTGGCAGTGGTATGGTGGGCGTGGTTAATCTGCTGTGCATGCCGGGAGAGGTTACATAAGGGGCAGACGCCATCTTTAGGGGGAGTTGGAGTTCGAGTTGCGCCACCCGGCCCTCCAGGCCAGGGGTGTGCGTGTGTATCAGTCCCAGGCACCTTTAGCCTGGGGCTGCAGCTTCACAAGTGGGCCCAGCATCTTTGGCTGGGGCCTATCTCCAAAAGAGGAATCCCAGGGTGCCCGGGATAGGGTGGCCCGCTCTGGAAGAGGAGACCGGGGGAGGACCTTTCTGAAAGACCGGTGAGAGTTCACGGTGAAAGAGAGGCCTGGTTACCTTCTGGAGGGATTCAAAAAGATCCATCACAGGCCTTGCAACGTGCTGTCGCTGGCACCTGTCCTTGTGTTGCAAAGATTCTGTGGCAGAGGATCTCCCGATCGTATCTCTAGGAAACCTAAGTGAATGTTCGTGCATCACTTGGGCTGCTAGGATCCGCTCCTACAGGGGACTATCCGGGTGAGCTAAACCCACTCGGGATCGAGTGGCGACGATCGCATCAGTTTGTGTCTGGACCTATCTCCCAAACCTTACTATCCTTTCTCTCATCCATCTTTCCTGTCTGCTAAACTTGAACTTTGCTCATAAAATAAACTCAGCGTTGGAGTTAAAGTGGTGTGGACATTGGCCTTCCTGGGGAGAAATAGAGACTTGTCCCTACACTCTAGGAGACGAGAACCAGTTGAAGGAGGTAACTCGCTGCAAGACCCAAAAACTGTTAACACCGCTCAACCTCTTCAAACAGGAGGGTACGGGCATGTGGCTTGGTGTGCCTTGACCTGCAACTGAGCCAAAGGGTCCGTGCGCTACATTAGTATTATCTGCAGTTCTAACTCTATACATTTTGAGAGCCTCCATAGTAGGAGCACATATATAATAATGGATAGATTAAGAGCAGGTATGCCTGGAGGTAGATCACTTCCCCTAAATATATATCTTTAAAATGAAAACATGGACTTTATAGGCAGCAATAGTAAAAGCAAAAAGTTTTTTTTATTAGTAACAATTCACGTGTAATATAAAAGACAATTAAAAAAACATTTCTGCAGTATTATACAATTTTACATTGTCATCTCTAACTCCAGTCGACACAAGGTCATAGACTGTGATAGCTGGGATAGAATGTTGCACTGCTAGGCAAGCTCTACATGTTTCGTAATGCGCTTCTTCAGGAGCTTATTTAATTTATTTTTAATGAACTAAAAAAACAGCAATAAGTATATACTGTACATATAAACATATAACATGTGTATTTTGTTTGTATTAGTTGTAAACAATATATTATATTAGAGCTGTGTCCAAAGATCAAAGACCATGCAATAATGGGCTGGAGACAAATTTGGGGACACTCCAAATATATTAAAGGTACAAAACATAATAAACGATCACACCAAGGGTGATATTCCTAAAAAAAGTTTAAGATAGGACAGAGACTACCACCAAACATATTGCTGCTAAATCCTGCACCGGGGCTTAGCCTTTAATATGCTACCTAAGAGTGTACCAATAAATGCAGCATTAAACCTACCTACTGTATGATAGATGTTAGTGGGTATGCAGCACATGATAGCTCCTCAGAGTACATGCATCTCACTAAAAACAGGGAAGGCTGGTTTACCACCTATAAATGGAATCATCAGCTTGGATTTATGTCTAAAAGGGTGTAGAATATGCCAGTATACAGTTGTGCTCATAAGTTTACATACCCTGGCAGAATTTTTGATTTCTTGGCCATTTTTCTGAGCATACGAATGATAACACAAAAACATTTCTTTCACTCATGATTAGTGTTTGGTTAAAGCTATTTATTATCAATCAACTGTGTTTACTCTTTATAAATCATGACAACAGAAACTACTCAAATGAACTGATCCAAAGTGTACATACCCTGGTGATTTTGGCCTGATTACATGCACACAAGTTGACACAAATGGGTTTGAATGGCTATGAAAGGTAACCATCCTCACCTGTGATCTGTTTGCTTGTAATTAGTGTGTGTTTATAAAAGGTCAATGAGTTTCTGTACTCCTGACAGACTCCTGACAGACCCTTGCATCTCCCATCCAGTGCTGCACTGACGTTTCTGAATTCTGAGTTCTAAGCCATGGGTAAAGAATGGCACAAAGTCATTTGGAGTGATGAGACCAAAATTGAGCTTTTTGGCCATAACCATAAACACTACATTTGGAGAGGAGTCAACAAGGCCTATGAAGAAAGGTACACCATTCCTTCTATGAAACACGGAGGTGGATCGCTGATGTTTTGGGGATGTGTGAGCTACAAAGGCACAGGAAGGAAATTTGGTAAAAAATGATGGCAAGATGAATGCAGTATGTTATCAAAAAATACTGAAGGAACATTTGCATTCATCAGCCAGGAAGCTGCTCATGGGACATACTTGGACATTCCAACATGACAATGATCCAAAACACAAGGCCAAGTCGACCTGTCATTGGCTACAGCAGAATGTTCAAGTCGAACGTAAGTTTGACTCGAACATCGGGTGTTCGTTTGTTCGTACAACAAACATATGGGGCGCTCTCGGAAAGTTCCCCCGCAGTGGAGCGCCCCACAATGCACTGCGAGATCGCAGTGCATTGACAGCTGCTGATTGGCCACAGCATGCACCTAACCTGTATGTTTTGGCCAATCACAGCGCAATGTGCTGTGAGAGCCATGATTGGCCAAAGGCAGGGTGCCTTTGGCCAATCATGGCTCAGGGGCTAAGTCCACGCCCCACACTATATAAGGCTGCTGCTTACATGGCAGCCGTATATAATGAATTAATAGAGATTAGGCAGGTAGTTAGGGTAGTGTGCTGTCAGTCAGTGTAATATATATAATACAGTTCAGAGTATATAGTGCAGTCCATAAAGTATATATAATATAGTTCAGAGTATATAGTTCAGTTAGTGTAGTATATATAATACAGTTCAGAGTATATAGTGCAGTCAGTGTAGTATATATAATACAGTTCAGAGCATATAGTGCAGTCAGTGTAAAATATATAATACAGTTCAGAGTATATAGTGCAGTCCGTGTATTATATAATACAGTTCAGATTATATAATGCAGTCAGTGTAGTATATATAATACAGTGGAGAGTATATAGTGCAGTCAATGTAGTATATATTGTGACAGCAGGAAGGTAAAGTCACCTGGTTGCATCCAGGGGGGTAGATATATTTCGCCCAGATTCAGGCTTTACGCCGACTTATACAACTAGGTGGAGAGTTGTATAAGCCCAGCTGAGGCTAGTGGGCTCATGGATGACTCATACCTCTAGGGAGAGTGTGGGGCGTCGTGCAGACAGGGAGTTGATGAGACCAGCTGAAGCTTGTCAGCTCATTTAGGCCTCTATAAGAACTCCCAGCTTCATTAGATGTTAGCTCATGCCTGGACCCAGACCTGTGTGGACTGTCTAGGGAGAGTGAACTCCTGTGCGGTGAGACAAAGCCTGTGTGGCTATTTGCTTGGACATTTAAAAACCAGGGACTTAGGGACTAGGACAGCACTAGGCTGATCCCAGTTGTTAGTTAGGAAACCTGTATGTTTAGTCAGAGGTCAAGTTGACCAGGATTTATTTTGTTTATGTTTCTTTTGCTTTGCTGTGTTTTGTCACTGTAAATAGAAAATAAACCGCACCTTTTTGATTTTGAAAACCACAACCTCCGTTTGCTGGGCCTGTTTTTGTGTGGGGAGCCCATCTCGGGGGTCACACACACCCGCTGCCGAGCTAACCCCCTCACAGTTGGTGGAGAACCAGTGGCAGTTTTTTTTTAAGCCAGCATGGAGGAGATACTGAAGCAGCTGGCTCTAGCAAATGCCAATCAACAGCAGACAAATGCAGGTTTGCAAAAGAGCCTTGCAGCTCATCAACAGAGCCTTGCAGCTCAACAACAGAACTTCGCTGCCCAGCAGCAAGCTCATCAACAGAGCCTTGCAGCCCAGCAGCAGACAAACGCAACTTTGCAACAGAGTCTGGAGGCTCAGCAACAAGCCCAGCAGCAATCTGAGGCCCGCTTCATAGACCTGTTGCAGAAGCAAGAGCAGAGACTACAACAACAGATGAAAGCAGTAATGCAGCAACGTCCGCAGACCAGTGAGGAAAGCCGTCCCACTAATACCGCGTCCTTTGGGGTGAGTCGTTTATTGACAAAAATGACTGGAGAGGATGATCCAGAGGTATTTTTGACCACATTTGAAAGGACCGCTGAAAGAGAAAAGTGGCCTGAGGAGCAGTGGGCTGGACTGGTGGCTCCTCTGTTAACTGGTGAATCGCAGAAAGCTTACTATGACCTAGAGCCTAACCAAGCAAAAGACTATGTGATGCTAAAAGCTGAAATATTGGCAAGGCTGGGTGTCACCCAGGCTGTCCGGGCTCAGCGTGTGCATAACTGGACTTTCCAGCTTGGAAAACCCCCCAGGTCTCAAATGTATGATCTCATTCACCTGAGCAGAAAGTGGCTACAGCCAGAGACTTTGTCCGCACCAAAGATTGTGGAACGTGTTGTAATGGATCGGTTTTTGAGAGCTCTTCCTACTGCCATCCAAAAGTGGGTAAGCCATGGAGACCCAGAGACGGCCGATGGTCTTGTGGATCGTGTGGAGAAATACTTGGCTACAGAGAACCTGACGGCCTCTTCCAGAGACACTCGGACTTTCCACCCTAAGACCAGACCATCCCCAGGGGCGGATAAGAGGATTCCAAGGGGTGAGGGTGGAGAGAGTGAGAGGGTGGGAGCTCTACCCCAAGTTTGGCGAGAACAGCCTGGGAAATCAGCGGCTCAAGAGGCCGCAAGAAGGATCGTTTGCTACCACTGCCGGCAAGCGGGACATATTGCAGCCAATTGCCCGGTTGTGGAGGAACCCATGCAGTGTGACTTTCTGACGGGCAGACGTCAGTCGCTGTGTGCGACAGTCGCATGCACTGCCATTCGAGGAACTGAGAAACATTTATGCAAAATGTGTGTTAATGGTAAAAAAGTTGTGGTATTGCTGGATTCAGGTAGCCTTGTGACCCTGATAAAGGCTGAGTTAGTTAAAACAGAGGTCTCTGGGAATAGCAAGGTAGCTGTTATTTGTGTGCATGGGGACACCCGAGAGTATCCAGTGACTACAGTGTGTTTCGAGACCCCCAAAGGTACCCTCTCTCATCCAGTAGGCTTAGTATCTCAGTTACCGCATGACGCCATTGTGGGAAGGGATTTTCCGAAGTTCTGGGAACTGTGGGATGATCCTGAGCCCCCCACTGGTGCCCCTATGTACCAGGAATGTGATAGCCAGAACTCCCCTGAGAGTGGTGAGGACTCTCCGGAATTTCCCTTATCAGTATTGGCAGGGGAGACTCAAGAAACTGGAGAGGAGCCCACCTCCTCAGACGAAAACCTACCGTCTGTGGAGTTTTCTGATCTTGAGGTTCACAGGGAAAACTTTGCCACAGAACAGTTGAAAGACCCCGCCCTAATAAAGGCACGGGAAAACGTAGTGAAAATAGATGGCGAGTTAGTGAACCCAGATAATACCTGCACTTACCCATACTTCAGCGTAGAGAAGGACCTACTGTATCGGGTGGCAAAAAGGGCAGAAGAAACCGTTGAGCAGCTTGTGGTGCCCAAACCTTACAGGAAGTTGGTGTTGGAGTTGGCCCATGGGCACATTCTTGGAGGTCATCTGGGGACAGAGAAAACCAGAGAGAGGGTATTACAGAGATTCTATTGGCCGGGGGTGATGAAGGACATAGAAAATTATTGTTCCTCCTGCCCTGTGTGTCAGAGGTCGGCCCCGATGCCACATTTCCGTAGCCCGCTGGTCCCTCTACCCATCATTGAGGTCCCGTTTGAGAGGATCGCCATGGATTTGGTTGGTCCTATAATCAAGTCCGCTAGGGGGCACCAGTACATATTAGTTATAATGGACTATGCCACCCGTTATCCAGAAGCGATCCCTCTCCGAAATACCTCGGCCAAAACCATAGCCAAAGAGCTATCTCTTGTGTTTAGCCGGGTGGGTATTTGTAAAGAACTGCTTACGGACCAAGGTACACCCTTTATGTCCCGGGTTATGAAGGAGCTGTGTAAATTGTTCAAAGTGACACAATTACGTACATCTGTGTATCACCCCCAAACCGATGGGCTGGTTGAAAGATTCAACAAAACCCTAAAACAAATGTTGAAGAAAGTGGTGGATAGAGATGGAAAGGATTGGGACTGTCTACTTCCTTATCTGATGTTTGCTATTAGGGAGGTGCCCCAATCCTCTACGGGATTCTCCCCCTTTGAGTTACTGTATGGGAGACACCCAAGAGGGCTGTTGGATATTGCCAAGGAAACTTGGGAAAGTGAGAGTTCTCCCCACAGGAGTGTGATTGAGCATGTCGCCCTGATGCAAGACCGAATTGCACAGGTAATGCCCATCGTGAAGGAACATTTGGCCCAAGCGCAGTTAGCACAGCAGAGAGTGTACAACCGTGGAGCCAAGACCCGTACCTTTTCCCCGGGGGATAGGATACTGGTACTTGTCCCTACGGTTGAAAGTAAATTCCTTGCCAAATGGCAAGGCCCCTACGAGATAATGGAAAAAGTGAGCGAAGTGAATTACAAGGTCAGACAACCAGGAAGGCGAAAGCCCGAACAGATCTATCACGTTAATCTGTTGAAAGCCTGGAGGGATAGAGAGTCCCTAGTCGCAGACACTTGGTCACCAGCTCAAACTGGTTGCGTGATTCCTGAGGTTGGAATAACAGCCACCTTGTCACAACCCCAACAACAGGAGGTTAAGGAGTTTGTGCTTCACAACAAGGAGGTATTCTCTGAGCTGCCGGGACAAACATCTGGGGTAGAGCATGACATCATTACCCCGCCCGGTGAAAGGGTGAAGTTAAAACCCTATCGGATCCCAGAGGCCCGACGGGAGGCAATACGGGAGGAAGTACAGAAAATGCTGAACTTAGGGGTGATAGAGGAGTCCCAAAGTGATTGGTCTAGTCCCATTGTGTTGGTGCCTAAACCGGATGGGAGCTGGCGATTTTGTAACGATTTTCGTCAGTTGAACAAAGTTAAAAAATTTGACACCTACCCCATGCCACGTATAGATGAGTTGATCGACCGGCTGGGAACAGCCCGATACATGACGACTCTTGACCTCACAAAAGGGTATTGGCAAATCCCCCTGGCCAAGTCGGCCAAAGAGAAAACCGCATTTGTAACCCCAGACGGGGCGTTCCAATATAAAAGAATGCCGTTCGGGTTACAGAATGCGCCGGCCACATTCCAGCGGAAAATGGACCAGATGCTGAGGCCCCATCGGAAGTATGCTGCGGCTTACCTGGATGACGTAATTGTCCATAGCACAGATTGGGCCTCACATCTGCCAAAAGTGCAAGCAGTCCTGGACTCTGTTCGGGAAGCGGGGTTTACGGCTAACCCCAAGAAGTGTACCATTGGGCAGGAGGAGGCCAAATATCTTGGGTACACCATTGGGAGGGGAGTAATAAAACCCCAACTCAACAAAGTCGAGGCCATCCAGAGTTGGCCATGTCCCAACAGCAAGAAGCAGGTACGAGCCTTTCTGGGAATCGCTGGGTATTATCGGCGATTCATTCCCCACTTTGCTTCTAAGGCTGTGCCCCTAACCAACCTGACGAAGGGGAAAGGGTCGGTCATGATTAAATGGACCCCCGAGGCTGAGGCAGCATTCCAATTCTTGAAACAAGCCTTATGTAGCCAGCCAGTGTTGTACTCACCCGACTTCTCTAAAGACTTTGTCGTACAAAGTGATGCGTCAGATGTGGGGTTAGGAGCAGTATTGTCCCAGGTCTGGAACGGGGAAGAGCACCCAGTCATTTACCTCAGCAGGAAGTTGAAGTCCCATGAGGTAAATTACGCCACCGTTGAAAAGGAGTGTTTAGCGGTGAAGTGGGCTCTAGATTCCCTTCGGTACTACCTGCTAGGTAGGCACTTTGACATGGTTACGGATCACGCTCCGTTAAAGTGGATGGCTCAAAACAAGGAAACAAATAGAAGAGTGAATAGGTGGTTCCTGGCCCTCCAGGAATTCAACTTCACAGTAAAGCATCGCCCTGGCGTTCAAATGGGGAATGTGGATGCTTTGTCTCGAGTACATGAATGCCTGATTGCTGGTGTTCCAACCCCGAGGTTAAAACAAGAGGGGGGGGGGTATGTGACAGCAGGAAGGTAAAGTCACCTGGTTGCATCCAGGGGGGTAGATATATTTCGCCCAGATTCAGGCTTTACGCCGACTTATACAACTAGGTGGAGAGTTGTATAAGCCCAGCTGAGGCTAGTGGGCTCATGGATGACTCATACCTCTAGGGAGAGTGTGGGGCGTCGTGCAGACAGGGAGTTGATGAGACCAGCTGAAGCTTGTCAGCTCATTTAGGCCTCTATAAGAACTCCCAGCTTCATTAGATGTTAGCTCATGCCTGGACCCAGACCTGTGTGGACTGTCTAGGGAGAGTGAACCCCTGTGCGGTGAGACAAAGCCTGTGTGGCTATTTGCTTGGACATTTAAAAACCAGGGACTTAGGGACTAGGACAGCACTAGGCTGATCCCAGTTGTTAGTTAGGAAACCTGTATGTTTAGTCAGAGGTCAAGTTGACCAGGATTTATTTTGTTTATGTTTCTTTTGCTTTGCTGTGTTTTGTCACTGTAAATAGAAAATAAACCGCACCTTTTTGATTTTGAAAACCACAACCTCCGTTTGCTGGGCCTGTTTTTGTGTGGGGAGCCCATCTCGGGGGTCACACACACCCGCTGCCGAGCTAACCCCCTCACAATATATATATATATATATATAATACAGTTCAAAATATATAGTGCAGTCAGTGTAGTATATATAATGCAGTGCAGAGTATATAGTGCCATCAGTATAGTACAGGGATAAGCAATTAGCGGACCTCCAGCTGTTGCAAAACTACAAGTCCCATCATGCCTCTGCCTCTTGGTGTCATGCTCGTGGCTGCCAGAGTCTTGCTATGCCTCATGGGATTTGTAGTTCTGCAACAGCTGGAGGTCCGCTAATTGCATATCCCTGGTATAGTATATATAATACATTGCAGAGTATATAGTGCAGTCATTGTACTATATATAATACAGTGGAGAATAAATAGTGCAGTCAATATAGTATAAATACTGTGCAGGGTATATAGCGAAGTGCACAGTGGAATAGATCTTAAGGGGAACTCCATGCCAAAATCCATACCAGACCCTTATCTGAGCATGCAGCCAGGCAGGCCATGAACGGGAGGGGAACGAGTGAGTGCCCCCCCTAAACCATACCAGGCCGCTTGCCCCCAACATGGGGATGGTGCTTTGCAGGCAGGGTGTTTATCGGAATCTGGAAGCCCGCTTTAACAATAGGGCCCCCAGATCCCGCCCCCCATGTATATGGGTATCGGGTACATTGGACCCCTACCTATTCATCGAAAAAAGGTGTCAAAAAGTAAAAACCACAAGAGACAGTTTTTGACAATTCCTTTATTTAAAAAAAAGACAAGGTGCTTTGGGGTGGGGTGGGGGGATGCAGAGCCCCCCCCCCTACCCCAAAACCTGTGGCCTGGTATGGATTAGGAGGGGTGACTGCTCACTATCCCCCCTATCCTGACCTGCCAGGCTGCATGGAGTTCCCCTTAAAATCCATGCCAGTACTGAAGGGCCTGGTATGGACTGGGGGGGGGACCCACACCATTTTTTAAATTGATTTTTCATCTATATTGCTGAGAGCCAGCAATACATTACAGCTGCGAGCAAGTTTAAATTACATTTTTTCCTTTAGAAATCTCATTATTGCTGTGGCACTGTTCTACACATCGCACTGATGCGCTACTTTACAGGCAGACTGAGGGGCCGACATTTAAAGGGAAATTTCATTTTTATTGTTTCGCTTTAAGCATCATTAAAATCACTGCTCCTGAAAAAACGGTTGTTTTAAAAACTTTTTTTTGCATTGATATGTCCCCTAGGGCAGTACCCGGGGCCCCATACACTTTTTATGGCAAGAACTTGCATATAAGCCTTTAAAATGAGGACTTTTGATTTTTCGTGTCCCATAGACTTTAATAGGGTTCGCATGTTCACTAGAACTTTTTGCCTGTTTGAGGTGTTCTGGTGCAAAGCGAATCGAACCGGGGGGTGTTCGGACCATCCCTATTAGGGATTAAAGAAAACAGGGTGCCTTGGCGGAGCCCGTAGCTTACGCATGTATTGGCAAATGTGTGCATGCTAAACCCCTGCTCTTAACGCACATTGTTAGACAGGTCAATTTGGTTGGCTGATGGCTGGTTGGTAAGTTTGAGCTTGGAAATCTCCTTATAGTTGTTTCACATACTGTAAAAAACATCTTATCCCCAAGTTTCCTACACACCCACCACCCATGTAGAAGAGTTTGCCACCACCTCAGCAAAGACACCTTTTCTGAGGAAGCTTCTTCATCTTGAAGTACCAAGGTAATCTTGAAAAATACATTTCATGGCACCATGTGGAAGAGCCTCAACCCCACATCTGGGTCCCGAGAGGATGTGAGGGAACGGTGTGATGTGAGGGTTTGCAAGGGAGATCCGGAAGCCCCCTGTATAACAAGGAGGGCCCCCAGCTATCTGCCCCCCCTCCCCCAGGGGAATTATGAAGGAGTATATTAGTACCCCTTATTACTCACACCCAGCAATACAGCTAAAAGCAAATAGGCATACAAACACCATAGACAACGTATTTTATTTATATTATAATAAAAAGTAAACAATGTCCCAAACTGTAAATCCATTGTCAATTCTCTAATCCAGCAATGTAGATCCAGTATGAAGCACAATGTCCCATCTCCATGATTACCCATGCACCCTATGATCTTGCCCCACCGCCACAAGAACCTGCCACCAAATAATGTTGCCCGCCACACTACCACCACAAAGTGACAGATGACCATGGCCAGCTTCTGTTTGTAAACAAACCAGCCAAGATGCTGAGTGACGTCATATATCAAGTATGGTCCTAACCATATTTGGTCAGTGACACCACCCAGGATCCCCAATGTTTTTATTACAATAAGAAATTGGCAGTGGATCTGTCATTTCGCAGATCAATGGACAGTTTGTTGACCAAAAGTGACCAGGTTTTTGCACAGGAAAACTGATCGCATATGGCCTTTTTGTATGACGATTCGCCAAACTGCAAGCAGGCGGGATTTGGGTCGGATATGAAGCTCATCCCTATCTGACACCTTTCATATAGACAGAATGCAAGTGTAGCGGGGTGTCACTTTAAGGAGCTCCAAAAGACTTCCTTACCCAGTGTGCAGTGGGACATCCAGAGTGCATTGCCCGGCGCAAGGTCTGCTGGGGAAGGCCTATTTAAGGAGGAGCGGAGCAACACACGGGTCTCTTTGGACGCCGCCCACCTAGCAAGTGGAACCTGTGCTGAGTCTGCCGCTGACCTAGGCCCGAGAGTTTGGGCCTTGGGATCCAAAGAGCCCTCTGACCTTCACGGGAGAACCCAAGAGTCGTTTCGTCCATCACCCTTCCAAGGACTGTCGGAGGGATCGGAGACTGCGGGTGTTGTGAGACTGGAGCTCAGCTGTGGAAGTCGGTTGTACGGACTGGTCCGGTCGGGTGAGAGAGCACTTGCTCAGAGATTACTGACTAATCTTAGGCCCAGTGTTCCTTTTTCAGGAACCGCTGCTACCAGAGAGTGTTACATTGCACGCCAGAGGGACAGTGTGCTGTGCAGCGTTAGTTGAACTTTTAATATATATCAAGTAGTCAACTGTTGTGTTACCTGTGGATTACAAATAACCTACAAAGTGCACCACCATTGCTAGCGAAGATCCTTCCCAACGGAAGCACTGTATCTGCAATCAGTGCTGGGACAAGGTAATTTAGCGCCCAGGGCGAAGACACCAAACTGCGCCCCCCCCCTTCACACCCACACAAGATGTATGAGCAAAATCCCCCCCCCCCCTCCAAAAAAAAGAAAAAAATTGAGCACTAATCGGCATACTTAGCCCTAAGCACAAATAATACCCCCTATCATGCTTACTAGCATAAATTCCCCCCCCCCATTCCCATTTCTAACAGCCCCAATATTTCCTATCCTAGCACAAATTCCCCCCATCACCTCTTCTAGCACAACCCCCTCCCCCCCATATACCCCTACTAGAAAAAAATCATATCCTGACACTCCTCAAATTCCCCATCCCAGCAGAACCCCCTCCCCCGCCCCAGAATTCCCTTCCTAGCACAACAGCACAAATACACCCCCCTTCATATCAATCCTACCTAGAAGTTATCATTTTCTCCCTACAAATACTCTCATTCCTCCCCTTGTGTCCTCAGTGCAGCTCTCCCCTCCCTCAGATTGGCAGCAGCTTTCCTCACACACACACAGAACTCAGATATAGTGCAGCACATCGCTCTGTGATGCCCATCTTCCGACATTCCTCCTCATGTTGTCCTGTCAGAGCTGAGGAGGAGCCAATTTCTAAACTTGCCTGTGCGGCAGGCCGGCCGCTAGCGGGAGAGATACCGCTGCTGAAGGGGACCGGGATCACGGCTCGGAGATGCCCGCCTCCCGCCCTCACTGCTTTTCACTTCCAGCTTCCAGCTAGAGCCAGGCTCCACGGCTCCTCTAGGTTGCAGCGCCGCCACAGCTCTCTGCGCTCCTCTGAGTCCTCTCACCCTGCCTCCGGCCGGAACTACGAGGCTCCTCCGTAGGGGGTGTGAACAGTGAAGCTGACAGGGAAGGGAGGTGAAGCCAGGGCTTGTTGTGCCAGATGCAGGAGCGTACTCGGCACACTTATAGACAATTTTTTGGGTACAGCGGCACTAGCTAGCGTGTATAATGACAAAGGTGTGAAGCACATTGCCGGAACTTCACCTGCGCCCCCCCTCCTATAGAAAATCGTACCGCCCGGGGCATCCGCCCCTTCCGCCCCTGCCTTGTACCGGCCCTGTCTGCAATAGTCAGGCCTGACTGTAGAACTGTTAGATATTGTTTGGGCGCCATCTTGCCCACGAGGGGGAAACTCGCGAGCATAGTTAAAAGACATTTAACGTGTGTGATACTATTTGAACTTAGTACTGGTTATATGCTAGATGGTTAACATTGCAGGGCTCTGCATATGCATGTGTATTACTGTTTAAACTGCATGTTTCATATCTAGTAAAATAACTTGTGGTTAAGCCTATCGTTGTGTGGTTATATGTTTGTTGCGGCATTGTGATCCCCATAGTTAACGGGTTTCACAATCCCATCTTACTGCTATCTGTGCCAAGGCAGGTTAGAGCCAGTTACTGGGGGTTGACAGCAGAGTGTTACAGGCCCGAAAAATCTACACCAGCAGCCCTCTTAGCTGGGGGTATTGCTACACAAGGAAAGCTCTTCCAAATCAGGACATAAAAGGACAGGACATAAAAAAGTGAGAGAGGTTCTTTCATACATACTTTTTTTTTTGTCTTACATTTTACTTACATTTTTTTTTTTATTGTCCAAATTTCACTGCGCAAGCACTGTGTAATAAAACTAATGAGTAAGTATAAGGCATGTATGCTGCCTTTACTAGACATTAATTAGCATCATGCCCAGAAGCGACCTTTCATCATTTGCAGACTCTGGGGATAGACACTGAATTATGACAATTCACATCTACCAGTATAAATAAAGGTAACCCCTGAGAAATGGTGGAATTTGCTGGCACACCTTATGGATGAATAGAGCTATAATTGAAAAATATTTACACTCGTGCCCATCTGTTCTGAGAGAATCAAATCATTCCGTAAGTAAAATATTAGTATCGCTACAAAATAAATGCTTTGTCTTTTGACCCTCTCCTCTTCTAGAAATATAATCCTCATGCATCTTAAGAGTTATGATAAATATATAGAGATGTAAATATTAATACATGTATATTTCAAAGACATGCAAGTCAACAGCATCAGGAAAGCATTATTGCAGGGGCAAAATTGGTATTTGTCTCCGGAGCGCACAAAGACAATGGATTGCCATTATACAGCTTATATCTCAATCCAAAGGTGCTGTAGGGAGGTAAGTCATCAAGAGTTTTAACCACTTCAGCCCCGGAAGGATTTGCCCCCTTAATGACCAGGCCATTTTTTTTGCGATACAGCACTGTGTCGCCTTAACTGACAATTGCGCGGTCGTGCGACGCTGTACCCAAACAAAATCAACGTCCTTTTTTTCCCACAAATAGAGCTTTCTTTTGGTGGTATTTGGTCACCTCTGCATTTTTTTTTCTGCTATAAACAAACAAAAAGCGCCAATTTTGAAAAATAAACTTTTTTTAACTTTTTGCTATAATACATCTCCAAAAAAAAACAAAACACATTTATTCATCAGTTTAGGCCGATATATATTCTTCTACATATTTTTGGTAAAAATAGGCTTATATTGATTGGTTTGCGAAAAAGTTATCGTGTCTACAAACTATGGGATAGATTTAGGGAGTTTTATTTAGTTTTTTATTGTTTTTACTAGTAATGGCGGCGATCTGCAATTTTTAGCAGGACTGCGACATTGGGACGGACAAATCTGACCCCACATGACACCATTTGGGGACCAGTAACATTATGGCATTGATCAGTGCTATAAAAATGCACTGATCAATGTAAAAATGACACTGGCAGGGAAGGGGTTAACAGTAGGGGGCAATAAAGGGGTTAACTGTGTTCCCTGGGTGTGTTCTAACTGTAGTGGGGATGGGCTGGCTGGAACATGACAGAGATCACTGTTCCCGATGACTGGGAACAGTAGATCTCTGTCATGTCTCCTGTCAGAATGGGGTTCCACCTTGTTTACAAAGGCAGATCCCCATTCTGCCTCTGTACTAGGTGATCGTGGGTCGCCGTCAGACATCGAGTCTGCCCAACCCACGGGCACGCTCGTGCAGCGGGCGCAAGTCACCGTACAGCTGGTCGTCAAGTGGTTAAAGAGGAGAGTTTTAAATTTCAATATACACTATATGGGCTTAAGCCCTGTACACACGATCGGATTTCCTATGGATTCTAATCCAATGGATTTTTCCATCGGAAATCCGATGAAGCTGACTTCCATCAGTCTTGCCTACACACCATCAGTCAAAAATCCGACCATCCCAAACGCCGTGACGTAAAACACTCCGACGAGCCGAGAAAAATTAAGTTCAATGCTTCTGAGCATACGTCGACTTGATTCTGAGCATGCGTGGGTTTTTTCTCCGATGGAGTTCCACACAGACGATCGGAATTTGCTATTGTTTTTTTTTTCATCGGATAAATTTAAAACATGTTCTATTTTTAATCACAGATGGAAAAAAGACAGATGGGGCCCATACACGATCGGTTTGTCCGATGAAAAAAGTCCATCGGACTATTTTCATCGGTAAAACTGATCGTGTGTACACAGCGTTAATGTGATTCAATCTATCTTTTCTGGAGTTACAAAAATATAAAACAGAGTGATATCTATCTATCTATCTATTAAGGATTCTAAATTGATCATTTATGCAATCACAAGGTGAATTAGATTGTACTGACTATCTAACAAGACCATTGACTTGGGTAAGTCCTTGTTTTAGAATACAGCTGGCTATAACTTAGTAGAATTTAGGTAAAACATTTCTAGAATATTTGTTAGATTTTCTAATTGTTAGTGGGGTCATATGACATTTGAGCAAAATCTTTTTTTCAAGTAAAAACATTTCTTTAAATTCGGTAAAGTCCATTCATTCCAAAATTGAATATTAAAAGCAAACAAAATGTTGAACTACTTTTAAATGATATTCCCCAAGCTGTTGTGTACTGAGAATTTTCCTACAAACTTTGTATGAGTTTTCGTATGAATTTCCATTTGGAGATCTAGGGTATAGCCAGCTTTATCCCACTCAGGCCATTTTTTGCGATACAGCACTGTGTCACTTTAACTGACAATTGTGCGGTCGTGCGACACTGTACCCAACAAAATTGCTTTCTTTTTGCTTTCTTTTTGGTGGTTTTTGATCACCTATATTTTTACTTTCTGCTATAATACATATCCAAAACAAATATTAAAAAACAAATGTATTCATCAATTTAGGCCAATATGTATTTTTCTACATATTTTTGCTACAAAAAATCCCAATAAGCGTATATTGATTGGTTTGTGCAAACATTATAACGTCTATCCCCTACAAAATAGGGGATAAATTTATGGTATTTTTTTTTATTTTTTTATTTTTTTACCGGTAATGGCAGCGATCAGTGATTTCTAGCGGGACTGCAACATTGCGACGGACAGATTGGACATCTAACTGACATTTTTTATTTTTTTTTGGAAACCAGTGACATCATTACAGTGATCACTGCTAAAAATGTGCACTGTTATTGTACTATTAACACCGGCAGAGAAGGAGTCAACATCAGGGGCGATCAAAGGGTTAAATGTGTTCCCTGTTTGTGTTTTCTTACTGTATGGGGGACTGTGTGACTGCACAGCAGAAAGACGGATCTCAGGCCGCATACACACGGCCGAGATTCTCATCAGGAGAAAAACATTGTTTTTCCTGACGAGAATCTTGACAAGAAACTTGTCCCGGCAGAGTGTACACACGTACGATTCAAAAGAACCGCTGTTCTTTTGAATGGCACGAAGGCGGTGACGTCATCGACTACGACGAGCATGCGCTCGTCACATTCGATTCCGTCGCCGCCATCTTGCTACACCCTATGCCTATGCCTAGGAAGCTACCGCGCATGCATCAAAGTCATTTCGAGCATGCGTGGGCTTCCACGGCGACAAGTGTACACACGCTCAGGTTTCTCGTCGAGAAAACGGCCGACGAGATTCTCGATGAGAAAAAAGACTGCAGGTCTTCTTTTTTCTCGTCGAGAATCTGGGCAGTTCCCTTGACGGAAAAACTGAAAGCCGCGTACACATAGCCGGTTTTCTCGGCAAGAAAGCTCTCCCGGCAGTTTTCTTTTAGTTTTTTACAGAGAAAAACGGTCGTGTGTACGCGGCCTCAGTGTCATCCCCTGACAGAATGGAGATTTGCCTTGTTTACTTCGGCAGATCCCCATACTGTCTCTGCGGGGAACGATCACGGGTGGCTGGCGGACATCGAGTCTGCCAGACCCGTTGATTGGCTCCCCTGCTGGCCAATCAGAGCGTGTGTGCCCATGAAAGCTAGTGCACGAATACCCGTAGTAGTACGCTGATTTGTGCAGCCAAGCCATCTTTACATCTGCGGCGGGTGGTCGGCAAGTGGTCGGCAAGTGGTTAATAAGAAAGGGCTACCAGGCCCCGAAAGTGGTTATATAGGCTCAAGGTTTTTTTTTACCTTCATGCATTTTAAAAAGATCTGTTGGATGGGTTTTAACTACCTTATCCCTCACTAACCTAGCAGCCATTGTTTTCCTCTTGTTTCCTACACTCCAAGTTGTGGGCAATTCCATGGTATCCTCATTTACAATGCAACATTGTATGTTATGACGTCAGAAAGCTTGTGACTGATGGAGCCGCAAGGAGAAGCAACTTTGGATGACTGGTGGTACAGCTGGGAAGAAGCCTACAGGAGTGAGGGATGAGGTAAATAAAACTGCTTTTTAATGTTCCCCTAGAAAACAAGGAGCACATAACCCATAGAGTGTGGGGGAACCCCACCTTAAGGGTAACTTTTGATTTTATCCAGAATTCAGCTTTAAAGTTTGATAAAAACTCTGATGTCCGTCTTATGCCGCGTACACACAATCGAAAATTTCGACAACAAAACCGTGGATTTTTTTTCCGAAGGAATGTTGGCTCAAACTTGTGTTGCATACACACGGTCACACAAATCTTGTCGGAAATTCCGAACGTCAAGAACGCGGTGATGTACAAGACGTACGACGGGCCGAGATCAATGAAGTTCAATGAAGTTCAATAGGCAGTTCGGCTCTTCTGCTTGATTCTGAGCATGCGTGTTTTTTTTGTGCGTCGGAATTGCATACAGACGATTGGAATTTCCGACAACCAGCTCTCAAATTTTTGTTGTCGGAAATTCCGACAGCAAATGTCCGATGGAGCCTGCACACGGTCGGAATTTCCGACCAAAAGCTTACATCGGACATTTGCTGTCGGAATTTCCGATCGTGTGTACGCGGCATTAGACTATCCTGTTAAAGGGCTGTGGAATGTCACTGCAGAAAAAACAGCCCTTTTACCAGAAGAAGAATAATAATATATACTGTATACTGGCAGGGTCACCACACAGTAAAACTATGATACAGGGCAAAATTTTGAATAATTGGCTCTATAATATTAGTCTGTATCTGGGCTATAAGCAGTGATTCTGGCTGTATATATGGTCCAGAGGCATAATGCTCATTATGCTAAATTGAGGACTACATTTGGATTTCTGACGTAAGTGACATATGCAGATAGACAGCGCAACTTACCTTACCCTGTCTGGTTAGTGTGAAATATAAAAATTGTGTTTTATCAGAAAAATCACAATATTGGATGTTATTATGTTTATCATTTTAAAGGCTAAGTTCACCGTTATGAAAATAATAATAATATTAAATGCACATATTTGCATATATGGTTGTTTTTTTTTGGTGTTTTTTGGAGGGTAGTTGTGTTTTGTTGAATTACAGTGAATTTTTATTTATTTATATTTTTCCAAAATATTTTTATTGAAAATTTTAAATTTACAAGCCTCAAACAGAAACAGATAGAGGTAGATTTACATCGCTGGTATCCAATTCACTACCAATGTTTTGCTGCATCGATATCATGAAAGTATAATCACATTAACATACAGTATATGTAAATAGGTAACTATTACTAAATTATTCATTTATAGTGGGAGCAATTTGAATTTAACTGTTAAAATAATAAATTAATATCAAAGAAGATCTACAAAGAAATATAGAAAAAGAACAAAAAAATTATATTTTTATATAATTACATATTTACATATTTACATATAATTACATATTTTTTTATAAATTTCAGAGACCAAAACAGCGCAAAAAACGTGATTTTTTTTATAGGGGCACCAGCAATCAGTGGATCACGAGTGCAATGTCTGGGTCCTATAGACACTTCCTGTAGCTCTCTGCTCGTACCTCTGTACTCAATATAACAGGAAAACCACCGCGCAGACCTTCCGAATATACAGTACTATTGAGTGGATGCAAGCATTAGCAGGTGTCCACACACCTAATAAAATAGTAAACAATTAAACAATGCAGCGCTACTCCAAAAAATATATAAGTGACCATAAAGTGCTGATGCAAATCTCCCTCAAAGTGTCTACACAATGTTCGGCCCGAATTCATGGTCGGGCTGAACCGTTCACCCACCCTTACTCACCAATGTGAATGGCAGCTCACCTCAATGACTGAACCTAGTAAATATAGGTCTAATGCACATCGCCCTTTTATAGTTGGGACCAACTCGTATCATGAAGGTCTTTCACTGGATGTTCCACTGGGATAGGGCTCGGAGGGCCAGCTAGCTTTCTAAATACCCTCCTTATTGGTTAGGTGCATGTGCACAAAGGAAAAAATAGGAACCATTATCGTGCAAACAAACCATAAAAACCTGCAAAGAATTTACTAAAAACCTCTATAAATACACTTAGGCCTCGTACGCACGACCGGTTTTCTCGGCAAGAAACGACAAGAAAACTGCTGGGAGAGCTTTCTTGCTGAGAAAACCGGTCGTGTGTAGGGATGAGCTCGGTGTTCGAGTCGAACATACGTTCGACTCGAACATCGGCTGTTCGATCATTCGGCAAACATCGAACGATTTGGGCCTTTCGCGCCAAATTCGAGTGACGCGAACGGCCCACAATACACTGCGCCATCGCAGTGCAATCCCGGCGCTGTGATTGGCCAAGCATGCACTGTGACCCCGCATGCTTGGCCAATCACAGCGCCGGCAGCTAGGAGAGCCATAATTGGCCACAGGCAGGTTGCCTGTGGCCAATTACAGCTCAGGGGGTTTAGCACACGCCCCACACTATAAAAGGCCGCCAGCGCGGCGGCCTTGTGTAGTGTGTTCCGGCGCAGGGAAAGAGAAGGATAGGCAGGGAAAGTGTTGATATTCTTTGTGCTATTCTTGTGTGCAGGGAGAGAGAAGGATAGGCAGGGAGAGTGTCAGTGTCATATTCTTTGCTAAACCTTGTGTGCAGGGAGAGAGAAGGATAGGCAGGGAGAGTGTCAGTGTCATATTCTTTGCTAAACCTTGTGTGCAGGGAGAGAGAAGGAAAGGCAGGGGACAGTGTTAGTGTCATATTCTTTGCTAAACCTTGTGTGCAGGGAGAGAGAAGGATAGGCAGGGAGAGTGTCAGTGTCATATTCTTTGCTAACCCTTGTGTGCAGGGAGAGAGAAGGATAGGCAGGGAGAGTGTCAGTGTCATATTCTTTGCTAAACCTTGTGTGCAGGGAGAGAGAAGGATAGGCATGGGGACAGTGTCAGTGTCATATTCTTTGCTAAACCTTGTGTGCAGGGAGAGAGAAGGATAGGCAGGGAGAGTGTCAGTGTCATATTCTTTGATAAACCTTGTGTGCAGGGAGAGAGAAGGATAGGCAGGGGACAGTGTCAGTGTCATATTCTTTACTAAACCTTGTGTGCAGGGAGAGAGAAGGATAGGCAGGGAGAGTGTCAGTGTCATATTCTTTGATAAACCGTGTGTGCAGGGAGAGAGAAGGATAGGCAGGGAGAGTGTCAGTGTCATATTCTTTGCTAAACCTTGTGTGTAGGGAGAGAGAAGGATAGGCAGGGAGAGTGTCAGTGTCATATTCTTTGCTAAACCTTGTGTGCAGTGTCATTGTTGCTAAGCCTCCTGCACAGTATACACCTGAAGCTAGCCCTTATTGCTGTGTTTTCCTGGTGTGTTATACTAACAGGCATTTGCAGCACTTACAGCAGGCATAGTGTGATTCCTGCAAAATATACTCCTGAAGCTAGGCCTTATTGCTGTGTTTTCCTAGTGTGTTACACCAACAGGCATTTGCAGCACTTACAGCAGGCGTAGTGTGATTCCTGCAAAATATACTCCTGAAGCTAGGCCATATTGCTGTGTTTTCCTAGTGTGTTACACCAACTGGCATTTGCAGCACTTACAGCAGGCGTAGTGTGATTCCTGCTAAATATACTTCTGAAGCTAGCCCGTATTGCTGAGTTTTCCTGGTGTGTTACACTAACAGGCATTTGCAGCACTTACAGCGGGCGGAGTGTGCCTCCTGCACATTATACACCTGAAGCTAGCCCGTATTGCTGTGTTTTCCTGGTGTGTTACACCAACAGGCATTTGCAGCACTTACAGCAGGCGTAGAGTGATTCCTGCAAAATATACTCCTGAAGCTAGGCCTTATTGCTGTGTTTTCCTAGTGTGTTACACCAACAGGCATTTGCAGCACTTACAGCAGGCGTAGTGTGATTCCTGCAAAATATACTTCTGAAGCTAGCCCGTATTGCTGTGTTTTCCTGGTGTGTTACACCAGCAGGCATTTGCAGCACTTACAGCAGGCGTAGTGTGATTCCTGCAAAATATACTCCTGAAACTAGCCCGTATTGCTGTGTTTTCCTAGTGTGTTACACCAACAGGCATTTGCAGCACTTACAGCAGGCGTAGTGTGATTCCTGCAAAATATACTCCTGAAGCTAGGCCTTATTGCTGTGTTTTCCTAGTGTGTTACACCAACAGGCATTTGCAGCACTTAAAGCAGGCGTAGTGTGATTCCTGCAAAATATACTTCTGAAGCTAGCCCGTATTGCTGTGTTTTCCTGGTGTGTTACACTAACAGGCATTTGCAGCACTTACAGCGGGCGGAGTGTGCCTCCTGCACATTATACACCTGAAGCTAGCCCGTATTGCTGTGTTTTCCTGGTGTGTTACACTAACAGGCATTTGCAGCACTTACAGCGGGTGGAGTGTGCCTCCTGCACATTATACACCTGAAGCTAGTCCGTATTGCTGTGTTTTCCTGGTGTGTTACACCAACAGGCATTTGCAGCACTTACAGCGGGCGTAGTGTGCTTCCTGCAAAATATGCTCCCGAACCTAGGCCTTATTGCTGGTTTTCCCATCTCCCTGCAGGCCATTAGAATGTCTGGAAGGCAAACAAGGAGAGGCAGACAGTCAGGAGCCAATAAAAGAGGGCAAGCAGGCTCTGTGTCTAGAGACAACAGTGCTGGTCGTGGACGCGGTGCATTGCCATCAGCACGTGGCCATGGGACACGCTTGTCCTTCTTTTCGGCAGCTGGACATGTTGAGCCGCATCATGCCGAAGACTTGGTAGAGTGGATGACCAAGTCCTCCTCATCCTCCTCATCCTCTCTCACCCAGGCTCAGGGTACTGGCAAAGCAGCTGTCAAAGCGTCCTCTTCCCTGGTATCAATGTCATCATCAGTCACTCCTTCCCTAGACCCACCATGTCCTCCTGAGGAGTCCCTCGAACTGTTTGAGCACAGTGTTGGGTACATGCTCCAGGAGGATGCCCAGCGTTTCGAAGGGTCTGATGATGATATCCAGCTAGAGGAAGGCAGTGGCGTGAGAGCAGAGAGAGGGGATGCTCAAGAAGGACACCAATCTGGCAGTCATGTTCCAGCAGCTGCAGCATACTGCCAGATTGGCTCCAGTGATGAGGAGGGAGGGGATGATGAGGTCACTGACTCCACGTGGGTGCCAAATAGGAGAGAGGAGGAGGAGGATGAGGAGGAGGCACATCTCCAACGAGGCAGGATGCCCTGGGGGGGCCAGCGTAAGGGCAGCACACCGACGGAATCACACCGCAGAGCTCCGCCTGTGCAGGGCGCTGCCTCTGCCCGTTATTCAAAAAGTTCTTTGGTGTGGGCCTTTTTTGAGTCGAGTGCATCAGATCGCACAGCTGCTGTTTGCAACATATGTCTCACGCGTAAATCGCGTGGCCAAAACATCAGCCGCTTGGGCACCACATGCTTGACCAGACATATGTTGACCTGCCATGCAGCTCGTTGGCAAGCCTACCTTAAAGACCCACACCAAAGAACAAAGCGGACCTCTCCTTGCACCGCATCAGCTGGGATCTCCAACCCCACTATACTTTCAGTCCTTTCTGAAACGTGCACTGAGAGGAATGAAGGTGTAGAATTAGGTGTGTCACAGCCAAGTACTTGCGGGCACTCTGCTAGCAGTAGACATGTGCATTCGTTTTCGTCCGAATGCATTTTCGTCCGAATTTCAGCTATTTTCGTTATCGTTTTAACAAACGAAAACGAAAGCACAGAATCCGAAAACCGAAAGATCCGACATAAACAAATGCTTTATTTTCGTTTTCGTTGCTACAACAGTTCGATATAGATAGGAGATTCGACGTGACGCTGACAATAACAATCTGTGTCTATCGAATCTGTGGTCGAATGTGCCTAACCTTAACTCTATTAGTCCAAGATTATTCTACATAGGAGAGAAAAGATTTGACATTATAGAGAGAAAAGATTCGACATAGGAGAGAAAGATTCGACATAGGAGAGAAAAGATTCGACATAGGAGAGGAAAGATTCGACATAGGAGAGGAAAGATTCGACATAGGAGAGGAAAGATTCGACATAGGAGAGGAAAGATTCGACATAGGAGAGGAAAGATTCGACATAGGAGAGGAAAGATTCGACATAGGAGAGAAAAGATTCGACATAGGAGAGAAAAGATTTGACATTATAGAGAGAAAAGATTTGACATTATAGAGAGAAAAGATTCGACATAGGAGAGAAAAGATTCGACATTATAGAGAGAAAAGATTCGACATAGGAGAGAAAAGATTCGACATTATAGAGAGAAAAGATTCGACATTATAGAGAGAAAAGATCACTGCTTGTGGGCGGAACATTCGACAGACACCATAAGCCTTCAATGACAGATTCGACCTTAATTAATTCAGATTTTCGGACGAATGCAATTTTTAACGAAAAACGAAATAAATAAAAACGAATTTCGGGAGTAACTAAATAAATTTATTTTTTGCACGAAAACGAAATTCCGAAACGAAATATTTCAGTGTGCACATGTCTAGCTAGCAGTACACCGATGTCCGATTCTATCAGGCAATTTCCCTGCCCCAGCTGCTGGACCGTCGAAAGAAGTTCACTCCCAGCCATCCACATGCCCAGCGGTTGAATGCTAGCTTGGCTAAATTGCTAGCGCTTCAACTGCTGCCTTTTCAGTTGGTAGACTCGGCCCCCTTCCGTGAGTTTGTGCAATGTGCGGTTCCTCAGTGGCAGGTTCCCAAACGCCACTTTTTCTCATCGAAGGTGATTCCGGCTCTCTACCGGCATGTGGAAGGCAATGTCTTGGCCTCGCTGGACAGGGCGGTCAGCGGTAAGGTGCATATTACCGTTGACTCATGGTCCAGCAGGCATGGACAGGGACGTTACCTTTCTTTCACGGCCCATTGGGTCACTCTTTTGGCAGCTGGGAAGGATGCAGGACAAGGTGCAGTAGTGTTGGAGGTTGTTCCGCCGCCACGCCTCCAAAATGCAACTACTGGTTGTGACATACCTCTCTCCTCCACCCCCTCCTCTTCTTCTTCCTCCATGGCCTCTTCCTGTGCTTTGTCCTCGGAACCAGCGGTGCTCCGTAGGCGTTCAAGGGGCTACGCAAGTACGCAGGCAAAAAGATGCCATGCCGTGCTTGCGCTGGTGTGTTTGGGGGACAGGAGCCACACTGGGGCAGAGGTTTTGTCTGCTCTGCAGGGGCAGGCCGAGTGGTGGTTGACTCCACGCCAGCTTAAGCCAGGAATGGTGGTTTGCGACAATGGCACCGACCTCCTCTCCGCCCTCCGACAGGGACAACTGACCCATGTGCCCTGTGTGGCTCACGTCCTTAACCTGGTGGTGCAGCGGTTCTTGGGCAGGTACCCGGGCTTACAGGATGTCCTGAGGCAGGCCAGGAAAGTCTGTGTGCATTTCCGCAGATCTTATAATGCCAGGCTGGCTGAGCTGCAAAAGGAGTTGAACTTGCCCAAGAACCGCCTTATATGTGACATGCCCACCAGGTGGAACTCAAGGTTGGCCATGCTGCAGTGGCTGCACACGCAGCAGAGGGCCATCAATGAGTACCTGTGCGACTACGGCACCAGGACAAGGTCAGGGGAGCTCAGGTTTTTTTCACCACGCCAGTGGGGCATGATCAGGGATGCATGCACTGTCCTGGCACCATTTGAGGAGGCCACGAGGATGGTGAGCAGTGACAGTGCATGCATCAGTGACACTGTACCTCTTGTCCACCTGTTGGAACATACGCTGCATGGAATAATGGACAGGGCACTTGAGGCAGAACAGAGGCAGGAAGAGGAGGACTTCCTTGCCTCTCAAGGCCCCCTTTACCCAGACAGTGTTCCTTCTGTCCCACCCATCGCACAGGAAGAGGAGGAGGAGGAGGATTGTGTCAGCATGGAGGTGGAGCCTGGCACTCAGCATCATCAGCAGCAGTCTTTTAGGGATGATTTACAGTCCCAAGAAACCAGTGGACTTGTACGTGGCTGGGAGGAGGTGGCTGCGGATCATGTCGTCCTTAGTGACCCAGAGGATTTCGGACCGAATCCCTCAGCTAACCTACGCTGCATGGCCTCCCTGATCCTGCAAAGTCTGCGGAAGGATCCTCGTATTCTTCGGATCAAGGAGAGGGACCATTACTGGCTGGCCACTCTCCTTGATCCACGGTACAAGGCTATGGTTGCGGACCTTATCTTACCGTCGCAGAGGATGAGACAACTCCGGGAGGCCTTGCAGAAAGGTCTGTGCAACGCGTTCCCAGAGACTGGGAGGTTACAAACTCCTGGTCCTGGACAACGAGTTGCTGAGGCTTCGGTCAGTCAAAGAAGGAGCGGTGGGGAAGGTAGCCGTCTGACCGATGCGTTCAGACAATTCTTTAGTCCGCAGCCCCAAGGTATGATCGGTTCCAGCAACCATCGCCAGCGTCTGATATACATGGTGCAGGAATACCTAGGGGCAAGGTCAGACTTGGACACCTTCCCCACCGAAAATCCTCTGGCTTACTGGGTCTTGAGGATGGATCACTGGCCAGAGCTTGCACAGTATGCAATTGAGCTACTGGCCTGTCCTGCATCCAGCGTTCTTTCAGAACGCACATTCAGTGCTGCTGGAGGATTTGTCACGGATCACAGGGTGCGCCTGTCCACCGACTCGGTTGATCGACTGACCTTCATAAAGATGAACCAGTCTTGGATCACCACCAGCTACCAAACACCTGAAGCTGATATAACAGACTAATTTATTTTCAAATGTCACATCCCTTCAAGACTGATGCTGATGCTGAGCGACTGTCCTGTTATGTTGACTGACTATCCTCCTCCTCCTCAATGATCCGATTGATGATGATAGCTTGGAAGAACATTTTTGTTTCTGGGTGCCGCCACCAGTGGCTAAGGCCAAATTTTTCAGACCCTGTTTAACAGGGGCATGTAATTACAATTTTTTATGCAATGCTTTGCAGCAGGGCTCATTCCTGCACTCCAACTAGAGTATCTGGGAGAGGTTGCAGTGTCGTGGCACCAGCACCAGTGGCTAAGGCCCAATTTTTCAGCCCCTGTTTAACAGGGGCGTGTTATTACAATTTTTGATGCAATACTTTGCAACAGGGCTCATTGCTGTGCTCCAAGTACAGTATCTGTGAGGGGTTGCAGTGTTGTGGCACCAGTGCCTAAGGCCCAATTTTTCAGCCCCTGTTCAACAGGGGCATGCAATTACAATTCTTGATCTAATAATTCACAGCAGGGCCCATTCATGCGCCCACCAAGAGTAACTGTGAGGGCTTACAGTGTTGTGTCAACACCACCACCACCACCACCACCAAAGGCCCAATTTTTTAGCCCCTGTTCAACAGGGGCATGCAATTACAATTCTTGATCTAATAATTCACAGCAGGGCCCATTCATGCGCCCACCAAGAGTAACTGTGAGGGCTCACAGTGTTGTGGCAACACCAACATGTAAGGGGCAAATTTCAGCAGAGTATATACGGCAGGCCCCTACTTTCAAACATCCAACTTACAAACGACTCCTCCTTGCAAACGGAAGGATACAACAGGAAGTGAGAGGAAATCTACCCCTAGGAAGGCAAATTCTCTCCTGTAAGAGTTAATATGGGAAAAAAAGTGTCTCCTCTCCACTGATGCTTTATCACCAATTCTTGTTTCAATAAAAACCCCAACTTTTCAAAAAACATTTGTCATTAGGACGGAAAGTGAGGTGAACTGTTCTGAAGAGGTGCACACTGCACAGACAGCAAAACAAATGTTACAGGGGTGATAACCCTTCCCTATGTTTTCCAAAAAGCTTAAAAATAGATTTTTTGGCTGGAGCTACACTTAACCACTTAAGCCCCGGACCATTTGGTAGCTAAAGGACCAGAGGTGAACTCAGAATTTTGCACTGCGCTGCTTTAACTGTAAATTGTGCGGACATGCAATGTTGTACCCAAACGAAATTTGCGTCCTTTTCTTCCCACAAATAGAGCTTTCTTTTAATGGTATTTGATTGCCTCTGCGATTTTTTTTTTTTGCGATATAAACGGAAAAAGACCGAAAATTTTGAAAAAAAATGATATTTTCTACTTTTTGTTATAAGAAAAATCGAATAAACTCAATTGTAGTCATACATTTAGGCCAAAATGTATTCAGCCACATGTTTTTAGTAAAAAAAATGTCAATAAGCGTATATTTATTGGTTTGCGCAAAAGTTATAGAGTTTACAAACTAGGGTACATTTTCTGAAATTTACACAGCTTTAAATTTATGACTGCCTATCTCATTTCTTGAGGTGCTAAAATGACAGGGCAGTACAAAACTCCCCCAAATGACCCCATTTTGGAAAGTAGACACCCCAAGGAAATTGCTGAGAGGCATGTTGAGCCCATTGAATTTTTTATTTTTTTGTCCCAAGTGATTGAATAATGACTAAAAAAAAAAAAAAAAAAATTACAAAAAGTTGTCACTAAATGATATATTGCTCACACATGCCATGGTTATATGTGGAATTTCACCCCAAAATACATTTTGCTGCTTCTCCTGAGTACGGGGATACCACATGTGTGGGACTTTTTGGAAACCTAGCCGCGTACGGGACCCCGGAAACCAAGCAAAGCCTTCAGGATTTCTAAGGGCGCAAATTTTTGATTTCACTCCTCACTACCTATCACAGTTTCGAAGGCCATAAAATGCCAAAATAGCACAAAACCCCCCCAAATGACCCAATCTTAGAAAGTAGACACCCCAAGGAAATTGCTGAGAGGCCTGTTGAGCCCATTGAATATATTTTTTTTGTCCCAAGTGATTGAATAATGACAAAAAAAAAAAAAAAATTACAAAAAGTTGTCACTAAATGATATATTGCTCACACATGCCATGGTTATATGTGGAATTACACCCCAAATTTTTTTTCTGCTTCTCCTGAGTACGGGGATACCACATGAGTGGGACTTTTTAGGAGCCTAGCCGCGTACGGGACCCCGAAAACCAAGCACCGCCTTCAGGATTTCTAGGCACAAATTTTTGATTTCACTCCTCACTACCTATCACAGTTTCGAAGGCCATAAAATGCCAAAATCGCACAAACCCCCCCCCAAATAACCCATTTTGGAATATAGACACCCCAAGCTATTTGCTGAGAGGAATGGCGAGTATTTTACAGCTCTCATTTGTTTTTGAAAATGAAGAAAGAAAATATATATATATATTTTTTTTTTCAATTTTCAAAACTTTGTGACAAAAAGCGAGATCTGCAAAATACTCACAATACCTCTCAGCAAATAGCTTGGGGTGTCTACTTTCCAAAATGGGATCATTTGGGGGGGGGGTTGTGCTATCTGGGCATTCTATGGCCTCCGAAACTGTGATAGGCAGTGAGAAGTGAAATCAAAAATTTACACCCTTAGAAAGCCTGAAGGCGGTGCTTGGTTTTTGGGGTCCCGTACGTGGCTAGGCTCCCAAAAAGTCTCACACATGTGGTATCCCCGTACTCAGGAGAAGCAACAGAATGTATTTTGGGGTGTAATTCCACATATGCCCATGGCATGTTTGAGCAATATATCATTTAGTGACAACTTTGTGCAAAAAAAAAAAAAAAAAATTGTCGTTTTTCCGCAACTTGTGTCAACATATAAAATATTCCATGGACTCGACATGCCTCTCAGTATATAGCTTGGGGTGTCTACTTTCCAAAATGGGGTCATTTGGGGGGGTTTTGAACTGTTCTGGCATTTTATACACAACATTAGGAAGCTTACATCCACTCTTCTAACCACTTGAAGATAAAGCCCTTTTTGACACTTTTTGTTTACATGAAAACATTTTTTTTTTTTGCAAGAAAATTATGTTGAACCCCCAAACATTATATATATTTTAAAAGCAAAGGCCCTACAGATTAAAATGGTGGGTGTTGCATTTTTTTTCTACACAGTATTTGCGCAGCGATTTTTCAAACGCATTTTTTGGGTTAAAAAATACACTTTTTTTAATTTTAATGCACTAAAACACACTATATTGCCCAAATGTTTGATGAAATAAAAAAGATGATCTTAGGCCGAGTACATAGATACCAAACACGACATGCTTTAAAATTTCGCACAAACGCGCATTGGCGACAAACTACATACATTTTTAAAAGCCTTTAAAAGCCTTTACAGGTTACCCCAGTAGATTTACAGAGGAGGTCTACTGCTAAAATGATTGCCCTCGATCTGACCTTCGCGGTGATACCTCACATGCATGGTGCAATTGCTGTTTACATATGACGCCAGACCGACGCTTGCGTTCGCCATTGGGCAAGAGCAGGGCAGGACAGGGGTGCTTTTTTTTTTTTCTTTTTTTTTTATTATTAATTTTGCTTTTTTATTTTATTTTTAAATTGTTCCTTCCAAGTATTTTTTTTTTTATCATTTTTATTGTTATCTCAGGGAATGTAAATATCCCCTATGATAGCAATAGGTAGTGACAGGTACTCTTTTTTTTTGAAAAAACTGGGGTCTTCTAGACCCTAGATTTTTCCTCTGCCCTCAAAGCATCTGACCACACCAAGATCGGTGTGATAAAATGCTTTCCCAATTTCCCAATGGTGCTTTTTATATCCGGGGGGGGGCATTCCCTCCCACTGCTTGTAAAAGCAGTCCAGAGGCTAATTAGCCGCTAGGATTGCTTTTACATGAAAGCTGGCCGCAGGCTGAAAAGAATGATACCAAGATGATACCTAAACCCGCAGGCATCATTCTGGTATAAACATTCAAAGTCCAGCAACATACCAGTACGTTGCTGGTCCTTTTTGGACATGTATTGTAATCTTTTATTTCATGCAGCCAGTTGGCTGAACGAAAAAAGAGATTGATCGGTGGTTATGCCCACCATTAGAATACCGCCCTTCATCCACCCACTTCCAATGATGGGCATACACGCACCATTTATATATGCCGAAGCATGGGGGCATCCTCCCGCAAAAAAGTTATGCCGCACACTAGTGATGAGCCGAACACCCCCGGGTTCGGTTCGCACCAGAACCCGCGAACGGACCGGAAGTTCGAACGAACATTAGAACCCTATTAAATACAATGGATGCGAACGTTCGAATTCTAAAGTGCTAATTATAACAACTATTATGCATGTTATTGTCCTAAAAAGGGTTTGGGAACCCGGGTTCTGCACCAGGGGACATGTATCAATGCAAAAAGAAGTTTTAAAAACGGTTGTTTTTCGGGAGCAGTCATTTTAATGATGCATAAAGTGAAAAAAAAAAAGTCAAATATTCCTTTAAATATCGTACCTGGGGGGTGTCTAAAGTATGCCTGTGAAGTGCCACGTGTTTCCCGTGTTTAGAACTGTCCCTGCACAAAATGACACTTCTAAAGGAAAAAAAAGCCATTTAAAACTGCTTGCGGCTTTAATGTAATGTCTGGTCCCGGTAATATGGATGAAATTCTTTAAGAAAAATGGCATAGCTACCCCATGACCCCCCCCCCCCCCTACCCCAGCCCATTACCAGCCCCTTTGGGTCTTGTATGGATATTAAGGGGAACCCCGCACATAAAATAAAAAAGGCCCTATATACTCTGAACAGCCGTATACAGGCGGTGCATACAAGACAGGGACTGTAGGTTTGTTCTTATGTAGAATCTGTTTGTAATTTTGAACAGGTACATTGTTGAAGTGTAGCTCCAGCCCAAAAATCTATTTTTAAACTTTTTGGAAAACATAGGTAAGGGTTATCACCCCTGTAACATTTGTTTTGCTGTCTGTGCCCCTGTTCAGAACATTTCACCTCACTTTCCGTCCCAATGACAACTGTTTTTGAAATGTGGTGTTTTTCTTGAAACAAGGATTGCTGATAAAGCATCAGTACAGAGGAGACACCTTTCTCCCATATTTATTCTTACAGGAGAGAATTTTCCTTCGTAGTGGTAGATTTCCTCTCACTTCCTGTTGTCTTCTTGCGTTTGCAAGTAGGAGTCGTTTGTAAGTTGGATGTTTGAAAGTAGGGACCTGCCGTATATACTCTGCAGAAATAGGCCCCTTAGTTGTTGGTGTTGGCACAACACTGTAAGCACTCACAGTTACTCTTGGTTGGTGCTGGAACGCCCTGCTGTCAACTATTATATCAGGAATTTTAATTACATATAATTGTTGAACAGTGGTAGTAAAAATTGGGCCTTTGATGGTGGTGCTGGTGCCACAACACTGTAAGCCCTGACAGTTACTCTTGGTGGGTGCAGCAATGGGCCCTGCTGTGAATTATTAGATCAAGAATTGTAATTACATGCCCCTGTTGAACAGGGGCTGAAAAATTGGGCCTTAGGCACTGGTGGCACAACACTGCAACCCCTCACAGATACTGTACTTGGAGCACAGCAATGAGCCCTGTTGCAAAGTATTGCTTCAAAAATTGTAATGACACGCCCCTGTTAAACAGGGGCTGAAAAATTGGGCCTTAGGCACTGGTGGCACAACACTGCAACTCCTCACAGATACTGTACTTGGAGCACAGCAATGAGCCCTGTTGCAAAGTATTGCTTCAAAAATTGTAATTACACGCCCCTGTTAAACAGGGGCTGAAAAATTGGGCGTTAGGCACTGGTGGCGGCACCCATAAACAAAAATGATCTTCCAAGCTATCATCATCAATCGTATCATTGAGGACTCGGAGGAGGAGGATAGGCAGTCAACATAACAGCACAGGCACTCAGCATCAGCATCAGTCTTGAAGGGATGTGACATTTTAAAATCAATTAGTCTGTTATATCAGCATCAGGTGTGTGGTAGCTGGTGGTGATCCAAGACTGGTTCATCTTGATGAAAGTCAGTCGATCAACCGAGTCGGTGGACAGGCGCACCCTGTGATCCGTGACAAATCCTCCAGCAGCACTGAATGTGCGTTCCGAAAGAACGCTGGATGCAGGACAGGCCAGTAGCTCAATTGCATACTGTGCAAGCTCTGGCCAGTGATCCATCCTCAAGACCCAGTAAGCCAGAGGATTTTCGGTGGGGAAGGTGTCCAAGTCTGACCTTGCCCCTAGATATTCCTGCACCATGTTTATCAGACGCTGGCGATGGTTGCTGGAACCAATCATACTTTGGGGCTGCGGACTAAAGAATTGTCTGAACGCATCGGTCAGACGGCCACCTTCCCCACCGCTCCTTCTTTGACTGGCCGAAGCCTCAGCAACTCGTTGTCCAGGACCAGGAGTTTGCAACCTCCCAGTCTCTGGGAACGCGTTGCACAGACCTTTCTGCAAGGCCTCCCGGAGTTGTCTCATCCTCTGCTCCCTCTGCGACGGTAACATAAGGTCCGCAACCTTACCCTTGTACCGTGGATCAAGGAGAGTGGCCAGCCAGTAATGGTCCCTCTCCTTGATCCGAAGAATACGAGGATCCTTCCGCAGACTTTGCAGGATCAGGGAGGCCATGCAGCGTAGGTTTGCTGAGGCATTCGCTCCGGAGTCCTCTGGGTCACTAAGGACGACATGATCCGCAGCCACCTCCTCCCAGCCACGTACAAGTCCACTGGTTTCTTGGGACTGTAAATCATCCCTAAAAGACTGCTGCTGATGATGCTGAGTGCCAGCCTCCACCTCCATGCTGACACAATCCTCCTCCTCCTCCTCCTCCTCCTCCTCTTCCTGTGCGATGGGTGGGACAGAAGGAACACTGTCTGGGTAAAGGGGGCCTTGAGAGGCAAGGAAGTCCTCCTCTTCCTGCCTCTGTTCTGCCTCAAGTGCCCTGTCCATTATTCCACGCAGCGTGTGCTCCAACAGGTGGACAAGAGGTACAGTGTCACTGATGCATGCACTGTCACTGCTCACCATCCTCGTGGCCTCCTCAAATGGTGCCAGGACAGTGCATGCATCCCTGATCATGCCCCACTGGCGTGGAGAAAAAAAACCAAGCTCCCCTGACCCTGTCCTGGTGCCGTAGTCGCACAGGTACTCATTGATGGCCCTCTGCTGCGTGTGCAGCCGCTGCAGCATGGCCAACGTTGAGTTCCACCTGGTGGGCATGTCACATATAAGGCGGTTCTTGGGCAGGTTCAACTCCTTTTGCAGCTCAGCCAGGCGAGCACTGGCATTATAAGATCTGCGGAAATGCACACAGACTTTCCTGGCCTGCCTCAGGACATCCTGTAAGCCCGGGTACCTGCCCAAGAACCGCTGCACCACCAGGTTAAGGACGTGAGCCACACAGGGCACATGGGTCAGTTGTCCCTGTCGGAGGGCGGAGAGGAGGTTGGTGCCATTGTCGCAAACCACCATTCCTGGCTTAAGCTGGCGTGGCGTCAACCACCTCTCGGCCTGGCCCTGCAGAGCAGACAGGACCTCTGCCCCAGTGTGGCTTCTGTCCCCCAAACACACCAGCGCAAGCACGGCATGGCATCTTTTTGCCTGCGTACTTGCGTAGCCCCGTGAACGGCTACGGAGCACCGCTGGTTCATAGGACAAACCACAGGAAGAGGCCATGGAGGAAGAAGAAGAGGAGGGGGTGGAGGAGAGAGGTGTGTCACAACCAGTAGTAGCATTTTGGAGGCGTGGCGGTGGGACAACCTCCAACACTACTGCACCTTGTCCTGAATCCTTCCCAGCTGCCAAAAGAGTGACCCAATGGGCCGTGAAAGAAAGGTAACGTCCCTGTCCATGCCTGCTGGACCATGAGTCAGCGGTAATATGCACCTTACCGCTGACCGCCCTGTCCAGCGAGGCCAAGACATTGCCTTCCACATGCCGGTAGAGAGCCGGAATAGCCTTCCGTGAGAAAAAGTGGCGTTTGGGAACCTGCCACTGAGGAACCGCACATTGCACAAACTCACGGAAGGGGGCCGAGTCTACCAACTGAAAAGGCAGCAGTTGAAGCGCTAGCAATTTAGCCAAGCTAGCATTCAACCGCTGGGCATGTGGATGGCTGGGAGTGAACTTCTTTCGACGGTCCAGCAGCTGGGGCAGGGAAATTTGCCTGCTAGAATCGGACGTCGGTGTACTGCTAGCAGAGTGGGCGCAAGTACTTGGCTGTGACACACCTAATTCTACACCTTCATTCCTCTCAGTGCATGTTTCAGAGAGGACTGAAGTTATAGTGGGGTTGGAGATCCCAGCTGATGCGGTGCAAGGAGAGGTCCGCTTTGTTCTTTGGTGTGGGTCTTTGAGGTAGGCTTGCCAACGAGCTGCATGGCAGGTCAACATATGTCTGGTCAGGCATGTGGTACCCAAGCGGCTGATGTTTTGGCCACGCGATATACGCTTGAGACATATGTTGCAAACAGCAGCTGTGCGATCTGATGCACTAGCCTCAAAAAAGGCCCACACCAAAGAACTTTTTGAATGACGGGCAGAGGCAGCGCCCTGCACAGGCGGAGCTCTGCGGTGTGATTCCGTCGGTGTACTGCCCTTACGCTGGCCACCAAAGGGCATCCTGCCTCGTTGGAGATGTGCCTCCTCCTCATCCTCCTCCTCCTCCTCTCTCCTATTAGGCACCCACGTGGAGTCATTGACCTCATCATCCCCTCCCTCCTCATCACTGGAGCCAATCTGGCAGTATGCTGCAGCTGCTGGAACATGACTGCCAGATTGGTGTCCTTCTTGAGCATCCCCTCTGTCTGCTCTCACGCTACTGCCTTCCTCTAGCTGGGTTTCATCATCAGACCCTTCGAAACGCTGGGCATCCTCCTGGAGCATGTACCCAACACTGTGCTGAAACAGTTCGGGGGACTCCTCAGGAGGAGGACATGGTGGGTCTAGGGAAGGAGTGACTGATGATTTGTCTGACATTGATACCAGGGAAGACGACGCTTTGGCAGCTGCTTTTCCAGTACCCTGAGCCTGGGTGAGAGAGGATGAGGAGGAGGAGGAGGGCTTGGTCATCCACTCTACCAAGTCTTCGGCATGATGTGGCTCAACATGTCCAGCTGCCGAAAAGAAGGACAAGCGTGTCCCATGGCCATGTGCTGATGACAATGCACCGCGTCCACGACCAGCACTGTTGCCCCCAGACACAGAGCCTGCTTGCCCTCTTTTATTGCCTCCTGACTGTCTGCCTCTCCTTGTTTGCCTTCCAGACATTCTAATAGATGGCCTGCAGGGAGATGGGAAAAAAGCAATAAGGGCTACCTTCAGGTGTCCTTCTCTGTCCCTGGAAACAAGGACTTGCAGAGTGAAAGAAAAAAAACACTCTCCCTACCTACAGTTTTCTGTCCCTAGAAAAAATGTTTTTTTTAATCACAATATAGCACTAGGAAAATTAACTCACTGTCCTTACAGGTCCCTGGAAACAAGGACTTGCAGAGTGAAAGAAAAAAAACACTCTCCCTACCTACAGTTTTCTGTCCCTAGAAAAAAATGTTTTTTTTAATCACAATATAGCAAAAGGACAATTCACTCACTGTCCTTCCAGGTCCCTGGAAACAAGGACTTGCAGAGTGAAAGAAACTGACACTGTCCCTACCTAGAGTTTTCTGTCCCTGGAATAAATGTTTTTTTCAGCACAATATAGCACAAGGACAATTAACTCACTGTCCTTACAGGTCCCTGGAAACAAGGACTTGCAGAGTGAAAGAAAAAAAATACTCTCCCTACCTACAGTTTTCTGTCCCTAGAAAAAAATGTTTTTTTTAATCACAATATAGCAAAAGGACAATTCACTCACTGTCCTTCCAGGTCCCTGGAAACAAGGACTTGCAGAGTGAAAGAAACTGACACTGTCCCTACCTAGAGTTTTCTGTCCCTAGAATAAATGTTTTTTTTAATCACAATATAGCAAAAGGACAATTCACTCACTGTCCTTCCAGGTCCCTGGAAACAAGGACTTGCAGAGTGAAAGAAACTGACACTGTCCCTACCTAGAGTTTTCTGTCCCTAGAATAAATGTTTTTTTTAATCACAATATAGCACAAGGAAAATTAACTCACTGTCCTTACAGGTCCCTGGAAACAAGGACTTGCAGAGTGAAGGAAAAAAAACACTCTCCCTACCTACAGTTTTCTGTCCCTAGAAAAAAATGTTTTTTTTAATCACAATATAGCAAAAGGACAATTCACTCACTGTCCTTCCAGGTCCCTGGAAACAAGGACTTGCAGAGTGAAAGAAACTGACACTGTCCCTACCTAGAGTTTTCTGTCCCTAGAATAAATGTTTTTTTTAATCACAATATAGCACAAGGAAAATTAACTCACTGTCCTTACAGGTCCCTGGAAACAAGGACTTGCAGAGTGAAAGAAAAAAAACACTCTCCCTACCTACAGTTTTCTGTCCCTAGAAAAAAATGTTTTTTTTTATCACAATATAGCAAAAGGACAATTCACTCACTGTCCTTCCAGGTCCCTGGAAACAAGGACTTGCAGAGTGAAAGAAACTGACACTGTCCCTACCTAGAGTTTTCTGTCCCTGGAATAAATGTTTTTTTCAGCACAATATAGCACAAGGACAATTAACTCACTGTCCTTACAGGTCCCTGGAAACAAGGACTTGCAGAGTGAAAGAAAAAAAATACTCTCCCTACCTACAGTTTTCTGTCCCTAGAAAAAAATGTTTTTTTTAATCACAATATAGCAAAAGGACAATTCACTCACTGTCCTTCCAGGTCCCTGGAAACAAGGACTTGCAGAGTGAAAGAAACTGACACTGTCCCTACCTAGAGTTTTCTGTCCCTAGAATAAATGTTTTTTTTAATCACAATATAGCACAAGGAAAATTAACTCACTGTCCTTACAGGTCCCTGGAAACAAGGACTTGCAGAGTGAAAGAAAAAAAACACTCTCCCTACCTACAGTTTTCTGTCCCTAGAAAAAAATGTTTTTTTTAATCACAATATAGCAAAAGGACAATTCACTCACTGTCCTTCCAGGTCCCTGGAAACAAGGACTTGCAGAGTGAAAGAAACTGACACTGTCCCTACCTAGAGTTTTCTGTCCCTAGAATAAATGTTTTTTTTAATCACAATATAGCACAAGGAAAATTAACTCACTGTCCTTACAGGTCCCTGGAAACAAGGACTTGCAGAGTGAAAGAAAAAAAATACTCTCCCTACCTACAGTTTTCTGTCCCTAGAAAAAAATGTTTTTTTTAATCACAATATAGCAAAAGGACAATTCACTCACTGTCCTTCCAGGTCCCTGGAAACAAGGACTTGCAGAGTGAAAGAAACTGACACTGTCCCTACCTAGAGTTTTCTGTCCCTAGAATAAATGTTTTTTTTAATCACAATATAGCACAAGGAAAATTAACTCACTGTCCTTACAGGTCCCTGGAAACAAGGACTTGCAGAGTGAAAGAAAAAAAACACTCTCCCTACCTACAGTTTTCTGTCCCTAGAAAAAAATGTTTTTTTTTATCACAATATAGCAAAAGGACAATTCACTCACTGTCCTTCCAGGTCCCTGGAAACAAGGACTTGCAGAGTGAAAGAAACTGACACTGTCCCTACCTAGAGTTTTCTGTCCCTGGAATAAATGTTTTTTTCAGCACAATATAGCACAAGGACAATTAACTCACTGTCCTTACAGGTCCCTGGAAACAAGGACTTGCAGAGTGAAAGAAAAAAAATACTCTCCCTACCTACAGTTTTCTGTCCCTAGAAAAAAATGTTTTTTTTAATCACAATATAGCAAAAGGACAATTCACTCACTGTCCTTCCAGGTCCCTGGAAACAAGGACTTGCAGAGTGAAAGAAACTGACACTGTCCCTACCTAGAGTTTTCTGTCCCTAGAATAAATGTTTTTTTTAATCACAATATAGCACAAGGAAAATTAACTCACTGTCCTTACAGGTCCCTGGAAACAAGGACTTGCAGAGTGAAAGAAAAAAAATACTCTCCCTACCTACAGTTTTCTGTCCCTAGAAAAAAATGTTTTTTTTAATCACAATATAGCAAAAGGACAATTCACTCACTGTCCTTCCAGGTCCCTGGAAACAAGGACTTGCAGAGTGAAAGAAACTGACACTGTCCCTACCTAGAGTTTTCTGTCCCTGGAATAAATGTTTTTTTCAGCACAATATAGCACAAGGACAATTAACTCACTGTCCTTACAGGTCCCTGGAAACAAGGACTTGCAGAGTGAAAGAAAAAAAATACTCTCCCTACCTACAGTTTTCTGTCCCTAGAAAAAAATGTTTTTTTTAATCACAATATAGCAAAAGGACAATTCACTCACTGTCCTTCCAGGTCCCTGGAAACAAGGACTTGCAGAGTGAAAGAAACTGACACTGTCCCTACCTAGAGTTTTCTGTCCCTAGAATAAATGTTTTTTTTAATCACAATATAGCAAAAGGACAATTCACTCACTGTCCTTCCAGGTCCCTGGAAACAAGGACTTGCAGAGTGAAAGAAACTGACACTGTCCCTACCTAGAGTTTTCTGTCCCTAGAATAAATGTTTTTTTTAATCACAATATAGCACAAGGAAAATTAACTCACTGTCCTTACAGGTCCCTGGAAACAAGGACTTGCAGAGTGAAAGAAAAAAAACACTCTCCCTACCTACAGTTTTCTGTCCCTAGAAAAAAATGTTTTTTTTAATCACAATATAGCAAAAGGACAATTCACTCACTGTCCTTCCAGGTCCCTGGAAACAAGGACTTGCAGAGTGAAAGAAACTGACACTGTCCCTACCTAGAGTTTTCTGTCCCTGGAATAAATGTTTTTTTCAGCACAATATAGCACAAGGACAATTAACTCACTGTCCTTACAGGTCCCTGGAAACAAGGACTTGCAGAGTGAAAGAAAAAAAATACTCTCCCTACCTACAGTTTTCTGTCCCTAGAAAAAAATGTTTTTTTTAATCACAATATAGCAAAAGGACAATTCACTCACTGTCCTTCCAGGTCCCTGGAAACAAGGACTTGCAGAGTGAAAGAAACTGACACTGTCCCTACCTAGAGTTTTCTGTCCCTAGAATAAATGTTTTTTTTAATCACAATATAGCAAAAGGACAATTCACTCACTGTCCTTCCAGGTCCCTGGAAACAAGGACTTGCAGAGTGAAAGAAACTGACACTGTCCCTACCTAGAGTTTTCTGTCCCTAGAATAAATGTTTTTTTTAATCACAATATAGCAAAAGGACAATTCACTCACTGTCCTTCCAGGTCCCTGGAAACAAGGACTTGCAGAGTGAAAGAAACTGACACTGTCCCTACCTAGAGTTTTCTGTCCCTAGAATAAATGTTTTTTTTAATCACAATATAGCAAAAGGACAATTCACTCACTGTCCTTCCAGGTCCCTGGAAACAAGGACTTGCAGAGTGAAAGAAACTGACACTGTCCCTACCTAGAGTTTTCTGTCCCTAGAATAAATGTTTTTTTTTAAGCACACTATAGCAGAAGCACAAAACACACTGACACTCTCCCTACCTATCCTTCTCTTTCCCTAAACTAAAGGAATCCAGGTTAAGCAAGAAAGAAATAACAGTCACTGTCCCTGCCTATGCTACTCTATCCCTGCTCCGGAACACACTACACTAGGCCGCCGTGCTGGCGGCCTTTTATAGTGTGGGGCGTGTACTAAACACCCTCAGCAATAATTGGCCACAGGCATCCTGCCTGTGGCCAATCATTGCTCTCCTCGCTGCCGGCGCTGTGATTGGCCAAGCATGCGGGGTCACAGTGCATGCTTGGCCAATCACAGCGCCTGGATGACACTGCGATGGCGTAGTGCATTGTGGGCCGTTCGCGTCACTCGAATTTGGCGCGAACGGCCCAAATCGTTCGATCTTCGTCGAACGATCGAACAGCCAATGTTCGAGTCGAACGTATGTTCGACTCGAACACGAAGCTCATCCCTACCGCACACACATGGTCGGACTTTTCCACGGGCAAGCCTCTGTCGGAATTTCGACCGTATGTACGCGGCATTAGGAGCAAAATCGCTCCTCCGCCCCTGCTGCCCCAATGCTTCGGCATATTTGCTTTTTTTTTTTTAACTGTGGTGGTGAAATCTCCTCCTACAGCACTGGAGTCGCAGGGATCAGGCCTGTCTCTGCGAACGCTGCAGTTATGTGTGTTTTTGTTTTGTAAGTGACAGTGATCGATCGATACTGCACTTGGGTGGCCTGGGCTGGACGGAGGGGCAAAACGCAGGTGCCAGCAGGTATCTGGGCTGATCCCCCTAACACTGTGTTTTTGGGAACCCTAAACTGCTGGGGACGCTAGTATAGATCTGATCAGATCAGATATTGATCTGTTCAGATACTATACCACTAAGGGGGGTGTATGCTTCACGCGTGGGTGTAAGCGTTACTGGCACTAACCTGATGCTGCCTGGGGTGTGACTCAGACCCTCTCTGTTGCTAAAACCTAATTGATATCACCCGCCGGGCGATCAGGGGGTTAAACCTTTATTGGGTTATATACACGGCGGGTGCCCTGACACTATAAAAAGCAAACTAACTAACCAGCGTCACCCGTAACACTTATATGGTGATCACTGGTGAAAGGGTTAACTAGGGGCAATCAGGGGGTTAAAACCTTTATTAGATAATATATGGGGGTACCTGACGCTATAAAAACCTGCGGCGAACCTAAAAAAAATTACCAGCTACCGATCTGCATCACCGACACTAAGACAGCGTTTAGAAAAACGATTGCTTAGCGACAGTGGTGATGGGGGTGAAAGGGTTACCTGGGGGGCGATCAAGGGGGTTAAACCTTTATTAGATAATATATTGGGGTACCTGACGCTATAAAAACATGCGGCGAACCTAAAAAAAATTACTGGCTACGATCTGCATCACCGACACTAAGACAGCGTTTAGAAAAACAATTGCTTAGCGACAGTGGTGATAGGGGGTGAAAGAGTTACCTGGGGGGCGATCAAGGGGGTTAAACCTTTATTAGATAATATATTGGGGTACCGGACGCTATAAAAACCTGCGGCGAAGCTAAAAAAAATTACCGGCTACCGATCTGCATCACAGACACTAAGACAGCGTTTAGAAAAACGATCGCTTTGTGACAGTGGTGATAGGGGGTAAAAGGGTTACCTGGGGGGCGATCAAGGGGGTTAAACCTTTATTAGATAATATATTGGGGTACCTGACGCTATAAAAACATGCGGCGAACCTAAAAAAAATTACCGGCTACCGATCTGCATCACAGACACTAAGACAGCGTTTAGAAAAACGATCGCTTAGTGACAGTGGTGATAGGGGGTGAAAGGGTTACCTGGGGGGCGATCAAGGGGGTTAAACCTTTATTAGATAATATATTGGGGTACCTGACGCTATAAAAACCTGCGGCGAACCTAAAAAAAATTACTGGCTGCCGATCGGTATCACTGACTCTAAGACAGCGATCAGAAAAATGATCGCTAAGCGACAGTGGTGATAGGCGGTGAAAGGGTTATCTGGGGGGTGATCAGGGGGTTAAACCTTTATTAGGGGGGGTTAGGGGGCTACACTGGACCTAAGACTAAACTTTGGTGACACTTTTACAGTCACAAATGTCACTGATTGCAGTGATCACTAAATAAATGGTCACTGCAATCAGTGACACTTTGACTGGGGGCTGGGGGGGTGATCTAGGGGGTGATCTGGGGTGTCTGGGGGGGCCTGGGGGGCGATTTATGTCCCTATGTGTCCTGGTGTCAGTGTAGTGTTGTGTGCACTGACCTGATGTCTTCTCTTGTACGGCGCTCGGTATATGTGAGCGCCGCACCAGAGATGACATCACTTCCTCCTGCTCCCTCTGTCTGACACAGACAGAGGGGGCATTTCCATTCGCCGGGAGCGATCGCGAGGAGGTGGCCAGAAACGAATGGCTGCCCCCTCATCCCGGAACGCTCCCGGACACTTAGCCACCGCTCACTGTACAGAAGGGGGGTCCGATTGGACCCCCAACTATACAAAGGCAATCACGTACACTCTACGTGATTGTGCCTGTCGGTGCCATTCTGCCGACGTATATATACAGTGAGCGGTCGTTAAGTGGTTAAACAATGTACCTGTTCAAAATTACAAACAGATTCTACATAAGAACAAACCTACAGTCCCTGTCTTGTATGCACTGCCTGAATACGGCTGTTCAGAGTATATAGGGCCTTTTCTCTTTTGTGTGCGGGGTTCCCCTTAATATCCATACAAGACCCAAAGAGGCTGGTAATGGGCTGGGGTAGAGGGGGGGGGGGTGATGGGGTAGCTATGCCATTTTTCTTAAAGATTTTCATCCATATTACCGGGACCAGACATTACATTAAAGCCGCAAGCAGTTTTAAATGGCTTTTTTTCCTTTAGAAATGTAATTTTGTGCAGGGACAGTTCTAAACACGGGAAACACGTGGCACTTCACAGGCATACTTTAGACACCCCCCAGGTACGATATTTAAAGGAATATTTGACTTTTTTTTTTCACTTTATGCATCATTAAAATGACTGCTCCTGAAAAACGGCCGGTTTTAAAACTTCTTTTTGCATTGATACATGTCCCCTGGTGCAGAACCCGGGTTCCCAAACCCTTTTTAGGACAATAACATGCATAATAGTCGTTATAATTAACACTTTAGATTTCGAACGTTCGCATCCATTGTATTTAATAGGGTTCTAACGTTCGTGCGAACTTTCGGTCCGTTCGCGGGTTCTGGTGTTCGGCTCATCACTAGTCTTGTTGAGAAAACTGCCAGGAATCTCGATGAGAAAAATAGAGAACCTGCTCTTTATTTTCTCATCGGGATTCTCGTCGGCTTGTTTCCTGATGAGAAAACTGTGTGTTTATATACGACAACAAGCTTACCTGTCCTCCGGTAAGCCCGTGCATGCTCGATGAGACTTAGACGCATGCGCGGTAGCTTCCAAGGCATAGGTAGGGTGAAGCAAGATGGCGGCGATGGCATCAAATGCGACGAGCGCATGCTCGTCGTAGTCGATGATGTCACCGCGTTCGTGCCATTCAAAAGAATGGCGGTTCTTTTGAATCGTACGTGTGTACACTCGGCTGGCAAGAAAGCTTGCCAGAAATCTCGTCAGGAAAATCAACAGGTTTTTTCCTGACGAGAATCTCAGCCGTGTGTACTAGGCTTTACGTTTAGGTGTGCACATAATGGTGCACACAGATAAAAGTATACACAGGTGTACTCTGGCACCTTAAGGAGCATAAACCATTGGCTACACAGTCCTAAATCATGGATGATGTCACTTCCTGTGAAGTGATGTCATCATTGGCTCCACCTCAACGCGTTTTATTGTGTGATTTTATCAAGGGTCCCTTTTTTTGGCACACCTCTGTACTGCTTTTTCATTAAAGAGCTGAGGAAGTGTCAATAAACTCAATGTAGTGTGTTGATCAACAATCTCATAGTCCATTGAGAACTATAAGTTTATTTTCCTCGTTGGCCGACTTGTAGTTTATTCATTCACATATCTTTTTGCCTCCACAACTGCACTGATTTTAAAAGTGACAAAGGCTTTGGGGAAGAGGAACCCCTGAATCTGGGATGAAGATTGGGGTGCTTAGGAACATGTCACATGTTACACCATAAATATGGGTATAACATGTAACATGTTCCTAAAAGTCAACTTTAGCCTTTAATTTGTGTTTTAACATATCTGTAAAAAAAGAAAACAAACTCATAAACAATAAATATATATATATACTTTTTCTTCATCAAGAATTTCATGTACATTGGCATTTTATACTCCATTTGTATCTTGCAGGAGTAAAGCACATATATCTGGTGGCTTTAGTTAGTCTTCTATGTACAAAAATGTGTGAGATCAATCAGACTCAGGTCACACAGATTCGTTTACTTGGGTTCCATGGCCTGGCCAAATTTAAAACTCTATTATTTATTGTGTTTCTTTTAACCTACCTTATCATACTGGGTGGAAACTTTCTAATTATCATTTTGGTAACAATTGTTGATCATCTTAAAATCCCGATGTTCTTCTTCCTCAAGCACTTGGCCATAGCAGATGTCCTACTGACCACCAGTGTTATCCCGATGATGCTGGATACTATAGTATTTGAGGAAGGAAGATTATCATTTGTTGGATGCATTACTCAGTTGTATGTCTTTGGTATATTTGGATTTGTGCAATGTTTTCTGATTGCTGTTATGTCCTATGATCGATACTTGGCTGTTTGCAAACCATTGCATTATGCTTCACTTATGAACCCTCATGTTTGCCTCCAGTTGGTTCTTGGCTCCTGGTTCTTAGTTACCCTGTTAATATCAAGTGGAATAATGGTGGTGGTTCAATTTAAGTTCTGTGGAATTAATTATATTGATAATTTTTTCTGTGATTTTGGACCTGTCGTGGAGCTGTCCACCTCAGACACATCCAGTTTGATGCTACAAGACTTTGTAATTTCTATATTCATGATATTTTGCCCTTTCACTTTCATAATCATAACCTACATGTACATTTTCTTCATCATCCTGAAGATATCTTCTGCTTATGGTCGAAGAAAAGCCTTCTCCACATGCAGCTCCCACCTGGCTACTGTCTGTGTCTATTATGGAACTTTGATCACCGTATACATGGTACCAGGAGATGACAGCACAGCGAGCATGAACAAATATAGGTCTTTGCTGTACACTGTGGTGACACCACTGATGAATCCCATTATCTACAGCCTCAGAAACCAGGAGATCAAGAAAGCCTTGCTCAAATGTGTCATCAAACTAAAAAAAGACCACTTTAAATTTTGAGAATAAACTCTTTGTTTTAATTTTCTTCGTGTTTTCATATATATAGATCTATATATAGATATATTTAGATATATATATATCTATATATAGATATATATAGAGATATATATATATATATATACACAGTATCTGACAAAAGTGAGTACACCCCTCACATTTTTGTAAATATTTTATTATATATTTTCATGTGACAACACTGAAGAAATGACACTTTGCTACAATGTAAAGTAGTGAGTGTACAGCTTGTATAACAGTGTAAATTTTCTGACCCCTCAAAATAACAAAATAACTCAACACATAGCCATTAATGTCTAAACGAAGTGAAAAATGTGAAAATGTCCAAATTGGTCCCAAGGTTACAAGGTCTCAAGTGTGAATTGGGAGCAGGTGTGTTAAATTTGATATTATCCCTCTCACTCTCTCATACTGGTCACTGGAAGTTCAACATGTCACCTCATGCAAAGAACTCTCTGAGGATCTGTAAAAAATAATTGCTGCTCTACATAAAGATGGCCTAGGCTATAAGAAGATTGCCAAGACCCTGAAACTGAGCTGCAGCATGGTTTAATAGGACAAGTTCCCCTTAGAACAGGCCTCGCCATTGTTGACCAAATAATTTGAGTGCACGTGCTCAGCGTCATATCCAGAGGTTGTCTTTGGGAAATAGATATATGAGTGCTGCCAGCCTTGCTGCAGAGGTTGAAGGGGTGGGGGTTAAGCCCGTCAGTGCTCAGACCATACGTCGCACACTGAATCAAATTGGTCCGCATGTCTGTCGTCCCAGAAGGAAGCCTCTTCTAAAGATGATGCACAAGAAATCCCGCAAACAGTGTGTGTGGTGGCATCCAGGTGAGGAGTACAAAGACAAGTGTGTCTTGCCTACAGTCAAGCATGGTGGTGGGAGTGTCATGGTCTGGGGCTGCATGAGTGCTGCCGGCACTGGGGAGCTACAGTTCATTGAGGGAACCATGAATGCCAACATGTACTGTGACATACTGAAGCAGAGCATGATCCCCTTCGGAGACTGGGCCGCAGGACAGTATTCCAACATGCCACTTTGGGACCAAAGCAAGCAGTTTGCTATGGGGGTCACTTGGCAAGGGGGGAAATTAGGAGTGCCAGCAGAGGATCTGAGAAGAGGAGGATCGGGGCTGGTCAGTGCACACTCTCTGAAACACACTCAATGGCTAATCAATATGGGAATGGATTGAATACCCAAGTAATTTTGATCCCAAAAACCAGAGACTGACCTCGCATGCCCGGGCCTCCCTCTCTGGTGCCCATATGCTTGCCCAGGGAGGGGGGTTTAGTGACCATACTCCTGTACAGGTGTCAGGAACGAGTATGGAGATCGAGATGCTAAGAGGGCTCCCCTTGCGGCTGAGTGCAGCGCGCCCCTGGAGTTGGGAACAGGGAGCGCGGTGCCCACAGAAGCACGGTTGGCCAGGTGCTTGCTTGCAGTCTGATGAGCTCAGCCACTGAGGGATGGCGGAGGCAGGCAGAACTGAGCTGGTTATATTCAGATGAACGGAGATATCGGAAGCCAGGCCGGGGGTCAAACACAGGAGATCAGTCCAGAGCATATACAGGGGCGAGCCGGGATCATACACGTGCAGGGTCCAGGTACAAGCCGAGGGTCAAGCCGGGTGGTCAGGAAGCAGAAGCAGAGTCCAGAAGCAGGCCGAGGGTCAAACACAGGAGAACAGGAAGCGAGGTTAAGGCAAGCCGGGTCACAACGGATAAGCACGGATCAGGAGACAAGGTCAAGGTACACAGGAGACTGAAGAGATAATCCAGCAATGAGCAGCTCCAGCAGCAGGCTTAAATAGACCAGGAAGTTAGTCATGTGATCTGTTCAGGTTACAAGGAGGAAGTACCGCCCACCTTAGTCATGCTGTGCACCATGGCAGCCATGATTGTCTTGGGCAGAATTGCCAGTCCTTCTTCGGCTATTTCCCTGACAGTGCCCCCCCCCCGAGGGGCAGCCTCTGGATGCCCAACCTAGACCATCTTTCTGGGTACCTGTTGCGGAAATTTTGCAAAAGTCTTGGAGCATGTAAATTATCCATTGGTTCCCAAGAATTTTCCTCTGAAGAATACCCCTTCCATTTAACAAGAAATTGAGTCTGCCTACCTCTTTTCCGGCAATCTAGGATGGCTTCAACTTCATATTCAGTATCGTTACCTATGATAACTGGTGGAGGTGGCAACTCCTCTCTTCCTGGAAATGGACTTGGCACAGCTGGTTTCAGAAGGGAGACGTGGAACACCGGATGGATCTTGTAGGAGGCCGGTAAAGCGAGTTCAAAAGCCACAGGGTTCACTTCCTTCTTGATCTCGAATGGACCCACAAACCTTGGACCAAGCTTCCTGGAAGGGCAAGAAAGTCTGAGGTTAATAGAGGACAGCCATACCTTGTCACCCACCTTGTAGATGGGATTCCCTCTCTTTCTCCTGTCATGTTGTTTCTTGAAGTCTTCCTGAGCCTTTCGCATGGTCTCCTGAAGGATTCGGTAATTGGTTTGGAAGAAGTTTATCCTATCCTGAACGGCTGGTACCGGAGATTCAGGAATGGTGTTGGGAAGAAAGGATGGGTGAAAGCCATAGTTTGCCCAAAAGGGCGACTGATTGGTGGCCATGTGTATGGTATTATTGTATGAAAATTCCGCACAAGGTAGCAAGGAGACCCAGTCATCTTGGGAGAAAGAGCAGAAGCACCGCAGGTATTGCTCTAAGGTCTGGTTCGTTCTTTCTGTTTGGCCATTACTTTGAGGGTGGTAAGCAGAAGAAAGACATAAGTCAATTGACAAGATCTTACAAAGATTCTTCCAGAAACCAGAGGTGAATTGAACCCCTCTATCGGAGACTATATTGTCGGATAACCCATGAAGTCTGACTATCTCCTTAATGAAAATTTTTGCAGTGTCCATGGCGGAGGGGGTGCCAAGCATGGGCAGGAAGTGGGCCATCTTTGATAGTCGGTCCACTACTACCAAGATTGTTGTAAAGTTCTCTGATGGAGGGAGATCGACTATGAAGTCCATAGAGATGTTTTTCCAAGGCTGCTCCGGAACTGGTAAGGGTCTTAATAGACCCCAAGACCTGGTCTTGGGACCCTTGTTACGCTGGCAAACCAAACAGGACTCAACATATTTTTTACAGTCTGATCTTAGGGAAGGCCACCATAGGTAACGTTGGACAAGGTCGATCGTCTTCCGGATCCCGAAATGCCCGGCCAGCTGGTGATCATGAAATCTTTTCAAGGCCTGCAGTCTGACTTCCTGGGGGACAAAGATTTTGTCCTGATGCCACAGAAATCCCTCGTGACTCCTTAAGGTAGAAATTTCCGACTCTGGGCAGTGAAGAGAGGCTTGTACAATGGATGCTTTTAGGTCTGGCTGAATCAGAAGGAAATTTTGTGTGGACAGGATTGTACCGGGAGTGGTTTCTTCAGGGGTGTCTGGGAACATCCGAGACAGAGCATCCGCCTTTCCATTTTTAGATCCGGGACGAAACGAGATGTGAAAATTGAATCTCGAAAAGAATAACGCCCACCGAGCTTGACGCGGTCTCAAACGTTTTGCAGTCCTCAGATATTCTAAATTTTTATGATCGGTAAAGATCATAATGGGATGTGCTGCACCTTCAAGTAAATATCTCCACTCTTCCAGGGCTGTTTTGATGGCCAAAAGCTCCCGATCTCCGACGTCGTAATTTCTTTCCGGTTGTGTCATTTTTCGAGAGGAAAAGGCTACAGGATGTAACAATGATTTGGGGCCCTGTCGTTGAGAAAGGATAGCTCCTGTGGCCACTTCAGAGGCATCGACTTCCAAAATGTAGGGCAATGCAGGGTCAGGATGCTGAAGAACTGGCGCTGAAACAAACACTGTTTTAAGTCTGTCGAAAGCTGCCTGAGCCTCCGGGGACCACTGGAATCTGGAATGCAAACGGGTTAGTTGGGTAATGGGTGATATAATGGCTGAAAAGTTCTTAATAAATCGTCTGTAAAAGTTTGAAAAGCCAATAAACCTTTGAACACCCTTCTTGTCGGAGGGGACAGGCCACTCCAGGATCGCTTTTACTTTCTGGGGATCCATGGCCACTCCTTTCGTAGATATGACAAGACCCAAAAACTGGATAGATTCTTTCTCAAAGTCACATTTTTCGGCTTTTACATATAGTCCATGCGTTCTTAGAATAGTTAGTACCTTTTTCATGTGCACTCGATGAATCTCCAGCGTGGCCGAGAAGACAAGGATGTCATCCAGGTATACAATGAGGAAGTTGTCAAGATGGTCTCGGAAAATGTCGTTCACAAAGTGCTGGAACGTGGCTGGAGCATTGCAGAGGCCAAAAGGCATCACCAAATATTCAAAATGTCCGAAACGAGTTCGGAAAGCTGTTTTCCACTCATCCCCCTCTCGAATGCGAACCAGATTATAAGCACCTCGTAAGTCCAGTTTGGAGAAAACTCGAGCCGAACGGAATCGTTGGAAGAGTTCCGGGATGAGAGGGAGTGGATAGCGATTTTTGATAGTGATCTTATTCAGATCTCGGTAGTCTATACAAGGCCTAAGCGTTTTATCCTTTTTTTCGACAAAAAATATGCCAGCACCTGCAGGGGAAGAAGAGGGACGAATGAATCCCTTTGCCAGGTTTTCATCGACATAGAGTCGTAATGTTTCGAGTTCAGTCTCTGATAAAGGGAAGATACGACCAAAGGGAATTTCGGAGCCTGGGAGCAAGTCAATAGGGCAGTCATAGGGACGATGAGGTGGAAGGGAGTCTGCTCCCTTCTTGTCGAATACATCCAGAAATTCTAGGTAGGCAGAGGGTACATGAGGATTGGAACTAGAAACAGGTTGTATGGTCAGGCAGCTGGTAAAGTCCTTAGGGCCAGGGGGCAGACAATTCTGCTGACAGTAAGCAGATGAAAACAGCACTTCATTCTTCAGCCAGTCAATGTGAGGGTTGTGTGCTCGTAACCAGGGGACTCCCAGAATGACCGGAAACAGAGGAGAGCACAAAACATCGAAACGTACCAGTTCCTTGTGGCCAGAGCTGGTTGTCATAGGGATTGGCAGGGTCTCATGGGTTATCAGTCCAGAACTGGGTAGAGATCCATCAGCCAAATGAACTGTTAACTGCTGCTTCTTGGTAACAAGGGGAATTCCAAGTCCTTTGGCCAAGTTGATGTCTAGGAAGCAGCTGCAGGCCCCAGAGTCGATGATGGCTGAAAGACGGATCTCTTCCCTGGCCACCGATAGGGAGATAGCGAGGACAGGGTGAGATGAGGTAAGTCCTGACACTTGACAATGTACTGGGGGTTTGAAGAATGGCTTCTTCGCTCTGAGGTGGCAATTTTGTAAGAAATGGCCATTGTCTCCACAGTAAAAGCAAAGGTTCGCCTTTCGACGGTAGAGTCTTTCCTCAGGTGATAGGGCAGGCCGAAACAGGCCCATCTGTCTGGGCTTGACTTCAGGTATGGGTGGATTGGAGGCGAGAGAAAAAGAGGATTCTGGCAGTCCTTGAGCTGATTGGAGAGTCTGAGACTTCTCAAATAGACGTTCACGTAGGCGTCTGTCCAGTTGTATGGCTAACTGGATGAGGCCCTCCAAGGTATCCGGGACTGCTACCCTGGCCAGCTCGTCCTTGAGGGACTCCGATAGGCCCAGACGATATTGGTACTTCAGGGCAGCTTGATTCCAACATGTGTCTGCGGCCCATGTGCGGAAGTCCACAGTGTAATCCTCTGCGGGAAGTTGCCCCTGCTGCAGGGTGTGCAGGGCATTCTCGGCCGTAGTCATACGATGGGGATCATCGTTCAACTGGGCCATAGCTGTGAAGAAAGTGTCAACAGAGTCAGTAATGGGGCTCTTCTGTTCCAGTAGCCCGTGGGCCCACACCTGGGGGTCGTCCAAGAGTAAGGAGATAATGAAACCAACTTTAATATTCTCCAAGGAGAAAGTTCTTGGTTGAAGAGCCAGGTATAGTAGGCAGGAATTTTTAAAAGTCCTAAACTTTCTTCGGTCCCCCGAGAACCGTTCAGGGGTCGGCACACGTGGTTCAGGAAGCGGGATCGGCACAGTGAGAGGAACCTCCTGAGACATTGCAGCAGAGGGAGTACAACTGGAGGTAGTTCTTGGATCAGGAGATATAGGATTGGAAGACAAGTGATGCAGGTGACCCTCTAATTGCTCATGGGCGTCTTGTAGTCTTTGCACTGTTTGGGTAAGTGCAGTGATCTGCTGGCACATAGCCTCTATAGGGGAAGCGCCTCTGTCGATCTCTGACATGGCTGGATTATACTGTCAGGAACGAGTATGGAGATCGAGATGCTAAGAGGGCTCCCCTTGCGGCTGAGTGCAGCGCGCCCCTGGAGTTGGGAACAGGGAGCGCGGTGCCCACAGAAGCACGGTTGGCCAGGTGCTTGCTTGCAGTCTGATGAGCTCAGCCACTGAGGGATGGCGGAGGCAGGCAGAACTGAGCTGGTTATATTCAGATGAACGGAGATATCGGAAGCCAGGCCGGGGGTCAAACACAGGAGATCAGTCCAGAGCATATACAGGGGCGAGCCGGGGTCATACACGTGCAGGGTCCAGGTACAAGCCGAGGGTCAAGCCGGGTGGTCAGGAAGCAGAAGCAGAGTCCAGAAGCAGGCCGAGGGTCAAACACAGGAGAACAGGAAGCGAGGTTAAGGCAAGCCGGGTCACAACGGATAAGCACGGATCAGGAGACAAGGTCAAGGTACACAGGAGACTGAAGAGATAATCCAGCAATGAGCAGCTCCAGCAGCAGGCTTAAATAGACCAGGAAGTTAGTCATGTGATCTGTTCAGGTTACAAGGAGGAAGTACCGCCCACCTTAGTCATGCTGTGCACCATGGCAGCCATGATTGTCTTGGGCAGAATTGCCAGTCCTTCTTCGGCTATTTCCCTGACAACAGGTTACAGTCATGGGAAAGTAGCCCTAACTTTACTCCTGAAGATGTGAAATCTTTTCTTGCCACATTAGTATACTTAACCACTTAAGGACCGGACCAATACGGACCATAATGACCAGAGGTGATTTCACAATTTGGCACTGCGCTGCTTTAACTGGAAATTGTGCGGACATGCAATGTTGTACCCAAACGAAATTTGTGTCCTTTTCTTCCCACAAATAGAGCTTTCTTTTAATGGTATTTGATTGCCTCTGCGATTTTTATTTTTTGCAATATAAACTGAAAAAGACCGAAATAAAAAACAAACAAACATATTTTCTAATTTTTTTTATAAGAAAAATCGAATAAACGAAATTTTAGTCATACATTTAGGCCAAAATGTATTCAGCCACATGTCTTTAGTAAAACAAATGTCAATAAGCGTATATTTATTGGTTTGCGCAAAAGTTATAGCGTCTACAAACTAGGGTACATTTTCTGGAATTTACACAGCTTTTAATTTATGACTGCCTATCTCATTTCTTGAGGTGCTAAAATGGCAGGGCAGTACAAAACCCCCCCAAATGACCCAATTTTGGAAAGTAGACACCCCAAGGAAATTGCTGAGAGGCATGTTGAGCCCATTGAATATTTTTTTTTTGTCCCAACTCCCAAGTGATTGAATAATGACAAAAAAATTAAAAAAATTAAAAATTACAAAAAGTTGTCACTAAATGATATATTGCTCACACATGCCATGGTTATATGTGGGATTGCACCCCAAAATACATTTTGCTGTTTCTCCTTGGTACGGGGATATGACATGTTTGGGACTTTTTAGGAGCCTAGCCGCGTACGGGACCCCGAAAACCAAGCACCGCCTTCAGGATTTCTAAGGGCACAAATTTTTGATTTCACTCCTCACTATCTATCACAGTTTCGAAGGCCATAAAATGCCAAAATAGCACAAAACCCCCCCAAATGACCCCATTTTGGAAATTAGACACCCCAAGCTATTTGCTGAGAGGCATGGTGAGTATTTTACAGCTCTCATTTGTTTTTGAAAATTAAGAAAGAAAAAAAATATATATGCCCATAGCATGTTTGAGCAATATATCATTTAGTGACAACTTTGTGCAAAAAAAATAGAAATAAAAAATAAATTGTCTTTTTTCCGCAACTTGTGTCAACATATAAAATATTCCATGGACTCGACATGCCTCTCAGAAAATAGCTTGGGGTGTCTACTTTCCAAAATGGGGTCATTTGGGGGGGGTTTTGAACTGTCCTGGCATTTTATACACAACATTAGGAAGCTTATGTCACACATCATCCACTCTTCTAACCACTTGAAGACAAAGCCCTTTCTGACACTTTTTGTTTACATGAAAACATATATTTTTATTGAAGAAAATTATGTTGAACCCCCAAACATTATATATTTTTTTAAAGCAAAGGCCCTACAGATTAAAATGGTGGGTGTTGCATTTTTTTTCCACACAGTATTTGCGCAGCAATTTTTCAAACGCATTTTTTTGGGGAAAAAATACACTTTTTTTAATTTTAATGCACTAAAACACACTATATTGCCCAAATGTTTGATGAAATAAAAAAGATGATCTTAGGCCGAGTACATAGATACCAAACACGACATGCTTTAAAATTTCGCACAAACGCGCAGTGGCGACAAACTACATACATTTTTAAAAGCCTTTAAAAGCCTTTACAGGTTACCACGTTAGATTTACAGAGGAGGTCTACTGCTAAAATTACTGCCCTCGATCTGACCTCATATGCATGATGCAATTGCTGTTTACATATGACGCCAGACCGACGCTTGCATTCGCCATTGCGCAAGAGCAGGGCGGGACAGGGGTGCTTTTTTTTTTTTATTATTAATTTTGCTTTTGTATTTTATTTTTAAACTGTTCCTTCCATATTTTTTTTTATAATTTTTATTGTTATCTCAGGGAATGTAAATATCCCCTATGATAGCAATAGGTAGTGACAGGTACTCTTTTTTTGAAAAAACTGGGGTCTATTAGACCCTAGATCTTTCCTCTGCCCTCAAAGCATCTGACCACACCAAGATCGGTGTGATAAAATGCTTTCCCAATTTCCCAATGGCGCTATTTATATCCGGGGGGGACATTTCCTCCCACTGCTTGTAAAAGCAGTCCAGAGGCTAATTAGCCACTAGGATTGATTTTACATGAAAGCCGGCCGCTGGCTGAAAAGAATGATACCAAGATGATACCTAAACCCGCAGGCATCAATCTGGTATAACCATTCAAAGTCCAGCAACATACCAGTACGTTGCTGGTCCTTGTTGGACATGTATTGTAATCTTTTTTTTCATGCAGCCTGTTGGCTGAACGAAAAAAAGAGATTGATCGGTGGGTATGCCCACCATTAGAATACCTCCCTCTGGAGTCTCGGCGGCACCACCAGGTACACGGAGACGGATCTTGCAGTCTTTGCAGGGAGGGAGGCTAGTAGATGTATGGCGACTGTTTCACTCAGGAGAAAGGGATTACTCCTTCTATTCCACTCCACATAAGATATATTCACGTATTGACTATTTTTTTATCCCACATAATCAATTACATGCGGTAAAGGAAGTGGGAATTGGGAAGATTACGTGGTCAGACCACGCTCCAGTATCCCTGAAATATAAGCTCTCGGACATTCAACTCCCCGGCGCAACGAGTTGGAAACTAAACGAAAGTCTCTTACAAGATGATACAGTTTTGGAAGATGTCCGGAGGGAAATAACATGGTACTTTCAGACCAATGATACTCTGGACTGCGACCCGGGTGTGATCTGGGAGGCCCATAAGGCGGTGATACGGGGAGTATTAATAAAACATGGGGCACGGATTAAAAGGGAAAGAGAAGCAAAATTAACATTATTAATGGCAGACATTTCCAGGTTGGAAATATTACATAAACAGAACGCCAACTCAGTATTGGAAAGAGATTTATTGACTGCGCGCAGACAGGTTACAGACTTACTCCTTTATAAAGCTAAGAGGGCAATTCAGACAGGAAAGAAACAGAATTATGAATATGGTAACAAATGTGGGAAACAACTTGCGAACTCCTTGAGGGAACACCAAGACGTATGTCCCAATGATTACGGGTGCGGAAGGTGGGAAAATTACATTACCGAGGGAGATAGCACAAAGGTTTGGAGATTATTATGCATCCCTGTACAACCTACAGCCAAAACTCCAGAATCAGACCGTTATAGAAGAATACTTAGTAGATTCAGGAATGCCTAGTTTGTCATCACCTATAAGGCAGGAATTGGAAAGACCGATTACATTAGAAGAAATTCAGGAGGCAGTAAAAGAGACAAAAAGAGGAAAGACGCCGGGCCCGGATGGTTTCTCTATTCAATATTATAAGCTTTTTTTCCCAATCTTAGGTCCGTATCTTGTAAAAATGTTTAATGGATTAGGAGATACAAGCTCCTTCCATGTAGAAACACTGAAAGCCTTAATTACGATCTTACCTAAGGAGGGGAAGGACCCATCACAGTGCGGGAGTTATAGACCAATATCCCTTTTAAATACGGATCTGAAGCTCTTCTCTAAAATCATAGCGACACGACTCCAACAGCAGATACACTCCCTGGTCCATCAGGACCAGGTAGGGTTTGTGAAGATGCGGGAAGCAAGGGATAATACAATCAAGACTCTAAATTTGATCCATGTAGCTAATATATCTCGAACACCCTGCGTATTCTTGGGGACAGATGCGGAAAAGGCATTTGATCGTATTAATTGGCAATTTATGTTTGCGGTCCTACGACATTTAGGGTTGGGGAAAAATATGATTCAGTGGATCTCAAGCATTTACACTCAACCGTCCGCGCAAGTCAAGGTGAATGGAATTGTGTCCCCCCTTTTTAGAGTAGCTAATGGGACTAGACAGGGATGTCCTTTATCCCCAATCCTTTTTGCTCTGTCAGTTGAACCGTTACTATGCAAGATCCCAGCAAACTCAGATATAGGAGGTCTGAAAATTGGAGGAATAGAGTATAAAATCTCTGCTTATGCAGATGATATGTTGTACTCACTGACCAACCCGTTAGTATCTCTCCCCAATCTAATTCAGGAAATGGAGAAGTATGGCTCGTTATCACATTTTAAGATTAACCTCTCAAAATCAGAGGCGATGGGGGTAGCAACATCTAAAGAAGTATTGGGAACACTGAAATCCAATTATAAATTTAAATGGACAGACCAAGCTTTGAAATACATAGGAACTTTTATTCCAACAGATTTGGCACAGACATATAGACTGAACTTCCCCCCACTACTATCTAGGGTGCGAGTTATACTAGAGGGATGGCAGAGGGGGTTTCATTCCTGGTTTGGGAGGTGTAACATTATTAAAATGAATATCTTACCAAAGTTTTTATACCTCTTCCAAACATTGCCAATTAACATACCCAGAGAATTTTTCAAACAAGTACACTCTCTCATCATTAGGTTCATTTGGGCAAACAAACACCCAAGAATCAAGAGATCAGTGATGTCCTTACCTAAACGACATGGAGGATTGGGGGTCCCAGATGTATATAAATACTACCAAGCTGCTCTGCTGAGCCGCTTGGTTGATTGGAGCAGACATAAGGAGTGGAAAATTTGGCCTGGTTTAGAACAGGCGCAGAGCAATGTGCTCCTACAACGAGCCGCTTGGTGTTTTAGGGATCTAAAGAATAGCATAAAGACACACCCTTTGATAGGCCCCACCCTCCGAATAGGATATGGGTTTTTCTCTAAAGGTAATTTATCAACAATAGACTCACCCCTTTTCCCCATCTTAGGAAACCCGCAGTTTAGCCCAGGACTAAGAAATGGACCATTTGTAAAATTGATAGACCAGGGGCTCTTTCAAGCCGCTCATTTTATGAGATCAGGAACCTGGCCTACAATACAGGAAATGATAACAGGTGTTACACCTTACCAACTTGATTTCTGGAGGGCAGTGCAGTTGAGACATTTCCTGGAGAGCTTGACGCCACTAAGTAGCTATGAGAGGAAGTTAACAAGGTTTGAGGAATACTGTACGGGGAGCGGGATGATGAACCAAACTCTAGCCAAAGTGATAACATTAGTGGTGGCACCGGCCGAGGATTTCCGGTTGCCATTTTTTAGGAGATGGGAGGCAGAGATAGAACAGGCATTCACAGAGGAACAACAGAGCAAGATACTACAAAACACGTTTGAATCTGCAACTTGCATAAGAATGCAAGAGACTAATTTCAAGATCCTTGCACAATGGTACCGTACACCGGCTATGATACATAAATGTTATCCTGATACACCAGATAACTGTTGGCGATGTGGGGGGAGAGGTGGGATGATGGGTCATATTTTCTGGTCCTGCCCTAGAATAAAAAGTTTTTGGAAAGAGGTTCGGAGGATTGCACAAAAATTCAGCGACAGGGAGATCCCGGAGGACCCGACCTTTTTCTTATTGCAAAATACCGAAATGTCGGTTAAACAATATAAAAAATCGGTTCTGTGCCACCTCCTGAACGCAGCAAGAGCATGCATCCCAGGTAAATGGAAACAGACACAACCACCCTCGGTCGGGATGTGGCTCAAACGAGTAGAACAAATTAATACTATGGAAGACCTGATGTGGACAAATCGGCAAAAAAGGTGGATTTATTTAGAAACATGGTCCATGTGGAATCATTTTAAATATACAGAAGAGGGCAGATCCCTTATAGATGCAAACTGAGTAAATGCTATTCAGGAAGGGAAGGGGACAAGACATGGGGGGGAGGGGGGGGGTTTGGGTTTTTTTTTGTTTGTTTTTTTGTTTGGGAAGTTTTTTCTGGGAAGTCTCCCCCGGGACGCCATGCGGAAGGCGGCAGGGGGAATAATGATGGTAAAGATATAACACAGAGAATAGAATGATATAATGGTCTGCAATTAATATCTAGAGATGGGTGATATGTTATGTTATGTATGATATGTTATGTATGATATCTACGGAATGTACGCCTCTGTGTTTTACTTCAGAATAAAAAAAAAAAGAAAAAAAAAAAGAAAAAAAAAAAAAAAAAAAAAAGAAAAGAATACCTCCCTTCATCCACCCATTTCTAATGATGGGCATACATGCACCATTTATATATGCCGAAGCATGGGGGCATCCTCCTGCAAAAGTTATGCCGCACACACATGGTTGGACTTTTCCACGGGCAAGCCTTCGTCGGACTTTTGACCGTATGTACGCGGCATTAGGAGCAAAATCGCTCCTCCGGCCCTGCTGCCCCCATGCTTCGGTATATATGCTTTTTTTTTTAACTGTGGTGGTGAAATCCCGCTAACACTGCATTTTTGGGAACCCTAAACTGCTGGGGATGCTAGTATAGATCTGATCAGATCAGATATTGATCTGTTCAGATACTATACCACTAAGGAAGGTGTATTCTTCACGCGTGGGTGTTAGCGCTACTGGCACTAACCTGACGCTGCCTGGGGCGATGCAGACCCTCTCTGACGCTAAAACCTAATTGATATCACCCTGACACTATAAAAAGCAAACTAACTAACCAGCGTCACCCGTAACACTTATATGGTGATCACTGGTGAAAGGGTTAACTAGGGGCAATCAGGGGGTTAAACCTTTATTAGGTAATATATGGGGGTACCTGACGCTATATAAAAACCTGACGGGGAACCTAAATAACAAAATAACTAACTGGCTAACCAGTGTCACCAGTAACACTTATACGGTGATCAGTGGTGAAAGGGTTAACTAGGGCAATTAGGGGGTTAAACCTTTATTAGGTAATATATGGGGGTACCTGATGCTACAAAAACCTGCGGCGAACCTAAAAAAAATAACTGGCTACCTAGCGGCACCACCGACACTAATACAGCGATCAGAAAAACGATCGCTTAGTGACACTGGCAAAAGGGGGTGAAAGGGTTACCTGGGGGGCGATCAAGGGGTTAAACCTTTATTAGGTAATATATGGGGGTACCTGACGCTATAAAAACCTGCGGCGAACCTAAAAAAAATAACTGGCTACCTATCGGTACCACCGACACTAATACAGCGATCAGAAAAACGATCGCTTAGTGACACTGGCAAAAGGGGGTGAAAGGGTTACCTGGGGGGCGATCAAGGGGTTAAACCTTTATTAGGTAATATATGGGGGTACCTGACGCTATAAAAACCTGCGGCGAACCTAAAAAAAATAACTGGCTACCTATCGGTACCACCGACACTAATACAGCGATCAGAAAAACGATCGCTTAGTGACACTGGCAAAAGGGGGTGAAAGGGTTACCTGGGGGGCGATCAAGGGGTTAAACCTTTATTAGGTAATATATGGGGGTACCTGACGCTATAAAAACCTGCGGCGAACCTAAAAAAAATAACTGGCTACCTAGCGGCCCCACCGACACTAATACAGCAATCAGAAAAACGATCGCTTAGTGACACTGGCAAAAGGGGGTGAAATGGTTACCTGGGGGGCGATCAAGGGGTTAAACCTTTATTAGGTAATATATGGGGGTACCTGACGCTATAAAAACCTGCGGCGAACCTAAAAAAAATAACTGGCTACCTAGCGGCCCCACCGACACTAATACAGCAATCAGAAAAACGATCGCTTAGTGACACTGGCAAAAGGGGGTGAAAGGGTTACCTGGGGGGCGATCAAGGGGTTAAACCTTTATTAGGTAATATATGGGGGTACCTGACGCTATAAAAACCTGCGGCGAACCTAAAAAAAATAACTGACTACCTAGCGGCATCACCGACACTAATACAGCGATCAGAAAAACGATCGCTTAGTGACAGCGGTGCTAGGGGGTGAAAGGGTTACCTGGGGGGCGATCAAGGGGTTAAACCTTTATTAGGAGGGGGTTAGGGGGCTACACTGGACCTAAAACTAACTGCCCTGACACTTTTACAGTCACAAGTGTCACTGATTGCAGTGATCAGTAAATAAATGGTCACGGCAATCAGTGACACTGTGACTGGGGGCTGGGGGGTGATTTGGGGGTGCCTGGGGGGGCCTGGGGGCGGCGATCGTGTTCCTATGTGTCCTGGTGTCAGTGTGCTGTTCAGTGCACTAACCTGTGTGTCTTCTCTCCACGGCGCTCCGTATATGTGAGCGCCGCAGGAGAGATTACATCACTTCCTCCTGCCTGTGTAAACATTACACAGGCAGATGAAGCATTTAATTCGCCGGGATCGATCGCGAGGGGGTGGCCGGAAACGAATGGCCGTCCCCTCATCACGGAACGCTCCCGCGCCGAGAACCACCGCTCGCTGTACCGGAGGGGGGAATAGCAAATAAAGAAAAAATAATATAGCGCATATAATTGCGACACTAATCATTTTGTAATTGAATGTTATTAAAAATTACCTTTACTTTTCAATCAATGTAATTTTCTGAGAATACATTGCAGTATGGCCACCTGGAGCTGTTCTGTACACAGAATGTATACAGAACACCCCCCAGAAACATAATTTCCTGTTTGTGTGATTGGCTCACCAGTTTTCCCAGAAGTCTGCCTAAGATACAAATCAGATTTCAGGCATCCCTTGCAACAAAAATCTAATTTTTTGAGAGATACTTTCAATAGGAACAGGTCTAAAGGGATGCAGGCCCTGCCGATTTCCTCATTAGTGCCCTTCAGCTCCACACCTGACAGTTAATTATGAAACCACTCCCATTAGACCCACTTAGAACAGAGGCACAGACAAACACACATGGATTTCTTCAGAATAACAAAAGGTAGGAATCTGCAACAAAGTTTGTTATAATTCTTGCAATGTACATAGATCACCCAGAGGGAAATGTTTTTTTCTCAACAAAAGTTTTTTTTTTTTTTTTTATCAAACAAAACGTGTTTATTGAGCACAAAAATTAGTTTTACACACATGGTTCAGAGCAAAGCAAATACAACAGATATGTTAAGTCCAGCATACACCACAGCTACACATTATAACAGTCTGTAATAACAATGACAATCACATCCAATGACGCGGCGCGCCGGTGGTCGGGGCAGAGTGATACAGTCTGCGGCTATAGCCGGCGGCTGTATCACGGGAGCGAGCCTGCAAGAACTAACCCCCATGGGAGTGAGCTTGCATGAAGGGGATTAGTTACAGTATTATGGGGAGGAGCCGAGACAGCCGCCGAGGGACCCCAGAAGACCAGGTTCGGGGCCACTCTGTGCAAAATGAGCTGCACAGTGGAGGTAAGTATAACATGTTTGTTATTTAAAAAAAAGAAAAACCTAGAAGCTGATTGGTTTCTATGCACAGATGCACCAGATTTTGCAACTTCCAGTTTTAGTAAATGAACCCCATTGAGTCTTATGACTATATGAGTGAATGGATTATTAATAAGAATCAGTGCTGGAGGAGAACAATCATAAGTATTGTGGCTTGCTAATGTATATGTAGCGCCCCTTTACTTCAGGGTAACTAAGTATCTAAATTTAGGGGGTTGATCTGGGTTGGTAGCCAGACCCAGATCGCTTTAATTGTTAGGTTCTGCTCTTTTTCTTTTGCCAAGTGGTGTTACTGGTGTATAGTTCCCTGTGGCCTGTGGGTGGCACTGTCATGACAGGTCAGGGTTGAACCGCTGGTGACATTACTGTACCTTTGGGTGTCCTCTCCAGGCAGCTGTAAGGGGCGTGGTCAGCCCGCTGTGCATGCTGGGAGAGGATACAAAAGGGGCAGACGCCATCTTAGGAGGGGAGAAAGAAGGAAGGGTACTGAGGAGCAGTTCCGCCTGCATCTCGTGGCCCTCCAGGCCATGGGAATGTGCAGGGGAAGATCAGTCTCAGGCACCTTTAGCCTGGGGCTACAACTTTTCATGTAGGCCCAGCACCTTTAGCTGGCCTACCATCTAAAGAGGAATTCCAGGGCACTCAAGGGTGACCCGTTCTGGAGAGGGAGCCAGGGTTACCGGTGAAGGAGGTCAACGCCTCGGATGAGGCCTGGTCACCTACAGAGGGATTCCACAAGTCCACCACAGGTATTGTAGCGTGCTTCAACTTGCACCTAGGTCCTTATGCTACAAGTGCTGGGAAGTTTGGAACTAGGCAAATGGGTTCCGATCGTATCCCTAGGACAGTGAAGTTCGTGCATCACTCCGGCTTCTAGGCCCGTGAGAGGGGACAATCCGGGTGAGCAGAGTCCACTTAGGATTGAGTGGTGATATTAAGTGCCTGAACCTGCCTCCTGTTATTCTATTCTTCACTTTCAACTTTCCTGTCCGGTTTCAAGCATAAAGAAAATAAACCTTCAGCCATTGAGGTTTAACATTGTCTGGACATTGGCCTTATTGATACACAAACAACAGACTTTTCCCCACATTCTAGGGAAAGGAACCAGCCCTAGGAGAGGTAACTCGTTGCGGAACCCAACAATTTCTGAACACCGCTCACCCTCTTATTCAAGAAGGAACCTGGGCATTGTGGTACGGTGTGTCCCGCCTTGAGGAGGTAAGGCCAGGAATCTGTGTGCTATATATATAATTGTTATTGAGAGATATGAAGAAAATAAAATTTTATTGATTTTACATACATGTCATTATGTGTGAGTACCTTAAAAGTCCACTGTTGTGACTATTCTTGGTAGAAATATTTTTTTCAATGTCACTTTTGTTGGAGAACATCCTACAGGTGTTTTTTTTTTCACATGCAGGCATCTCCCAATAAAGTTATGTAAAGGAAACGTGTATTTCTTATTTTTTATTTTTTTTGCATTGACGCATATACCCCATGGCAGTGTCCAGATATCCATACCCTTTTTACTAGAAAACTTGCAAGTTGGCTTTGAAAAAGGCCAGTAAAAAAATTATAAGGCTCAATTCCTATCAACTTCAATTAGGTTTAGGCGCTATGCTTGGGGTTTGTGTTTACTCCTCACTAATAGAGAAATGCTTTTATATACGGTGTATATATATATATATATATATATATATATATACAGTGGGTACGGAAAGTATTCAGACCCCCTTACATTTTTCACTCTTTGTTATATTGCAGCCATTTGCTAAAATCATTTAAGTTCATGTTTTTCCTCATTAATGTACAGACAGCACCCCATATTGACAGAAAAACACAGAATTGTTGACATTTTTTCTGATTTATTAAAAACGAAAAACTGAAATATCACATGGTCCTAAGTATTCAGACCCTTTGCTGTGAAACTCATATATTTAACTCAGGTGCTGTCCATTTCTTCTGATCATCCTTGAGATGGTTCTACGCCTTCATTTGAGTCCAGCTGTGTTTGATTATACTGATTGGACTTGATTAGGAAAACCACACACCTGTCTATATAAGACCTTACAGCTCACAGTGCATGTCAGAGCAACAGAGAATCATGAGGTCAAAGGAACTGCCTGAAGAGCTCAGAGACAGAATTGTCGCAAGGCACAGATCTGGCCAAGGTTACAAAAAAATTTCTGCTGAACTTAAGGTTCCTAAGAGCACAGTGGCCTCCATAATCCTTAAATGGAAGACGTTTGGGACGAACAGAACCCTTCCTAGAGCTGGCCGTCCGGCCAAACTGAGCTATCGGGGGAGAAGAGCCTTGGTGAGAGAGGAAAAGAAGAACCCAAAGATCACTGTGGCTGAGCTCCAGAGATGCAGTCGGGAGATGGGAGAAAGTTGTAGAAAGTCAACCATCACTGCAGCCCTCCACCAGTCGGGGCTTTATGGCAGAGTGGCCCGACGGAAGCCTCTCCTCAGGGCAAGACACATGAAAGCCCACATGGAGTTTGCTAAAAAACACCTGAAGGACTCCAAGATGGTGAGAAATAAGATTCTCTGCTCTGATGAGACCAAGATAGAACTTTTTGGCCTTAATTCTAAGCGGTATGTGTGGAGAAAACCAGGCACAGTGAAGCATGGTGGTGGCAGCATCATGCTGTGGGGGTGTTTTTCAGCTGCAGGGACAGGACGACTGGTTGCAATCGAGGGAAAGATTAATGTGGCCAAGTACAGGGATATCCTGGACGAAAACCTTCTCCAGAGTGCTCAGGACCTCAGACTGGGCCGAAGGTTTACCTTCCAACAAGACAATGACCCTAAGCACACAGCTAAAATAACGAAGGAGTGGCTTCACAACAACTCCGTGACTGTTATTGAATGGCCCAGCTAGAGCCCTGACTTAAACCCAATCAGGCATCTCTGGAGAGACCTAAAAATGGCTGTCCACCAACGTTTACCATCCAACCTGACAGAACTGGAGAGGATCTGCAAGGAGGAATGGCAGAGGATCCCCAAATCCAGGTGTGAAAAACTTGTTGCATCTTTCCCAAAACGACTCATGGCTGTATTAGATCAAAAGGGTGCTTCTACTAAATACTGAGCAAAGGGTCTAAATACTTCAGACCATGTGATATTTCAGTTTTTCTTTTTTAGTAAATCTGCAAAAATGTCAACAACTCTGTGTTTTTCTGTCAATATGTGGAACAAAATTAACTTAAATGATTTTAGCAAATGGCTGCAATATAACAAAGAGTGAAAAATTTAAGGGGGTCTGAATACTTTCCGTACCCACTGTATATATGTTTCGTAAAGAGGAACTCAAGTGGCCTGGACAGAGCCCTAAATTCAACCATACAGAACAACTACTATGAAGATAAAATGGGGGTAGACCCTAGAAGTCACACATCTAAGGTGTCCTAGAGATGTGAATGGAGTGGCAACCTCAGCCTGGACTCTGACTAGGCCACACCCCAACACATTTCACTCCGCCCCCTGGAGCTTAGTCGTGGGGTACTATAAAGATAAAGAAGGTCAATTGCTAGCCAGATCTTCTCATCCAACATCAGTACCTGACCTCACAAATAGACAAAAATTCCCACAGACACAATCATATGGGAATTCTTCCCAGAACAGTGGAGGCCATTATAGCAAAGGAAGCTGTTAAAATGTATTTTCCACATTGTTGAATAGGAAAAAATATCTATTTACAGTTTACTAAAAGCAAAGCCTGCCAACTTACTTATATAAACATCCTATTCCAAGGATTCCTACACATCCACCACCCATGCAAATGTAGAAGAGTTTGCCACCACCTCAGCAAAGGGAGCATTTTCATCTTGAAGTACCAAGTTAATCCTGAGCGGTACACTCACTTTATGATCCCATATTGAAGGGTCTTGACCGCACATCTGGGTCCCAAGAGGATATGAGGGGTTTGTGGGAAGTGAGAGTTTTCAGGGCAGAAGTATCAGACTCTGGAATACCAAGGGGCCCCCAGTTATCTGTCCTCCCAGGGGAATTATGAAGGAGTAGATTAGTACCCTTGATTACTCACACCCAGCAAAACAGCTAAAAGCAAATAAGCACACAAACACAGTCTCAAGTACTGGGACTATGGGATAGCTCTAATTGATGGCTGGGGGTGAAAACTGTTGGCCCTCAATATAGTACTGTATTTCCTGCTGTAGTTTTGCAGAATAAATTACTGGTGAGTAAGCCTTCCTGGTTTATCTCTACTTCGACATCCAAAAAATTTATTTAAGGATTCCTGACATTTCTTCAACAATTACACCGGACCATCCCAAAACAAAAAAAAGTCGTCTATGTATTTCAACCAAGTGAGAATATGTTCTGAATATGATGACAACTCATCAGATAGCAAGAACAAACTTTCCACTCCCCCGGTAACAAATTGGCATAGGATAGGTACAACAGGTCCCCACTTATAATAATAAACATTCCTGGTTACCAACTGTATTCAGAAATACTGGAATCTTTGAGCATCTGATTATAGAGTCATGGAACGTATTCCATAGAGACCCCAGATCATTCCTATTGGCTGACATGTTGTTTCTATACATCATTACCAGATGGCAAAATGAGTATTCTGGGCCCTTAAATGTGTTCCTCCCAACTCACAGGGTGAGGATTGGAAAAAGGTGTTACTACAAAGAGAAGCCTGTTGGATTTATGTCTTAAAAGCCACAGATCCGCCTTGGTTGAGCGAGATATTGAGCTTTAAACCTTTTTTACCAGGCTTAATTTCAGGCAAATCAGAACATCTCATGTAAACATAGTGCCTTGTTTGTTTGTTTTTTCAGTAAGATTTACATGATTTACATTATCATGTCAATTAAAATATTTAGATGTTACTATTGTTGATGATGATATGTTAATTTTGTAATTAATGTTTTTTTATCCACATCTGTGTTTCTTTGTTGTAAAATGAACTTCTCCTTTTTCTCCCTGTTTTCCCCTAGGTGGTTTGATTGAATGACCGACACGTGGCTCCCACACAGTGAGTTCTTTCCTCCCAGCCTTATAGTTGGTCCTTCCCTTCCATTTTTATCCATTTAGTCTGCAGTATTGCGGCATTCGTTCAGGAGGCTATGCGCGCGTCAGCGCTTCTCCCAGGCAGCGTGCAACATGGATCCACATCACTGCGCCACACCAGAAGTGACGACGTGGGAGTCCGGAAGTTTGCGTTTGCAGCTGCAGAGAGGGTGGGGGGCGCCAGCATCCTTCAATATTTGTCAGTGACAGATACCTGGTCCGATCCCAGGCTTTATTTCATGTAGGGATGGGAATCTTTATGCTTTGGAATGCCAGGTGCAGACTTCATTTAAACAACAAAACCTGATTGGAGTTTCCCTATAAAAGATGAGGGTGGTGTTGATGCATTGCAATGCCCCCTGTCCTCTATGCTGGTTGTTTGAAACATGCCTTACTCATGTGCAGCACTGGTAAGCCTTGGCGACCATATATATCTTTATTTAAGCTTTATTATTGTGCTATATCACTTGGTATTTATTTTTGTTATGTTATTTTATAGGTTTAACTCTTTTGGCTCCTTAACCCACTCACTTGTCCTTTATGTTATAGACATTTTGTGAGCATTCCTTCAACGTTTTTTTGGTGCTGGCTTGCCGGTGCTGCCTTTTGATGCATTTTGGCTGCCTCTGGCTTGCATAGTGTTGTATGGGTAAGTGCTTTGGTCTCTTCCTCCCTTTCCACAATTTCTATATGAACAGTTATTGCATACAATTTATAATTTTTTTCATCCCTTCTAGTTTGAAGTTTTTGTTGGTTACTGAACCCTTTTGGTAGGGACCATTTCCCTAGGATCTTAAAGACTTTAACGTAATTATATGTTTTTTTTTTTTTTTAATTAGTATACATCATTTGGTCGGCCCCTCATTGTGTCCCTTTCATTCATATCATTTTACGCTATGGGGTAAACTTGGATAGGAAGTTACTGGTTTCACCTTTTTTTTGTTATTACTATACATGATATTATACTTCATAACATCTTTTGTAACATTATGTGTATATCTTAAATTTTTTTACTATTTCTGATTTTATGTTCACATTGTAGAAATCAACATGCAGTTTGTTCCCTGATGAGGACTCTTTGGAGTTGAAATGCATCAGTACCTCCATGCTATATATAAATAACGGTGGTTGATTATATTGTCACATGACTACAATATTCAGTGGTCTGCTCTTAAAAATATGTTGCTTTGTATGATATGGTTTTGTTTTTAAATATTTTGTATCAATAAAATGCAAAATATATTTCTCTTATTTTGTCAAATTTGATGCCTAAAAAATCCCATAAAAAAACTTTCAACATTCTATATTTTTTTTTACTTGATTTTTTTATTATTAAAATTTCACTACACAAGTACGGTTTAATAAAAATAAAGAGTAAGTATAAGGCATTTATGCTTATTTTGCTAGACATTAATGAGCAATTTAGCATCACGAGCAGAAGCGACATTTTGCTTTGCAGACTCTGGGGATAGACATGAATTATGACAATTCCCCGGTACTTTCCCCAGTCACATCTACCAGTATAAATAAGGGTAACACCTGAGAAATTGTGCAATTTTCTGGAACACCTTACAGATGAATAGAGCTGTAATTAAAAAAATATTTACATTCATGCCCATCTGTTCTGGGAGAAACACATCATTTCGTAAGTAAAATATTAGTATCACTACAAAATAAGTGCTTTGTCTTTTGATCCTCTAGAATTTTAATCCTCATGCATACCAGGAATATTGAAAATCTATAGTAATGTAACTATCAAAACACATTGTATATTTTAAAGAAATGCAAGCCGTCAGCATCAGGGATGCATTATTGCAGAGGCAACATTGGTATTTGTCTCTAGAACCCACAAAGACAATGGATTGCCATTATAGAACCCCTATCTCAACCATAAGGTGGTCTGATGGCCACAGTCTCCAAATGATGAAAGAGAGGACATAAAAACCACCACTGGCTGTGGTGGTCTTTGTATCCTCTCTGGTCTTTGCGTCCTCTCTTTCATCATTTGGAGACTGTGGCCATTAGACTGATTGCCATCACTTAAAGGCTTCTTACATTGTGGTTACTTTCACATGCTTGTGAGTAGTTTCTAATGCCCCGTACACACGATCGGACCTTTGTTCGACCAAGCTCACAACGGAATTCCGACGGAATTCCATCGGAGAAAAATAGAACATGTTCTATATTTAAACTTGGATGGAATTCATCGGATTTTCTTTGATGGGGCACACACACGGTAGGAATTTCCGATGGAAAAAGTCCGGACTTTTTCCATCGGAAATTCCTATCGTCTGTACAAGGCATTAGGATGATGCACAAGGCGGTTGCACCCTCTTTTTTCTATTCTTTTTTTTTTTTATTGTTTTAAGAGAGCAAAGTTTTAAAATTCAATATATGGGCTCAATGTGATTCAATGTATCTTTTCTGGAATTGCAAAAAATATAAAACAGAGTGATTTATCTATCTATCTACTAAGGATTCTATATTGATATTTTATGAGAAAAAAACTGAGCTGAAATTTGTTAGATGCAATCACAAAGTGAATTAGATTGTACTAGCTAACTTACAAGACCATTGCCTTGGGTAAGCCCGTGTTTTAGAATACAGCTGGCTATACCGTAGTAGAATTTAGGTAAAAATTTGTAGCATATTTGTTAAATTTTCTAATTGTTAGTGGGGTCAAATTGACATTTGAGCAAGATTTTTTTCTCAAGTAAATATATTTCTTCAAAATAAGTTAAGACCATTCATTCCAAAATTGAATGTTAAAATCATACAACACTTTGAATAATATTTCTCAAGCTGTTGCGTACTAAAAATGTTTGTACAAATTTTTATATGAGTTTCCTTATGAATTTCTATTTGTAAGTCTACTAAAGCCCTGTACATACGATCGGATTTCCTATGGTTTTTAAACCGATGGATTTTTCCATCGGAAAACCGATGAAGCTGACTTCCATCAGTCTTGCCTACACACCATCAGTCAAAAAACCGACCGTTCCAAACGCGGTGACATAAAACACTCCGATGAGCCTAGAAAAATGAAGTTCAATGCTTCTGAACATACGTCGACTTGATTCTGAGCATGCGTGGGTTTTTTATCCGATGGAGTTTCCCACAGACGATAGTAATTTGCTATCGGTTTTTTAACCATTGGATAAATTTAAAACATGTTCTATTTTTAAACACAGATGGAAAAAAGACCGATGGGGCCCATACACGATCGGTTTGTCTGATGAAAAAAGTCCATCGGACTGTTTTCATCGGTAAAACCTATCGTGTGTACACGGCTTAAGGCAATGATGGCGAACCTTGGCACCCCAGATGTTTTGGAACTACATTTCCCATGATGCTCAACTACACTGCAGAATGCATGAGCATCATGGGAAATGATGTTCCAAAACATCTGGGGTGCCAAGGTTCACCATCCCTGTACTAGGGTATAGCTTGCTTTATCCTGGTCAGAATTTAAGATACTAAGCTCTCACACATATGTGTTTCCCAACTATGACGTTCCTTTGAGTACAGACTCCTCACCCAACTTCTCCCTCTCCTCGGTTACAGACACTTTCTTATTCTTTTATATCCAAGACTTTTCCAAAATGTCTCCTTTTCTCTGGAATTTACTGTCAAATGCTGCTTAGTGCTCTCCTACCCTATAAAGGCCTGCTATAGCAAAATTTATTGTATTCTGATGACTGCATGGTAGGTAATAAACTGTAGTGATAGCATTCGTTACAGGAATTGTTATTATTATTATTATTTTAACAAAATAATCAATATAGCTGCCCGCTGCCACCTAGTGGTAAATATCCATAAATCAATTAAAAAAATGCTGCTGCTATCACCTTTGTGTTCCCACAAAAACAGAAAGAATAGATAATTGAGTGTGATAGCGCTGCTGGTAAACCAGATTGAATAAACTAAACCAACGTGTATGTGAAAGTAGCAATGCCACTAAAGTTCATAAAGTGCACACAGTTCAAATAAAGTCAATTTGTGACATAAAAGTAAGTAAATGAGATTGTTCTTATATATGGTGCAGCTTTTCCAAATGCAACGTGCTCCACAAAAACTCCACACCACTCTGTATTATGTGCTCCCTTCACCAAGTGCAATGCATGCTCACCTCCTTGTTAGACCCTGCAGTGGGTCAAACACACTCCGCACACAGTGCAATTCTCCTTTAAGTATGGCTCCACGACGATTGTCAGTGGTTCCTAGTATACCCTTAAGGATCAGAAATGCTCTGCACCCAGTGCAATCATCCTTCAAATATGGCTACTTCAAATATGGCTCCACATTGATCTCCAGCAGTTCCAAAGCGACATAAAAAACAAAAGGGCTTCTAATAGTGCAGTACTCAAGATGCATTGCACTCGGTGAAGACAGCACTCCAAAGACATGCTGGTAGGTTAATTGGCTTCTGTCAAAATTGGCCCTAGTATATGAATGTGAGTTGGGGACCTTGGATTGTGGGCTCCTTGAGGGTAGGGACCAATGTGAGTGTGCGATGTATGTGTGGAGTGCTGTGTAAATTGACAGCGCTATATGGGTACCTTAAATAAAATAATAATTTAATAGATGAGCATCTTAACGAGACACAATATACAGGGATAGGGAGAGTTGTAGACACGCACCCACACTCACTCAGGTTGAACTGGATGGACTGGTGTCTTTATTCAACCTTACTAACTATGTAACTAACTATGAAACTATGTAACATAATACAGAGTGGTGTGGAGTTTTCTGTGGTTTTGTGAAGCACGTTGCATTTGGAAAAACTTTATATGCACCTTATATAAGAAGATTCTCATTTACTTACTTTTAGACCCCTTTCACATAGCATCGGCAAAAAAACTGCGCTTTTTTTACCGCCGACGCTAAGGGCAGATTTGCGGCGCATTTCGGTTGCTAGCGGGGGGGTTACCCCCCGTTATCGGCCGGGAAAGGGTTAAAACCACCCGCAATGAGTTGCTGAAGCAGCCCATTGCAGGCGGTATAGTTGTCCCATTGATTTCAAACACACCGCTCCTTCACCGCTCCAAAGATGTGGCTAGCAGGACTTTTTTTACCGTCCTGCTAGCGCAACGCTCCAGTGTGAAAGCCCTCAGGCTTTCACACTGGAGACAATGGAGCAGCAGTTCAAGGGCGGATTGCAGGCGCTATTTTTAACGCTATAGCGCCTGCAATACGCTCCAGTGTGAAAGGGGTCTTATGTCACAAATGGACTTTATTTGAACTGCGTGCACTTTGTGAACTTTAGTGGCATTGCTACTTATGCATGTTGGTTTCGTTTATTCAATTTGGTTCACCAGCAGCGCTATCACACTCAATTATCTATTATTATTGTTTTCATTTTACAGATTGTTTTTATATTTTTCTCTCCATTTAAAAGCTGTCCGGCAAAACTTGATACTTTAAAAGCAATATAGAACAACACTGGAATACATAGATACATAGTTTAAAATTGCAATAATTGTGCCAATATTATGTGGAAAACTTTGGTATGAAATAATTTATATCAGGTGAAAATACAATCCTTATAATGTTCAAATACTTCTATGGTGCAGTCCAATCTCCAAATGATTCACTCCCAAGAGGAGAACACGTGTCCAAGTACATCTTCAGCAGTTTAAATTAATGTGCAGCATGTTTAGGTGTTTCTTTCTTTCAGACAGAAATCTGTTCCTCCACCAAAGGGAAAACCCTTACGGCACAGGTGTCAAACACAAGGCCCGTGGGCCAAATCTGGCCCTCCAGGCCATTTCATGTGGCCCTCGCACCTCTCCTGTAGCTGCAGGGGAGCTCCAGCCCTCCTCTGGTCCTCCTCAAGACCCTTACTGTACTTTATGCTTTTAAGCCATGCATCCAGCTTCTTCCCAGCGGCAGCATAAGGAAAGGGGGGTGCACTGTGATGTACGGGAGAGTGGGGGTCTCAACTTCTGATGGTGGTTTGGCTCTTAACAGCTAATGTAAGGGGAGGGGATGCGCTGGACATCTAATCTTACAGATACAACCGGCCCTTTTGAGGGCAATCATAATGCTGATGCGGCCCACGATGAAATTGAGTTTGACACCCCTGCCTTACGGAAACAGACTCACCAAATGGGGATGACCAAATAAGCTGGTCAATGGGGCACTGTTATTGAATTCTGTACTGGTCTCCTTCCTCCGCATACTTTGTCACATAAGTAAAAAAATGTGGTAAAACTTCTGCGCTACCATGGGTGGTGTGATGTGTAAATAAATAAACAAAACACCGACTGTGTTCCCACATATTCAAAATCAAAAATCAAAGAAATATGAAGCTCTACCTATCATGCTAGCTCAAATAATTACATATAATCCAAACACTTGTTGAATATTAATTAAACAGACATTACAATAGTGATGATGACCCCCTCATAGGTCAATAAAAAACCAACCTCCCCCAAAAAGGCAATTATAGTTTATAGTGACATATCACACTTGTGAACCATTTGATATACAGTAAAACCTTGGTTTGAGAGTAACTTGGTTTGAGAGGGTTTTGCAAGACAAGCAAAATGTTTAAAATAACTTTGACTTGATATACAAGCGATGTCTTGATATACAACTAGCGTCAAGTCCCAATGGAGTATAAAATAGAAGAGAGGCGCCTCTAAGTGTAGCAATATGGTTACATTTATTGAAGGTACAACATTTAGCAAATCACATGGTTGATGAATAAAATCAGCACATCTAAGTATGAAGGCATCTGGGGTAAAGCTGTCCACATAGACCGTCCTCCACACCGCCATCGACGTCATCTCTTCCACGCTGCACTCCATGAGCGCTTCAAGCCTCGCTTTCAGATCGCTCTAGTGCAGGGTAGTCTTCCCGGTCACGATTGCAGACTGACAGCGGTGAGAGCCGGTGGCGCAGGGGATGGTCTATGTGGACAGCTTTACCCCACATGCCTGCATACTTAGATGTGCCTCTTTTAATCATCAACCATGTGAGTTGCTAAATGTTGTACCATATTGCTACACTTAGAGGCGCTTCTCTTCTCTTTTATACTCTGTAGCTCCTGCTGGATTTTGCTTCTAATCCCCTTGTGGAGGCTTCCATTTGTGGATGGACATTTTATGGTTACACAACCAATCACATGTGGAACGAATCATCTGGGTTTCCATGATTTCTTATGGGGAAATTTGCTTTGATAAACAAGTGCTTTGGATTACAAGCATGTTTCTGTAACAAATTTATGCTAGCAATCCAAGGTTTTACTCAATGAAAAGTAACATGCAGTTGAAATAACCATAACCACTCAGCAATCTTAAATGAATACTGTAAATAGTCCTTAAAGAAAAGTGATTATAAAATCCAGTCCATTAGTGTTCATACACACTCTGTGAATAATCAGAAATCCAGTAATAAACACAGTTGTCAAGAGGTGAAAAGGTCACTTATACAGTGACCAAACATGTTGGGGCGGAGCCTGTGACATCATCGCATACTACCAGGAAGCAGATTACCACTGGGGAGCACAAAACTGAGAATCTGCAAATGTTTAAGTGACCAGAAAGGGGTACAACTGTACAAAGCGAGCCATCTGTGTGCACCAGAGCTAGTACACTTATAAATGTGAGCATGATTATTTTTATTTAATAAAGACCCTTTTTTTACAGTTCAACACTATGTTCGTTTTTCCTGCTCTTATGACATATGTGCATGATGCACACGGTCAAAGGGAAGAAGGGTCCAAGAATAAGGGGAATGTCATTGTAGACCCCTGGGAGGGTCTACCCTGGAGGTGAGCGCATAACTTTATTTATTTATTTTTTTTGAGAAACACAAGATTTGCACTGAAGTTTATTCCTGGATTTCTGATTATACACAGAGCATGTGCACTAAGGGAATGGACTGTATTTTATGATTACTTTTCTATAAGGACTATTTACAGCAGGGGTCTCAAACTTGCGTCCCTCCAGCTGTTGTGGAACTAAATACACCCCCCTAAGCTAGTAGGAGTGGGGGTGTGTGATTCAGATTTTTTTTTTTTAATTCTGCACTGACTGTCTTTGAAATTGCCCCAGCCCCTGTTCAAATCCAATCCGGGGACAAAACCGGGGACAGACTTGGTCTGGGGACAGTGTCCTCAATCCGGGGACTGTCCCCGGAAACTGGGGATGTCTGATCACCCTAAACTACAAGTCCCATCTTGCCTTTGCCTATGGGAGTCATGCTTGTAACTGTCAGCCTTGCCTTGCAATGCCTCATGGGAATTGTAGTTCTGCAACAGCTGGAGGGCCACCAGTTTGAGACCCCTGATTTACAGTATCCATTTAACTACTTAAGGACTTTCTGACACTTGCTGTTTACAAGTTAAAAACTGTTTTTTTTTGCTAGAAAATTACTTAGAACCCCCAAACATTATACTTTTTTTTCTAACACCCTAGAGAATAAAATAGCGGTCGTGGTAATACTTTATGTCACACTGTATTTGCGCAGCGGTCTTACAAGTGGACTTTTTTTGGAAAAATTAACTTTTTTGAATAAAAAAATAAGACAACAGTAAAGTTAGCCAATTTTTTTTTTATATTTTAAAAGATAATGTTACGCCGAGTAAATTGATACCCAACATGTCACGCTTCGAAATTGCGCCCGCTCAAGGAATGGCGACAAACTGTTACCCATAAAAATCTCCATAGGCGACGTTTAAGAAATTCTACAGGTTGCATGTTTTGAGTTACAGAGCAGGTCTAGTGCTAGAATTATTGCTCTCGCTCTACTGATCACGGCAATACCTCACATGTGTGGTTTAAACACCGTTTTCATATGTGGGTGCTGCTCACGTATGCGTTCGCTTCTGCGCGCGAGCTCGTGGGACGGGCGCGTTTACATTTTTTTTTTCCTTTTAATTTTTTTTTATTACACTGACGGCTCCAGTAAACGGAGGAGGGCACCGGAGAGCGGCAGGAGGGGGGCCCTCTCCCGCCGCCGATAAGAGTGATCTTGCGGTGAATCCGCAGCAGAGACCACTATTATCGGAAACCGGACCGCCCGCTAAAGAAGAGGATATCAGGGTTATGGCAGCTAGCTGCTACCATAACAAAGATATCCCTCTTCAAATAGCCGACGTATATAGGTGTTCGGCGGTCCGAACTGTGCTGAGTTGTTATGGTTATTTCAACTGCATGTTACTTTTTATTATATATCAAATGGTTCGCACGTGTGATATATCACTATAAACTATAACTGCCTTTTTCTTTTCTTTTTTGACCTATGAGGGGTAATCACCACTATTGCAGTGTCCATATCATTAACCACTTCCTGCCGGGAGGGGGTACATGGACGTCCTCCCATTTCAGTGGTTATATCGGGCTGATGCCTGCACCTACAGGCCTCAACCTGGTAATGTTCTCTTCAGCTGGTGATTCCCTTGACTGTAAGAACAATCATAGCGGCTGTTCAGCCGCTTCAGCGGGAGGAGACGTCACCCCCTCTCCCCCCTCCCTCCGGTGCTTCACCCGACTCACCGTGTCGGTGGCAGCAGTTGACCATAGAGATTTCAGGGGAACAGATGGTCCGCGGTCATCTCTATGACTCTCAGAGGTCCGGGCGCGACGTTATGACGTCACGCCTGGCCTGGAAGTTGTAAATACTGCCATGTACTCGGCTGGAAAGCCAAGATCGTCCCGTTTTTTTTTTTTTTATCTCGGACCCCACATCTCTCCATAAAGAGGACCTGTCATGCACTATTCCTATTACAAGTGATGTTTTAATTCCTTGTTATAGGAATAAAAGTGATCAAAAAAATGTTTTTTAATGGGAAAAATCTAAAAATGAAAATAAAATCAACAATTAAAAAAAAAATATATAGATTTAAAGAGCCCCCGTCCCCGCGAACTTGCACAGAGAAGCAAACACATATGTACATCGTGCCCACACATATAAATGCCATTCATAATATGAGGTATTACCGCAAAAGTTAAAGAGCGAGAGCAATAATTCTATACCAAGACCTCTTCTGTAACTAAACAGTTAACCTGTAAAAAAAATTAAAGCGTTGCCTATGGAGATTTTTGAGTACCAAACTTTGGCGCCATTCCACGAGCAAGCGCAATTTTAAAGCGTGACATGTTAGGTACTTATTTACTCAGCGTAACATCACATATGTCCCCTGGGGCAGGACTCGGGTCCCCAAACCGTTTTTAGGACAATAACTTGCATATTAGCTTTCATAATTAGCACTTTTGATTTTGATTGTTCGAGTCCATTGTATTTAATAGGGTTCTAAATTTCGCGCAAACTTTCTGTCTGTTCGCAGGTTCTGGTGCGAACTGAACAGGGGGGTGTTCGGCTCATCACTAGTGCCAAATTTCTTCTTTTGATTTGGCATGAGTTCCCTCAATAAATATACAAAGCTCAGAGAGGGGAGATAATAATTTACCATTTATTTAAAGTGCAACTTAGCCAGAGAATTAAGTCCTGCTCGATCACTTAAGGCTGGTCCCTTTTGCAGGTATACTGTAGCTATGTAAAACATTAAAAATATGTGTCTATACTGTTTAACTGCCTAAGGACCGCCCCACATACATTTACTGCGGCAGGGCGGCCCTGGGATAGATTTATGGATTTTAAATCTTTTAATTTTTTTTACTAGTATTGGCGGCGATTGGGGACTGCGACATTGCGGCGGACAAATCTGACACTTAAGCCTTGTACACGCGGTACGATTGTTGGCCAACCGAGCGTCTGATTTTTGTCGAAAGGGCTTGTGCCAGGATCTTTTCTTGCATACTAGAGTTACACCATTGTCGTGCCACAAACACGAATCTAGTGACGTACTATGAGGAATTTCAGCTCTTGAGCGCCACCTTTTGGGCCCCTTCTGCTAATTTCGTGTTTGGTGAGCATTGATTCCTAGCATGTGTGTTTGTACTTTCGACTTTTGTTTGATGGATTAGTGTACTGACCATACGAAAATCTGACATGAAGCCGTTGTCCGCTGAAAATGTACTAGCCTGCCATCCAACATTTGTTGGCTGAAAATTGTCTAAGGGAGGATAGTAACGGTAAGAATTTAGGACAACCGTCTGTCAACAGACAATACCCTTCCAACAATCGTACCGTGTGAACGAGGCTTAAGTGACCCTTTTTGGAGACCAGTGACACCAATACATTGATCAGTGCTAAAAATATGCACTGTCACTGTACTAGTGACACTGGCAGGGAAGGGGTTAACATCAGGGGTGATCAATGGGTTAAATGTGTTACCTGGGAGTGCTTGCTAACTGGGGGGGGTACTTTGACTGGGGGAAGACAGAGATCTGTGTTCCTGCTGCTTAGCAGAAACACAAGATCTCCATCTTTCCCTCTAACAGAATGGCAATCTGCCTTGTCTACATAGGCATGTTTGCCATTCTGTCTGCCTTGGGAACAATCGGCAGGTCCCCGCGGACATCCCCCCTCCCTGAGGAAAAAAATGATGTACAGGTACGTGATTTTGCGCTGAAGGGTCCCCCTGCCATAGTATATGTGCGCGGGAGGTTTGAAAGCGAAATACAGTGTTCTGACAGCTCCTGTCTCCCGGCGTCTTCTTGACTCTCTGCAGCTCTGCCCGCGGAGGAGGCTGCTTCATGGGGGACCACAGCAAAGACCTGGAATCCTTGATCTGACACTCTGCACATCCTACATGCTTATCTTTGTGGACACTCTGTGAGTGCACTACCTGTGTTTTTATCAGGGGAAGGCTGGCGGCCTTAGGCCTGGGGGGCAAGTCCAGTCAAGTGGCCCATTGAACCGCCGAATCAGCTCACCATCCATGGCCCACCTGGTTTTTCAATGCAGCCTCACCAGTGCCCATCAGTGCAGCCAAATCCAGTGCCCATCAATGCAGCCTGATCACTGGGGCAGGTTACATGGGGTGTATGGGGGGGGGAGCTGGGAGGTCAGCTAGGGGTGTCAGGGTCTCTCACCTCAGCGATCTCAGCTCAGCAAGTCCTTGCACGCCACAGTTTCCTGGGGGGGTAACGTTCCTGATCTTGGGGTCAAGTTGCAGCCAGCACCCAGCCCTGCAGCCTGACTCCCTGACCCGCCCTGCCTCTGCCTGCTTCCAAGAATCTGGTCCCAGGGAGTTGTAGTTTCCTCTGCGCTGCTGTGTTTTCCACCCACCAGAAGCTTGAGTGCGGACTACAACTCCCCGAATGCAACAGCTAGTGGTCGGCCGCCATGGCCATGCCCCTGGCCCGACTTCCTAGACCAGAATAAAAAAGAAAATGGTAGCGGGCAGCGGCTGCCGGACATTTTGAACATAAGTTAGGGCGGCCTGGGAGGCAATTGCCACCCTGTCCCCTGGCCCAGCCCTCCCCTGGTTTTTATTACTGTACTTACTCAATAAACATTACTGCACTATTGGCAGTTTTGGCACCTCTCTTTCACCTTTCCCTTTTTTTTCCAGCACTGAAGGTAAAAGACTCAATATTGTACAGGAGAGACTCACTTGTTCCAATCTACAGCAAAATATTTGTGTCCACCCCTTCCATGTGTGATGATGTCAGACATGATGTCACACATTGGCCCCATCCTACACATTTCATCACAATAAATTTGTCAGACAAATTTTAATAGTTAATATAATTGGGATAAATTATATAACACTGCCAGGTGTGCTTACAATGGTCCGTTTTTATTCAAAATGTTGTCAATTGTTTTCCAAAAGAAACAAAAATAGTGCTGTGAATACTTAAAAAATTGTTAGCTGTAGTTGGGTTTTCATTTTTTGTCCCTTACCTAAAGCTAAGTTCTAGGTCAAATGTAAAGTTATCCTTGCAATGTGGCCCCTTCCATATAACACTGCCAGGAGTGCCTACTCTAAGGGGGATCTCTGTGTTGGGTTATATTAATCTGGCCTTCATGTAAATGGAGAAATATGGTTTTTGAATTTTGTTTAAATGTAAACACATTACTAATAGCACTAGCTACATGTTTAAAGTTTAAATATTGATATTTGCACTGATTAGCACTGAAAACTGCCATTTTAGGTACTTTTTTGCAGTGGCAGTAAAAAAATGCGTCTCTGTCAGTAAATTTCATGTTTTTTTCCAGTCAAAAAATGGGTGCCATTTGTAAATTGTGGCGTCCTGCCAGTAAATTTCACTTTGGGGTGTTGGCAACACTGCCATAGAGCTCCGCATGTGCAGAATGCTGCTGCCTCTGCGCGTTTTTCCAAAAGTTCTTTGGTGTGGGCCTTTTTGGACACGTGTGCAGCAGATCGCACCATTGCTATTTGCAACATATGTCTGAAGCGTATCAAGCTTGGCCAAAACACCAGCCGCTTGGGCACCACATGCTTGACCAGACATATGTTGACCTGCCATGCAGTCCGTTGGCAAGCGTACATAAAAGACCCACATCAAAGAACAAAGCGGACCTCTCCTTGCTCCTCATCAGCTGGGATCTCCAATCCCATTATACCTTCAGTCCTCTCAGAAACCTACACTGAGAGGAATGAAGGTGTAGAATTAGGTGTGCCACTGCCAAGTACTTGCGGGCAATCTGCTATCGCTACACCAACGTCCGATTGTAGCAGGCTAATTTCCCTACCCCAGTTGCTACACCGGCAAAAGAAATTCGCTCCCAGCCATCCACATGCCCAGTGGTTGAATGCTAGCTTGGCTAAATTGCTAGCACTCCAACTGCTGCCTTTTCAGTTGGTAGACTCTGCCCCCTTTCGTGAGTTTGTGGAATGTGTGGTACCTCAGTGGCAGGTTCCCAATCGCCACTTTTTTTTACGGAAAGCGATTCCGGCTCTCTACAGGCATGTGGAAGGCAATGTCTTGGCCTCGCTGGACAGGGCGGTCAGCGGTAAGGTGCATATTACGGCTGACTCGTGGTCCAGCAGACATGGACAGGGACGTTACCTATCTTTCACGGAGCACTGGGTGACTCTGCTGGCAGCTGGGAAGGATGCAGGACAGGGTGCAGTAGTATTGGGGGTTGTTCCGCCACCATGCCTCCAAAATGCCACTAGTGGTGATTCTGACACACCTCTCTCCTCCACCCCCTCCTCTTCTTCTTCCTCCATGGCCTCTTCCTCTGCTGATTTGTCCCGGGAACCAGCGGTGCTCTGTAGGCGTTCAAGGGGCTACGCAAGCACGCAGGCAAAAAGATGCCATGCGGTGCTTGAGCTGGTGTGCTTGGGGGACAGGAGCCACACTGGGGCAGAGATTCTGTCAGCTCTGCAGGGGCAAGCTCAGAGGTGGTTGACGCCACGACAGCTTCAGCCAGGAATGGTGGTTTGCGACAATGGCACCAACCTCCTCTCCGCCCTCCGACAGGGACACCTGACCTATGTGCCCTGTTTGGCTCACGTCCTTAACTTGGTGGTGCAGCGGTTCTTGGGCAGGTACCCGGGCTTACAGGATCTCCTGAGGCAGGCCAGGAAAGTCTGTGTGCATTTCTGCCTGTCATATAATGCCAGTGCTCGGCTGGCTGACCTCCAAAAGTAATTTAACCTGCCCAAGAACCGCCTAAACTGTGACATGTCCAACAGATGGAACTCAACGTTGGCCATGCTGCAGCGGCTGCACATGCAGCAGAGGGCCATCAATGAGTATCTGTGCGACTATGGCACCAGGATCAGGGGAGCTTGACTTTTTTTCGTCATGCCAGTGGGTCATGATCAGGGATGCATGCACTGTCCTGTCACCATTTGAAGAGGCCACAAGGAGGGTGAGCAGTGACAGTGCATGCATCAGTGATACTGTCCCTCTTGTCTAACTGTTGGAGCACACGCTGCGTGGAATAATGGACAGGGCACTTGAGGCAGAACAGAGGGAGGAAGAGGAGGTCTTCCTTAACTCTCAAGGCCCCCTTTTTCCAGACAGTGTTCCTGTGGGCCCGCCGATCACACAGGAAGAGGAGGAGGAGGAGAAGGAGGAGGAGGAGGATTGTGTCAGCATGGAGGTGGAGCCTAGCACTCAGCATCAGCAGCAGTCTTCAATGGATCATTTACAGTCCCCACAAACCCATGGACTTGTACGTGGCTGGGAGGAGGTGGCTGTGGATAATGTCGTCCTTAGTGACCCAGAAGACTCCGGACCAAATGCCTCAGCAAACCTACGCTGCATGGCCTCCCTGATCCTGCAAAGCCCGCGAAACGATCCTCGGATTTGTGGTATCAAGGAGAGGGATCATTACTGGCTGGCAACCCTCCTTGATCCACGTTACAAGGGTAAGGTTGCGGACCTTATCCAGCCGTCGCAGAGGGAGCAGATGATGAAACATCTTCCGGAGGCCTTGCAGAAAGGTTTGTGCAACGCGTTTCCAGAGCCTGGGAGGTTACAAATTCCTGGTCCTGGACAACGTGTTGCTGAGGCTTTGGTCAGTCACAGAAGGAGTGGTGGAGAAGGTGGCCATCTGACCGATGCGTTCAGACAATTTTGCAGCCCCAAGGTGTGATCGGTTCAAGCAACCATCACCAGTGTCTGATTTACATGGTGCAGGAATACCTAGGGGCAATATCAGACTTGGACACCTTTCCCACCGAAAATCCTCTGGGTTACTGGGTCTTGAGGATGGATAACTGGCCAGAGCTTGCACAGTATGCAATTGAGCTACTGGCCTGTCCTGCATCCAGCGTTCTTTCGGAATGCACATTCAGTGCTGCTGGAGGCTTTGTAACCGATCACAGGGTGCGTCTGTTCACCTACTCGGTCGATCGGCTCATCTTCATAAAAATGAATCATTCTTGGATCACCAGCTACCGAGCACCTGATGCTGATGTAACCAAATAATTTTTTTATGAATGTGAGATCCCTTCAAGACTGCATATACTGATGCTGAGTGACTATCCTGTTATGCTGAGTGACTATCCTCTTCCTCCTCAATGTTCATGTTGATAGCTTGTAAGACCATTTTTGGTTCTGGGCACCGCCACCAGTGGCTAAGGCCCAAATGTTCTGCCCCTGTTTAACAGGGGCGTGTAATTACAATTTTTGCTGTAATACTTTGCAGCAGGGCTCATTCCTGCGCTCCAACTAGAGTATCTTTGAGGGGTTGCAGTGTTGTGGCACCAGTGCCTAAGGCCCAATTTTTCTGCCCCTGTTTAACAGGGGCGTGTAATTACAATTTTTGCTGTAATACTTTGCAGAAGGGCTCATTCCTGCGCTCCAACTAGAGTATCTGTAAGGAGTTGCAGTGTTGTGGCACCAGCACCAGTGCCTAAGGCCCAATTTTTCTGCCCCTGTTTAACAGGGGCGTGTAATTACCATTTTTGCTGTAATACTTTGCAGCAGGGCTCATTCCTGCGCTCCAACTAGAGTATCTGTGAGGTTTTGCAGTGTGGTGGCACCAGCACCAGTGCTCAAGGCCCAATTTTTCTGCCCCTGTTCAACAGGGGCATGTAATTACAATTCTTGATCTAATATTTCACAGCAGGGCCCCTTTCTGCGCCCACCAAGAGTAACTGTGAGGGCTTACAGTGTTGTGGCAACACCACCACACCACCAAGAAAGGACCAATTTTTCTGCCCCTGTTCAACAGGGGCATGTAATTACAATTCTTGATCTAATATTTCACAGCAGGGCCCGTTCCTGCGCCCACCAAGAGTAACTGTGAGGGCTTACAGTGTTGTGGCAACACCTAAGGCCCAAATTTCTGCAGAGTATATAGGGCAGGCCCCTACTTTCAAACATCCGACTTACAAATGACTCCTACTTACAAACGGAGGGAGACAACAAGAAGTGAGAGGAAATCTACCCCTAGGAAGGGAAATTCTCTACTGTAAGAGTTAATATGGGAAAAAGGTGTCTCCTCTCCACTGATGCTTCATCACCAATCCTTGTTTCCCTAATAACCCCAACTTTTCAAAATCCAATTGTCATTGAGGCAGAAAGTGAGGTGAAATCTTCTGAACAGGAGCACAGACAGTAAAACAAATGTTACAGGGATGATAACCCTTCCCTATGTTTTCCAAAAAGCTGGAGCTACACTTAAAAAATGTACCTGTTCCAAATTACCAACAGATTCTACTTAAGAACAAACCTACAGTCCCTGTCTTGTTTGCACCGCCTGTATGCTGCTGTTCAGAGTATATAGAGCCTGGGTGCCCCACGCCTTTCCTTTTTTTAATTTGGGTGCGGGGTTCCCCTTAATATCCATACAAGACCCATAGGGGCTGGTAATGGGCTGGGGGGGGGGGGGTACCCATGCCGTTTTTCTCAATGATTTTCATCCATATTGCCGGGACCAGACATTACATTAAAGCCGCAAGCAGTTTTAAATGACTTTTATTTCTTTAGAAATTTGATTTTGTACAGGGACAGTTCTAAACACGGGAAACACGCGCTACTTTACAGGCATACTATAGACACCATAAAACTTATAAAAACACAATCAAATCCCTGGGTAGGATAATGAAAGTTTTCTATAGCAGCGCTCAGGTGGTCAATAGACTCCCTTGTCCACTCACTCTTATTTACAGTTCATAAGAGTACATATAGAACTTATGAAAAAAGATGTTGTTGTAAATGACATATAGCTCCAGATGTCTTCTTAATATGATCCACTTTAAATCATCAGTTGTATCCCCTTTCGGGTGGGTACTCACCACACACAGGATTTAAACAGGCACCTCACAGATCCCATCCGATGGTCATCCGATCATCCTAATCCTGGTTCTGATTACTCCTTCTAAAGCCTCCAGAGATCACCCGATAATCACCAGCAGATGTTCAAAGTGAAAGGAAAGAGAAGCCACCAATAGTGTAATCCCGTAGAGTATCTTTTAATCAGTCTATAAAAATTGTTTCCACAACATATCTTCCATATGGTAAAAATCAAGCAGTAAAATAGCAGCAGTGTAATTCAAAACCGCCGTGCTGTTCCCCCAGGCTCCTAACAGGTGCAGTGTATCAGCTGGTACAGCTTGTGTTTAACCAGACTTACTGCCGCTTCCTGTGTTTGGAGCGCACCTGGAACGCACCAACGTCACTTCCTTTCAGCCGCAAAGGAAGTGACGTTGGTGCGTTCCAGGTGCGCTCCAAACACAGGAAGCGGCAGTAAGTCTGGTTAAACACAAGCTGTACCAGCTGATACACTGCACCTGTTAGGAGCCTGGGGGAACAGCACGGCGGTTTTGAATTACACTGCTGCTATTTTACTGCTTGATTTTTACCATATGGAAGATATGTTGTGGAAACAATTTTTATAGACTGATTAAAAGATACTCTACGGGATTACACTATTGGTGGCTTCTCTTTCCTTTCACTTTGAACATCTGCTGGTGATTATCGGGTGATCTCTGGAGGCTTTAGAAGGAGTAATCAGAACCAGGATTAGGATGATCGGATGACCATCGGATGGGATCTGTGAGGTGCCTGTTTAAATCCTGTGTGTGGTGAGTACCCACCCGAAAGGGGATACAACTGATGATTTAAAGTGGATCATATTAAGAAGACATCTGGAGCTATATGTCATTTACAACAACATCTTTTTTCATAAGTTCTATATGTACTCTTATGAACTGTAAATAAGAGTGAGTGGACAAGGGAGTCTATTGACCACCTGAGCGCTGCTATAGAAAACTTTCATTATCCTACCCAGGGATTTGATTGTGTTTTTATAAGTTTTATAGTTTTATGTTCTGCAAAATATTTGTTGTGTTTAAGCGGCTGCTGATATAGATACATATAGTGAACATTTGGGTTAATGAATACGGTCACGTATTCATTGTAGTCTGTTATAAGTCACCTGTGAGCTTCTTTAGCGCTGGGATAGTGAAAGAAGGCCAGGGGAACTTCACTTTAATTTTTGTATACTATAGACACCCCCCAGGCACGATATTTAAAGGAATATTTCACTTTTATCGTTTCACTTTAAGCATCATTAAAATCACTGCTGCCGAAAAAACTGAAGTTTTTAAAACTTTTTTTGCATTGATACATGTCCCCTGGACATACGGGTACCCAAACACTTTTTAGGACAATAACTTGCATATTAGCCTTTAAAATTCGCACTATTGATTTCTCACGTTCGAGTCCCATAGACTTTACCAGTGTTCGAAAGTTCACGCAAACTTTCGGTCTATTCGCATGTTCTGGGTGCGAACCGAACCGGAGGGGTGTTCGGCTCATCCCTAGCTGTAAGTAGTAAGTAAGTAGTTGTGAATGTAGAAATTGCCCAGAGGTATAATGCCCACTCTGCTAAATTGAGGAATACATCTGGATTTGTGACATATGCAGATGAACACACCACACTGGTTAGTGTAAAATATGAAAATTGCATTTATCAGAAAACTCTTAATATTGGGTGTTATGTTCATCATTTTAAAGATCACCATTGTGATTTTTTTTTTATAAATTACAGAAAAAAATATGCATTTTTTTTTCACTGGAGCCTGCAGGGTATTACATCCACAATCAGTGTAATGTCAGGCTCATGTAGACACTTCCTACAACTTTATGCCTATACCTTTGTATGGCCTTCATGTTAAAGAGCTGAGAAATTGTCAATGTACTGAGTTTGTTGATCAGCACTCTCACAGTCCATAGAGAACTATAACTCTATTTGCTAGACAGGACTTGTAGTTTATTTATTCACAGATCTCTCTGCCTGAACCTCACCAATTTTAAATGTGACAGAGGCTTCAGGGGAGAAGAACCTGACTCGGGGATGAAAGCAGGGCTGCTTAGGAACATGTTACATGTTACACCCTTTTTATGAGTGTAACATGTAACATGTTTCTAAAAGTCAACCTAGCCTTTGATTCCTGTTTTAACATGTCTGCAAACAATAAATATACATATGCCATTCTTCATCATGAATTCCTTGTACATTACAATTTCATACTCCATTTATATCTTACAGGAGAAAAACACATATATCTTTGGTAGCTGTAGTTAATCTTCTATGTACAAAAAATGTGTGAGGTCAATCAGACTCAGGTCACACAGATTCGATTACTTGGGTTCCGTGGTCTGGCCAAATATAAAACTGTATTATTATTTATTGTGTTTCTTGTAACCTACCTTATCATACTCGGTGGAAACTTTCTAATTATCATTTTAGTAACAACTGTTGATCATCTTAAAATCCCAATGTTCTTCTTCCTCAAGCACTTGGCCACAGCAGATGTCCTACTGACCACCAGTGTTGTCCCCATGATGCTGGATATTATATTTATTGATGAAGGAAGACTATCATTTGTTGGATGCATTACTCAGTTGTATGTCTTTGGCATTTTTGGATTTGTGCAATGTTTTCTGATTGCTGTTATGTCTTATGATCGATACTTGGCTGTTTGCAAACCATTGCATTATTCTTCACTTATGAACCCTCATGCTTGCCTCCAGTTGGTTCTTGGCTCTTGGTTCTTAGTTACCCTGTTAATATCAAGTGAAATAATGGTGGTGGTTCAATTTAAGTTCTGTGGAATTAATTATATTGATAACTTTTTCTGTGATTTTGGACCAGTAGTGGAGCTGTCCACCTCAGACACATCCAGTTTGATGTTACAAGACTTTGTAATTTCTATATTCATGATATTTTGCCCTTTCACTTTTATAATCATAACCTACATGTACATTTTCTTCATCATCCTGAAGACATCTTCTGCTTATGGTCAAAGAAAAGCCTTCTCCACATGTAGCTCACATCTAGCTACTGTCTGTGTCTATTATGGAACTTTGATCACTGTATACATGGTACCAGGAGATGACAGCACAGCGAGCATGAACAAATATAGGTCTTTGCTGTACACTGTGGTGACACCACTGATGAATCCCATTATCTACAGCCTCAGAAACCAGGAGATCAAGAAAGCCTTGCTTAAATTTGTCATCAAACTTAAAACAGACCGCTTTAAATTTTGAGAATAAACTTTTTGTTTCCATTTTAGCAGCACTAGGGTCGTCGGTTCAAATCCCAACCATGGTACATCCTTCCTAGAGTTTGCATGTTCTCCCTGTGACTGCATGGATTTCCCCTGGGCACTCTGGTTTCCTCCCACACTCCAAAGACATGCTGGTAGGGTTATTGACACCCGTCTAAATTGGCCTTAGTTTGTGAATGTATGAATGTGAGTTAGGGACCTTAGATTGTAAGCTCCTTGAGGGCAGGGCTGATGTGAATGTACTGTACAATATATATATGTAAAGTTCTCTGTAAATTGTTGGCGCTATATAAGTACTAGGGATGGGCCGAACGGACCCCTGTTCGGTTTGGACCAGAACTTTCGAACACCGTGAAAGTTCGGACCCGAATAACGAACCCCATTAAAGTCAATGGGACCCGAACGTCAAATATCAAAAGTGCCCATTTTGAAGGCTTAAATGAAAATTTTCATTTTTAAATGAGCAGTGATTTTTCGATTTTTAAAGTGAAAGCCTAAAAATGAAAAATTCCTTCCAATATAGTGCCTGGGGGGTCTCCTTAGTCTAACTGTAAAGTGGCAGATCTGTACCATGTGTAGAATCTGCTGCAGCAATAATTGAATTTATAAAGCCAAAAACATTGAAATTTTTCCTGCAAGCTGCCTTTATTTTGCTCAGCAACAGCTGGGTAGCCAGTGTGTATGATGAGGCCACAATGTAGTGCACTGGGAACAAGATTAGAGATTTTTTGGATACATTCTGGTGTCACTTTAACTTCGGATAGAAGTAACGGGTGCGTTAAAATTGGTCTTTGTGTGTCGTGGTGCCTTCCCACCGTAACCCTATAGAGATAATCTTAATGAAAGCAAGAATTTGGCTTGCTGTTAAAAATTGCAATGATATGCACCTGTCAGACAGGTGCAGAAAAATTTGTCTTTGGGTGTCGGTGGTGGCTTCCCACCATAACCCTATAGAGGTACTCTTGATGTAAGCAAGAATAACTCAGCTGACTCCTCAATGGCTGATGTTAGGGCTATGGCAGGAATAGATCTGGACAAGGAGGCAGGTTTATCCACTCTGGAAACTGCAGGGGACTGCACACTTGCCTCTGCTTGTGTGACAGAGGACGAGGAAGGTTTAGTAAGCCAGTCCACCACCTCCTCTGCATGCTGTGGCTGGATAGCACGGGCAAACTCACTAAACATAGGAAATGTTGCCCTGCCTGAGGACTGACCACCACGTCCACCTTGGCCTGTGGACACATTTGTTGCTGGCCCTCTTACAGTGCAAAGTAAACATCTGCCTCTCCTTGTTGTCCTCCCAGACATTATTGGGAGGGAGGGGGCGGTGCTTACAAGCAAATGTAAAGGAGAAGTTGAAATCTGTACGTGGATGCACTTTAATCAATGTAAAGAAGTGTTTGGTGCCCTTTAATTTGAGTACTCACACTACACAGACACACTCCACGGATACAAATATAATATACTGCAATATAATGCGCCAAACTGGCAGTAACGCACACAGAACTATATGGCGTTAAACTGGCAGTAACGCACACAGTGATATGGAAAAAATAAGGGGTGTGGCGCCAAGCACGAAATGCATTGAAATCAAGGCTCTATAGTAAGTACAGGAGTCCTCCTCTTCCGCATTGTTGAAGCGCTCAGCTGAGGTACACGCTGACATACACTGCCTGCCCATAGAGTGATCCATTGGGGATAGACTGGCTCACGCTTTCCCTCAAGCTGTGCATGATTGTTTGCTGCATCTGGCATACATGCATGAACTGTAAGTGCTGATTTTAATATTAAAAATAAGTTACTGCACTATATTGGCTTTTGGTGGCTCTGTCTGGCGGAGCCAAATATCTGCAGATGCTGGGGATAATGCTGCGTACACACGACCGTTTTTCATGACGAGAAAAATGCAATTTTTAAGATTGGTCGTGAAAAACGGTCGTGTGTATTTCCATAGCATTTTTCGTGATGAGAAAACTGCCCGAAATAAAATTAGAACCTGCTCTATTTTTTCTCGTCGTTTTTCACGTCGTTCTTTTTCACGTCATGAAAAACGGTTGTGTGTATGCTTTTACGAGGGGAAAAAAATGTGCATGCTCAGAATCAAGTATGAGACGGGAGCGCTTGTTCTGGTAAAACTAGCGTTCAGAATGGAGATAGCACATTTGTCACGCTGTAACAGACTGAAGAGCACGTGGCTGAAAAGCGCGAATCATCTCTCACCAAACTTTACTAACATGAGGATCAGCAAATGCAGCCCAAAGGGTGGTGCCATCCGAATGGAACTTCCCCTTTATAGTGGCGTTGTACGTCACCGCGCTTTGCTCGAGCATTTTATTTCATGAACGTGTGTATGCAAGGCAGGCTTGAGAGGAGAAAAACGTCATTTTTTTGCATGACATGAATAACGGTCATGTGTACGTGGCATAAGAGCTTGACACCATACACACTTTGATGCTGATTAGATGGGAGAATTGATGGTTATCTGATGTGATCTGTTGTGCGATCCCTGGAGGCCACGGACGCCCTGTCTTACATGCTTGTGGGTCACTTGGTGGCCAAAGATTTCTGGTGAGAGTTCAACCATTATCACTTCGGGTGAAGCACTTTATTGAATGTTATTTGCACGTGTTAGTAAAATCACGATGACTGGATATACAGAAGAAATTTTCCTGGATACAACATGTCTGATTATTTGTTTATATATGGACTATATATATATATATATATATATATATATTTGCTTTGTTGATTGATTGTAGAATGTGTTTTTATTAATTTTTACACATGGTCCTCTGCACCCTATATAACTTTATAAGTAACGCACACAGAACTACTGTATATGGCAGGGATATGCAATTAGCGGACCTCCAGCTGTTGCCAAACTACAAGTCCCATGAGGCATAGCGAGACTCTGACAGCAGCAAGCATGACACCCAGAGGCAGAGGCATGATGGGACTTGTAGTTTTGCAACAGCTGGAGGTCCGCTAATTGCATATCCATGGTATATGGCGTTAAACTGGCAGTAACGCACACAGAACTATATGGCATTAAACTGGCAGTAACGCAATCAAATAGACGGTGTTCAACTGTCACTACACTGACGCTATCTGAACTATCCCTACTCTAGCTATACACTAATGTCAAGATTACTGACACGGTCTCACTACACTACACTGAAACTATCTGAGGTTTCCCTACTCTACACTAATGTATGTATAAATGACACGGTCTCACTACACTACAGTGAAACTATCTGAGCTGTCCCTATTCTAGCTGCACACTATGCAAAGCTGAATGATGGTTCTCCTCACTACACTCACACTATCCCTAGACTGACACTAAACTAATATTCTACACTGACACTGACAATTGAAGCAAAGTAGCACAGCACATTAACTAACTAATAGCAAAGAACAGAGCCCTGTTCTATCTCTCTCCACGCCAAAATCACACTGAAAATGGCTGCCATTGAAAGAATACTTTTATACTGTGGGGCGGGAATGAGCCATGATTGGATAAAGTCATGATGACAGTGTCCAATCATGACTCTGACAGTGCTCTGTGCCCTGATTGGCTGAAGCTTTCACTGCTTCAGCCAGTCAGGGCTTGCAATGCACTGTTCAGCGCCGCAATGCATTGTGGTCAGTTCAGGGGGGCCAAACAAACGGTCGAACGTCCCAAAAGTTTGTCTGTTTCCCGAACGAACAACGAAAGTTCAGCCCGAACTTATGCTCAGGCCGAATCGTTCGCCCATCCCTAATAAGTACCTGTAATAAATAAATAAATACAAACAATAAATGTTCCTCCTGTTTTATTTTTTATATTTTTATAGTGAATTAAGACACAAGCAAACATCTAGAATCTGTTATTTTAAGGTGAAAAATTGAAAATTGAAAACTGGAACAATCAGCCTTTAATTTTGTGCGTTTGAATCCAATGCATTTGTTTAGGTTGTGATATATGAGCAATAAAAAAAAAAGAACAATTATATGTACAGTGCCTTGCAAAAGTATTCACCCCCCTTGGCTTTTTAACTATTTTGATACATTACAGCCTTTAGTTCAATGTTTTTTTTAATCTGAATTATATGTGATAGATCAGAACACAATAGTCTAAGTTGGCGAAGTAAAATTAGAAAAAATATATACATAAAACTATTTTTCAGAAATAAAAAACTGATAATTGGCATGTGCGTATGTATTCACCCCATAAAAAGCTCTGGTGCCACCAATTACCTTCAGAAGTAACATAATTAGTGAAATGATGTCCACCTGTGTGCAATCTAAGTGTCACATGATCTGTCATTACATATACACACCTTTTTTGAAAGGCCCCAGAGGCTGCAACACCTAAGCAAGAGGCACCACTAACCAAACACTGCATAAAGACCAAGGAACTCTCCAAACAAGTAAGGGACAATGTTGTTGAGAAGTACAAGTCAGCGTAGGTTATAAAAAAATATCCAAATCTTTGATGATCCCTAGGAGCACCATCAAATCTATCATAACCAAATGGAAAGAACATGGCACAACAGCAAACCTGCCAAGAGACGGCCGCACACCAAAACTCACGGACCGGGCAAGGAGGGCATTAATCAGAGAGGAAGCCTAGAGACCTAAGGTAACCCTGGAGGAGCTGCAGAGTTCCACAGCAGAGACTGGAGTATCTGTACATAGGACGACAATAAGCCGTACGCTCCATAGAGTTGGGCTTTATGGCAGAGTGGCCAAAAGACAGATCGGTCTCCTCCCCTTGTGAGTCCCCTCCCCCTACAGTTAGAATCACTCACTAGGGAACATATTTAACCCCTTCAGCGCCCCCTAGTGTTAACTCCTTCCCTACCAGTCACATTTATACAGTAATCAGTGCAGTTTTATAGCATTAATCGCTGTATAAATGTGAATGGTCCCAAAAATGTGTCAAAAGTGTCTGATATGTCCGTCGCAATGTCACGATCACAATAAAAATCACAGATCGCCGCCATCACTAGTAAAAAAAATAAAAAAAATAAAAATGCAATAAATCTATCCCCTATATTGTAGACGCTATAACTTTTGCGCAAACCAATTAATATATGCTTATTGCGATTTTTTAACCAAAAATATGTAGAAGAATAAGTATCGGCCTAAACTGTGGAAAAATTTTGTTTTTTTATAGATTTTTTGGGGATATTTATTATAGCAAAAAGTAAAAAAATATTGCATTTTTTTCAAAATTGTCACACTATTTTTGTTTATAGCGCAAAAAATAAAAACCGCAGAGGTGATCAAATACCACCAAAAAAAAGCTCTATTTGTGGGAAAAAAAGGACGTCAATTTTGTTTGGGAGCCACATCACATGACCGCGCAATTGTCAGTTAAAGCAACGCAGTGCCGAATCGCAAAAAGTGCTCTGGTAAGGAAGAGGGTAAATTCTTCCGTGGCTGAAATGGTTAAATCCTTTTTTTTTAAATAAACATGTCATACTTACCTCCACTGTGCAATTCGTTTTGCAGAAAGTGGCCTGGATCCTCGACTTCTGGGGTCCCCTGGCGGCGCTGGTAGCTCCTCTCCACATTGAGTGTCCACGTTGGAGAAGGCCCTTCTAAGGTGGACACCCATGCGGGCGTGCTCCCGAGTTCTGCATCTGTGTACATTCACACAGAATGCAGGACTCGGCCTTGCCCCCCATGCAGGACTCGGGCCCGCCCCCCATTAAGGATGCATTAAGGTGAAAAAACACCTTAATACAACCCCTTTAACTGAACCACACTCAATGAATCACCAATAGGGGAATGGATTGAATATCCAAATCATTTTGATCTCAAGAACTTAAAGAGGAACTGCAGTCTGCTCACATAATTTGTAAAAAACATCTTTGCCATTCTGAAGCTTCCCTCCAACCACTTTGCATATTATTTTATATATACTGTGATTCTCTACTTGCCAAATACGCTGCAGAAATCTCCCTCCACTGAGTCTGGCTGCAGCCATTTTAACTGTGGGCAGCTGAAGATGCTGCCTGTTCACTTCCCTGGATTTACACAGACACACAGAGGCACACCTCCAGCTCTGCATCTCTCATTGGCCCTCTTATAACTCATCACACCTCCCTTTCTGGCAAACTCTCACGAGAGTAAGAGAGAGAAGTGTGCATGATGTCATAAGCCTAGGCTTTTTACCAGACAAGAAACGGGAAGTGGGCTTGTGACAGGGGTCATTTGGGCATAGGGTGACTGAGGAAATATATCTTGGACTACCTAAAATGGGATAGTAATATTAATCCACAATATGTACTGGTTGTTTGATTCTGAACTCAACAAGTTAATTGAGAGATGCTGATGTGCCACCTGGCTGCCTGTGTAATGTAAATGAGAGTCCCGGCTAGCTGCTACAGATCATTTTATTGTGAAGAGTGATAATTAACTCTGTAATTGTGGGTATTGAAAATTAGCAGACAGACAGTCTGGGGAACATAAAGGTTATGCATAGTCATTTAAGATGTAATGGGATTAGCTAATGAACTCACCTGTTATCTGCTAAGAGATGTCAGATGTGTATTGGGAGCTCGTTATGTAACCATTGTGTGATGTTGTGGGTGGAGTTGTCCATTTGGACTACAGTATTCGTTTAGTGTATATAAAGGCCTGTGTTTTTCTCAATAAAGTGTTAGACCAGTTGGAAACCTCATACAGAGTGTTTGTCTTGTATTTCTGGAAGAATTATTCCTATGGGTCTCGGTCGCCTGACTGTGGAGTGTCGGTAGCGGATGTGTGTTCGGAGAGGGAATATCCTAAACGGCGTTAACCCCTTTCATACTTGGGGTGCCGTTACAGGGATGTATAAGGTATTTACTGGCAGAAAAAAAAGTTTTACTATCCAAAAGTTTTACTATCCAAAAATGTCTGAAGTTCAGCTTTAACCACTTAAGCCCCGGACCATTTGGTAGCTAAAGGACCAGAGGTGAATTCAGAATTTTGCACTGCGCTGCTTTAACTGTAAATTGTGCGGACATGCAATGTTGTACCCAAACGAAATTTGCGTCCTTTTCTTCCCACAAATAGAGCTTTCTTTTAATAGTATTTGATTGCTTCTGCGATTTTAATTTTTTGCGATATAAACGGAAAAAGACCGAAAATTTTGAAAAAAAATGATATTTTCTACTTTTTGTTATAAGAAAAATCGAATAAACTCAATTGTAGTCATACATTTAGGCCAAAATGTATTCAGCCACATGTCTTTAGTAAAAAAAATGTCAATAAGCGTATATTTATTGGTTTGCGCAAAAGTTATGGCGTCTACAAACTAGGGTACATTTTCTGGAATTTACACAGCTTTTAATTTATGACTGCCTATCTCATTTCTTGAGGTGCTAAAATGGCAGGGCAGTACAAACCCCCCCCCAAATGACCCCATTTTGGAAAGTAGACACCCCAAGGAAATTGCTGAGAGGCATGTTGAGCCCATTGAATATTTTTTTTTTGTCCCAAGTGATTGAATAATGACAAAAAAAAAAAATTACAAAAAGTTGTCACTAAATGATATATTGCTCACACATGCCATGGTTATATGTGGAATTGCACCCCAAAATACATTCTGCTGCTTCTCCTGAGTATGGGGATACCACATGTGTGGGACTTTTTAGGAGCCTAGCCACGTACGGGACCCCGGAAACCAAGCACCGCCTTCAGGATTTCTAAGGGCGCAAATTTTTGATTTGACTCCTCACTACCTATCACAGTTTCGAAGGCCATAAATGCCAAAATAGCACAAAACCCCCCCAAATGACCCCATTTTGGAAAGTAGACACCCCAAGCTGTTTGCTGAGAGGCATGGTGAGTATTTTACAGCTCTCATTTGTTTTTGAAAATGAAGAAAGAAATTTTTTATTTTTTTTTTCAATTTTCAAAACTTTGTGACAAAAAGCGAGATCTGCAAAATACTCACAATACCTCTCAGCAAATAGCTTGGGGTGTCTACTTTCCAAAATGGGGTCATTTGGGGGGGTTTTGTGCCAACTGGGCATTCCATGGCCTCCGAAACTGTGATAGGCAGTGAGAAGTGAAATCAAAAATTTACACCCTTAGAAAGCCTGAAGGCGGTGATTGGTTTTTGGGGTCCCGTACGCGGCTAGGCTCCAAAAAGTCTCACACATGTGGTATCCCCGTACTCAGGAGAAGCAACAGAATGTATTTTGGGGTGTAATTCCACATATGCCCATGGCATGTTTGAGCAATATATCATTTAGTGACAACTTTGTGCAAAAAAAATTTAAAATAATAAAAAATTGTCTTTTTTCCGCAACTTGTGTCAACATATAAAATATTCCATGGACTCGACATGCCTCTCAGTATATAGCTTGGGGTGTCTACTTTCCAAAATGGGGTAATTTGGGGGGGTTTTGAACTGTTCTGGCATTTTATACACAACATTAGGAAGCTTATGTCACACATCATCCACTCTTCTAACCACTTGAAGACAAAGCCCTTTCTGACACTTTTTGTTTACATGAAAACATATTTTTTTTTGCAAGAAAATTATATTGAACCCCCAAACATTATATATATTTTTAAAGCAAAGGCCCTACAGAATAAAATAGTGGGTGTTGCATTTTTCTTTTCTACACAGTATTTGCGCAGCGATTTTTCAAATGCATTTTTTGGGGAAAAAATACACTTTTTAAAATTTTAGTGCACTAAAACACACTATTGCCCAAATGTTTGATGAAATAAAAAAGATGATCTTAGGCCGAGTACATAGATACCAAACACGACATGCTTTAAAATTTCGCACAAACGCGCATTGGCGACAAACTACATACATTTTTAAAAGCCTTTAAAAGCCTTTACAGGTTACCCCGTTAGATTTACAGAGGAGGTCTACTGCTAAAATTACTCCCCTTGATCTGACCTTCGCGGTGATACCTCACATGCATGGTGCAATTGCTGTTTACATATGACGCCAGACCGACGCTTGCGTTCGCCATTGGGCAAGAGCAGGGCAGGACAGGGGTGCTTTTTTTTTTTTTTTTTTTTTTATTATTATTAATTTTGCTTTTTTATTTTATTTTTAAATTGTTCTTCCTTCCCATATATTTTTTTTTTTATCATTTTTATTGTTATCTCAGGGAATGTAAATATCCCCTATGATAGCAATAGGTAGTGACAGGTACTCTTTTTTTGAAAAAAAACTGGGGTCTAGACCCTAGATCTTTCCTCTGCCCTCAAAGCATCTGACCACACCAAGATCGGTGTGATAAAATGCTTTCCCAATTTCCCAATGGCGCTTTTTATATCCGGGGGGGGGACATTCCCTCCCACTGCTTGTAAAAGCAGTCCAGAGGCTAATTAGCCACTAGGATTGCTTTTACATGAAAGCCGGCCGCTGGCTGAAAAGAATGATACCAAGATGATACCTAAACCCGCAGGCATCAATCTGGTATAACCATTCAAAGTCCAGCAACATACCAGTACGTTGCTGGTCCTTGTTGGACATGTATTGTAATCTTTTTTTTTTCATGCATCCAGTTGGCTGAACGAAAAAAGAGATTGATCGGGTGGGTATGCCCACCATTAGAATACCGCCCTTCATCCACCCACTTCTAATGATGGGCATACATGCACCATTTATATATGCCGAAGCATGGGGGCATCCTCCCGCAAAAAAGTTATGCCGCACACACATGGTCGGACTTTTCCACGGGCAAGCCTCCGTCGGAATTTCGACCGTATATACGCGGCATTAGGAGCAAAATCGCTCCTCCGCCCCTGCTGCCCCAATGCTTCGGCATATTTGCTTTTTTTTTTAACTGTGGTGGTGAAATCACCTCCTACAGCACTGGAGTCGCAGGGATCAGGCCTGTCTCTGCGAACGCTGCAGTTATGTGTGTTGTGTTTTGCAAGTGACAGTGATCGATCGATACTGCACTTGGGTGGCCTGGGCTGGACGGAGGGGCAAAACGCAGGTGCTAGCAGGTATCTGGGCTGATCCCGCTAACACTGCGTTTTTGGGAACCCTAAACTGCTGGGGACGCTAGTAAAGATCTGATCAGATCAGATATTGATCTGTTCAGATACTATACCACTAAGGAGGGTGTATGCTTCACGCGTGGGTGTTAGCGTTACTGGCACTAACCTGACGCTGCCTGGGGTGTGACGCAGACCCTCTCTGACGCTAAAACCTAATTGATATCACCCGCCGGGCGATCAGGGGGTTAAACCTTTCTTGGGTTATATATACGGCGGGTGCCCTGACACTATAAAAAGCAAACTAACTAACCAGCGTCACCCGTAACACTTATATGATGATCACTGGTGAAAGGGTTAACTAGGGGCAATTAGGGGGTTAAAACCTTTATTAGATAATTTATGGGGGTACCTGACGCTTTAAAAACCTGCGGCGAACCTAAAAAAAATTACTGGCTACCGATCTGAATCACCGACGCTAAGATAGCGATCAGAAAAATGATCGCTTAGCGACAGTGGTGATAGGGGTGAAAGGGTTACCTGGGGGGCGATCAAGGGGGTTAAACCTTTATTAGATCATTTATGGGGGTGCCTGACGCTATAAAAACCTGTGGCGAACCTAAAAAAAAAATACTGGCTACCGATCTGCATCACCGACGCTAAGACAGCGATCAGAAAAATGATCGCTTAGCGACAGTGGTGATAGGGGGTGAAAGGGTTACCTGGGGGGCGATCAAGGGGGTTAAACCTTTATTAGATAATTTATGGGGGTACCCGACGCTATGAAAACCTGCGGCGAACCTAAAAAAAATTACTGGGTACCGATCTGAATCACCGACGCTAAGACAGCGATCAGAAAAATGATCGCTTAGCGACGGCAGTGCTAGGGGGTGAAAGGGTTATCTGGGGGGTGATCAAGGGGTTAAACATTTATTAGGGGGGGGGGTTAGGGGGCTACACTGGACCTAAAACCAAATGTAGTGACACTTTTACAGTCACAAATGTCACTGATTGCAGTGATCAGTAAATAAATGGTCACTGCAATCAGTGACACTGTGACTGGGGGCTGGGGGGTGATCTGGGGGGGCCTGGGGGGGCGATTTATGTGCCTATGTGTGCTGGTGTTAGTGTAGTGTTTGTGCACTAACCTTGATGTCTTCTCTTGTACGGCGCTCGGCATATGTGAGCGCCGCACAAGAGATGACATCACTTCCTCCTGCTTCCTCTGCCTGTGTTTACATTACACAGGCAGAGGGGGCATTCTCATTCGCCGGGAGCGATCGCGGGGGGGGTGGCCGGAATCGAACGGTCGCCCCCCCATCTCGGATCGCTCCCAGACGAATTCTGACCGCTCACTGTACAGAAGGGGGGTCCGATTGGAAGTGAGAAATTCAGACAAAGAAAATAAACATTTAGAAGGGAAATTGAAGGAAAGGGTAAGTGAACCAACAATGCACTAGCTTAAAGGAACCTATTTAGAAAATAAAAAACAAACCTTTACAACCCCTTTAAGTTTGTTCAATTAAGCTTTGACAAAAAAAAAAGTGAAGCTGATTGGTGATCAATGGTGGAGTGGAACTATCATAAGTATTGGGGCCTGATAAGGTATATAACTTTTATTGAAAGATATGAAGTGAATAAAATTCGATTGATATACAGTGCTGTGAAGAATTATTTGCCCCCTTCCTGATTTTTTTTTTTTTTTGCATATTTGTCACACTTAAATGATTCAGATCATCAAACACATTTTAATATTGCACAAAGATAACCATAGTAAACACAAAATTCAGTTTTCAAATGATGGTTTCAAGGGAAAAAAGCGGTCCAAACCTGCCTGGCCCTATGTGAAAAAAGTAATTGCCCCAAACCTAATAAATGATCGTGCCACTCTTTGCGGCAAAAACTGCAATCAAGCATTTGCGAAAACTGTCAATGAGTCTTTCACATCGATGTGGAGGAATTTTGGCCCACTCTTCTTTGCAGAATTGTTTTAATTCAGCCCCTTTGGAGGGTTTTCCAGCATGAACAGCTTGTTTAACCACTTCAGCCCCGGAAGATTTGGCTGCTCAATGACCAGGCCATTGCGATTCGGCACTGCGTCACTTTAACTGAGAATTGCGCGGTCGTGCGACGCTGTACCAAAACAAAATTGACATCCTTTTTTTCCCACAAATAGAGCTTTCTTTTGGTGGTATTTGATCATCTCTGTGGTTTTTATTTTTTGCGCTATAAACAAAAAATAACGCCAATTTTAAAAAAAACACAATATTTTGTACTTTTTGCTATAATAAATTTCCCCATTTTTTTTTTAAAAAAGCTATTTTTTTTCTCAGTTTAGGCCGATATATATTCTTCTACATATTTTTGGTAATAAAAATCGCAATAAGCGTATATTGATTGGTTTGCGCAAAAGTTATAGCGTCTCAAAATAGGGGATAGATGTATGGTATTTTTATTATTATTTTTTTTACTAGTAATGGCAGCGATCTGCGATTTTTATTGGGACTGGGACATTATGGCAGACACATCGGACACTTTTTTGGGATGATTGACAATTATACAGTGATTCAATGCTATAAAAATGCACTGATTACTGTATAAATGTCACTGGGGGGCGATCAAGGAGTTAACTGTGTTCCCTAGTGTGTGTTCTAACTGTGGGGGGGAGGGAACTGACTATAAGAGATTACAGATCATGGTTCCTAGCTGTTAGGAACTCACGATCTGCCTCTCCTCTCCTCACAGAACAGGGATGTGTGTGTTTACACACACACGTCCCTGTTCTAGCTCTCATTCCGGCGATTGCGCGTAGCCGGTGGTCATTGCGACCGCCGGTCACGAGCATTGGCACCCCCACAGTGCAGCGTGCAGCATGCAGCGTGCCTGCTATCCCGCTTAAAGGAGCCGACAGACAGCTACGATGGCTCACGGGATCGTGCCGACCTGCCTCAGTATAATGGCGGCGGCTGGTCGGCAAGTGGTTAAGGTCATGTCACAGCATCTCAATCGGATTTAAGTCTGGACTTTGTCAGGAGGGGGAAAGCAAGGGGCATGGCAGACCCATAGGGACCCCCCAGTATAGTTGCTTATGGGCTAGCCATAGAAATATAAAGAAATATACCGAACTATGAACCCGGACCGGGATATATATTATACATTTTTTTAATTTATTTTTTTTATCCTCTTTTCTTTTCTCCCCTCCCTCTCCCTCTCCTTGACCTCCCTGACAGACTCGTGGATAGTGTGGAGCGAGATGTCTGCCCCTAACTAGGAGAGAAAGAAGGAGTTGAGCCATGTTGAAATAAAGAGGGGAGGGATGGGAAGGGGGTGGGAGGTAAGGAGTAGGGCACACACAGGAGAAGAGGGATTTTAAGTAGTATTAAGATAGAGATTGTATATGACCACGGTGAGGGTATCACAATTTTTTATTTTTCTTCTGGGAAATACGGGCTTAAAGTTGGGGGAAGAATAGGTCAGGAAGATAGCTTGAATGTAAACACGGGTAAGAGATCACAAGGTATAATCTCTTATTTCCAAACACCAGGGGCATTAGTGGCCTCTTTAGAGGGCCTGGTAGAGGGGAATTAATAAATAAACACATGGAAGTAGGAGAGGCGACCACTCCCCTATTCCTTTTCCTTTTTATTTTTTTTCAAAGTTTGTATGCTTTACTCAAGGTGGGGAATAAGGCCATGGGGGCCGCTATACACAAATATGGGTGATCAATACCTAATCACAAGGCACAAATGAAAATAAAATATATATATATTTTTTTTTTCTTTTCTTTTTTGTTTTCTCCTGCCCCCTCTTCTCTCTTTTTTTTTTCCCCACAAAAAGAATAGGCACTAGGGCCTCTTTGGAAGTAGGATGGGGTACGGGATAAGTGATAAATAAGAACACAGTAGGAGAACACATGACTTAAGTAGAAGGAATGAAGTGAGTGGGGACAGAACAGACTTAATCCACCGCAGCCGGGGATGGAGGGGAGAGGGGGAATGGAGGGGGAGAGGGAATTATCTTATTTTATTTCTTCATGTATTCTTTCTTTTCTTTTCTTTTTTTTTTCTTCTTCTTCTTTCTCTTGGGGGGGGGGGGGGGTAGATAATATAACTGATACATTTTTTGATAAGACAATTTTGTATCTAGTTCTTTCCTGCAATGTTATGTCTTATATAAATGTACAATGCTGAATGGAAATGTTGAAGCTTATAATAAAATAAAAAAATTTGATTATAAAAAAAAAAAAGTCTGGACTTTGTCTAGGCCACTCCAAAACCTTAATTTTGTGTGTTTTGGATCATTGTCCTGCTGCATAGCCCAAGTGCGCTTGAGCTTGAGGTAAGTAACTGATGGCCGGACATTCTCCATCAGGATTTTCTGTTAGAGCGTAGAATTCATGGTTCCATCAATTATAGCAAATCATCCAAGTCCTGAAGATGCAAATCAGCCCCAGACCATCACACTACCCATGTGTGACTATTGTGTTCTTTTTATGAAATGCTGTGTTAGTTTTACACCAGATGTAATGGAATGCACACCTTACAAAAAGTTCAACTTTTGTCCCAACAGTCCACAGAATATTTGCCTAAAAGTCTTGTGGATAATCAAGATGTTTTTTGGCAAATGTGAGACGAGCCTTTGTGTTCTTTTTGGTCAGCAGTGGCTTTGGCCTTGGAACTCTCCCATGGACGCCATTTTTGCCCAGTCTCTTTCTTATTGTTGAATCATCAACACTGATCTTACCTGTGGCAAGTGAGGCCTGAAGTTCTTTAGATGTTGTTCTGGGATCTTTTATGACCTCCTGGATGAGTTGTCATTGTGCTCTTGGAGTAATTTGGTAGGTCGGCCACTCCTGGGAAGGTTCACCACTGTTCCAAGTTTTCTCCATTTGTGGATAATGGCTCTCCCCTGGTTTGCTGGAATCCCAAAGCCTTAGAAATGGCTCTGTAACCCTTTCCAGACTGATACATGTCAATTACTTTGTTTCTCATCTTTTCTTGGATTTCTTTATTTTGCAGCATGATGTGTGGCTTTTTGAGACCTTTTAAGTGATTTATTGATTCAACAGGTGTGGCAGTAATCAGGCCTGAGTGTGGCAAGTGAACTTTAACTCAGATTTCCAAAAAATTATGGTTAATCACAGTTCATTCATTGTTTTTCAATTCCTTTTTTAACCACTTAAGGACCCCCTCCTGTAGATATACGTCGGCAGAATGGCACGTACAGGCACATCAACGTACCTGTACGTCCCCTTTAACTGCCCGAAGTGGGGGTCGCCCGCACCCCCGCTACCTTCTCCGTGAGTCGGACAGCGGGTCCCGCGGACTCGATTGCCGCGGGGATCCCCACGATTGTCTCGCGGAGGCTCGGAGCGGGGAGATGTTAGTGTAAACACAACATCTCCCCGCTCGTCTACTGACACTGTCACCGATCTCCGCTCTGTGTAATCAGAGCAGAGATCGGTGACGTGTCACTCGTAGCCACGCCCCCTAACAGTAGTAATCACTCCCTTAGGCACACTTAACCCCTTCAGCGCCCCTAGTGGTTAACCCCTTCACTGCCAGTGTCATTTTTACAGTAATCAGTGCATTTTTATAGCACTGATCGCTGTAAAAATGTGAAATGTGTCCGCCATAATGTCGCAGTCACGAAAAAATCACTGATCGCCGCAATTACTGGTAAAAAAAAAAAAAAATAATAAAAATGCCATTAGGCCCCTTTCACACTGGGGCGGTTTGCAGGCGCTATTGTGCTAACAATAGCGCCTGCAAACCGATCCTAAACAACGGCTGCAGTTTCTCCAGTGTGAAAGCCCCGAGGGTGCGCTAGCAGGATGGTAAAAAAAGTCCTGCTAGCAGCATCTTTGGAGCTGTGTGTTTACCGCTCCTCCACCGCTCCTTCCCATTGAATGCAATTGGAAACCGCGGTATTAACCCTTTTTCGGCCGCTAGTGGGGGTTAAAACCACACCGCTAGCGGCCGAATACCGCCGCAATTCCGACGGTATATACAGTATATATATATACCATCACCGCACCCATCTCCCCAGTGTGAAACCAGCCTAAAACTATCCCCTATTTTGTAAACGCTATAACTTTTGCGCAAACCAATCAATAAACGCTGATTGCGATTTTTTTTTTTACCAAAAATATGTAGAAGAATACGTATCAGCCTAAACTGAGGAAAAAAAACGTTTTTTTATATATTTTTGGGGGATATTTATTATAGCAAAAAGTAAAAAATATTGCTTTTTTTTCAAAATTGTCGCTCTATTTTTGTTTATAGCGCAAAAAATAAAAATCGCAGAGGTGATCAAATACAACCAAAAGAAAGCTTTATTTGTGGGAAAAAAAGGACGTAAATTTTGTTTGGGAGCCACGTCGCACGACCGCGCAATCGTCAGTTAAAGCGACACAGTGCCGAATCGCAAAAAGGGCCTGTCATTAACTAGCCAAAATGGTCCGGGGCTTAAGTGGTTAAATAGGGTCAGGCAGGTTTGGATTGCTTTTTTCACTTAGTAAATTATTTTTTTATTCTGGTTATCTTTGTGAAATATTAAAATGTGTTTGATGATCTGAATCATTTTGGTGTGACAAATAGGCAAAAAAAAAAAAAAAAACAGGAATGGGGCAAATACTTGTTTACAGCACTGTTTGTCATTATGTGCGGGTCCCATAAAAGTCTACTGTTCTGACTAATCTTTTTTGGAAATGTCACTGTACCATAATTTCCATATGTTGTGTCAGAGGGTATTTCCATATGGTCACAAAGTAAATGTGGATAATAACTCATGACCAAAAGTAAGTGACTTATAGGGAAACCCAATACCGGTCAGTCCAAAGGAAAATGACTGACATGCATGGGCCACGGACCACACCTTACTGTACAATGGTGGATCCATTCAGATGTAAAAAGAAGCTTTCAGCTCCATCTCATGAAATTGTAAATATAATTTACACTTTCTGACCAAAACAAATATTTTTTTCAGTCTTTTTTTAGTTTAACGTATGAATGTTTGGGGCATCCAAGCTCTGTATTTAAATTGGTTGTAAAGGCTCAAGGTTTTTCACCTTCATGCATGAAGGATAAAAACCTTCTGTGTGCAGCAGCCCCCTCAATACATACCTGAGCCCTCTCTTGATCCAGCGATCTGCACGAGATTAACGGCTCTCCTGGGTCTCTTATTGGCTAAGACAGCAGTGAGAGCCATTAGCTCCTGCTACTGCCAATCACAGTCAGTAAGCCAATGGGGAGAGGGTGGTGGCGGAGTGAATGGATACACAGAGCTGCGGATCGGGAACAAGCCTGCTCAGGTGCCCCATAGCAAGCTGCTTGCTATAGGGGCACTCAGCAGGAGGGAGGGGCCAGAAGCAAGGACCCAAAAAAGAAGAGGATCGGGCTTCTCTGTGCAAAACCACTGCACAGAGCAGGTACGTATGACATGTTTGTTAGTTAACCCCTTACCGACCAGCCGCCGCAGTTTAACTGCGGCAGGTTGGCTCCCCTGGGCGAAACAACATTACCTTACGCCGCTTCGCCTTTTGACCACTAGGGGGTCGCCACAGGAGCAGATGCGAGTTGCCCGGCGGGCGAAATGACTGCCGGGCACCTGCGATTGCTCGTAACAGAGCGAGAACAGGGACCTGTGTGTGTAAACACACAGATCCTAGTTCTCTCAGGGGAGAGGAGACTGATCGTGTGTTCATACTAAGTATGAACACCGATCTCTCTCTCCTCCTAGTCAGTCCCATCCCCCCACAGTTAGAACACACCTAGGAAACACAGTTAACCCCTTCCCTGCCAGTGACATTTATACAGTAATCAGTGGCTATTTTTATAGCACTGATCGCTGTATAATTGTCACTGGTCCCAAAAATGTGTCAAAAGTGTCCGATTTTGCCTGCCGCAATATCGCAGTCCCAATAAAAATCGCTGATCACCACCTTTACTAGTAAAAAAAAATTGTAATAGAAATGCCATAAATCTATTACCTATTTTGTAGATGCTATAACTTTTGCACAAACCAATCAATATATGCTTATTGCGTTTTTTTTTTTTACCAAAAATATGTAGAACAATATATATTGGCCTAAACTGAGGAAAAAATAAATAAATATATATATAGATATATATATATCTATATATATATTTTATTTTTTTTAAATTGGGACATTTATTATAGCAAAAAGATATTGTGTTTTTTTTTCAAAATTGTCGCTCTCATTTTGATTACACCCTGTTCCAAATTATTATGCAAATTCTATTTTAGTGTCACAAAGATTAAATATTTTGTTTTTCAGTTTAACTCATGGATGGCATTGTGTCTCAGGGCTCTTTTGATCACTGAAAACAATCTCGGACACCTGTGATAATTAGATTGCCAGGTGAGCCCAATTAAAGGAAAAACTACTAAAGGAGGGTGTTCCACATTATTAAGCAGAGCATAATTTTCAAGCAATATGGGGAAGAAAAGGGATCTCTCTGCTGCCGAAAAGAGTGAAATAGTTCAATGTCTTGGACGAGGTATGAAAACATTAGATATTTCACGAAAACGTAAGCGTGATTATCGCACTATTAAGAGATTTGTGGCTGATTCAGAGCACAGACGGGTTTCGTGCAGATAAAGGCACATTGAGGAAGATTTCTGCCAGATCCAAGCATCGGATCAAGAGAGCAGCTGCTAAAACACTATCACATAGCAGCAAACAGATATTTGAAGCTGCTGGTGCCTCTGGAGTCCCACGGACATCAAAGTTTAGAGTCTTCCAGAGTCTTGCAACTGTGCATAAACCTTCCATTCGGCCACCACTGACCAATGCTCACAAGCAGAAACAGCTGCATTGGGCAGAAAAATACATGAAGACTAATTTTCAAACAGTCCTGTTCACTGATGAGTGTCGAGCAACCCTGGATGGTCCAGATGGATGGAGTAGTGGATGGTTGGTGGACGGCCACCCTGTTCCAACAAGGCTGCAACGTCAGCAAGGCGGTAGTGGAGTCATGTTTTGGGCCGGAATCATGGGAAGAGAGCTGGTCGGCCCCTTTAGGGTCCCCGAAGGTGTAAAGATGACCTCTGCAAAGTATGTGGAGTTCCTGACTGACCAATTCCTTCCCTGATACAGAAGGAAGAACTATGTTTTTCGTAATAAAATCATCTTCATGCATGACAATGCACCATCTCATGCTGCAAAGAATACCTCTGCATCAATGGCTGCTATGGGGATAAATGGAGAGAAAGTCATGGTGTGGCCTCCATCCTCCCCTGACCTCAATCCTATTGAGAACCTTTGGAGCATCCTCAAGCAAAAGATCTATGAGGGTGGGAGGCAGTTTACATCCAAACAGCAGCTCTGGGAGGCTATTCTGACATCTTGCAAACAAATTCAAGCAGAAACTGTCCAAAAACGCACAAGTTCAATGGATGCAAGACTTGTGAAGCTGCTATCAAATAAGGGGTCCTATGTTAAAATGTAACGTGACCTGTTAAAATGTTTAAAAAGTTAAAATGTTTTTCAAAGTTTGATTGAAATAGCTTTTGATTTCAGTAAATATGCTGCAAACACCACAAATGACAATTTTCAGTTCTTTACAACCTATAAAGTGTTTTGAAACTTATGCCGCGTACACAAGACCGTTTTTAATGTCATTGAAAAAAACGATGTTTTTCTCAACGTGATTCTTCTCAAGCCTGCCTTGCCTACACACTGTCGTGAAAAAAAATGCTCAAGCAAAGCGCGGTGACGTACAACACGTACGACGGCACTATAAAGGGGAAGTTCCATTTGGATGGCGCCACCCTTTGGGCTGCTTTTGCTGATCCTTGTGTTAGTAAAGTTTGGTGAGAGACGATTCGCGCTTTTCAGCCTCGTGCTCTTCAGTCCGTTACAGCGTGACGAATGTGCTATCTCCATTATGAACGCTAGTTTTACCAGAACGAGCGCTCCCGTCTCATAACTTGCTTCTGAGCATGCGTGTTTTTTTCACGTCGTTAAAGCCTACACACGGCCGTTTTTCACGACGAGAAAAACGATGAGAAAAATGCTCTGGAGCCCACACACGATCGTTTTTAATGACCAAATAAAAAGATGGGATTTTTCTCGTCATGAAAAACGGTCGTGTGTACGCGGCATTACTGTGTGGAATCATTTGGAACAGTGCATTGTACGTTTTTTATTTTGAAAAAAAAAAAAAAAACTGTTATCATTAGGAGGTTTGTTCAATAAAATTTAAATTGTACTCTTAATAGATAACATGAGAATTATGCTGACTGTTGTTTACATCAATTATTAGGGTAAATGAGAAAAATATCATTGGCATAATAATTTGGAACAGGGTGTATATCGCAAAAAATAAATACTGCAGAGGTGATCAAATACCACCAAAAGAAAGCTCTATTTGTGTGAAAAAAAGGACGTCAATTTTGTTTGGGTACAGCATCGCACGACCGTGCAATTGTCAGTCAAAGTGACACAGTGCTGTATCGCAAAAAAATGGCCTGGTCATTGAGCAGCCAAATCTTCAGAGGCTGAAATGGTTAAAAAAAAAAAAAAAAAAAAACTGCCTTTAGTTTCACTGTAACATAGTGTTCACCATAAGGTGTTACATAATCTTTCTTTCTAAAGAACATACAACACGCAAGAAAATGGACATAGAAAGGTTAATTATAATCAGTAATCACATTATAAAGCATTTTTACAAATCAAGACATTAAGGAGGCTTAATGGTTTGCCCAGTTTTTGTTATTGGCATGTTGATGTTTTCAGGTGGATTTGTGTGCTCTGCATTTATGTAGTATTTTTTTGTTTGTTTTCGGTATGTGATATAGACTTAAAGCCTCGTACACACGACCGATTTTCTCGGCAAAAAACGACAAGAAACATGTTGGGAGAGCTTTCTTGCCGAGAAAACCGTTCGTGTGTATGCTTTTCCGAGTCTTAAAAAATCGCGCATGCTCAGAATCAAGTATAAGACGGGAGCGCTCCTTCTGGTAAAACTAGCGTTCGTAATGGAGAACGCACATTCGTCACGCTAAAACAAACTGAAAGCACGAAGACTGAAAAGTGCGAATCGTCTCTCCCCAAACTTTAACTAACACGCAGTAACACGAGATCAGCAAAAGCAGCCCAAGGGGTGGCGCCATTGGAATCAAACTTCACCTTTATACTGCCGTCGTACGTGTTGTACGTGACCGCGCTTTCCAACGACGAGATTTGGAATTGACAGTGTGTATGCAAGGAAAGCTTGACAAGAAGCTCGTCAAGAAAAACTACGGGTTTTTTTTACAACGAGATTCTCGGTCGTGTGTGCAAGGCTTTAAGCCCCATACACACAGGCAGAATGTAGGGAGACATTTGCAGGTAAAAAAACCCCCCCAAAAAACACTCAATGTCGTATGCCGGTCTGTCGGACGTGCAAGCTGGTAAACCAGCAGCCGACCGAATCCTAATCAGTGCTATCAGTCAATGGCAGAGAGCACTGACAACAGCTTAGCCGGGGAGATCACTGCTCTAAGCGCGCATGGTTAGTACAGTGTCTCCGCCTGGAGCTGTCAGTTTTTTTTGTGCAACCCTGCTGTACAACTGTTATGCCGCGTACACACGATCGGACATTCTGACAACAAAACCGTGGATTTTATTTTTTTTCGACGGATGTTGGCTCAAACTTGTCTTGCAAACACGGTCACACAAATGTTGTCAGAAATTGCGAACGTTAAGAACGCGGTGATGTACAGCACGTACGACGAGCCGAGAAAAATTAAGTTCAATAGCCAGTGCGGCTCTTCTGCTTGATTCCGAGCATGGGTGGAATTTTGTGTGTCGGAATTGTCTACACGCGCTCGGAATTTCCGACAAAAATTTTTGTTGTCGGAAAATTTGAGAACCAGCTCTCAAATTTTTGTTGTCAGAAATTCCGACAGCAAATGTCCGATGGAGCCTACACACGGTCGGAATTTCCGACAACAAGCTCCCATCGAACATTTGTTTCGGCAAATCCGAGCGTGCGTACACGGCATTAGTGTGTACCCAGCTTTAGTAGCTCTACGCTCAGTTTTCAAGCTCAGTGTGCTGCAACACATGGCTAATGTTTATATCTCTGGCATCAAAAGGTCTAGATGGTCTATTTTAGGTAAATACCTATTAACCAATACCGGGCACCTCCGCATACAATGAGAATAGAAGAAATGGCAGCACACCTCTGTAGATCAAAATCCTTTTTATTTGGACATCCTAAAACTACAAGAACCAGAATGCTGGGTAGACGCGTTTCACACACTTCACGTGCCCCTTCCTGCCCAGGCCAATTCTCAGCTTTTAGCGCTGTCGCACTTTAAATAATAATTGTGCAATCATGCAATGCTGTACCCAAACTAAATTTTTATAAAAAAAAATTTGAGACAGATAGAGCGTTCTTTTGGTGGTATTTGATCACCACTGAGTTTATCATTTTTTGCCAAATGAAAAAATTCTGAAAATTAAAAATAAAAAGTTTTTCTTAATTTCTGATACAAAATTTCTAAATAAGTAATATTTCTCCTTCAGTGAGGCTGCACTGATGGGCACTTATAGGTGTCATTGATGGGCACTGATGGGCAGCCTTTATGGGCACTGATAAGTGGCACTGATGGCCACTGATGAGCAGCACTGATGGTCATTGATAGGCGGCTCAGACGAGGAGGCACTGACAGACATCACTGATGGGCACTGAAAGGCAGCACTGATGGGCACTGATTGGCATCACTGATTGGCATCAATGGTGGGCACATGTGGGCATCAATGGTGGGCACTGGCAGGCATCACTTATGGGACTGCACTGATAATTGATGCACTGACTATGAGTGCAGAGACCCCCCTGTCAGAAGAGCCGCTTATCGGCTCTCCTCTACTCACGTGCTGTCAGCACGAGTAGAGGAGTGCCGATAACAGGCAATTCATATTTACACCATGATGAGCTCTGATTGGACATAGCTGATCACATAGTAAAGATTCTACGTCATAAGGTCCTTACCATGATCAGGGAGGCGGTGCAACACACTAAACATACAAAACCAATTAGCGCAAACCCCACAGACAACTCTTGAATAAATACCAGTCTGTGGAAAAGTTCTCTTGGTCTAGCTGTTGCAGCTCTCTCAAGAATCCACTGGGTGGTGGACTAAAATCTGAAACACAGGAAGAGAAGAAAAGCGCACAGCTGTCCTGGTATAATACTGTTTTATTAGTTAAAATCATAGGTAGAAACTATTTCACTCACAAACGGAGAACAATTCTCACATGGACACCAACAAATAGCCTCCGCTCCCGGCCTGTATGACTGGATAAGCTCCAGGACCTGATGAGCGGTGTGGGATGTTATTCCAATCCTAGCTGCAGCATCCCGCTGAGCGTTACAAGGAGCTGCGCATGCACCCAGACCAGCCAGCGCTGCATAACATCAGAGAATAGAAGAAATGGCAGCACACCTCTGTAGATCAAAATCCTTTTTATTTGGACATCCCAAAACTACAAGAACCAGAATGCTGGGTAGACACGTTTCACACACTTCACGTGCGCATGTGAAGTTTGTGAAACGCGTCTACCCAGCATTCTGGTTCTTGTAGTTTTGGGATGTCCAAATAAAAAGGATTTTGATCTACAGAGGTGTGCTGCCATTTCTTCTATTCTCATTGTATGCGGAGGCGAGCACCTACTGGATCATTAGGCTTCCTGGTCTCACCTGGAGCGGCGGGTTTTCTTGTTCCGCTGCGGCTGAGAAGGGGAGTGGTGGGAGTGAGTCATCTCTTCAGGCGGGCGGGCGGTTGCGATGACTACATGTTTCGGATGCGCGGCCTCCTTCTTCAGGTCACCTGTGTGCTCTTCTTCTCTTCATGTGGTGCAACACACTGCACCACCGATCGCCATGCAGCTCATCCCCGGGGGTGCACATGAGTGGCTTGTTCTGAAGGACATCATATGACGTCCAGTCAAAACAATGAAACCCCTGCCCGGCATCATTTTGTTATAGGCCGAGCAGGAAGGTGTTAAACAACGGAATAACTCTGTGGTGATTACCTGTTTTTACTAATATATATTGCACATTTGAGACACTAGATTGTCTCAGGAGAAAGCACACGTTTACATTTTCTAGGAGGTTTGCTAGAGGGTTTCAACAGCCTTTCATTTTCTACCTCTAGCAGTGAATATGGGAAAGGGGGCTATACCAGAGACAATGAAGAATAGGCTGAAACCTCAGCTGCACAATCAGCGTGTAGGCAGGTGTAGTTTGGCCTCCCTGTACCGTTGGCACTGACAGCACCACCTTAGGCTTCCGTAGGGGTCATAGGCAAGCTGCTGTCCAATTGGATGCTGCTGCCTCAGATTACTCAGCAGCCATGCCAAACAAAGTTTTTTGCTCAAATTCCTTAGAAAAAGAGGCAGCTAGCAAATGGGAAGTCAGCATTAAGTTAATACTGTGCTCCAATTACCCAAAAATACCATATTACCACAAAATAAATCGAAGGACCACTGTAAAAATTCACAATCACGAAATTACAACTCCCCAAAAAAGCCCCCTTCTTTATAATCAACTACAAACTAAGAGATGTTGAAAAAAGAAAAAATATTAAGGAAAATAGCTAAAAAAAGTAAAAAATCACTTGTTAAAAAAACAAAACTACTGCCCCAAAATCAGAGATCAGTTTTAATTTCTTTGGATGCCTAAATAATGATGGTGGGAAAGTCAAGTCAAAGATTCTAAAACTAGACATCCAACGACCAATTTACATGAAACTTGAAAATGAATTTTCATCCTAGAAACATGGACTATGAAGATATAGTTTCAGTGTAAATTAAGTGTTTTAATATGTCTGAACATTTTTTTAAGGCTTTTTCTGATCTCGTGGTTCCTCAGGCTGTAGATAATAGGATTCAACAGTGGAGTTGTCACAATGTAGAAAAGAGACATCAATTTGTTTGTATTAGGTGATCTTTTATCAGCTGGTGTCAAATAAATGGCCATCAAGCTCCCATAATATGTGCACACAGTGGTCAGGTGCGAGCTACATGTGGAAAAGGCTTTCCGTCTTCCATTGGTTGAAGAAAGGTGTAATATAGCAAAGGAGATAAAGACGTAGGTCACAATAATAAAGGCAAATGGAACAAAAACAACTATAATTGAAAGAGAAAGATCGACCATTATAAAAAGGGAAATATCTGATGTAGAGAGCTCTATCACTGGACCAGAATCACAGAAGAAGTGGTCAATGTTCTTCCCATCACAAAAATGTAGCTGATACACCAAAATGAATTCACCCGACACAAAGACAACCAACAACCAAGACCAGACCACCATCTGAAGACACACATGGGGCTGCATGATTGAATGATAATGCATTGGGTTACATATGGCCAATTATCGATCATAGGACATAATTGCAATAAGTAAACATTGCACAATTCCACAATTAGCAAACCAATGCATTTGGATAATGCAGGCAGTAACAGAAATTGTAATTCCATCCTTTAGTATAATTTCTAACATCATTGGGACTATGGTGGTGGTTAATATTAGGTCAGCTATTGCCAAGTGTTTGAGGAAGTAGAACATTGGAATTTTAAGATGGTCATTAATTGATATTAGAACAATAATAATGAAGTTTCCATTTAATATCACTATATAGCACAAGAAGAACACAATGAAGAGAAGAGATTTAAATGTATGAAGGTTTTGAAATCCAAGAAGAAAAAACTCAGCTACTTCAGTTTGGTTGTCTTCACACATGTCTTCAAGAAAGGGTCACCAGAATAACATAAAAATGGTCATCCTCCTGTAGGATTGTTCAAACCTTTAATGCAGTATCTTTAATAACACACACATTTTGTAGTAAGAATGCCTTTTGTAAAATCATATAAAGTGGAAATAAAGGGTAACTTCACTTCTATGAAAAAAAATAGCAAATAAAAAATAATTGTAGCGGGTGTCTGCTTTAAGGCCTAGAGACTACCATACCCAGGATGCATTTCCCAGCGCAAGGACTGCTGGGGTGGGGTATTTAACAAGGGGGCGGACCGTAGTAAGGTCTCTTTGGACATCGCCCACCCAGCAAGTGGAACTCTCTGCTGCGTCTGCTGTTCCCGGACAGGGCCTGAAGTATTACCAAAGAGCCTTCCGTTTCCACCGAGGAGTCTGAGGGACGTCTCATCCTGCCATCCATCTGCTGCTGCCAGCAGGACCGAAGACCCAGGTGTCGTGGAACCTATGTACCGAGACACAGCAACGGAAGATACGGACGTGGACTGGTCCGGTTGGGTGAGAGAGCACCTGCTCAGAGATTAGTGCAGGACCTCTAGGCCTAGTGTTTATTGTTCGGGACTCACCCGCTAGAGTTTGCATACGCACACCGGAGGGACAGTGCATGTATTAACAGTAGTGGCTTTATTCTTGTTCGCCAAGTTTAACCTTTATTCCTGTGGATTACAATATTATCTCCAAAAGTGCACCACCATTTGCTAGCGAAAATTCTTCTCTGCGGAACTTACACATAGTTACAGTCAGGCCTGACTTATCAGTGTAGACATTGCTGGGCCCATCTTGCCCACGAGGGAGGAGAGCTGCAAAGGGGAGTCTGTTAATTATCTTTGCACAGTATTGTATATTTGTCTATTGCTGAACACCTTTTATTGCAGGGCTCTGTATGTACTAAAGTGTACTGTTTATTTGTTTAATCATTTTCCTTCAGTAAAATTACCAGGATTAAGCAGATCAGTGTTGGTGTTATTACTGTACAGAAGAACAGTCAGTGTCAGCTATATCACTGTGTGTGTGCTTTTGTTGCTGGATTGTGTTGCCTAAAGTTACAGGCCTCACAGTCCTATCATCCCTTACTAACTGTGCCAAGGGAGGGTAGAGCCAATTGCTGGGGGTTGACAGCGGTGTGTTACAGGCCCGAAAATCATATCAGCGGCTCCCTTAGCTGGGAGTATCGCTACATAATAATAATATAGAATATTATTTATAGAATATACAATTGCTACGCAAGCCATATTGTAATGTAATATTATTAAAAATCTTGACGGCCTGATGAAGGAGCAGGCATGTTTTGAACACATGCCACGCCCACCACTTCCTCTTCCTGATCTGACATCACTTCCGCCTCTCCAGGGGACCTGGACCTATCAGGAAGTGCTGGGAGCCAGCAGGACTGCCAGGATCTCCTTTCAGTATCCATCACAGCGGGATTAGCAGGGCTGGAGTGGTTTGTTGCAGCGATGTTGCATGACTAGATGAGCACTTTTATCTCCATTACATTGTGAGTTGCCATTTTGTTGTTTTCAAATAAAGAATGCTTTGATGCTACACTTAGAACAGTGCTGCTCTACTTTTCTGTTCATACAACCTTTTTGTTAGGCTCTGTTGAGGTTTTATTGCTTCTAGCATTATTGACTCTTAGAGCCCTATCACACTGAAAGCGAGGGGGCGTCAGCGATTTACCGTTGTTTTAAAGTCGATATTCGCCTACTAGCGGGGTGCTTTTAAGCCCCACTAGCGGCCGAATAAAGGGTTAAAAGGTCCCGCAAAGCGCCACTGCCGCGGCGCTTTGCAGGTGCTTCGGCGGCGCTGCCCATTGATTTCAATGGGCAGGGGCGCTTTAGGACTGGTGTATACACTGCTCCTAAAGCACTTCAAAAAAGCTGCTTGCAGGGCTTTTTTTTTTATATCCTGCCAGTGCAGAGCCCCAGTGTGAAAGCACGCAGGCTTTCACACTGTGATTACAGATGAGGCATTTTTCAGGCACTTTACAGGCGTTTTTTTTTTCGTGCTAAAGCGCCTGAAAAACGCCTCCAGTGTTAAAGGGGTCTTACTATACCATAATAGTGAAAGGTGATCTTGCGGGCAACAGTAGGACACACTGGAGGAGAATATTGGGTATAGGAGATGAGTAAAGGGACATTCAGGTAGCAAAATAACAGAAGGGACAGAAATAAATGATCCATTGATCGACTACAGTATAACCAGCCTGACGGATTTTTTTCATTGCTCACTGCCGGTATCTATAGCCTCAAGCAGTGATCATTGTTTTCAGACAGCAGGAAAACCTTCCACTGACAGAATACAAGAGCTCCACAGGAGGGTGTTACAGACCCAACCAGAACAGGGTTTTTTGGAAGGGACTATGAGCTAGCCTTCTACCAACGGATAATGACCCGTGGGGATTTTGTCTGCTTCTCCCAGTCAGAGCATGGAAAAGAGTTCAGTTCAGCCTCTGATCCCATGGAGAGAGCAGATCATTCTCTAATTATGGACAAAAATGTGATGAATGCTGAAAGTGAGACTTGTATTAATTCTCAGATTAAGGTCAATAAAGCTTCCCTTCTGGAATGGATGGAAAGGTGTAATATTAATCTTGTACAGGTTAATGGTCAGAAGAAATATGGTGGCCCTCCTGCAGACTGGGTTGGAGAAGCTCCACCACTTGGGACAGAAATATTTATCAACAATCTCCCTCAAGAAATCTATGAAGATAAATGAATTCCACTTTTTCAGACTGTTTAGTCTTATGGTGACTTTTCTAGTGGACAGATTACAAAAAATGAAAGCTAAGCACCTGAAAGACAGCATGTGTAAGCTAGTGTCGTCTAGTTCTTGGGTGCACTTCTCAGCAATAGACTACCTTGTTCCTGGTTGCAGAGTGGAGGAAGCTGTATCTTGGCGGAGTCACCCAGGCAGGATGCCAGGCGGTCCGTCACAGAGGGATTTCATAATCAACACTGAATGTGTTGATGGAGAAATCAAAGGATTTTTTTTTCTTTAAACCCATGGTTGAAGGAAAGACATTTGGTTAAAGTATGACCTGCCTAAGGTGCCATATTGCAAAGTAAACAGTGTTTAAAGCAAGGGTTCCCAACCTTTTGAAGAGCGAGGGACATTTAAGCCACTCGGTAACCAGTCATGGGCCACAATGAGTGGGGTGGGCAGATGACAGGTCCGTCTTCACTCTGCATATTCAGAGCGGACATGAAAACAACCCACTCTACTCTATGGCCCTCTTATCCAATCTGCCCAGACAAAAGGGGAAAGACCCCCTTCAGTTTTTTTTTTTAATGGATCAAATTGGAGGTAGGTGGGTGTAAAGTCTGTTTACATCTACCACTCTATAGAGGTGAATGGAGTGTTGTATTGGGTCAGACTGATCATGTGAATGGGGCCCAAGGCTGCTTTCACACTAATGCGCTGCAGTTTACCCACACCACAGTATAAAGCACAGTGCACCTGTGGCTTTCCTGTGGGTTAGCTACACTTTGCTATAGACTTCTATTATATCCTTCAGGCGTGGTACACCTTCTGAAAGAGCACCAAACCCGCAGGTAATAACAGAAGTCTATGGCTCAGTGCAGGTAACCCGCAGGTGCACTGCACTGCACCCTTGGATCAGTTTGAAAGCAGCACAGTACCCACTGCAGAACAGATATGCCCATATATACACTGTGATTTTAGTAATAAACGTACCTTTAATAACAGCCTTCAATTCAGGTATTGCCAGTTGTTTCTGTTCCAGGCAGAGTGCATTTGGGATCTGTAACAAGGGATTAAATTTCGTGTTACATTTATTCATTTATTGACAGGTTCATATATATTTGCTCTTCAGATTTGTGGAAGTAAGTACAATGATTAAAACAAAACACAAGTGTAATAGAATGTATAAATAATCAACTCCATTTTAAGTAGAAATGAACTTTGACATACTTAGCTTAACTGACAGTTTGCATAGAGTCACACCCTGCTACTGATAGTCATTGTGGTTAAGCCTATTCATGGAGTAGCCTGATTGTATAAGAAAAGTCCCTTGCTAAACTAAATTCAGCAGTTTAATACATGATAAGTATATACTGAGTTTGTATAATTTTTAGAAATGTATGCGTTAAGACATAGCCCCTCCTATCTCTCTTTTGCATATAAGCCACTCTAATACTGAATAAAAACCAGAGATCTAATGAACACTCAAATCTGTTTCCATGTGTCTCATTTTGATTTCTCACGGATCCGGGGGTCACTGAAAATGATCTTTCATTTACCTGAAGTACACCTGGGTGGCGGTATTACCTGCTTCAACAAGTAGTATAGTAATAAAAGAGCTTTGATTAAAGATGTATTACAGATGATAAAATACAGATAAATACAGCATATTCAATCCATGGGAGTCACAATCTCATTAGAAATGAAATACCTGGAGGCGACAGTCAACTTGATTCAGACTTTCTCTTCTTCAGTCCTGAATCAAACTCAAACTGGCCCTGGCCTCCCAGTCATATTTATATATGGCAGGGAAAACAATAGCTACAACTAGTGAAAAGAAAAGGTCAAAGGTTCCCAACTTCCCATAGCAAAATGAAACAGATGTCTCATGCATTAAGCATGTTAGATATAGATAGAAGTGACTACTTATACACCAACATACGGCTACAATCACCTCAAGTATACACCAACATAAAACTATTACTAAGTTTCTTGTAAATCAATAATTAAAATGAATTATGAATGTAGACCCGTACTACAGTATCACTCCGCCTGTGACAGGAGCCGGCGCTTTACAGGAAGCAACGGTTTATGCGGCTCTGCTACATAGCCACTTGCTTCCCGTACCGCTGGCTTCTTTCACAACACTGATGCTCTGGGATAGAGGATCGACAAGCCCAGATTGCTGGTTGCTGACCCTCTATCCCAGAGCATCAGTGTTGTGACCCTCTATCCCAGAATAGAATGTCGCGGGCCAAATCAGAGGGCTCCGTGGGCCACTTTGGTATCACGTCTCTATTGATATTATTTTTATTGGTCACTTCCATTTTAGTATTTATGCACTTTAGAATATTATTTTATTGTTTTTATTGAGATTGAGTATTTTATGCCTTTCTGAAACATATGTTTATGCGTTTAGCAATTTTGCACTTTGGCTTTTTATTGTTATTAGCTAGCACATATGCTTACTAGGAACAGCGCAGCACCACCCCCCCCCCTTCTTTCTTAGTTTATTTTTTGGGTTTGGTTTAACCCTTTCGGTGCCTGCGGCAGTTTCAAATTTTTTCATTTATTCTATATGGTAGCGCAGGAATAATCACACATTTCTTACTCACAGTACTGAATCTACTAGCATTTTCAACCTAGCAAAGAAAGCAGTTTCAGCTCCAATCTGATGCTGCCTATGGAGTGTAAAGCCCTGTACACACGATCGGATTTCCGATGAAATAAAATCCGATTAATTTTTTTCCATCAGATTTCCAATGAAGCTGACTTCCATCAGTCTTACTTACACACCATCAGTCAAAAATCCAACCGTCCCAATTGCCGTGACGTAAAACACTCTGACGAGCCGAGAAAAAATAAGTTCAATGCTTCTGAGCATGCGTCGACTTGATTCTGAGCATGCGTGGGTTTTTTCTCCGATGGAGTTCCACACAGACAATCGGAATTTGCTATTGTTTTTTTTCCCATCGGATAAATTTAAAACATGTTCTATTTTTAATCACCGATGGAAAAAAGACCGATGGGGCCTATACACGATCGGTTTGTCCGATGTGTGTACACGGCATAATGGAAGTGTTAGCATTACATAGACTGGTAGCTATATTTATCTTGACAGAAATTGTATTAAATCCTTTTAAACTGAAGGTGAAGGGGGCTGTAAGGTATTCAGCAACGAATGAATTTGAATTACTGTATGTTAATACATTCTGTACATGAATCTGTTCAGTATTTACAAGCTCAAGTCTGTTTGCACATCACTTGAATTATACAGTATGTAGAACTATTCTCATCAATCTTTGTATCCAGGAAAGCCTACAACTCAAGGCCACATTCTATGCCCATTTAGTGAGACACCAATTATCCTACTTCTATGGAGGAGGTAACCCAAGCAAACAAGGATTTCTTTGATTGTCTGGTTCTCCTGTCAAAAGATACCAGTAGGTCAATTGTTGTCATACCACAGAGTGTGGAGGAAACCCTGGGTTAGGTTCCTTGCAGATAAAGTTTCTTCTAGAAGGTAAACTCAAGATACAAAGATGCATGACACAACTGTTATGCCGCGTACACACGACTGTTTTTCATGACGAGAAAAATGCAATTTTTTTATTTGGTCATTAAAAACGATCGTGTGTGGGCGCCAGAGCATTTTTCACGACGTGAAAAATGGGCATTAAAAATTTGGAACATGCTCTAATTTTTTTCGTCGTTTTTCACGTCGTCGTTTTTCTCGTAATGAAAAACGGTCGTGTGTAGGCTTTAACGAGATGAAAAAAACGCGCTTGCTCAGAAGCAAGTGATGAGACGGGAGTGGTCGTTCTGGTAAAACTAGCGTTCGTAATGGAGATAGCACATTCGTCACGCTGTAACGGACTGAAGAGCACGAGGCTGAAAAGCGCAAATCGTCTCTCACCAAACTTTACTAACACAAGGATCAGCAAAAGCAGCCCAAATGGTGGCGCCATCCGAATGGAACTTCCGCTTTATAGTGCCGTTGTACATTTCGTACGTCACCGCGCTTTGCTCGAGCATTTTTTTTTCATGATCGTGTGTAGGCAAGGCAGGCTTAAGAAGAATCACGTCGAGAAAAACGTAGTTTTTTTCAATGACATTAAAAACGGTCGTGTGTACGCGGCATTAGCCCTTTAACTTTCATGCTGCCCCTTACATTTAGCTACAAAGCTTTCAGGGTTATAAGTATTTGACATGCTTATTGTCTGATGATTTATCAAAGACAGAATAAAGCAACTTTATTATTCCCTACAATTCTGATCTTGCTTCATTTTTGACAAATTCACTTCAAGCATTTTGCAGCATTGTGTTAGTACTTAATGTATGTGTGTTGGGCTTACAGAATCTGAATGATATAATGGTCATGTGTACCTATGGAAGAGGAACAGCATTGAATTAGACCTACTTTGAGTTTCTGTGAGCTGCAGAGGTATGATGGGATCTCAGCGATCTGATGTCACATCTGCACCTTGCTGTGATTTTTGAGTTCTTCCTCTCAATGCAAGATTTCCCAGGTTCTCTTTTTATCTCATAAGGTATTCCTTGAGGATTTTTCCTGTGTGAATATTATCATCTGTACCCAGGTGCTCCAAAAATTGTCATGTGAGTACTTTAATTCGAATTCGAATTATCATGCAGAGAACTAAAAAAATAACAGACTATATTTGTAACGTCTCAAGGGCTACTTAACCTATGATGAATTAAACTGAATTACTTCATCCACCATAATCGAATCCAATGAGTAAAGGATCTTAACATTTTAAATTTAGACGGATGCCAGTAATTTTTTGTAAAGGTACAATTAAGCAAAAAAAACAAATAAAAATAACAAACATGTCTATACTTACTTGCTCTGTGTAATAGAATTTCACAGAGTGGCCCTGAACCTCCTCTACTCGGGACCCCTGCCGTTGCTCCTGGCCCCTCCTCTCTGTCCAGTGCCCCCATGGGAAGCCGCTTCCCTTGGGAGCACTTGTGCGTGCTCGCTCCCGATAGCCGCTGCAGCATCCATTTACACAGACAGCAGGACTCGGCCCCGACCCCGCTTCCTAGTCACTGGCTTTGATTGACAGCACTGGGAGCTATTGGCTCTTGGTGCCCCAGCAAAGTCAGCAAAACCCAGATGTGAGTGGAGAGAAGAGCTGCAGACATGCACGGCGCTGGATTGAATGAGGGCTCAGATGAGGAGGTGTGAAGGGCAGGTGAGGGGGATGCCGATGTCTAATAGAGTTGGGCGAACAGTTTGAGTCAAGCAAAATTTTGGCCCGAATATCGCCTGTTCGCCCATTCGGCGAACACCCAAATATGCAGGACGCTTGGCGGGCACAGGCTAGGTGCAAGGCTTTGCCAAATAGGGCACAGAGCTCTGCCTGAGCCCTGATTGGACAAAGTGGTGATGACTTTGTCCAATCAGGGCTCAGTGCTCATAGTCCCAACCCACAATATCCCACAGGAAGCTTTTGCAGTGTTGTTGAAGTGGATATAGATAGAGCAGGGCTCAGTTTACTACTAGTGAGTTAGTGTGTTACCTTATTGTGACTCTGAGTGTAGAGTGTTAGTGTAGTGTTAGTATAGTGTGTCAGTATAGTGTAGTGTGTATAGTTCGTCAGTATCGTGTAGTGAGTATAGTGTGTCAGTATAGTGTAGTGAGTATAGTGTGTCAGTATAGTGTAGTGAGTATAGTGTGTCAGTATAGTGTAGTGAGTATAATGTGTCAGTATAGTGTAGTGAGTATAGTTCGTCAGTATAGTGTAGTGAGTATAGTTCGTCAGTATAGTGTAGTGAGTATAGTGTGTCAGTATAGTGTAGTGAGTATAGTGTGTCAGTATAGTGTAGTGAGTATAGTTCGTCAGTATAGTGTAGTGAGTATAGTTCGTCAGTATAGTGTAGTGAGTATAGTGTGTCAGTATAGTGTAGTGAGTATAGTGTGTCAGTATAGTGTAGTGAGTATAGTTCGTCAGTATAGTGTAGTGAGTATAGTTAGTCAGTATAGTGTAGTGAGTATAGTTTGTCAGTATAGTGTAGTGAGTATAGTTTGTCAGTATAGTGTAGTGAGTATAGTGTGTCAGTATAGTGTAGTGAGTATAGTGCGTCAGTATAGTGTGAGTAAAGTGTGTCAGTATAGTTTAGTGTGATTATAGTGTAGTGTCAGTGTAGTGTGTTGGTGTATTTGTTGGTGCAGTTGTTAACACAGCATTACATAACATGTAGTGCTATATACAGTTCTGTATACCCCCCTTTTTTTTGGGTTGCTGCATGTTTTTTTTTTGTTTTTGTTTTTTGTCCCCTGCCTGTCCCCTTTTTTTTTTAAATTGTCAGACGTAGTTTTTCTGACTGCTACGCTGGTGTGCTCCCTTTTTTATTTTTAATTTTTTATTATAGTTTTTACATTTCTGTCAGCGTCAGTCTTCAATTTAAAGTGCATCAAACACCACTTTTAATTCTATAAAGTGCATCCAATCACACATTTCCCAGTTTCTATTAAATTTGGGTAACAACCAGAGGGAGGCCAACAAGAAGAGGCAGACGTTCCCATGCCACTATGAGGGGTCCAGCAGCGTCTGTGTCCACAGGCAAAGGTGGATGTGGTCTGTCCTCAGGCAGTGCACATTTGTCTCTGTTTAGTGATGTTGCCCGTGCTATCCAGCCACAGCATGCAGAGGAGGTGGTGGACTGGCCTACTAAACTATCTTCATCCTCCTCATCCTCGCTGACACTAGTGTGCAGTCCACTGCAGCAGCCAGAGCAGCTTATTCTGCCTCCTTGTCCACAGCTATTCCTTTTTTTTTTATCCAAAAAAGAACTTTATTTTGAAGGAAAAACACAGACAGTTCAAGTGACCACTTTTCAAAAACATCATTTACAGTGGAAAGCCCCTACCCCTCCCTCCACCCTCGCAGCATATCATTATACAAACATTGTTACATTCCCCTGTCCCTGACCCGCCTCTTCCCTCCCAACCAATATCTTCCTCCCCCAATAACATGAGCATGCCTTTGTAGCCTTATTCCGAATTTCAGTCAACTATGAAGTACACTTTCATCTCACTGGATGTATCACTTCTTCAACAATATTCCCAAACTCAGATTATACCTAATAGCATGTCCATAACCATATCGTCCGGTGCTAAGCCCGGAGTATCTAACCACGGTCCCCAGAGCTTCTCAAATTTCTGCGAGCAGCCTCTATGTTGATAGATAATTTTTTCCATTCGGAGAGTATCTCCTAATTTGGTAATCCATTCAGTAAGAGTAGGTGGTAATTCAAACTTCCAATGCAACATTATCAGTTTACGTGCCATAAACAGTGCCCTGGAGAGGACCTCCCTTACGTGAGGTTCCCACTCCATTTCATCCATCAGATTCAGAATGCAGTATCTGGGGTCACACGGGACCGACACCCGGAACACTGCGCCCAGGGTGTCAATCACCCCCCTCCAATTTACGTGGAGTTTGGGACACCGCCATAGCATGTATATCAAATCTCCATGGTCTCTTTTGCATCTAGTACAACTAGGGTCAGACAGTATACCCATTTTATGTAGCCTAAGAGGCGTATAGTAAACTCTCAGTATGGTATATAATTGCGTAAGCCTTTGTGTCACATTCAGTGAGCAAATGGCCACTGACTGCAGCACCTCCTCCCATTGCTCATCATCCAGTGGCCCTACATCTAGTTCCCACTTGCTTCGAACTGTCAGAGGATGCCCCGTTACAAATTTGTTCAGTAGTGTCGTGTAGCTCTGCGAGATGAAGCCCCTAGAGACTTCTGCTGCTTTGAGCTGGGAGAGGAGGGGCATGTCATCCATCCGCCACTCCGAGACCCTTGATTGGGTCTCAAATGCATGCTTAAGTTGCAAGTAGTAGAAGTACATGTGCGCTGGCAGCTGATATCTCTCTCTCAGGGTGTCAAAAGGCAAAAGATTACCATTGCTAATTATCTGCGTCAGGTAGAACACGCCACTCCTCTGCCACCTCTTCCCATGTTGTAGCTTAGCCAGTTCAGGATAGGACTCATTTGCCCATATAGGGCTATATTCACTAAAACATCCACAGCTATTCCTGCCATAGCCCCAGCATCATGCATGGAGGAGTCAACTGAGTTATTTGAACACAGTGTCAGACACTTGCTTCTTGTGGATGCACAGACATTACTTGATTCTGGTGTTGATTCTGAGGTGAGGAAGGGAGTAACATTAGCCTAAAGAAAGGGCAGAACACTGAAAACAACAAATTGGCAGTCATGTTCTCCCAGCTGCAGTTTTTTACAGCAAGGCCGATTCTTCAAGAGTACCTCTATAGGGTTACCATGTGAAGGCACCACCAACACCCAAAGACCATTTTTTCCGCACCTGTTTGACCGCAGCATCACATTTTAACTTTTTACAGCAAGGCCAATTCTTACTTCCATCAAGAGTACCTCTATAGGCTCTTTCTGCACCTGTTACTTCTATCCACAGTCTGCGATAGAGACACCAGACTTTATCTAAAAAAAAATATGTTAATCTTTGGATTCTTTACAGAAGACTTGCTCATTGTGGTGCAAAACTTTGTTATTTCCATCCAAAGTCTGCCAAAGAGACACAAAATTGTATCCAAAAAATCTCGAATCTTGTTCCGAGTGCACTAAATTGTGGCCTCATCGTACAGACTGTCTCCTCAAGCCGTTGTTTACTAAATAAAGAAATCTTGCAGGGAAAATCAATTTAAATGTCATTTTTTTTACTTTACAAATGTCAGCTTTGCTGCAGCAGGTTCTATACACGGTACAGATGCGCCACTTTACAGGCAGACTAAGGGGATCCCCAGGCACTATATATATATATATATATATATGTAGCGGGTATACACTTTTCTGTGTATTTAAAACTGGCAGAGACATCAGTGATGTGCAGTTCCCTGCAGCCCAGCAGGTGGCGCTGTCGCCCTGGGCTGGGGTTGAACCATTGCTGTCTGCCGTGCCTCCTTTTTTTCCTCCCTCGGCAGCGGTATGGTGGGGCGGGGAACCCGCCGTGCTTGCTGGGAGAGGGTATAAAGGGCCGGCCATCTTTGTCACAGGGTCGAGTCCCAGGCACCTTCAGCCTGAGGGCGATGGTTCGTGTCGGTCCTCTAGGCGGCCTAGGCCTAGAGGACGTTGGGAGGTCGTGTTCCATCCCAGGCACCTTTAGCCTGGGGTGAGGTACTAGGATGGAGGTCTGGAGCTCAGTGCCCAACACTGAGTTCCGCGAGGGAAGGAGGTCCTAGGGAACCCAGGGATTGGGTACCCGAATCCGGAAGGCGTAATGGACCGGGGGGAGATACTCACTTGAAGACCAGGTGCAGCAGATTGCCAGTGACGGGTGAGCCTCCCATCGGAGACCGCCTGGAAGGAAACCCCCCCGCTCGGAGACCACAACCCACTTTCAGGGAGGAAAGTGGAGAGTTCATTGTGTCTGGGCCTACTCTCGTCCACACCTCCTTGTTTGTTCTGTTCTTTAAGGGAGTCTAACTGAATGTGCTGTTCACTTGAGAAGAATAAAGGAGTGTTGGACTTTAATGATGTGGGGCTCTTTTCTGGCGGACATTGTTCAAGGTAACTCCAGGTGCATAACACTGACCCGAAGGTAAAGAAAGAACTTTGTTTGCACCGCACAGACATCTGCAGTGAAGGCTTGGCGTGGTGTCCCCGCTCTCTCCCCTCTAAGGTACCCCTAGACAAGAGACAGACGAGCTGATGCACAGAGGGGAGTGAGGAGGCCGCTACCCGTGGGGGCTCGGGTCCGGTATAGTGTTTGTGTACTACGGAATTGAACGTGTCTGCCCGGAGGAGTTACGAGTAGGCAGGCCTTCATTGGCCGAAGTGCATCCCTGCTCGAAGTCGTGGACATGACCCAATGAAGGGAAAGGCCCGCGCAGAAGAGCGAGGAAAGGGGGGAGCTCAGCCGTGTGAAGGACTACACGTGGGGGTTTCTATTTGCACTGCGCCACCAGGCACACCCCCACCGCTTAGTTCGTGTGCGTGACTCAGAAAAGAAAAAAAAGAAAAGGCCGCGAACTGGAGCAAAGGGGAGGAGTCCAATACGTGTGAGGGACTACACGTGGGACGTTGGCACAAAAACCTTGCAGTGTGCGATGGATCAGCAACAGGTCACCATGTTCGGACATACATCGTGGATTCCGGTTCACCCTTCTTCCACGACCCTGACTGCTGCTGCTCCGGTAACAGATACGGGGATCCGGCTAAAGCCAAGGGGTCGATTCGCCCTGTATTCATGCATGGACGTTGAGGCCCTGGGTGTGATTTGTCCCGGCTGTTCGGGACTGGTGTGTCAACTGAAGCCGTTCGGGTGATGCGAGGCCTGTGGGGAGTTTCTATTTGAAGTGGATCCAGCAGTTGAGAAGCCCAGAACCATTTACCCCGGCCGTGCTGCAGGCAACACCACTCAAAGAGGAGGAATCACTGCTTTGACAGCCATCCCTGTGCACACTGCAGCGACCGCGGAGGAGGTCGTGAAAACTCAACGGGAGAAATCCGAGGATGCTGACTCGGTCACCACTGTCTCGCAGCGTCCACCATCAAAGAGAAAGACCGGTATGGCAGCCCGACCAGCAGTTGTGGTGGACCATCTCGCCCGCTTACGCCCGGCCCGGATGGATGCGTCGGCAGGAGTCCTGGACGTCCCGTTTCAAGTAAAGGCCGAGGTAAGCCAAGCGGAGAGATTTGGTGTGTGGGAAGAGGTGAAAACTCAGTCTCCACTACAGGGTACCTGTCCGCGGAGGAGTGTGACACCTCTGACCTGGAGTCGCTCTCCGATCTGGGAGACGACGTTGCTTTTGACGAACTGTTTGCAGAAAAGGGCTGGGACAAAGTACCCCTCGCCTCATCCCTCAGAACCAGGGATCCACCCATGTCTACAGGGGATAGTACACCCCGGGTGGAGGCACCAGCGCCTGAAGAGGGGTCCCGTCCCCAGCCTGCCTCTACATCCCCAGTACCACCTACACCTAAGACCGGGGAAAAGAGACTGCTATTGCGGGCACCTATGCCCAGACCAGATGTGATCAAGGTCCCTCGCCACCCGGACTCAATAGTTTTACCTGGCGAAGGGGACAAAGCTACTATGCCTCCTCTGGCGAGACTACAACGCCTATTTGGCCAGAAGGTTGCTGCAGAGTACGGATGGGAGTATCCATACTTGTCCAAGGAGTTGCTCTATGAGGTGGAAGTGTGCCGGGAGCGTTGGTACAATGACTATGTGTGGACCCACCTTCAGGTTCCACACGCCCGCAGGTACCCGGCATGCTCCCCCAAGGCCTCTCAGCGTTTTAAGGACTGCAAGGCAGAGTGGATGTTGGGATGGCACATCCATGCAGACAAGGTGCTGATCCGGCGCAAGGAAGGAGAAGATGTAGAATATTATCTGGAGACCATGGACCAGCACTTGAAGCCACTTGTTCTGCCGCATCCCCGATTCTACCTGTAGGAGAAAAAAGACTCCGTTCTTGTTGTATGCTGCTGAACTTTCTGGGCCCGTTGTCCTTGTTACCCAGAGGCAGGGATGAGCCGAACACCCCCCTGTTCGGTTCGCACCAGAACCTGCGAACAGACAAAATGTTCGTGTGAACTTTAGAACCCTATTAAATACAATGGACTCGAACGTTCGAAATCTAAAGTGCTAATTATAAAGGCTTATATGCAAGTTATTGTCATAAAAAGTGTTTGGGGACCCGGGTCCTGCCCCAGGGGACATGTATCAATGCAAAAATAAGTTTTAAAAACGGACGTTTTTTCGGGAGCAGTGATTTTAATAATGCTTAAAATTAAAAAATAAAAGTGAAATATTCCTTTAAATCTCGTACCTGGGGGGTGTGTATGATATGCATGTAAAGTCGCGCATGTTTCCCGTGCTTAGAACTGTCCCTGCACAAAGTGTAATTTCTGAAGGAAAAAAAGTCATTTAAAACTCACTCGCGGCTAATAATGGATTGTCGGCTTTTATCAATACATACAAAAGTCATTGATAAAAAAAAAAAAAAAAAACGTGGGGGACCCCCAGAATTAAATTACCAGGCCCTTCAGGTCTGGAATGGATATTAAGGGGAACCCCGCCGCAAATAAAAAAAAAAATGGCGTGGGGTTCCCCCTAAATATCCATACCAGGCCCTTCAGATCTGGCATGGATTTTAAGGGGAACTCCACCCCAAATTTTAAAAAAAATGGCGTGGAGTCCCCCCAAAAATCCATACCAGACCCTTATCCGAGCACGCAACCTGGCCGGCCGCAGGGGAAAAGGGGTGGACGAGAGCGGCCCCCCCTGCCTCCTGAACCGTACCAGGCCACATGCCCTCAACATGGGGAGGATGTCCCCATGTTGATGGGGACAAGGGCCTCATCCCCACAACTCTTGCCCGGTGGTTGTGGGGGTCTGCGGGCGGGGGGCTTATCGGAATCTGGAAGACCCCTTTAACAAAGGGGACCCCCAGATCCTGGCCCCCCCCCTATGTGAATTGGTAAGGGGTACATTGTACCCCTACCATTTCACGAAGAAAGCGTTAAAAAAATTTAAAAAAAAACCACACAAACACCTTGAAAAAGTCCTTTATTAAAAAAAAAAAAACAAAAAAACATTCCAGCGGAGAAATCCAGTATCCCGCGGCGATCCCGATGTCCAGTGCTGTCCGTCATTGGTTTTGCCTGAGCGGACCTGATGGGGAACTTCCTCCTCAGTGTTTTAAATGTATAGACCTGCCCCTTCTAAAGTTCCCCATCAGGTCCGCTCAGCGGACCAGATGCGGAACATGAGAAGGGGCGGGTCTATACATGTATTACCACAGTGAGAGAAGTTCCCCATCAGGTCCGCCCCCTCGGTATGTCGGACCCCGTCTACGTCATTGGCCTGAGCGGGGAACTTCCTTCACTGTGTAAATTTAAATTACACAGTGAAGGAAGTTCCCCGCTCAGGCCAATGACGTAGGCGGGTCCGACATACCGAGGGGGCGGACCTGATGGGGAACTTCTCTCACTTTGTAATACATGTATAGACCCGCCTCTTGTCATGTTCCGCATCTGGTCCGCTGAGCGGACCTGATGGGGAACTTTAGAAGGGGCGGGTCTATACATTTAAAACACTGAGGAGGAAGTTCCCCATCAGGTCCGCTCAGGCAAAACCAATGAAGGACAGCGCTGGACTTCGGGATCGCCGCGGGACACTGGATTTCTCCGCTGGAATGTTTTTTTTTTTTTTTTAATGAAGGACTTTTTCAAGGTGTTTGTGTGGTTTTTTTTTACATTTTTTTACGCTTTCTTCGTGAAATGGTAGGGGTACAATGTACCCCTTACCAATTCACATAGGGGGGGGCTGGGATCTGGGGGTCCCCTTTGTTAAAGGGGTCTTCCAGATTCCGATAAGCCCCCCGCCCGCAGACCCCCACAACCACCAGGCAAGGGTTGTGGAGATGAGGCCCTTGTCCCCATCAACATGGGGACATCCTCCCCATGTTGAGGGCATGTGGCCTGGTACGGTTCAGGAGGGAGGGGGGGCCGCTCTCTCGTCCCCCCCTCTTCCCCTGCGGCCGGCCAGGTTGTGTGCTCGGATAAGGGTCTGGTATGGATTTTTGGGGGGACTCCACGCCATTTTTTTTTCATTTGCGGCGGGGTTCCCCTTAATATCCATTCCAGACCTGAAGGGCCTGGTAATTGAATTCAGGGGGACCCCCACGCTTTTTTTTTTTTATCAATGACTTTTCTATATATTGATAAAAGCCAACAATTCATTATTAGCCGCGAGTGAGTTTTAAATGACTTTTTTTCCTTAAAAAATGACACTTTGTGACAGTTCTAAGCACGGGAAACATGCGCCACTTTACATGCATATCATACACACCCCCCAGGTACGAAATTTAAAGGAATATTTCACTTTTATTTTTTCATTTTAAAACTTCTTTTTGCATTGATACATGTCCCCTGGGGCAGGACCCCGGTCCCCAAACACTTTTTAGGACAATAACTTGCATATAAGCCTTTATAATTAGCACTTTAGACTTCTCCCATAGACTTTTCGAATTTGCCGCAAACACCCCAATTTGTTCGCTGTTCGGCGAACGGGCGAACAGGCAATGTTCGAGTCGAACATGAGTTCGACTCGAACTCGAAGCTCATCCCTACCTAGAGGAATGAAGGACTGTTCCTGTTTTGTTCTTCACTTTCCAGCAAGAGATCATGGACTCTGGGGTAGATAGGGCTCAAGAGAAGAAGAAAAGTTCCACGAGTGCAGTTACCGCAATGATGTCACCAGGTGGCAGTGTTGCGCACCGTTAACACTTTTCACACACTCACTCTTTGGAGAAAAGGGATTTCTTCACGGAGAAGTTTCTTTTCTCTCACACGAATATATGTGTCAGGGTTATGTGTGTTAATTTTCTTTCTTTTCCCTCTGCAGGAGAGCATCCCATCAAGACCACTGAGTATGGGGTGGGTCTTAGTCAGGAGGGGTGGGGAAAAGTGTAATATGAATATGTAATTCAGAAGTTATGGTTAAATGTTGTTGTTTCCCTTCCCTTTTATATAGGGCTCAGACACAATTGCTTCGGTTGATCAAGTTTTTCAAAAAGTTTTATTTTTGTACAATTTGTAGTTGGTTTCTGGACTGGGCTATGTCAGCCGTTGAAGGCATGGCTTACTCCAGACACTGGGGACCAGTGTCAAATCACCAGGGGGAGAGTGTAGCGGGTATACACTTTTCTGTGTATTTAAAACTGGCACAGACATCAGTGATGTGCAGTTCCCTGCAGCCCAGCAGGTGGTGCTGTCGCCCTGGGCTGGGGTTGAACCATTGCTGTGTGCCGTGCCTCCTTTTTGTCCTCCCTCGGCAGCGGTATGGTGGGGCGGGGAACCCGCCGTGCTTGCTGGGAGAGGGTATAAAGGGGCCGGCCATCTTTGTCACAGGGTCGAGTCCCAGGCACCTTCAGCCTGAGGGCGGTGGTTCGTGTCGGTCCTCTAGGCGGCCTAGGCCTAGAGGACGTTGGGAGGTCGTGTTCCATCCCAGGCACCTTTAGCCTGGGGTGAGGTACTAGGATGGAGGTCTGGAGCTCAGTGCCCAACACTGAGTTCCGCTAGGGAAGGAGGTCCTAGGGAACCCAGGGATTGGGTACCCGAATCCGGAAGGCGTAATGGACCGGGGGGAGATACTCACTTGAAAACCTGGTGCAGCAGATTGCCAGTGACGGGTGAGCCTCCCATCGGAGACCGCCTGGAAGTTCATTGTGTCTGGCCCTACTCTCGTCCACACCTCCTTGTTTGTTCTGTTCTTTAAGGGAGTCTAACTGAATGTGCTGTTCACTTGAGAAGAATAAAGGAGTGTTGGACTTTAATGGTGTGGGGCTCTTTTCTGGAGGACATTGTTCAAGGTAACTCCAGGTGCATAACACTGACCCGAAGGTAAAGAAAGAACTTTGCTTGCACCGCACAGACATCTGCAGTGAAGGCTTGGCGTGGTGTCCCCGCTCTCTTCCCTCTAAGGTACCCCTAGACAAGAGACAGACAAGCTGATGCACAGAGGGGAGTGAGGAGGCCGCTACATATATATATATATTTTTTTAGAGATCTCTTTATTATTATTTTTTTAAATCAACAAAACTAGCACAAATACAGAAACAAAATACAAAACACAGTAGATGTTGAGCAATATACAGTATCTCACAAAAGTGAGTACACCCCTCACATTTTTGTAAATATTTTATTATATCTTTTCATGTGACAACACTGAAGAAATTACACTTTTCTACAACAAAAGTGAGTACACCCCTAAATGAAAATGTCCATATTGGGCCCAAAGTGTCAATATTTTGTGTGGCCACCATTATTCTTCAGCACTGCCTTAACCCTCTTGGGCATGGAGTTCACCAGAGCTTCACAGGTTGCCACTGGAGTCCTCTTCCACTCCTCCATGATGACATCACAGAGCTGGTGGATGTTAGAGACCTTGCGCTCCTCCACCTTCCGTTTGATAATGCCCCACCGATGCTCAATAGGGTTTGGGTCTGGAGACATGCTTGGCCGGTCCATCACCCTTACCCTCAGCTTCTTTAGCAAGGCAGTGGTCGTCTTGGAGGTGTGTTTGGGGTCGTTATCATGTTGGAATTCTGACCTGGGGACCATGCTTTGCTTCAGTATGTCACAGTACATGTTGGCATTCATGGTTCCCTCAATGAACTGTAGCTCCCCAGTGTTGGCAGCACTCATGCAGCCTCAGACCATGACACTCCCACCACCATTCTTGACTGTAGGCAAGACACAATTGTCTTTGTACTCCTCACCTGGTTGCCGCCACACACACTTGACATCATCTGAACCAAATAAGTTTATCTAGGTCTCATCAGACCACAGGACATGGTTCCAGTAATCCCTTAGTCTGCTTGTCTTCAGCAAACTGTTTGCGGGCTTTCTTGTGCATCATCTTTAGAAGAGGCTTCCTTCTGGGATGACAGCCATGCAGACCAATTTGATGCAGTGTGTGGTGTATGGTCTGAGCACTGACAGGCTGACCCCCCACCCCTTCAACCTCTGCAGCAATGCTGGCAGCACTCATACATCTATTTCCAAAAGACAACCTCTGGATATGACGCTAAGCACGTGCACTCAACTTCTTTGGTCGACCATGGCAAGGCCTGTCCTGAGTGGAACCTGTCCTGTTAAATGGCTGTATGGTCTTGCCCACAGTGCTACAGCTTAGTGTCAGGGTCTTGGCAATATTCTTATAGCCTAGGCCATCTTTATGTAGAGCAACAATACTTTTTTTCAGATCCACTTTGCCAGTTGCCATGAGGTGCCATGTTGAACTTCCAGTGACCAGTATGAATGAGTGAGAGCGATAACACCAAATTTAACACACCTGCTCCTCATTCACACCTGAGACCTTGTAACACTAACAAGTCACATGACACCGGGAATCGCTAATTGGGCCCAATTTGAACATTTTCACTTAGGGGTGTACTCACTTTTGTTGCCAGCGGTTTAGACATTAATGGCTGTGTGTTGAGTTATTTTGAGGAGACAGCAAATTTACCCCATTATACAAGCCGTACACTCACTACTTTACATTGTAGCATTTCTTCAGTGTTGTCACATGAAAATGTGAGGGGTGTACTCACTTTTGTGAGATACTGTATATATTTTATTGAAATCCTCACCAAATCACATTACTAATTTCCAATCTAGTATATAAATCGGTGATCAAAATAAAAGAATAACAACATAATAACAAAATAATGTCTAAGGCATAAGACCTTTCAGTCACCACAATGACAGCCAACTCGTATACATCTATAGCAGATAATATCATCAGCAATCCATGTAGTCTATATGACAATATATGTATTATATCAAAAATGTAGTATATTGGTGGCCGATGCCGTGCAAGGCTTGGCCAACCAATTAGCCCAAATGTTATTGTATTTGCGTGGACAACCTCTATTCACGTAAGTATCTCTAATGGTAAACTGTTATTGACCAATTGTTTCCAGTATAAAAGTTTAGGCTGGGAAGGTTTCTTCCAATACAGGATAATAGCTTTTCTAATATAAAATAAAGTAATATTAACAAATGTCCGCTCTGCCTCTGTAGGAAGAATATCCTCCACTCTACCCAACAAACATACTGACATAGAAATTGGCAAAGGGACAGATAAAATGGAGTTTAACAAAGCCACCACCTCTGCCCAAAAGCCTACAATATATGAACAGGTCCAGAAGATGTGTGAGAAGTCTCCCGGAGGCCATACCACCCCGCCAGCAGTCGGAAGAATGCATAGGGTTCATCTTGTGAAGTCGTAAAATAGGCTCCAATTTTAATTGAATCAGACGGTCTCTCAATGAGACCAAAGATCGAAAGGGAAAGTCCCACACATCCTCCCAATTGTCATTGTTTAAATCAGGAATATCCCGCAACCATATACCCATAAGACCCTCTAACACCAGGAGAGAAACTGTACTAAAATGAGAATACAGGTAGGTTTCTCCGAACAATCAGACCAAAGTAACTTTTCCAAGATAGATTGTTCAATCATTGGATTAGCTTGTGAGAACTGGGCATGGAAGGCATGGGAAAGCTGATAATATCTAAAAAAAATGGGAGCTGGGTAAATTAAAGGTTGAGGTAAGTAAAGAAAAGGAGGATAACTTCTGATTAGTAACAACCTGAGAAACCAACTTAACATTATGTTTAGTCCATACAATAGGTTCTGATAATTTATAAAACTGGAGTAAAGTCGGATTCAACCAGAGGGGGGCATTTGGAGAAGTTGTTACTCTAGTGTTCATATCTAAGGCCAGCCCCCCAAGCTCGAATAGTAGTAAGCATTGAGGAGGTCAAATGATAGGGGGCTAGAGGGCCTCTAAATAAAAGAAACTTAAGGGCTTCTATAGATTCTACCACTGCAGCTTCCAACTGAGTGGAAGGGTTGGATAAGTCTGGACACCGCAACCATGTGGCCGTCACCAGCTGAGTAGCTAAAAATACTTATAGAGATCTGGAAAAAGTTGAACCTCCCTGAGTATAGGGGCGCATCAGGGTGGTCAACTTATATGAAGGATTTTTGGGGCCCCATAAAAAAGAGGAAAATAATTGATGGAGTCTTACAAAAAACGATCTTGTGTTCCACTGGGGAGAATGTCTAAAGAAATATGTAAATTTTGGAATAATTTTAATTTTCAAAAGATTAATGCGTCCCAATAAGGATAACGATAAAGATTCCCATGCCTTCAACTTCGGCTGTATGTCGTTTAGGACTGGGGTCAAATTCAAAGAAATAAATTTTGAGGCCTGACGAGATATTACTACTCCTAGGTACTTAAAATTCTCTACCCACTGTAATGAGATGTCAGGGGGGGCTGTATTTTGAGCTTCAATATCTATTGGAAACAGCAATGATTTAGTCCAATTAACCTTCAACCCCGTAATGGTCAAAAAGGAATTAAATATCTGTAGAGCACCCTGCAAGGAGGGTCCAGCGTCATTTAGGAAAAGTAGGAGGTCTTCTGCATATAGGGTTACCCTCTCCTCCAGCCAGCCAACTCGCAGCTCTTTAATATTTGGAGAGATGCAGAGAGCCTCCGCCACCAAATCCATAGCAATGGCAAAAAGGGTCGGGCATAGAGGGCAGCCCTGCCGAGTACCCCTATATAGGGAAAAAGGGGATGACAAGCTTCCCCCTAGTCTCACTGCAGCTGTAGGATATATATACAAGAACTGTATCCACTTAGTGAATACCAATGGAAAAAGCCCATCCTACAGAGTACCTCCCACAGAAAAGGCTACTCGACAGTGTCGAAAGGCCTTTGCTATATCAAAGGAGACCACCACCCTGGTACCCATATTAAGATGTGAGGCCTGGATATTAGTATATAATCTACGCAAATTCACATCTGTGGCCCTCCCAGCCATAAACCCTGTTTGGTCCGAGTCAATAATTGTAGGCAATATAGGCTGTAATCATTGGGCAATGAGTTTTGTCAAAATCTTGAAATCTGTATTCAGAAGAGCAACAGGTCTGTAAGAGGCACAGGAGGATGGATATTTTGATGACTTATGGATCAGGACTATATGAGCGTGCCTCATTGAGTCCGACAGAGCCCCCTCCTTCAGATAATAGGAGTAGAGAGAAGCAAGAAAAGAAGCAAGAAGGTCTCCATTGACCTTATAAAATTCTATAGGTAGACCATCTGGTCCCGGTGGCTTCCCCATTGAACAGAACCAATAATTAGGAGAACCTCCTCTGAAGTTATAGGACATACTAAACTAAAGCCTCTCTCTCTGTATCTGATAACCAGACAAGCACTACCAGAACCAACCAAGCAGTCAGATGAGCAGGCAGAAAGTCTGGAGTCAACTGAGATGTATATAATGTCTGGTAAAACTGACGTAAGGCCTCTAAAATATTAGACTGTGAGGAAACCGTATCCCCTGAAGGGGTACGTATTTCAGAGATGGAAGTGGTAAAATGCTTGTGTTAAGCCATCATGGCCAGAAAACGAACATTCCGGTTTCCCTGCTCAAAATACCTCTGCTTATTTTTATAAAGATCCATCCTCGTGGACTCTGTCATATGAAGATGTAAAGCTTGTTTTGCATGTAGTAAACCATTAAAATTAATCTCTGATGGGTCAATTGCATATTGAACTGTTTGCTCTTCCACCGAGGCCTGAAGGGCATTGGTCTTTGCCCGTTGGGCCCTATGGACAGCCTTTATAGCAGATATATATTGTCCTCGAGTGTAAGCCTTAAAAAAAATATTAAAAGCCAGCAGCTACAAATACTGCAGCTGCAGACTTTTAATAAATGGACATTTACCTGTCCTGGAGTCCAGCTCGTCTCTCGGCTGCCCCCACCGCCATCATCGGTGAGGGAATCAGGAAGTGAAGCATTGCGGCTTTACTGCCCGGTTCCCTACTGTGCATGCGCGAGTTGCGCTGTGCCGTCCTCACTGTTCCCCTCTGTGTTCTAGGGGCCGTGTGTTTCCCAGAACACAACGGGGGGGACAGGAACTGACATACTGCCCGCAGGTCCCCGCAGAGACTATGCCCGGAAGTGGGTGCAAATACCTGTCTTAGACAGGTATCTGCACCCCCCTCCCCCCTGAAAGGTGTCAATTGTGGCACCGGAGGGGGGGAGGAATCCGATGAGCGGAAGTTCCACTTTAGGGTGGAGCTCTGCTTTAAAGGCGTCCCATATGTTTGCAGGAGTGGAAGAACTCTCATTAAACTCCCAGTATTCTGTAAGAAGAGGCGGGATTTTATCTATCACATCAGGATGTGACACCCAATGGGTTCCCAATCTCCATTGGGCTGCATCCCGAAAATAGGGGAGACAAAATGTAAGTAAGAATGGGGCACGATCAGGTAACCCACTTGGCAAATACTTGGCATCTATTATATCGGCTAAAATAGCAGGATTAGCGAAAGCCAAATCTATACGGGAGGCAGTCTTGCACGAGGTTGAAAAGCAGGAATAAGATCTATTTAAAGGATTCTTCCACCGCCTAACCTCTAGCAAACCTGCCTCCTGAGCCCAAGCAGAAAGGTCCACAGAAAAATATTTAGCGGGAGTTGGCCTATCTAAGTTAGGGTCAAGTATGGCATTGAAATCTCCCATAAATAATAATTTAGCTGGACAGTAGGATGTGATCCTCTCCAGCAAACTATATAGTAGGGCTCCAGAAAAAGGAGGAAGAATATACACATTAACAACAATATACAGTGCCTTGCAAAAGTATTCACCACCTTGGCTTTTTACTTATTTTGTTACATTACAGCCCTTAGTTCAATGTTTTGTTTTTTAATATGAATTATATGTGATAGATCAGAACACAATAGTCTAAGTTGGTGAAGTAAAGTTAGAAAAATATATACACAAAACTATTTTTCAGAAATAAAAAAATGATAATTGGCATGTGCGTATGTATTCACCCCCTTTGTTATGAAGCCCATAAAAAGCTCTGGTGCAACCAATTACCTTTAAAAGTCACATAATTTGTGAAATGATGTCCACCTGTGTGCAATCTAAGTGTCACATGATCTGTCATTACATATACACACCTTTTTTGAAAGGCCCCAGAGGCTGCAACACCTAAGCAAGAGGCACCACTAACCAAACACTGCATTGAAGACCAAGGAACTCTCCAAACAAGTAAGGGACAATGTTGTTGAGAAGTACAAGTCAGGGTTAGGTTATAAAAAAATATCCAAATCGTTGATGATCCCTAGGAGCACCATCAAATCTATCATAACCAAATGGAAAGAACATGGCACAACAGCAAAGCTGCCAAGAGACGGCCGCACACCAAAACTCACGGACCGGCAAGGTACTCAGAGAGGCAGCTCAGAGACCTAAGGTAACCCTGGAGGAGCTGCAGAGTTCCACAGCAGAGACTGGAGTAGTTGTACATAGGATAACAATAAGCCGTACGCTCCATAGAGTTGGGCTTTATGGCAAAGTGGCCAGAAGAAAGCCATTATTTTAAGCAAAAAACAAAATGACACGTTTTGAGTTTACGAAAAGGCATGTGGGAAACTCCCAAAATGTATGGAGGAAGGTGCTTTGGTCTTATGAGACTAAAATTTAACTTTTTGGCCATCAAAGAAAACGCTATGTCTGGTGCAAACTCAACACATCAAATCACCCAAAGAACACCATCCCCACAGTAAAACATTGTGGTGGCAGCATCATGCTGTGGGGATGCTTTTCAGCAGTTGGGACTGGGAAACTGGTCAGAGTTGAGGGAAAGATGGATGGAGCTAAATACAGGGATATTCTTGAGCAAAACCTGTACCACTCTGTGTGTGATTTGAGGCTAGGACGGAGGTTCACCTTCCAGCAGGACAATGACCCCAAACACACTGCTAAAGCAACACTTGAGTAGTTTAAGGGGAAACATGTAAATGTGTTGGAATGGCCTAGTCAAAGCCAAGACCTCAATCCAATAGAAAATCTGTGGTCAGACTTAAAGGTTGCTGTTCACAAGCACAAACCATCCAACTTGAAGGAGCTGGAGCAGTTTTGCAAGGAGGAATGGGCAAAAATCCCAGTGGTAAGATGTGGCAAGCTCATAGAGACTTATCCAAAGCGACTTGGAACTGTGATAGCCGCAAAAGGTGGCTCTACAAAGTATTTACTTTAGGTGGGTGAATAGTTATGCACATTGACTTTTTCTGTTATTTTGTCCTATTTGTTGTTTGCTTCACAATAAAAAAAAAAATTCAAAGTTGTGGGCATGTTCTGTAAATTAAATGATGCAAATCCTCAAACAATCCATGTTAATTCCAGGTTGTGAGGCAACAAAACACGAAAAATGCCAAGGGGGGGGGGTGAATACTTTTGCAAGGCACTGTATCTCTGGCCCCACAACCAAATTACAGCCAAAACATATTTTCCCTGAAGGTCAGAGTAAACACATTCTATTACACAAGGCAATGATTTGCTTATTAAGATTGTAACCCCTCTAGAGAACGAAGAATAGGAAGCATGAAAGGTCTTCTGAACCCAAGGCTTCTTAACCGTCAACACCTTCCAGTCTGGGCCAATTCTGACATTCCTCACCTACATGTATAAAACATTGTTTATTGATATAAAACTACTTAGACCCCCCCCCCCCAAACATTAAATCTTTTTTTAAGAAAATGCCCTGGAAAATGAAATGGTGGGTATTTCATATTTTTATGTCAGATGGTATTTGCACATATTTTTGGGAAAAAATACACTTTAATAAATTTTAATGCACAAAACAAAATATAATACCTAATTATTTGCTAAAATATAAAAGATGATGGATGGCAAGTACGATTCCAAACATGTCATGCTTTAAAATTGCATCCGTCTGTGGAATGGAGGCAAACTACAGTACCTAAAAACCCTCATAAGCGACACTTTAAAAACTTTACAGGTTACCAGTTTAGGGTTACACAGGACATCTGGAGCTAGAAATATTGCTCTCACTCTGACATTTACGGCCATACCTCAAATTTGTGGTGCGATTGCCGTTTACACATACGCATGGAACAGGTGCATACATTCGCATGTGTGCACAAGTATGGGCAGGCGGGGCGCTTTAGAATTTTTTTTTTTTCATTTTATTGTTTATTTTATTAAAAAAACAAAACATTTTTACATGGTTAATTTAATTATTTTTTTTGATCAACTTCATTGCTGTCACAAGGGGTGAACAACATCCCCTGTGATAGGATGGCCATGACAGGTCCTCTTTATGGAGAGATCAGGGGTCTATTATACCCCAGACCTCTCCTCTGGCCTCCAATGCCGCCAATCAAATACAAATAGGTCTGATCAGCTGCTTCCCTGGCCAGGTAAAAAAACAACCAAGACCAGAAGTGACAAAATCCTCATTGCCTCCCGGTTTCTGACATCACACAATGGAAGGAACAACATAAGTTCCTCTCACTGTGTGCCCGGAGCCAGATTCCGCCAGTTCTTTCCTTACTGGGCTCCCTGATAGGCGCCAGTGCAAAGAGGAGGACCTTCCACTGTCTGTAAAAGTAATCCAAGCTGATTTTTAGCCGCTCTGATTACTTTTACCGGCTTCAGAATCACTGGTACCGGTACATCAGTGGACAAGAAGAGGTTATGGTGACTAGGGGCCTAAATTACACATCTAATTTCCTGACTATCGGATTTTTGGAAACCATGGAGAACCAGGACAGTGGAAACAATTGGGCACACTGGCTCTCTTGAAACTGGTACTGATATGGCATTGATCGGGATACTGGTATGGGGTAAAGAAGTGAACTAAATGATGGTATAGGGCAGTGATTGCAAACCTTGGCACCGCAGATGTTTTGGAACTACATTTCCCATGATGCTCATACACTCTGCAGTGTAGTTGAGCATCATGGAAAATGTAGTTCCAAAACATCTGGGGTGCCAAGGTTTGCCATTACTGGTATAGGGTATGGCGGTCATCTGGATGCTGGTATGGTGGTGATCAGGACCATGGTATGGGGTATGACAGTGATCAGGATGCTGGTAGGGGTAAGGCAGTAATCAGGATGCTGGTATAGAATATGGCAGTGATCAGGATGCTGGCATGGATTATGGCAGTGGTCAGGATGTTGGAATGGAAAATGGAGGTGATCAGGACTCTGGTATGGGGTATGGTGGTGATCAGGACATTGGTATGAGGTATGGCTGTGATCAGGATGCAGGTATAGGGTATGGTGGTGATCAGGACTCTGGCATGGGATATAGGGGTGATCAGAATGCTGGTATGGCAATGATCATGATATTGGTATGGGGTATATTGGTTATCTGGAGATGCAGCTACTTGCACCCCCCCATCAAAAAAAACGTCCACGTTGCCCCCCTTCCTGCGCCTAATCCCTTCCCTTTAACCCTACCCTCCTTTTCCTGTATACACAGCCCCTTTTAATCCTACACCTCCCTTCCTGCACACACTGCCCTCCTTTAATGCTACACCCCTTCCTGCGCATACTGCCCCCCTTTAATGCTACACCCCTTCCTGCACACACTGCCTCCCTTTAATGCTACACCCCTTCCTGCATACATTGCCCCCCTTTAACGCTACACCTCTTCCTGAACACACTGCCCCCTCTTTAATGCTACACCCCTTCCTGCACACACTGCCCTCCTTTAATGCTAGTTGGTGATGACAGGTGGCGATCAGGGCTTTGGGCTGACTTTAGATGCAGCGAGTGGTGAGTAACATCATCCTGTGAATGACCTTGTTCGATGCCAGGATCTCAGCTCACTTCCGCTGTGTGCCGGTGCACCGGTGTGCAGGGGAGGGGCGGCGGCTCTAGAGGTGACATTCACTGGGGATGAGGAGGTGACAGGAGAGGAATGTGGCACTGGCCATGATTGCGCCCCAGGTGTCAGTGTGCCCTAGGCGGATGCCTAGTTCGCCTAGTGGTAGCACTGGCCCTGATCAGGACACTGATATGAGGTATGATGGTGTTCTGGAAGTTGGTATGGTGGTGATCAGGACACTGATATGAGGAATTGTGGTGTTCTGGAAGTTGGTATGGTGGTGATCAGGACACTGATATGAGGTATATCAGTGTTCAGGAAGTTGGTTTGGTGGTGATCAGGACGCCGATATGAGGCATGGCGGTGTTCAGGAAGTTGGTATGGTGTTGATCAGGACATTGGTATGGTGTATGGCATGAGCACTAGTGGTGCAACAGATCATCATTGATCAACAGCTTCGGATCGGCATACACATGATCTGCGGCGCAGGTAGAGGGGGGGCGAGCAGAGCAATAAAACACGCTGTAACAGCTGACATTGAAATTGTCTCCACTCTGCTCGCACCCATACAGCCCCGCCTCCTCCTAACCCCTCAAAATGTGTGCTGTTGTCCGTCCTTCCCTCTCCCCCCCCCCACATACCTCTCTCTACTGGCTCTGTCTTTGGTTCTACGTCCTCCCCCCGGCCGCCGAGTCTGGAGTTCTAGCACAGTGCTAGGACTCCTGTTTTGGAGGTGACAGGGTCAATAAAGAGAACCTGTCACCTCCAATTGCTATCACACAGGGGATGGTTTTCTCCTGTGTGATAGCAATAAAGTTAAGTGAAAAAAATTGATAAAAAAAAAAATTTTAATGAAAAAAATAATAAGAAATAATAATTAAATTAATAAAATAAAAAAGTAAATAAAAAGTAAAGAATAAGAAAAATAATATTAAAAATAACAAGAAAATTATACAAAAAAAAAAGTAAACGACAAGCTACAAATAAATAAAAATAAAAAAAGTGATAAAAAAGTGAAAAAAAAAGAAACAAAAAATATTTGAACTAACCGTGCCGCCCCTGCCATCTGGTTGCCATTCTCCATTGATTTTGGGGGGTGGTTCGGTTGGTGGGGTGGGGGTGCATTGCGGAACCTGGCCTTGGGGCGGCAGGGAGAGCAAATCCGCCCTCTCACTTCCTCCGCTCTGGCGAGGCTGCAATTTGGGGCACAGTGAGGCTGGATTTTGGGGCACAGTGAGGCTGCATTTTGGGGCACAATGAGGCTGCAACTTGGGGCACAATGAGGTTGCAATGGGGGCACAGTGAGGCTACAATTTGGGGCACAGTGAGGCTACAATTTGGGGCACAGTGAGGCTGCAATGGGGGCACAATGAGGCTGCAATTTTTTTTCTGATCCGAAAAATGATCCGATCCGTGACTCTGATCCGAGGAACGATCCGAACTGTGAGTTTTTTGATCCGTTGCACCCCTAATGAGCACTAATGACACTGGGACAGGTGACAGGTCCCAGCTGCATACTTTATTATTATTACACTTGGGGCAGTGATCAGGGACACTGGGGCAGGCTGGCACTGCAGTCTGTGAGTGTACATGCAGTCTGACAGGCATTCACCTCTCTAATGGTGTATGACCCGTGACATGAAACGGTCTTCTACAACCTCACCTCATTAGCAGAGTTTGGCTGTTCCTCACCCAGTATTATACCTCCTTCACAGCTGTTTCTGTTTCAGTTAGTGACTGTAATTAAACCTATTTATTAAATTGATGATCATTAGCACCTGCTTGGTATAATTGGTTAATCATACACATGACTCCGAACCTACAAAATCTCTGACAAGTGTAAAGCCCCATACACACTATCAGTTTTCTTGCAGGTTTTTCTCTTCAGGTTTACCAAAACCATGTAGTGCAAGGGCCTGCCTGATTGCATACAAATTGAAACTCTTAAGGTTTGACCTCATATTAGATGGTTTTGGTAAACCTGAAGAGAAAAACCTGCAAGAAAACTGATAGTGTGTATGGGGCCTAAGAGTTGATGCTGGTTTGAAGCCAAAGGGTAGTCATCAAATATTGATTTGATTAAAATGTCGCTTCTGTTCTGTCTCTTTGCATTTTGTAAATTGATACACATATACAATTAAAAGAACATTTTTTGAAAGCATTATTACTTTTTTTTTTTTACTTAATTTTTTTCTCATTATCCAACTTTAACTACAATTTTTTGGTGGTATTTAAGCACTATTTAATAAAAATAAAGAGTACAGTTGGTATAAGCCATTTATGCTGACTTTAGTAGACATTTATTAGCATCATGCTCAGAAGCAATCTTTCATAATTTGCCGACTCTGGGGACAGACACGGAATAATGAAAATTCCCCAGTTCTTTCTCACATCTACTAGTATAAATAGGGGTAACACCAGAGAAATTATATAATTTTCTCACACACCTTACAGATGCATAGAGTTATAACTGAAATATTTACACTCATGCCCATCGCTTCGGAGAGAAACACATCATTTCATAAGTAAAGTATTAGTATCACTTCCAAAGAAGTGCTTTGTCTTTTGATCTTCTCCTCTTCTAGAATTTTAGAATTTCCTCATGTTACCAAGGAATTCTAACAATATATAGAAATGTAAATATTAATACACATTGTATGTTTTACAGACATACAAGCCGTCTGCCTCAGGGGTGCATTAATACGGGGGGCATAATTGGTATTTGTCTCTGGAACCCACAAAAACAATGTCTTGACAATGAAGTGTCGTTATAGAGCTCCTGTCTCAATCCTAAGGTGCTATAGGAAGGTAAGTGAGCAATTGGAGAGGAGATTTTTAAATTTCAATATAATGTATGGGCTCAATGTGATTTAATGTATTTGTAGCACACAAACCCCTGTCTTTACCTGCATTTAATTAGGCTCCTTGCAGGCAGAGAGAGGCACACCGCACCACAAGCCCATACCCTCCTGTGTTTGGAGGTTGAGCGGTGTTAGTTTTCGGGCCTGCCTGCGGCTGGAGTTGAATCCTCCCGAGGATGATTCCCGCCCCTCTACCTTGAATAGATGCAAGTCTATTTTTCCCCAGTAATGTAACTGTCCACACCAACTGAAAGTCCAACTTCTATATTTATTTCACACTGGATAATAAATAGTCTCTTTAACAGCAGACAGGTTGGAACAAGACACAGGACAGCTTAGGTGGGAGGAGGTCCAGGCACAAACTCAAATGATTTCTTCAGACTGTTCAGGTTTCACAAACAGTTTTGGCGCACAATCTCTGCCACAGACCGTGAGGTTGGTCTCTGCCACAGACCTGGTGAATAAAAGTCACTTGGCCCATGTCAAGGAGAAAACCATCCCTCCGGAGAGTTACCAGAGGCCCTCACCATCACCACGACTCTGCACTAGGTCTTCGGAAAGGGTTACCTCCCTGGTCTCCTCATCTCAGATACGGGTCCCCTCGCAAGGCGGCACCCTGGGAGCTCTAGATCCCTAGCGGACCCCAGCCGAAGGTTGCTGGGTCCCGGGCCTTCAAAAATAGTACCTCACCCCAGACTGAAGGTGTCTGGGATGGAACAGGAACTCCATCTCCAGGCCTAGGGCACCCGGAGGCATCCCTCCTCATGCCCAGGCCGAAGGTGACTGTGTGCGGACGAACCACACACAATCAGGCTGAAGGTGCCTGGGTGTGGACGACAGAAGACCGACCTCAATGGAAGATGGCCGCCCCTTTTTATACCTTCTCCCGACAGGCACAGCAGGTTCCCCGCCCCGCCGTACTACTGCCGAGAGGGGACAGAAAAGGCACAGCCTTGTATCAGTGGTTCAACCCTGGCCTATGGCAACAGCGCCACCTGTAGGCCACAGGGAACAGCACACCAACACCATCTCCCATGAACAGAAATGGTCCATAAACCCTAACAATCAGTGTGTCTGAGCCTGATTACCACTCAGACACTTCCCCTAAATTTAACACCCCGCTACATATTGTTTCTGAAATTACAAAAATATAAAAGAGAGTGATTCACTATATTGTATCTAGTTCTAATAAGGATTCTAAATGTATATTTTATGAGATAAAAGTTGTACTTTGCTAGATGCAATTACAACGTGAAATAGATTGTACTGGAAAACTAACAAGAAAATTACCTTGGGTAAGTCCATGTATTAGAGTAAAGCTGACTGATACGCTGGGGGGCCCTCAATCAAAAAAATTATTTGTTTTCTACGCGGCCTTTTATGCCAGGAAGGCCATCCTGATACGGTGGAAGGAGCCCTCCCCCCGCCAATACAACAATGGAAAGCCTTAATTAACGCGGCCCTCCCCCTCTTTAACGTTTACCTATTTGGGGCGTAACTGCCCCAAAAAGTTTGATAAGATCTGGGCGGCCTGGGTGGGTGCGGAACAATGGGCCATGGACTAAGAGATGGGTCTTCAGACTTGTCTGCGTGACACTCTGCGAATGCTGTACCTGTTTGTCTGTTGAGGTTGTGTAGGTGCCTTTTATAGAGCTGTTTTATGCTGTACCTGCCACCGCACCCTATGTTAGACAACCCCCCCCCCCCCCTCCATCTTCATTATCCTGTTTGATATTCCAGTTAAGGCCTCCCATCTCGACGCAATGTGAGACCCCTTCCTCATTTTTCCTTCCCATCACCTGATGATGGGTTGGTTCTCTGGTCTTACGCTTTCCTCAGATGGGGGACCAAGGTTTGCTTGACTGGTATTGCTATATAATGCTACTGTTGGTTACTATATGTTTTGTTCTATCTATGGGTTAACCCTCTCTGAAGGAACAACTGCATCGACGATTGATTTATTGTGTAACATGTCTGAGACTATGTATGATCACTGCAACTTCTATCTCTGTTGTTTTGTTTATTTTCTTTTACAAAATAAAAAACTCTTCTGTTTATACCGATACCCCCAGCTAAGAGGGCTGCTGGTATATTTTGGGCCCTGTAGTGCACCGCTGTCAACCCCTGGCAATCGGCTCTACCCTCCCTTGGCACAGTTAGTAGGGGATGATAGGATTATGTGGCCTGCAACTCACGGTGACACAATCCTATGACAAGAACACACAGCAATAAATCACTACTATATTTAACCAGCATTTCTGCTAAGTAAATGACATAAACACCAGTATACTTGACCATTATGTATTTACTCGAATTAGTGGGTAAGCAAAAGAACAACAGTGTACATGTCATGTGCAGAGCCCTGCAATAAAATAGAATTTAAATGAGCAGACAAGTATACAGTATATTTGTAACCCACACTGTCCCCGCTGCAGCTATTCTCCCTCGTGGACAAGATGGCGCCCCGCAGTCTTGCAGAGAAACCTTTGCTAGCAACGGTGGTGCACTTTGAAGAATAAATTGTAATCCACAAGGGTAACAGGGATACTGTATCTGTCTCTGAGCAAGTGCTCTCTCACCCAACCGGACCAGTCCACGTCCGTTTCTTCTGCTGCTGTGTCTAGGTACACAGGTCTCTCGACATCCGAGTCTTCGGTCCTCCTGGCAACGATGCAGCAACAATGGAGAGACGTCCCTCAGGTTCCTCTATGAGAGCGGAAGGCTCTTTGGAGAAGGGCCCAGGCTTCGGGCCTAACGTCACAGCAAACTCAGACAGGAGTTCCACTTGCTGGGCGGGCGGTGTCCAAAGAGAAAGATTTCCGCTCCGCCTCCTCTTATAAAGTCCACCCCAGCAGTCCCTACACGGGGCAATGCACCCTGGGTGTCTCAATGTCTACTGGGTAATGTAGTTTCTGCGGGATTGAAGAGCAATATCCCGCTACATGTTAAAATAAGCTGACTATCCACTAGTATAATATAATATAATAATAATAATAATAATTTGAATCAATTTGCTCCAGTGGGGGACAAATGTGGATATTCCCTAGACCAGCTTTACCTATAAATGTTAGTATCCATTTATATTATGTACATATAGGAAAGAAGCCTTTGTTAAATCAATCTATTAAGCTGGCCGGGTAGGGAGTCTATTGCACATTTTCAAAGTTCTTACTGTGAAGAAGTCTTTCCATATTTGAAGATTAAGGCCCCTTTCACACTTGTACAACTTGTCCCACGATTTGTGACTGCAAAGTAGCATGCTAAGTCCTTCCCCATGACTACTTTGGTCCGACTTTAATGCCAGTTACACTGGCATTCCCTGAAGTCGCGTCAAAATCGCGCCCGCAAATCACGGCAAAATCGCAGCCACGAAAATCGCGGTAAAATCCCACGACATTGAAGTCGAAGTAGTTTGAAAGGGGCCTAAATCTCTTTGCCTCCAGAAGTAAAGATTGCCCCCTTGTCCTCTGTGATTACCTTAAAGTGAATAACTCAACACCAAGTTCAAGGTATGGACCATTTATGTATTTATAAACGTTGATCATGTATAAATCTCCTCTTTTCAAGAGAGAATAAATTCAGTTCCTCTAACCTTTCCTCATAGCTGAGCTCCTTCATGCCTCTTATCAGTTTAGTTGCCCTTCTCTGCACCTTCTCCAGTTCTCTGATATCCTTTTTGAGGTGCCCAAAACAGAACTGCATATTCCAGATGAGGTCTTACTAATGATTTGTACAGGGGCAAAATTATATCCCTCTCTCTGGAGTCCATACCTCTCTTAATACAAGAAAGGACTTTGCTCTCTTTGGAAACCACAGCTTGGTATGGCATGCCGTTATTGAACTTATGATCTACCAAAACCACCAGATCCTTCTCCACCATTGATTCCCCCAGTTGTACTCCACCTAGTATGTATGATACATGCATATTCTTATCCCCAAAGTGCATAACTTTACATTGATCAATAGAGGCGAATGGGCCGAACACCCCCGTTTGGTTCACATCAGAACAGAGAAAAAGTTCTGACTCGAATGGTGAACCCTATTAAAGTCTATGGGACCCGAACTTGATAAAATCAAAAGTCCCCATTTTGAAGGCTTATGCCGCGTACACACGACCGTTTTTCCCGTCGAGAAAAATTAAATTTTTCCCTTTGGACGAGAAAAACGATCGTCTGTGGGCTTTTTGTCGTTTATCTCGACGGGAAAAACGGCAGTAATCACGACGAGAAAAATTAGAACATGCTCTAATTTTTCTCGTTGTGATTCCCGTCGTTTTTTTCGGCGGCAGTTTTCCCATAGGGAAACACTGCCGCGGAGCCCACACACGGTCGTTTTTTTCGACCAAAAAAAAAATGTCATTTAAAATGGCCGTGTGTGGGGGGAACAAGCTGTTCCTCGTTTTTCACGTCGATTTTCTCGACGGTGTTTTCACCGTCTAAAAAAACGATCGTGTGTACGCGGCATTATATGGAAGTAAGCACTTTGTAAACTGTTGGCGCTATATAAATCCTGTATAATAAAAATAATAAGCTTGGGGTCTGGGTACTGCCTTGGGGGACATGTATTAATGCAAAAATGTTAATTTAATGTTTTTAACCACTTCAATACCGGCACTTTCACCCCCTTCCTGCCCAGGCCAGTTTTCAGGTTTCAGCGCTGTCGCATTTTGAATGAAAAATTCACGATTATGCAACACTGTACTCAAACAAGTTTTTTATCATTTTGTTTCCATAAATAGAGCTTTATTTTGGTGGTATTTGAAAAAAATGTTTTCTGTGTTTCTTTTATAAAACTTACATTTTCTCCTTCACTGATGAGGTGGCACTGATGAGGTGGCAATGATGGGCACTGATGATGAGGCACTTATATGCAGCACTGATAAGCAGCACTGATGGGCACTGATAGGCCACAGACGATAGTAATTTGCTATCGGTTTTTTAACCATCCGATAAATTTAAAACATGTTCTATTTTTAAATACTGTGAGGGGGTTAGCTCGGCAGCGGGTGTGTGTGACCCCCGGGATGGGCTCCCCACACAAAACAGGCCCAGCAAACGGAGGTTGTGGTTTTCAAAATCAAAAAGGTGCGGTTTATTTTCTATTTACAGTGACAAAACACAGCAAAGCAAAAGAAACATAAACAAAATAAATCCTGGTCAAGTTGACCTCTGACTAAACATACAGGTTTCCTAACTAACAACTGGGATCAGCCTAGGGCTGTCCTAGTCCCTAAGTCCCTGGTTTTAAATGTCCAAGCAAATAGCCACACAGGCTTTGTCTCACCGCACAGGGGTTCACTCTCCCTAGACAGTCCACACAGGTCTGGTTCCAGGCATGAGCTAACATCTAATGAAGCTGGGAGTTCTTATAGAGGCCTAAATGAGCTGACAAGGTTCAGCTGGTCTCATCAACTCCCTGTCTGTACGACGCCCAGCACTCTCCCTAGAGGTATGAGTCATCCATGAGCCCACTAGCCTTAGCTGGGCTTATACAACTCTCCACCTAGTTGTATAAGTCGGCGTAAAGCCTGAATCTGGGCGAAATATATCTACCCCCCTGGATGCAACCAGGTGACTTTACCTTCCTGCTGTCACATAGCCCCCCCTCTTGTTTTAACCTCGGGGTTGGAACACCAGCAATCAGGCATTCATGTACTCGAGACAAAGCATCCACATTCCCCATTTGAACGCCAGGGCGATGCTTTACTGTGAAGTTGAATTCCTGGAGGGCCAGGAACCACCTATTCACTCTTCTATTTGTTTCCTTGTTTTGAGCCATCCACTTTAACGGAGCGTGATCCGTAACCATGTCAAAGTGCCTACCTAGCAGGTAGTACCGAAGGGAATCTAGAGCCCACTTCACCGCTAAACACTCCTTTTCAACGGTGGCGTAATTTACCTCATGGGACTTCAACTTCCTGCTGAGGTAAATGACTGGGTGCTCTTCCCCGTTCCAGACCTGGGACAATACTGCTCCTAACCCCACATCTGACGCATCACTTTGTACGACAAAGTCTTTAGAGAAGTCGGGTGAGTACAACACTGGCTGGCTACATAAGGCTTGTTTCAAGAATTGGAATGCTGCCTCAGCCTCGGGGGTCCATTTAATCATGACCGACCCTTTCCCCTTCGTCAGGTTGGTTAGGGGCACAGCCTTAGAAGCAAAGTGGGGAATGAATCGCCGATAATACCCAGCGATTCCCAGAAAGGCTCGTACCTGCTTCTTGCTGTTGGGACGTGGCCAACTCTGGATGGCCTCGACTTTGTTGAGTTGGGGTTTTATTACTCCCCTCCCAATGGTGTACCCAAGATATTTGGCCTCCTCCTGCCCAATGGTACACTTCTTGGGGTTAGCCGTAAACCCCGCTTCCCGAACAGAGTCCAGGACTGCTTGCACTTTTGGCAGATGTGAGGCCCAATCTGTGCTATGGACAATTACGTCATCCAGGTAAGCCGCAGCATACTTCCGATGGGGCCTCAGCATCTGGTCCATTTTCCGCTGGAATGTGGCCGGCGCATTCTGTAACCCGAACGGCATTCTTTTATATTGGAACGCCCCGTCTGGGGTTACAAATGCGGTTTTCTCTTTGGCCGACTTGGCCAGGGGGATTTGCCAATACCCTTTTGTGAGGTCAAGAGTCGTCATGTATCGGGCTGTTCCCAGCCGGTCGATCAACTCATCTATACGTGGCATGGGGTAGGTGTCAAATTTTGTAACTTTGTTCAACTGACGAAAATCGTTACAAAATCGCCAGCTCCCATCCGGTTTAGGCACCAACACGATGGGACTAGACCAATCACTTTGGGACTCCTCTATCACCCCTAAGTTCAGCATTTTCTGTACTTCCTCCCGTATTGCCTCCCGTCGGGCCTCTGGGATCCGATAGGGTTTTAACTTCACCCTTTCACCGGGCGGGGTAATGATGTCATGCTCTACCCCAGATGTTTGTCCCGGCAGCTCAGAGAATACCTCCTTGTTGCGAAGCACAAACTCCTTAACCTCCTGTTGTTGGGGTTGTGACAAGGTGGCTGCTATTCCAACCTCAGGAATCACGCAACCAGTTTGAGCTGGTGACCAAGTGTCTGCGACTAGGGACTCTCTATCCCTCCAGGCTTTCAACAGATTAACGTGATAGATCTGTTCGGGCTTTCGCCTTCCTGGTTGTCTGACCTTGTAATTCACTTCGCTCACTTTTTCCATTATCTCGTAGGGGCCTTGCCATTTGGCAAGGAATTTACTTTCAACCGTAGGGACAAGTACCAGTATCCTATCCCCCGGGGAAAAGGTACGGGTCTTGGCTCCACGGTTGTACACTCTCTGCTGTGCTAACTGCGCTTGGGCCAAATGTTCCTTCACGATGGGCATTACCTGTGCAATTCGGTCTTGCATCAGGGCGACATGCTCAATCACACTCCTGTGGGGAGAACTCTCACTTTCCCAAGTTTCCTTGGCAATATCCAACAGCCCTCTTGGGTGTCTCCCATACAGTAACTCAAAGGGGGAGAATCCCGTAGAGGATTGGGGCACCTCCCTAATAGCAAACATCAGATAAGGAAGTAGACAGTCCCAATCCTTTCCATCTCTATCCACCACTTTCTTCAACATTTGTTTTAGGGTTTTGTTGAATCTTTCAACCAGCCCATCGGTTTGGGGGTGATACACAGATGTACGTAATTGCGTCACTTTGAATAATTTACACAGCTCCTTCATAACCCGGGACATAAAGGGTGTACCTTGGTCCGTAAGCAGTTCTTTACAAATACCCACCCGGCTAAACACAAGAGATAGCTCTTTGGCTATGGTTTTGGCCGAGGTATTTCGGAGAGGGATCGCTTCTGGATAACGGGTGGCATAGTCCATTATAACTAATATGTACTGGTGCCCCCTAGCGGACTTGATTATAGGACCTACCAAATCCATGGCGATCCTCTCAAACGGGACCTCAATGATGGGTAGAGGGACCAGCGGGCTACGGAAATGTGGCATCGGGGCCGACCTCTGACACACAGGGCAGGAGGAACAATAATTTTCTACGTCCTTCATCACCCCCGGCCAATAGAATCTCTGTAATACCCTCTCTCGGGTTTTCTCTGTCCCCAGATGACCTCCAAGAATGTGCCCATGGGCCAACTCCAACACCAACTTCCTGTAAGGTTTGGGCACCACAAGCTGCTCAACGGTTTCTTCTGCCCTTTTTGCCACCCGATACAGTAGGTCCTTCTCTACGCTGAAGTATGGGTAAGTGCAGGTATTATCTGGGTTCACTAACTCGCCATCTATTTTCACTACGTTTTCCCGTGCCTTTATTAGGGCGGGGTCTTTCAACTGTTCTGTGGCAAAGTTTTCCCTGTGAACCTCAAGATCAGAAAACTCCACAGACGGTAGGTTTTCGTCTGAGGAGGTGGGCTCCTCTCCAGTTTCTTGAGTCTCCCCTGCCAATACTGATAAGGGAAATTCCGGAGAGTCCTCACCACTCTCAGGGGAGTTTTGTCTATCACATTCCTGGTACATAGGGGCACCAGTGAGGGGCTCAGGATCATCCCACAGTTCCCAGAACTTCGGAAAATCCCTTCCCACAATGGCGTCATGCGGTAACTGAGATACTAAGCCCACTGGATGAGAGAGGGTACCTTTGGGGGTCTCGAAACACACTGTAGTCACTGGATACTCTCGGGTGTCCCCATGCACACAAATAACAGCTACCTTGCTATTCCCAGAGACCTCTGTTTTAACTAACTCAGCCTTTATCAGGGTCACAAGGCTACCTGAATCCAGCAATACCACAACATTTCTACCATTAACACACATTTTGCATAAATGTTTCTCAGTTCCTCGAATGGCAGTGCATGCGACTGTCGCACACAGCGACTGACGTCTGCCCGTCAGAAAGTCACACTGCATGGGTTCCTCCACAACCGGGCAATTGGCTGCAATATGTCCCGCTTGCCGGCAGCGGTAGCAAACGATCCTTCTTGCCGCCTCTTGAGCCGCTGATTTCCCAGGCTGTTCTCGCCAAACTTGGGGTAGAGCTCCCACCCTGTCACTCTCTCCACCCTCACCCCTTGGAATCCTCTTATCCGCCCCTGGGGATGGTCTGGTCTTAGGGTGGAAAGTCCGAGTGTCTCTGGAAGAGGCCGTCAGGTTCTCTGTAGCCAAGTATTTCTCCACACGATCCACAAGACCATCGGCCGTCTCTGGGTCTCCATGGCTTACCCACTTTTGGATGGCAGTAGGAAGAGCTCTCAAAAACCGATCCATTACAACACGTTCCACAATCTTTGGTGCGGACAAAGTCTCTGGCTGTAGCCACTTTCTGCTCAGGTGAATGAGATCATACATTTGAGACCTGGGGGGTTTTCCAAGCTGGAAAGTCCAGTTATGCACACGCTGAGCCCGGACAGCCTGGGTGACACCCAGCCTTGCCAATATTTCAGCTTTTAGCATCACATAGTCTTTTGCTTGGTTAGGCTCTAGGTCATAGTAAGCTTTCTGCGATTCACCAGTTAACAGAGGAGCCACCAGTCCAGCCCACTGCTCCTCAGGCCACTTTTCTCTTTCAGCGGTCCTTTCAAATGTGGTCAAAAATACCTCTGGATCATCCTCTCCAGTCATTTTTGTCAATAAACGACTCACCCCAAAGGACGCGGTATTAGTGGGACGGCTTTCCTCACTGGTCTGCGGACGTTGCTGCATTACTGCTTCCATCTGTTGTTGTAGTCTCTGCTCTTGCTTCTGCAACAGGTCTATGAAGCGGGCCTCAGATTGCTGCTGGGCTCGTTGCTGAGCCTCCAGACTCTGTTGCAAAGTTGCGTTTGTCTGCTGCTGGGCTGCAAGGCTCTGTTGATGAGCTTGCTGCTGGGCTGCGAAGTTCTGTTGTTGAGCTGCAAGGCTCTGTTGATGAGCTGCAAGGCTCTTTTGCAAACCTGCATTTGTCTGCTGTTGATTGGCATTTGCTAGAGCCAGCTGCTTCAGTATCTCCTCCATGCTGGCTTAAAAAAAACTGCCACTGGTTCTCCACCAACTGTGAGGGGGTTAGCTCGGCAGCGGGTGTGTGTGACCCCCGGGATGGGCTCCCCACACAAAACAGGCCCAGCAAACGGAGGTTGTGGTTTTCAAAATCAAAAAGGTGCGGTTTATTTTCTATTTACAGTGACAAAACACAGCAAAGCAAAAGAAACATAAACAAAATAAATCCTGGTCAAGTTGACCTCTGACTAAACATACAGGTTTCCTAACTAACAACTGGGATCAGCCTAGGGCTGTCCTAGTCCCTAAGTCCCTGGTTTTAAATGTCCAAGCAAATAGCCACACAGGCTTTGTCTCACCGCACAGGGGTTCACTCTCCCTAGACAGTCCACACAGGTCTGGTTCCAGGCATGAGCTAACATCTAATGAAGCTGGGAGTTCTTATAGAGGCCTAAATGAGCTGACAAGGTTCAGCTGGTCTCATCAACTCCCTGTCTGTACGACGCCCAGCACTCTCCCTAGAGGTATGAGTCATCCATGAGCCCACTAGCCTTAGCTGGGCTTATACAACTCTCCACCTAGTTGTATAAGTCGGCGTAAAGCCTGAATCTGGGCGAAATATATCTACCCCCCTGGATGCAACCAGGTGACTTTACCTTCCTGCTGTCACAATACCGATGGAAAAAAGACCGAGGGGGCCCATACACGATCGGTTTGTCTGATGAAAAAAGTCCATCGGACTGTTTTCATCGGTAAAACCTATTGTGTGTACATGGCTTAAGTGTCCCTTTAACCTGATTGGTTAGTGTAAAATTCAAAAATGGCATTTATAAGAAAACTCCCAATACTGGCCGTCATTATGTTAATCATTTTAGAGGCTACACTCACCTCATACATGCATATATTTTTACACAAAAACAAATGTTCATTTGTTAGTCTTTTTTAAGGTATTGCAACTGCAATCAGTGAATCGTGGGTGCAATGTCAGGCTCCTGCAGACACTTCCTATAGTTCTCTGCCTGTACCTCTGTATGGCCTTGCTGTTAAAGAGCTAAGGAAGTATCAATGGACTCAGAGTGCATTGATCAGCACTCTCATATGTCTCTTGAAAACAAAGTCTATTTGCCATGGTGACACACAGGACTTGTAGTTCATTTATTCACAGATCTCTTTGCCTGCACAACATCACCAATGTTTTATGTGGCAGTGGCTGCGGAGAAGAGGAACTCCTGACTCTGGGATGAGGGTTGGGGTGCTTAGGATCATTTCACATATTACACCCTAAATATGGGTGCAACATGTAATATGTTCCTAAAAGTCAACCTAACCTTTAATTCCTGTTGCAACATATCGGCAAAAAAAAAAAAAAAATGTAAAAAAAATATATACATATACTTTTTCTTCATCATGAATTCCTTCTATGGTACCGTTTTATAAATCATTTGTATCTTGCAGAAAAACACATATATCTGGTGGCTTTATTTAATCTGCTATGTACAAAAAATGTGTGAGGTCAATCAGACTCAGGTCACACAGATTCGTTTACTTGGGTTCTGTGGTCTGGCCAAATTTAAAGCCCTATTATTTATTGTGGTTCTTTTAGCCTACCTTATCATACTCGGTGGAAACCTTCTGATTATCATTTTGGTAACAACTGTTGATCATCTTAAAATCCCGATGTTCTTCTTCCTCAAACACTTGGCCACAGCAGATGTCCTACTGACCACCAGTGTTGTCCCCATGATGCTGGACATTATATTCATTGAGGAAGGAAGATTATCATTTGTTGGATGCATTACTCAGTTGTATGTCTTTGGCATTTCTGGATTCTTGCAATGTCTTCTGATTGCTGTTATGTCTTATGATCGATACTTGGCTGTTTGCAAACCATTGCATTATGCTTCAGTTATGAACCCTCGTGTTTGCCTCCAGTTGGTTCTTGGCTCCTGGTTCTTAGCTACCCTGGTAACATCATATGAAATAATGGTGGTGCTTCAACTTAGCTTTTGTGGAATTAATTATATTGATAATTTTTTCTGTGATTTTGGACCAGTAGTGGAGCTGTCCACCTCAGACACATCCAGTTTGATGCTACAAGACTTTGTAATTTCCATATTCATGATATTTTGCCCTTTCACTTTCATAATCATAACCTACATGTACATTTTCTTCATCATCCTAAAGATATCTTCTGCTTATGGTCGAAGAAAAGCCTTCTCCACATGTAGCTCCCACCTGGCTACTGTCTGTGTCTATTATGGAACTTTGATCACCGTATACATGGTACCAGTAGATGACAGCACAGCGAGCATAAACAAATATAGGTCTTTGCTGTACACTGTGGTGACACCACTGATGAATCCCATTATCTACAGCCTCAGGAACCAGGAGATCAAGAAAGCCTTGCGCAAATTTGTCATCAAACTCAAAAAAGACCACTTTAAATTTTGAGAGTGCACTTTTTATTTGAATTTTCTTCATAGTTTATTTTTTATATGTTAATAGAGACTTCAGACATGAGCAAACATTTGTTTAGGTCAGAGGTGCCCAACCAGTTGCCAGGGGGCCACATGTGGCCCACAGAGCCCTCTGATGTGGCCCACGACCTCCTGCTCTGGGATAGCTGGTTGGCAAGCCCAGATTGCAGGTTGCCGACCTGCCATCCGAGAGCATCAGTGTTGTAAATGAAGCCGGCGGTAGAGGAAGCAAGTGGCTTTTTAGAAAGTGCACCACACCTGCAGGATATAATAGACGTCTTTGGCAAAGTGCAGCTAACCGGTGGGAAAACCACAGGTACACTGAACTGCAATAGATCGCAGACCATCAGTGTAAAAGCAGCCTTAGGCCCCTTTTACATGATCGGTCCGACCCAATCGGACCCTCCATTCACCTCTATGGAGCGGCAGATGTAAACAGAGTTTTGTCCGTTTACACCTGCCTACCTCCAATCCAAACTGCTAAAAAAAAAACAGATTGGATTGGATCTCTTTCTGCTGAATGTCAAAAACGTCCCCCGAGTAGAGGGAGGTTTAGAGCATTCTAAATGACCAATCAGAAGCCGCATAGCCCGTCCTGTCAGCTATGAAGACATTGCGTGGATGGAGAGAGCATTTCTAAGCACCGGGTTCCTGGTGTGGATATATCGGGGCTTAAATTAGGAGGTTGCGGCGGTCCAGGTCAGCGGGACCAGGGGGAGGGGGGGGCGAGGAGGGGTACCTGTGTAAGTTCACCTCACAGATTTTTCTGTAAAGGTGAACTCGCACTTTAAGTTCAGTCACTTTTGGCCCCTTCCAGCCCTGGCCAATTTTCAGCTTTCAGCTCTGTCACATTTTGAATGGCAAATACTCAGACATTAAACACTGCACCCAAATTAAATTTGTATATATTTTTTTGAGACAGATAGAGCTTTCTTATGGTGGTATTTAACCCCTTCCATACCGAGCCATAGCAAAATGACGCTGGCAGGAACCCTCTCTCCCCCAGGGTGGACGTCATATGACGTCCTGGGTTTGAGGGGGGATATCTGAATGATGCCTGCAGCTAGAGGCATCATTCAGATATCCTTTTTTTCAGCCGGCGATCCTGCGCACAATAAGAATGATCATAGCGGTGGTTCCACCGCTTGATCGTTCTTATAGGCGGCGGGAGGGGACATACCCCCCCTCCCGCCGCCATCCGGTGCTTCTCCGGGCTCTCCCGTGCGATCTTGGACCCGGAGAGAATCGTCGGCGCCGGTGATGGGTCACGTGATGAGCATAGAGATGACTGGTGACCAGATGGTCATCAGTCATCTCTATGATCGTCGGAGGCCCGGGTGCGATGTGATGAGGTCACACCCGGGTCCTCAAATGTAAACAAAGCCGCCATTGCGGCTGCAAGTATGAGATCGTGAAAAAAAATTCACTGATCTCATGCTTTCCAGCCTGGAGGAGAGATGTGGGGTCTTATTGACCCCACATCTCTCCATAAAGAGGACCTGTCACAAACATTCCTATTACAAGGGATGTTTACATTCCTTGTAATAGGAATAAAAGTGATAAAAAAAAGTGTAAAAAAAAAAAGTAAAAAAAAAAAAAAAAGTAAAATATATATATTTTTTTTTTCCAAACGCCCGTCCCCAATAGCTCGCGCTTAGAAGCGAACACACACGTAAGTCCTGTCCGCATATGTAAACGCCGTTGAAACCACACATGTGAGGTATCGCCCGCGTGCGTTAGAGTGCGTGCAACAATTCAAGCACTAGACCTCCTCTGTAACTCTAACCTGGTAACCTGTAAAAATTTTCAAAGCGTCGCCTATGGAGATTTTTAAGTACCGAAGTTTGGCACCATTCCATGAGTGTGCGCAATTTTAAAGCGTGACATGTTAGGTCTCTTTTTACTCAGCGTAACATAAGCTTTCATATTTTACAAAAAAATTGGGCTAACTTTACTGTTTTTTTATTTTTTAATTCATGAAACCATTTTTTTCCCCAAAAAAAGGAGTTTGAAAAATTATTGCGCAAATACTGTGCAAGATAAAAAGTTGCAACAACCGTCATTTTATTCCCTATGGTGTCTCCTAAAAAAAACATATATAATGTTTTGGGGTTCTGAGTAATTTTCTAGCAAAAGAATGATGATTTGTACATGTAGGAGAGAAGTGCCAGGATAGGCCCGGTATTGTAGTGGTATAAAAAGCCCTGTATGGAAAGGGTTAAACACCACTGTTTTCTTTATTTTTTTATATATAAATTAAAAAATACCAAAAACTTTGAAAAAATGTTTTTCTTAGTTTTTGTTATAACATTTTGCAAATAAATAATCTTTCTTCATAAATGTAGGTTAACATGACAACCTACATCATTTCTTGAGGCCCTAAAATGTCAGGACAGTACAAATACCCCTCAAATGCCCCTTTTTTTGGAAAGTATACAGTCTGAGGTAATTAGCAAGAGGCATGGTGAGTTTGAGTTTTTTTAAGTTGTAGTTTTTTGTCAAAATGTGGGGGAAAATTATGAAAGTAAATACAATTATTTTTTTCCCAACGAAGTTTTCATTTTAACAATTTTTTTCTCACACACAGCATAGGCATACTTCCAATTACACCCCAAAACACATTCTGCTACTCCTCCCGAGTATGACGATACCACATGTTCTAGGGGCACAAATTACACATCTAATTTCTTGACTACCTAACACATTTTTAAAGGCCCTGGGGTGCCTGGACAGTGGAAACACCTATAAAATGACCACATTTTAGTAAGAAAACACCTCAAGGTATCTTCTAAGAAGCATGGGAAGTCTTCTGAAGTTATGCTTTTGCCACAAGTTTTTGGAAAATAAGGACTAAAAATGTATTTACTTTTACGCAAAGCTGTCATTTAACAACATAATTCTAATTAGGGTTGTCCTGATACCGATACTAGTATCGGTATCGGGACCGATACCTGCCATTTGTGCGAGTACTTGTACTCGTAGAAATGCTCCCAATGCCTAATCCGATACCTGCAAGCAGAAGTCGGCAGGTGGAGAGGAGATCGATCTGGCAGCAGTAGAACTACGGTAAGCTGGCTGGGGCAGGGAGCCGCCGCATATTCTGTACAGAATCCAAAGCGGTAACCAGAGCCGTCAAATTCGGTACAGGAAGTGACGGCTCCGTGTCTCCGTCAGAGGTTAAACATCAGGACGCCCATCTTGGTACACCCTGCACTCGGCTGCAGTAAGCCAGCAGCGGACATCTTTTTACACCCAGCCTATATAGTTTGGGCTGGGTGTAACAAGATGTCCGCTGCTGGCTTACTGCAGCCGAGTATGGTGTAGCAAGATGGGCGTCACAGCATACTTACTAGATGTTAAATGTCATGAATGATGAGAGGCAAGGAAGGATTTTGCAATGCTATATGCAATATAGCATTGCAAAATCCTTCCTTGCCTCTCATCAGTCATGTCATTTATTATGCATTTGCCAGTCAGTGCTGCATTTCAGTGCCCATCGGTGCCTGCCCATAAGTGCCGCCTATCAGTGCCCATAAGTGCCACCTATCAGTTCCCATCAGTCAGTGCCAGCCATCACTGCCAACCACCTGTCAGTGCCACCGATCAGTTCCCATAAGTGCCACCTATCAGTGCCCATACAGTGGGGCAAAAAAGTATTTAGTCAGCCACCAATTGTGCAAGGTCTCCCACTTAAAAAGATGAGAGAGGCCTGTAATTGTCATCATAGGTATACCTCAACTATGAGAGACAAAATGTGGAAACAAATCCAGACAATCACATTGTCTGATTTGGAAAGAATTTATCTGAAAATTATGGTGGAAAATAAGTGTAGCAGGGTCCCCTTTAAGACTCCCAGGACTACCTTACCCATAACCCCTTTCGGCAATGTTTCCACCCCAGAGACTCATGGGAGGGGTTATATAAGGAAGAGGCGAGGCGGAGCTCGGCCTCTTTGGGACACGAGACTTCAGTGGAGAGATCTTCCTGTGCGGATCCGCTGTGGTGCAAGGCCTGAAGCCTGGGGCCTTGCGCTGCTACCCAAAAGAGCTTTCCACCCCATCGTGAGCCTGGGTGGCATCTGACTCGGTTTTCTTCAACCACTGCTGAGCCGGAGACCAGACCGCTGCAGACGCTGTGTGTGGAGACACAGCAGGTGGAAGTTCCCGGACTGGGATCGCATCCGGAGGGGTGAGCGAGCACAGGCTCAATCCACAAATACTGTATACCAGTTCCTATTTCAGTTATTTTCCCCCACTGGAGATCCATAGCAGAACTGAGTCAAATGGATCTCTAGTGGAGTTACTGTGTTGGCATTTTTACCCCCCCCCCTTGGATTACAAATGTGTTCCTGAAATGTGCACCACCGTTTAAAGACTTGCATGCAAAGAATTTTACCCCCCTAGAGACTGTGTTATATGGTCAGGCCTGGCCATCTATATAGTTTATTTAGTTGCTGCGCCATAGGGCGCATAGTGAAGTACTGTTACACGTGGCGCGTGTGCGCCATATCTTAATAGTTATAGTGTGACTATTGCTGCAGGGCTCTGCAGATAGATTCATGTGATCTGTTACAACTGTTGATTTTATTGCCAGTAGAAAGTAAATTCGTTATTCTTCTATCACTGCATTGGTGTTTGAATTTAATCATAGAGCATAAGATATACACATATTACCCTAGACTAACTGTGCCAGAAGGGGGTCGAGTAAATTGCCGGGGGTTGGCGGAGCTGTCTTCAGGGCCCAAACTAAATCTGCGGCCCTCTTAACTGAAGGTATCGCTACACGTGGGGGTTCTCGTCCGGGATCCTGATACAGCAACAGAAGACCCCAGAGGTACCGGCATGGACCCGCTAACAGTAAAAGCGTGGTGTGAAACATCCAGAGCAGACCCGGACACGTCGGTAGTCATCAGCCTCCCAGGAGAGGAGTGGTCGACAGAGTCGGTAGAGCAGCTAATGGTGTCCGTGTCCCCAGATTATACACCAAGGGTAACGGAGATAAAACCAGACCCAGATACCTCATATCAGTATGCGCTAGTGGAGTACTGGGGTGGGATGCCAGAGACTTTCAAGCACAACTGTGTGCGGACGCCAGACAACAAAACCTATAGGTTAACGCACGCCATGACTATAAAGAAGGAGCCATCACCAACGGGATCACTGCAAGGGGCAACCCGTGTCTCACCTGAAAGAAGAGACAGGGTGACGCCTCCGGGGGCACCTGCACCCGTCACGGCCATATCACCAGAGCTGATAAATGCCATAGGGGATCTGCTAACCAAATGTCAGACGACAAGCACGGTACATGTAGAGACTAGCTACCGGAGACTAAAGACATTCTCAGGGAAGCTCCCTGTTCCTGCAGGGGAAGAAGATTTTGATACTTGGGTGGAGCAGGCATTACAAGCAGTAGAGGAATGGGAGGTGCCTGAAGCGCAGAAGAGGCAATGAGTGATAGAAAGCCTCAAAGGTGCAGCAGCAGAAGCAGTGAAAAGTTTTCGGTTTGGGAATGCAGACTGCACGGCTCAAGACTGTCTAACCATGCTACAGGAAGAGTTTGGTCAATTGGAAAAGGTGACAGAGATGGTCTACCAATTTGAACATACTTTCCAACAGCCGAAGGAGAAACTTTCAGAGTATGTTAGGAGACTGAACAGGTTGCTGTGCAAGATTGTGTTGAAGAAGGGAATGAAGCCCCAAGATACAGATGCGGCAAGAATGAAGCAAGTCTTAAAGGGAGCGTTGCGCTCGGATCCAGTCTGGCTGCACCTGAAAACCTCGGGAGGAGGAACGTCACTGACTTACTCTGATTTGATAAAAATCATCAGAGATGAGGAGGCACTACAACAGGACCAGCAAATGATTAAGACAAATGTTGCCCCCGCACAGGTGTTAGTCAACCCAGTAATGACCCCTGAAAGAGACCCAGAGGTAGACACTTTAAAATCACAAATGTCCAAAGGTGTTAAAGATGTTGACCTCTCTGATAGCAAAAGACCCAGAAGGCCCCAGGAGAGAAGTACCAAGGAAGGAACTATTCCCAATTGCCTCAGCACCCGCATCTTTACAAGAATGGGGAGATATAGTCTGCTTTAACTGTGGAGGAATTGGCCATATTGCAGCTACATGTTCCAGTCCCAAGAAGAAGAAAACAGATAACCGCAAGCCGACGGGAAACTCCAGAGGGCCCCGGTGAAGGAGTCAACCGGGTGCCCATCATCTTCAGAGAGCTCCAAGCTGAATGTGAAGCAGAAGAAAAGAGGAGACAAAACCCCTCAGAAGAAACACAACATTCCTCAACAGAGATACACCCCAGAGAAAGGGGGCAAGACCCCTCAGAAGAGACACAGCACTCCCCAGAGGGGATGCACACCTAAGAAAAACAATAATATCCCTCAGCGGGTCTGTACACCCATTGAAAGGAGGGAAATCAATGCATACCAGGCTCAAGAAAGACTAAAGTCCAATGGGAGTTGGACGAGAGAGAGTCTGAAGGGAAAGAACCAGAATAAGGCGACCCCTGCCAGGCCATATCCGGAGAAGCTGGTAGGCCCATCTCCTATAGTGCCCATTCAAGTGGAGGGAGTCTACACCAGAGCCATCTTGGATACTGGGGCACAAGTGACCCTATTATACCGGGATTTCTACGATAAGCACTTGAGTCACCTGCCCATCCAGAAGATAGAGGAACTGGAAATATGTGGGATTGGAACCCAGAGTTTCCCCTACGATGGCTATCTGCCCGTCAAGATGACCTTTGACCCATCTGTGGCTGGGAAGGCCGAAGTGTTTGACACCCTGGCAGTTGTGTGCCCTCGGCCGCCAGGAGCCAACAAGAGTTCCCTTATAATAGGGACAAACACGGACCTGGTCCGAAGACTCCTGACCCCTCTAGTGAAAGAGAAGGGGCAAGCGGCCACCAAGATCCACCCCATGCTGAAGACGGCCTACCAACGGCTGGTCCTAGAGCAGAAGACCCCAGGAGAGGGGATAGGGAAGGTGTGGAGACTTGGAAGAGAAGGGGTAGTGTTGCAGCCCGGCGAAGTAACCTGTCTCAGAGCCACTGTGAAGCTTACTTGGGAGCAACCTGGACCCTTTGTCATGCTGGAGTCCGACCCAGTGGAAGAGTCCTCCGGTCTGGAAGTGATACCAGAAGTGATTCCGCTGAAGGCCCTGAAGAAGGCCCATTGTAGAGTTCCGGTGAGTGTTAGGAACACTACAGGTGGCTCCATGGAAATCCCAGCCAGGATGCTGCTGGGCCAGGTGAGCTCTGCTGCCCCGGTTACCCTGTCAGAAGTCAAGGGGACGGGTGAAGGAGGAGACGTTTGGGAGAAGCTGTCCATGGAAAACCCGAATCTGCCCAGGGCTTGGAAAGAGAGAGCCAAGGCCCAGTTGACCAGATGGGAGAAGATCTTCTCCAAAGATGAGTTCGATGTGGGGTGTGCAAGGAGTGCCACCCATCGAATCCGCCTCCAAGAAGACAAGCCCTTCAGAGAGAGGGTCAGGCGGGTCCCACTAGCAGATCTGGAGGATCTAAGGGAACAACTCACAGAACTCAAGAGGACTGGTGTGATCCGGGAGTCTAGAAGCCCCTATGCCTCCCCGATAGTGGTGGTCAGGAAGAAGAATGGGTCGTTGAGGCTCTATATAGACTACAGGACTCTCAACAGGAGAACCATCCCTGACCAGTACACCACTCCGAGGATAGAGGACGCTTTACAGAGTTTGTCTGGAGCCAAGTGGTTCAGCGTTATGGATCTCAAGAGTGGATACTACCAGATCCCTATGCATCCAGAAGACAAGGAGAAGATAGCCTTTATAACCCCAGTGGGGTTCTTTGAGTTTGATCGAATGCCTCAGGGACTGTCTGGAGCTCCTGCTACCTTCCAACGTCTCATGAAGAAGACTGTAGGAGACATGAACCTTATTGAAGTCCTTGTATACCTGGACGATGTCATTGTCTTTGGGAGAACCCTGGGAGAACACGAAGAGAGGCTGGAAAAAGTGTTGAGAAGACTCAGTGAGGAGGGACTCAAGCTTTCGCCTGAGAAGTGTCATTCTACCAGTCTTCTGTGAACTATCTGGGGCACATAGTGTCTGAAGAAGGGGTGGCCACAGACCCTGAGAAATTGGAGGCAGTTACCTCCTGGCCACGACCCACCACAGTAACAGAACTCAGATCCTTCTTGGGGTTCTGCTCCTATTACAGGAGGTTTGTGGAATGATTCGCCCGAATTGCCAGACCATTGAATGAACTACTCAAGACCGAGGGGGAAGAGGACGACTCAGGGCCCAGGAAGCCGGGAGAGTCAGTCAGAGACCAGTGGAACCAGAAGTGTGAAGAGGCCTTCCAGGCGTTGAAGAAGAGCCTAACCACTGCCCCAGTCTTGGTCTACTCAGACCCAACCAAACCCTATGAACTACATGTAGATGCTAGTCATGACGGTCTGGGAGGAGTACTTTACCAAGAACACGAAGGACAACTGTGGCCTGTTGCCTACGTGAGCAGGAGCCTGACCCCCTCCGAGAAGAACTACCCCACTCACAAGCTGGAGTTCCTGGCCCTTAAGTGGGCGGTAGTAGACAAGCTTAAGGACTACCTGTATGGGGCGGAGTTCACTGTGAAGACCGACAACAACCCCCTTACCTACCTTTTTACCACAGTAAAGCTGGACGCCACTGGACACAGGTGGTTGGCCGCACTGTCTGGATTCAATTTCAGCCTAAAGTACAGGCCAGGGGCTGGAAATCGAGTTGCAGATGCTCTGTCTAGAAGATCTCATGGCCCCACCAGTGACACGGAAGACTGGACTCAAGTGGCACCTGACGGGGTGCGGGCCCTTTGTCAAGGGGCTGAATTACAAGCCAGAGGAGGCTCAAGGGCGGAAGAGATAGGAGTTACCATGGTAGGAGTCCCCAAACAATACTGTGGAGTAACCCAACTGGAGGAAGACAATCTGCCGAAACTGTCCAAGAAGGAGCTGAGATGCGACCAATTGGAAGACCCCATGGGGAAATTGGTTCTGGAAGCCCTGGAGAATCAGGATCCAAATAGACTCCTGCGCCACTCCTCAAAGGAAGCTCGCCTGTTGAGGAAAGAGTGGGACAGGTTACAGGCGCATCAGGGAGTGGTCTACCGAAGGGGCCCCTCTGATGACCTGGAAGATAAATGGCAATTGTTTATTCCGGAAAAACATCGAGAGACTGTTCTGATTGCCCTACATGACAATCACGGCCACCTAGGGGCGGAAAGGACCTTTCAACTCGTCAGAAATCGGTTCTATTGGCCCTGCATGAGGGCAGAAGTAGAAGAGTACTGCCATTCATGTGCACGCTGCATCCAGAGGAAGACTTTACCCCATCAAGCTGCCCCAATGGGCCATCTACAAAGTCAAGGCCCAATGGATCTGGTATGCATTGATTTTCTCTGCCTCGAACCCGACCTGAGTGGACTAGGAAATGTTCTGGTGATAACCGATCATTTCACCCGGTATGCCCAAGCTTTCCCAACCAAAGACCAGAAGGCTTCCACAGTAGCCAAGGTACTTATGGAGAAGTATTTTGTCCATTATGGGCTGCCACAGCGACTCCATTCAGATCAAGGAAGGGACTTTGAGAGTCGGCTGATCCGGAAACTACTGGATTCGTTAGGAATCAAGAAAACCCGAACCACACCTTATCACCCACAGGGAGATGCTCAGCCGGAGAGGTTTATCTGAACCCTGCTTAACATGTTGGGAACTCTGGATAGTGAGAAGAAACAACATTGGAGCAAACACATAGCAGCTATAGTACACGCTTACAACTGCACCACCAGTGATGCTACAGGCTACTCCCCATATCGAATCATGTTTGGGAGAGAAGCAAGGTTACCTGTGACCGGTTTTTCGAAGTCCCGGTCGGCACGTGTGCAGCGCATACAGAGCGAATTCTGGAATCTCCACGCTGCCATAAGATCCGCTACAAACCGGCGTGCAAAGACCGGCGGACAGCGAGACATCCCACCGCGACAAGGAGGATCGGTAGAGCACGGAGCCACAGCTAACTCAAAGGACGCTGAGCAACTGAGAGGGTAAAGTACCAACGGGAGTCCAGTGAACTAAACTGGCCCCGCTCAGTATGTCAGTGGTAACTGAATCCCTTTCCTTCTGAATACACTAAGAAGTTGATGTACACCCGTGGCTACCTTAACTCCTACCACTCCGCGCTGTATTGAATTACTGTCAGTCATGCTATTAGGGGTCATATTCTTTAATTAACCTATGAACAAATGACTTAAACCCCTCATCATCCCCATCCCAACCGACCATTTTTGGAGGAGATGTGATTAAGTTTACCATCTGGAAAAACCATACAGAAGGTTATCTGAGCATTATACTGTGATTCCCAAAGCGCAACAGGAACACTTGTCCCCTGTCCTTCCTTGTCCTAAATTCTACCCAATACTCCATGAACTTCCTTCCTCCCCCAGGAGGTTGATATTAACGGATACATTGTCATCTTCTCCAGTTGGGCCCAAATTTCATTAGGGTTTATTCACAGTGAAGCTGCACCATGGTATATTCTGTCCATATGACCATAATAGATGTATAAACTGATTTTTATCAAGTTAGTTTTGCCATCCTGCAGCTCCACTTTGAATTCAATTGCCGGCGTCCGGACCATCTGTGCTGTGTGTCTTTCCCTTATTGTTGGTGATGGTACTGTTAGTTCTGTCTGTCCTCTTTGTTTGATTGTAATATTTTCCGAATTGACTCCTCCCCTAGGAGTCAATCGGTAAAATAGTGTAAGAAGTCATATTTTATTCATCAGAGTATTTAACTGAATATATATGTATACAACTGTTTTTCTTTTGATACTCAACAATAAATGGTATATATTTTTCTAACCCTATGGCCTAGACTAAATTGTCGTTTAAAAGTAGCCACTTTTTTTTTTTTAATCCCTTTTCTATTACATCTGGGATTAATATTTTTTCCTTATGCAGTCTCTTAGGCTACAAACGACAAATTATATTCCTAACTCTAGTCATATATCTTTAGTTCATATTTAATGAACGGCCTTTTGGGTTGAACCACCCTGGTACTCGTTGTTCTTTTTCTTTTTGTATGTTTATACGTGTGAACCTGGCCTTTGGCACCTCTTTAGACCATTACTCAGCCACATCCCACAAAGAATATGTGGACAGGCTCAGACACAGCCTGAAAGTAGCCTATGAACAAGCTCAAGCGGCCTCAGATCAAAGGGGAGCTCGAAACAAAAGAAACTTCGACTTGAAGGTCCGGGTGCAAGACCTGCAGCCCAGGGACCGAGTACTGCTACGCAATCTGGGGGTCCCTGGAAAACACAAACTTGCAGACAGATGGAGATCTGAACCCTATGTCATCTGTAGGAAGCTGCCGGGCCTACCTGTCTACAAGTTGAAGCCAGAAGGAAAGGTAGGACCACTGAAGACGTGGCATCGAAACCACCTGCTCCCACTTGCTGAAGCAGTCAGGATACCTCCAGTGAGGGACTCCCCTGAACCAGTCTCTATTCTGGATACCCCCAGGCCAAACACTCGGTCCCAGACCTCTCGGACTGAAGATAGAGAGGCCTCTGAACTTAGTGGAGATAAGGGAAGAGAACTTGACTGGCTGTGGCCTTCCCCAACTCCAGGAACTTCTGCTATAGATCTTCCAACCACTGAAGACACTATAGATGGACAACTGAATGCAGAAGCCACTGAGTTCATCCCATCTAGTCCTTCATCAGATTACTGGGAAGATGCCTGTGATACTTACTCTGGAAGGGACCCTGGAGACTCTATGCGTCCCTCGTCTCCTGAAGCAGATGTTCCAGAGCCCGCCGTGTTGCCCGAACCTGCTACCGAAGAAGAGCCTGTGGCACCAGAGCCAGAAACCTCAAGAGAGCAAAGGGCTCGAAGAGTCATAAGGCCTCCCAAAAAGTTGACTTACCCACAAATGGGGAAGAGCTCAGAAGATTCTGTGGTCACTGCCAGGAGGAGTGCAGAAAATCCGGATCCCTCCACTGTTCATTTGGTGGAGGGCAACCCCCACTCACTCTCTGGCACAGTTAGACAGGCCACCCATGATAGTGTGACCTGTGGGCAAGGGAATTCAACTCCTTTGTTTTGGTGGGAATTCCCTATGCCAACATCATACGCAATGTTGTCTAAGGTTGTACACAATGTATGCTAGAATTATCTTTGGGGACCAAAGAGTTTAAGTAGGGGGAGTGTGTAGCGGGGTCCCCTTTAAGACTCCCAGGACTACCTTACCCAGAACCCCTTTCGGCAATGTTTCCACCCCAGAGACTCATGGGAGGGGTTATATAAGGAAGAGGCGAGGCGGAGCTCGGCCTCTTTGGGACACGAGACTTCAGTGGAGAGATCTTCCTGTGCGGATCCGCTGTGGTGCAAGGCCTGAAGCCTGGGGCCTTGCGCTGCTACCCAAAAGAGCCTTCCACCCCATTGCGAGCCTGGGTGGCATCTGACTCAGTTTTCTTCAACCACTGCTGAGCCGGAGACCAGACCGCTGCAGACGCTGTGTGTGGAGACACAGCAGGTGGAAGTTCCCAGACTGGGATCGTGTCCGGAGGGGTGAGCGAGCACAGGCTCAATCCACAAATACTGTATACCATTGTTAGGCCTACAGACTGCCATGGCCCACCGGTTCCTATTTCAGTTCTTTTCCCCCACTGGAGATCCATAGCAGAACTGAGTCAAACGGATCTCTAGTGGAGTTACTGTGTTGGCATTTTTACCCCCCCTTGGATTACAAATGTGTTCCTGAAATGTGCACCACCGTTTAAAGACTTGCATGCGAAGAATTTTACCCCCCTAGAGACTGTGTTATATGGTCAGGCCTGGCCATCTATATAGTTTATTTAGTTGCTGCGCCATAGGGCGCATAGTGAAGTACTGTTACACGTGGTGCGTGTGCGCCATATCTTAATAGTTATAGTGTGACTATTGCTGCAGGGCTCTGCAGATAGATTCATGTGATCTGTTACAACCGTTGATTTTATTGCCAGTAGAAAGTAAATTCGTTATTCTTCTATCACTGCATTGGTGTTTGAATTTAATCATAGAGCATAAGATATACACATATTACCCTAGACTAACTGTGCCAGAAGGGGGTCGAGTAAATTGCTGGGGGTTGGCGGAGCTGTCTTCAGGGCCCAAACTAAATCTGCGGCCCTCTTAACTGAAGGTATCGCTACATAAGTATTTGGTCAAAATCAAAAGTTCATCTCAATACTTTGTTATATATCCTTTGTTGGCAATGACAGAAGTCAAAAGTTTTCTGTAAAGCCTCGTACACACGACCGAGTTTCTCGTCGTAAAAAACATGTCGTTTTTTTCGACGAGATTCTTGTTGACCTTGTCGATTTTCTCGTCAACCTTTCCATGCGTACACACTGACATTTCCCAATTTCCTCATTGTTCTCCGCGGTCACGTCCAGCACGTACGACGGCACTATAAAGGGGAAGATCTTTTTTCTTGGCGCCACCCCTTGGGCTGCTTTTGCTGATCTCGTGTTACCGCGTGTGAAGTAAAAGTTTGGGAAGAGACGATTCGCGCTTTTCAGTCTTCGTACTTTTCAGTTCGTTTTCTGCGGTTCAGTTTGTTCTTGTGGGTTCGTATCTTGACTTTCAGGGCGTCTAGGCAGGTCGTATCTGTTTTACAGTGCGTTCTTGCCTGTTCGTTTCTGTTTTTCAGTTCGTTATTCATAGGCCTTGCTGTTCTAAAGTGCGTTCTGTTCTGTACGTTCTGATAAGACGACCGTTTCCTAGCCATGTCGCTTGGACGTTCTCGTCGTCGAGTTCGTGCTGTGCGTGCGCTTGGTGTTGGTCTGCTTGTTTTGGACCAAGACCAGTCCATGAATGGTGTGAGGAGGAGTTCATGGACCAAGAATTGGTTGCTCCAGCGGGACCAATTCTGCCATATGCCTCTGCTGCGGGAGATCGTCGAGAATAATCCTGAGGACTACAGGAATTTTCTGCGGATGTCTGACCCCGTTTTTCAGCAACTGTTGGCTTTGGTGTCCCCCTATATTACCAGGAAGGACACCGTTATGCGGGAAGCCATCAGTGCTGAGCAGAGGCTCATCGCCACGTTACGTTATCTGGCGACAGGGAGAAGTCTTCAGGACTTGAAGTTCACGACAGGCATCTCCCCCCAGGCTCTGGGCCTCATAATCCCAGACACCTGTTCTGCTATTATACAAGTCCTGCAGGAGGACTATATTAGGGTAAGTTTTCTCCATTAACATCACATTTTATGTATTCCATGTATGCTAATGTATTGTATTTCTTTCATCCTTCCCTAATTACCATGATTGTAATATGCTGAGAATGTCCCCTTTGTCCTCATGCATGCTGGAAGCTTTAGATTGCCCCTTTTTTCTCCTCCATGCATATTTCCCTTCACTAACCTTTCCAGCAGGGGCGCCTGTTGCTCCAAATGTTTGGGGGTTCAAACCCCAATTTAGGAAATAAACTTCCTCCTTTTTTGCTCTGGTGCCTATTAAACGCCCCCATTTGTTCCCTCCAATGCAGCCATTTTGTTCCCTCTAATGCAGCCATTTTGTCCCCTCCAATGCAGCCAGTTCCCCCCCAGCCCTGCACTTACCTTCTTGTGGTCAGCGTCATCCTTCTTCTGTCCTTGATGTCTTCTCCTTCCCTTGATGTTGCATCAGCCAATCATGTTACCATTAAACAGACTTGGTGAACATGATTGGCAGAGCATCCTGTCAGTGTTTACCCAAGGAATGCCCCCCCCCCCCCCTGCGTCCCCTATTTAACTTTTCTGAAGCCAAATACATCCCTCAGGCTGTAATGTGCAAGACAATTTTCCTTCCTGTTTCTGATATGCAATTTTAAGCCCATAAATGCCGCAGTTCTTCATATGTCGGTCGCTTAACAGGGGGCCATCCACCTGAACAGTGGGCGGCATAGACAATACATAGGTTAATGCAAGGCATGAACCTATGTATTGTTCTGAGTGACGGGCACAGGAGAGAGGGGGCAGTGCTCCAGCGCCCACTCTGGACGCACCGCCACTGCAATGCTATCCTGTGGCCAAACACATCTACCCCCCCCAAAATATTTTTTTTTATGGACCATCAGAGGGGGTGATGAATATGAAACATGAGCCTTCCATTATACTTATTTAAAACACCTTAATAAACATAGACTTTGCTTGATGTTGGCCTCTAATGTATTTTCTTAGAATCTCCTTGTAATGTTTGATTTGTGTATTCTAATATTTTTTCATCTTGTTTGACTCCACAGCTTCCTTCCACGCCACAGGAATGGCAGACTGTGGCATCGGAGTTTGCCACGTGGTGGGACTTCCCCAACTGCGGTGGTGCTATAGACGGGAAGCACGTCCGCATCTTGCCGCCACCCCCGTTCTGGGTCCTACTACTTCAATTACAAGGGGTTTCATAGCATTGTGCTGATGGCGGTGGTGTCAGCACGGTATGAATTCCTCTATGTTGATGTAGGGAAGAATGGCCGGATGTCCGATGGAGGATCCTTCATCCAGACGGAGTTTGCCCTCCGTCTCCAGAGTGACGACCACCGGATGCAGGGAATGTTGAAGGACTCCCCTTTGTTTTTTTGGCTGATGAAGCCTTCGGGCTCGGACTGCATCTTATGAGGCCATTTCCTCAGAGGACCCTGACCCCAGAGAAGAGGGTGTTCATCAATTACCGGCTGGCCAGGGGCTGAAGAGTTGTTGAAAATGCCTTTGGCATAATGGCCAGCCGGTTCCGCCTTTTTATGACTTCAATACACTTGGCGGACTACAAAATAAACTATGTAGTATTATGCTGCTGTGTGCTACACAATTTCCTCTGCCGCAAATCAAATTCCTATATGGCCTCAGTTTTGCCTGAGGCTGGACTTTCTCCTGATAATCCCCTGCCGGGCCTGGAATCTGCCCGTGCTGGCTTGCCCCCCCAAAATGCCCGTGAGGTTCGGGACAAATACATGGACTATTTCACGGGTAGGGGGGCAATTCCTATGCCAGGCTATGGCTAAAGATTCCTGTCTAAGGATCAAAATAAAAATCTGGTTTAAACTTCTAACTTTTGTTGGTTTCCTGTCTCCTAGTTTGTCTTAGTGCATTTGTAGTGCCAAGTGTATTTTCCTTTAGTAAATACCAACCATTTCACTATGTAACCTTTAAAAAATAACCAAATAAGGTTAGAGCGTATTAGAAAAAGAAGCTACACATTGTTTGTGTTCAAATATTTTACTATGTGCAAATTCACACACCTTTTTTTTTTTATTTTACATTTTTTGTTTGCCTGGCCACAAACCGGCAATTGTTTTCTTAGGAAAATACAAAAACAACAGTTGCATTCCAAAAATTACAAAATTGGATACCTCGGAGCAATCTGAGACATTCACTTACACAAACTATATGTCTCTATGTGCCCGTCCTAATATAGGGTCCTGCCACCCCTTGCCCAGCCAAAAATTGAATATGCACACAATTGGGATTATTTTCCTATAGGGATTTTAGACTCCTGATCCCTATTGTCAACATGTGCTATCTGCCATCAGGGGTGATCAATGGACGTGTTTTGGGGGTGCAACCCCTTCCTCAGTTCACCTACTTTAGATACGAGGAAGGGGTTGCACCCCCAAAAGACGTACATTGATATCCCCTGATGGCAGATAGCACATGTTGACACACTGTGTGCAGATTAAATTTTTGGCTGGTTTGATTGTCACAAAGTTTTTAAAAAGTGGAAGAACAAACATGAAAAAAAAGGGGGTTTGGATGCCTTATTGAATTCTCCCCAAAACATCGAGAATGTCTTTAAATGTTTGATCCATCACATGTATTCTTTCTTTAATTTTGTCCAGTTCCGTGCTACATTCCATCACTTGCTGGATGAGGCGGAGGGCACTGTCAGCAGAGAAACCTGTACTATCCTTCACCCCAACATTCACATCCCCTAAAAACAAAAAAAAAAGGTATTATAACTCTGCAGGCCTACCTCTCTTACCTGAAGCTGTGGTGTCAGATACTGACCTGTTGTGGTGACCAGTTCCACAACGTCATCCACCTCTCCTTCCTGCACTTCTCCTTCCTCCACCTCAACTTCCTCCACATCTTTAGGTTGTTGGTCTTTTGGAGTTTGGGGTTGTTGTGAAGCTGTGGGGTTCCTGTGCTCCCTGGAGTGTCCTCCTCCCAGTCTTCTCTCCCCTATGAGAGTCAAACAAAAGGTAGAGTTATCACACAGAAATTCTCTATGTAAAATAAAAAAACAGGCTAAATTGCTTGGAAGTGGGGTACAAGTGTGTGTTTGGCCGGAAGTTAAAGATGAATGCATTATTTCTGACCAAGAATATGTTTAGTATTCACCTTTGTCTGTCCTTTTTTAGACATGTAGGCAACACAAAAATTCTCTGATGCACCTGTGTGGGACACCCAAAAAAGGCGGGTCTGGTGGCCCACACTATAGTGCTCCAAAGTTCAGATGTGGAAGCAGCTGCTGAGTGTCCTCTCCTTTACACAGTTTACAGTTTGCATTTCATTCTCTTTACAAACACATCATCTAGCCTAAAACTTTGTGCCCCAAATTTCCAAAAAAATGGCAGATGTCTAATGACTTTTGTGGCTGTAAAATAAGCCAAAACAGCGGATAGTGGCCGAACGAAGTGTCTGTAACGTAACGAACGATTACTGTGCCCAACCAAGTTCAAAATATTACATTTTGGAAGGGAGTCCAATAAGAAAAAAAAAACAAAACCAGCAACATGTCAGTTTAGAAAAGGATTAATAGCAGAAAAGTGTACATTTTACTTACTTTTTGCGAGCATTCTCTTAATGCTCCTTAACTGCTCTGGCTCCCTCAGTTTGAGGTCTGACCACCTCTTTCTGAGCTGCTCATTTGAGCGTTTCACCCCGAAATTCGTCTTCAGACTCTTCACAACTTTAGTGAGGATTTTGGCCTTCCTTCTATTTGGTTTGCTATACGGCCCATGCTTTGCGTCATAATCCGACTTGAGCAAGATGTCCACCATCTCCGCCATCTCCGCAAAAGACATATTAGATGCCTTGAATCTCCTCCTTGATCGTGACGTTTCCTCGGTCTCCGGGCTTGTCTCCTCCTCGTTAGTTGCGGAATTATCAGACACCTGCTGTAACTCTGCCATATCTGCCTGCGCGCCGAAAGAGAAGGGGCGGGGAAAAGATGTTAGTTAGAACGTCATGGGCGGGCGACGTGTGCGGAGCGACGTGTTCGTATTTTGACGCATGCGTGGTGTGTATATAGCAAACACACATGTGACTATAGTACGTTCGGTGTGGGGAGAGAGGAGTTCAAGTGAGGGACGTGCGAACGAAGGTATGTGATTTTGAGACTGTGCCAAATTGTTGGCCTATACTGTCTTGAGAATGTTGTAGGATATATATGGTGACTACGATGTTAAGGAGGTTAGACTGTTTGCCTCACATTAGTTATATATTATTTATTTAACTTGCAGATACAATATGAATGTCTTTATTAGCGACAAAGAGTTCCTGGCGGAATTTATTGACCGGGTAAGGGAGCTGCCGGCTCTGTGGGAGACGAAAAACCCCATCCACAAAAAAAGATGGGTGAGAAAAGCAGCGCTGGAGAAGCTGCTCCCATTTGTGCATACCAAGGTGCCCACAGCCACAGCAAAACAAGTGGACACTAAAATTGGGAGCTGGAAAGGCACCTACAGGACTGAACGCTCTAAGGTCCTGGCTTCTCAGAGGTCAGGAGCAGCAGCAGGTGATGTGTATGTCCCCAATTTGTGGTACTACAGCAGGATGTCCTTCCTGGATGACCACATTAAGGCAAGGCCATCACTCTCCACTCTTCCCCCCAGACTTCCCTGCAGCCAACCTGAGCCTTCTCTGGAGCAAGAGGAGGCAGCCATCCTGGATGATCCTGATTTGGCCATCTGGAGCCAGGTATAGTATTAAATGAAAATGTATTGGGATAAAATTAATGTTTGCCAAATATGTCAAGATGAGAAACATACAATATTTTGGGTTCCACAAGTGAAATCAAGATCTCTAGACATTAGTCTGCACTTCATTGGGTGCTAAATAGTCAATCTGATGTAGGTGTAAATTAGAAAAAATGATTTCTGGATTTACATTCTAATTGCTTCAATCATGTTTATAAACTTTGATGCAAAGATTAAAACAACATATTAAACTATGTCCCTTTTTCATACACAGGATGAAATCAGCCAGGAGGAGGGTCTGGAAACTGTCAGGCAGGAGGAGGAAGGGCCCAGTGGCAGCCAGGAGGAGGCAGGGCCCAGTGGCAGACAGGAGGTGGCAGGGCCCAGTGGCAGCCAGGAGGTGGCAGGGCCCAGTGGCAGCCAGGAGGTGGCAGGGCCCAGTGGCAGCCAGGAGGTGGCAGGGCAAAGGAGAAGCACCAGATCCCAGGTGCCTCCCATCTGGCTTCCCAAAAGAGGCAGGAGGGACAGGACCACCAGTGAGGCAGCAATGGCCCTTATTAAAGAGGCCCATGCCACCCTCAAAGAGCCCACATCCCCTGAAGAGGCCATTGCCGGCCTAGTGGAGGCAAAGTTCAAGGTGATGAGCATGGAGCAACGCCTCCTATGCGAGCCCCTGCTCATCACCTTGCTCAACAAGGGGGTGATGGAAAAAATTACCCCCAATACAGCTATTTGTGAGGTGGCACAACTGTCCCAACCTCAACCTCCTCCTCCACCTCCACATTCTTCTTCTGCCCCACCCCCTTCTCCTTCACCTCCACCTTGTTCTTCCGCCCCACCCCCTTCTCCTCCACCTCCTCCTCCTCCTGACAGGAGTACCCCTCCAGTGGCCCAGCCTCCAGCCAAACGAAGAAGGAAGGTTGCAGGGAAGGTTGCCAGGAAGACGAGGAAGTGATGGCCTTGCTTCACTGTGGTTGGACAGAAGGCAGCCTGCTGTAGTACCACACACTTGGGACATATATATCACCTGCTGCTGTTCCTGACCTCTGGGAGGCCAGCATCAGATTGTGCTCAGAAATGTTGGCCTTCTCAAGCTCCCAATTTTAGTGTCCACACAGGGTTGCTGTGTGCTCTGGGGTCCCTGGGATGCACAAATGGCAGCAGCTTCTCCAGCGCTGCCTTCTCTTTATTTTAGTTCAAACATGATTAAATGTTATTTTTCTTTAAGTTCATACTTGACTATGTGTATTTGTAAAAATGTAAAATCTAGCTTTGGAGTAAGCAGATACATTTGACTGACAAAAAAAGGGACAGATAACAACCCCCCAAAAAAATAAATCAATCGTATTTCCCAAAAAAGCGTGTAAAATTTTAATAATATATATTAAAAGATTCAATGGGAGATCACTATCAAAACATTGCGAAATTACAATTAACATCAGTTAGAAAAATATCAAATTTTTTAATATTCCTAAAAACTTGCACGATATAATACACATAAATCTTCTTAAGAGCAGCATGAAAAAGGTTAAAAAAAGATAGTCATAACTCTGTGTGAATATCAGCAGCAAAAGAAGTTCATTCGTTTGGATTAATGTAACATTCTAACGAAGATTTCAATGCACAACATTTAAACGATGCAAAAATTTGGAGCGTGACGAATGTGCTATCTCCATTACGAAGGCTTGTTTTACCAAAAGATGCGCTCCCGTCTCATAGTTGCTTCTGAGCATGCGCGCTTTTGGAAGAGTCGTAAAAGCATACACACGAACCATTTTCTCGTCACAAAACAGGCCGACGAGAAACACGACGAGGAAATCTGGAATCCTGACGAGAAAATAGAGAGCAGGTTCTCTATTTTCTCGTCGAGATTCACTGCAATTTTCTCGTCGTAAAACCATACACACGAACGGTTTTCTCGACAAAAAAGCTCACGCGGCACTTTTCTTGCCGGTTTTGGACGAGAAACTCGGTCGTGTGTACGAGGCTTCAGTCTTCACAAGGTTGTCACACACTGTTGCTGGTATGTTGGCCCATTCCTCCATGCAGATCTCCTCTAGAGCAGTGATGTTTTGGGGCTGTCGCTGGGCAACACAGACTTTCAACTTCCTCCAAAGGTTTTCTATGGTGTTGAGATCTGGAGACTGGCTAGGCCACTCCAGGACCTTGAAATGCTTCTTACGCAGCCACTCCTTCGTTGACCGGGCGGTGTGTTTGGGATCATTGTCATGCTGAAAGACCGAGCCACGTTTCATCTTCAATGCCCTTGCTGATGGGAGGAGGTTTGCACTCAAAATCTCACGATACATGGCCCCATTCATTCTTTCATGTACACGGAGCAGTCATCCTGTTCCCTTTGCAGAGAAACAGCCCCAAAGCATGATGTTGCCACCCCCATGCTTCACAGTAGGTATGGTGTTCTTTGGTTGCAACTCAGCATTCTCTCTCCTCCAAACACGACGATTTGTGTTTCTACCAAACAGTTCTACTTTGGTTTCATCTAACCATATGACATTCTCCCAATCCTCTTCTGGATCATCCAAATGCTCTCTAACAAACCTCAGACGGGCACAGACATGTACTGGCTTAAGCAGGGGGACATGTCTGGCACTGCAGGATCTGAGTCCCTGGCGGTGTAGTGTGTTACTGATGGTAGCCCTTGTTACGTTGGTCCCAGCTCTCTGCAGGTCATTTACTAGGTCCCCCATGTGGTTCTGGGATTTTCTGCTCACCGTTCTTGTGATCATTTTGACCCCACAGGGTGAGATCTTGCGTGTAGCCCCAGATCGAGAGAGATTATCAGTGGTCTTGTATGTCTTCCATTTTCTAATTATTACTCCCACAGTTGATTTCTTCACACCAAGCTGCTTGCCTATTGCAGATTCAGTCTTCCCAGCCTGGTGCAGGTCTACAATTTTGTTTCTGGTGTCCTTTGACAGCTCTTTGGTCTTCACCATAGTGGAGTTTGGAGTGTGACTGTTTGAGGTTTTGGACAGGTGTCTTTTATAGTATACTGATAACAAGTTCAAACATGTGCCATTAATACAGGTAATGAGTGGAGGACAGAGGAGCCTCTTAAAGAAGAAGATACAGGTCTGTGAGAGACAGAAATCTTGCTTGTTTGTAGGTGACCAAATACTTACTGTATTTTCCATCATAATTTGCAAAAAAAAATCTTTCCAAATCAGACAATGTGATTGTCTGGATTTGTTACCACATTTTGTCTCTCATAGTTGAGGTATACCTATGATGACAATTACAGGCCTCTCTCATCTTTTTAAGTGGGAGAACTTGTACAATTGGTGGCTGACTAAATACTTTTTTGCCCCACTGTAAGTTCTGCCTATCAGTGCCATCTATCAATGCCAGCCATCAGTGCCACCTATCAGTGCCCATAAGTGCCGCCTATCAGTGCCATCTAGGTCTGTTTGGGTAAGAGGAAGGATATTGGGAAAATGTATTTCGTGCAGACTGCTCACTGCATCAGAGTGAATTTGTTCAGGTATGGGACTCCCCGATAGATGAGGGATGTGACAGTCTTCCTTTGATCGTGTATGAAGGTGATGGGTCTCTGTGTGGATTTCTGATAGACAACGTAGGAATTGTACATGAATTGATCTTCTGGTAGCTAAGTATGGCTGTAACATCTGACCATTTAAATCCACTCCCCCCATGAACTGGTTGTATTCATGTATGCACTGGGGTTTTTGAATGGGACTGTGCCTTCCTTGAATTTCCAATAAGCTGTTGTTGTGAATAGAGGAAAATACATACACATCTCATTTGTCTTCCCACTTAAGGGCCAAGATCTTGTCATTCTCAAACTGGCTGCCCCCTCCCCCCCCCCCATTCAGCCTGGTGGCAAGCAGTTGTTGAGGAAGCCCTTCTAAATGGGCCGAACTGTACCACAGGCTACAGTTATGCTACGGTAAAGGGGCGGAAAAGAGGCAAGCTTGTATAAAAATTGTCCACGTAAAGTTGGTACCCCTTCTTGAAGAGGCATATTACAAGGTCCTAGACAATTTTCAGCTGGTCCCCATATAGATTGGGCACTCCAGCTTGCTGTCCCTTCCTTCATGAACTTGGAACTAATACAAATACCCTGTGGCTCTTTCACAGAATTTGTAAATCTTCACCCCGTATCTGGCCCGTTTACTTGGGATCTATTGTTTTATGCCCAGCCTCCCGGTGAAATGGATGAGGGGGACTCAGAGACACAGGTGCATTTGTCAGGACAATATATTTTTTTATTTATTTATATACTCTTTATTTATTTCCTTCATGTTGATAAAATAACATACAGTACATACTTAAATATATATATATATCAAAACTTTAATATAAAAAGGTGCAAAATGTTTTTCACAGCATATGGTTTTGATCTATTACCTTTATCCCGCTCCCCTCCCTCCATCCTTATGCTGGGTCTAGGCCTTCTTTTCTAAGTTGATTACTTTCTTTCTAGGGGTCTTTCCCTATCACTACCCTTCTTATGTTTTACATGGGGTATCCTAGCTTCTCAACCATGGTTTCCACATTTTCCCAAATTCCTTAATATTTCCTCTCCTAGTGTAAACTACCTTCTCCTTCCATATTGTTTCGGTGACTACGTTAATCCAGTCTCTTCTTGCCATCTCTGCGCCTGAAAGAGGCACCTCAACACTACTTTTGTTGTATTGGTTACACCGCTTATTCCCTCCCCTAAGCCCAGGATACACAGTCTGGGGTCCATTTCCATCCTGGTATCATATATCATGTTTATGGTATTGAGAATCTCAGACAAATGCCTAAACAATTTGGGGCACCTCCATATCATATGTAACAAATCCCCGGTGCCCTGACACCTAGGGCACCTGGCATCCGCTCTCCAACCAAATTTAAACAGCCTTTTAGAGGTATAATATGTCCTGTGTATCAACATTAAGAATGAGACCTTCTGTGCGGGCGAGACCGTTACCAGTTGTCCTCTTTCTAATATCTTCTTCCATTGCTCCTCCGATATGGTCCCTAGATCCTCTTCCCACTTTCCCCTACTTTTAAGTAGTTCGGATCCCTCAATGCTTCCTCCGCATATATGTGGGTAAATCTCAGAAATAAATCCCCCGGTCCTACTCTGACTACCTATTCTTTGAAAAATGGGGGTTTTACAACAGACCGAGCCTTGTCTCTCAAACTGTGCATTTAGGGCGTGTCTAATTTGCAAATATTTATAAAATGTATGCTTGGGTAAATCATATTCCTCTCTCAGTGCTGTAAATGTTTTTAACGTTCCTCCATCGTACAACTGAACCAGTCTATCTATCCCCTTTGCTTCCCATTCCTTAATCTTTCCTACCGTCTCCAGCTCCCTAAGGTTCCTATTATCCCATAAAGGGGTATATACTGTCAGCCCACCTTGTCCTCCTAACAATTTTACTGCTTTCCATACTTTTATGGCTAACGTTAAAAAATGAATTACCGGGGGGGCGTGGCTTGGACATGGCGGAGTGAGGGAGCTTTCTGTTTGAGCTCCCGACTCCCGACCTGCAATCTATGGCTGAAATGGACGTTTGACTAGCAAAATCAACCCTGAAATGACATACAAGAGACGGAGGAGGACCAGGGGATCAAAATCTGCTAACCCAGAAGCATCGATCAGAAGATTTCTTACATCCCCGGCTCCGACAGCTATCTCCCCTGCAGCACCACGTGGCGGGAGAGGACAGGGTGACTTACCTTCCACATCCATGGCTGTCTCACAGCAAGGTGTCCCGCGCTCGTTAGAGGGGCTGCCCTCCCTCCTGGTGCCTTCTCATGACAGTCAGGGTGGCTCTATGGCATCTGCAGGATCCTCGCAGACGGACGCGGATATCAGGTCCCTGCTACAGGCGCTTCCAACTAAGGCCTACATGGAGGGCCTCATGGCACGAATGGAGGAGCAGCACCGCCGTGATTTCCAGGGGCTTCGCTCTGAGGTTCACGCACTTGACGACCGAGTCGGACGGGGTGAGGTGGAGAGGAGCGCTTTGGAGCTCCGGGTCACCCAGTTAGAAAAAGGCCAGGAGGCCTTCCAGGAGAGGCTGGCTGAGGTGCAGCTCCAGGCCGAGGACCAGGAAAACAGGAGTCGCCGCAACAACCTCCGGGTTCGGGGGTTGCCAGAGGCAACGGGTCCGGAGAATCTACTGGACACTGTCCTGGCTATCTTCCGGCAGCTTCTAGGCCCGGAGACTCCAGCCGCCTTGGAGTTCGACAGAGTCCACCGCGCACTGGGGCCGAAGCCGCAGGATCCTGACCGCCCTAGAGATGTCATCTGCCGCCTGCACCGCTACGCACACAAGGAGCAAGGTCTCAGGGCGGCATGGACCAAGGACCGGATCGACTTTGATGGAGCGGAACTGTCGATCTACTCTGATGTGTCCAGAGCAACACTACAAAGACGGGCTATGTTGAAACCCCTTCTGGAGCGGCTGCGGCGAGATGCTGTGCCATATAGATGGGGCTTTCCACTCCAGCTATCGCTCAGGAGGGGGGGAAATTCCTTCACGCTGAGGCGCCATGCAGATCTCCCGGACCTGTTCCTTTTTCTGGGCATGGAACCCTTCCACCTGGCTGATTGGCTGAAACCGCTTCCAGCTAGAGATCCTCGTCAAGCTCCCAGGGCTCCGGGACCGGGTCTGCCGCGCCGCTCCACCAGACGAAGGAGAGGCGATCAGCTGCCGGCTAGAGCCCAGGATAACGAAGCCTGACCAGCCAGTCCTGCTACTGTGAGTTTTTTCTGTTACGGGGTGGCACACACTGTGAACTGATTTTTTTTTTTTTTTTTTATTATTTCTTTACAAGTTCATGCTATGGACTTTTTTGGTCCCGCTCTTTGGACAGCTGCCCTGTGCCGTTCCCCCCCTCCCCCCCTTCCCGGGTGTATGCTGATCTTGGTCGGGTTGGCCGTGTGGGATCACCCCCGCTCTGGCGGGAGTCGCCTGACCGGGTTTGCCCTTCCCCTCCCCCCCCTGTTGGTTGCTGCTCGCGGCCAAGCCTCGGTGACTGTTTCACCTCATCCCGGTGGAGGCGTCTTCCCCTGGCTCTCCCTCTCACCCTCCAGGCTATGTGTGACTGTGAGCCGTTCTTCGGTGGGGCCGCCCCCTCTCTCCCCCACCTGTTGACTTTTCTTTTGCGCCCCGCTCTCGGAGCCCACCTGAGGACAAGCTATGAAAGGGAGCCATAGACTGTCGCTTGATTGGATGGCAGGTGTTTTTATATAGGGGTGGTTTTCTTTTATTTTTTTTGGGGAGGGGGGGGTCCGGACTTTAGGGGTGGTTGGGTGTGGGGGGGGGAGGGGAGGGATGTCTTGCTGTGCCGTTTTGAAATGCCTGGGCTGGGGGTGGATGGGTGGGGTGCTATGTGGGCGGGCGTCAGGGATATGGGGATGCTGCCTACTGATATGTGCTCCCTCCCCCCCTTGCTCGTTCCCCCCCCCTTCCTTGTCTCCCCCTTCCTCGTTCCCTCGTTCCCCCCCACATCCCTCCTCACTCCCTTCCCCCCTCCCCATTCCCTCCCATACTCTCTCCTTCTCCTCTCCCCCTTCCCCCTTTCCTCTCCCCATCCCCTCTCCCCCTCCCTCTCTCCCCCTCCTCACCCCCCTTTTCCCCACTCTTCTCTCCCCTCCTCTTCTCTCCCCCCCTTTTCTCTCCCCCCTCTTCTCTCCCCCCTCTTCCCCTCCCTCTCTCCCCCTTCTCACCCCCTCTCTCCCCCCCTCTCTCCCCCCCCCTCTCTCCTCCCCTCTCTCCCCCCCTCTCTCCTCCCTCCTCCCTTCTCCACCCTCCTCCCTTCTCCACCCTCCTCCCTTCACCCCCTCCTTTCTCCCCTCCCCGCTCTTCACCCTTCCTCTTTTCCCCCTCTCCTCCTCCCCTCCCCCTTACCCCTCCCTCACCTCCCCCCTCTCCCTCCTCCTTCCCCCCTCCTCCTCTTTCTCCCCCTCTTCCCCCTTCCTCTGTCTTCCCCTCCCCTCCCCCCCTGTATACCTTCCTTTTCCTCCTCTGTCCCCCGGATTTTGGCTTTACCCACTGTCTCCATCTTTGGTGCCGTGGGCTGCCCCCTGGACAGATCCGGGATACACCACCTGAAGGAGCGGGCGCTTGTTCCCCCTGTATACTCTGGTGGCTTCCCTGGCCCGTGCGCCGGGGCGGGGGGGGGCTACTATTACGGCGGCCGGCTTCTTTATCGATTTTAGGGGGGGCTGGGGTGGGACCCATGCTGGGGCTGCGGTGGGGGGTTCCTCCTTGGGGGGACCCCCCTCCTAGGCCGTTTTGATCTTGCGGTCCCCGTTCTCCTGGTCGAGCCTCCCCCGTCCTGGGCATGCGGGGGCGCCAAAGCTTAGCTTTCGGTACCAGTGTGTGCATTTTCCCCTTGGCCCCCTTTTTGGTTTTTAGGGCGCCATTTATAAGTTCTCTTGCTGGGCCTTCTGGTTATAATTACTTGGGTTTTGTTCTTTGTTCTGCACTAAGATGTTTAAATGTCCATTTCATGTATTTGGGCCGTGTGATGGGATACTGTGCTACTGTTTTGTCCTGGTTAGGGTTTGGCCTGGGGGGCGGGTTGCGCCGGGGCTCGGGCGCCCCATGTTGGGGCCCGGGGCCGGCGTAGCCGGGCTGCTGGGCCATCCTTCTCAGGCCACTTTGTTCTGAGAACCCTCCGGCTCTCTGTAGCATCTGAGGTGGGTCGGGTTAGGGAGCCTCCGACCCCTGTTGTGTTCAAACACTTTCCCCACATAGGGTCGCACCCGTCAAGTGACTCCTGCTCTAGGGTTACTGGGGTGCACTGAGACTAGGTCTCCCTTACGCTTGAGGCGTACTAGGTTTCTTTGTTCTCTCCTCTTCTGCTCTCTTCTGTCCTTTCCCTCCTAGTCTCCCTCCTCCTCCCCCTCCCCCCTTTTTTTTTTTTTTTCCTGCCTCTTCTGGCCGCAGTCATGCCCACGGGTAAAACAGAGCCTGTTCGTCTAGTTTCTATAAATGTGAAGGGGCTGAATACCCCTGAGAAACGCTCCATGGTGCTAACCGATCTAAAACATATGAAGGCCCATGTGTGCTTCATGCAGGAGACACATTTCCGTGCTGATAAGCTGCCAAGACTGCATGGCCACTTTTTCCCGACAGTGTACCACGGGTGCTCCTCTGACTCTAAGTCAAAAGGGGTGAGTATCCTGATTCAGGGTGATACCCCATGGCAACTGAAGGACCAGTGGGGGGATGCAGAGGGGAGAGCTTTATTTGTGAAGGGGACGCTGGGGAGGTCCCTGGTGACTTTGGTCAATCTATACCTCCCAAATGCCAACCAGATCGCCTTCCTGGAGCCAATTATGACCAAATTGGTTGACTTTGCTGAAGGGATGGTGATTATGGGTGGAGACATGAACTTTGTCATGGACCCGATCCTGGACTCATCTAGGGGTGTTTCCCAAATCTCTTACGCCTCACTTAAGCGCCTTAAGAAAAACTTCCATGCTCTCCACTTGGTGGATGTATGGCGTATCCTTCATCCAAGCCACAAAGACTTCACGTTCTATTCGCACCCCCACGACTCACATACCAGAATTGATATGTTCATGGTGCCTCAGGCGATTTTGTCCAGGGTCTCCTCAGCCTCGATTGGTTCTATTACCTTTTCGGACCATGCCCCAGTCTTTATAGACATCGATCTGCTTTGCCCCGCAGAGAGACAATGGTCGTGGAAGCTTAACGACTCGTTAATTCAGATGCCCGAGGTGGAGGAAGAGGTCTCTAGAGAACTGAGACAATACTTCGCCACGAATGCTGACTCGGAGGTGGCCCCGACAATGGTATGGGAAGCCCATAAAAGTTACATTCGTGGCCTCTTGATCAGAATGGGATCAGGCATCAAGAAGGAGAGAGCGAAACAAATTATGGACATTTTAGATAAAATCAGGGTTTTGGAATGGGCTCATAAACAATCCTTCGCTTCCCAGATCCTTCTTGAGTTGACAGCCCTGCGAAACCAGCTGCGCTCCTTGGCCCTGTTTAGAGCCAAAGCAGTGATCTCGAAGTGCCGCCGTTCTTTCTACGAGCATAGCAACAAATGTGGTAGGATGCTGGCGAGGGCTCTGAGAGATCAGAGGGCTCGTACATTCATTCCTGAATTGATTAGTGACTCTCACAACAGGGTTCACACCACGGAAGGTATCGCGGAAATGTTCCGGGAATACTATACTACTTTGTATAATCTCCCTAGTCCAACATCTGTGGGGGGTCTGTCGAATGCAGGGAGGAAGATCGGGGACTATTTGAGGAGGTCTGGTCTCCCCCGGATTTCGGAGGAGGACCTGATCGAGCTTGACAGGCCTCTCTCAGTGGAGGAGGTGAATGTGGCAATGTCGCGCATGCATTTGGGGAAGGCGCCGGGTCCGGACGGATATTCCCTTCTCTATTACAGGACTTTTGGAGAAGTATTGCTTCCGCATTTTCTCTCTGCGTATAATGCTACAGGGGAGGGGACGCCCCTCCCGGCGGATGCCTTGAGAGCACACATTGCCGTGATCCCGAAGGAGGGAAAAGATCCACTAAGATGCCAAAATTATAGACCGATCTCGCTGCTCAATGTGGATCTCAAGATATTCACAAAAGCGCTTTCCATGCGTTTGATTGACTTAATGCCACAACTAATCCATTCCGACCAGGTCGGTTTTGTTCCTACTAGAGAGGCGCGTGACAACACGACTAAGGCAATCAACATGATCCACGCTGCAAAGACGCGTAAAACCCCTATGCTGCTCCTCTCGACGGACGCCGAAAAGGCGTTCGACAGGGTGAGTTGGCCTTTCCTGTTTGAAACTCTCCGCTGGGTTGGCCTGCAGGAACGCATGATGAATTGGATGTTGGCAATATATTCCTGCCCATCGGCCCAGGTCAAGGTGAATGGCCACCTTTCCTCACCATTTCAGATTGCGAATGGGACGAGACAGGGGTGCCCTCTGTCGCCTCTGATATTCGTCCTCACACTAGAACCTTTCCTGCGTATCATTAGAGACAACCCGGACATTACGGGACCACGCCTGGACGCCACCCTGTCCCCCAAGATCGCGGCTTTCGCAGACGATCTGCTCTTCTTTCTGACCAACCCCCTTGTGTCCACTCCGAACTTGCTCAAGGAACTGAAGTTATACGAGGAGGTGTCAATGTTTCGCATTAACTACCAGAAATCGGAAGCACTTGGGGTCGCCTTACCTCCTCCTTTAACTGACCTGCTCCGGGTTGATTTTCCTTTCAAATGGGCTATGTCCCATATCAAATATCTGGGTATCTTGTTACCCAGCAGGACGGAGGAGATTTTCCCCCTCAACTTTCCTCCCCTTTTGACGGCCGTAAAAAAAACCCTGCAAGAGTGGCAGCATGGCCTTTTTTCCTGGTTTGGCCGTTGCAGCATTGTGAAGATGAATGTCTTACCTAGACTGTTATACCACTTTCAGGCATTGCCCATACGGGTGCCGGCGTCCTTCCTGAGAGCGGTTAACAGAACGCTAATTTGGTTTGTGTGGGCCCAGAAGCCCCCGCGGTTGGCGCAGAAAATTCTCCGGCTGCCAAAAGTGAAGGGTGGTGTAGCCCTACCGGACGTTACTCTCTATCACAAGGCATGTCATTTAACGCGTGCCTTGGATTGGTGCCGTCACGGCCTTCTGAAGCAGTGGGTGCAGATTGAACGAGCCTTGACTGGGGCCCACTTGGACTCGTTGCCCTGGTGCCAACCTCCCTTGCCAAAGGAGATTTCTGATCACCCCACAGTAGGGGTGACGATAAGGACAGCTTGGAAGGCCTTCCGTGATCATACGATCGCACCGCTCCCGTCCCCGCTTACCCCAATTGTGGGCAACCCGGCTTTTAGTCCGGGTCTCAACGACCCTAGCTTCCTGGCGTTGAAACCGGTGGACAGGTCTCAAGTGCGACACTTTCTCACAAACGACCAATGGCATACTCGACGACAAATCCTAGAGGACCCTGCTCTGACTGGGCTCTCATTCTGGCAAAAGGTCCAGCTGGCCCACTTCATCCACACGTTGCCTTCTCCGAATACTTATGGGCGGCAGCTGACACCTTTTGAGTTGTTATGCCTGGACCTGTCCCCGTTGAGACATGCAATATCCCTGATATACCAAATCCTAGTTTCTCCCCCTCCGGACTTTAGGCTGCTCTATGTTACCAAGTGGGAACGGGAGCTGGGCCTACAACTTACGGGGAAACAGGTTGACCGAATCCTTCTCTTCGCTCAAACAACTTCTATCAGTGCAAGGCACCAGGAGATGGAATATAAGCTTCTGTCCCGTTGGTACTACACTCCGGAAAAGATACACAAGATGTTCCCTCAGAGCACGGACATGTGCTGGAGGTGCGGGGAGGAGGTTGGTACGCTCCTCCACATCTTTTGGTCATGCCGCATCTTACAATCATTTTGGGCTGAGGTACACCGCATCGTCCAAAAGTTTACGGACAGAGAGTTGCCGTTGTCACCTGAGTTCTTCCTTCTGCACCACCACAATATTCCAACTAAGGGCTATAGAAAGTCCATATTGCCGCTTCTGATCAATGCGGCAAAGGGTTGCATCCCGCTGAATTGGAAGCAGATTCAGCCTCCATCGGTGGCGGGCTGGTTGGGCAGAGTGAAGGCTGTCCATGACATGGAGGACTTGTTAGCAACGGAAAGAGGCCTAAGTGAGAAATTCTCCAAAACATGGTACTTCTGGCACGAATTTTACTTCTCGGAGGAATGCGGGCTCCTAATGGCTCGATCCACCTGAGAGGATCGAACTTGAATGCTCCCCAGGCGGGGAGGCTGTGGCTGGAGGCACCCTGTTCCCCACCCCCCGGGTGGGGGTGGTTGGGGTTTTTTTTTTTTTTTCTCACCCCCCCCCCCCCCTCCCCTCTTGTATTCTTGCACTCCTTGCTTTCTTTTCTCTTACTTTCCCTGCTTTTTCTGTATTACCAACACTAGAGTGTTGGCCTGTGCAAGCCTGTTTCTCACGGGCTTGACGTTTCTATTTCTATCTAAATCGGCTTTTGCCACAAAAATACGGCCATGCGGGGGGCGGAGAGCTCCTGTAAGCCTGACACTTGTTGTGACCCCCCCTCTGACAACGGGCTTTATATCTCAAATGTAATATCTATACTCATGAGGGGGTGGGGAATGTTTGCTGTTTTTTGATAAGCATCTGTGCGCTCTCTGTGTATCCGCATGTCCTTTTCTCTTAAATAAAGAATTTACAAAAAAAAAAAAAAAATGAATTACCGGTAGCCTCCAATGCCCCCACTGCTGTCTTATCATTAATCCCCCATTTATACCCACTGCATTTTTAGTTGCTCCTATGTGTTTTAATTGAGCTGCCAAAAAGTAGCTACGTGGATAATATATTTCAGAAAATTTTTGGTTAAAATAATTGAACAGTGGCCAAATTTTATAAAGTTTCTCATACTCAGGTGATTTCTTGGAGGGCACAGGGATTTGTTGCTGAAGTGTAAAAATCGCATAATTATTAGACATGTGCACTGCCAAAAAATTTGTTGTTTTCGTTTTCTTCGTTTTTTGCATTTTTCGGAAATTCGGAAATTCGAGAAATTCTAAAAATTAGTTTTTATCGTTTTCGTTTTTTTGCATTTTTCGGAAATTAGGAAATTCGAGAAATTCTAAAAATTTGTTTTTATCGTTTTCGTTTTTTTGCATTTTTCGGAAATTCGGAAATTCAAGAAATTCTAAAAAATTGTTTTTATCGTTTTAATTTTTCTGCTTTTTTCGGAAATTCTGGAAATTTGAAAAATTAATTTTTTTAGGTTTTTTTCGGAAATTCGGGAAATTCTAAAAATTTGTTTTTTTCGTTTTTTTCGTTTTTTGCTTTTTTCGGAAATTCGTAATTACGAATTTCAGAATTTTCGAATTCCGAATTTTCGAATTTCCTAAAAAAAATCAAAACGAAAAACACGAATTTCCAATTTTCGGAAATTCAAAAAATTCGGAATTCGGAAATTCATCTTTCCAAATTTCCCATTTTCGAATTTTAGATTTTCGAATTTTGCAATTCCGAAATTCGAAAATTAAAAAATTCGAAATTACGAAATTACGAATTTTCGAAAATTCGTAAATTGAAAAATTCAGAAATTTGGAATTTCGTAAATCCGAAAATTTTGGAATTAACAAATTTCTCTAAATACGTGAAAAACGAATTAGAAACTAAACGAATTGCACATGTCTAGTAATTAGCGCAACACAAAATGATACTTGGTTCTATATTCTCTGAAGGGGGTGGGACCAAGGGAGAAAGCTTGGAGGTGGGTAGAGGGCAGAGACAAGGGGTGGCTCAGAATGGAGTACGTTCACCTATTCTTTGAGAAAAAAGCCCTGTGTAGGATTTATACCTATATAATCCTAGAACAAGAAATACAAAGACACCTCCATCCACACTTATTCTAACTATACTGTTTGGATGTGTACAGTATATGTGGCCCTCTACTGGACCAATAAGCACCTTCAATGCACTTATTCGGGAGGAATGCTAAGAGGGATCTACTCTTAAGGGTCTGAAGGTGTGCCAAACCAGTGGGGGGGGGCCCTAGAAGCTGTAAAAGAGAAGTATGACCTAGCAACCAGTAGGATGGGCGATATATACCGTATATACTCGAGTATAAGCCGAGTTTTTCAGCACATTTTTTCGTGCTGAAAATGCCCCCCTCTGCTTATACTCGAGTCACCTTTTTGTGCCTGATCTCCCGGACTTTGGGACCCCTGGATCATGTATCCTCACTCTTCCTCTACGGCCTACGTCCTACGGCCGGGGAGCAGCGATTTTCCAAACCGGGCACCCCTTCCATAGACTCCTATGTTAAATGGTAATTTCTCTGGTGACTTTGGTGACCCGGTACCGGTTGGTGGTAGGTTCCCTGGACCCGAAAATTGGTACACATATAGCCCCATTTCTCCTCTATAAGTGTACAAAGTTTTGTGTCTGGGAGACCTACGGCCGGGGAGCATCGATTTTTTCAAACCTGGGCACCCCTTCTATAGATTCCCATGTTAAACGTCAGTCTAGTCATGGGCACAGTGAGGCATGGGCACAGTGAGGCATGCACATGGACAAAGTGAGGCACGCAGATGGACACCCTAGGCTTATACTCAAGTCAATACGTTTTCCCAGTTTTTTGTGGTAAAATTAGGTGCCTCGGCTTATACTCGAGTATATACGGTACTAAATAAATAAAAAACATAATGGCATTACTGTATATATGCCATGAAAAGGGAATGGTTCCTAAAAGGCAAATCATGAAAGTATAAATGAAACCATCAACCACCAATGGAAACACGAAGGTTATTCAAAAAGTTTCTGCAATTATTTTTAACTCTTTATATTGAGAAAACGTGGAAAACTTTTGAAGACCCCTCATATATCTACTAACTAGAAGTATGCCAGAAGATCATTAATGATTATAATATAGTGTAGCGCACAGACCCCCTTCTTTACCTGCCTTATTTGGCTCCTCACAGGAAGAGAGAGGCACACCGCACCACAAGCCCGTACCCTCCTGTGTGAAGAGGTTGAGCGGTGTTGTTGATGGGTCTTCCGCAGCCAAAGTTAGAGAATGGTTCTCACCTCTATATTGAATAAATATAAGTCCTTATGTCCCCCAGTAACTTCAAGGTCCACACCAGATGCAACTCCAACGTAGAGTTTATTTTTTTTAAACACAGTCTCTGACAGGAAAAGATTGGAGTGAGAAACAGGACAGCTTAAGGTGTGGAGGAGGTCAACGAACAAACGTAGTACAATTCACTGCTCCAATTCTCAAGCGGACTCAGCCTTTCTTGATAGTCTCCCTTGTTTGGGACTAGCAGCAAGAATGGTGCTCTAACCTAACCCAAAGTCTCTGCCAAAGACCTGGTGAACTTGGTCTCTGCCACAGACCTGGTGAACTTGGTCTCTGCCACAGACCTGGTGAACTTGGCCTCTGTTAAGGAGAAGACATCCCTCCAGAGAGTTACCGGGACCCTTCCTTCACAGTGACTTCCGCATCAGTCCTTCGGAACGGTTCCTCCCCCAGCCTCCTCATCTAAGATGCGGGTCCCCTCGCAAGGCGGCACCCTAAGATTCCTCAATCCTTGGTGGGTTCCAGCCGAAGGTGCTGGGCCCAGGCCTTTGCTGCAGTCCCAGTGCTAAAGGTGCCTGAGACTGATTCACGACCTCCGCCCCTGGGCCAAAGGTGCCCAGGGCGGACTGGAACAAGCACCAATCCTGGGGTGGAAGACAAACGAACCCCCAGCAGGCAGCGTCTGCCCTTTTTTATCCTCTCCCAGCATGCACAGCAGGTAGACCACACCCACCGCACGGCTGCCGAGAGGGGACACACAAGGTACAGCACTGTATCAGCGGTTCAACCCTAGCCTACTATGGCAGCACCACCTGTAGGCCACAGGGAACTGTAAACCAATACTCTCCCTGCGGACAAAATGGTTGCAAGAACCCTGACAATTAGGGTGTTTGAGTATAACTATAAAATATTGGGGTATTAACTGCGCTAATGTGAGAGCAAGGATATTGAAAAAATATGTGCTAGTCACACAATGGCTGCGACAAATAAATATGTGAAACCATACAAAAACAGCATAAAATTAAAAAATATATCGCGCCCAAATAAATGAAAAAGTGAAAATTGAATGATAAGAAATTATTAACATACACAAGTGACACAAACCATAAGGTACCAAATCACCTGAGGACGCCACTACATCCACAAAAGTGAATGTAAATTATTTGAGGTAAATGGTTCAAAGTGACACAAACTAAATACCAAAAACAAAGCAATCATTCAAAATTAATAACCACCAAACAATAATGATATTACAAAAATATATGAAAGTATAAAAGTAAATACATATGTGTTAACGTGCTTAAGAAAGTCTTTATAGCGTAGCTCCAAACCACCAAAATTAAAGGGGAAGGTAGTCCAACACATATATAGATATAAAGGGAATAATTCCTTCACACTGGAGAAAGGGAAGCTCTGAAAGATGTTTCAAAACGTAAGATGATGGTGCAAGAGAAGTGCCCCAGAAGATCCACAGAAGTCAAAAGGAGCCACATCCACCTCGATGAGTGAGTACTTAAAGATGGGTGCGTTACCAGAAATGATGGACCTCCACTATGGCAAGGTCTAACGAGCCTGCAGATATCACCCTCTGCGGGGTACCGGAGTGGATCCACCAGATGTCAATAGGTTGAGGTCCCAATACTGATTCTTAGCGTCCGCTGTGCTGATTCATTCGCTGAAGGAGCTACAATTAGTCTCTACAGACGGTGAAAAAACGAACCTCCAAGTTTGTATAAAGATACATGAAAAAGAGGAGAGGGACTCGAGTAGTGTAATACCTCAATGTAAAATTTATTCCCAGTTGCAGAGGTATACAGGTAAGCAGTTACAAAAAAGATAAAAAACAATGATTTAAAATAGCCGGCATAAAAGTGGCGTTCACCCGTGCTAGCAGGGTCACGTGGTAGTGACATCAGTGCGTTGCACCGCCCTGACTAGTTTCATTTACTCCTAACGTTTTCAAAGGGCACGGGCGACGCACTGAAGTGTCACTCAATATATAATAGTGAGGCGCGAACCACGCCTCGCTTTCATGTCTGTTGTCCTGACGATACAGTCATGGCGCATCCACGCCTCGTTTCCACATCGTCAATCATGATGGTGAAATCCTGACGTACGTCCAATACCATTACGCTCGTACAAGGGGAGGGGCCAAGAACTCGCAACCTCCTCCCTCGACAGCGGAAGGAATGGCAAATCAATACGTACAAATGGAATGCATCCAAGCCTCGCTTTCACATCAGCAGTCATGATAGTAAAATCGTGACAGAGACGTGATTACATTCCACTGATGCTAGGGGAGGAGAAAAAGAAAAAACTCGACCGCCCTCATCAGCAGTGAAAAAGTGTCCCACCCACGTCTATAAGGACGTGGATGACATGCAAATTAAATTCAGTCTAGAATATTGATGTTTATATCAATATACACACAACAGAATTAAAATACATATTCACCAAGAAATAAAGGTCCACATATAGCGGGGATGAACCTTAAACCTTAAACCAGAATAAAACAATAATCATAAAACAGGATGGAATACATATTAGTACTAATAGTGCAGAAATCCGCATATAGGCTAAAAAAACAACTGAATAAACAGCTGGCTGCATGGTAATTAATAGTAGTTAATAGTAGAAAAATTTAACTTAATGTATCAACTTATGATCTAAATAGCACATAAAGTTACCTGCTAATACACAATAATATGAAGAACTAATGAACTATACCCTATACATTCACCTAACAGTCTGAGAAAGATAATAATTAATTCTCAAAGAGATAAAAATGGGAGGTTACACCAATTAAGGGGTATGAAGCATCACTTCCCGAGGAGTAATAATGATAAATATATTAAACTCAACTGATTAAGGAAGAGGAGGGGAAGGGAGGTTTGGGAAGAATAGGGTTAGGAAAAGGGGGGGGGAGAAGAAAAAAAGAGTGGGTGAAAAAACCTCTTTATGGGGAAGTGGGAGGAGGACGTCATCTATGCTGTCGAGAGACCACAACTTGCCCTATGGGCCAGGTATATCGATGACGTCCTCCTCCTTTGGAGGGGATCTAAAGAGTCCCTGGATCTGTTCATGGGAGGTCCTTAAACATGAATGATAGGGGCATTGAATTAAAATAGGAAGCAGACCAGAAGTCGATACATTTTTTGGATCTCCAGATCAAGGTGGAGGAGGGACGTTTTATTACTTCCACATATTTTAAAACTACAGACAGGAATGCTTTCATACCCCAAGACAGCTGTCATCACCGTTCATGGCTTAATGCAGTTCCCAAAAGCCAATATGTGCACCTAAGGCGAAATTGTACCAAACTCAGTGATTATAGAGAGCAGGCTGATATCCTGGCTAGGAGATTTCTCGAGAAAGGATATCTCGCCAGTGATCTTAAACACAAATCTTTGGAAGTGGAACAATTGGATAGGGAGTCACTTTTGAGTGATAGAATGGTCAATACAGATGATAAAATTCCCTTTACTGTGCCATTCATTACTGGCTTCTCTAACCAGCATTACCTGGTGAGAAAGCTGATTCACAAGCATTGGCACATTATTAAGGATGATGTGGTGCTGGGATCCATGCTACCTGATCACCTGCAGGTGGTATTTAGGGGTGTACCCTCTTTGAGAGATTCATTGGCCCCTAACGTATGTGACCCTCCTATCAATAAACCCATGTTCTTTCAAAATCTGGTGGGGTATCATAAATGTAAAAAATTTGCTGTCTGCAATGTCAACCATATCAAGGAATGGAAAACTCAGAATTTTGTCTCTAATAGCACTTTTCAGCAGTTTGACATTAAAACCTTTATTACGTGTTCAACTACCCACGTTGTGTACCTCCTTACCTGCCCCTGTGGGTTATTACAGTATATCGGCAGGACTGTTCGGGCCTTTCAAGTTAGGCTCAATGAACATATCGGAAATATTAGGAGAGGTTTTAAGGGGCACTCTGTGTCTAGATGACCCTAGTGGGACATCCTTTGTGGCTATAGACAAGCTGAAGAGTCACTGGAGGGGTGGCTCGAAGAGGCGTGCGATATCCAAACTCGAAATGGGTTGGATATATAGGGTTAAAAGTCTTAGACCTTTTGGGTTGAATGTAGACATTGAAATCAATGCATTTATAGATAATTCTTGATCATTCAAACTCTCCCCTTCCCCCCTCCCCCCCCCCCCTTTTTTTCACCCACTCTTTTTTCTTCTCCTCCCCCCCCTCTTTTCCTAACCCTATTCTTCCCAAACCTCCCTTCTCCTCCTCTTCCTTAATCAGTGAAGTTTAATATATTTATCATTATTACTCCTCGGGAAGTGATGCTTCATACCCCTTAATTGGTGTAACCTCCCATTTTTATCTCTTTGAGAATTAATTATTATCTTTCTCAGACTGTTAGGTGAATGTTTAGGGTATAGTTCATTAGTTCTTCATATTATTGTGTATTAGCAGGTAACTTTATGTGCTATTTAGATCATAAGTTGATACATTAAGTTAAATTTTTTCTACTATTAACTACTATTAATTACCATGCAGCCAGCTGTTTATTCAGTTGTTTTTTTTTTAGCCTATATGCGGATTTCTGCACTATTAGTACTAATATGTATTCCATCCTGTTTTATGATTATTGTTTTATTCTGGTTTAAGGTTTAAGGTTCATCCCCGCTATATGTGGACCTTTAATTCTTGGTGAATATGTATTTTAATTCTGTTGTGTGTATATTGATATAAACATCAATATTCTAGACTGAATTTAATTTGCATGTCATCCACGTCCTTATAGACGTGGGTGGGACGCTTTTTTACTGCTGATGAGGGCGGTCGAGTTTTTTCTTTTTCTCCTCCCCTAGCATCAGTGGAATGTAATCACGTCTCCGTCACGATTTTACTATCATGACTGCTGATGTGAAAGCGAGGCTTGGATGCATTCCATTTGTACGTATTGATTTGCCATTCCTTCCGCTGTCGAGGGAGGAGGTATTGAGTTCTTGGCCCCTCCCCTAGCACGGGCGAATGCCACTTTTATGCCGGCTATTTTAAATCATTGTTTTTTATCTTTTTTGTAACTGCTTACCTGTATACCTCTGCAACTGGGGATAAATTTTACATTGAGGTATTACACTACTCGAGTCCCTCTCCTCTTTTTCATGTATCTTTATACAAACTTGGAGGTTTGTTTTTTCACCGTCTGGAGAGACTAATTGTAGCAGCTTATGCGAATGAATCAGCACAGCGGACGCTAAGAATCAGTATTGGGACCTCAACCTATTGACATCTGGTGGATCCACTCCGGTACCCCCGCAGAGGGTGATATCTGCAGGCTCGTTAGACCTTGCCATAGTGGAGGTCCATCATTTCTGGTAACGCACCCATCTTTAAGTACTCACTCATCGAGGTGGATGTGGCTCCTTTTGACTTCTGTGGATCTTCTGGGGCACTTCTCTTGCACCATCATCTTACGTTTTGAAACATCTTTCAGAGCTTCCCTTTCTCCAGTGTGAAGGAATTATTCCCTTTATATCTATATATGTGTTGGACTTCCTTCCCCTTTAATTTTGGTGGTTTGGAGCTACGCTATAAAGACTTTCTTAAGCATGTTAACACATATGTATTTACTTTTATACTTTCATATATTTTTGTAATATCATTATTGTTTGGTGGTTATTAATTTTGAATGATTGCTTTGTTTTTGGTATTTAGTTTGTGTCACTTTGAACCATTTACCTCAAATAATTTACATTCACTTTTGTGGATGTAGTGGCGTCCTCAGGTGATTTGGTACCTTATGGTTTGTGTCACTTGTGTATGTTAATAATTTCTTATCATTCAATTTTCACTTTTTCATCTATTTGGGCGCGATATCTGTTTTAATTTTATGCTGTTTTTGTATGGTTTCACATATTTATTTGTCGCAGCCATTGTGTGACTAGCACATATTTTTTCAATACCCTTCCTCTCACATTAGCGCAGTTAATACCCCAATATTTTATACTTATTTTTTGACACAATCTATCTGCAGTTTTTGTATTTACATTTTTTTTTCACTCAAATTTTGTTTGCACTCTACGTTTATTCTTCCCCCATCTCTTCCTATAACTATCATTATGGATGTATTTGAGTACCGCTCCAAGAGGGTGATTAGGAAAGAAGGTGCATTTGAAATTAATGGGGAAATAGAAGGTGACCTTGGAGGTCTCTTCATGCGACTCAAAAATCTCATGATTTCAGAAGTCCACACCCAATGGGACATAGCATTTTTAGATCAATATGTTAGTGATAACATGGTCCCCAGAAGTCTAAGGTGGGAAGTGGGCCCCCAGAAAGGTGAACTTGAAGTGTTAGAATGGTTCAAGTATTTTAATGATGCAGGGGTTACATTTCTGGAATTTCTAAATCAAAGAAAGAAATGTAAACTTGCTCGCTTAGACGTCGAAATTAAAACCATTAAAGAGAAATTAATGCCCCATGTTAATAGTGAAGCGTGTAAAGAACGATCCACTAACCTAAAAAAGACTCTAGAGAAAGAAGAAATAGAACAAAAAAAGAAAAAGAAAAATAAATTTAGTAGAGATGTAGGGGATTATAATACTGGGACTGTCTTTGACTGGCAAAGCAAACTTTTGAACAATGAGGGCGAACCTATGGAGGCAAACCAGGGACCAGGGACGGGACAGACATTAGGCCAACCCCTTAGATCCCGTGTTCAAACTCAGGCACCCAACGATGTGAATCGTACATCTAGAAGAGTCTCGTATAGATCACCTAATAGAGACTCCCGAGGCCCTCCCCCCTCTACCAAACCCAAACCTTGGGGTGTCTATTCTAAAGGAGCCCCCCCCCCAAATCTCCTATGTGGAGGAATAAAAATAAGACACCTAGACCACAACCAGCTCGGAATGATGACAGAGGATACGGTGGTCCATTTGGGACCCCCTTTGGTAGAGAACCTTATGGGGGATACCAAGTGCCTGTATATAATAGATTCCAACCTCTCCATGACGGCCATTATCCATATGGGGACTGGGATCATTATCATGATAACCGTACCTCTAATAGGAATATGTGGAATGATGGATCCTCTAGACATTATCCACCTCCCCTCCCTCCTCTTCCCCCCAGAGGGGATCGTCCCAGTGATTTTGGATATCAACAGGAACCATGGCGACATAGACCCTATCCACAATATGGGGATTTTCACAGGGTAGATCAAAATCAGAGACCCAGAGAACGAAGAGAGGAACCAGAGGAGGAAGGAGATTGAGGCAACAAAACCTTAGCTCGGTCACCCTCTCTACGGATGAAATGTCTATTTTAGACAAAGGATTAAAGGATTTTAGACTAAGGATTTTAGACTAAGGACAAAGGATTAAAGTTTGCCCCCCCATGTAGGCTGAATAAATTTCAGACCTACATGGATATACATAAGTACAGTAGAAAACTTAGCGTAAAGAGATATATTATGTCTAACCCTATCAAACCTAGCTCAATTAGGTCCGATGGCATACTACATTCAAATTTGGCCAATGCGTCCCTTTTTAACCCTCCAGGAGGTTTGACTCCTTCTGTTAGAGTGTTTAGGGATGTTCTCCTTAGAGATTTAAAAAAAATCAAACTTAAAAATGTAAAATTAAATAAATCTCTCCAGACAGGTTTGGATCAGTTGTGCGAAAACAAGCAGATTGTTATCCGCCCCGCCGATAAAGGGGGTGGAATTGTTATTTTGAATAAAACAGACTATTTAGAGGAGTTAAATTCTCTGGTGGGAGATAGGAATACTTACGTTCCCTTACCCGGTGACCCACGTCCCGCGTATAGGAGAACCCTTGTCAATTTAGTTGAAAAGGGCTTCAGCACAGGAATTTTGAATAAAAAAGAAAAAGCATTTTTAGTCCCGAGTTCGTCTAGATTGCCTGTCATATACTATTTGCCTAAAATACACGAAAACCCTATACATCCACCGGGTCGTCCCATCATAAGTGGAATTGACTCTATTACTTCTAGAGCAGGCAAATACATTGACGGGTACTTACAACCATTAGTCAAGGCACTACCAGCTTATCTTAGGGACAGTAAACAAGTTATTAACTTATTGTGTGAAACGTCATATGAGGATGATTTGTGGATGGTCACTGCAGACGTGACATCCCTATATACAATCATACCCCATGAATGGGGAATCTCCTCAGTAAAGTATTTTCTGAATAGGGATTCAGGATTACCACGGAAGCACAGGAAGTTCATTTTGGAACTTCTAAATTTCGCAACTACTCATAATTTTTTTTGGTTTAGCAACAAGTTTTTTCTACAACATAGGGGGTAGCCATGGGGGCAAAATTTGCCCCCAGTCTGGCTAACCTCTTTATGGGGAAGTGGGAGGAGAACGTCATCTATGCTGTCGAGAGACCACAACTTGCCCTATGGGCCAGGTATATTGATGACGTCCTCCTCCTATGGAGGGGATCTAAAGAGTCCCTGGATCTGTTCATGGGAAGTCCTTAAACATGAATGATAGGGGCATTGAATTAAAATACGAAGCAGACCAGAAGTCGATACATTTTTTGGATCTCCAGATCAAGGTGGAGGAGGGAGGTTTTATTACTTCCACATATTTTAAAACTACAGACAGGAATGCTTTCATACCCCAAGACAGCTGTCATCACCGTTCATGGCTTAATGCAGTTCCCAAAAGCCAATATGTGTGCCTAAGGCAAAATTGTACCAAACTCAGTGATTATAGAGAGCAGGCTGATATCCTGGCTAGGAGATTTCTCGAGAAAAGGATATCTCGCCAGTGATCTTAAACACAAATCTTTGGAAGTGGAATAATTGGATAGGGAGTCACTTTTGAGTGATAGAATGGTCAATACAGATGATAAAATTCCCTTTACTGTGCCATTCATTACTGGCTTCTCTAACCAGCATTACCTGGTGAGAAAGCTGATTCACAAGCATTGGCACATTATTAAGGATGATGTGGTGCTGGGATCCATACTACCTGATCACCCGCAGGTGGTATTGAGGGGTGTACCCTCTTTGAGAGATTCATTGGCCCCTAACGTATGTGACCCTCCTATCAATAAACCCATGTTCTTTCAAAATCTGGTGGGGTATCATAAATGTAAAAAATGTGCTGTCTGCAATGTCAACCATATCAAGGAACGGAAAACTCAGAATTTTGTCTCTAATAGCACTTTTCAGCAGTTTGACATTAAAACCTTTATTACGTGTTCAACTACCCACGTTGTGTACCTCCTTACCTGCCCCTGTGGGTTACAGTATATCGGAAGGACTGTTCGGGCCTTTCAAGTCAGGCTCAATGAACATATCGGAAATATTAGGAGAGGTTTTAAGGGGCACTCTGTGTCTAGACATTACAGGTATGTCCACAATAGGGACCCTAGTGGGACGTCCTTTGTGGCTATAGACAAGATGAAGAGTCACTGGAGGGGTGGCTCGAAGAGGCGTGCGATATCCAAACTCGAAATGGGTTGGATATATAGGGTTAAAAGTCTTAGACCTTTTGGGTTGAATGTAGACATTGAAATCAATGCATTTATAGATAATTCTTGATCATTCAAACTCTCCACTTCCCCCCTCCCCCCCTTTTTTCTCACCCACTCTTTTTTTCTTCTCCTCCCCCCCTCTTTTCCTAACCCTATTCTTCCCAAACCTCCCTTCCCCTCCTCTTCCTTAATCAGTTGAGTTTAATATATTTATCATTATTACTCCTCGGGAAGTGATGCTTCATACCCCTTAATTGGTATAACCTCCCATTTTTATCTCTTTGAGAATTAATTATTATCTTTCTCAGACTGTTAGGTGAATGTATAGGGTATAGTTCATTAGTTCTTCATATTATTGTGTATTAGCAGGTAACTTTATGTGCTATTTAGATCATAAGTTGATACATTAAGTTAATTTTTTTCTACTATTAACTACTATTAATTACCATGCAGCCAGCTGTTTATTCAGTTGTTTTTTAGCCTATATGCGGATTTCTGCACTATTAGTACTAATATGTATTCCATCCTGTTTTATGATTATTGTTTTATTCTGGTTTAAGGTTTATCCCCGCTATATGTGGACCTTTAACTCTTGGTGAATATGTATTTTAATTCTGTTGTGTGTATATTGATATAAACATCAATTTTCTAGACTGAATTTAATTTGCATGTCATCCACGTCCTTATAGATGTGGGTGGGACGCTTTTTTACTGCTGATGAGGGCGGTCAAGTTTTTTCTTTTTCTCCTCCCCTAGCATCAGTGGAATGTAATCACGTCTCCGTCACGATTTTACTATCATGACTGCTGATGTGAAAGTGAGGCTTGGATGCATTCTATTTGTACGTATTGATTTGCCATTCCTTCCGCTGTCGAGGGAGGAGGTTGCGAGTTCTTGGCCCCTCCCCTTGTACGAGCGTAATGGTATTGGACGTATGTCACGATTTCACCATCATGATTGACGATGTGGAAACGAGGCGTGGATGAGCCATGACTGTATCGTCAGGACAACAGACATGAAAGCGAGGCCTGGTTCGCGCCTCGCTATTATATATTGAGTGACACTTCAGTGCGTCGCCCGTGCCCTTTGAAAACGTTTGGAGTAAACGAAACTAGTCAGGGCGGTGCAACGCACTGACGTCACTACCACGTGACCCCGCTAGCACGGGCGAACGCCACTTTTATGCCGGCTATTTTAAATCATTGTTTTTTATCTTTTTTGTAACTGCTTACCTGTATACCTCTGCAACTGGGAATACATTTTACATTGAGGTATTACACTACTCGAGTCCCTCTCCTCTTTTTCATGTATCTTTATACAAACTTGGAGGTTCATTTTTTCACCGTCTGGAGAGACTAATTGTAGCAGCTTCAGCGAATGAATCAGCACAGCGGACGCTAAGAATCAGTATTGGGACCTCAACCTATTGACATCTGGTGAATCCACTCCGGTACCCCCGCAGAGGGTGATATCTGCAGGCTCGTTAGACCTTGCCATAGTGGAGGTCCATCATTTTTGGTAACGCACCCATCTTTAAGTACTCACTCATCGAGGTGGATGTGGCTCCTTTTGACTTCTGTGGATCTTCTGGGGCACTTCTCTTGCACCATCATCTTACGTTTTGAAACATATTTCAGAGCTTCCCTTTCTCCAGTGTGAAGGAATTATTCCCTTTATATCTATATATGTGTTGGACTACCTTCCCCTTTAATTTTGGTGGTTTGGAGCTACGCTATAAAGACTTTCTTAAGCACGTTAACACATATGTATTTACTTTTATACTTTCATATATTTTTGTAATATCATTATTGTTTGGTGGATATTAATTTTGAATGATTGCTTTGTTTTTGGTATTTAGTTTGTGTCACTTTGAACCATTTACCTCAAATAATTTACATTCACTTTTGTGGATGTAGTGGCGTCCTCAGGTGATTTGGTACCTTATGGTTTGTGTCACTTGTGTATGTTAATAATTTCTTATCATTCAATTTTCACTTTTTCATTTATTTGGGCGTGATATATTTTTTAATTTTATGTTTGAGTATAACTACCACTCAAACACTTCCCCTAAATTTAGCACCCCGCTACATACTCCCCCCACTAATGAGACACTGGTCCCCAGTGTCTGGAGCAAACCTATGCCTCTCAAGCCTGAGTCAACATAGACATATTCCAGAAACTATCTACAAAAAAAACAATTTGGAAAAAATGTTTGTTTGTGCCGGAACCTGAACATGGGGAAAAGGGAGTTAAATGTAGAGGTGAAAGAAGAGCAGTAGAAAACACATGTGTACATCACATTTTCAATGTCACATAAAACCACATTTTTATTATTTACATTTCCCTCCCCGTCTGCAATAGCTAAATCCACCCTTTCTTAGTGATTTGCTTGGTGTCCACCTGCAGAGGGAGAAAGCACATATAAAACAAACACATTGTCATTCTAACTTATGTACATTAGAAGTGAAAAGATTCTCCCCGAAGGAACAACCCTTTCCTTCTAAAAAGTAAAACACATTTTTAAATGTAAAGCACGAGTCTCTTTTTTTTTTTCAAACTGAGCAACACCACCACCTGGTGGAAGTGCCACCGTCAAGACACCTGTCCCAGGAAAACTTTTTCTATAAGGGTAAATCTTCCTTTTCTTCTCCTTTGGCCCTGGCTGTGGCCCTGAACTATTTCTACCCCAAAGTCACTGTTTTGTGGTGCTGTAAGAGGAGAAAAAAAAACACAACGGCTCCTGCTCTTCCAGCAAGTAGATTGCCTCATAGCACGGGCAAAAGTTCTGGGTCTCCAGGGAAGTACACTCCGGAAATAAGCACAACATAAAGAGTCAAGTCTCTTAAAGGTAGTACTGTGGATACGGCAACACTAGTGGCTTCCAGTTTTTATCAAAGGTGTCTATAAAGTACTAAACATTGTCTTTTCCCTTCCGATGGATAACCACTTTGTCTGCATGGATGTGCCTACCGCTTAGTAGCTACGGCGGAACAGGCAAAGAACCTACGGGCCTGTGGTACTTTTAAATAAGTCTAAAGGAAGTCCGCGTACCGCCGATCCCTATAGCCCTCTACTTCAAAGAGCAAGTCCCTGGGTAGCTACGGGTATTCCCACCCATATTCATCTGCTACTCTCTGGTTGAACCTGCGCTGCATCCTGGACAACAGAGGCATGGTTGCGCGATCTCCCATTCCCGGAAAAACTATGGCATCCGGGTGACGAGGCACTTTCACTGCCTCCGGACCAGACATAGGGGCCCGCAATGACACTCTCGCTACCTCAGCAGCAGGTGCAGGTGCCTCAGGTGGTGGAAGGGCAGACAACGGGGCAGATCCCTCCTCAGGTTCTGGGGCCTCCACCCGGGGTGTATCATCCCCAGTAATCATGGGTGAGTCCCTTTTCCTACGGGACGAGGACAGGGGTATCTTATCCCAACCCTTCCGCTCAAACATCTCGTCTATGGTCACATCATCCCCCGCATCTGAGACTGTCTCCAGGTCGGAGGTATCACACTCCTCCGCCGGCAGGTAGTTCCTAGTGGACGAGGAATCACTGCCACTGACAAGCTCAAGTTCTCTGACCCAAGCATCCCCGATACTTCGGACCTGAGACAAGGTCCCTTTCCCCGGCTTACCTCGGCTTGTAGCTGAAGCAGGATGTCCGGAACTTTTTCCTGTGGATGCATCCGATCCGGGCAAGCGCTGGGGTGTGACTCTACCACGGCCGCAGGAAGCTGTAACATAGCCAACCTTCCTCTTGGGCGGTGGGAGCGAGGACTCTGTAACGACTGAGGCAGCATCCTCCGGTCTCTCCGTCTCTGGTTCCTCAACAACCGGAACACTTTCAACCGCGACTTTCTCCGAAGTCTCAACAGTGCGCGTAGGGGTGACTGTGGAAGCTCTGGTTCTCTCCTCAAGAGTGGTGGCGCCTGTAAGGCAATTCAGACAGAAGGCCTGAGGCTTTTCAGTAGGCTGCTCCACCTCAAATAAGAATTCTTTACACTGTTCACATCTTCCGAAGGGCCTAAGATGCACCACCAGTCCCTGGCATCCGGGACAAACCACTCCAGGGGCCTCCACCTCTCTGCAGACGTAGAGGGCAAAGCGACCCCGAGGCTTCAGTCAGATCCCCTGTATCGGTACCAGAAGCAGCAAAGGAGGTAATGTTCATGGTAGTCGAACTCAGAACCCATGAGGCATTAGACGCCATGTTACCCGCTTGCCGATCCATTGCGCACTGTCCCTTTGGCGCTAAAGCCACCACGTGCAACTCTTCACATGGCGAGGCTCCTCCCATTTCTCTGCAATGTTCGCAGGCTTTCTTACTTTGGACACGCCCACGAACTACGCAGCTTGGGCTCTCCTCGTGGTTTCTTTTTCCAAAGATGGCTGAACTCCACGGAGCTTCACAGGGGAAATAAAGTCCAAACTCTGAGGGGGTTTTCGGCTGCAGAAAATCCCGGACTCCAGCCCCCACGTGTAGCGCACAGACCCTCTTCTTTACCTGCCTTATTTGGCTCCTCGCAGGAAGAGAGAGGCACACCACACCGTACCCTCCTGTTTGAAGAGGTTGAGCGGTTTTGTTGATGGGTCTTCCGCAGCCAAAGTCAGAGAATGGTTCTCACCTCTATAATGAATAAAGATAAGTCCTTATGTCCCCGAGTAACTTCAAGGTCCACACCAGCTGCAACTCCAATGTAGAGTTTATTTTCTTTAAACACAGTCTCTGACAGGAAAAGGTTTGAGTGAGAAACAGGACAGCTTAAGGTGTGGAGGAGGTCCAGGCACAAACGTAGTACAATTCACTGCTCCGATTCTCAAGCAGACTCAGCTTTTCTGGATAGTCTCCCTTGTTTGGGACTAGCAGCCAGAATGGTGCTCTAACCTAACCCAAAGTCTCTGCCACAGACCTGGTGAACTTGGTCTTTGCCACAGACCTGGTGAACTTGGCCTCTTAAGACGAAGACATCCCTCCAGAGAGTTTCTGGGACCCTTCCTTCATTGTGACTTCCGCATCAGTCCTTCGGAACGGTTCCTCCCCCGGCCTCCTCATCTAAGATGCGGGTCCCCTCGCAAGGCGGCACACTGAGATTCCTCGATCCTTGGTGGGCTCTAGCCGAAGGTGCTGGGCCCAGGCCTTTGCTGCAGTCCCAGGGCTAAAGGTGCCTGAGACTGATTCACCGACCTCTGCCCCTGGGCCAAAGGTGCCCAGGGCGGACTGGAACAAGCCCCAATCCTGGGGTGGAAGACGAACAAACCCCCAGCAGGCATCGTCTGCCCCTTTTATTTCCTCTCCCAGCATGCACAGCAGGTAGACCACACCCACTGCACGGCTGCCGAGAGGGGACACACAAGGTACAGCCAGGGCCGGCGCTACCACTAGGCGGACTAGGCGACCGCCTAGGGCGCACTGCCGCCTAGGGCGCCCGACCGCTGGTAATTTTACTTCCGCACTCCACACAGACAGTGCCGCACTGTCCTCCACCAGCGCCCTGACATGTCAAGCAGCAGTGCCGCCCCCCCCCCAGCGTGGCTGGCTTCTCCTCCGCTGCAGTGACATCAATCATGGTATGGGTCCCGGCTGCAACCCCCCCAGGGCGTTCTCCTCCGCTCTGCCTCTGATGTGTAGTGTTGTGTGATCACTGGCAGTAGCAGGCGCTGAGGCGCAGCCCCTTCCTCTCCGCTCTCTGTCTGTGTGACTGACATCACATGTCACCTGGTGTCCACACAGCACAGAGGCCGCTCTCCATAGTGTCCAGTCCAGCAGCGCAGCACAGCCCCCCCGGCCCCCCCTCTCCTGTCTGGCCGTGTTAGGTGTCATGTCAGTCTGGATCAGACTGTGATGCATCATGGGCTATTGGGCTTTAGCGTCATGTCAATAGCGTGGCGCCTGGAGGCGGCGGCTCCCGGGCTTTGGGGACAGGTGGAGCATGGAAGAGGTACCGTGCGGTGCCAGCAGGCAGGTACAGCAGCAGTGTTGATGCGAGCGGAACAGGCAGCAATCACAGGGTCACCGTTCACGTTGGTGTGGTGAGTAAAACTTTTGTACATTAAGTGATAACAATGACATTTTTTAAAATGTATGTGTATATTAAAATATCTGCCAAATGTCCCCCCCCCCCCCCAGGGACTGATTGCATTGATTGGCACTGGTGAAGCGGCATTGATGGGCTGTATTTGATGGGTGCGGGTGAGGCTGTATTTGGACGCGGGTGAGGCTGTATTTGATGGGCGCGGGTGAGGCTGTATTTGATGAGCAGGTGAGGCTGTATTTGGACGCGGGTGAGGCTGTATTTGATGGGCGCGGGTGAGGCTGTATTTGATGGGCGCGTGTGAGGCTGTATTTGGACGCGGGTGAGGCCGTATTTGATGGGTGCTGGTGAGGCTGTATTTGGACGCGGGTGAGGCCGTATTTGATGGGCGCGGGTGAGGCTGTATTTGATGGGCATGGGTGAGGATGTATTTGATGGGCGCAGGTGAGGCTGTATTTGATAGGCGTGGGTGAGGATATATTTGATGGGCGCGGGTGAGGCTGTATTTGGACGCGGGTGAGGATGTATTTGGACGCGGGTGAGGATGTATTTGATGGGTGTGGGTGAGACCGTATTTGATGGGCGCGGGTGAGGCTGTATTTGATGGGCACGGGTGAGGATGTATTTGATGGGCGCAGGTGAGGCTGTATTTGATAGGCGTGGGTGAGGATATATTTGATGGGCGCGGGTGAGGCTGTATTTGGATGCGGGTGAGGATGTATTTGGACGCGGGTGAGGATGTATTTGATGGGTGTGGGTGAGACCGTATTTGATGGGCGCGGGTGAGGATATATTTGATGGGTGCAGGTGAGGCTGTATTTGGACGCGGGTGAGGATGTATTTGATGGGTGCGGGTGAGACCGTATTTGATGGGCGCGGGTGAGGCTGTATTTGATGGGCGCGGGTGAGGATGTATTTGATGGGCGCGGGTGAGGATGTATTTGATGGGCGCGGGTGAGGATGTATTTGATGGGCGCAGGTAGGACTGTAATTGATGGGCGCAGGTGAGGCTGTATTTGATGGGCGCGGGTAAGGATATATTTGATGGACGCGGGTGAGGCTGTATTTGGACGCGGGTGAGGATGTATTTGATGGGTGTGCATGAGACCATATTTGATGGGCACGATTGAGGCTGTATTTAGACGCGGGTGAGGATGTATTTGATGGGCGCAGGTGAGGATGTATTTGATTGGCGCAGGTGAGGCTGTATTTGATGGGCGCGGGTGAGGCTGTATTTGATGGGCGCGGGTGAGGATGTATTTGCTGGTCTAGCAATGTGTTGCATGCAAAATAGTAGCGGTAATTAAAAAGGGGCATGGCAAAGGGGGTGGAGTCAGGGGTGGAGCCAAGGGGGCGGCAAAATTAGGTTTCGCCTAGGGTGTCAAAAATCCTTGCACCGGCCCTGGGTACAGCACTGTATCAGCGGTTCAACCCTAGCCTACTATGGCAGCGCCACCTGTAGGCCACAGGGAACTGTACACCGATACTTTCCCTGCGGACAAAATGATTGCAAGAACCCTGACAATAAGGGTGTTTGAGTATAACTACCACTCAAACACTTCCCCTAAATTTAGCACCCAGCTACAATAGCATGGGCAGGCTATAAGTATAAGGCAGCAATGAAGTCCCATTTCTAATACACTGTACATGATGGTGAGGCTTCAAAATAGGAAGTGTCCAACATGAACCCAAGTTTGCACAAATATCCAACAATCACATCCTCTGGTGTACAAGAATACAAAATTAACCACTTCAGCCCTGGACCATTTTGCTAAAGGACCAGGCCACTTTTTGCGATTCGGCACTGCGTCGCTTTAACTGACAATTGCGCGGTCGTGCGACATGGCTCCCAAACAAAATTGACGCCCTTTCTTTCCCACAAATAGATATTTCTTTTGGTGGTATTTGATCACCTCTGCGGTTTTTATTTTTTGCGCTATAAACAAAATAAGAGCGACAATTTAAAAAAAAAAGCAATATTTTTTACTTTTTGCTATAATAAATATCCCCAAAAAATATATAAAATAAACTTTTTATTTCCTCAGTTTAGGCCGATACGTATTCTTCTTCATATTTTTGGTCCAAAAAAATCGCAATAAGCGTTTATTGATTGGTTTGCGCAAAAGTTATAGCGTCTACAAAATAGGGGATAGTTTTATGGCATTTTTATTAATATTTTTTTTTTATTAGTAATGGCGGCGATCAGCGATTTTTATCATTACTGCGACATTATGGCGGACACATCGGACACTTTTGACGCCATTTTGGGACCAGTGTCATTTATACAGCGATCAGTGCTATAAAAATGCACTGATTACGGAAAAAATTACACTGGCAGTGAAGGGGTTAACCAGTAGGGGGTGGGGAAGGGGTTAAGTGTGTCCTAGGGATGTGTTCCAACTGTAGGGGGGATGGGCTATGTGTGACATGACACTGATCACCGCTCCCGATTACAGGGAGCGGTGATCAGTGTCCTGTCACTAGGAAGAATGGGGAAATGCTTGTTTACATCATCATTTCCCCGTTCTTCCTCTCCGTGAGACGATCGCGGGCATCCCCGTAGACATCGAGTCCGCGGGACCCACGGTCGGACTCACGGCGGCAAGTGAGCACCCACAATTCTGCATCTTAAAGGGGACGTACCTGTAGGCCCATCTGCCCAGCTGAGCCATTGGGGCTGATTTACAAAACGTTTGCGCCATGAGTATCGGCGCATCTGCGCGCGCAATGGCTGTTTTGGTATTTACAAAACATTAGCGCCGGTAGCGCAGCCCTATTTGCCATTTACTATAGTGTTGTCGGCGGACGGGAGGAGGCGCTCAGTGCGCCACTATGGACCTGGCGCACAGCATGTTATAATCTAAATATAAAGAAGCTGGAAGTGAGAATATAATGGGGGTGACATGGGGTGATGTGAGGAAGTGTAGGGACACCTGCCCAAATAACTAATATGCCCAAAATAGAGTGAGAAAGTAACTTTTTCAAAACCAGCCCGCTGCGCCGGCAAGTACGATTAGAGCTGCGGGAGTTTTTTTTGAGCTCAGCGCAGTATTTTTTCCTTGTTTTCTTGCGCCAAGACACTGCGCCGGAAAAATCTTAGTAAATGTCAAGTCACGTAAACCAATTTGCATAAGTTGAACAGGCGCAGCTCTGAACTTCCCAGTGCGCCAGCAAAATGACATTTCTAAAGGGAAAAAAAGGCATTTAAAAGCACCCGCGGCTGTTAATGAATTGTCGGCTCCCGGCAATATAGAAAAAAGTCATTGAAAGTCATTGATAAAAACAAAAAAAAAAGCGTGGGGTCCCCCCAAATTTCATTACCAGGCCCTTCAGGTCTGGTATAGATATTAAGGGGAACCCCGCCGCAAATTAAAAAAAAATGCGTGCGGTTCCCCCAAATATCCATACCAGACCCTTCAGATCTGGTGTGGATTTTAAGGGGAACTCCACCCCAAATTTTTTTAAAAATGGCGTGGAGTCCCCCCAAAAATCCAAACCAGACCCTTATCCTAACACGCAACCTGGCAGGCCGCAGGAAAAGAGGGGGGGACGAGAGAGCGGCCCCCATCTCCCTCCTGAACCGTACCCGGCCACATGCGGAGGATGTCCCTATGTTGATGGGGACAAGGGCCTTATCACCACAACCCTTGCCCAGTGGTTTTGGGGGTCTGTGAGCGGGGGGCTTATCGGAATCTGGAAGACCCCTTTAACAAAGGGGACCCCCAGATCCCAGCCCCCCCCCCTGTGTCAAATGGTAATGGGGTAAAAATGTACCCCTACCATTTCACAAAGAAAGTGTCAAAATGTAAAAAATGACAAGAGCCGGTTTTAGACAATTCCTTTATTAATGTCTTCTCTTTCATCTTCTTCCATCTTCTTCTTCCATCTTCTTCTTTTCTCCATTCGGGTTTCTTCCTCCATCTTCCTCTTCATCTTCATCTTTATCTTCATCTTCATCTTCCTTCTTCCTTCGGTCTTCTCGTCTGGCATCTTGCTCCGGCTTCTTCTTCGGCCGCTCCGTTTGAATTGGAGGTTCCCGCTGTGCGACGCTTTAGTTCTCCTCTTGGTCCGCTGCCACCCGGTGGCTCCGCCCCCCTCTGACACCACGGGGAAAGTCCCTGTGAAATCCATGTGCGTCAGAGGGGGCGGGGTCACCGGGTGGCAGCGGACCCAGAGGGGAAATGAAGAACTGAAGCGTCGCACAGCGGGAACCTCCAATTCAAACGGAGCGGCCGAAGGAAGAAGATGGGAAGATGCCGGAGCAAGATGCGGACGAGAAGACCGAAGGAAGAAGGAAGATAAAGAAGATAAAGATGAAGATGAAGATGAAGAACAAGATGGAGGAAGAAACTCGAATGGAGAACAGAAGAAGATGGAAGAAGAAGAAGAAGATGGAAGAAGATGGAAGAAAGGAGAAGATGGAAGAAGAAGATGGAAGAAAGGAAAATACATTAATAAAGGAATTGTCAAAAACCGGCTCTTGTCATTTTTTACATTTTTGTCACTTTCTTTGTGAAATGGTAGGGGTACATTTGTACCCCATTACCATTTCACACAGGGGGGGCGGGATCTGGGGGTCCCCTTTGTTAAAGGGGTCTTCCAGATTCCAATAAGCCCCCTGCCCGCAGACCCCCACAACCACCGGGCAAGGGTTGTGGGGATGAGGCCCTTGTCCCCATCAACATGGGGACATCCTCCCCATGTTGAGGACATGTGGCCTGGTACGGTTCAGGAGGGAGGGGGGGCCGCTCTCCCGTCCCCCCCTCTTTTCCTGTGGCCTGCCAGGTTGCGTGCTCAGATAAAGGGTCTGGTATGGATTTTTGGGGGGACTCCACGCCATTTTTTTTAATTTGGGGTGGAGTTCCCCTTAAAATCCATGCCAGATCTGAAGGGCCTGGTATGAATATTTGGGGGGAACCGCACGCATTTTTTTTTAAAATTTGCGGCAGAGTTCCCCTGAGGGGCCTGGTAATTGAATTTGGGGGACCCCCACGCTTTTTTTTTGTGTTATCAAAGACTTTCAATGACTTTTATCTGTATTGACGGAAACCAGCAATTCATTACAGTCACTTTTAAATGACTATTATTTTACTTTAGAAATGTCATTTTGCTCTCGAACTGTTATAAACATGGAAAACATGTGCTACTTTACAGGCATACTATAGACACCCCCCAGGTATGATATTTAGGGCCAGTTCACACCAGATGCAGTGCAGTGCTTTTATTTGATGCATGAAAAACGCAAAGAAAGTTGATCACATTAATGCCAATGGCATAGGTCACACCACTGCAGTCCGTTCCAGTGCGTTTCATAAAGGAAAAAAAATGGTTATGCTGCATTTTTTAGGTACAGAACTGTACTGGACCGCAGTAAAACACATCAAAAACGCAACGGAACGTACCAAAAATGCACTGGAATGCACCGGACCGCACCTAAATGCACCAAAGACGCACTGCAACACACTTGTCCTAAGTGAAAAGAGGGGGAAAAAAACACTGGACTGCATCAAAAACGCATCAAAAATGCACTGGAACACACTCGTCCTTCTATTTGGTTAATAAAAAAGAGGGGTGAAAAAAAAGCACTGGACTGCATCAAAAACGTAACAAAAATGCACTGGAACGTGTCAAAAACGTGCATGCAGAAAAGCACCTGGAACGCATCCAGACTGCGTTTCTATGGTGTGAACTAGGGCCAGTTCACACCATAGAAACGCAATCCGGATGCGTTCCAGGTGCTTTTCTGCATGCACATTTTTGATGCGTTCCAGTGCATTTTTGTTACGTTTTTGATGCAGTCCAGTGCTTTTTTCACCCCTCTTTTTTATTAACCAAAGAGAAGGACAAGTGTGTTCCAGTGCGTTTTTGGTGCATTTAGGTCTGTTCCGGTGAGTTCCAGTGCGTTTATGATGCGTTTTGCTGCGTTCCAGTACAGTCCAGTGCAGGTAAAATGCAGCAGGTTCTACTTTTTTGGGGGAACTGGAACGCACTGGAACAAACACTGCCATTTAGAACCATATAACCAACTTTCCATGCATTTTTGATGCATAAAAACGCAATGGACTGCATGTGGTGTGAAATGGCCCTTAAGCAATTTGGCATATTTAAAGGCACTTCTCTTTGTTTTGTTTTTGGTGTTGTCCAAATTGGTGACATTGATATATGTCCCTTAGGGTGGGACCTGGGCCCCCATTTTAAGGCCAATAACTAGAAGAAAAGCCAGCCAAGTGGGGACTAGCAAAATTAACAAGTCAGTTCCCATAGACTGCAATGGTATTTTGTTGGTAAGGGGGGGGGGGGTGATTGTCCCATCCCTAATTTTGTAGCATGCTGGATGATGTGCTTAATTTTGGACAGGGGGGGGGGGTTATTTTCTGATAGCTGCATTTGTGTTGTTATGCGCATGCACATTTTGGTGTCCTTATCGAGTTTGTAACACATGCATTTTATTTGTTATGTCTTTGCAAAACAGGTGTTTGGTTTATTTTGTGGATTGTATTTTTTTGTGTGTGGGAAATGTTCCCCTGAAATAATTTTGATGTTGTTAATGTTTGTCGTTTGTTCACTTTAATTTAATTGTCTGTGCTGCACTATTTAGCCAAATCTTTATCAAGATGTTGTGAGTCTGTAACTGTTTCAAATTGACCCTGTTTTTTTATTTTTAATTTTTCTTTGTTTTGTTGACCAATAAAATTTGATGCAAAGTTTTGAGGTTTGTTTTGCGTTTTCTTTGCAACAAATGTGACAACTGATTGGCATGTCAAAACAACAGGTGTGATTTGTCTACCCTGGTGCCTTCATGCTAGCATATGCATGTATTGTGTGCTGCCATGGAGAGTCACCAGGAAATGAAAAATACAGAGCGGTAAGTATTCAAGTTTCCTTTTTTTTTTTTTTGGTTCTCAGCCTCAGTCCTCAAGTACCCCCAACAGGACATGTTTTGTGAATTTATCTCATGGAGAATTGCTGTCCAAAATACCAAACCATTGACTGTGATTTAAAGCACATGTGCAAGATGATGGAAACCTGCAAACATGGCCTGTTGGGGGTACTTGAGAAGCACTGATTTAGAGCACTGCACTTAAAAATAGCTCAAGGCAATACAATTCTAATTGTGGGCATTTTGAGGGAAACAAAGTAAGTGTTAGAACCCCTGCTTGTGTTTTAATTTTTTTATTTTTAAAGGTTGGGCTTTGTGTCCCCTTGTAGTAAATTTGGCTTTACTTCCTGTCACACAGCTAAACAGGAAGTGAAGGTAAAACCCTACCAATGTATTTTCTTGGGGACACACAGATCAATCTAACTAGTGTCCCCATTAAGCAAATTGCACTCTAGGACTTTGTTGTGTACACCCCAAATCATTGGGTAGTTTGGGGTTTAGTAAAGACAAATCCAATCTGCAGTAAAAGTGTAGCTTCTGAAAATCTGAGGGATCACTGGTGATTGTAACATCCAATCATGTAAAAGCAAAGATGGTGTTTTTTTTTGTTTGCTTGCATTTCCCTTTCGGATATCCAGCAAGTGCACTTGTAGTGCAAAGTAGATTTGCCTTTATTAAATAAACCCCAAAGTCCAAAAAAACTAATAATTTGGGGTGTAACCCACAAAAAGTATTTAGATTGACCTGTGTGTCCCCAAGGAAAGACATTGGTAGGGATTTCCCCTCACTTCCTGTGTGGCTAGGTGACAGGAAGTGAATTATTTGGAAGGATAAAGTGGCCAAATTTGGGAGTTGTCTTCACCCTATCAGGGGTGCAGACATCCCCAAAAACTGTCTAGACTTGTAATCCCTCTGCACTCTATCCCCAAGCAAAAATAAGAAAGGATTTCATTTAGTTTAACTTTGCAAAGACACATTCCTAAGTTGAATTGTGATGCATGTGTAGCCGCCTCACCCCCTCTTTATCGTCTAGGGGTATTTCATATGTGAGGGTGAGATGCGCTACGGCCCATGTCCTCCTCATGGCAGTGGGAGAGGTGAAGGCCAGTACCAGATATTTTCCTCGGGCTTGTGCGTTTCAGTTAAGGACCAAGTCTTGCTGTGCTGACACTTCCCTCTGCTCCCATTAACCAGAGTCCCACACACCGATTAGGGTCCAACTCTTGTTTTATTGTCACACTCACAATCAAACAGTTCTTTACCAGCCAACTGGTTGAGACCCAATAACAGTTCAATACGATGGGGTGAGCAGGTCGAGGCACTATCCTGGTTGTACGCTAAACCACTGTGGTTTCACCAGCGGTTACTATAGCCTTGGCTAGAGAGAGAACTTAGAACTTGTGAGTCTCTACCAGCGCCTCAAGAGAATGTAGATAGGAGTACCTTCGCTGCATTGTGGCCCCTGTCAGGGGGAGATGTCCCTCCAAGGGAGTTACTGGAGGCCCATCCGTCACCGGGTTGATGCTGCTCTGGACTCTTCAGACGGGTGACCTCCCCGGCCTCCTCACCTCAGACATGGGCCCCATCCACCTCAGGGACCCTCAGACTCCTCCGCCCTCGCGGGACCCAGTCGAAGTCACTGGGCCTCAGGCCTCCTGTTCAGTACCTCACCCCAGACTGAAGGTGCCTGGGATGGACGCCAACTCCACTCCGGCCAGGCCTAGGGCACCTGGACCGGAACTCCGAACCGCCCGCACCCAGGCCGAAGGTGCCTGGGCGCGCCATGCAGGAAAAAGACCTTGTGGCAAGGGCGTCTCCCCCCTTTATCCCCTCCATTGACGTCACGGCAGGTTCCCCGCCCTCGCCGCACCGTCTCCAGAAAGGGACAAAAAGGACAGCACTGCGGCAGTGAATCTACCTTGAGCCTGCGGGTACCTCGCCACCCACAGTCCAAGGAGAATATTACACCACCCAGTCCTCCACGAATACAAATAGTCCAAATCCTCTAATGACTCACACACCTGGGTCATACTATGACCCAGGTGTATCCCACCTTAATTTAGAGACCCCGCTACACACTCCCCTCTGTGATTTGACGCTGGTCCCCAGCGTCTGGTGCAAACCCATGTCTCCTATGGAGTGGTGACATAAGCCTGACCCCAGAGGCTATCCCTCAAAATTTGAATCCTAATTGTGCCAAGACCTGCTCAAGGAAAGGGGAACATAAAACAATGAACCTTGTCATAAAACCCTCTAAACATGTACACTTATACAATCCCTCCCATCACTGTCTAAGAGCCACCCCATACTCAGCAGTCTTGACAGATGGATCTCCTGCAGAAGGGAAAAAATAACACAATATCATAACATATTTGTGTTAGTTTGGAATGAATGGGTCTATCAGCCGAGAGACCCATTCGCTCCAACGAGTAAAGTGATGCAAGTGTAAAAAAAAACAAACACAGCCGTTGCGCAACTCCGCCACCTGGTGACAGTGCCACGGTAATGACACTTGGTGAAATCCTCCGTCTTCTGATATCCCTACTCTGATTCTACCCCCAAAGTCTCTGTCTTTGAATTGTGAAAGAAGAGAGAACAAAACAAAACAGCTCTCATTCCTCCAGCGAGTAAAAAAAAAGAAAACGCACAGGAAAGTCTCCTCTCACAAGTAAAACTTCAGGTCAGGCAAGAACAGGGGCTTCAGATGCTTATCGAAAACCTCAATCGAATAGTCAATGTCCTCTCCATCTTTCCGGCAGATAAGCACCTTGTCCGCATGAATATGACGCCCCAACATCCAGTCTGCTCTGCAGTCTCTGAATTTTTCCGACACGGGTGATGAACAGGACAAGTATCGCCGAGCATGAGGCACTTTTTTTTTTTATAATTATATTTTTATTGAAAATTTTTGCAAAATGACAATAATCACAAAGTAATTACAAAGCAATTCAAGCAAATCAGAATGTACATTACAGGCAAAACACTTCAGCCGAAGTGTCGAAATATACAGAACACAAGAGTGAACCGTATAGCAAAGGAAGTTGGAGAACAGGCTCATATGCATAACAAAGAAACTAGAGGAAATAGAGGTCACAGTTTAGAAATGAAAAAGGTGGGAGAAGGGAAAAAAAAAAAAAACAGCCACGAAAGTCAAGGTAATACCAGAGCATGGACCATAATCTAAGTGAGGCATTACGGGGTTTATTAGACTAGAAGGGGGAGAGGGGGGAAGGGATTGGGCAAATCATGAATTATTAGCCACAGGATGCATTCCATATTCCGAGGTATCCCACAGATCCCAGATCTTATCAAATTGGGGCAATGCGTCATTTACAGAAGCCGTCATAAATTCCATCCTACGTATCCCAGCAACTAGTTGGAGGAATCTGGACCAAGGGGGGTGGAGTTAGATAACCAGCAAAGGGGGATCAGTCTCTTGGCAGCTAACAGAATATAGGAAATCAGTCTGTTCCCGTGTTTAGTTATGCCCTTAAAGGGGAGACCCAACAAATAGTGTAGAGGGTCAAGCGGCAAGTAGGCTTGTGCACAACGGAAAAATTCGGTCAGTTTCGGTTCGTTTCTTTTCGGTCCTGTTGATTCGTAATCATTCGTAATTTTGCTAGACGGGATTTTTCGTGTTCGGACTAATTCATATTTTCGCAAGCGACATTTTTCGTTGAATTTTTAGTTGATTTATAATTCGTACTTTCGGTAGAGTACATTGTTTTTCGTTGATTCTGGACACAACTCCTACTTTCGTAACTTTTTTTGGGTTCGTTGATTCGTAATTTTCTGTGTCTCTCTCACGACGACGCTGCCTATTATGCCTAATGTGCTTCGAATGGATTTGTACTTTTCTAAATACATAGCGGTTATTTGTAACGATTCGAAATCTCGTATTTTACTTTCGTTTTTTACATGCGGCTATAGCCTCCGCCCCTGTACACCATTTTGAGAGGGTTCAGCACGGTGAGGGAGAAGCAGAGAGCAGAGCAGAGTGTTATTGTGCTTCAAATGGATTCGAAATCTCGTATTTTACTTTCGTTTTTTACATGCAGCTATAGCCTCCGCCCCTGTACACCATTTTGAGAGGGAGTTCAGCACGGTGTGGGAGAAGCAGAGAGCAGAGCAGAGTGAGTGTTATTGTGCTTCGTATGGATTCGTACATTCGTAACTTTTTCATAACGAATTATGCCGAAGACATTCGGGCATTCGCTATTTGCGGTATAATTTATTTTGGATTCGGTCTTATTCGTAATTGCTTTGTTCGGAAATTCGAATGCTTCCGAATGTCCGAAAGTTGCTAAATTCGGACGAATTTCGATTCGTTACGAAACGAATTGCACAAGCCTAGCGGCAAGGAGACATCCACCACCCTCTGGATCAGCTTCATGACATCCAACCAGAGGGGCTGGATCAAAGGGCATTACCAAAAAATGTGATACATTGACCCTATTTCCTTGTTACATCGCCAGCAATTCCTCGAGATTGAGGGGTCGTATTTATGTATAAGTTCAGGGGTCCTATACCAGAACATGAGGATCTTCACTGAGGTCTCCCTATGAATAACACATCTAGAAGATTTCGAGACGGAAGACCATATCCTGTCCCACATTTGAGAACTTATGGGTCTTTGCAGCAGTTGGGCCCACTTTTTCATATACAGATGGGTGTCCTCAGTGAGGGTAAATGACTCATGGAGGATACGATGAATAGAGGAAACCAAATGGAGTTGATGGGGACCTTGGGCACACAGATATTCAAAGGGGGTAGGAGAGGTCAAAGACAAAGATGGAGATCTAGAGTGAAGGAAATGCCTGATCTGTAGATAGAAATAAAAAAATTGAGAAGGAATATGGAACTTTTCTTGGAAAAAATCAAATGGGTGTAGCCTACGAGTTACAGGATGCACTAAATTGCGGAGCTGGAACAAAGAAGCTTCGGCCCAGGGGAATATCCGACCTAGTGATAGACTATCAGGGATGGATGGATTGAATAAAACATTAAGAAGGGGGGCAAGATGACATGAGGGGATATGATTTGAGGCATTTACTCCATATCGATAGAGTGAAGTTCATAGGGGCTGTACATTGACGTCTATAAACAGGATCTATGTGAGGGGAAAGAGACCAAATCAAGGAACAGGGATGAACCGGAAAAAGCACTCCTTTCTCTATATCAGACCAATGGCTAGGGGCATGAAGGGTAGACCAGGAGCCTATCGTCCTAAGGTGAGTGGCATAGTAATATTTAAGAATATCTGGGGCCCCCAGGCCTCCCCTGGATTTCAACGCGAAAACCACGGAACTGGGAATGCGGTGCGCCCTGTCGTTCCAGATGAAATTTGAAAAGGATCTGTGGAGGGATTTAAGTTGAGACATAGGTATAGCGACTGGTATTGTCTCAAAATAATATAATAGCCGGGGCAAAATGGACATTTTCAATACGTTAATCCTCCCTAAAAGGGAGATAGGATATTTGGCCCAACTTTGTAATGATTTTTTGATGTCCGAAAATAAGGGAGGAAAATTTACTGAATATAGAGTGGAGTACGTAGGGGTGAGATGAACCCCTAAATATTTGAGGGAGGTGGAACACCACTTGTAGCGGTAAGAAGTCATAAGTTGGGACAGTAACATGGGAGGGATATGGATAGGAAGGGCCTCAGTTTTTGTAGTGTTTATTTTATAACCAGAAATAGCACCAAAGGAATTAAGGAGGTTGTGTAGAGACGGGAGGGATAGCAAAGGGTGAGTGATAGTAAGCAGAATGTCATCAGCAAATAGCGAAAGTTTGTATTCCCTCTGTCGCATCACAACCCCACGAATGTCCTGATGGGAACGGATGGCCTCAGCCAGGGGCTCCAAGCATAGTATAAAAAGCAATGGGGAAAGAGGGCAGCCCTGGCGAGTACCATTGGACATGGGGAAGCGGGGCGACAGAAAAGAAGACATCTGGACTTGTGCTGTAACTTGGGAGTATAATGCGTGTAATGCATTTAGAAAAGGCCCCCTGAAACCATAAACCCGGAGTGTTGAGAACATATAGGGCCAGCTCAGTCTGTCAAACGCTTTTTGCGCATCCAGGCTGAGAACCAATGCTTGGTGTGAGGATCTGTTCAAAAGATCAATCAAGTCTACCGTGCGGCGAGTATTGTCGCCAGCATGTCTCGCCGAGACAAAGCCCACCTGGTCTCTATTGATCAATTTGGGGATATATTTGGATAATCTGGACGCAAGGATTTTGGTGAAAATCTTGTAATCTGAATTTAAAAGTGCTATAGGCCTATAATTGTCAGGGGAAGAGGGGTCCTTACCCGGCTTAGGTATTACAGAGATATAGGAGTGGGAAAACTGAGAGTGCGGAGGATGTCCTTTAAGGAGGGTACCATAGAGGGACAGTAAATGAGGAGACAAGATATCTTCAAAAGCTTTATAATATGAATAGGGGAGTCCATCAGGGCCTGGAGATTTATGAAGTGGGAGTTCCTTAAGTACATCATGAAGTTCCTCAGTAGTTATGGGAGTATTCAGTTCCGCCAGATTCGATGTGGAAATTTTCGGGAGTTTAAGGCCTGTAAAGAAGTCATTGAATTTTTCTTGCGTGAAATTGAAGTGATTTCGATTTTTGTGTAAGACAACTGTATAGCTTCCGATAGAAGCTACCAAATATCTTAGACATCTCAAGAGGGCAGTGGGTCCTAGTTCCATCCGCACGGAGGAGAAAATCTGGAAAGGAATGAAATGGGCGTGGCCTAAGCTTATTGACCAACATCCTGTGAGGTTTGTTGGAGAATTCATAAAACTTTCGTTTAGCCCATAGGAGAGATCTAGCGGCCTTACCTTGATGTAATGATTTAATTTGTTCGCTAATAGACATAACATTGCAGAGTTTCGACACCGTGGGTTTGCACAGAAGTTTGCGTTCGGCTAACCCAAGGGCAGCTGTCAAGGATTTCAGGAGGCTGTTCCTATCCCTTTTCAGGCGAGTACCCTCCGCGATGCACACACCACGGAAAACCGCTTTGTGTGCCTCCCACAGCGTGGAAAAATCCGCAACTGACCCTAAATTAAGTAGGAAAAACTCCTTCAGGGCGGATGCTAACGTCGTGCGGGAAGGTTCAGATTGAAGAAGTTGGTCATTTAACCGCCAGTGACAAGACCTAGAAGGGGTTTGAGACAGTTGGACATCCAAAGTGATAGGGGCATGGTCAGACCACGTAATGGGGGATATGTCTGATTCTGTAATGTGGGGGATGAGTGGGGCTGAAACAAAAAAATGATCCAAACGAGAGAACATTTTATGGACCATGGAATAGAAAGTATACTGTTTAGCGGAGGGGTGTTTAATCCTCCATGAGTCAAATAATTGATGGGATCAAATACATCTACGAAAGGATCTAGCTGTGGAGACTACCTTTCTAGACAGCGTATCAAGAGGAATAGTTTGCCTGTCTCTAGTAGGCGACATGACGAGATTGAAGTCCCCCCCCACTATCATGAAGGGTTGAGGGCGACACTGAGGCAAATCTAAAACCTTAGACAGAAAATCAACCTGACCGGTATTAGGAGCATAGATGTTAGCTAAGGTAAAAGAGGAGGACATATAATCACAATCCAAGATAAGGAACCTACCATGAGGGTCAGAATATGAATCTTTGACCCTGATGGGACATGTTTTTTTAATCAGTATAGCAACTCCTGGCTTGCCAGTGGAGTCAGAGGCAAGAAAGGAGTTGGGATAAAACTTAGAAGCAAATTTTAAAGAGCCGTTAGCCTTAAAATGGGTTTCCTGGAGCATGACTATATCAGCTCCTGAGGATCTGAACTCCTTCAAAGCAATCCAGCGCTTTTGAACAGAGTTCAGGCCTTTCACATTATAGGACATAATTCTCAGAGACATAAGCACAGTTGTAACAAAGTAGCCTGTGTTTGCAAATAAAAATTACAAGGACATATTCTTGCACTACCTGGAAAAAATAGTGGTGTACATACAGAAATAAAATAAAGTCTCATGTTATTATTATACCTTGAGAAGTACCAGTATACCTTAGGTAAACTAAAAAATACAGACAAAAGAAAAAAAAGGAAAAAAAACAGGAAAAAAAGGACCTCGACCAGCAGAACTGACGTATGAGTGTATAATTAAAAGGGCAAAACCAGATGAGGAAGTATATATACCACAGAAAAAAAAAGGAAAAACATTAATTGAGAACCTGAGGTGTTTTGACAACTCAAGGGACCCTGAACAACGTCAAGGGACCAGTATGGGCACACGGGGGCCTCCAACATGGAAGTCTTGGAACAGGGCTGTGCCCGCTGCATCTTCTTAGGCAAAAGAAAATCCTTCAGAAGAGCATCAATTTTGAAAAAGGCGTAACATTGAACCAAAAAGGAGAAAAAAAAACGACAAAACTTTGTTGCCCCATGGGACAGATACCAAGAACTCCCCCCCACACAGGTGGGGGGGTGGTTTTCCAAACCTAGAGTCCAGGTTGCAGCGGAAAGCCTTCCAAGGACCCAACGAGGAGAAACAAGAGCAACAAATGGGGATCTGGGGACCCCCTCCAAGGAAATCAAGGAGGTTGTCTGGAAGATCTTGGGCGCTGAGGGGTGGAGAGATGTTTCCTCGATTGGCTCCTCACAGGGGTCCAAAGGCGACTGGGAGTGAGTGGAAAAGACGAGCTTGAGCAGGAGCAAGATGAGGGTCATCTTCAGGCAGAGGTGGGAGACCAAGGCTTTTTATAAACGCTTCACCCTCTTGTAAGTCACGCAAACTATGCTGAACACCATCTTTAGACACAATGAGGCGAAAGGGGAAGCCCCAGTAGTAGAGGACTTTGTGTAGCTGTAGGTGAGTTGTAATCGGACGCATATTTCTCCTTTTTGCCAAAGTAATGGGGGAGAGATCACTGAAGATCTGTAGCTTCGTCCCCTTATATGAAAGCTGAGATTTATTACGTGTGGCCAGGATAAGGGCTTCTTTGCTGTCATAATAATGAAACCTCACGATTACATCCCTGGGTCTGGCCCCCGACGGGGGTTTTGGGCCGGGCCCAGGGAGCGGTGAGCCCTGTCCAGACGCCAATCCACATCTACTACTGAGGGAGCTAGAACATTAAAAAGCCCCAAGAGATATGAGCGTAGGGAGGAGTCCCCCACCGACTCAGGGATACCACGGAAGCGCAGATTTTGGCGCCTCTCCCTGTTCTCTAAATCTTCCTGTTGAAGCTGCAATTGGGAGACAGAGTGTTTAAGATTGTAGTTTTCTTCCTCAATTGCCTGCACATAGTTCACCATCTCATCAAACTTGTGTTCCAGTGCATCAGCACGTTCCCCAATTTGAGTAATTTCCCCCCTCAGTTCAGCTGAGATCTTGCTCACCTCTGCCGCAATGTTCCGGGTGATTTGTAGGAGCAGGTGCTGCAGTTTGGAATCCAATTTTTTATCTAAAATGTCAGGAGTGAGGATCTCCTGAGATGTATGTGTGGCGGGGCTCACAATCGGCACGTTCGTAGGCCCAGGGAGTCCCGGTTCCTCCGCATCAATGAACGGATCCATCGCGGCAAAGGGGTCTGCTTGCGAAATCGAGGCCGCGGATTGCGGCCTAGTAATGAAGCGTTCCATCTCCGATCCTGCTCACGGCCCAAACAGCGGGTTATAGTTGCGCTGCTGCTGGCCAATCTTTCCCATGGGGCGCCCAGGGAGTAGAGCGGAATATCAGGCTTACCCCCGGATCAATTGGAGGCTAATGTAGCTATACGGAGGTCACGAAGAGCGGCGGAGACCCGGAGCTCACTCAGAGCACGTCCGCCATGTCGGAAAGCCGCGCATGCGCCGAGCATGAGGCACTTTAAGTTTCTCCCAAACAAACTCATAATACCACCGCTGCCGCAGAACTTCAACCTTAAACAGTAAGTCCCGGGGCAAGTAAGGATATTCCCATCCGTACTCACGGGCGACCCTTTGGCAGAAGAGTCGTTGCAGTCGGGCCAAAGGAGGCATTGTGGCCCGCTCACCTTCTCCTGGTTGAACGATGGCCTCCGGATGCCGAGGTACTTTCCCTACCTCTGATGGCTTTGCTCTTGGTGCCCGTAATGATGCGCGTTGTGTCCCCGCCACCAAAACGGGTGATGCTGTGGATTGTGAAAGAACAATTGGAGGACTAGGCTTCCTCGTAGACTCCGGGGCTTCCGCCCGGGGCGTGCTATCTCCTATAGACACAGGCGAATCTTGTGGTGCACGTAACACAGGCAATGGGCGTTTGTCCCAGCCCTTGCGATGAAAAAGTTTGTTTATTTCACCGTCATCCCCACAGTCCGACAGCGATTCTAGGTCGGAGGTGTCATACATCTCTGCGGGAAGATAGTCTCTAGTAGACGTGGAACTACCCTCCCTAGCGGGCTCCACCGGCTGTGGACCCCCGACACCTCCAACCACCACCACAGTCCCAGCCCCTGGCTCACCTTGAACTTTCGTAGAACTGGGATGTCCAGGACTCTTCCAACCGGATCCATCCAGGCCCGGCAAGCGACCGGGTGAAGCTCGACCACGACCACAGGACTCCTGTACCAGGCCGACTTTCCTCTTCGGAGGTGGGAGCAGGGAATCTGTAGTGACCGAAGCAGCATCCTCAGATTTTTCTTTCTCAGTCTCTGGTTGGGCAGTCACATCGCCCTGGTCAGTGTGTACGGGAACCTCCGCAAAGGCCTGGATCTCCCCTTCCGGAGTAGCGGTACCTGTGAGGCAGTTGAGGCGAAGGGCCCGGGGCCTTACTGTGGATGGCTCCACCTCGAATAAGAATTCTTTGCACGCCTCACAACGCCCGAATGGCTTCAGGTGGACCACCAGTCCCGAACATCCGGGACAGATCACGCCGAGGGCCTCCGTGTCTCTGCAGGTGTACAGAGCCAACTGCCCTCGGGGCCTGAGTCTTATTCCCGTGTCTGTAAGGGGAGCAGCAAAGGTAGTCATCTTCGTGGGGTAGGGAACCGGAATCCACGGGGAGCTTTAGGCCATCCCGACTATCTGCTGCTCCATCACGCACTGACCACGCGCCGAAGTCTCCACGTGAGTCCCTCCACATGGCCAGACTCCTCCCACGACTTGCACGTTTTCGCGGGCTTCCATCGAACTCCGCCCACGAACTGTGTAGTCACAGGGTGCCTCATGGCGCAGTGCAGTAAAATCCCCCACATGTAGTACGTCACACGGCTGGACTTCTCCCTCTTCTCGCTCTTCCGCATGGGCCTTTCCCGTCTTAGGGTCATTTCCACGACTTTGAGCAGGGATGCACTTTGGCCGATCACATGGCCGACCCGCTCGGAACTCCTCTGGGCAGCAAAGTTCAGACACAGCCGTTCTTAATTCCAAGGTCAAAACACACATCATCCCGGACTCACGAGCCCCCACGTGTATCGGCCTCACCCCCTCTTTATCGTCTAGGGGTATTTCATATGTGAGGGTGAGATGCGCTACGGCCCATGTCCTCCCCATGGCAGTGGGTGAGGTGAAGGCCAGTACCAGATATTTTCCTCGGGCCTGTGCGTTTCAGTTAGGGACCAAGTCTTGCTGTGCTGACACTTCCCTCTGCTCCCATTAACCAGAGTCCCACACACCGATTAGGGTCCAAATCTTGTTTTATTGTCACACTCACAATCAAACAGTTCTTTACCAGCCAACTGGTTGAAACCCAATAAGGGTTCAATACGGTGGGGTGAGCAGGTCGAGGCACTATCCTGGTTGTACGCTAAACCACTGTGGTTTCACCAGCGGTTACTATAGCCTTGGCTAGAGAGAGAACTTAGAACTTGTGAGTCTCTACCAGCGACTCAAGAGAATGTAGATAGGAGTACCTTCGCTGCGTTGTGGTCCCTGTCAGGGGGAGATGTCCCTCCAAGGGAGTTACCGGAGGCCCATCTGTCACCGGGTTGATGCTGCTCTGGACTCTTTGGACGGGTGACCTCCCCGGCCTTCTCACCTCAGACATGGGCCCCATCCACCTCAGGGACCCTCGGACTCCTCCGTCCTCGCGGGACCCAGTCGAAGTCTCTGGGCCCCAGGCCTCCTGTTCAGTACCTCACCCCAGGCTGAAGGTGCCTGGGATGGACGCCAACTCCACTCCGGCCAGGCCTAGGGCACCTGGACCGGAACTCCGAACCGCCCGCACCCAGGCCGAAGGTGCCTGGGCGCGCCATGCAGGAAAAAGACCTTGTGGCAAGGGCGTCTCCCCCCTTTATCCCCTCCATTGACGTCACGGCAGGTTCCCCGCCCTCGCCGCACCGTCTCCAGAAAGGGACAAAAAGGACAGCACTGCGGCAGTGAATCTACCTTGAGCCTGCGGGTACCTCGCCACCCACAGGCCAAGGAGAATAATACACCACCCAGTCCTCCACGAATACAAATGGTCCAAATCCTCTAATGATTTACACACCTGGGTCATACTATTACCCAGGTGTATCCCACCTAAATTTAGAGACCCCGCTGCACATGTCAATGGCCCATCACTTGAGATCAGCGCTATAACTGATCGCCAGCCACAGCACGGTCCTCAATTGCCGGGAGTCCGTCAATAAACGTCGTCCCCTTCACGCGCGCGCGCTGTGGTCACCGAGTCACTGAGACTCAGGTGATGACAGATCCAAGTAAGGGGCCGATCCCTGCCCTCTACCATGTGATCAGCTGTCAGCCAATGACAGCTGATTACGTGATGTAAACAAAAGCTGGGTAATGGGTTTTGTTTTCTCCTTGTGCTGACAGCGTGAGCATAAAAAAAGGCAATCATCGGCTTATGTGCAAGGGACATCGGGCCCGAAGAGGAAGAGGCAATTCTGCGTCATCTGTGACAATCAGTAGCCCCTGCCAGTGCCACCTATCAATGCCCACCACTGCTGCCAATCAGTGCCACCTAGCAGTGCTGCCTATCAGTGCCCATCACTGCCAACTATCATTGCCACCTAGCAGTGCCACTTCTCAATGCCCACCAGTGCCAACTAGCAATGCCACCTCTCAGTGCACACCCTTGCCAACTTATCGGTGCCCGTCAGTGCAGCCCATCAGTGCAGTCTCATCAGTGTACATCAATGAAGGAGTAAAATTACCTTTTGTCTAAATTTTCAAAATATTAACCACTTTCCTACCGCCCACCGTCAAATGACGTCCTTGGCTTAGTGCGGTGACATCTGAATGATGCCTTCAGTTGCAGGCATCATTCAGATATCATTCTTTTCAGCCGGAAATTCTGTGCACGATAAAAATGATCATAGCGGCAGTTCCGCCGCTTGATCATTCTTATAGGCGGCGGGAGGGGACGTCACCCCCCTCCCGCCGCCATCCGGTGCTTCTCCGGGCTCTCCCATGCCATCTTGGGCTCGGAGAACGATTTGGCCGGCGCCGGATGGGAAGCATAGCGATGAATGGGGACCAGATGGTCACCAGTCATCTCTATGACTGTCGGAGGCCAGGGCGCAATGTTATGACATCACGCCGGGTTCCCGTATGTAATCCAAGCCGTGATCTCGGCTGTCGGCATGAGATTGGTGAATTTTTTTGACCGATCTCCTGCTTTCCAGCCTGGAGGAGAGATGTGGGGTCTTATTGACCCTGCATCTCTCCATAAAGAGGACCTGTCACAATAGATTCCTATTACAAGGGATGTTTACATTCCTTGTAATAGGAAAAAAAGTGATCCAAAAAACAAAAAAAAGGTAAAAAAAAGAGTAAGAAATACAAAATAGGAAAAAACAAAAATAAAAATAATCAAAAAAAAAGAAAAAACACCCATGTCCCCGGTAGCTCGCGCTCATAAGCGAACACACACGTAAGTCCCGCCCACATATGTAAATGCCGTTCAAACCACACATGTGAGGTATTGCTGCGTGCGTTAGAACGAGTGCAACAATTCTAGCACTAGACCTCCTCTGTAATGCCAAAATGGTAACGTGTAAAAAAATTTAAAGCATCGCCTAGGGAGATTTTTAAGTACTGAAGTTCGGTGTTATTCCATGAGTGTGCGCAATTTTAAAGCGTGACATGTTAGGTATCTATTTACTCAGCATAACAACATCTTTCACATTATCCCCAAAAATTGGGCTAACTTTACTGTTTTGTAATTTTTTTACATTCATGAAACCATTTATTTCCAAAAAAAAAGGCGTTTGAAAATTTATTGCGCAAATACCGAGCAAGATAAAAAAATTGCAATGAGCGCCATCTTATTCCCTAGGGTGTCTGCTAAAAAAACATATATTATGTTTGGGGTTTTGAAGTAATTTTACAGCCATAAATGTATGATTTTTACATGAAGGAGGGAAGTGCCAGAATAGGCCCAGTGCTGACGTGGTTAAAATATCTATTTTTTTATTTTTTAACTCGGTCTTTTGTATTTATAGAAAAACGCAGAGGTGATCAAATAGCACCAAAAGAAAGCTCTATTTGTGTGCCAAAAAATAATACATTTTCATTGGGTTACAGTGTTGTATGAGCACGCAATTGTCATTCAAAATGCATCAGCGGTGAAATGTGAAAATTGGTCTGGGCAGAACGGGGGTTTAAGTGGCCAGTGCGCAAGTGGTTAATATAAGGCTACATGCACACAGACGTTTTTCCAGCCGCTTGTTTGAGCATTTTTTGCAATTTAAAAACGTCTCTCCATGTTAGCCTATGGCCTCATGGCCACAATGGCGTTTTTGAGCTGCAAATGGCATAGGTGTTTTTAGGCCCCATGTACACGGGACGCTGGTGCAAAGTGTTCAGAACTAAGTTTGAAAGCGGCGTTTAGAAAGGCGCGCTTTGTGGCGTTTGCATGCCGCGTTTTACCAGATTCGCATCTATATGCGTTTAGTTAGGAAACATGATAAAGGAGCCGCCCTAAGCTCCAAAAACAGTATTATTAACGATTTCAGCTATTTTTTGAGACCAGAGTGAGTATCAGCAGCTGAGAGAGCAGCAGTGTAGTTGTATTTAGCGTGTCACTTGCCACGTCACTTGCCCCAAGTTGTGGATTGTCCACTTGCCACGTCACCTGCCCCAAGTTGTGGATTGTCCACAATGCAATGGAAGCAATTGCATTATTTTTTTGATATACCGGTATATATATATTTTTATTTGTTTTTTCCTCATTTGCCCTAATTTTTGAGTTTATCAATGTAAAAAAATCGGTCACCTTTAAAAACGCTTCTAAACTAATATGCCGGTACCGCGTCTGAAACGTGGAAATCTTTGGCGTCTGAAGGCATTTTTAGGCTTTGGGAAAAACGAGTTTAAACGCAACTGCAGATTTTTTCAAGGCCAAAAACAGTGTTTTGGATGTAATAGAATTCAATGGACCCGCATCCAAAACGCAAGTACCGCAAATTTGCGGATTTTTTTTTTTTAACCTGCTTATAGCTGGTTGTTAAAGGAAATGTAAAAAAAATAAACATTGCCGGCTATAAAAAAAAAAAAAACAGCGTGGGGTCCCCCCCAGGTCCATACCAGGTCCTAGGGTCTAGTATGGATTCAAAGGGGACCCCCCCACCAAAATGAAAAAAAAATGGCGTGGGGGTCCCCCCAAAATCCATACCAGGCCCTTCAGGTCTGGTATGGATTTTAAGGGAAACCCCGCCAAATTTAAAAAAAAAATAGTGTGGGGTCCCCTAAAAATCCACACCAGACCCTTTATCCAAAGCACGCAACCTGGCAGGCCGCAGAGGAAGAGGTGGGGATGAGAGAGCGCCCCCTCCCTCCTGAACCGTACCAGGCCACATGCCCTCAACATGGGGAGGATGTCCCCATGTTGATGGGGACAAGGGCCTCTTCCCGACAACCCTGGCCGTTGGTTGTCAGGGTCTGGGGGCGGGGGGCTTATCGGAATCCGGGAGCCCCCTTTAATAAGGGGGCCCCAAGATACCACCCCCCCCACCCTATGTGAATGAGTATGAGTACCCATTCACCTGGTGGCAAAAAAAAGTTAATAAAAAACACAACACAGGTTTTTAAAGTCATTTATTAGGCAGCTTCGGGGGTCTTCCTGCCGGGCGCCCCGCTATCTTCTTCCAGCTCCTTTGCTAGCGGGGTCCCGGGGTTCCTCGTCGTCTTCGGGGGTCTTCCTGCCGGGCGCCCCGCTATCTTCCAGCTCTTTTGCTAGCAGGGTCTCGGGCTTCGTCGTCGCCTTTTTACGACTTCGGGGGTCTCTTGTTCTGTTCTCCGGTGTCGTCTCCGCGCTCTCCGGTTCTTCTTCACGATCTCCGGTTCTTCTCCCGCTCTCCGGTGCCTTCTCCACGATCTCCGGTTCTTTCTGCCTTCTGCCGGGCGCCCCGCTATCTTCTTCCAGCTCTTTTGCTAGCGGGGGCCGGTCTTCATCGTCGCCTTCTTCCCTCTTCTCTTCGCCCAATGTTGCCTCGTTGCTGTCCGCCGTCACCCGGTGACCACGCCCATGCCAATATAAGTGGGCGCGCTCTGCTGCCAGAGCATTGTAACGGCGGACAGCGACAAGGCAACATCGGGCAAAGAGAAGAGGGAAGAAGGCGATGATGAAGACCAGCCCCAGCTAGCAAAAGAGCTGGAAGAAGATAGCGGGGCGCCCGGTAAAAGGCAGAAAGAACCGGAGATCGTGGAGAAGGCACCGGAGAGCGGGAGAAGAACCGGAGATCGTGGAGAAGGCACCGGAGAGCGGGAGAAGAACCAGAGAGTGCGGAGACGACACCGGAGAACAGAACAAGAGACCCTCGAAGTCGGAAGAAGGCGCCGACGAAGCCCGGGACCCCGCTAGCAAAAGAGCTGGAAGAAGATAGCGGGGCGTCCGGCAGGAAGACCCCCGAAGACGACGAGGAAGCCCGGGACCCCACTAGCAAAAGAGCTGGAAGAAGATAGCGGGGCGCCCGGGAGGAAGACCCCCAGAGCTGCCTAATAAATTACTTTAAAAAACCTGTGTTGTGTTTTTGATTAACTTTTTTGCCACCAGGTGAATGGATAGGGGTACGATGTACCCCATACTCATTCACATAGGGTGGGGGGCCGGTATTTGGGGGCCCCCTTATTAAAGGGGGCTCCCGGATTCCGAAAAGCCCGCCGCCCGCAGACCCTGACAACCAACGGCCAGGGTTGTCGGGGAGAGGCTCTTGTCCCCATCAACATGGGGGCAGGGTGCTTTGGGGTGGGGGGCCGCAGGCCGCCCCCCTGCCCCAAAGCACCCACCCCACCATGTTGAGGGCATGCGGCCTGGTACGGTTCAGGAGGGAGGGGGCCGCTCTCGTCCCCCCTCTACCCCTGCGGCCTGCCAGGTTGCGTGCTCGGATAAGGGTCTGGTATGGATTTTGGGGGGACCCCCATGCCGTTTTTTCGGCTTAGGGGGTTCCCCTTTAAATCCATACCAGACCTAAGGGCCTGGTATGGATCCTGGGGGAACCCCCACGCCGTTTTTGTGGCTTAGGGTTTTCCCCTTAAAATCTATACCAGACCTAAGGGCGTGGTATGCTCCTGGAGGGGAACCCATGCCGGTTTTTTCATTAAAATTCGGCGTGGAGTTCCCCTTCATGATTCATACCAAACACAGGACAGCGAGGCTGCCGAGAACCAGCGCAATGCCATTGCGCTGGAGACATTCTCGGCCAGCTAGTCGCCTCTAGGACACGACTTGAGCGGCTGCTTCACGCTCAAGTCGTGTCCAAGTTGCCTCGCAAAGTCGCGCTGTCCCTGTATCAGCTGGCACACGAGTTGCCCCGTGAGTCGGATACGCTTCATCCGACTTCCCGGGCGACCTCTATTCAAATCAATGGGCTCCCATAGGGAACCATTCATTTTCAATAGAGCGCCGCTGACATTTGTATTTACTATAACAGTGTGCAGCTGTGCGCCGCTGGTTCCTGCGCCAAGTTAAGGAGTTATCCGGCGCACCAATTAAGGTTAGAACCAGCGCAGCGCACTGTTACTAGTAAATCAGCCCCACTGTGTCGACGTATATCCCTGTGCGCCGGTCGGCAAGCGGTTAAATAAGAAAAGAAATTACAATAAAAAAAGTTTTGGCTGGTGTTACAATTTATGAGCAGAAAAATAATGCAAGCACTAGTTTTCCTGTAAGGAAAGGGAGTTACAGCTCAGATGTGATTGATGAAGCTTTTCACTGGATCCAAAGCCATGGGTGCTGGCAATGCATGTGGTAATGCAGAAATTGAAGAAAGTATGGACAGCCGCACTCCAAAAATTGTTCCTTTTATTGTGAAATCAAATCACAAAAAAACATTATGTGTATTCATAGCTATGAATAAGCACTGAGCTACAGTGTGAAACGCGTCAGTAACATCTGCTTTTTTGCTGTGGTATGTATGTAGCGGGTATTTAAATTTAAGGGAAGCATCTGGGTGGTAGTGTAACCCAGATGCACTGATTATTGTTTAAGGAGGACTCTGGTGGTGTGAGGTTTCCTGGGGTCCGAGGGTGGCGCTGTTGCCCTGGGCTGGGGATTGAACCCTCACTGCAAGACTGTACTCTTTTTGTCCCTTTCCGGCGGTGGTACAGCAGGGCGGGGAACCCGACCCTCCTGTGTCCCCTAGCCTCTCCGGTGTGTGACCGTGTGCAGGGGAGAAGTTGAACTGTCAGTCAGCCGCCCGCGATCCCAGGCCATCGCGGACTAGGCCAAAGCCGCGGCCTCGCCTTAATAATCCTGCCCACAGCTCCTCACCTGCTGTCCATTTTCCGGGCAGACATTTCACACACACCCTCCGGACGGTGCCCCTCCAGCCTCGGTACCCTCTCAGTCCAGGATATGCGAGGAAAAGGTACAGTACATTAGACAGATAAAATATATATGATGAAGAAAAAGTGCAGTGTTTATATGTGATATAATTATTCATTAATAAATAAACAGTGTTAAACGTAAATAATGAGCTAAGAAAAAGGTTAAATCTACTCATTAAAAACTAAAAACATGAAATGTAAAACCATATATTGCATCAAATTACTGTATATATAGCAATAAGTGATATTATAACAAATGTGACATAAGTCAAAAGAGGAGTGATATAGAGCATTGTTTCTCAACTCCAGTCCTCAAGGCGCCCCAACAGGTCATGTTTTCAGGCTTCCCATTATTTTGCACAGATAATTTGATCAGTTTAACTGCCTTGATAATTACCACAGCCGTTTCATTTGAGGGAAATCCTGAAAACATGACCTGTTGGGGCGCCTTGAGGACTGGAGTTGAGAAAAACTGATATAGAGAACTGATCAAAAAATATCACAAAAGTCCAAAAACCAAAATTTGTGTAGGTAGTGGTGAAAAGGGTCCAAAATGGGAAAACAAAAGCAAAGTCCAAGAAATGAATCCAGGCTGTGAGCAGAAAATCCCAACGGTATGCGTATGGCAACAATTAATCAGTGTCCTTCCATATAGATATTAAAACAAATGTGTGAAGAGGGAATCGTGAGAAGTGAAAACCTTCATCCAAGGTAGTGAACACCCAGAGTGGTCAAATAATCTGCTGACCAGAAGAAAAGAGCAAAACGGCGGTCTGGCACAGGGAAAGTTCAGGTCTCCCAAAAACCTTATGCAGTATCTCAAACAGCTGTATTCAGTCAGTAGAACTCCTTTTTAAGGCCTTCATTCTGTTATTTGCAGGAAGCTTCCCTGTGTTTCTTCTTGCTCACTGTGTGCCACTGATAAGCTGGGATACTTACACCCTCTGCAAAATATACATACATTTTGTTTGGCGATTTGTTTTCACTTCAAATGCCAGCTGGTTAGGATCAGACCCGGTTCCCACAGGGGCGGCACGACTTTGGGGGCGACTCGGCAAGGCAATCTCAAGACGACTTCAGAGGTGACTTGCAAAATCCCCAAATCCTATCTCCATTGACAACGTCCATCGTGACGAAACGCGTATGGAAGCGACGTGCTGACGTCACCACGCTGATCTAAGGGAAGGGCGTTCGTATGTTTGCCGGCCGGCTTACTTCCTAAGCTTTTTATACTTCTACTTGATGTAAGCGTTTTTTACCTTTTATGCAATAAATGGTTTGTACGATATCACCCTATGGTCTCTATCCTTTCATCTCTACCGGTCCTGTTACGATTTCATACCGGTGATCGGAGGATCGGGAGAAGAGGGTGTATGGTGGTATTGCTGATTTTACTCAACCCCGCTGGTTCATCTACCAAAGGCCGCGGCTGGGTCACAGTCGACTGTTATCCATGGGCTTACCTCCGGAAAGCTGCTAATCTATGTGGTGGAGGGCACTGTCCATTTGTTGTGATCACCGGGTGCTGTTGATTATTGCAAATTCCACACTGGATGCTTTCTAGCTATATATGGGACTGATTTAACATCATGAACATCATTGAAGTTCTGTGTTGGGTTCATCAATTAGCCATTTAATTTGGACTCATACTATTTTTGCTTATAGTGGCTGGTCTTTGTGCTTTATGCGCTGCTTCACACAGACCAGCCCCTAGATGGTTTTATTATTGGCACAGTTTTTTTGGTGTTTATGACTTGCAAAATGACTTCTGTATTGAAGTCAATGCAAGTCGCCCCCAAAGTAGTACAGGAACCTTTTTCTAAGTCGGAGTGACTTGAGTCGCTCCTATTAGAACGGTTCCATTGAACAGAGCGGGACGCGACTTGTCTGGCGGCCGAGTCGCCTGACGAGTCACCCCTGTGTGAACCGGGTCTTAGGCGACGGTGGTAATGCAAGATAACCTTTTACAGTGCCAGCCGACCTACAGCAGTAAAAGTAGTAAAAGGTTATCTTGCATTACCACCGTCGCCTTACCCTAACCAGCTGGCATTTGAAGTGAAAACAAATTGCCAAACAAAATGTATGTATATTTTGCAGAGGGTGTAAGTATCCCAGCTTATCAGTGGTACACAGTGAGGAAGAAGAAACACAGGGAAGCTGCCTGCAAAAAACAGAAGGCCTTAACCCTTTCCCTCCGAGTGGACGCAGATATGCGTCCTCAGCTTTCGGGGGTTATACCGGGATGATTTTAAGGGCCGACGATTGGCTTTCCAGGGATAACAACCGATGCAGCTAAAAGCCTCTCGGTTGTTATCCCGGAGGAGCGGGAGGGGACACCCCCCCTCCCGCCGGAGGGGACACCCCCCCTCCCGCCGCCTCCGCCGCTCTTACTGGGCTTCCCGTCCCACCGGGAGACCCGATCTACGATCCACCACATCGGGCGCCTAGAGAGAGACTGAAACAAAGCCGCAAACGGCTTTGATTCAGTCTCTTCACTGTGTCATGACGTCACGTCCGGGTTACTCGGCTGCCAATGGCGCTGGATTTAAAAACGTACACAGTATAAAAGTGCAAAGGAGGGATTGGGGGTCTTTTAGACCTCCGATCTCTCCATAAAGAGTACCTGTCACGGTGTCACCACTTATTACTGTCACAAGGGATGTTTACATTCCTTGTGACAGCAATAAAAGTGATCAATTTTTTTTTTTAAAAACCCACTATTTTTTATTATAAAAATAAATGAGAAAATAAATAAATAAATTTAAAGCGCCCCTGTCCCCTCGAGCTTGCGCAGCAAAGAAAGCGCATACCGAAGTCGCGCCCGCATATGAAAACGGTGTTAAAATCACACATGTGAGGTATCGCCGCGATCGTCAGAGTGAGAGCAATAATTCTAGCCATAGACCTCCTCTGTAAAGCCTCGTACACATGGTCGGACTTCCATCGGACTTTTCCGTGGATTTTTGTCCGAACGCAGTTGGCCGGGAACACCCATAGCATACACACCACAGGACTTTTCTGCAAACTTTCCCAAAACTTTTTCCAACATCACGTGGTTTTTCTGCTCTTTACCGCCACCCTTTGGTCAACTTCTGCTATTGTTGGTTGATTTTAACATTATTTGTTTTGTCCATCGGATAAAAGTCTGATAGTTTTCTGTAAACACGGTCGGACTTTGCTCCATCAGACTTTTGTTGGCCAAAAGTTTGTCCATTTGCAGACCCAACTTTTGTCCGATGAAAACCAAAAAAAGTTTGTCCGATGGAGTGTACACACGGTCGGATTTTTTGGCAAACTTGCTCAAAATGAAGTTTGTTGGCAAAAAGTCTGACCGTGTGTACGGGGCTTAACTCTAACCTGGTAGCTGTAAAAAAAATTCAAAGCGTTGCCTATGGAGATTTTTAGGTACCGTAGTTTGTCGCCATTCCACGAGTGCGTGCAATTATAAAGCATGACATGTTTGGTATCTATTTACTCGGCGTAACATCATCTTTCACATTATGCAAAAAAATTGGGCCAACTTTACTTTTTAATTTTTTTTAAATTCATGAAATTTAATTTTTCCAAAAAAGTTGTGTTTAAAACACTGCTGCACAAATACCGTGTGACATAAAATATTGCAACAATCGCCATTTTATTCTCTAGATTCTCTGCTAATATATATATATATATATAAAAAATAAATATCATATTAAAAAACTAGAACATATAGTCCATATGATAAACAGCGCTAGTGAAGGATAAGTGTCCAAAAGCACATAAAGCACTTGAGTGATGACTATGCAACAGTCTAACTAAGAGTGAAGTTTCTTCTGTGGATACGGTCTGTAGTGCACCCTACACCAAATCCCAAATCTTCACCACGAGTGAGGCACGCTCCCCCTCTGGGGTACAAACTCACCACAAAGATGAAAAAGATAAGCATTTTAATCTGTAGGTAGTCTCACTCCAACTTCGGTCATCACCACCAGGGTAGTAAGGGTTAAAATCCTCAAGGAACATATAAGGACATAAAAGCAACAAATAGTGTAATATTGCTTTAATAGAGAAATCCCCCAATACAAAGTCCCTGTGTCAAATGCACGTACATAAAAAGAACAAAAAGTATAGAGTGTATTCACCGCTCTTCTGTCTCAAGAGGGCGCCCGTGTTGCAAACATGGCGCTGCAGTATTCTTTCCTGATCTGGGACAGCTGGCCGTGGAGCTCACTCTGTACTTCCTAGTTACAGAGACGCTGCGGTATCTGGGCCCTGACCGGTTTCGTCACACAATGACTTCAACTGAGGGCGTAGATAGCCAGCATCAGCGTGCGTAATATCACTCCCCTACTCGTTGTCCATTGGCTGGAGTAACGCTATCGGTCCGCCCTGATTGGTGCTTGTCAGAGCGGAACTACGATGCGCTCATCCTCAGACCGGAGATTTAAGGAGAGTGATCAATCCGTACGGATAGCTGCACAAAACTGTTATATGATACAGCTAAAATAAAACAAAGATAATGGGGCTGACATATCATCATATTTAAACAGCAAACATGTTAATATAAACCAAACATATTTAAAACCGTATCAAGGTCACTGCTGCTCATTTTTTTTAAACGGAATATATTCACATACACACGATGACTACAAAGCCTGAGTGTGTCCTATATCTTTAAATGTTGTGTTGAGGAATACTGCACCTCTCTTGGCGCAGAGCATAGGTTACACTGGGTCTGTGTCATTGAGACAGATGGTGTAATTAGCCTCAGGCATTTACAATTTCCTTTGATATAGTTACTTCCGTTTTAAAAAAATGAGCAGCAGTGACCTTGATACGGTTTTAAATATGTTTGGTTTATATTAACATGTTTGCTGTTTAAATATGATGATATGTCAGCCCCATTATCTTTGTTTTATTTTAGCTGTATCATATAACAGTGTTGTGCACCAACCGTACGGATTGATCACTCTCCTTAAATCTCCGGTCTGAGGATGAGCGCATCGTAGTTCCGCTCTGACAAGCACCAATCAGGGCGGACCGATAGCGTTACTCCAGCCAATAGACAACGAGTAGGGGAGTGATATTACGCACACTGACGCTGGCTATCTACGCCCTCAGTTGAAGTCATTGTGTGACGAAACCGGTCAGGGCCCAGATACTGCAGCGTCTCTGTAACTAGGAAGTACAGAGTGAGCTCCACGGCCAGCTGTCCCAGATCAGGAAAGAATACTGCAGCGCCACGTTTGCAACACAGGCGCCCTCTTGAGACAGAAGAGCGGTGAATACACTCTATACTTTTTGTGCTTTTTATCAGTGATTTTTATGTACGTGCATTTGACACAGGGACTTTGTATTGGGGGATTTCTCTATTAACCACTTAAGCCCCGGACCATTTCGGGCCATTAGGACCAAGCCTGTTTTTGGGATTCGGCACTGCGCTGCTTTAACTGTAAATTGTGCGGACATGCAATGTTGTACCCAAATGAAATTTGCATCCTTTTCTTCCCACAAATAGAGCTTTCTTTTAATGGTATTTGATTGCCTCTGCGATTTTTATTTTTTGCGATATAAATGGAAAAAGAACGAAAATTTTGAAAAAAAAAGATATTTTCTACTTTTTGTTATAAGAAAAATCGAATAAACTCAATTTTAGTCATACATTTAGGCCAAAATGTATTCAGCCACATGTCTTTAGTAAAAAAAATGTCAATAAGCGTATATTTATTGGTTTGCGCAAAAGTTATAGCGTTTACAAACTAGGGTACATTTTCTGAAATTTACACAGCTTTAAATTTATGACTGCCTATCTCATTTCTTGAGGTGCTAAAATGGCAGGGCAGTACAAAACCCCCCCAAATGACCCCATTTTGGAAAGTAGACACCCCAGGGAAATTGCTGAGAGGCATGTTGAGCCCATTGAATATTTTTTTTTTTTGTCCCAAGTGATTGAATAATGACAAAAAAAAATAAAAAAATTACAAAAAGTTGTCACTAAATGATATATTGCTCACACATGCCATGGTTATATGTGGAATTGCACCCCAAAATACATTCTGCTGCTTCTCCTGAGTACGGGGATACCACATGTGTGGGACTTTTTAGGAGCCTAGCCACGTACGGGACCCCGGAAACCAAGCACCGCCTTCAGGATTTCTAAGGGCGCAAATTTTTGATTTCACTCCTCACTACCTATCACAGTTTCGAAGGCCATAAAATGCCAAAATAGCACAAAACCCCCCCAAATGACCCCATTTTGGAAAGTAGACACCCCAAGCTATTTACTGAGAGGCATGTTCAGTCCATGGAATATTTTATATTTTGCCACAAGTTGCGGGAATATGACAAACTTTTTTTTTTTTGCACAAAGTTGTCACTAAATGATATATTGCTCACACATGCCATGGGCATATGTGAAATTACACCCCAAAATACATTCTGCTGCCTCTCCTGAGTACGGGGATACCACATGTGTGGGACTTATTGGGAGCCTAGCCGCGTACGGGACCCCAAAAACCAAGCACCGCCTTCAAGGTTTCTAAGGGCATAAATTTTTGATTTCACTCCTCACTACCTATCACAGTTTTGAAGGCCATAAAATGCCAAGATGGCACAAAACCCCCCCAAATGACCCCATTTTGGAAAGTAGACACCCCAAGCTATTTGCTGAGAGGCATGTTGACCCCATTGAATATTTTTTTTTTTGTCCCAAATGATTGAATAATGACAAAAAGAAAAAAAAATGTACAAAAAGTTGTCACTAAATGATATATTGCTCACACATGCCATGGTTATATGTGGAATTGCACCCCAAAATACATTCTGCTGCTTTTCCTGAGTACGGGGATACCACATGTGTGGGACTTTTTGGGAGCCTAGCCGCGTACAGGGCCCCAAAAACCAAGCACTGCGAACGCTGCAGTTATGTGTGTTGTGTTTGGTAAGTGACAGTGATCGATCGATACTGCACTTGGGTGGGCTGGGCTGGGCTGGGCTGGGCGGAGGGGCTAAACGCAGGCGCTAGCAGGTATCTGGGCTGATCCCGCTAACACTGCGTTTTTGGGAACCCTAAACCGCTGGGGATGCTAGTATAGATCTGATCAGATCTGATCACATACTATACCACTAAGGGGGGTGTATGCTTTGCGCGTGGGTGTTAGCGTTACTGTCACTAACCTAACACTGCCTGGGGCGACGCAGACCCTCTCTGGCGCTAAAACCTAATTGATCTCACCCGCCGGGCGATCAGGGGGGTTAAACCTTTATTGGGTTATATACGGCGGGTGCCCTGATGCTATAAAAAGCAAACTAATCAACCAGCGTCACCCGTAACCTTTATATGGTGATCACTGGTGAAAGGGTTAACTAGGGGCAATCAGGGGGTTAAAATCTTTATTAGGTTAAATATGGGGGTACCTGACACTATATAAAAACCTGACGGGTAACCTAAATAACTAAATAACTTACTGGCTAACCAGTGACACCAGTGACGCTTATACGGCGATCACTGGTGAAAGGGTTAACTCTAGGGGCAATCAGGGGGTTAAAATAATATATGGGGGTACCTGACACTAATAAAAACCTGCGGCGAACCTAAAAAAAAATAACTGCCTATCTAAAACACCAGCGACACGAATACAGCGATCGGAAAAACAATCGCTTAGTGACGCTGAAGTTAGGGGGTGAAAGGGTTACCTGGGGGGTGATCAAGGGGTTAAACCTTTATTAGGGGGGGTTAGGGGGCTACCCTGGACCTAAAGGGGCCTAATCCTAACTGCCCTGCAACTTTTTACAATCACAGATGACACTAAATGCAGTGATCAGTAAAATAAATGATCACTGCAATCAGTGACACTGTGATTGGGGGCTTTGGGGTGACCTGGGGGGTGATCTGGGGGTGACTGGGGGGTGATTTGTGTGCCTATGTGTACCTACGTGTCAGTGGACTGTTAGTGCACTAACCTGCTTCCTCTCTGCTCGGCGCCGGGAACGGAAAGACCGCGGCGAGGGAGATGACATCACTTCCTCCAGCCTTGTTTACATCACATGGCGGAGGAAGCATTTTCATTGGCCGGGAGCGATCGCGAGGGGGGTGGCGGAATCGAGCGCCCCCCCCCCTCATGCCTGATCGCTCCCGAACACTTAACGGCCGCTCACTGCAGTGAAGGGGGGTCCGGATGGACCCCCCAACTGCACAAAGGCGATCACGTAGATCTACGTGATTCTGCCTGTCCGTGCCATTCTGCCGACGTAAATCGGCGGTGGGCGGTCGTTAAGTGGTTAAAGCAATATTACACTATTTGTTGCTTTTATGTCCTTATATGTTCCTTGAGGATTTTAACCCTTACTACCCTGGTGGTGATGACCGAAGTTGGAGTGAGACTACCTACAGATTAAAAGGCTTATCTTTTTCATCTTTGTGGTGAGTTTGTACCCCAGAGGGGGAGCGTGCCTCACTCGTGGTGAAGATTTGGGATTTGGTGTAGGGTGCACTACAGACCGTATCCACAGAAGAAACTTCACTCTTAGTTAGACTGTTGCATAGTCATCACTCAAGTGCTTTATGTGCTTTTGGACACTTATCCTTCACTAGCGCTGTTTATCATATGGACTATATGTTCTAGTTTTTTAATATGATATTTATTTTTTATTTACTATTTTTTATATGTATGAGGTTCTCATTCGTATAAATTTAAATAGCTGCTGTATTTATATATTTTATCATTGTTTTAATTGCCTTGATAATTTTTGGGCTGTAATATCTTTACCCCTTATCTTCCTCTTGGCTGCAGAGTTGGAGGAGTGATATTCAGGACTAGCAGCCCAGCACCTAGGCGCCGAGAAGTGCAATTTTGGGCCATTTATTTTGCACCTTCTCCCTATATATATATATATATATATATATATATATATATATATATATATATATATATATATAATGTTTGGGGTTTCTAAGTAATTTTCCAGCAAAAAATACGGATTTTAACTTGTAAACACCAAATGTCAGACATAGGCTTAGTCATGAAAAGGTTAAAAAGGAGTTCTACTGACTGAATACAGCTGTTTGAGATACTGCATAAGGTTTTTGGGAGACCTGAACTTTCCCTGTGCCAGACCGCCGTTGTGGTCTTTTCTTCTGGTCAGCAGATTATTTGACCACTCTGGGTGTTCACTACCTTGGATGAAGGTTTTCACTTCTCACGATTCCCTCTTCACACATTTGTTTTCATATCTATATGGAAGGACACTGATTAATTGTTGCCATACACATACCGTTGGGATTTTCTGGTTTTCACAGCAGAGGCGGGTCGCTGGCGTGCGCACCCCCTACCCGGAAGTGCTGATCAAGTGCCAAGTATGTGATCCAGCACAGAAGAGCCTCCTTTCCGCTGCATATCTGTGTTATACGGTCAGCAAGTGGTTAATATACCATTTTTTTTACTTTATACACAGAATGTCGAGGATGCCATGAAAATTATTTGATTTGCTTAATAAAGCTTTAAGCCCTGTACACACGATCGGATTTCCTATGGTTTTTAAACCGATGGATTTTTCCATCGGAAAACCGATGAAGCTGACTTCCATCAGTCTTGCCTACACACCATCAGTCAAAAAACCGACCGTTCCAAATGTGGTGACGTAAAACACTTCGATGAGCCGAGAAAAATGAAGTTCAATGCTTCTGAGCATGCGTCGACTTGATTCTGAGCATGCGTGGGTTTTTTAACCGATGGACTTGCCCATAGACGATCGGAATTTGCTATCGGTTTTTTATCCATCGGAAAAATTTAAAACATGTTCTATCTTTTGACACTGATGGAAAAAAGACCGATGGGGCCCATACACGATCGGAAAAATCCATCGGGCTGTTTTCATCGGTAAAACCGATCGTGTGTACGCGGCTTTAGAGTGTGACTAAATTACAAATATATATATTAAAAAAAGATGTTTAAACTGTGTAGATGTACTCATATGTGTCTGAAAAATAAACTGTGTATCTGTACAAGTCATTCATGCCTTGGTTTCATTCATTTAAATGAAAATAAGAATTTTAGTATTAGATTAACATACAAAGAATTTTGATCCATGTAATTCACCTCGGACTGAAGATTTTAACTCTTCCCCACTATATTCCTAACTAAAAGGGAAATGTTGGTAGGAGATACAGTCAATTGTTAGTCAAGTCACATGTCTAATATGTCATCATATTACTGAGTGACACCTTAACAACCTATCACTCACTGTGTAACCAAAGTTGCTCTCCACCCCATGCTCTGCATAATCTGTTTTTATACTTGGTCACTGTGTGTCCTCTGTGACCACGCAGGACCCCCTCCTGGGACTTTGTCTGTTCCGAATTTTGGCAGTGGCTAATATTGGTGGACCCTACGGCAGGTTTCATGAATTGTCCGAATAATTCGTATATATCCCCTGATGAAGCTATCAAGCGAAACATGTCGGGATATTATACAAATCTGCTATTTTCAATGTACACCTGTTTCTATGACCACTTTTTCTGTGAATCACCGCTTATTTACGGACAATATTGCCTCTGCCTATGTTTTTTAACTTTATACTTATTAAAGAAAATTCTATGTTACAATTTTTTCTCATCATTACTTGTAATATGCACCGCCAAAATCCCTTTGTCTTTCCCATTTGGTTCAAATATATCAGATACTTTATTGCTTAGCGATTAGTTTTTTTTTTTTATATACAGCTTTTTTGATCCACATTAAGCTATTTACACCACATTTCCACTTTTCAGGGTTCGGGAGAGGCTGGATTCGATATTTTGGCTTTGGATTACTAGAAGGAAGATTTTGTTTTTTAAAGTTTGTTGTTTGTGAGCAACTTCATCACAAAGGGTAATTGAAGCTTTCACCAGGCTGTAATTTATAAATCTTTTCAAGAAATTTTACCTGTAAATATAATTACATAAATGTATATAGTGCCGATAAATGCAGCACTTTATATATTGTACATTTACATCAATCCTTGCCCATGTAATTTACAATCCAAGGTACCTATCCAACACGCAGAGGCGAAACTTGACATGGGGCCCCACTCACGCCCATGATGGGAAAAATAATTCAAGGACAGGAGCCATTTTCCCCACAACCCTGGCCGGTGGTTGTGGGGGTCTGCGGGCAGGGGGCTTATCGGAATCTAAAAGCCCCCTTTAACAAGGCGGCCCCCAGATCCTGCTCTTTAATAACTAAGGGGCGGGGGCCACGCGGTTATGTCACCTGGTGAACCCGCCCCCTTGTGACGTCATTGACTGAGGGCATGCTGGGTCATTGATGTCACAAGGGGCGGGGTCACTGATATTCACGGGTTGTTAGGGATGCTGGCGGCTCCGCTCCTGAGTCAGGGCTCTTAACGCAGCAGCGTTAAGGTCCCCTGTCCCTCAAAACTGGGGTAATGCATTGGGTAAGTTAGGTGGCCACGAGGCCCTTGTAAGCGCAAGGCCTTAGGCGACCACCTAATTTGCCTAATTAAAGAGCCGCCTCTGCCCACACGTATATATACACATACTAGCATACACAGTACTGCCGCTTATGCCTTACCAGCCAGGCTACGTGTTTGGACAAGGATCTGGTATGATTTCCTTTTGTTGGGGGTAGGTTCACTTTTTTTTTGTCTTGTATACTGACAACTTTGACCATATGCATTCAATGACATCCCCTGGGATCCCCTGGCCACTTTGTTTATAGAGAAAATCAGGCTGTAGATCAGAACTGTAACTGGCATTTTTTTTTTACATTGGTACATGTTCCCCTTTGTCCAGATCTCTATACCTATTGTTATCAATCCCTTCCCTATTAGCCTTGAAAATGACCAACACTGATTTGCAAAATTCATCCCGACAGACATCAATAGGGTTCAGATTAAGGTTCATAATTTCTTTTTTTTTTTTAATCAATTACATTTTTGGGGGGCACAAATAAATTGAAAAACTCTGACAAAAAAATCATAAATTGCAGCCTCACCGCCCATGGAATGCAGCCACTGTGCCATCAAATGCAGCCACTGTGCCATCATCGCAGCCACTGTGCCATCAAATGCAGCCACTGTGCCCATGAAATGCAGCCATTGTGCCATCAAATGCTGCCACTGTGCCCCATCAAATGCTGCCAATGTGCCCATCAAATGCTGCCACTATGCCCATCAAATGCTGCCACTGTGCCATCAAACGCAGCCACTGTGCCATCAACGCAGCCACTGTGCCATCAAATGCAGCCACTGTGCCCATGAAATGCAGCCATTGTGCCATCAAATGCTGCCACTGTGCCCCATCAAATGCTGCCAATGTGCCCATCAAATGCTGCCACTATGCCCATCAAATGCAGCCACTGTGCCCATCAAATGCAGCCATTGTGCCATCAAATGCTGCCACTGTTCCCTATCAAATGCTGCCAATGTGCCCATCAAATGCTGCCACTATGCCCATCAAATGCCGCCACTGTGCCCATCAAATGCCGCCACTGTGACCCCCTCTGTTCGCTTGCCTTACGCTCAGCACTTACCCTATCTCGGTGGTGGACCAGGCAGCAGGTGACGGCAGCGAGCTGTGGAACCTTGCAGCGGTGAGCTGTGTCCTCTATGTGTCTCCACCCCTCCTCCTGATAGGCATCCAATTGCAGCGCCTGTCCTTTAAGCCAATCAGGTGACAGGTATCAGACCCGCACTACCTGATTAGTGAAAAGGGGGTTCAGTGTTAGAAAAGCGAATATTCATTCGCTTTTCTAACACACCTGGGTGGACTGCGAGCGCAGGACTTTGCGCTCCGAGTTCACCTTTTTTGAAGCCTCTTAAAACCTATGCCTCCAATCAGGTGCTTCAAAAATATACCCCCGCCACTGTAATTTAGGTGCCTGGCATCCGAAAAGGGGCCGGATGCCTGAATAGGGGGTGGCGGCGATGGCCATGGATAGATTCATGCAGTGCATGAATTTATGCATTAGTCATAGAGGGGGTGGCTGGAGAGAGGGGGCAGCGCCCATGCACCCTTAAAGGACAGCTGCCCCTGCAAGAAACGCTGAAAACTCTTGGTAAATATCCCATGAAAAGGTGTTAATAATCAGTTCACAGAAGGAAATAAATAATTAAATGCATATGAAAATTAAGTAGTGGTTCAGTTATGGGGTATTTGCAGAATGTGTGATGGTGGTTAAGGAGTGGGCGCCCACGCACTCCCTAACTACTAGTAAACCACATGGTTGTTGAAGCGGAGTTCCAGTCACCTGTGGAAAAAAAAGTAAGCAGCTACAAAAACTGTAGCTGCTGACTTTTAAATAAACAGCCACTCACCTGTCCCATGGTTCAGCGGTGTGCTCACCCCAGTCGGTCTCACCCACTGTCTTCGGTTCCCTGGTGCCGGCATCTTCACTATGGGCGCCTGGCTGTGACAGCTTGTGGCTTCACAGCTGGGTGCCCACTGTGCATGCGTGAGTCGCGTTGTGCTTTGTGAATGGTGGATGCAGTCTTATGGGATCTGTCAGTGTCCTAGAAGACTGCAGGGAAAGGGAGAAAGAAGAACTTCCATTTCCGGAAGTGGGAGGCGGGTACCTGTCAAAATCGGGTACCTGCGCTCCCCACTGCTCAAAAGAACTAATTGTTCAAACTGATCAGGGAGCAAGTTCCTAACCACTTACGGGCCGCCCGCCGCAGGTTTACATCGCTACTTTGAAGAGGAATACCGTTGTTATGGCTGCAGCTAGCTGCCATAACACCAGTATCCTCTTCTTCAGCGGGCGATCCGTTTTCAGATAAAAGTGGTCTCTGCAGCAGATTCACCGCACGATCACTTTTATCGGCGGCAGAGAGGGGCCCCCCTCCTGTCGCTTACTGGAGCCATCTGTAGCAGCGGAGGCGATCCGGTCCTCTCTGCTGCTTGGTATGGAGATGAGTGAGGGGAAATTGCCCCCACCCGTCTCCATATCATTGCAGGGCGAAAGCGACGTCAAATCCATAGTAAGTTTTACAAAAATGTTTTGGTTAACATCCTATATAATTGTTGTGATGGTATTAACAAGGCCATCTATGCATTTTATTCTACATGTTTCACCTCATGGCTTCTTCAGGAGGTATGCATATAGGCTACTAACAAAAAACACAAAAGTATACATATAAGATAGAAAACATTATTAATTGGAATAGATGCATCAGATGGAGAGATAGAAAACCCACACACATATAGACCACCCACAACCAGATTCACATCAGAGAAGGGCCACTAGAATGGAATAGGCTTCACCATGAGCCAGCCACAACTACGGGATAGCTTGTGGGCCACCACAGAGAAGGTACTGTATGTCAGCCTGAGTAAAACCCTATAAACATAATTTACATTGATTATTAATGCTATTCTTATCTATTCTAGAGATGCAATTGAAGCTGTATATTTCCTCACTCATATATTTCTTACAAAGATCATACATTAAGCGGTCCAGTAGGGGGAGCCAGAGCAGTGGCGTAGCTAGCACATCTGGCTCCCGGGGCTGGACATTGTTTTTTGCACCTCCCCCCAAGAAAAATGGTATGTGGCAATATAGTGGTGCCACGTCAAGACTGTGGGTGTGGTCAGATTGTATCAATAGTGGGAAGGGCTTAAAGGGCCATATGCTTTAATGACTGTGCCACAAGCGAGTATGTAGCAGACAGTAAAAACCTCAGTATACTCATTTAAAAAAATAAAACTGTTCTATTGCATATCCTTTATTACACACAGCTAATCATAACGTGATATTGAAGTAATGTTTTTTATTTATTTTTCTAAATAATAAACATGTTATACTTACCTGCTCTGTAATGGTTTTACACAGAGAAGCTTGGATACTCCTCTTCTTGGGTCCCTCGCTGGCCCCTCTGGCCCCTGATTCTTTCGGGGTGCCCCCACAGCAAGCAGCTTGTGTCCATTCACACACAGAGCCATGGCTCGACTCCACTCCCTCCGTCTTCTGATTGGCTCACTGGCTGTGATTGACAGCAGTGTGAGCCAATGGCTCCCGCTGCTACCAAAAGCCAATGAGGAGTGCGAGTCCCCAGCCAAGGCTCTCATGGACATCACAGGATCGAGAGGGGGTAAGAATTAGGTGGGGCTGGGGGGGCTGCTGCACACAGAAGGTTTTTTACTTTCATGCATAGAATGTTGTGCCTTTACAACCACTTTAACCACTTGTGGACCGCCCACTGTATATATACGTTTGCAGAATGGCACGGACAGGCATAATCATGTACCTGTATGTGGCCATTTAAATTCCCGCAGTGTGGTCGCATGCATCCCGCCGCCGGCACGCTCGCGACCCTGCTGCCTTCCCCGTGAATCGGACCGCGGGTCCCGTGGACACGATCGCCGCAGGCATCCCCGCGATCGTCTCATGGAGGTATAGAGCGGGGAGATGCTTGTATAAACAAGCATCTCCCCGCTCTGACTAGTGACAATGACACTGATCTCGGCTCCGTGTACTCAGAGCGGAGATCAGTGTCATGTGACACAGAACCCATCCCCCCTACAGTAATAAACAGTATGCAGGGAACACTTAACCCCTACAGCGCCACCTAGTGGTTAACACCTGTAGCGGGGTCTCCTTTAACGCCCCTGGACTACGTTACCCAGAACCCCGTTCGGCACCCAGGGTGCATTGGGCCACCACAGAGACTCATGGGTGGGGCTATAAGAGGAGGGAGCGAGGCGAGGCGAGGCCTCTTTAGACACCGCGCTGCAAGCAAAAGGACTCCCTGTGCGGATCTGCTGCCGTGTAAGGCCTGAAGCCTGGGCCTTGCATACCATCCAAAGAGCCTTCCACCCCCCCCCCTTCGGAGCCTGGGTGGCACCTGTTCCTGTTTTGCTGACATCAGCTGGACCGGAGACCCGGCCGTTGGAGACACTGTGTGCGGATACACAGTGGTGGAAGTCCCGGACTGGGATCGCGTCCGGAGTGGTGAGCGAGCACTTGCTCACTTCATTAACCTGTACTCTATTAGGTCTAGGGACTGCCCTGGCCCCTTCTTGTTATATTTACTACCCCACTAGCGGGGGAACTGAGTTGCATGGTCTCCGGTGAAGTGTTCTTCTTTCATTAATTACCATTGGATTACAAATATTATTGCTGAATGTGCACCACTGTTCAAGTTACATGCGAAGAATTGTTCTCACAAGTGACTTATAGCTTAAATCTGAGTCAGGCCTGACCAGGGGTTAGAACTTTGTTTGTGCGCCATATTGCGCATAAGAGAAAAAGATAGTTGCACGTGGCGGGTGATCACTCTGCACTATCACTGATGAATATGTTTATTGCTGCAGGGCTCTGCATGTATGCTATGTGATGTGTTTGACCTTGACCTTTACACTAAAGTAAATCCAGTTATATTTCATCACCTTGGTATCAGTGTTTCTTTTTTTTTTTTCCAAAGATATTTTATTGAAACGTAATAAGCATTTACAGATATCTTGGACAGTTGAAGTACAAAAAGGGTATTAAGGTATTGATACAACCACAAAAAGGGAACGAGAACGAAATTTCAGTGTCATGTACAATTCAACTTGTGGGTAGTGAGAGTGAGGTGTGCCGGTGTAGTCTTCATGAGCTAGGCTATGATGGGATGGTCTACCTTAATCCAAGGTAGGGGTGAGATGTTATCAGAGTCTGATACCGTTGACGGAGGTGTAACCCGTAGGTAGGTGAGAGCTAGGTAGGGTCGTAGATATTGTTGCGGAGTATTGGTCTACGGGGTAGAGAAGGGCCAGTAAGTGTATCACGGCTGGCAGGTAGAGAAGGAGCTACCATCGGATTTATTTCGTTGAACGCGTATGGATGGGGGGGTACAAGCTGGGGCTGAGGTAGTGGTTGTGTTTGTACAGAAGCGTATGAATGAGTAGATGGGGGGTATGTGGTGGGAGAAGGGGGGGGGGATCAGGGGGGGTGAGGTAAGAGGGAGGAGCATTGGCAGGGGGTCCGTCTCTGGCCTCCCTGACCACTTGGGGTGTTCAGAAGGGGTGTCAGGAGAGAATAAAGATAGATCTACATTGGGGAAGTTATAGGGGGACTGAGGTGAACATGGGAGATTTAGGGTCCTGGGGGGCGTTGGGCTCGTCGTAGATCGTAATGGTATTTCTCCGAGGAGTATTTTATCCTGAGACAGGGTGTAGGGAGTTTGTGTATTCTGGTGTCGTTTTATAGTGTATCCAGCAAGCCCATTTTTTTGCTAAATGATGTCGGTGTATCTCTTGCAATATGTATAAGATTTTCCATTTCCTCAATTTTGCATATTCTGTTAAACCATTCTTTTAGTGTTGGACGGTGAGTTGTGTTCCAATGTGAAGGGATGCATTGTTTTGCCGCATTGATCATATGCATTGCTAGGGATTTGTGGTAGGAGTTGTGTGGCAGGGGTGAGTGGTGAAGGAGGAATTGAGAGGGTGAAAAATCTAATTGATATGAAGTAACTCGGGATGTTATGTGGCATACTTCTTCCCAGAAACCTTTTAGGGACGGACAGGACCACCATACATGGAGAAGGGTTCCCCTTTCCCGGTGGCATCTCCAGCAAATCTCTGGAATAGTGCGGTTAAATTTATGCAAGAGGGCGGGTATGCGGTACCATCTAGATTGGATCTTATAATTGTTTTCCTGGGTAGAAACATTCGTTGATCCTTTATGTATGTTTAGAAAAATTTGTTCCCATTGTTCCTCTGGGAGAGAGATAGAGAGGTCTAGCTCCCATTTTTTACAGGCTAAGGTCTCATTAGCTTTCATCTCGGCAAAAAGGAGTTCATGTGTGGTCGATACTAAGTGTGATTGGGGTGTTGTTTGGGTACATAGCTTCTCAAAAGGGGTGAGTTCTCTGGAACATTGTGTATTTTTGTCTAGGGATTTTAGATAATGGGCCATTAAAATATATGTCCAGGGGGGAATGGGCGGCTTGCTTAGTCGGGAAGAGAGTTGGTGTGCAGACAGGAGTTTGCCCCGGGAGAAGAATTGATGAGATCTAAGTGGGCTATTAGTCCAGTTATCAGGAAGAAACTTTGCGTGCATACCTGGTGGGAAGCCAGGGTTCATTGTTACAGGAGTCAGTGGGCTGGGGATCGAAGATATGGGTGATTGGCAGCAAAGTTTTCTGAAACGTTGCAGGGTAGGGCCTATTAGTGGGTGTATGCGTAATGCAGATGGGACGTGGGTAGGGAGTATCCATGGGAGAGACTCCAAAGGGAGGGTAGAGAAGGATGCTTCTAGAGCAACCCAATCTTTGTGGAGAGACTGGGTGTTCCAGTCCACTATCCTGGTTAGGTGTGTTGCGGTGTGATAATTGAGGAGATTGGGGAGGCCTATGCCACCAAGCCTTTTGGGTCGGGTGAGCTGCATAAAGCTGATTCTAGGTCTACGGTTCCCCCATAAGAATTTAGAGCATATGTGTCTGTAAGATTTAAAGAAGGCCGGAGGTACATGAATAGGAATTGTCTGTAATATGTAGAGTAATCTCGGGAGGGCATTCATCTTGAGTATTGCTGCTCTGCCAAACCAAGAGAAGAGCGGTTTGTTCCAGGTTTCAAGGTCAGATGATAGTCTGTGTAGTATAGGGATATGGTTTTTCGCGTATAGATTGGAAAGTTTGGAAGGGAGTTGTATGCCTAAGTATGTGATGGAGTCTTGTTTCCATTGGAACGGGAAATTAGCCTTACATTGGTCCACTATATGTTGAGGTAGTGTAATGTTTAGGGCAAAGGATTTCGAGAAATTAATTTTAAGGTGGGAGAGGGACTGAAAGTGTTTGAATTCAGAAAGAAGGTTTGGCAAGGAGATCAGTGGGTTCGACAGGAACAACAATATATCATCCGCAAACGCGGCGTATTTGTATTCTCTTTTGGAAGAGCTTATACCCTGAATATCTGGATTGTGTATTAGTTTACGGAGGAATGGTTCAAGCGTGAGTACAAAGAGGATGGGAGACAGGGGACATCCCTGTCTTGTGCTGTTCCTGATGGGGAAGGCGTCCGACAGAGTATTGTTGACCCGTACCTTAGCCGATGGGCCTGTGTATAACGACATGATTAGGTCCAACATATATGGGCCAAGTCCTATGGCCCTTAGGACCGCTGTCATATAGTCCCAGGCTACTCTGTCGAACGCCTTCTCCGCATCGAGCGACAAAAACAGGCCTTTTTGGGAAGTCTGTGTCATAAGATGGTGTAGGTTTATTGCTTTGACAGTGTTGTCCCTGGCTTCCCGTCCAGGGACAAAACCGGTCTGGTCATGGGAGATTAAGGAGGGGAGAAGCGGTAGGAGTCTGTTCGCCGAAATCTTAGAGAAGATTTTGACGTCTACATTCAGTAAGGATATTGGTCTATAGTTTCCAGTCTGGGTGGGGTCCTTATCGTCTTTGGGGATAACTACAATATGGGCTTCTAGCATCTAGCTTTTGAAGGGGTTCGTGGGAGAGAGGGTGTTGAAGGCGTTGAGGAAGGGTTGTTGGAGGAGGTCTGAGAACGTCTTGAAATATACAGCGGAAAGACCGTCGGGACCCGGGCTCTTACCAGGCTTAAGTTGTTTTATAGCATCTTTCCATTCCTGGATAGAGATCGGGGATTCAAGTGTTGTGGTGGAATCTGCGGAAAGTTTCCCTGGGGCAAATTGGTCTAAAAACAAGTTAATATTGTTAGGTCTGTCATCTAATGAGGTAGTAGGGGGTTCGGATTTGTCTAGGTTGTATAGGGACGAGTAGTACTTCTCGAACTCTCCGGCTATGTCATTGTTGTTTGTGAGCGTCTTGCCTGTGTGGGATTGTATGTGGTGTATCGTGTTAGCTGCCTTTTTCTTACGTATAGCTTGAGCAAGAAGATGGCCACTTTTGTTGCCGAACTCATAAAAGAGTTAGGGTGTATTTCTTCCTGAGGTGTGACCTATTTCTTCCTGTATGAGTGTGCGAGTCTCTAGTAGTTCTGCTTGGGTTTGCTGGGCCAGACTTCGTTTGTGTAATGCTTCTAGTTTTTTAAGTTTGGAGAAAAGGTCAGCCAGTTTGGCCTTTTTTCCCTTTCTAATTGCGGCCCCCAGGGAAATTAATTTACCTCGGACAACACATTTGTGAGCCGCCCACTGAGTAAGTTTAGAGGTGTCCGGGGTGTTATTCTCTGCAAAATAATTTCTTAAACAGGTTTGAATCTCTAATTCTTTGGTTTTGTCTGTCAGGATGGAAGGGTTTAGTCTCCAGATTTGTGAGTGGTGTACTTTTTCAGGGAAAGTGAGGGTCATTGAGATAGGATGGTGGTCAGAAAAAGTCATCGGTTCGACGGTTGCTACTTTTAGGAATGGGAGATCCTGTTGGGTAATAAATATGTAGTCTAGTCGTGAATATTTATTATGTGGGGCAGAGAAGAATGTAAAATCCTTTACACTTGGGTGTAGGGTGTGCCAAGTGTCATGGAGTAAGAGATCTTGGAGACATTTTGTGATTTGCCGGAGCGCCCTGTAAGGTAGGTGGGATTTACCTGATGATGTGTCTAGTATTGGGTTCAGGGGTACATTGAAGTCCCCTCCCAGTATTAGGGTTCCCTCTTGGAAATCTGCTAGGTGTCGAGTTACTGCCCTAAAGAAGGGAACTTGGGACGTGTTGGGGCTGTATATGTTCGCCAGGGTGATTGATTTGTTCCTGAGGGTCCCTTTTAGAAAGATAAATCTGCCTAGTTCGTCCAGGTGAGTGTCTGTAATTTGGATGGGTAGGTTTTTGGATATAAGTATGGAGACTCCTTTGGATTTCGAGATCGGTGAAAAAGCATGGAAACTGTGAGGAAAAAAGCGATTACTCATGTTGGGAACTTTCTTCGCGCTAAAGTGGGTTTCCTGTAGGAAAATTAAGTCAGCTTTCATGCTGCGCATGAGGGAGAAGAGTTGTGTTCGTTTTTCTGGAATATTCAACCCTTTGGCGTTAAGGGAGACTACCTTTAGGGAGAAGTTGGAGTTCGGTTTATTATCGGGGCTCATGTTGATTGTAAAGGTTTGAGCTGGTAGGGGACGGGAGGGGAGGAGGGGGGGTGAGTTGTGAGGATCAGGAAAAGGGAAAAAAGGGAAAAGTGGAAAAGATGAGGATAGAACGTTGAGGAGGAAGGCAACTAGGGCGGAAGGAAGGGACCAGTAGGGGGATGAGGTATGATACCGGGTGTGGGTATTGACCTGCAAGCCCACAAATTAGGAGTGGGGGTACCGGTGAGGATCAGCGGTGTCTACCAGAGTCCGCCGTATGTGAGGGTGGTAGGTGGAGTTCAACTAGAGGGAGGTGAGGTCTGCGTCTCCATGAGGTCTTGTGGAAAACAGACGCTGCAAGTTGTTATCGTCATCCGTGGCTCAGTGAGATGTCAGGGGAGTAATCTGGTTGTGCAGATGATGGTCAGGATGTATCGGGACATGGTGAGAGGGTGATTAAGTGATGATGGTAGGGTTGTGCGAGTCAGCTCATCCTCACAATGAGTGGGGGCTGTAGAGTAGAGTAATCATTTATTCTACAATTAGAGGGGGAATGCTTGGCCTGGTGTAATGCCTGGGTTGGTGTGGAAAGGGGGGTATAAGGAATTGTATGAGCGTACAAACGTACGGAATTACCTCTCAAGGTGTGGTGTAATATCTTAGATACGGGGAATACATGGCGGAAAGTTGAAGTTAGAGTCAGTAACAGGGTGAAACAGCTAAAACCAAACTTACAGCCAGTGGTACAGTGAGCAAATATGTATTTGTAGATATGACTGATAACAAAACGCAAAATATAGATAACAAGACAAAACAAACAGAGTCAACCAGAGTCATGGTCACACCCAGGGGGTTGATGGCAGGCGATCTAGATCCGAGGGGGGCACGTCCAATCCCTAATCTGAGAATGAACTCTCCTCGCTACCCACGTATGTCACCCCCTAGTGATTAGTGAGATCGTGTGTTCGAAAATGAGTAACTCTATGGGGTTACAATCGTGTGGTCAGCGGCATGTTGTGGTTTCCTACCTGAGCATGTCCCCCTCGGATCTCCCGCCACCCTCCGGGTTGTAGGATCAAGGATTTCGGAACCAGTACAGTCTGTGGGGATAGAAAAAAGACATCATATAAGGTACTTAGGGATATATCTATCGGTATGTTACTAGCTGCAGAGGAGCAGTTTGGCTAGCGTGGGATGAAAGCATCAGGAGGGGAAGGGTACAGCAGAAGAGCGGCAGTAAAAATAGTGCTAGGGGGTAGAAGAGGAGGGCGATCTATACTGGATAAGGCAGTCTCTGGCCCTGTACAATGTGGGTAGAGCATCCGGAGAGGCCTACGGAAGATGTCCAGGACGGAAAGAAAATGCCCCCTATCTGTCAGTGGTCCCTGGGGAATGTCGTACAGGGTCACCTGAAGCTTGGAGCGGTTCAGAGCCTCGCTGTGAGGTGAGGGTCGAGGGAGGGAGTTCATGCTTCTGTGCGGAAGATCAGGAACACATGGTGGACAGACTTGGGTAGAAGTGGAGTATACCATCGAGGGCGGAACACATCTGCTGTGAGGCATCCTTTGGAGGCTGGAACAGAGTCGGTAAGTTGGTAAGGTTGGTGCTATAGGATTTTTCTCTTTTTTTTTCTTTTTTTTTCCTTCTTCTCCCTCTTCCCCCTTCTTTTTGAAAAAAAAAAAAAAGGCAGGATCAGCGGGAGTCCTGGCCAATAGGCAGTGTGATGGGGCTGAGAAGAGAGAGTTTAGTTGGCGTCGCCGGGGTTTAGATAAGTGAGTGCCACGGTCTCGGCTTAGAAGTTGCAGTTACTGTCTAATGCTCTTCTCACGGGAAGCTCTGCTCCTGATGTATCGTGGCAGCAATGGGACGGGTAGATGGCAGTTCCCCTTTTTGGTCCAAGCAGATTGTGCTGAGGGGGAAGGGTGTCTAGGCTGGGGAGAGCATGGTTCCAAAAGGTTGATGAGGATAATGGGTAGAAGGAGGGAGGAAATGAGTCTTTGTTCAGCAGCTTAGGAGGTATAAATGGTAAGAGGTGGGGAGCTGGTTCCTCCGTAGCCGTTTAAGGGCCTGTACGGCATGCTTAGGGCGGTCAGCATTACTCGGGAATCTGGCCTGGGTATTGAGCTCTGGTTGAACGGATTTTAAACAGTTCATCTCCTGGGTAGGGGTATGTTAGGCTATAGGATTAGTGACCCTGCGCCATGTGTAAAACTGGGTAAAGAGAAGATCGGTTACCTTGTTAGGCGATGCGTGCTTTGCGGGGCACTGGAGAAGCTGTCGGGCTACCATTACGCGGGGCTCCTTGATCTTTTGAAGGAGTGTGGGGAGGAGGTGGGTGAGAGCGTCGGCGGCCGATACTGAAGTTGCCTGCTTCTGCGATACGGAAGGTATCTGCGATACGGAAGGGGTCTGAGAGACAGAGGGGGTCTGAGAGACAGGGGGGCTGAGAGACAGAGGGGGGAGCTGAGAGACAGAGGGGGCTGAGAGACAGAGGAGGAGAGCTGAGAGACAGAGGAGGAGAGCTGAGAGACAGAGGGGGGAGCTAAAAGACAGAGGGGGGAGCTGAGAGACAGAGGAGGAGAGCTGAGAGACAGAGGAGGGGTCTGAGAGACAGAGGAGGGGTCTGAGAGACAGAGGGGGGTCTGAGAGACAGAGGGGGTCTGAGAGATAGAGGGGAGCTGAGAGACAAAGGAGGGGCTAAAAGAGGGGGGACTGAGAGACATGGGAACTGAGAGACAGAGGGGGTCTGAGAGACAGAGGGGGGGGCTGAGAGACAGAGGGGGAGCTGAGAGACAGAGGGGGCTGAGAAACAGGGGCTGAAAGACAGTGGGTGCTGAGAGACAGAGGGGGGCTGAGAGACAAAGGGAGGGAGCTGAGAGATAGAGGAGGAGAGCTGTGAGACAGAGGAGGGAGCTGAGAGACAGAGGAGGGAGCTGAGAGACAGAGGAGGGGTCTGAGAGACAGAGGAGGGGTCTGAGAGACAGGAGGAGCTGAGAGACAGAGGGGGGCTGAGAGACAGAGGGGGGAGCTGAGAGACAGAGGAGGGGGCTGATAGACAGAAGGGGGTCTGAGAGACAGAGGGGGGTCTGAGAGATAGAGGGGGGCTGAGAGACAGAGGAGGGGGCTAAAAGAGGGGGGACTGAGAGACACAGGGACTGAGAGACAGAGGGGGGTCTGAGAGACAGAGGGGAGTCTGAGATACAGAGGGGGTCTGAGAGACACAGGAGGGGTCTGAGAGACAGAGGGGGGTCGGAGAGATAGTGGGGGGGCTGAGAGACAGAGGACGGGGCTGAAAGAGGGGGGACTGAGAGACACGAGTACTGAGAGACAGAGGGGGGACTGAGAGACAGAGGGGGGGACTGAGAGACAGAGGGGGCAGAGAGACAGAGGTGGGGGGCTGAGACAGACCACATAGCATTGTCCCTTTCTGCATTCCCTCCTCTGCACACCCCCCGGGCTGTCTCAATGTTCTGGCATGTTTGTTTAGGATACCGGGTACCTGATGGCCAGCAGCGGCAGCGCCGAGTCTCCCTTTTGATCCGGGGGTGCTCTTGCTGCTCTGCTCCTTACAGCGGCACATGTTCTCTTCCTCCGGGATCCCAGTTAGCCTGCCCTCCGGCCCAGGCTGCATGGTTCCTGGAGCAGAGAGTAGGTGGAAGGAATCGAGGTTCTGGGAGCGCCGGGGTGGCCGTGCTTGCTCCTGTTCGCCTCTTCGGTGGTCAGGGAGGGGGTGGAGTTCTTCTCCCTCCTCGGATTTTACATCCAACTGCCCTCCTCGCTGGCCACCTTCCCCGAATCCCCCCCGCTGTTTGCTGCCACGCTCCCGCTGCCGCCAAACTCTGCATAAAAAAACGTCCCACAAAAAAAAAAAAAAATATTTAAACGGCCCACTGAGCCATCGGCCCACCGGGAAACTCCCGGCAGTCCCGATGGCCAGTCCATCCCTGCTCGTACATCTGTGTTTCCCAAATATATTCTTGTCCATTTCTTGTCCAATTAGACTGTACTGGCTGACTAACAAGACCATTGCCTTGGGTAAGCCCATGTAGAGCATTAAGGCCCGTACAGACGATCGGATTTTCCGACAACAAATGTGTGATGGAAGGGTTTTGTCGGAAAATCCTACCGTTTGTCGGACAATTGTTTTTGTATTTTCCAACAACAAATGTTGGATAACATGCTTTAAAACTGTCCAACAACAAATGTGTCTTGTCGGATCGTGTGTACACAAGTACATCAGAAAAAAATCCAAAGTACAAACACGCATGTTCCGAACAAATGCTAACCATAAGACAACATTAGCAGAAGTTGCCCAAAGGGTGGCGCTAAAGAGCAGAAAAAACACGTTGTTTCCTGTATGTTGGCTGAAAAGTTCTGCCGTCTGTATTCAGAACAAGTTCACGGCCAACGTCCTTCGGACAAAATTCCACGGATTTGTCCGATGAAAATCCGATCGAGTGTACGAGGCTTTAGACTAAAGCTGTCTATACACTAGTAGAATTTAGGTCAAATTTTTAAGAACATGTGTTTGATTTTGTCATCATAATCATTAGTGGGGTCAAATTGACATTCACAAGAAATAGTTTTCTTAAGCATTTTTGACAGTGTGTGTGTGTGGCTTTAACCACTTCAGCCCCGGAAGATTTGGCTGCTCAATGACCAGGCCATTTTTTGTGAAACGCCACTGCGTCGCTTTAACTGACAATTGCGCAGTCGTGCGACGCTGTACCCACACAAAATGTATGTCCTTTTTTTCCCACAAATAGAGCTTTCTTTTGGTGGTATTTGATCACCCCTGCGGTAGTTATTTTTTACGCTATAAACAAAAGAAGAGTGACAATTTTGAAAAAAAGACAATATCTTTTACTTTTGCTATAATAAATATCCCAAATTTAAAAAAAATAAAAATAAATTTTTCCTCAGTTTAGGCCAATATATGTATTCTTTTACATATTTTTGGTAAAACACTAGGGGGCGATCAAGGGGTTTAACTGTTCCCTGGATGTGTTCTAACTGTGGGGGGGGGATGGAACTGACTAGGAGGAGAGAGAGATCGTTGTTCATACTTGTCTCCTCTCCCCTGATAGAACCGGGATCTGTGTGTTTACACACACAGATCCCGCTTCTCGTTCTGTCACGAGCGATCGAAGGTGCCCAGTGGTCGTATCGGCGCCGCGCGCCCCCCTAGTGGTCAAAAGTGGCCTAGTGGTACTGTTACATCGGTTCGCAACTGTGGCGGCTGGTCGGGAAGGGGTTAATTCAGTAAAGACCATTCATTCCAAAATTTAATGTTAAAAGAAAACAAAACTTTGGACTACTTTCAAACGATATTACTTAAGCTGTGGAGTGTACTGAAAATTTTCGTACAAAATGTACGAGTTTTCCTAAAAACTTCCATTCGGAAATCTACTAGGGAATAGCCAGCTTTACTCTGGTCAGATTCTAACCTACTAAGCTCTCACACATCTATGAATCCCAAATATATCATTGTCCATTTCCAAACATTTCTTTGAGTACAATTTTAACACCCAGCTTGCCTTTTCCTTGGTTACATCCAATTTCTTATTCTTTTATATCCATTTTCTCTGGAATTTACTTTTAAATGCTGTTTAGTCTTACACATAAGTGTGCGCAGTCTACTGCATTAGGGTGTGCACCCCAAAGCTGAAACACACATGCCTTTCTCTGCAGCCTCAGCTGCATGGGGCAGTGAATGAATTGGTCTGTGCTGAGTGACTTCCTGATTATACATGTAGCGCCCTGCTCCCAATGACTGGGCGCTATGTTAAATTTAGTGGGTGTCTGAGCCAATAGTTGGGCTCAGATTTAAGTGATTATGCTAAATCAGCCTCTGTTCCGGCAATGGCTGTGTTGGAAGACTTCCCACTGTTTTCCTGTAGGTGGCGTTACCACCCCAGGCCAATGTGGAAGACTGACAGGTCAAGGTGCATTGGGTATCTTTCCCCGGGAACAGTTCAGTGGGAGTGGTGTACCCGCTGAGCATGCTGGGGAAGGGTACTTAAGGGGCAGACGCCATTGTTCTGTGTTCTTCTTCCCCTCGTAGCCTTCCTGGCACGGGGGATGTGATGTGTGATTTCAGTCTCGGGACCATGTTGGTCCGAGGCTGCAGGTCTGCCAAGTAGGCCCCGCTATGCTGACTGGGGCCTACACTTTGAAGGTGATCCTGTGCTGTCCGTCCTGCGGGAGGAAGCCGCTCATTGGAGGAAACCAGGGGAGGACCTATCCTGGAGGAGACCGAGTGGAAGGCTGGTGTCTTGAGGAAGGCCTGGTGATTCTGTTGGAGGATGCACCATAGCTAAAGTTACCTTGCAGTCTGCCGGGTTGGCTTAAAGGCTCTTTAACTTCTTGGCTGGAAGTTTGGGCGTTAAATCCTGTGGCAGAGGATCCCGGACTATCCAATTTAGTTCACAACCAGTCTGTGGCAGAGACTGGTCCTGATCATTGTCCGTGCATCATCCCGGCTTATAGGCCAGGTGAGAGGGGCCTATCCGGGTGAGCAATACCCCACTCGAGGAGGAGTGGTGAATGACTTTGTAGTTGAGAAGTTTTTCCCCAGTGATCTGTACTTCGTACCTGAACCTACCCCTTTCTCCTTTACCCTTCTACTATTCTTCACAAGTTTTATGCAAAAGAAAATAAAACCTAACAGCAGAAGGTTTTACATCTTGTGTGGACATTGGAGTTCTTACAGACTTTCTTCCCCTAGACAACGAATACAGAGGTAATGTGCAAGGCCCAAATTTAAACCAGCAGCTCCTACGGGGGTGTGCTACACGTGGGGGCTTGAGTCCGGGATTTGCTGTTACCTCTCGCAACTGTAAAAAGGATTTTTGCTTTATTGAAAGTCTACAAGAAGGTGTTGGACCGTGCTTTGAACTGAAACCAAAGGGGTAAAGATACAGATCACTTTGCTAACTGCGTAGGCCGTGGGCGGAGCCAGAAAAGAAAACCATTTCAAGCTACGCGCAAAAAGAACCTAAAGGGGAGGGGTTCCCGCCAACTGCGTGAGACACGTGAGTGTGTTTGGCGCCAATGACTAGGAGCTGCCAGATCAAGTGAGTGGATCGGAAAGCAGCATGTCGCTATCTTCATGGGCACCACCTGGGTCACGGCCTAGAATGTTCCCCATGCCCGCTGCTGTGGGTGCTATGCCATCCGGAGCCTTGCTCACAGATACAGGGATCTGATTGAAGCCACGCGGACGTTTCATACTGTACACGAGCCGAGATGTAAAGACGCTGGGCATGCTGTGCCCTGGTTGTGAAGGACTAGCCATGCAGTTACGTCCATTTGCCCGGTGCCCATCCTGCGGGGAATACTTGTTCGAGGTGTTGCCCCGCGCCTATCGGGTAAACTGGGATACAGGCACCGCTACGTTGGAAGATGTCGCCTTCGCCCCTGCGGTTCAGCCTGTGCGCACCACGTCTACTACAGCGAGTGAATCTGGGAGAGATGTCGCTGTTAATACAGAAGTACCAGTGGACGCCGCAGCGGATACCACATCCACAGCATGTGCCACCGTCCCACCCGTGAAACGGAAGATGGGGTACGTGAAGGCTTCCCGCGGCCGCGGTCGAAGCCTACCCCAGCGTTTACCAATCCTGTTTCTGTGTCTTGATCCCCCTATTTTCTGTTCTATGGAGGATATATGTGGGGTCTCTTCGAGCAGTATGGACCGATTCATATGTATTTAGTTGTTTTTTTCTTTGTTTACCATTTATTGTTTAAAATAATGTTTGTATATATGCTATATTTTTTATAAATTAATTGTATGTATTCACAGATCTGCATCCATCTGTTGAAGCCTTCTCCCAGGATGACATGGCGATTAGCATGGTGGTAATGCAGTTTGTCTATCTCACCACTGGGGGACCCCGTACCTCTCTTGATGTCTCACATTGGGGAATGGCAATGCCCTTCTCCAATATGGTGCCTTCAGCATCGGTGCGGGACCTGCGCCATTGACTGGGAATCTTGGACCGTTCGTGAGCCACCCGGTGGACACATGCCCCCGTGGGGGGTCCCCCAGCGGCTATTGCTGCGGTGGGGTACCCACTGTCCTTACGGTGGAGCATTTCTATGCATTTGCCAATTTGGGACCGGTGCGCATGCGCCATCCGACGCATGCACACCACAGGATCGGATCCGGTGAGGTCAGACGCTCGGCGTCATGGGCGTCTCCGGATGGGAACTCCGTCAGACACAATATAAACAGACACAGCGGCTCTCACACCAGGTGTGTGCTGTTCACAAGAGACGTCCACACATCCCTCTATGGCATCAATGGTAAGCTTGAACACTCAATTTTGGTCTTGACCCTCTAACAAATGGGAGTTATATATAGAACTAAAATATATGCTATTACTACCCGCAGAACTTTAATCCTATGTGGGGAGTCTGTTAGATCCAGCGAACTGGGAGCCATTCTGAGTTTGTATGGTGTTTAATTACACCATTTATGCAATCACTCAACACTACTCAAGGTAATAATTGTTTTAATTTGACTAGTTAGATATACATGACACACAAGTAGGACACGGAACGCCATTTTTCATATTTTCATTTCACTTCATTTTATTTTATTTTTCACATACATATACATATATTATTTTTCTTTATATTTTATATTGATATAATCTATACAGTGCTTTTTTCCTTTGTTTAACGCACACAGGTGCACGATCACAAATTTTATCACCATGGTCCAAAGCCAATCTCATCCAACTTAATACCTAAGTTCACCTAACCTGAGTGTAATATTTGCCAAAATATCCAGGTAAAATATTTACATATATTTAGGATTTTGGTCATGACACAATAGGGGATAATCAAGAATTATACAACATAATCAATAACCATTACCATTGTTATTTATTTTAGACCTCCCTGTATCCAGAGGGGTCAATTACTATATCTTGCCATTCTTGATGCCTTTGGGATTATTATATAATTATATTATTATTATTATATTAAATATTAATATTCATATTTTGAATGTATCCTATCACTTGGCCATCACATGTGAGCCAAGAGGAATATATCAATATGCTGATATATGGAAAATTATTTTATCTAGAACTTACCATCGTAATTGTGTGTCACCTTGAGAGTTCCTGTGTCCTCCGGGGCGGGCCACCCACTTGATCCAGTTCTCGGTCATGTATATGGCGCAGCACCCACGGTGAGATCTCGGGGTGGGTTGGGCTTGGTTCACGGGATAGATGCATATCTTTTTTATATATAAAACTGTAACATTATAGATCCACAATGTACAATAATACTAATAATGTTCTTTCTATTTATAGTTATGTGACAAAATCCATGTACCGTATTTATCGGCGTATAACACGCACCAGCGTATAACACGCACCCCAAGTTTAGGAGGGAATTTTAAGGAAAAAAACTTTTAGGAGGGAAATTCAAGGAAAAAAAACTTACATTTAAATGCAGCATGCAGCCTTGCCCAGTGTCCATCTGCAGCCTTGCCCAGTGTCCATCTGTCCATCTGCAGCCTTGCCCAGTGTCCATCTGTCCATCTGCAGCCTTGCCCAGTGTCCATCTGTCCATCTGCAGCCTTGCCCAGTGTCCATCTGTCCATCTGCAGCCTTGCCCAGTGCCTTTGCGATCTTGTCAGTCTCGGCGTTTTTTTAAATTTGGCGCCGATTTCTGTGGAGAGGAGCGAGCGGGGCCGAGTGTACTTCGGCTAGACTCGGCTCCTCTCGCAGTCCCGCCCATCTCCACTGACTGCGCCGCTGACGGAGAAAGCCGAGTGTACTTCGGCTAGACTCGGCTCTGCTCACAGTCAGGGGCAGGACTGCGAGAGGAGCCGAGACTAGCCGAAGTACACTCGGCTTTCTCTATGTCAGCGGCGCAGTCAGAGATGGGCGGGACTGCGAGAGGAGCCGAGTAAAGCCGAGTGTACTTCGGCTTCGGCTCCGCTCGCTCTTTCGCTCGTTTCAGCAGGGGAATTCGACAGAGTATCGGCGTATAACACGCACCCACGATTTCCCCCTGATTTTAAGGGGAAAAAAGTGTGTGTTATACGCCGATAAATACGGTATATCTCCTAACAAATATATGCCTGTATATAGCTCCTGAGGAAGCGGATATTACGGAATAAACCATGAAACATGTAGAGCCTCTATACTATGCACTATTGATGATTGGATATTTCATTGGTAACAATAGAGTGTCAATAACGAGTTATTTCATGATTGTCACAATCAATATTCTCATTCTATAAATATGTATATGAACTTTTCTATATTTTGTAATAAAAATCTTTTTCTACTATACCCTTGACTGATTATCAGTTCCACATACGGTGCCATCAAAGTCCACCCTAGCCTCTTTTTCCATTACAATACTTTACATTGTAGCAAAGTGTAATTTCTTCAATGTTGTGACGTGAAAAGATATAATAAAATATTTACAAAAATGTGAGGGGTGCATGGGCGTCCGCTGAACTTTTTTCAGGGGGGGGCATCATATTAAGGTCATCCATGCTTCTTTGGGGCAGTGGAGAAGCGCTGTATACACCACTTCTCCACCGCCCATTGAAAAAAATGGGCACCGCTGCCGAAGCGCCTGCAAAGCGATTTGGCAGCGGCGATACACAGTTGCATTTAACCCTGTCTTTGACCGCTAGCTGGGGTTATTGCAACACAGGGGGCAAGTGTCTTCACTCTGACTTCAACACTCTTACGATTCCAGGGGGGGGCAATTGACCCCCCTTGCCCTATGGAGCGGACGCCCACGGAGGGGTGTACTCACTTTTGTGAGATACTATATCAAATATAGTAATGACCATATTTGGATGGTGACGTCACCCAGGATACCTAAGCGTTTTTTTACAATAAGAAATTTAAATGGGGATCTGTCAATGCACTGTAGGTAGTGTGGCTACTATGAGTAAATGACAGATCCCTGGCCAGTTTGTTAATAAAAAGCAGCTAGGGATTTTGCACGGACAAATTTAGTTTGGTGGTTCGACCAATTGCAAGCAGACTGGGTTTAGGTCGATTGTGAAGCTCATCCCTTTCTGACACCTTACAAAGGAAAACCAAATCAGGATACAGACAGACAGCTATAAAAAATATGAATAAGGTTTTTTTTTTTTTTTACTTTAACTTTATTATTTCTAAGTTTCTGTAATTTTTTGGGGTGATATTTAAGCACTATGTAATGAAAATAAAGAGTAAGTATAAGGAATTTATGTTGATTTTTGTAAAGCCCTGTACACACGATCGGTTTTACCGATGAAAACAGTCCAATGGACTTTTTTCATCGGACAAACCGATCGTGTATGGGCCCCATCTGTCTTTTTTCCATCGGTGTTAAAAAATAGAACATGTTTTAAATTTATCCGATGGAAAAAAAAAACCATAGCAAATTACTATCGTCTGTGGGGAACTCCATCGGATAAAAACCCACGCATGCTCAGAATCAAGTCGACGCATGCTCAGAAGCATAGAACTTAATTTTTCTTGGCTCGTCGGAGTGTTTTACGTCACGGCGTTTGGGACGATCGGTTTTTCGACTGATGGTGTGTAGGCAAGACTGATGGAAGTCAGCGTCATCGGATTTCCGATGGAAAAATCAATCGGTTTAAAATCCATAGGAAATCCGATCGTGTGTACAGGGCTTTAGACATTTATTAGCATTATCCACAGAGACAAGCTTTCAACATTTGTAGGCTCTGGGGATAGACATGAATTATGACATTTTCCCAGTACGTTCCCCTGTCACATCTACCAGTATAAATAGGGGTAACATCTGAGGAATCGTACAATTTTCTGCCAAACCTTACAGATTAATAGAGCTATCATTTCAAAAATATTTTCACTCAAGCCCATCTGTTCTGAGAGAAACACATATTATTGTAAATAAAATATCAGTATCGCTACTAAATAATTGGTTTATCTTTTTGATCTTCTCCTCTTCTAGAATTTTAATCCTCATTCATCTAAGGAATTCTGAAAATATATGTATGAAACTATTAATACGCATTGTATGTTTTAAAGACATGCAAGCCATCAGCATTAGAGATGCATTAATACGACGGAAATTCTGTATTTGTCTCCAGGACCCACAAAGAAGCTGTCCTGGCAAAGGAGTGCCTATCTCAATCCTAAGGTGCTGTAAGAAGGTAAGTCAGCAATTGTTTTAAAGAGGAGAGTTTTAAATGTCAATATATGGGCTTGATGTGATTCAATGTATCTTTTCTGGAATCGTATTATATAAAACAGAGTGAGTTATCTGTCTTGTCCTAATAAGGTTTTTTTCTATTGATATATTATAACAAAAAATGGGGCTGTAATTAGTTGGATGCAACCACAAAGTGAATTTGATTGTACTGGCAAATAGGGATGAGCTTCGTGTTCGAGTCGAACATACGTTCGACTCGAACATTGGCTGTTCGATCGTTCGACGAAGATCGAACGATTTGGGCCGTTCGCGCCAAATTCGAGTGACGCGAACGGCCCACAATGCACTACGCCATCGCAGTGTCATCCAGGCGCTGTGATTGGCCAAGCATGCACTGTGACCCCGCATGCTTGGCCAATCACAGCGCCGGCAGCGAGGAGAGCAATGATTGGCCACAGGCAGGATGCCTGTGGCCAATTATTGCTGAGGGTGTTTAGTACACGCCCCACACTATAAAAGGCCGCCAGCACGGCGGCCTAGTGTAGTGTGTTCCGGAGCAGGGATAGAGTAGCATAGGCAGGGACAGTGACTGTTATTTCTTTCTTGCTTAACCTGGATTCCTTTAGTTTAGGGAAAGAGAAGGATAGGTAGGGAGAGTGTCAGTGTGTTTTGTGCTTCTGCTATAGTGTGCTTAAAAAAAAACATTTATTCTAGGGACAGAAAACTCTAGGTAGGGACAGTGTCAGTTTCTTTCACTCTGCAAGTCCTTGTTTCCAGGGACCTGGAAGGACAGTGAGTGAATTGTCCTTTTGCTATATTGTGATTAAAAAAAACATTTATTCTAGGGACAGAAAACTCTAGGTAGGGACAGTGTCAGTTTCTTTCACTCTGCAAGTCCTTGTTTCCAGGGACCTGGAAGGACAGTGAGTGAATTGTCCTTTTGCTATATTGTGATTAAAAAAAACATTTATTCTAGGGACAGAAAACTCTAGGTAGGGACAGTGTCAGTTTCTTTCACTCTGCAAGTCCTTGTTTCCAGGGACCTGGAAGGACAGTGAGTGAATTGTCCTTTTGCTATATTGTGATTAAAAAAAACATTTATTCTAGGGACAGAAAACTCTAGGTAGGGACAGTGTCAGTTTCTTTCACTCTGCAAGTCCTTGTTTCCAGGGACCTGGAAGGACAGTGAGTGAATTGTCCTTTTGCTATATTGTGATTAAAAAAAACATTTTTTTCTAGGGACAGAAAACTGTAGGTAGGGAGAGTATTTTTTTTCTTTCACTCTGCAAGTCCTTGTTTCCAGGGACCTGTAAGGACAGTGAGTTAATTGTCCTTGTGCTATATTGTGCTGAAAAAAACATTTATTCCAGGGACAGAAAACTCTAGGTAGGGACAGTGTCAGTTTCTTTCACTCTGCAAGTCCTTGTTTCCAGGGACCTGGAAGGACAGTGAGTGAATTGTCCTTTTGCTATATTGTGATTAAAAAAAACATTTTTTTCTAGGGACAGAAAACTGTAGGTAGGGAGAGTGTTTTTTTTCTTTCACTCTGCAAGTCCTTGTTTCCAGGGACCTGTAAGGACAGTGAGTTAATTTTCCTTGTGCTATATTGTGATTAAAAAAAACATTTATTCTAGGGACAGAAAACTCTAGGTAGGGACAGTGTCAGTTTCTTTCACTCTGCAAGTCCTTGTTTCCAGGGACCTGGAAGGACAGTGAGTGAATTGTCCTTTTGCTATATTGTGATTAAAAAAAACATTTATTCTAGGGACAGAAAACTCTAGGTAGGGACAGTGTCAGTTTCTTTCACTCTGCAAGTCCTTGTTTCCAGGGACCTGTAAGGACAGTGAGTTAATTGTCCTTGTGCTATATTGTGCTGAAAAAAACATTTATTCCAGGGACAGAAAACTCTAGGTAGGGACAGTGTCAGTTTCTTTCACTCTGCAAGTCCTTGTTTCCAGGGACCTGGAAGGACAGTGAGTGAATTGTCCTTTTGCTATATTGTGATTAAAAAAAACATTTTTTTCTAGGGACAGAAAACTGTAGGTAGGGAGAGTATTTTTTTTCTTTCACTCTGCAAGTCCTTGTTTCCAGGGACCTGTAAGGACAGTGAGTTAATTGTCCTTGTGCTATATTGTGCTGAAAAAAACATTTATTCCAGGGACAGAAAACTCTAGGTAGGGACAGTGTCAGTTTCTTTCACTCTGCAAGTCCTTGTTTCCAGGGACCTGGAAGGACAGTGAGTGAATTGTCCTTTTGCTATATTGTGATTAAAAAAAACATTTTTTTCTAGGGACAGAAAACTGTAGGTAGGGAGAGTGTTTTTTTTCTTTCACTCTGCAAGTCCTTGTTTCCAGGGACCTGTAAGGACAGTGAGTTAATTTTCCTTGTGCTATATTGTGATTAAAAAAAACATTTATTCTAGGGACAGAAAACTCTAGGTAGGGACAGTGTCAGTTTCTTTCACTCTGCAAGTCCTTGTTTCCAGGGACCTGGAAGGACAGTGAGTGAATTGTCCTTTTGCTATATTGTGATTAAAAAAAACATTTATTCTAGGGACAGAAAACTCTAGGTAGGGACAGTGTCAGTTTCTTTCACTCTGCAAGTCCTTGTTTCCAGGGACCTGGAAGGACAGTGAGTGAATTGTCCTTTTGCTATATTGTGATTAAAAAAAACATTTATTCTAGGGACAGAAAACTCTAGGTAGGGACAGTGTCAGTTTCTTTCACTCTGCAAGTCCTTGTTTCCAGGGACCTGGAAGGACAGTGAGTGAATTGTCCTTTTGCTATATTGTGATTAAAAAAAACATTTATTCTAGGGACAGAAAACTCTAGGTAGGGACAGTGTCAGTTTCTTTCACTCTGCAAGTCCTTGTTTCCAGGGACCTGGAAGGACAGTGAGTGAATTGTCCTTTTGCTATATTGTGATTAAAAAAAACATTTATTCTAGGGACAGAAAACTCTAGGTAGGGACAGTGTCAGTTTCTTTCACTCTGCAAGTCCTTGTTTCCAGGGACCTGGAAGGACAGTGAGTGAATTGTCCTTTTGCTATATTGTGATTAAAAAAAACATTTTTTTCTAGGGACAGAAAACTGTAGGTAGGGAGAGTATTTTTTTTCTTTCACTCTGCAAGTCCTTGTTTCCAGGGACCTGTAAGGACAGTGAGTTAATTGTCCTTGTGCTATATTGTGCTGAAAAAAACATTTATTCCAGGGACAGAAAACTCTAGGTAGGGACAGTGTCAGTTTCTTTCACTCTGCAAGTCCTTGTTTCCAGGGACCTGGAAGGACAGTGAGTGAATTGTCCTTTTGCTATATTGTGATTAAAAAAAACATTTTTTTCTAGGGACAGAAAACTGTAGGTAGGGAGAGTGTTTTTTTTCTTTCACTCTGCAAGTCCTTGTTTCCAGGGACCTGTAAGGACAGTGAGTTAATTTTCCTTGTGCTATATTGTGATTAAAAAAAACATTTATTCTAGGGACAGAAAACTCTAGGTAGGGACAGTGTCAGTTTCTTTCACTCTGCAAGTCCTTGTTTCCAGGGACCTGGAAGGACAGTGAGTGAATTGTCCTTTTGCTATATTGTGATTAAAAAAAACATTTATTCTAGGGACAGAAAACTCTAGGTAGGGACAGTGTCAGTTTCTTTCACTCTGCAAGTCCTTGTTTCCAGGGACCTGGAAGGACAGTGAGTGAATTGTCCTTTTGCTATATTGTGATTAAAAAAAACATTTATTCTAGGGACAGAAAACTCTAGGTAGGGACAGTGTCAGTTTCTTTCACTCTGCAAGTCCTTGTTTCCAGGGACCTGGAAGGACAGTGAGTGAATTGTCCTTTTGCTATATTGTGATTAAAAAAAACATTTATTCTAGGGACAGAAAACTCTAGGTAGGGACAGTGTCAGTTTCTTTCACTCTGCAAGTCCTTGTTTCCAGGGACCTGGAAGGACAGTGAGTGAATTGTCCTTTTGCTATATTGTGATTAAAAAAAACATTTATTCTAGGGACAGAAAACTCTAGGTAGGGACAGTGTCAGTTTCTTTCACTCTGCAAGTCCTTGTTTCCAGGGACCTGGAAGGACAGTGAGTGAATTGTCCTTTTGCTATATTGTGATTAAAAAAAACATTTTTTTCTAGGGACAGAAAACTGTAGGTAGGGAGAGTATTTTTTTTCTTTCACTCTGCAAGTCCTTGTTTCCAGGGACCTGTAAGGACAGTGAGTTAATTGTCCTTGTGCTATATTGTGCTGAAAAAAACATTTATTCCAGGGACAGAAAACTCTAGGTAGGGACAGTGTCAGTTTCTTTCACTCTGCAAGTCCTTGTTTCCAGGGACCTGGAAGGACAGTGAGTGAATTGTCCTTTTGCTATATTGTGATTAAAAAAAACATTTTTTTCTAGGGACAGAAAACTGTAGGTAGGGAGAGTGTTTTTTTTCTTTCACTCTGCAAGTCCTTGTTTCCAGGGACCTGTAAGGACAGTGAGTTAATTTTCCTTGTGCTATATTGTGATTAAAAAAAACATTTATTCTAGGGACAGAAAACTCTAGGTAGGGACAGTGTCAGTTTCTTTCACTCTGCAAGTCCTTGTTTCCAGGGACCTGGAAGGACAGTGAGTGAATTGTCCTTTTGCTATATTGTGATTAAAAAAAACATTTATTCTAGGGACAGAAAACTCTAGGTAGGGACAGTGTCAGTTTCTTTCACTCTGCAAGTCCTTGTTTCCAGGGACCTGGAAGGACAGTGAGTGAATTGTCCTTTTGCTATATTGTGATTAAAAAAAACATTTATTCTAGGGACAGAAAACTCTAGGTAGGGACAGTGTCAGTTTCTTTCACTCTGCAAGTCCTTGTTTCCAGGGACCTGGAAGGACAGTGAGTGAATTGTCCTTTTGCTATATTGTGATTAAAAAAAACATTTATTCTAGGGACAGAAAACTCTAGGTAGGGACAGTGTCAGTTTCTTTCACTCTGCAAGTCCTTGTTTCCAGGGACCTGGAAGGACAGTGAGTGAATTGTCCTTTTGCTATATTGTGATTAAAAAAAACATTTATTCTAGGGACAGAAAACTCTAGGTAGGGACAGTGTCAGTTTCTTTCACTCTGCAAGTCCTTGTTTCCAGGGACCTGGAAGGACAGTGAGTGAATTGTCCTTTTGCTATATTGTGATTAAAAAAAACATTTATTCTAGGGACAGAAAACTCTAGGTAGGGACAGTGTCAGTTTCTTTCACTCTGCAAGTTCTTGTTTCCAGGGACCTGGAAGGACAGTGAGTGAATTGTCCTTTTGCTATATTGTGATTAAAAAAAAACATTTATTCTAGGGACAGAAAACTCTAGGTAGGGACAGTGTCAGTTTCTTTCACTCTGCAAGTCCTTGTTTCCAGGGACCTGGAAGGACAGTGAGTGAATTGTCCTTTTGCTATATTGTGATTAAAAAAAACATTTTTTTCTAGGGACAGAAAACTGTAGGTAGGGAGAGTATTTTTTTTCTTTCACTCTGCAAGTCCTTGTTTCCAGGGACCTGTAAGGACAGTGAGTTAATTGTCCTTGTGCTATATTGTGCTGAAAAAAACATTTATTCCAGGGACAGAAAACTCTAGGTAGGGACAGTGTCAGTTTCTTTCACTCTGCAAGTCCTTGTTTCCAGGGACCTGTAAGGACAGTGAGTTAATTGTCCTTGTGCTATATTGTGCTGAAAAAAACATTTATTCCAGGGACAGAAAACTCTAGGTAGGGACAGTGTCAGTTTCTTTCACTCTGCAAGTCCTTGTTTCCAGGGACCTGGAAGGACAGTGAGTGAATTGTCCTTTTGCTATATTGTGATTAAAAAAAACATTTTTTTCTAGGGACAGAAAACTGTAGGTAGGGAGAGTGTTTTTTTTCTTTCACTCTGCAAGTCCTTGTTTCCAGGGACCTGTAAGGACAGTGAGTTAATTTTCCTTGTGCTATATTGTGATTAAAAAAAACATTTTTTCTAGGGACAGAAAACTGTAGGTAGGGAGAGTGTTTTTTTTCTTTCACTCTGCAAGTCCTTGTTTCCAGGGACAGAGAAGGACACCTGAAGGTAGCCCTTATTGCTTTTTTCCCATCTCCCTGCAGGCCATCTATTAGAATGTCTGGAAGGCAAACAAGGAGAGGCAGACAGTCAGGAGGCAATAAAAGAGGGCAAGCAGGCTCTGTGTCTGGGGGCAACAGTGCTGGTCGTGGACGCGGTGCATTGTCATCAGCACATGGCCATGGGACACGCTTGTCCTTCTTTTCGGCAGCTGGACATGTTGAGCCACATCATGCCGAAGACTTGGTAGAGTGGATGACCAAGCCCTCCTCCTCCTCCTCATCCTCTCTCACCCAGGCTCAGGGTACTGGAAAAGCAGCTGCCAAAGCGTCGTCTTCCCTGGTATCAATGTCAGACAAATCATCAGTCACTCCTTCCCTAGACCCACCATGTCCTCCTCCTGAGGAGTCCCCCGAACTGTTTCAGCACAGTGTTGGGTACATGCTCCAGGAGGATGCCCAGCGTTTCGAAGGGTCTGATGATGAAACCCAGCTAGAGGAAGGCAGTAGCGTGAGAGCAGACAGAGGGGATGCTCAAGAAGGACACCAATCTGGCAGTCATGTTCCAGCAGCTGCAGCATACTGCCAGATTGGCTCCAGTGATGAGGAGGGAGGGGATGATGAGGTCAATGACTCCACGTGGGTGCCTAATAGGAGAGAGGAGGAGGAGGAGGATGAGGAGGAGGCACATCTCCAACGAGGCAGGATGCCCTTTGGTGGCCAGCGTAAGGGCAGTACACCGACGGAATCACACCGCAGAGCTCCGCCTGTGCAGGGCGCTGCCTCTGCCCGTCATTCAAAAAGTTCTTTGGTGTGGGCCTTTTTTGAGGCTAGTGCATCAGATCGCACAGCTGCTGTTTGCAACATATGTCTCAAGCGTATATCGCGTGGCCAAAACATCAGCCGCTTGGGTACCACATGCCTGACCAGACATATGTTGACCTGCCATGCAGCTCGTTGGCAAGCCTACCTCAAAGACCCACACCAAAGAACAAAGCGGACCTCTCCTTGCACCGCATCAGCTGGGATCTCCAACCCCACTATAACTTCAGTCCTCTCTGAAACATGCACTGAGAGGAATGAAGGTGTAGAATTAGGTGTGTCACAGCCAAGTACTTGCGCCCACTCTGCTAGCAGTACACCGACGTCCGATTCTAGCAGGCAAATTTCCCTGCCCCAGCTGCTGGACCGTCGAAAGAAGTTCACTCCCAGCCATCCACATGCCCAGCGGTTGAATGCTAGCTTGGCTAAATTGCTAGCGCTTCAACTGCTGCCTTTTCAGTTGGTAGACTCGGCCCCCTTCCGTGAGTTTGTGCAATGTGCGGTTCCTCAGTGGCAGGTTCCCAAACGCCACTTTTTCTCACGGAAGGCTATTCCGGCTCTCTACCGGCATGTGGAAGGCAATGTCTTGGCCTCGCTGGACAGGGCGGTCAGCGGTAAGGTGCATATTACCGCTGACTCATGGTCCAGCAGGCATGGACAGGGACGTTACCTTTCTTTCACGGCCCATTGGGTCACTCTTTTGGCAGCTGGGAAGGATTCAGGACAAGGTGCAGTAGTGTTGGAGGTTGTCCCACCGCCACGCCTCCAAAATGCTACTACTGGTTGTGACACACCTCTCTCCTCCACCCCCTCCTCTTCTTCTTCCTCCATGGCCTCTTCCTGTGGTTTGTCCTATGAACCAGCGGTGCTCCGTAGCCGTTCACGGGGCTACGCAAGTACGCAGGCAAAAAGATGCCATGCCGTGCTTGCGCTGGTGTGTTTGGGGGACAGAAGCCACACTGGGGCAGAGGTCCTGTCTGCTCTGCAGGGCCAGGCCGAGAGGTGGTTGACGCCACGCCAGCTTAAGCCAGGAATGGTGGTTTGCGACAATGGCACCAACCTCCTCTCCGCCCTCCGACAGGGACAACTGACCCATGTGCCCTGTGTGGCTCACGTCCTTAACCTGGTGGTGCAGCGGTTCTTGGGCAGGTACCCGGGCTTACAGGATGTCCTGAGGCAGGCCAGGAAAGTCTGTGTGCATTTCCGCAGATCTTATAATGCCAGTGCTCGCCTGGCTGAGCTGCAAAAGGAGTTGAACCTGCCCAAGAACCGCCTTATATGTGACATGCCCACCAGGTGGAACTCAACGTTGGCCATGCTGCAGCGGCTGCACACGCAGCAGAGGGCCATCAATGAGTACCTGTGCGACTACGGCACCAGGACAGGGTCAGGGGAGCTTGGTTTTTTTTCTCCACGCCAGTGGGGCATGATCAGGGATGCATGCACTGTCCTGGCACCATTTGAGGAGGCCACGAGGATGGTGAGCAGTGACAGTGCATGCATCAGTGACACTGTACCTCTTGTCCACCTGTTGGAGCACACGCTGCGTGGAATAATGGACAGGGCACTTGAGGCAGAACAGAGGCAGGAAGAGGAGGACTTCCTTGCCTCTCAAGGCCCCCTTTACCCAGACAGTGTTCCTTCTGTCCCACCCATCGCACAGGAAGAGGAGGAGGAGGAGGAGGAGGAGGAGGATTGTGTCAGCATGGAGGTGGAGGCTGGCACTCAGCATCATCAGCAGCAGTCTTTTAGGGATGATTTACAGTCCCAAGAAACCAGTGGACTTGTACGTGGCTGGGAGGAGGTGGCTGCGGATCATGTCGTCCTTAGTGACCCAGAGGACTCCGGAGCGAATGCCTCAGCAAACCTACGCTGCATGGCCTCCCTGATCCTGCAAAGTCTGCGGAAGGATCCTCGTATTCTTCGGATCAAGGAGAGGGACCATTACTGGCTGGCCACTCTCCTTGATCCACGGTACAAGGGTAAGGTTGCGGACCTTATGTTACCGTCGCAGAGGGAGCAGAGGATGAGACAACTCCGGGAGGCCTTGCAGAAAGGTCTGTGCAACGCGTTCCCAGAGACTGGGAGGTTGCAAACTCCTGGTCCTGGACAACGAGTTGCTGAGGCTTCGGCCAGTCAAAGAAGGAGCGGTGGGGAAGGTGGCCGTCTGACCGATGCGTTCAGACAATTCTTTAGTCCGCAGCCCCAAAGTATGATTGGTTCCAGCAACCATCGCCAGCGTCTGATAAACATGGTGCAGGAATATCTAGGGGCAAGGTCAGACTTGGACACCTTCCCCACCGAAAATCCTCTGGCTTACTGGGTCTTGAGGATGGATCACTGGCCAGAGCTTGCACAGTATGCAATTGAGCTACTGGCCTGTCCTGCATCCAGCGTTCTTTCGGAACGCACATTCAGTGCTGCTGGAGGATTTGTCACGGATCACAGGGTGCGCCTGTCCACCGACTCGGTTGATCGACTGACTTTCATCAAGATGAACCAGTCTTGGATCACCACCAGCTACCACACACCTGATGCTGATATAACAGACTAATTGATTTTAAAATGTCACATCCCTTCAAGACTGATGCTGATGCTGAGTGCCTGTGCTGTTATGTTGACTGGCTATCCTCCTCCTCCGAGTCCTCAATGATACGATTGATGATGATAGCTTGGAAGATCATTTTTGTTTATGGGTGCCGCCACCAGTGCCTAACGCCCAATTTTTCAGCCCCTGTTTAACAGGGGCGTGTAATTACAATTTTTGAAGCAATACTTTGCAACAGGGCTCATTGCTGTGCTCCAAGTACAGTATCTGTGAGGAGTTGCAGTGTTGTGCCACCAGTGCCTAAGGCCCAATTTTTCAGCCCCTGTTTAACAGGGGCGTGTCATTACAATTTTTGAAGCAATACTTTGCAACAGGGCTCATTGCTGTGCTCCAAGTACAGTATCTGTGAGGGGTTGCAGTGTTGTGCCACCAGTGCCTAAGGCCCAATTTTTCAGCCCCTGTTCAACAGGGGCATGTAATTACAATTCTTGATCTAATAATTCACAGCAGGGCCCATTGCTGCACCCACCAAGAGTAACTGTCAGGGCTTACAGTGTTGTGGCACCAGCACCACCATCAAAGGCCCAATTTTTACTACCACTGTTCAACAATTATATGTAATTAAAATTCCTGATATAATAGTTGACAGCAGGGCGTTCCAGCACCAACCAAGAGTAACTGTGAGTGCTTACAGTGTTGTGCCAACACCAACAACTAAGGGGCCTATTTCTGCAGAGTATATACGGCAGGTCCCTACTTTCAAACATCCAACTTACAAACGACTCCTACTTGCAAACGCAAGAAGACAACAGGAAGTGAGAGGAAATCTACCACTAGGAAGGAAAATTCTCTCCTGTAAGAATAAATATGGGAGAAAGGTGTCTCCTCTGTACTGATGCTTTATCAGCAATCCTTGTTTCAAGAAAAACACCACATTTCAAAAACAGTTGTCATTGGGACGGAAAGTGAGGTGAAATGTTCTGAACAGGGGCACAGACAGCAAAACAAATGTTACAGGGGTGATAACCCTTACCTATGTTTTCCAAAAAGTTTAAAAATAGATTTTTGGGCTGGAGCTACACTTCAACAATGTACCTGTTCAAAATTACAAACAGATTATACATAAGAACAAACCTACAGTCCCTGTCTTGTATGCACCGCCTGTATACGGCTGTTCAGAGTATATAGGGCCTTTTTTATTTTATGTGCGGGGTTCCCCTTAATATCCATACAAGACCCAAAGGGGCTGGTAATGGGCTGGGGTAGGGGGGGGGGGGTCATGGGGTAGCTATGCCATTTTTCTTAAAGAATTTCATCCATATTACCGGGACCAGACATTACATTAAAGCCGCAAGCAGTTTTAAATGGCTTTTTTTTCCTTTAGAAGTGTCATTTTGTGCAGGGACAGTTCTAAACACGGGAAACACGTGGCACTTCACAGGCATACTTTAGACACCCCCCAGGTACGATATTTAAAGGAATATTTGACTTTTTTTTTTCACTTTATGCATCATTAAAATGACTGCTCCCGAAAAACGACCGTTTTTAAAACTTCTTTTTGCATTGATACATGTCCCCTGGTGCAGAACCCGGGTTCCCAAACCCTTTTTAGGACAATAACATGCATAATAGTTGTTATAATTAGCACTTTAGAATTCGAACGTTCGCATCCATTGTATTTAATAGGGTTCTAATGTTCGTTCGAACTTCCGGTCCGTTCGCGGGTTCTGGTGCGAACCGAACCCGGGGGTGTTCGGCTCATCACTACTGGCAAACTAACAGGACCATTGACTTGGGTAAGCCCGTGTTTGAGAGTAAAGCTGGCTATATACAGTACTAGTAGAATTTAGGTCAAAATTTTAAGAACATTTTTAACCACTTCAGCCCCGGATCATTTCGCTGGCCAAAGACCGGGCCACTTTTTGCGATTTGGCACTGCGTCACTTTAACTGACAATTGCGTGGTCGTGCGACGTGGCTTCAAAACAAAATTGACGTCATTTTTTTCCCACAAATAGAGCTTTCTTTTGGTGGTATTTGATCACCTCTGCGGTTTTTATTTTTTGCGCTATAAACAAAAATAGAGCGACAATTTAAAAAAAAAATGCAATATTTTTTACTTGTTGCTATAGTAAATATCCCCAAAAAATGTATATATTTTTTTCCCTCAGTTTAGGCCGATACGTATTCTTCTACATATTTTTGGTAAAAAAAATCGCAATAAGCGTTTATTGATTGGTTTGCGCAAAAGTTATAGCGTCTACAAAATAGGGGGTAGTTTTATGGCATTTTTATTAATAACTGCAACATTATGGCGGACACATCGGACACTTTTGACACCATTTTGGATCATTGTCATTTTTACAGCGATCAGTGCTATAAAAATTTACTGATTACTGTAAAAATGACACTGGCAGTGAAGGGGTTAACCTGTAGGGGGCGCTGAAGGGGTTAAGTGTGACCTAGGGAGTGCTTCTAGCTGTTAGGGGGCGTCGCTTCCCGTGACACATCACTGATCGCTGTTCCCAATGACAAGGAACAGACAATCAGTGACATGTCACTAGGCAGAACGGGGAGATGTTGTGTTTACACTAACATCTCCCTGTTCTTCAGCTCCGTGACACGATCGCGGGACACCGGCGGACATCGAGCCCACAGGTCCCACAGGCATGGTCACGGAGCTCGCGGCAGGGTCGTGAGCGCGCGCCGGCAGTGCGCGACCAGACGGCGGCAAATTAAAGGGGACGTATATATATATATGCCCATTTGCCTGTCCGTGCCATTCTGTCGACATAAATGTTCGTGCGGCAGTCGGCAAGTGGTTAACATACTGCCTACTGCCGACCTTTGACAACACTGTCCTCTTGCCGTGGTAGCTGACATTAAGCTGTTCCTACTACACCTCACGATGGCTCTCAAGTCAACCTTGTGCACTCCTTCTCCTCTCTATTTCCCTTCTCTCTAACCTTTCTTTTCTATCTTTCCCTCCTATCGTTTTGAAGCTCTCTTTGTCTCACAGAATACAGCCTTTTTCCTATGTCTCTCTACAGCAACTCCTTTCGGCTTTGCCGAATAACCTAACCTTGTCTGTGCTCTCTCACAGCTCTACATCAACACAATTGGCTATATTTTGTTACTCATTGTTCATTCTGTACACCAACCAGCCTATGTTTTATTCCCTCTGTCCTTTTATGTTCAATTAACATCTATGTTATATAACAGATAGCAATTAAAAAGTCCAACACATCCTTCCTGTGTCTTTAAACTGCCATAGCAGCGCTCATGTCAGTCCTTCTGCATATGACACACTTTTATATAATTCTGCATATAAGAAAAAGTTCAATGAAGTGACTTCTGTGAGTGGGTGAAATTTCTTTACAGTGATTTAAGTTCTTGTTACTCGTGCACCACACACCCAGGCTTATGTTGTGGAGATTTTTATGAAGATGTATTTAATATGTATTGTCATAGTGTCACCCAGTGTTAGTACTTCCGCAACCCGCTCTAAAGAGCTGGCTGGGGCAGTCTGAGGCTGGTTGAATCCCGTCTGATAGGGGAAAACGTCTTGAGGTTGGAGTGTGATGTTTGCAGGGTGCGGATATGTCCGCCAACGGGGGCCCTCTGTGCATTAGCACGGACGATCGTTAGGGAGGGGATATGCTCACTCTGCAAAAACATCATTGGTTATGAGCAAATGCGTGCTCTTGTCTCTGCCTGTGTCTGATCAACATTGGTTGGGATTCGTAGTGCGCGTCTGCAGATAGCCTCCCTCCCCCATTCAATAATAGTATAATCTTAATATGCGTTATTCTATGGAATAGCGCAGAATAAGAATTCCTATCAACGGTAACTTTAGCCATCCTACGTTATTGTATTCATTGTATGTATTATTGTATTGAAACCTTTAAGCCATATTTCTTGAGTAGGATTCATGTATGGCATCTCCTGTTGGAAGGAATGTCCAGGTATTGCCATTTTCCTGTGTGGAAGGGACATCCTGTGAGGTCCCCGCCCATGGGGGAGGGGATTGGTTGCTGCAGCCAATCACCTCCTGTGTGAGATCTTTTGAGTTTAATAAAAGCCTATGATTAGGCGTCAGCTAGACAGTCATGCTGGTCTGCTGAGAAATGAGAACATAGCTTTGGTGGTACTGCCTTCTTGGGATGTATGGGACATATGAATGGTGAGTGGATCTTAGCAACTTAACTTAAAGATAGCATTATTGCGTAGAGATGAAATCTGATGTGTGCTTAGATAGCACAGGAATTATGGGCTGTGTGCTCTGCAAGCAACCAATAATTCCACGACACTTATCACCACATGAAAAAGACCTCCCCCCTTTGGGGGTAAACTCACCAGATATCAGAAAAACATACGCCTTAAGCACATCCTTTGTTGTCACTTCTAAGAGATACCCACTGGCTCTGCTAAGATTCCTATTGGGTATGGAAGGCTCCTTCTTCCCTCAGTATCCCCTGAGAAAGTCCCTTCTTCAATGGAGTCCTTGTGCTGCGATCATCTGTCCCACTGTTTCCTCAGCACTGTCAGCAGAGACAGCTCACACAGACACACGGAGCTGACAGGCAGGGAGGCGGGGAGAGGAGGACAGAGGAGAGCTGCGGATGACAGAGGCACGTAAACTGACCACAGTGTCAGGGCTCAGCAGCCCTGATAAACCACAGTAAGTTTACGGGGGGAAGACAGAAACAGGCAGGATCAGCCAGTTTTTTTTTACAGTTTAGAGAGGGGCAGGTTAGACAGCACAAGCACTGTGCTGTTTATATAAGGGAACAGGATTCATTTTTTTTTAGGGTTACAAACGCGCCACCAACACCTAAAGCACAGTTTTTCCACACCTGTTTGACCGGGGCATATTATTTTATTTTTTTACAGCAAGGCTATTTCTTGCTTTAATCAAGTGTACCTCTATACGGTTACGGTGTGAAGGCACCACCAACACCCAAAGAACAATCTTTCTGCACCTTTTTGACAGGTGCATATCATTACAATTTTTGACAGCAAGGCCATTTCTTGCTTTCATCAAGAGTACCTCTATATGGTTACGGTGTGAAGGCGCCACCGACACCCAAAGCCCAATTTTTCCTGCAACCTGTTACTTCTATCCAAAGCCTGCGAAACAGACACCAGAATTTTTTCCAAAAATCTCGAATCTTTTTCAGAGTGCTCTAAATTGTGGCTTCATCATATAGACTGGCTCCCCAAGGCATTGTTTATAAAATAAAGAAAGCTTGCAGGGAAATTTCATTTTTTTTGCCTTTATAAATGTATTTTTTTACTGCAGCAGGTTCTATATGTTGCAGCAGATTCTATTGTATGTGATGACTTCAGACAACCTGTGACCAATAGAGCAGCAAGGAAAAAAAACTTTGGATGACTGAGAAGAAGCCTGCAGGAGTGAGGGGTGATGTAAGTAAAACTGCTTTTAATGTACCCCTAACAATAAGGAGCCACACAGCGTGGGGAAGCCCCACCTTGAGGGTAACTTTTTATCTTATCCAGAATTTAGCTTTAAAGCGGAGCTCCGCCAAATTGTTTTTTTTAAAAGCCAGCAGCTACAAATATTGCAGCTGCTGACTTTTAATATTAGGACACTTACCTGTCCTGGAGTCCAGCGACGTCAGCAGCAGAAGACGAGCGATCGCTCGCTCATCACTCTGCTGCCCCCACCACCATCCTCGTGAGGGAACCAGGAAGTGAAGCCTTGCGGCTTCACTGCCCAGGTTCCCTACGGCACAAGGGCAAGGTGCGCTGCGCCGTTCTCACTGGTCCCCGTTGTGTTCTGGGAGCCGAGTGTTTCCCAGAACACAACGGGTATTCTGCGGGAAGTGACGTACTATCCGCAGAATACCCGCAGAGAGGACTCCCGGAAGTGGGTGCAAATACCTGTCTTAGACAGGTATCTTCACCCCCCTCCCCCCTGAAAGGTGCCAAATGTGACACTGGAGGGGGGGAGAGTTCTGATTAGCGGAAGTTCCACTTTTGGGTGGAGCTCCCCTTTAACGTTCATTTAAAATTTTGATGTCCATATAAGACTACCCCATCCACAGGGCTGTGCAATGTTACTGCAGAACAAACAGCAAGACCTGCTACTACAGGAAGTAGAAAAATGACATATATATGGGCATTAAAACAGTTACAGGGCAGAATTTTGAATAAGTGGCTCTATAACATTAGTCTGTATCTGAGCTGCAAGCAGTAATTCTGGATGAAGACATTGCCCAGAGGAATAAAGCCCACTAAGCTAAATTGAGGCATACATTTAGATTTGTGAAGTAAGGGACATATGCAAATAGACAGCACAACGTACCTAAAACTGTCTGGTTAAGTTCACCTATAAGAGAAAAGTAATAAATGCACATATGTTTGCAGGAAAAAAAGTGCATTTATTATTTTTTTCACAATAGTCTGCAAGGTTTTGCAATCAGTGGATCATGGGTGCAATGTCAGACTCCTGCAGACACTTCCTTCAGCTCTCTGTCCATACGTGTAGCACACGGCCCTCTTTCTCCACTGTCTTTGGCTCGCTCACAGGAGAAAAAAGCACACCATGCCCACCATGCCCGTACCCCCTGGTTTGCAGAGGTTAAGCACACTTGTTTTAACTTACAGGTCTTCCAGCTAGGTTCTCCTCAAAGCTGGTTTCTGTCCCTAGAATGTAAGGACAAAGTCTCTATACCCCAAGTAACTCCAAGGTCCACACCAGTAGCCACTCCAACGTAGAGTTTATTTTCCTTATGCATGAACATCCACAAAGTTGAGAAGAGAGAAAGGTGTTAGGAAGACAGATCAATTCAGGCACTCCTGGCTTCTTCGCCACTCTATCCCGAGTGGGTATAGCTCACCCAGATAGTCACCCAATGGCACTAGCAGCCGGTGTGTAGCTTGAACAGTCTATCAGATTCCCTAATGGATGTGTTCAGGAGATCCTCTGCCACAGAATCTATGGTATCCCAAACCTCCTAATGGACAAGATGTTAGGCCCCTTTTCGGATGGATGACATCGCTTCAGAGACTTACTGGGCCCCTTCCTTCACTGTGATCTCTCACCAGTCCCTCGGAACGGTCCTCCCCCAGCCTCCTGTTCTAGAAACGGGTCCCCTCGCAAGGCGGCACCCTGGGATTCCTCCTCCCGAAGTGGGCTCCAGCTAAAGGTGCTGGGCCCAGGGCTGAAGTTGCAGTCCCAGGACTAAAGGTGCCTGGGACTGAGGCGCACGTGGCCCCATGACCTGGAGGGCCATGCACTCGAACTTGGACCTGGAACACTCTTCCCCCCGGGTACAGGTCCCTGGTGTAGCAACTCAAACCCTGACCAATGGTGTCTGCCCCTTTTGTACCCACTCCCGGCATGCACAGCTGATAGACCACGCCCACTGCACGGCTGCCAAGAGAGGACACCCAATCCCCACTTCATCACCTGTGGTTCAACCCAGAGCACAAGTGTCAGCGCCAAACATACTTTTAAGGGGAACTGCACGCCAGGTGAAACAGCAGCATAACAGAGTCCAGTAAATTGAAAGATTCGAGCCAACTACCACTAAAATCACCCCTAAATTTAGTATAGCAGCCCCTAAATTTAGGTCCCCCGCTACACCTGTATCTCTGTACAGCCTTTCTATTAAAGAGCTGTGAAAGTGTCAATAGTAGTGTTGAGCGGACCCGAACTGTAAAGTTCGGGTCCGTACCGAATTTTGGCGTTTTCCCGACCCCGGACCCGGACCCGGATTTTGCGCTAAAGTCCGGGTTCGGGTCCGGATTCAGGAATTTAATGGCGCAGTTAGAAATGCTTCAGGGGCCAGCCAATCACCATTTGATTAGCTGGTGTGCCCTTAGAAGCCATCATAGCCATGCCTACTAATGGCATGGCTGTGATTGGTCAGTGCAACATGTGACCCAGCATGTGACCAGCTTCTACAAAAGCAAGAGGCACACAGCACAGATTGTCACTCTGCTTTTAGACAGTGTAGGGAAAGGATCCTGGCTGCTGTTGCTGTGAGGGAGAGAATTATATGATAGGAGTTAGTCCTGATTCTGCAATCTACTGATAGAAAAGATAGAGAGACAGTGTAGTGTAGTGTAGTGTAGGGGCAGGATCCTGTTTGTGCTTTCAGGGAGAGAGATTTAGATAGGAGTCCAGATTGAGAGATATAATAGCTCAGCGATCTGCATAGGTTTATCTGTTTGTGTTGCAAGCTCAGTGCACCAGCACTGCATTACGTTGAGTGATACACCTATTCCATACTGTGGCTGTATTGTGCTCTTGCTAAAAGACCCATTTCGGGCAGAAAAAAAAAAAAGGCACTTTATTGTGCTTTTGCTAAAAAGACCCATTTTTGGGCCCCAAAAAAAAAAAAAGGCACTTTATTGTGCTGTTGCAAAAAAAAAAAAAGGCACTTTGTTGTGCGCAAAAAAGACCTATTTTTGGGCAAAAAAAATATTTTGCAGTGTATATCTCTAGTTGTGTGAAATAACCAATTTCTATATATTTTTCTTGTACTATGCTATACTAAAAAAAAAAAAAAAACTTTTTTTTGAATAGCATTCTCTGCAGCTGTGCGATTCAGCGGTTATATACTGTGGGTGTGTTGTGCTCTTCCAAAAAACGCCATTTAGGGCCACAGAAAATATTTTGCAGTGTGAAATACACATCTGGAGGTGTGTGAAAAAACAACATTATTTTTGAATAGCATTCTCTGGCCTCTGCAGCTGTGCGATTCAGCGGTTATATACTGTTGGGGTTGTTGTGCTCTTCAAAAAAACGCCATTTAGGGCCACAGAAAATAAATTGCAGTGTGAAATACACATGTGGAGGTGTGTAAAATAAACAATTTCTATATATTGTACAGTGCTATACTAAAAAAAAAACATTTTTTTTGAATAGCATTCTCTGCACTTCTAAAGCTGTGCGATTCAGTGGTTAAATACTGTGGTTTTGTTGTGCTCTTCCAAAAAACGCCATTTAGGGCCACAGAAAATATTTTGCAGTGTGAAATACACATCTGGAGGTGTGTGAAAAAACAACATTATTTTTAAAAAGCATTCTCTGGCCTCTGCAGCTGTGCGATTCAGCGGTTATATACTGTTGGGGTTGTTGTGCTCTTGCAAAAAACGCCATTTAGGGCCACAGAAAATATTTTGCAGTGTGAAATACACATCTGGAGGTGTGTGAAAAAACAACATTATTTTTGAATAGCATTCTCTGGCCTCTGCAGCTGTGCGATTCAGCGGTTATATACTGTTGGGGTTGTTGTGCTCTTGCAAAAAACGCCATTTAGGGCCACAGAAAATATTTTGCAGTGTGAAATACACATCTGGAGGTGTGTGAAAAAACAACATTATTTTTGAATAGCATTCTCTGGCCTCTGCAGCTGTGCGATTCAGCGGTTATATACTGTTGGGGTTGTTGTGCTCTTCCAAAAAACGCCATTTAGGGCCACAGAAAATAAATTGCAGTGTGAAATACACATGTGGAGGTGTGTAAAATATCCAATTTCTATATATTGTACAGTGCTATACTAAAAAAAAAAACATTTTTTTTGAATAGCATTCTCTGCACTTCTATAGCTGTGCGATTCAGTGGTTAAATACTGTGGTTGTGTTGTGCTCTTCCAAAAAACGCCATTTAGGGCCACAGAAAATATTTTGCAGTGTGAAATACACATCTGGATGTGTGTGAAAAAACAACATTATTTTTAAAAAGCATTCTCTGGCCTCTGCAGCTGTGCGATTCAGCGGTTATATACTGTTGGGGTTGTTGTGCTCTTGCAAAAAACGCCATTTAGGGCCACAGAAAATATTTTGCAGTGTGAAATACACATCTGGAGGTGTGTGAAAAAACAACATTATTTTTGAATAGCATTCTCTGGCCTCTGCAGCTGTGCGATTCAGCGGTTATATACTGTTGGGGTTGTTGTGCTCTTCCAAAAAACGCCATTTAGGGCCACAGAAAATAAATTGCAGTGTGAAATACACATGTGGAGGTGTGTAAAATAAACAATTTCTATATATTGTACAGTGCTATACTAAAAAAAAAACATTTTTTTTGAATAGCATTCTCTGCACTTCTATAGCTGTGCGATTCAGTGGTTAAATACTGTGGTTGTGTTGTGCTCTTCCAAAAAACGCCATTTAGGGCCACAGAAAATATTTTGCAGTGTGAAATACACATCTGGAGGTGTGTGAAAAAACAACATTATTTTTAAAAAGCATTCTCTGGCCTCTGCAGCTGTGCGATTCAGCGGTTATATACTGTTGGGGTTGTTGTGCTCTTGCAAAAAACGCCATTTAGGGCCACAGAAAATATTTTGCAGTGTGAAATACACATGTGGAGGTGTGTGAAAAAACAACATTATTTTTGAATAGCATTCTCTGGCCTCTGCAGCTGTGCGATTCAGCGGTTATATACTGTTGGGGTTGTTGTGCTCTTGCAAAAAACGCCATTAAGGGCCACAGAAAATATTTTGCAGTGTGAAATACACATCTGGAGGTGTGTGAAAAAACAACATTATTTTTGAATAGCATTCTCTGGCCTCTGCAGCTGTGCGATTCAGCGGTTATATACTGTTGGGGTTGTTGTGCTCTTCCAAAAAACGCCATTTAGGGCCACAGAAAATAAATTGCAGTGTGAAATACACATGTGGAGGTGTGTAAAATAAACAATTTCTATATATTGTACAGTGCTATACTAAAAAAAAAAACATTTTTTTTGAATAGCATTCTCTGCACTTCTATAGCTGTGCGATTCAGTGGTTAAATACTGTGGTTGTGTTGTGCTCTTCCAAAAAACGCCATTTAGGGCCACAGAAAATATTTTGCAGTGTGAAATACACATCTGGAGGTGTGTGAAATAAACAATTTCTATATATTTTCCTTGTACTGTGCTATACTAAAAAAAACAACCTTTTTTTTTTTGAATAGCATTTTCTGCAGTTCTGTAGCTGTGCGTTTCAGCCATTACGTACTGTGGGTGTGTTGTGGTCTTCCAAAAAACGCCATTTAGGGTAAGATCCTAAATTTGGAAAATATGAGGGGAAGGTCAAAGGGACGTGGTGGCCCCGGTCGTGGTGCTGCTGGTGGAGCTCCTGTTGCAGGGAGAGGACGTGGTGGATCTGTGCCAGCTACACGCACAAGTGAAAGACCTTCCTCAGGTGCGAGTAGGCGACCGAGCCTGCGGCGGTATTTTGTCGCGCCTAATGAGGCTGTACCAATGTTTAGGCCAGGACAAGTACAGGCGATAGTAGATTGGGTTGCTGACAGTGCCTCGGGTTCCTTCACATTGTCTCCCACCCACTCTTCTGATGAAAGATCAGAGTTGGCACCTGAAGCCCATGTCCATCAGTCTTTCACCTCACCCCCTTGCAAATCAGCCAAGCAGTCTGAGCCCCAAATCATGCAGCAGTCTCTTCTGCTTTTCGATGACTCTGTTAGCAGGGTTACCCAGGGCCATCCACCTAGCCCTGCCCCAGAAGTGGAAGAGATTGAGTGCACCGATGCCCAACCACTTATGTTTCATGATGGGTACATGGGAGGACCATCGCAGCACGTCTCGGATGATGACGAAACACAGGTGCCAACTGCTGCTGCTTTCGCAATTGTGCAGACAGACATGGAGGGCAGGGGTGAAGACTGGGTGGAAGATGATGTGGAGGACGATGAGGTCCTCGACCCCACATGGAATCAACGTTATGCAGGTGACTAGTGTAGTTCGGAGGAAGAGGCGGTGGTCGCACAGAGCCACCAGCACAGCAGAAGAGGGAGCAGGGTGCAAAAACGGAGCATTCGTCCCCTAGACAGTACATCTGCTACTGCCCAACGCAGCAGGGGACCGAGCACACCAAAGCCAGGTCCAAGGACTTCCCTAGCGTGGCAGTTCTTCACACAGTGTGTTGATGACAAGACACGAGTGGTTTGCACGCTGTGCAATCAGAGCCTGAAGCGAGGCATAAACGTTCTCAACCTGAGCACAAGCTGCATGACCAGGCATCTAAGTGCAAAGCACGAGCTGCAGTGGAGTAGACACCTCAAAAACCAAGAAAGGTCTCTGGCTCCTCCTGCTTCCTCTTCTGCTGCAGTCTCGGCCTCTTCATCCACCTCTGTAGTGACAGTGGCACCTGTCACCCCGCAAACAGAGGATCTGCCAGCAACACTACCACCTGGGTCACCAACCATCTCCACAATGTCCCATGGAAGCGTTCAGCTCTCTATCTCCCAAACATTGGAGCGGAAGAGGAAGTACCCCCCTAGCCACCCACGATCCCTGGCCCTGAATGCCAGCATTTCAAAATTCCTGGCCTTTGAAATGCTGTCATTCCGTCTGGTGGAGACGCAGAGTTTTAAAAGCCTGATGGCATTGGCTGTCCCGCAGTACGTCGTGCCCAGCCGCCACTACTTTTCCAGGCGAGCCATCCCTTCCCTGCACAACCAGGTGGGGGACAAAATCAGGTGTGCACTGCGCAACGCCATCTGTGGCAAGGTCCACCTAACTACGGATGCGTGGACCAGTAAGCACGGTCAGGGACGTTATATCTCCCTAACAGCACACTGGGTAAATGCAGTGGCGGCTGGGCCTGAGGCAGATAGCGGTTTGGCGCATGTCCTTCCACCACCGAGGATTGCAGGGCGCTTCAGTTTGCCTCCTGTTGCTAACTCCTCCTTCTCCGCTTCCTCATCCTCTACCGCCTCCTCATCCATTCAGCGTAACACCTTCACCACCAACTTCAGCACAGCCAGGGGTAAACGACAGCAGGCAGTTTTAAAACTTTCCTGTTTGGGGGAAAATCCCCACACCGCGCAGGAGTTGTGGAGGGACATGGAACAACAGACCGATGAGTGGTTGCTGTCAGTGAGCCTCAAGCCCGGCCTGGTGGTGTGCGATAATGGGCGAAATCTCGTAGCAGCTCTGGGTCTAGCCGGTTTGACGCACATCCCTTGCCTGGCGCATGTGCTGAACTTGGTGGTCCAGAGGTTCCTTAAAAATTACCCCAATATGCCAGAGCTGCTGCAGAAAGTGCGGGCTGTCTGTGCGCACTTTCGGCGTTCTCACCCTGCTGCTGCTCGCCTGTCAGCGCTGCAGCGTAACTTCGGCCTTCCCGCTCACCGCCTCATATGTGACGTGCCCACAAGGTGGAACTCCACCTTGCACATGCTGGCCAGACTGTGCGAGCAGCAGCAGGCAATAGTGGAGTTTCAGCTGCAGCAATCACGCGTGAGTCGCTCTGCGGAACAGCACCACTTCACCACCAATAACTGGGCCTCCATGCGAGACCTGTGTGCCTTGTTGCGCTGTTTCGAGTACTCCACCAACATGGCCAGTGCCAATGACGCCGTTCTCAGCGTTACTATCCCAGTTCTATGCCTCCTTGAAAAAACGCTTCGTGCGATGATGGAAGAGGATGTGGCACAGGAGGATGAGGAGGAGGAGGAGGAAGCGGGATCATTTCAAAGGCTTTCAGGGCAGTCTTTCACAAGTGGCTACGAGGGTTGGTTCCTGCACCAACAAACGCCAGGTACACAATTGTCCGGCAGAGAGGGCACAGTTCTGGAGGATGACGAGGTGGAGGAGGAGATGGAGGAGGAGGAGGAGGAGGAGGAGCCATGTTCACAGCAGGGTGGCACTCAGACCAGCTCGTGGCCATTACTGGTGCGTGGCTGGGGGGATACAGAGGACACAGACGATACACCTCCCACAGAGGACAGCTTTTCTTTGCCTCTGGGCAGCCTGGCACACATGAGCGATTACATGCTGCAGTGTTTCCGCAACGACAGCCGAGTTGCCCACATTTTAACTGGTGCTGATTACTGGGTGGCCACCCTGCTGGATCCCCGTTACAAGGACAACGTACCGTCCTTAATTCCCTCACTGGAGCGGGATCGTAAGATGCGTGAGTACAAGCGCACGCTGGTAGACGCGCTGCTGGTGGCATTCCTACCTGACAGCGGGCGTACGGTGGAAGCACAAGGCGAAGGCAGAGGAGGAGGAAGAGGTCGCCAACGCAGCCGGGGCACCGGCAGCACCTCAGAAGGCAGGGTTAGCATGGCCGAAATGTGGAAAAGCTTTGTCAGCACGCCACAACAACCAGCACCACCAGCTGAGATGGAACGTCTTAGCAGGAGGCAGCATTTCACCAACATGGTTGAGCAGTATGTGTCCACAGGTCTACACGTACTGGATGACGGGTCTGCCCCCTTTAACTTCTGGGTCTCCAAATTGGGCACATGGCCTGAGCTTGCCGTTTATGCCTTGGAGGTGCTGGCCTGCCCTGCAGCCAGTGTATTATCTGAACGTGTATTTAGCACGGCAGGGGGCGTTATCACAGACAAGCGCAGCCGCCTGTCCAGAGCCAATGTGGACAAGCTCACGTTCATTAAAATGAACCAGGCATGGATCCCACAGGACTTGTCCGTACCTTGTGCAGAATAGACATGTATACCGGTGTTGTGACAAAAACTGTCCGGCCATCGGATTGTGCCCGGCCCGTACTGCGCAGGCGCAGCGCTTGCGCAGTACAGAGGACAAGGAGATTCACAAAATCTCCGAAGATGAACGGCGCCTGCGCTGTGAGTGCAGGTTCAAGCCCCACCATCCAAGAGGACATACGGTAGCACATAGTAACAGGGCCCCTCACGGGCTCGCTTCGATCGCGGCCTTGCTTGGCTCGGCTTGAACCACGGATGGTGTGGCCTTCACCTGAACTCAACACGCAGGCGCCGTTAGTCTTGGGAGATTTTTGAAATCCCCTTGTCCTACATACTCAGCAAGCGCAGTACAGGGCGGACACTATTCGACAGGGGACAGAATTCGACACATCACCGGCCTTACCCAGCCATTGTTGTATTTTTGAACCAGTGTTGGCTACCTCGTCCTCCTCCACCGCCGCTTCCACCTACACAGCCACATCCACCGCCACCTCAACCTCCTACTCCATATGGACCTCGTCCTGCTAGGCCAAGATTAAAATTTTTATTTTATTTTTTTGTAGCGCACAGATCCTTTCCCCCTTACCTGCCTTTATGTTGTTGGCTCTTCGCAGGAGGGAGAAAGGCACACCGCACTACCAGCCCGTATCCTCCTATATAAAGAGGTTGAGCGGTGTACTTGACGGGCCGTGTCCACAGCCGGAGTCAAAACTCCTCCAGAGGATGATTCTCACCTCTACTGTAGGTAGAGGCAAGTCCTTTAATTGCCAGTAAAGTCAATGTCCACACCAGCTGAAACTCCAACTCTTATTCTCTCATGGCAAAATAAACTGTACTCAGATAGAAAAGGTTAGAGCAAAGAAACAGGACAGCTTAAGGTGTGGAGGAGGTCCAGGCACAAAAGTAGCACATTCACTTCACTGCTTAGGTTTCTCAAACAGTTTTTGGCGCACGGTCTCTGCCACAGACATTGAGGTTGGTCTCTGCCACAGACCGGGTGTACAAGGCCCCTGCCACGGGCCTGGAGAACTTTGGTCTCAGACACAGACCAGGGTGTATAAGGCCCCTGCCACGGGCCGGTTGAATAAGGCCTCTGATACAGTCAAGGTGACCTTGAGCTTCTCCTTCTACGAACCTAGCCCATATCAAGGGGAAGACATCCCTCCAGGGAGTCAACAGACCATTCCTTCACCGTGACTCCCGCATCGGTCCATCAGAATGATCCTCCCTTCCCTGGAACAGGATCCCCTACACGAGGCGGCTCTGGACTCCAGGCTTTACTCCCGCCCCTAGGCATCCATACCCAGGGCAGCAAGAACTCCAGGATAGTACCTCACCCCGGGCTAAAGGTGCCCGAGATGGAACAGGAACACATGCACCCAGGCCGAAGGCACCTGGGCGCGGACCCCACTGGACATCAGCCCCCAGGCCAAAGGTCTGCCCCTTTTATATGCTCTCCCGGCATGCACAGCAGGTTCCCCGCCCCGCTGTACTACTGCCAAGAGGGGACACAAAAGGCGCCACCTGTAGGCCGCAGGGAACTGCACACCAATACTGTCCCCCGAGGACAAAATGGTCCATGAATCCTACAGAATTAGGGTATTTGAGCCTATTTACCACTCAAACACTTTCCTTAAATTTAGCACCCCGCTACATTTTTATTTCAAAGTATTTTATTTTCCCACTAGCTTATCCATTAAATTAAATAATTTATTCCAGAAAGGGCGTATTCTGGGGCATTCCCACCATATGTGTGGCATCGTGCCGTTGAGTTTCTGAGGTTCTTAATGACTTCCTGTACCTCTTCTGCTGAAAAGGGGGCCTCCAGCATATTTTTTAATTTTTTAATTTTTTTTATGTTCTTTTAAGTTATTTCCTATCCACATTTGTTTGCAGAGCACTTGCCATGTTCTTAACAACATTTTGCTGCCATTTGCAGCCCTCTAGCCCTTTCCATTACTTTTTTAGAGCCTTTTTAGTCGTCAGAAGTCCGGGTCCCCATTGACTTCAATGGGGTCCGGGTCCGGGTCCGGGTTCGGGTTAAAGTTCGGTCCCGAATCCGAACTTTTTTCCGAAGTTCGGCCGAACCCGCCGGACCCGAATATCCAGCTACCCGCTCAACTCTAGTCAATAGCAATGTCATTGAAGTTGATCAACACTCTCATAGTCCACCGAGAACCCTTAATATGGTTGTAGCATGGAACAAGTTTCTATAAGTCAATCTAGCATTTAATTCCTGTTTTAACATGTCTGCAAAGAAAATGATAAAAAATAAATATACATGTACTTTTTCATCATCATGAATTCCTTGTACATTACCATTTCATAAATTTGCTTGTATCTTACAGGAGAAAAGCACATCCGGTGGCTGTAATTAATCTTCTATGAACAAAAAATGTGTGAGGTCAATCAGACTCAGGTCACACAGATTCGTTTACTTGGGTTCTGTGGCCTGGCAAAATTTAAATCTCTGTTATTTATTGTGTTTCTTGTAACCTACCTTATCATACTCGGTGGAAACCTTCTAATTATCATTTTAGTAACAACTGTTGATCATCTTAAAATCCCGATGTTCTTCTTCCTCAAGCACTTGGCCACAGCAGATGTCCTACTGACCACCAGTGTTGTCCCCATGATGCTGGATATTATATTTATTGAGGAAGGAAGATTATCATTTGTTGGATGCATTACTCAGTTGTATGCCTTTGGCATTTTTGGATTTGTGCAATGTTTTCTGATTGCTGTTATGTCCTATGATCGATACTTGGCTGTTTGCAAACCATTGCATTATTCTTCACTTATGAACCCTCATGTCTGTCTACAGTTGGTTCTTGGCTCCTGGTTCTTAGTTACCCTGGTAACATCATATGAAATAATGGTGCTGGTTCAATTTAACTTCTGTGGAATTAATTATATTAATCATTTTTTCTGTGATTTTGGACCAGTCTTGGAGCTGTCCACCTCAGACACATCCAGTTTGATGCTACAAGACTTTGTACTTTCCATATTTGTGATATTTTGCCCTTTCACTTTCATATTCATAACCTACATGTACATTTTCTTCATCATCCTGAAGACATCTTCTGCTTATGGTCGAAGAAAAGCCTTCTCCACATGTAGCTCCCACCTGGCTACTGTCTGTGTCTATTATGGAACTTTGATCACCGAATTCATGGTACCAGTAGATGACAGCACAGCGAGCATGAACAAATATAGGTCTTTGCTGTACACTGTGGTGACACCACTGATGAATCCCATTATCTACAGCCTCAGGAACCAGGAGATCAAGAAAGCGTTGTGCAAATTTGTCATCAAACTCAAAACAGACCGCTTTAAATTTTGAGGGCAAACTTTTTGCTTAAATTTTCTTCATATTTTATTTTTTCATATGTTTATAGTGAATTCAGACATGAGCAAACATCAAGAATCTGTTATCTTTAGTTGAAAAGTTGCAAGTGTGAAAATTGGAACAATCAGCGTTTCATTTTGTGCCTTTTTAATCCAATGAATTTGTTAAGGTTGTAATAAAGGAGCAACTCGAAAAATAAAAATGATATGTACATGTAATGAAAACAGGGCTCCAAATCCAACTTGAATATATAATGAACGATGGCATGCCTCCATCCATAATTTGAAAGCAGCTCCAATTAAATAAACACACAGACATCATAGAAGACATTTTTTTATGTTCCACACTGTAAACCCAACATGAATCACGTCAAGTTTTTTTTTTTTACCTTACTGCACTCTATGCAATAAGGTGAAAAAACTGCAGCCCCCCCCCCCTTAAATACATACCTGATCTGGATATAGCGGTGTGCACAAGAGCCTAATATCTCTTGTCTCTCTCCCTCCTCATTGGCTTGGATTCAGCAGTGGGAGCCATTGGCTTCTGCTGCTGTCAATCAAAGCCACTGAAGAGGAAGTGGCAGTAGAGCCAAACTCCGTACTGTATGTCTTATGGACCTTGCTGACTAAGTCCCGCAAGGAAGTAACGCGTACTGGGGGAGGGGCTATCTTGCGGACATCACCCGCAGCCATCTCTAACACACCGCTGTGTTTTTACTGCTGCTTTTTAGAGCCAGTTTTCCCTGCCTCTATACCGATATTCAAGTTTTTATATTGTGGATTACTTCAAATAAAACAATCTTAACTTAGATCGTCTTTATTATTATTTTCATTCACACATCCCGTTCTGGATCATCTGGTTCCATTGTTGTACCGACTGCCATACTGACTGACTGCCCTCATCCCATCTGCTGATACAAGCGTATTAGACCTTCTGTTCATTCAGAGGTCCACCATATCTGGTAAGAATATTGACTTGTTGGTGGAGGAACAGTCACTCAGGACATTTGGTGCATTTTAATTGCTTTTCTTCACGAGGTGTCTTTGCCTTACATTGTTGAGAATCCATTCACTTCTTCATATATGTTTATGGACTCATTTGCTTATTGCGCTGCACTAATTTTTGTTTTTTATGGACACACAGAGCAGGGTTTGGGAGAAAACACACACAATCCCTCATATCAAGCAGCTTTTTATGAAGGCATTCATTGGGTGGGAAGGAGCTAGTAGCTAGGGGACCCGAGAGGAGGAGGATCAGGGCTGCTTTGTGCAAAACCATTGTACAGAGCAGGTAAGTATACCATATTTGTTATTTTAAGAGGAAAAAAAACAAACCATTAATATTACTTTAATCATGATGAGCATTGCTGCAACAACCAACAGACATGATGACCATGAAGATTCTCTCCCATTGCACTCCCACCACAAATGACAGTTGGCTTACATCACCCAGCTGTTTCTTTACAAACAGGAGCATATAAGGAACTTACATGTACTTACATTTAGACTCATACCACATAGGTGGGGACTGATCAGCACTTTCTCTTTCCCACATTCACCCAAAGGTCTGGACAGATGTCAGGTCTGGTGGTCACTCTAATAAGGGTAGGTGCCTAGTCTCTATACAGTATATAAAATCCCAGGATTTGGAGCAAGGTTGTGCCTACTCCCTCTTACATTGTGACTGCAGTGGGTGGTTGTTGGAGAGTTAACGGAACCACACTCAATGGCTAACCAATAGTAATTTTGATCCTAAGAACCTAAGTGAGTCTGAGGTCGACCTTGTATGCCGGGTCCTCCCTCTCTGGTGCCCTTATGCTCACCCAGGGAGGAAGGTTTAGTGACCATTCCTGTACAGATTACAGTCATGGAAAAGTAGCCCTTACTATACTAATAAAAAAGTGAAATCATGTCTTGAAAAATGTGCTGAGAGAGATTCCACTGCCACATTACCATACCTAATATTTGTTGACATATGACTATATGAGTGATTTGATTATTAATAAGAAGGTTAATCAGTGCTGGAGGGGAATAATCATCATAACTGATGTTTCATAATGTGTTTCATAATAACTGTTATTGGAAAATATGAAGTGAATAAAATTTGATTGATTTTACATATATCTCATTATGTGCAGGTACCTTAAAAGTCCACTGTTCTAACTATTCTTAGTTAATTTTTTTTTTTTTAAATGTCACTTTTGTTGGAGCACATCCTACAGGTGCTCTACTTTACATGCAGGCATCTCCCCACAAAGTTATTTAAAGGAATGGTGTATATTTCTTTTTTGCATTGATACATACCATATATCTCATGGTAGTGCCCAGCTCCCCAAACCCTTTTTTACTAGAAAGCTTGCAAGTTGGCTTTGAAAAAAGCCAGTAAAAAAATATAAGATTTGACTCCTATCGGGTTTGGGCGCTACGCTTGGGGTTTATGGATTTTTTTAAGTGTATGCTGCTCACTAATAAAGAAATGGTTTGATAAGTTTAGTATAAAGGAACTTTAAAGGAACTTGAGTTGCCTGTACAGAGCCCTAATGTCAACCATGGTTAACACCTGTCATTACCCAGGTCTGAAATTGCAACCTCTGCTGTGTCTGGCAAGGTCTCTTCTTGCTAAGCCACCTGAGATGCTGAACAGCACCCTGTCTCATCCATTGAAAAATCCTCCTGTCTTGTTTATCGCTGCAAAGCGCACTATAGCAAGGGCCTGGAAGAAGCCGGCGGTCTCGTTTGTGGAGGTGAAGAGCACCTTAACGACTCTCATGATTAATGAGAAGATGTCTAGTATTCTTCATGACTCCCACGCCAAGTTCCTCAAGGTTTGGGGCCCGTGGTGGTCCTACGCTCTTTCCACTCTGCATCCGACCAGCCTAGGCCGCGTTAATTGACCCCCTTTATCTTCCCGACCTGGGGGTACCCCTCTCTCTCTCTTTTTCTCTTTTTCTCTCCCTCTCTCTCTCTCTCCCTCTCCCCCTCTCTCTCTCTCTCTCTTTTTTCACTCTTATTTTTCTTAATTGTTGTTTAATTTTATTTTGTTTATGTGTTTGTGATTTTAGTTTTATTTTCCACATTTTAGTGGACTACTCCACGCCTTACTCTCTGAGCAATAATGCTCAGTTACTTTATGTCGGCTGGAGGGCTGTTGTTGCCTGGTAACTCCCACTATCGAATATGTTTTTGATGTGCACTATTCAGCTGTGCCATGTTATGTTTTTGTTTATATCCCCTGCGTGGGATCATTGCAATTGTTCTCACTTCTCAAAAAATCTTAATTAAAAAGATTGTACTGAAAAAATCCTGTCTTGTGCCTTGTTTCTGCTAAACCTTGAACTCCTTGCTTCTTCTATGAATTTCCTATTTAAGCCATGCCTTTGCACTTCCTGGTTGTCAGATTATTTTTCTCTCTCCAGCCAATATCTCACCCTTGTCACTCCTGCTGCCATCTGTATCTCCGCTACCACTCGTGACCGACCTTTGGCTTGTTCCTCAGCTACTGTTACTGTACCTACTTGTTACCTATCTTTGGCTTTTTTACTGTCTATGCTTCTGCTTAATACCTACCTGATATACCTGTTACTGGACCCAGGCTTGCTCACCACTAGGGATGAGCCGAACACCCCCGGGTTCGGTTCGCACCAGAACCTTCGAACGGACCGAAAGTTCGCGCGAATTTTCGAACCCTATTCGTTATAATGGACGCGAACGTTCGAAATCAAAATTGCTAATTACAACGGCCAATATGCATGTTAATGTCATAAAACAGGTTTGGGGACCCGGGTCCTGCCCCAGGGGACATATATCAATGCAAAAAGAAATTTTAAAAACTAAAGTTTTTTCGGGAGCAGTCATTTTAATGATGCATAAAGTGAAAAAAAAAAAGTGAAATTTTCCTTTAAATATGGTACCTGGGGGGTGTCTAAAGTATGCCTGTGAAGTGGCATGTGTTTCCCGTGTTTAGAACTGTCCTTGCACAAAATGACATTTGTAAAGGAAAAAAAGAAGCCATTTAAAACCACTTGCGGCTTTAATGTCATGTCTTGTCCTGGCCGCCATATGGCTGAAAATCCTTGAGAAAAATGGCATGGCTACCCCATCACCCCCCCCCCCCCCACCCCAGCCCCTTTGGGTCTTGTATGGATACTAAGGGGGACCCCGCACCCAAAATAAAACCCTATACCTACAACCCTATATACTCTGAACAGCAGTATATAGGTGGTGCAAACAAGACATGGACTGTAGGTTTGTTCTTAAGTAGAATCTGAACAGGTACATTATGAAGTGTAGCTACATCCCAAAAAAATAAATTTTTAAGCTTTTTGGAGAACATAGGGAGGGGTTATCACCCCTGTAACATTTGCTGTCTTTGCACATCTGTTCAGAACATGTCACCTCACTTTCCGTCCCAATGACAAATGTTTTTGGAAAAGTGGGGTTTTAATTGAAACAAGGATTGGTGATAAAGCATCAGTAGAGAGGAGATACCTTTTTCCCAAATTAAATCTAACAGGATAGAATTTTCCTTCCTAGGGGTAGATTTCCTCTCACTTCCTGTTTTCTCTTGCCGTTTGCAAGTAGGAGTCGTTTGTAAGTTGGATGTTTGAAAGTAGGGGCCTGCCGTATATACTCTGCAGAAATTTGCCCTATTAGATGTTGGTGTAGCCACAAGACTGGTGGGCACAGGAATGGGCCCTGCTGTGAGTTAATAGATCAAGATTTGTACTTGCATGCACCTGTTGAACCGGGCAGAAAAATTGGGCCTTTGGTGGTGGTGGTGGTGGTGGTGGACGGTGTTGCCACAAGACTGTAAGCCCTCACAGTTACTCTTGGTGGGTGCAGGAATGGGCCCTGCTGTGAGTTATTAGATCAAGATTTGTAATTGCATGCACCTGTTGAACAGGGCAGAAAAATTGGGCCTTTGGTGGTGGTGGTGGTGGTGGACGGTGTTGCCACAAGACTGTAGGCCCTCATAGTTACTCTTGGTGGGCGCAGGAATGGGCCCTGCTGTGAACTATTAGATCAAGATTTGTAATTACACGCCCCTGTTAAACAGGGGCTGAAAAATTGTGCCTTAGGCATTGGTGCTGGTGCCACAACACTGCAACCCCTCACAGATACTGTACTTGGAGCACAGCAGTCACACCTGTTGCGAAGCATCTTTTTAAAAAATTGTAATTACACGCCCCTGTTATACAGGGGCTGAAAAATTGTGCCTTAGGCACTGGTGCTGGTGCCACAACACTGCAACCCCTCACAGATACTGTACTCTGAGCACAGCAATGAGACCTGTTGCAAAGCATTGCCTAAAAATTGTAATTACACGCCCCAACAGGGGCTGAAAAATTGTGCCTTAGGCACTGGTGCTGGTGCCACAACACTGCAACCCCTCACAGATACTGTACTCTGAGCACAGCAGTCACACCTGTTGCGAAGCATCTTTTTAAAAAATTGTAATTACACGCCCCTGTTATACAGGGGCTGAAAAATTGTGCCTTAGGCACTGGTGTGGTGGCATGGATCATTGAGGAGGAGGAAGAGGATAGTCAGTGAACATAACAGGACAGTCACTCAGCATCAGCATAGGCAGTCTTGAAGGGATGTGACATTATAAATTATTCCGTTATATCCGCTTCAGGTGTCTGGTAGCTGGTGGTGATCCAAGACTGATTCATTTTTATGAAGGTCAGTCGATCAACCGAGTCGGTGGACAGGCGCACCCTATGATCGGTGACAAATCCTCCAGCAGCACTGAATGTGCGTTCGGAAAGAACGCTGGATGCAGGACAGGCCAGTAGCTCAATTGCATACTGTGCAAGCTCTGGCCAGTGATCCATCCTCAGGACCCAGTAAGCCAGAGGATTTTCGGTGGGAAAGGTGTCCAAGTCTGACCTTGCCCCTAGGTATTCCTGCACCATGTATATCAGACGCTGGCGATGGTTGCTGGAACCGATCATACCTTGGGGCTGCGGACTAAAAAATTGTCTGAACGCATCGGTCAGACGTCCACCTTCCCCACCGCTCCTTCTGCTACTGACCGAAGCCTCAGCAACTCGTCGTCCAGGACCAGGAGTTTGTAACCTCCCAGTTTCTGGGAACGCGTTGCACAGACCTTTCTGCAAGGCCTCCCTGAGATGTCTCATCCTCTGCTCCCTCTGCGACGGCAAGATAAGGTCCGCAACCTTACCCTTGTACCGTGGATCAAGGAGAGTGGCCAGCCAGTAATGGTCACTCTCCTTGATCCGAAGAACACGAGGATCCTTCCGCAGGCTTTGCAGGATCAGGGAGGCCATGCAGCGTAGGTTAGCTGAGGCATTCGGTCTTCTGGGTCACTGAGGATGACATGATCGCCAGCCACCTCCTCCCAGCCACGTACAAGTCCACTGGTTTGTTGGGACTGTACATCATCCCTAAAAGACTGCTGCTGCTGATGCTGAGTGCCAGGCTCCACCTCCATGCTCACACAATCCTCCTCCTCCTCCTCCTCCTCCTCCTCTTCCTGTGTGATGGGTGGGACAGAAGGAACATTGTCTGGATAAAGGGGGCCTTGAGAGACAAGGAAGTCCTCCTCTTCCTGCCTCTGTTCTGCCTCAAGTGCCCTGTCCATTATCCCACGCAGCGTATGCTCCAACAGGTGGACAAGAGGTACAGTGTCACTGATGCATGCACTGTCACTGCTCACCATCCTCGTGGCCTCCTCAAATGGTGAGAGGACAGTGCATGCATCCCTGATCATGCTCCACTGGCGTGGGGAAAAAAAGCCAAGCTCCCCTGATCCTGTCCTGGTGCCGTAGTCGCAAAGGTACTCATTGATGGCCCTCTGCTGCGTGTGCAGTCGCTGCAGCATGGCCAACGTTGAGTTCCACCTGGTGGGCATGTCACATATTAGGCGGTTCTTGGGCAGGTTCAGCTCCTTTTGCAGCTCAGTCAGCCGAGCACTGGCATTATAAGATCGGTGGAAATGCACACAGACTTTCCTGGCCTGCCTCAGGACATCCTGTAAGCCTGGGAACCTGCCCAAGAACCTCTGCACCACCAGGTTGAGGACGTGAGCCATACAGGGCACATGGGTGAGCTGCCCCTGTCGCAGGGCGGAGAGGAGGTTGGTGCCATTATCAGAAACGACCATTCCTGGCTTAAGCTGGCGTGGCGTCAACCACCTCTCGGCCTGCCCCTGAAGAGCTGCCAGAACCTCTGGCCCAGTGTGGCTCCTGTCCCCCAAACACACCAGCGCAAGCACGGCATGGCATCTTTTTGCCTGCGTACTCGCGTAGCCCCTTGTACGCCTACGGAGCACCGCTGGTTCCGAGGACAGAGCACTCGAAGAGGACATGGAGGAAGAAGAAGAGGAGGGGGTGGAGGAGAGAGGTGTGTCACAACCAGTAGTAGCATTTTGGAGGCGTGGTGGCGGAACAACCTCCAACACTACTGCACCTTGTCCTGCATCCCTCCCAGCTGCCAATAGAGTGACCCAATGGGCCGTGAAAGAAAGATAACGTCCCTGTCCATGCCTGCTGGACCATGAGTCAGCGGTAATATGCACCTTACCGCTGACCGCCCTGTCCAGCGAGGCATGGACATTGCCTTCCACATGCCAGTAGAGAGACGGAATCGCCTTCCGTGAGAAAAAGTGGCGTTTGGGAACCTGCCACTGAGGAACCGCACATTGAACAAACTCACGGAAGGGGGCCGAGTCTATCAACTGAAAAGGCAGCAGTTGAAGTGCTAGCAATTTAGCCAAGCTAGCATTCAACCGCTGGGCATGTGGATGGCTGGGAGTATACTTCTTTCGACGGTCCAGCAGCTGGGGCAGGGAAATTTGCCTGCTACAATCGGACGTCGGTGTACTGCAAGTACTTGGTTGTGACACACCTAATTCTACACCTTCAGTCCTCTCAGAGCAGCTTTCAGAGAGGACTGAAGATATAGTGGGGATGGAGATCCCAGCTGATGAGGAGCAAGGAGAGGTCCGCTTTGTTCTTTGGTGTGGGTCTTTTATGTGTGCTTGCCAACGAGCTGCATGGCAGGTCGACATATGTCTGCTCATGCTTGTGGTGCCCAAGCGGCTGATGTTTTGGCCACGCGAGATACGCTTGAGACAAATATTGCAAATAGCAGTGGTGCGATCTGATGCACTCGTCTCAAAAAAGGCCCACACCAAAGAACTTTTGTGATAACGTGCAGAGGCAGCGCCCTGCACAGGCGGAGCTCTGCGGTGTGGTACAGTTGCTGTGCTGGCCTCTAGCTGGCCTCCAGGGGGCATCCTGCCTCGTTGGACATGTGACGCTGCATCCTCCTCCTCCTCCTCCTCTCTCCCTTCAGGCACCCACGTGGAGTCAGTGACCTCATCATCCCCTCCCTCTTCACCACTAGAGCAAACCTGGCAGTAAGCTGCAGCTGGTGGAACACTACTGCCAGATTGCTGTCCTTCAGCATCCCCTCTCTCTGCGCGCACACTACTGACTTCCTCAAGCTGGGTATCATCATCCGAGCCTTCGAATCGTTGGGCATCCTCCTGGAGCATGTACCCAACACTGTGCTCAAACAGTTCGGGGGACTCCTCAGGAGGACATGGTGGGTCTAGGGAAGGGGTGGCTGATGATGCCATTGAGTACGCGTTGGCAGCTGCTCTGCCAGTACCCTGAGCCTGGGTGAGAGAGGATGAGGAGGATGAGGAGGGCTTGGTCATCCATTCTACCAAGCCTTCGGCATGATGCGGCTCCACATGTCCAGCTGCCGAAAACAAAGACAAGCGTGTCCCATGGCCACGTGCTGATGACGATGCACGACCACGTCCACGGCCAGCACTGTTGTCTCTAGAAACAGAGCCTGCCTGCCCTGTGTTCTTGCCTCGGCACGCTCTGCCTCTCCTTGGCGGTCTTCCAGCCATTGTAGTCGGTAGTGTATATAGTATAAAAAATAGAACTCCTATGTGTGCTCACAACACACTGTAGGTCCTATGGGTGCTGACACTAACACACTATAGGTACTATGTGTGCTGCTGACAAGAAAATATAGGAGCTCTGTTTGCTGCCACTAACACACTAGAAGTCCTATGGGTGCTGCTGAGAAGAAAATATAGGAGCTCTGTTTGCTGCCACTAACACACTAGAAGTCCTATGGGTGCTGCTGAGAAGAAAATATAGGAGCTCTGTGTGATGCCACTAACACACTAGAAGTCCTATGGGTGCTGCTGAGATGAAAACATAGGAACTCTGTGTGATGCCACTAACACACTAGAAGTCCTATGGGTGCTGCTGAGAAGAAAATATAGGAGCTCTGTTTGCTGCCACTAACACACTAGAAGTCCTATGGGTGCTGCTGAGAAGAAAATATAGGAGCTCTGTTTGCTGCCACTAACACACTAGAAGTCCTATGGGTGCTGCTGAGAAGAAAATATAGGAGCTCTGTGTGATGCCACTTACACACTAGAAGTCCTATGGGTGCTGCTGAGAAGAAAATATAGGAGCTCTGTTTGCTGCCACTAACACACTAGAAGTCCTATGGGTGCTGCTGAGAAGAAAATATAGGAGCTCTGTTTGCTGCCACTAACACACTAGAAGTCCTATGGGTGCTGCTGAGAAGAAAATATAGGAGCTCTGTGTGATGCCACTAACACACTAGAAGTCCTATGGGTGCTGCTGAGATGAAAATATAGGAACTCTGTGTGATGCCACTAACACATTAGAAGTCCTATGGGTGCTGCTGAGAAGAAAATATAGGAGCTCTGTTTGCTGCCACTAACACACTAGAAGTCCTATGGGTGCTGCTGAGAAGAAAATATAGGAGCTCTGTGTGATGCCACTAACACACTAGAAGTCCTATGGGTGCTGCTGAGAAGAAAATATAGGAGCTCTGTTTGCTGCCACTAACACACTAGAAGTCCTATGGGTGCTGCTGAGAAGAAAATATAGGAGCTCTGTGTGATGCCACTAACACACTAGAAGTCCTATGGGTGCTGCTGAGAAGAAAATATAGGAGCTCTGTTTGCTGCCACTAACACACTAGAAGTCCTATGGGTGCTGCTGAGAAGAAAATATAGGAGCTCTGTGTGATGCCACTAACACACTAGAAGTCCTATGGGTGCTGCTGAGATGAAAATATAGGAACTCTGTGTGATGCCACTAACACATTAGAAGTCCTATGGGTGCTGCTGAGAAGAAAATATAGGAGCTCTGTTTGCTGCCACTAACACACTAGAAGTCCTATGGGTGCTGCTGAGAAGAAAATATAGGAGCTCTGTGTGATGCCACTAACACACTAGAAGTCCTATGGGTGCTGCTGAGAAGAAAATATAGGAGCTCTGTTTGCTGCCACTAACACACTAGAAGTCCTATGGGTGCTGCTGAGAAGAAAATATAGGAGCTCTGTGTGATGCCACTAACACACTAGAAGTCCTATGGGTGCTGCTGAGAAGAAAATATAGGAGCTCTGTTTGCTGCCACTAACACACTAGAAGTCCTATGGGTGCTGCTGAGAAGAAAATATAGGAGCTCTGTTTGCTGCCACTAACACACTAGAAGTCCTATGGGTGCTGCTGAGAAGAAAATATAGGAGCTCTGTTTGCTGCCACCAACACACTAGAAGTCCTATGGGTGCTGCTGAGAAGAAAATATAGGAGCTCTGTGTGATGCCACTAACACACTAGAAGTCCTATGGGTGCTGCTGAGAAGAAAATATAGGAGCTCTGTTTGCTGCCACTAACACACTAGAAGTCCTATGGGTGCTGCTGAGAAGAAAATATAGGAGCTCTGTTTGCTGCCACTAACACACTAGAAGTCCTATGGGTGCTGCTGAGAAGAAAATATAGGAGCTCTGTGTGATGCCACTAACACACTAGAAGTCCTATGGGTGCTGCTGAGAAGAAAATATAGGAGCTCTGTTTGCTGCCACTAACACACTAGAAGTCCTATGGGTGCTGCTGAGAAGAAAATATAGGAGCTCTGTTTGCTGCCACTAACACACTAGAAGTCCTATGGGTGCTGCTGAGAAGAAAATATAGGAGCTCTGTTTGCTGCCACTAACACACTAGAAGTCCTATGGGTGCTGCTGAGAAGAAAATATAGGAGCTCTGTTTGCTGCCACTAACACACTAGAAGTCCTATGGGTGCTGCTGAGAAGAAAATATAGGAGCTCTGTTTGCTGCCACTAACACACTAGAAGTCCTATGGGTGCTGCTGAGAAGAAAATATAGGAGCTCTGTGTGATGCCACTAACACACTAGAAGTCCTATGGGTGCTGCTGAGAAGAAAATATAGGAGCTCTGTTTGCTGCCACTAACACACTAGAAGTCCTATGGGTGCTGCTGAGAAGAAAATACAGGAGCTCTGTTTGCTGCCACTAACACACTAGAAGTCCTATGGGTGCTGCTGAGAAGAAAATATAGGAGCTCTGTTTGCTGCCACTAACACACTAGAAGTCCTATGGGTGCTGCTGAGAAGAAAATATAGGAGCTCTGTGTGATGCCACTAACACACTAGAAGTCCTATGGGTGCTGCTGAGATGAAAATATAGGAACTCTGTGTGATGCCACTAACACATTAGAAGTCCTATGGGTGCTGCTGAGAAGAAAATATAGGAGCTCTGTTTGCTGCCACTAACACACTAGAAGTCCTATGGGTGCTGCTGAGAAGAAAATATAGGAGCTCTGTGTGATGCCACTAACACACTAGAAGTCCTATGGGTGCTGCTGAGATGAAAATATAGGAACTCTGTGTGATGCCACTAACACATTAGAAGTCCTATGGGTGCTGCTGAGAAGAAAATATAGGAGCTCTGTTTGCTGCCACTAACACACTAGAAGTCCTATGGGTGCTGCTGAGAAGAAAATATAGGAGCTCTGTGTGATGCCACTAACACACTAGAAGTCCTATGGGTGCTGCTGAGAAGAAAATATAGGAGCTCTGTTTGCTGCCACTAACACACTAGAAGTCCTATGGGTGCTGCTGAGAAGAAAATATAGGAGCTCTGTGTGATGCCACTAACACACTAGAAGTCCTATGGGTGCTGCTGAGAAGAAAATATAGGAGCTCTGTTTGCTGCCACTAACACACTAGAAGTCCTATGGGTGCTGCTGAGAAGAAAATATAGGAGCTCTGTTTGCTGCCACCAACACACTAGAAGTCCTATGGGTGCTGCTGAGAAGAAAATATAGGAGCTCTGTGTGATGCCACTAACACACTAGAAGTCCTATGGGTGCTGCTGAGAAGAAAATATAGGAGCTCTGTTTGCTGCCACTAACACACTAGAAGTCCTATGGGTGCTGTTGGGGTGCAATGCTGTGCTAACAGCACTGCGGTTGTTACTACTGCAATACTGTACTAACAGTAAGCACGCACCAGACTAATCCCCAGCAGCAGCTAATAACACACTAACTGTGCAATCAGCAGCAATGAACGATCAATGACTTAGGTAGCAATGGTTTAGCAAAGAAATAGCCAATGGTTTAGCAAAGAAGAGCAAATCTTTCAGTATCAAGCAAAGACAGAATCAGCAGACTAATCTCTCCTAAAGCCGGAACTCATGTGACCGGGGCCGATGGCGTGGCGGCCTTTTAAATGGTGGGGCGTGTACTAAAGCCCCTGAGCTGTAATTGGCTACAGGCGTCCTGCCTGTAGCCAATTATTGCTCTCCGAGTTTCGGGCGCTGTGATTGGCCAAGCATGCGGGGTCACAGTGCATGCTTGGCCAATCATCAGCCAGCAATGCACTGCGCCGGCCGCGCCGGCCGCAATGCATTGCGGGGCCGCTCGCATCACACGAATGTGATGCGAACGGCCCAAATAGTTCTGGGCTCGACGAGCGAGCGAACGCCCGATGCTCGATTCGAACATGGGTTCGAATCGAGCACCGGGCCCATCCCTACTCACCACCTGGTGGGGCGATACTTAGGACCACAACCTCGTACTGACATGCAGCAAAACCTCCACCTTCAATAGCTCTGGTTAATACAGATTAGTACTTTATCAGATTGACAAGATACTGTAGACTCCACACCTCGGATGAGCCTGCATCATCTGCCAGGGTTACCTGCTTGTATGCCTATCCTACTGGTGGGTGGAAGTTTCTCCACTGCTATAGTGACTGGTCTCCAAGACTGACCCCAGACTGTGAAAACACCTTTGTCAAGGTATGGAAAGCCAATTGCCAGCCAAGTCTTCTCACCCAGCATGAATACCTACACCCCACAAATAGGTACAAATTCAAACCAGCACAATCATGTGGGAAGTCTTTCCAAAACAGTGAAGCCTGTTAGAGTAAAGAAGGCTTTTAAAAATGTATTTTACCCTTTGGTAAATAAGAAAAAGGATCTTTTTTCAGTTGACCAAAATCAAGGCTTGCCAACTTACCTACATATAAACATGCTACTCTCCAGGACTTCTACACACCCACTACCCATGCAGATGTAGAAGAGTTTGTCGCCACCTTAACAAAAACACTTTATTCTTTAACCACTTAACGACCGCCCACCGCCGATTTACGTCGGCAGAATGGCACGGACAGGCAGAATCACGTAGATCCGGACCCCCCTTCACTGCAGTGAGCGGCCGTTAAGTGTTCGGGAGCGATCAGGCATGAGGGGGGGGCGCTCGATTCCGCCCCCCCCCCCCTTGCGATCGCTCCCGGCCAATGAAAATGCTTCCTCCGCCATGTGATGTAAACAAGGCTGGAGGAAGTGATGTCATCTCCCTCGCCGCGGTCTTTCCGTTCCCGGCGCCGAGCAGAGAAGAAGCAGGTTAGTGCACCAACAGTCCACTGACACGTAGGTACACATAGGCACACAAATCACCCCCCAGTCACCCCCAGATCACCCCCCAGGTCACCCCAAAGCCCCCAATCACAGTGTCACTGATTGCAGTGATCATTTATTTTACTGATCACTGCATTTAGTGTCATCTGTGATTGTAAAAAGTTGCAGGGCAGTTAGGATTAGGCCCCTTTAGGTCCAGGGTAGCCCCCTAACCCACCCCTAATAAAGGTTTAACCCCTTGATCACCCCCCAGGTAACCCTTTCACCCCCTAACTTCAGCGTCACTAAGCGATTGTTTTTCCGATCGCTGTATTCGTGTCGCTGGTGTTTTAGATACCCCCATATATTATTTTAACCCCCTGATTGCCCCTAGAGTTAACCCTTTCACCAGTGATCGCCGTATAAGCGTCACTGGTGTCACTGGTTAGCCAGTAAGTTATTTAGTTATTTAGGTTACCCGTCAGGTTTTTATATAGTGTCAGGTACCCCCATATTTAACCTAATAAAGGTTTTAACCCCCTGATTGCCCCTAGTTAACCCTTTCACCAGTGATCACCATATAAAGGTTACGGGTGACGCTGGTTGATTAGTTTGCTTTTTATAGCATCAGGGCACCCGCCGTATATAACCCAATAAAGGTTTAACCCCCCTGATCGCCGGCGGGTGAGATCAATTAGGTTTTAGCGCCAGAGAGGGTCTGCGTCGCCCCAGGCAGTGTTAGGTTAGTGACAGTAACGCTAACACCCACGCGCAAAGCATACACCCCCCTTAGTGGTATAGTATCTGATCAGATCTGATCAGATCTATACTAGCATCCCCAGCGGTTTAGGGTTCCCAAAAACGCAGTGTTAGCGGGATCAGCCCAGATACCTGCTAGCGCCTGCGTTTAGCCCCTCCGCCCAGCCCAGCCCACCCAAGTGCAGTATCGATCGATCACTGTCACTTACCAAACACAACACACATAACTGCAGCGTTCGCAGTGCTTGGTTTTTGGGGCCCTGTACGCGGCTAGGCTCCCAAAAAGTCCCACACATGTGGTATCCCCGTACTCAGGAAAAGCAGCAGAATGTATTTTGGGGTGCAATTCCACATATAACCATGGCATGTGTGAGCAATATATCATTTAGTGACAACTTTTTGTACATTTTTTTTTTCTTTTTGTCATTATTCAATCATTTGGGACAAAAAAAAAAAATATTCAATGGGGTCAACATGCCTCTCAGCAAATAGCTTGGGGTGTCTACTTTCCAAAATGGGGTCATTTGGGGGGGTTTTGTGCCATCTTGGCATTTTATGGCCTTCAAAACTGTGATAGGTAGTGAGGAGTGAAATCAAAAATTTATGCCCTTAGAAACCTTGAAGGCGGTGCTTGGTTTTTGGGGTCCCGTACGCGGCTAGGCTCCCAAAAAGTCCCACACATGTGGTATCCCCGTACTCAGGAGAAGCAGCAGAATGTATTTTGGGGTGTAATTTCACATATGCCCATGGCATGTGTGAGCAATATATCATTTAGTGACAACTTTGTGCAAAAAAAAAAAAGTTTGTCATATTCCCGCAACTTGTGGCAAAATATAAAATATTCCATGGACTGAACATGCCTCTCAGTAAATAGCTTGGGGTGTCTACTTTCCAAAATGGGGTCATTTGGGGGGGTTTTGTGCTATTTTGGCATTTTATGGCCTTCGAAACTGTGATAGGTAGTGAGGAGTGAAATCAAAAAATTGCGCCCTTAGAAATCCTGAAGGCGGTGCTTGGTTTCCGGGGTCCCGTACGTGGCTAGGCTCCTAAAAAGTCCCACACATGTGGTATCCCCATACTCAGGAGAAGCAGCAGAATGTATTTTGGGGTGCAATTCCACATATAACCATGGCATGTGTGAGCAATATATCATTTAGTGACAACTTTTTGTAATTTTTTTTTTTTTTGTCATTATTCAATCACTTGGGACAAAAAAAAAAAAAAATCAATGGGCTCAACATGCCTCTCAGCAATTTCCTTGGGGTGTCTACTTTCCAAAATGGGGTAATTTGGGGGGGTTTTGTACTGCCCTGCCATTTTAGCACCTCAAGAAATGAGATAGGCAGTCATAAATTTAAAGCTGTGTAAATTTCAGAAAATGTACCCTAGTTTGTAAACGCTATAACTTTTGCGCAAACCAATAAATATACGCTTATTGACATTTTTTTTACTAAAGACATGTGGCTGAATACATTTTGGCCTAAATGTATGACTAAAATTGAGTTTATTCGATTTTTCTTATAACAAAAAGTAGAAAATATCTTTTTTTTTCAAAATTTTCGTTCTTTTTCCATTTATATCGCAAAAAATAAAAATCGCAGAGGCAATCAAATACCATTAAAAGAAAGCTCTATTTGTGGGAAGAAAAGGACGCAAATTTCATTTGGGTACAACATTGCATGTCCGCACAATTTACAGTTAAAGCAGCGCAGTGCCGAATCCCAAAAATAGGCTTGGTCCTAATGGCCCGAAATGGTCCGGGGCTTAAGTGGTTAAGGGAACCTCTAAAGCCCTGTACACACGATCGGATTTCCTATGGATTCAAATCCGATGGATTTTTCCATCGGAATTCTGATGAAGCTGACTTCCATCAGTCTTGCCTACACACTAACAGTCAAAAATCCGACCGTCCCAAACGCTGTGACGTAAAACACTCCGACGAGCCGAGAAAAATGAAGTTCAATGCTTCTGAGCATGCGTCGACTTGATTCTAGCATGCGTGGCTTTTTTCTCCGATGGAGTTCCACACAGACGATCAGAGTTTGCTATCGTTTTTTTCCCCATCGGATAAATTTAAAACATGTTCTATTTTTTCTCACCGATGGGGCCCATACACGATCGGTTTGTCCAATGAAAAAAGTCCATCGGACTGTTTTCATCGGTAAAACCGTTCGTGTGTACACGGCATTAATCTTGAGGCAGAAATTTAATCCTGCCAGGTACAATTTATGACCCCCATGTTGAGGGGCCTCAAACCCACATCTGAGTCTCAAGGGAATGCAAGGGGTTTGTGGGATGTGGGGGTTTACAGGGGAGATTTATCAGAGTGTGGAAGCCCCTTGCCCTTGGATATCTTTCCTCTCAGGACAACTATCAAGGAGTACATTAGTACCACTTATTACTCACACCCAGAAAAGAGTTCATAGTAAATAAGCACACATAGACAAAGTCTTTCAATTACATTACAATAAAAACAGTAAACAATGTTCCAAAATGTAAACATAGTGTCAATTCCCGCATCTAGCAATGTAGATCTGGCAACAATCACAATGTCCAACCTCCATGATGACCCATGCATCCTATGATGTTGCCCACCACACTACCACCACCACAAACTGATGGATGGCCATGGGCAGGTTCTTTTTACAAACAAATGAGCTAGGATGCTGAGTGATGTAATATATTAAGTATGGTCACAACCATATTTGGTCAGTGACATCACCCAGGATCCCCAATAGTTTTTTTTTTACAATAAGAAATTGGCAGGGGATCTGTAATTTCACTGTAGGTAGTGTGGCTTCCACAATTAAATGACAGGTCTCTGGCCAGTGTGTTATTAAAAAGCAGCTAGGTTTTTTTCACGGGCAAACTGACCCAATATGGCCTTTTTGTTTGGCATTTTGCCCAACTGCAAGCAAGATGGGTTTTCGGTCGAATGTGAAGCTCATCCCTATCTGACACCTTGCTTAGGAAAACTCTTCCAAATCAGGATACAGGCAGACAGCTATAAACAATGTGATATATGTTTATTATCTAAGTTTCACTACAACCTTAAGAGGATAATTAAATACTGTGTGATAATATGGAATGCTTCACCAATATGCGCGTCATCTTTGCTCTTGGACAATGCTAATCGTCTCTGTATCATTCCAATTTTAGTATATGTGCTGCCGAAGCAAGTTCCCTTTTTTTAAATCAAGCTTCCCATTCAAGTGGGCGATGAGGAAGTTTAAGTACTTAGAGATTTTTCTTACATATTCCTTAGAGGACATATTCCAGAGTAATGTTCCACAACTGCTTTCTAGTATTAGATGAGATCTCTGGCGTTGGCGAAATCTTACGCATACCTGATTGGGTAGAAATAGCATCTTAAGAATGAATGTACTTCCCCGAATACTAAATCCATTTCAAACTCTACCAGTGGCAATACCAGTGTTTTTTTTGCAACAAATTAAACACGAGTTTGTAGAGTTTTTATGGGCAGACTGTCCACCCAGGTTTAAGGTAGATGCTTTCATGCTGCCTAAATATTGTGGGGGCATAGAATTACTAGATCCAGTATGACATTATCAGGTCACACATTTAGCATGGATCTTTGATTGGTGGAGCCATAACCAGGCAACGAGTTGGATTTCTTTGTAACAGCATATGTCCTCTATACCGCTTAGGGCTCTTCCATGGCTTCCTAAAGGATGTACCGCCTATGCAAAAGATCATCCTATCCTGGGCATTGCTTATAAATATTTTCTTAGGAAAAGTCCCAGGGTGATAAATCCATTGTCGACATCATCTACGATTTTCCACCAGGACTATATGACCCCATATTTTGTCAATTTATAGAAGCAGGGAAGTTTAGAGTGCAATATTTTAGGGAAGAGGATGGTTGGAAAACTATAGCCGATATTCAATCCATGATCTCACCACCCTTTCCGCTATGGCAAATGATTCAATTAAAGCATTACTTTTCTTCGATACCTTTGCGATCGGAGCTTTGTTATATACCTACCATTTTTAAGCGCCTTTGTATTGCTGGTCGAACTATACAAAGGGGCCTCTGTAGAGCATACGCTGCATTGGTCACCCTTTCAGACTCTTTTATTACATCTTTTTTTACAGCATGAGAAATAGATCTATGACATTTTCTGCGGACCAAACAGACTTTATTTTTTATTTTATACACAAATCTTATATTTGAGACTGCAGGAATCAGGATATTAGCTCCTGAGTAGATGGTATAGAGATCCAGAGAGACTACACAGAGTGTTTCCTATTGTCAACTCCACCTGTTGGCGATGTGGGGAAGAAAAGGGAATGCTCTATCATATTTTTTGGACTTGCCCTCGAATTCAACTTTACTGGCAGGATGTACAGTATCTCACAAAAGTGAGTACATCCTTCACATTTTTGTAAATATTTTATTATATCTTTTAATTTGACAACACTGAAGAAATTACACTTTGCTACAACGTAAAGTAGTGAGTGTACAGCTTGTATAACAGTCTAAATTTGCTGTCCCCTCAAAATAACTCAACACACAGCCATTAATGTCTAAACCGCTGGCAACAAAAGTGAGTACACTGCTAAGTCAAAATGTCCAAATTGGGCGCAATGAGCCATTTTCCCTCCCCGTTGTCACGTGACTTGTTAACGTTACAATGTCTAAGGTGTGAATGGGGAGCGTGTGTGAAATTTGGTGTTATCGCTCTTACTCTCTCATACTGGTCACTGGAAGTTCAAAATGGCACCTCATGGCAAAGAACTCTCTGGGGATCCAAAAAAAAAAGAATTGTTGCTCTATATAAAGATGAAGGCAAAAAAAGAGGGGGAACACCCCAAGATGATCAAAAGGGGTGTAAAAGTTGCTACTTAATACAATCGTAGGTATAGACTGGGGGAAATGATTAAATAATTTATTATTATCAAAAAAGAATGCTCAGAAAATTTCAAATTGCATTAAAAATTACACGGATAACTGCTACCACAGACTACTGACGATCACCAATTGGCGATCTCAGTAGGGGGGAGGGGTGGTCAAACAGGACAGGACAGGACTAACAGACATGACAAATAACAAAATAAGGGAACACACAACACAGAAGGTCCGGACATCGGCATAAAATTCGGAGTGCAGCTGAATAACGCTAATAATTACTTGGGATGTCAAATCTAATAATTGGGAAACCCCAACTTAAACTAATGAAGCGTATCCAGCTCCACTGCGAATTACCCCAGGGTGATGCCATCAAACAAATGCCAATCCTAACATCTAGACATTAGTTCCAAGGTACTATATAAAGATGGCCTAGGCTATAAGAAGACAAGACACTGAAACTGAGCTGCAGCACGGTGGCCAAGACCATACAGCGGTTTAACGGGATAGGTTCCACTCAGAACAGGCCTCGCCGTGGTCGACCAAAGAACTTGAGTGCACGTGCTCAGCGTCATATCCAGAGGTTGTCTTTGGGAAATAGATGTATGAGCTGGAAGGGGTGGGGGGTCAGCCTGTCAGTGCTCAGACCATACACTGCACAATGCATAAAATTGGTCTGCATGGCCGTCTTCCTAGAAGGAAGCCTCTTCTAAAGATGATGCACAGAAAAGCCTGCAAACAGTTTGCTGAAGACAAGCAGACTAAGAACATGGATTACTGGAACCATGTCCTGTGGTCTGATTAGACCAAGATAAACTTATTTGGTTCAGATGGTGTCAAGCGTGTGTGGCGGCCACCAGGTGAGGAGTACAAAGACAAGTGTGTCTTGCCTACAGTCAAGAATGTTGGTCGGAGTGTCATGGTCTGGGTCTGCATGAGTGCTGCCGGCACTGGGGAGCAACATTTCATTGAGGGAACCATGAATGCCAACATGTACTGTGACATACTGAAGCAAAGCATGATGCCCACCCTTTGGAGACTGGGCTGCAGGGCAGTATTCTAACATGATAATGACCCCAAACACATCTCCAAGATGACCACTGCCTTGCTAAAGAAGCTGAGGGTAAAGGTGATGGACTGGTCAAGCATGTCTCCAGACCTAAACTTTATTGAGCATCTGTGGGGCATCCTCAAACGGAAGGTGGAGGAGCGCAAGGTCTCTAACATCCACCAGCTCCGTGATGTTGTCATGAAGGAGTGGAAGAGGACTCCAGTGGCAACCTGTGAAGCTCTGGTGAACTCCATGCCCAAGAGGGTTAAGGCAGTGCTGGAAACTAATGGTGGCCACACAAAATATTAACACTTTGGGCCCAATTTGGACATTTTCACTTAGGGGTGTGCTCACTTTGTTGCCAGCGATTTAGACATTAATGGCTGCGTGTTGAGTTATTTTGAGGAGACAGCAAATTTACACTGTTATACAAGCTGTACACTGTAGCAAAGTGTCATTTCGTTAGTTTGTCACATAAAAAAAATTAAAATAAAATATTTATAAAAATGTGAACTCACTTTTGTGAGATACTGTATATATCTTTACATTTTTTATTATCTAGGTTTCCCCACAATTCGTTGGTGATATTGGTGTAATATAACTAAAGAGTACATACAAAGCATTGATGCTGATTTTTTTAGCTTTTGTGCATGATGCTAATAAATGTCTATCATCATTTGTAGACTCTGGGGATAGACACAGAATTATGACAATTACCCAGGATGTTCCCCAGTCACATCTGCCAGTATAAATAGGGGTAACATCTGAGAAATTGTACAATTTACTGGCACACCTTACAGATGAGTAGTGCAAAAATTGAATAATGTTTACACTCATGCCCTTCTATTCTGAGAAAAACACATAATACTGTAAATAAAATATCTGTATTGCTACAAAATAATTGCTATTTCTTTTGATTTTTATCCTCATGCATCTAAGGAATTCTGAAAACATGTAGGAATGTAAATATTGAAACACACTGCATATTTTAAAGACATGCAAGCTGTTAACATCTGAGATGTATTATTATAGGGACAAAATTGGTATTTGTCTCCGGAAACCCAAAAAGATGCTGTCCTGGCAAGGGAGTGCAATTATAGAACTCCTATCTCAATCCTAAGGTGCTGTAAGAAGGTAAGTCAGCAATTGTTTTAAAAAGGAGAGTTTTAAATTTCAATATATAGGCTTAATGGGATTCAATATATCTTTTCTGCAATTACAAAAATATAAAACAGCGTGATTTATCTATCAAATCCTACTAAGGATTCTAAATTGATATTTTCTATGATAAAACTGAGCTGTAATTTGTTAGATGCAATCAAAAAGTGAATTAGATTGTACTGGTAAAATAACAAGACCATTGCCTTGGGTGAGCCGGTGTTTTAGAGCAACGCTGGCTATACACTAGTAGAATTTAAAACTTTTAGGAACTATTTGTTCAATTTTCTAATAATTAGACGGGTCAAATTGACATTTGAGCAAAATCCTTTTCTCAAGCAAACAAATTTATACCAGTATGTGTGGCTTTCATTCAGTAAAAATCATTAATTCCAGAATGTTGAAAGCAAACAAAATGTTTAACTACTTTTGAATGATATTCCTCAAGCCGCTGTGTGCTGAGAATTTTAGTTTTTGTATGAGTTTTTCTATAAATTTCCATTTGGAAATATACTAGGGTACAGCCAAGCTTTACTCTGGTCAGACTCTAACCTGCTAAGCTCTCACACATCTGTGCTTTCCAAATATTCCCTTGTTAGTTCCCAGACGTTTCTTTGAGTACAATCTCACCACCCAACTTGCCCTCTCCATGGTTACAGCCTCTTTCTTATGCCATGTACACACGATCGGTTTTACAGATGAAAACAGTCCGATTAACTTTTTTCACCGGAAAAAACGATCGTGTATGGGCCCCATCTGTCTTTTTTCCATCAGTGATTAAAAATAGAACATGTTTTAAAATTATCCGATGGAAAAAAAACGATGTATGGGCCCATCGGTCTTTTTTCTATCGGTGATTGAAAATAGAACATGTTTTAAATGTGTACACGGCATAAGTATATTATCACACATCACAATAAAAGAATGAGTATGTAGTACCCCAAGGGGGTGAACAAGACCACTAATTTTAAGGAACCGGAAATTGATTGCTATATACTCAGGTATGTGGTACATGTTGCACAGGATATAAACAACAGTCCAGGTGAGGAACTCCAAGAGGATAAAACAGAAATGAAAACACAAAAACAATAAAGCAATAAAAGAGTAGGATAATAAAACATTGGAACAGCAGAACACTGAAACATTATTTATGTAGTAAAATGTGGTCTGGCCAGGTGCAGTAGGCAAAGAGCAAAAAGATACTTGGCATATCCTACAATGCATATTCAACTATAGACAGTTTTGACGATTAACGTTTTTTGGCCCATAGGGTCCATTGACGGTCAAAGAGACCTTTATTATTGTGTCTATATGCCAGTAGGCTTTCAAAAGTAAAATGTTGCTTTACCATATCAATCACTTCTGATACATTAGATGATAAATTGTATTTTTATCTTCTAGTAATTAGCATAGCATCCAAGCAGCTAGCAAGATGTGGGTGACAATACTGCGACACTCACGGGGGGGAAGAGATCTATACCTAAGTATCGCCAAAGCTGCAGAGGGTGAGGTGACGATTCCAGTGATCTCAGAAATCATGCAGAATAATTTGTTCCAGAAACTGGTTAGGTGTTTACATGACCAAAAGATGTGCATGAGTTGTCCCACCATTCTGCAGCCTCTCCAGCATAATGAAGATTGTGACACAAGATATTTAGAAATTCTATATGGGGTAAGGTACCATCTTAGGGCAATTTTGTGGAACAGTTCACCATGGTTAGCGCATTTGGAGGCCTGGTAGATATATTTAAAAAGATGATTGCCATTGGTGGATGGTGAAGGATTCCCCTAGGTCTGTTTCTCAATTCAAGTATGGGGTGGATTTGTGCAATATGAGTTTACTTTGAAAGAGATAAAAAATAGGGAGATTCCTTTAACAGAGGGTGTTGCACTTAGAAAATATTGCCAACCTTGTTTGTAACTACCGTATTTCAGGAGAGGCAAGAGAGTTCCGAAAATGTGATAATTGGAGGTATAGGTAGTGTCTGTGGGCAGGATATGAAAACTCATTTTGGAGCTGCACAAAGGGTTTAAGGGTTCTATCCTTGAGTATGTGCTCAAAAGTTGTAATTCCTTTCATTTCCCACTTGTAGAGGGACAAAATAGGAATAAGTATTTCCAAGATCTTTAGTGGAATAGATATAGAGGTCCTCTGTACTTGAGGGAGACTCAGGGAGTTCCTTTCCTATTCTTTTATATCCAAGACTTTGCCAAACATCCAGTCTTCGCTGAAATTTACTTTAAATGCTGTTTAGCCCACTATAACAAAATGTATTGTATTCTGATGACTGTATAGAGTTAATATCTGTAATGATATCATTCATTATTGGAACTGATAAAGGCAACTACTCAAAAGACCGCCGGGAAAACCGAGGGGAAAAACGAGAATTGGCTCGGTCACCTGTACACACGGCTGGTTTTCCTGACAGGAAAACTGCCAGGAGAGCTTTGGTCGGGAAAACCATCCATGTGTATGCTCCCTCGCAGTGTTTCCCCATAGGAAAACTGCAAGAAAAAATAAAACATGTTCTCATTTTTTTCACCGCAGTTTTCCTGTCGGGAATTACTCCCCAGGTCCCGGCTACTACTGGGTGGGGAGCGGAGGAAGATCACTCCACCAGGGAAGGCAAGGAGATAGGCAGGCGGCTGGTCGGGACTTGAGCCAAGGCAGAAGAACATGCGAGCGGAGCGTATTGGGCGTGCACCCGAAACTGAAGAAATATTCCCTCCGCTCTGACCAGCACATGATCATCAGAAAGGGGCACAGATGATGGAAAAAAATACACCCCCCTAAGCTAGTAGGAGCGGCTGAGCGGAGGTATGTAATTCAGATTTTTTTTTTTTTTATTCTGCACTGACTGTCTTTAAAATTGCCCCAGCCCCTGTTCAAATCCACTCTGGGACAAAACCGGGGACATACTTGGTCCGGGGACAGTGTCCTCAATCCGGGGACTGTCCCCTGAAACCGGGGATGTCTGGTCACCCTATTTTAAAGGCTAAGTTTACCTTTATGAAAAAAAAAAGAGTAATAAATGCACAATTAGTGGAAAGGAACCTGCAAGGCATTGCACCCACAATCAGTAGAACGTGGGTGGAATTTCATAGACACTTCCTACAGAATTCTACCCATAACTTAGTAAGGCATTTCTGTTAAGGAGCTGCGGAAGTGTCAATGGACTTAAGCCCTGTACACACGATCGGATAACCTATGGATTTTCGTCCGATGGATTTGACCATCGGAAATCCGATGAAACTGTTTTTCATCAGTCTTGGCCACACAACATCAGTTAAAAATCCAACGGCAAGAAAACGACGGCACGTACAAAACGTACGACGCGCTATAAAAGGGCCAAACAAATCTAATGGCGCCACCCCTTGGGCTGCTTTTGCTGATTTCGTGTTACCGCGTGTTAGTAAAAGTTTGGTGAGAGCCGATTCGCGCTTTTCAGTCTCCGTGCTTTGCAGATCGTTTCCTGGTGTTCAGTTTGTGCTTGTGGGTTTGTATTTGTGATTCAGTGCGTGCAGTCAGGTTGTTACTGCCTTGCAGTGCCTTCTTGGCCGTTCGTTTACTGTTTTTCAGGTCGTTCTTCTCAGGCCTTGCTGTTCCACAGTGCATTCTGTTTGAGTGCGTTCTGACCAGCCGACCGGTTTAAAACCATGTTTGAAGTGCGTTCTCGTTCTCGAGCTCGTGCTGGCTTTGGGCTTGGTGTTGCAGTTAACACTTTAACCCGAGTTCAGTCTGTGAACAGGGTGAGGAGTAGTTCATGGACTAAGAATTGGTTGCTCCAGCGGGACCAATTCTCTCATATGCCTCTGCTGCGGGAAATCCATGAGAATAATCCTGATGATTTCAGGAATTATCTCAGGATGACGGACCCCGTATTTCACCGTCTGTTGGATTTGCTGTCCCCCTATATTACGAGGCAGGACACTGTGATGCGCCAGGCCATCACTGCAGAGCAGAGGCTTATTGCCACGTTGAGATACCTGGCGACTGGGAGAAGCTTGCAGGACCTCAAGTTCTCAACAGGCATCACCCCCCAGGCTCTCGGGATCATTATCCCTGAGACGTGTTCAGCCATCATTCAGGTCCTGCAGAAGGACTATATGAAGGTAATTTTGCTCCTTTAACCTCACATTATATGTTTCTATTGTTTTAGAATCTTCTTATTTTTCCCCTCCTAACCCAAATTTGCCTTTTTGTAATATCCTGGTAATGCCCCCATTTTCCCCATGCATGTTTTTACCTGTAAAGGCCTTTTTGGGCCCTACATGCCTATTTCCCTTCACTTACCTCTCCAGCATGCTATCCTGGGCGCAAACCCAGCTAGCCTTCTATTTTCCTTTTCATTTTTTTACGGTCATTGCCCGCGTAGTTTGACAACCCTCCCTCCCCCCCCCCTAAAGATGTTAAAAATTTTAAAGTTCTCAATCAAGCTCAGCAGAGTGCTTTTGCCTTTTTTTGGATCCCCCACAATCACCTTAGCCCCCCCCCCCCTTAGTTTATTTTAGAATGTCCACTCAGCGGGGGTGAGGCATCTGCTAAGAGGGCCTTTGTTTATTGGTAGGAAATACTCCCCTAAATAATAATGTTAGAATGATGTTGGTCAACAATGTTTTTGTGTGTAATCTGCTTGCACTGTAAACATAAACCGTACTAATGTCTTCTTTTTGTTTGACTCCACAGTTCCCTAGCACAGCACAGAAATGGCTGACTGTGGCCTCCCAATTTGCCCAGCGGTGGGATTTCCCCAACTGCGGAGGGGCAATTGATGGGAAGCACATCCACATAGTGCCGCCACCCCATTCGGGGTCATACTATTTCAACGATAAAGGTTTTAATAGCATAGTGTTAATGGCGGTGGTGTCGGCACGGTACGAGTTCCTATATGTGGACGTGGGGAAGAACGGCCGGATGTCCGATGGCGGAGCATTCGCAGAGACGGAGTTCGCTCACCGTCTGCAGGCTGGGGGTCTTGCACTGCCTCCAGATGCAGAGAATGTGGAAGGGCTACCGTTCGTTTTCATTGCGGATAAAGCTTTTGGACTAGGACCACACCTCATGCGGCCGTTTCCCCAACGCACCCTCACCCCGGAGAGGAGGGTTTTTAATTACCGGCTGGCCAGAGCCCAGAGAGTTGTGGAGTATGCCTTCGGGATAATGGCCAGCCGGTTCCGCCTGTTCCAGACAGCTATAAATTTGGCGGATTATAAACTCAACAACATTGTGTACTGCTGCTGCTTGTTGCACAATTTTTTACGGAAATTCTCCACAAATTATGTGTCATCAGTTGGGCCTGAGGCCGGTCCCTCTGAACTGATAAATCTGACCGGCCTCAGCACTTCCCATACTGGCTTGGCCCCCCAAAGTGCCCGTGAAGTACGTCAGAAATACGTTGAGTACTTCACGGGTAGGGGGGCCATCGCAATGCCAGACCACATCTGACCTTTGATTTTACCTTTTTAAAATAAAAAAAAATATTTGATTTACTACTAACTTGTGTTGTCATTCTTGTATTTGTGGTTTACGTGTCTCCCAGGTTCTAGTAGTGCCAAGTGTATTTGTCCTTAGTAAATAGCCTCAAATCTAAGAGGTAAAAACACTCTTTTTGCATCTTCAGAACTGCTATTGAGCATAGAAAGAAAAAGGCACACCTTTTTTAGACTTCCCGAATGTTTTTATTGATTGCACCACAGTTTTGGTTGTTTTTTGAATTTTTTTTTTTTTTTTTTTGTGCGGCTTTTTTGGCAGAAACATGCATGGGTCAAAAGCCAATTTTTTTTTTACTAAAAAAGTAATAAAATAACACAGTGAAAAAGACAAACAGGAGATGGGGTGATGTTACCCCTGATCCATCCCAAATGTGAAGAACCACACTTTATTTTTGGGGCTCAAATGGGTATCTTCAACATGATCCCATGGCTAAGGTAAACATGTGCTATCTGCCATCATGGGGGATCAATGGACGTGCTTTGGGGGTGAAAACCCTTCCTCTCCCCTACTTGAGGAGGGAGGAAGAGGTTGCACCCCCAAAACAGGGACATAGATATCCTGTGACGGCAGATAGCACATGTTGAGTCTTCAGTGTGTGCATCTTCACATTTGGGCTTGTGGAAATCCCATAGAAAATTTTGGACGCATAACAAAAAACACAAAAAGGGGGGGGTTCACACTATTCTACCCAAAATATCTATCATGTTTTTATATTTTTGCTCAATCACAATCATTCTCTTTCTCATAATGTCCATTTCACTACTGCATTCCATGATTTCCTGAATGATTATTTTGGCACTGGCACTCGAGAATGGAGGATTTGGACTTCCTGACACACCCCCACGTTCAGTCCCTAAAAAGAAACAAATATTTTAAAACGATGCAGGCCTACATCTGTATTTACCTTGAAGTTGTGGTGACAGACACTGACCTGTTGTGCTGATAAGCTCCACCTTTCCTTCCTTCACCTCCCCTTCCTCCACCTCCGCCTTCTCCCCCTCCGCTTCCTGTACCTGCTGAACTTGGTCTGCTTTGGGATCTTCGGGGAGTTTCTGTGGTGTTGGGTTCCTCGTCTCCTGAGCATGGTGTCCTCCCAGTCTCCTCTCCCCTATGGGAATTGAAAAATAATGTATCCTTTAGCACACAGACTTTTTAGGCCTGAAAATGGATTCTCAATGTTTTAAAGTGGGGTCCAATTGATATTTGGCCCTGAGTTTCAAGATGAACATATGAGATCTTGCAAACTCAAAAAAGCAACATGTTATTTTGAGGACACTCACAAATACACTTGGATAACCACCAAGGTATCCACTGGACCACCTGTGTGTGACACCGTTAAGAAATTTGGTCATGTGGCCCAGAGTATAGTATCTTGATCAAGAACAAAAAAAAGTACACAACTTCTGGAGTGTCATCTCCTTTACCCAGAATACAGTTTATTCTTTCATTCACATTTGAATTTTCCTTACAACACATCATCTAGCCAACAATGTGTAGATAAACATTGTTGAAGTAAAATGAGGCATGCCCACATTTAGTTTACAGGGATATGTGCCAAACATGTTTGGGGGAAGAGCAGCAATATTTTTATCCACACATTTAGCAAATAAGTGGACTCTCCACTTAACATAAAAGTTGTGATTTTAAAATGTGAAACCAGTCAAGCCAAGCACATGTTGCAAAACATGAAAGAATACATATTACAATGTGAAAGAACACAGTAAAATAAACTTACTTTTTTCAATGCTTTTTATAAGCTTCCTATACTACTCCGGCTCCCTGAGCTTCAGGTCTGACCACCTTTTATGGAGTTGTTCCTTGGATCTCCTGACCCCATATTTTTTATAGAGAGTCTTCGCAACTTTGTCCATAATTTGTGACTTCCGGAGATTAGGGGTGTCGTATGGGCCATGCTTGCCGTCGTAATCCTTCCTCCGCAGAATGTCCACCATCTCCGTCATCTCAGAAAAAGACATATTAGTCGCCTTGTATCTTTTTTTACTGTATCGTGACGTTTCCGCCTCCGGGCTTTCCTCGTCGGTAATTTCTAGTAAAGAAGCCACCTATGTCTGCGACATGTCGCCGTCTCACACTGTGCGCTGTTCGTTAAGGGGCGGGGAAATGCTGAAAAAGTCCGTCATGGGCGGGTGACGAGGGCGGAGTTACACGCATGCGCAGGGTATAAAAAGGGGAAAGAAGTTATTAGGGATGCGCGGAGTAAGGATGACCGGAAGTGAACCAACGAAGTGAACTAAGGTAAGAAGGGAACTCGGGCCTGCAGTGGCCTCTAATGTTTCATGATTGTAAAGGGCAATATTGTGATAAGTTGAGGAGAATCAATTCTGATCCTTTTCTTTTTTTTCTTTTGTTTTTTACTTGTTGTTCCAAAAAGATGCATAAACTACGAGAGCCGGAAGTGATGCTGATTTTTATAGAAAAATATAAGGAACAGCGCAACCTGTAGGAACTGAAACACCCAGCGTACCACAAGAGTGATGTATGTCGGGCAACTATTACCAAGTTAGCAGAGGATATGAAGCCATGGATCCCAGATGCAGACTACACTATGATCAATAATAAAATCAACAACCTGCGTAATTCCTATAAAAAAAATACAAGGAAGTGCGCCAGTCAAAGAGATCAGGAGCAGCAGCCGACGATGTAGTAAAGCCCAAGCTGTGGTACTACAGACATCTTCAATTTCTGGATGACCAGATCGAGGCCAGGGAATCTATTTCCAGCCTTCCCTCAACCCTTCCTTCCACTCTTCCCTCCAGCGTTCCTTCCACCCTTCCCTCCACCCCTGCAGAGGCGGAGGAGGAGCCTCCCGAGCTAGAAGAGCCAGATCTTCACATCTTCAGCCAGGTATAGTATTTTTGATCATAATTATTGTCCACTAAGTAATATTGTGTTGAACTGTTTGGATTAGCCATAAATGATATCACCCCCCCCAAAAAAAAAAAAAACAGGAAAAAGATCAAAATTGTGTGTGATAGATTCCCCAAATAATCTAAATTTTCATTTTATTTTAAAGTCAGGATGAGGCAAGCCAGGAGGAAGAGGGTCAGGAGTGTGGCAGGCAGGAGGAGGCAGGGCCAAGTGGGACTCAGCAGGTCCCCAGGCCTAGTGGCAGCACCGTCTCCCAAGTGGCTCCCCTCCACGTCAGACTGCCAAAACAACGGCGGATGACACAAGTGGAGGAGGAGTCACTAAAGATGATTCAGGAGGCTGCTGCTATCATGAGGGCCCCCCTCAACCCTACGGAGGGGTTTAGCACCTATCTGGCGGATAAGTTGCTCAGAATGGAGGCGGGACAACGGGCCCTTTGTGAGCACCTTATATATATGGCCGTACACATGGGGGCGAGGGGGCTGCTGACTGAGGCCACCCATATCTCGCAGCAGGCCAATCCCTCTCCTCCTTCTCCTCCTCCTGCCACATAACCACCCACAGTGGCCCAGCCTGCAAGGGTGCGTGGACGGGGCCGTGGAGAGAACGCTGCAGAGAGGCGTGGAAGGAAGGCTACAGGGAAGAGCAGGAGGTGATTCCCTGGCCTCGAGCTGCTCATCCAGAAATTGAAGGTTGATGGAGTACCACAGCTTGGGATGATGTATGTCTTTGGCTGCTGCTCCTGATTTCATGCTGTTGTTGATTTTATTATTGATCATAGTTAGGTCTGCATTTGGGATCTAATGACTTTATATTCTCTGCTAATTTCTGAATAGTTGCCCTTCGGTTTTTGTTAGTTTTTTTCCCAAATAAATGGAAATTTGATTTCAGCCAACATACATGCCTGATGTGTTTTTTTTTGGAAGTAGCAATAAGATTTCATAAATACAATGTGTAATTAATAACAAGGGACACCAACCTCCATGAGTAAAAAATAAAAATAATATGTTGTTCTGAGAAATTGACACACCAAAAAATGGACAACAAATTTAAAGACAAAAACAAAAAAAAGGTGTAATTTGGGAGGTCAACCTTGAAGAATTAAACAAATTATTCCTAAGATCACAAGAAAGAAGAAAGACATACGTTTGTCAGAACTCAGGAGAAAGATCTGCTGCCAAAATGACATTTTAAAGACCGTTCTAAAGCAACAAAACATGCGCTGCATTAAACGAAGCAATAACTTGCAGAATGACGAATGTGCTCTCTCCATTAGGAACGCTAGTTTTACCAGAACGAGCGCTCCCGTCTCCTAATTCAGTCTGAGCATGCGTGGGTTTTTTAACCGATGGACTTGCCCATAGACGATCGGAAATTCCCATCGGTTTTTTATCCATCGGAAAATTTTAAAACAAGTTCTATTTTTTCCAACCGATGGAAAAAAGACCGATGGGTACCATACACGATCGGTTGGTCTGATGAAAACCATCCATCGGACGGTTTTCATCAGTCAAACCGATCGTGTGTACGGGGCTTTAGAGTGCATTTATCAGCACTCTCATAGTTTCTTGAAAACTATAAGTCCTTTTTGCCACAGTGACAAACAGTACTTGTAGTTTACAGATCTCTCTGCCTGCACAATCAGCAAGGCTGTGGGGTGAGAGGAACCCCTGGCCCAGGGGATTAGGGTTGGAGCTCTTAGAAACCTGTAACATGTTCCTAAAAGTCAGCCTAGCATGTCATTTCTGTTTTAACATGTCTGCAAACAAAAAAAAATGAGAAAAAAATAAATATACATATACTTTTTCAGCATTATGAATTCCTTGTACATTACCATTTCATACTCCATTTGTACCTTGCAGGAGAAAAACACATATATCCGGTGGCTTTAGTTAGTCTTCTATGTACAAGAAATGTGTGAGGTCAATCAGACTCAGGTCACACAGATTCGTTTACTTGGGTTCCGTGGCCTGGCCAAATTTAAAACTCTATTATTTATTGTGTTTCTTTTAACCTACCTTATCATACTTGGTGGAAACCTTCTGATTATTATTTTAGTAACAACTGTTGATCATCTTAAAATCCCGATGTTCTTCTTTCTCAAACACTTGGCCACAGCAGATATCCTACTGACCACCAGTGTTGTCCCCATGATGCTGGACATTATATTCATTGAGGAAGGAAGACTATCATTTGTTGGATGCATTACTCAGTTGTATGTCTTTGGTATATTTGGATTTGTGCAATGTTTTCTGATTGCTGTTATGTCTTATGATCGATACTTGGCTGTTTGCAAACCATTGCATTATGCTTCACTTATGAACCCTCATGTTTGTCTTCTGTTTGTTTCCGGATCCTGGTTCTTAGTTACCCTAATAGCATCAAGTGAAACAATGGTGCTGGTTCAATTTAAGTTCTGTGGAATTAATTATATTGATAATTTTTTCTGTGATTTTGGACCAGTCTTGGAGCTGTCCACCTCAGACACATCCAGTTTGATACTACAAGACTTTGTTAATTCCATATTCTTGATATTTTGCCCTTTCACTTTCATAATCATAACCTACATGTACATTTTCTTCATCATCCTGAAGATATCTTCTGCTTATGGTCGAAGAAAAGCCTTCTCCACATGTAGCTCCCACCTGGCTACTGTCTGTGTCTATTATGGAACTTTGATCACCGTATACATGGTACCAGGAGATGACAGCACAGCGAGCATGAACAAATATAGGTCTTTGCTGTACACTGTGGTGACACCACTGATGAATCCCATTATCTACAGCCTCAGGAACCAGGAGATCAAGAAAGCCTTGCTAATATTTGCCATCAAACTCAAAAACACACAGCTTTAAATTCTGAGGATATACTTTTTGTTTCCATTCTTTATGTCTAGAATCTGTTATTTTCAGTTGAAAGGTTGCAAATGTGAACATTGGAACAATCAGCATTTTATTTTGTCCCATTGAATCCAATAGAATTGTTTAGGTTGTAATAAATGAGCAATTCAAAAAACTCAACCCACAATTGGAAAGCAGCTCACCAAAACGATATGACTATATCTGGTTGGTAAAATTCCACTTTAGTGTTTTTCCTGGCAGATCAAGGCATGGAGTTTCATTGAAGATATTTAAGCCAGTGGAAGGTGGGGAGGATTAAACGTATCTTATCCTTTCCTATCCCTTCTATTTTTAAGCCCCCAGATGACAGCAGATGACACCAAAGAAGCTTGGGTATCAAGCACAAAAGTAAAAGAAAATGTTACACACTTCCTGTCCAAGGATGACAATGTTCACTCCCTATACTGTATTTAACACCTTCGCGCCGACCGTACGCAAATTTGCGTTCATGGCTTGAAGAGGTTAAACTAGGTTGATCCCTTGTACCGGTTTTTAGAGCGGGAGGTTGGCTTTTTAATGATTACAACCGATGCGGCTAAAAGCTGTCCCCCCCTCCCACTGGCTTCTGTCACTCTTCCCGGGCCTCCCATCGCAACGGGAGACCCGAGCCCGAGCATGTCTGCCACCTAGGCTGAGACCCGAACAAACGGGTCTCTGATGTAAAATCCCGGAAGCGACGTCACAATGTCACTTCCGGTTATCTCGGCTGCCAATGGTGCAGATTTTAAAAAAAATTACAGTATTCAGAATCACCAATTTTGGTGTTCCTGAATACTTTTAAGTGCAAAGGAGGGATTTGGGGACTTTTAGACCCCCGATCCCTCCATAAAGAGTACCTGTCACCACCTATTACTATCACAAGTGATGTTTACATTCCTTGTGACAGCAATAATAGTGATCAGATTTTTTTTAAGGGACAATGTAAAAAATAAAAACAAAAAATAAATCTAAAAAAAAATGTTAACGTGCGTGCGAAGAAAAAGCATACGTAAGTCACGCCCGCATATGTAAACGGTGTTCAAATCACACACGTGAGCAATAATTCAAGCAAAAGACCTCTGTAAATCTAACCTGGTAACCGTTAAGTTAGGATACTGCAGAGTTTTTATGGTAAGCTCCGAACAGTTTCCATTAATTATGTTTGGCAGGGTAAGCCTTCACAGCTATAGATCACTTTTGCAGCGATAAAAGCTCAGAGGAGGGATTGGACTCCCTGACCCAGCTCTATATTGCACGGCGGTCCACATGAACAGAGTGATGGACTGGTGCAGACATTCAACCCATAAATTATGTGTCTCCTTGGAACAGGAATCAGTGCCGACACCCTTAGCTGGCCTACCCTGGAGTGGGACTCAGTAGTCTTGATTTTCCTCTCCACACCCTTTGATTGAATCTACTTTGCACAAACTTTGCAGATCCCACAGGATAGCGGAGATGTCCAGCTTTCCCTCTCCGTTGACGCCTATTATTGGCAACCCAGATTTTGTGCCGGATCTCTCTGACAAAGCTTTCCAACTCCAACCGGACCTGAGCTTGGTTAGAGCCTCTACCTTTCTTGGCCCCTCGGAGTGGATCAAACCTTCAGTCATATGCAATAGGAAAAGAAAATGCAGCTCCAGGTGAGTGATGGAACCAGGTAGGCTGGGGAATGAACTCCTCCCGGGGTGCTAGCCTCGACTCGCTGGCCATGCAATATGGATAAAAGGAATGGATAGCTGCACACCACGGTAATGAATAAGCGCAGCGTCGCTGTGTAAAACGCGTCTACCTGTACCTGTTTGCCTGTCCTGTGGTTTTATTCATGTTACAGATTTTACAATAAAGAGATTCATCACTACCTCGGTGTGCAGCCATCCATTCCTTTTATTCAGTCTTATATCCCACCCTCAATTCCTCTATTTTAGGCCAGTTTAGGCTTCAATTGTCCCATTTTCTTCGGTCCCTCCCAGACCATGGTTGTTTCTGTAGACAGCCCACTTCATTTGAGGAGGGGGAGATGCCTGGGAGATGAGCCCTTATGCAAATCTTTATCCTGTTCTTACAATATTTTACTTGCAGTCACATTTTAACACGATCCCCCGTATTTGAGGAAATGGGAAAGAGACCTTAGTGTTATGTTTGCGGAGGATCAAAAGAACCGTATCCTTTTCTTTGCTCATAAGTCTTCCTTGTGCAGCAAATATCAGGAGATCATATTTAAAATTTTGATGCGCTGGTACAGGACTCCATTGGTACTAGCCTCCATATTCCCAGGACATAGCCCATTATGCTAGAGATGTGGTACCCAGACTGGTACACTACTGCCCATCTTCTGGGATTGTCCGAAGCTGGCCTCCTTTGGCAGCAGGTCCTGCAGATCTTCCACAAGCTTACTGACATTTCTCTCTATGACAACCCGGCAGCAGTGCTCCTAAATTTGACCCCTGCGTCCAGTAAGCGATATCGTAAATCCTTACTGAAACACCTTCTTAATGCAGTCAGGGCATGCATCCCCAGCATGTGAAAAAAACAATCTCCACCTATGGTGTCACAGTGGTTTGTCCCCCCCTCCCACTGCCTTCTGTCTGAGACCCGAGCCCGAGCATGTCTGCCACCTAGGCTGAGACCCGAACAAAGTCGGATTCGGCTTTAAACGGGTCTCTGATGTAAAATCCCGGAAGCGAGGGTGAGCCAAATTCAGCAGATGGAACACCTGACAGCTGCCCTTAGGGACAGAACGGAGGAACACAACACACACTGGCTATATTGGGATATGTTCCGGTTCTCGGATGAATACTTGACATATGCTAAAGCAGCTTCCTTAATGGGAGTTTGAAACCGTGTGCCAATGACTCCGCCGAAGCTCTTTACCCTCCCTCCTCTTTTACTCCCTTCCTACTGTCTCCTTTCCTTCTTGACACCTAGGGTGTCGTCGCTTTTCTCTACTAGCCAGAGTTTTTTTTCCGCTATGCGTTGATCAATGGGTGCCGCTTCTGCAAAGACGGGACTAAGAGCCATGTTTTGTACACTATCCTCATTTTACTCCCTACCATGCGATGGTTCGGTACCTGCTAGTTAGGGTTTTTCTCATTTTATTTGTTTCCTACCGGTATGTGCATGACAAATCTATCTTTTGGGTTCCCACCACACTACAGGTTAAAAAACAGGATATATTTGTTGTAGAGGCTATTGCCCACAGTTTACAGGTACCTCATGTTGCTGTATTGATACCTTGCCTGTTATTTTGTTGATATCCATCGACTCTTTGACTTGGTGGTATTGTTGTCTATTAATGGATTTCATTGACTATGATATGTAATGCCATACTGTTTTGTTCAATCGCATACCTTAAATAAATAAATAATTAAAAAAAGACATGTCAGAGCCTATATGAATTCAAAGTCTTTCATATGGTTCTATGATATTTCAACTATAAGACCAGGTTTTGAAGAAAAATTATTCAGACAGGCCAAAATCTAGAATCACATGAAGGTTTCCGAGGCTAATCCTGCGTACACACGACCGTTTTTAATGTAATTGAAAAAAACAGCATTTTTCTCGAAGTGATTCTTCTCAAGCCTTCCTTGCCTACACACTATCGTGGAAAAAAATGCTTGAGTAAAGCGTGGTGACGTACAACACGTACGACGGCACTATAAAGGGGAAGTTCCATTCGGATGGTGCCACCCTTCATGTTAGTAAAGTTTGTTGAGAGACGATTCGCGCTTTTCAGCCTCGTGCTTTTCAGTCCGTTACAGAGTGACGAATGTGCTATCTCCATTACGAACGCTAGTTTTACCAGAACGAGTGCTCCCGTCTCATACTTGATTCTGAGCATGCGTATTTTTTTTCACGTCGTTAAAGCCCACACACGCCCGTTTTTCATGACGAGAAAAACGACGAGGTGAAAAACGACGAGAAAAATTAGAGCATGTTCCAATTTTTTCATGGCCATACTTCACGTCGTGAAAAATGCTCTGAAGCCCACACACGATAATTTTTAATCATTTAAAAAAAGTGCATTTTTCTCGTCATTAAAAACGGTCGTGTGTATGCGGCATTAGAGCTAAAAGGATCTTGAGGGAAAATTTGTCGAAACAAAAGGGAGATACTGCGGCGTACAAATAACCCAAAACAATGAGTTGAGTTTATGAAACAAAAACCACTGAAAAATGGACAATCCTGACTACACTGACATGGTATTAGACATTTTGATATAGTCATTCCCTTGTGGAACAAGACAAATTAAAATAATTTTCCATGTTTACAAGGCCTTCAGAAACCAACAAGTGTTAATTTGCCCAGCTAAAGGAGACTTTTTTTTTTGTGCATTGTTCCAATTGTAGACAAAACTAGCCACAAATAGATGTTTATCGAGTAAACATTCTCCAACTGTGCAACAAAATACATTAAGCCCATGGAAAGTGAATTACAGTATGTGTGATGCAATACTCTGTAAGATAAATACTTGATACTTTTGGGACACTTTTGTCCTCAATGGAGCACCAACCAATGCTTAAAAATATCTGTATGCTTACGTTTTCCCAGGTGTTTTCAGTCCAGTCCAGTCCAGTTCACCATCCTCTTTACCTTCTTCTACTCTCAGTAGTGGGTGGATCCTAAAAGCTGAATATTGCAGCATCAGGTTATGAGATGCTGCTACTCTCTGCAGTATTTTGTCCCGGTGTCCTGCCGAAAAAGATCCCCCGGCGGATAATGACCCCCTGTACTGCGCAGGCGCAGCAATTGCGCAGTACGAAACACAACGGAGCCTCCGAAAATAGCCGAAGATGAATAACTGCGAGTCAGCTGTTACATGGCGCCTGCGCAATGACCACGATGCAGCAGCACGCTCCCGATGCTCGTGGAGAGCAAGGGGCGGGTGTATTAGTGTTATCTCGTGCAAGGGGCGGATCTGCAAGGGGTGGGTTTATTACTGTTATATCGTGCAAGGGATGGATGGCTACAGAAGAGGGCAAATTTTAAAATGATGGACAGAGATGATAAAAATGTTGATGGGCGTTTTCAATACTTGTCGCAGTATATTGTTATTATGCTTATAGAATGGCTACAGGGGATGCCTCTGCCCATCAATTTAAAATTTGCCCTCTTCTGTAGCCATCCACCCCTTACACGATATAACAGTAATACACCCGCCCCTTGCAGATCCACCCCTTGCACGAGATAACAGTAATACACCTGCCCCTTGCTCTGCACGAGCATCGGGAGCGTGCCGCTGCATCTAGCACAAAGGTATTTAATTCCTTGCTGGGTATGCCCCCTATGTGATGGTGTGTGTGGGGGGGCGGCATTAAAGGACCCAGCCTTGGTGCGGTAAAGGGAGTAAATCTGGGCCTAGGAGGGGGGGTGGATCCTTGACACCGGGTGCTTACAGTATATGAAGAGGGTTGAATGACAATGGACATCATTCAACCTGAAAAAGTTGAGTCTGCTGAGGACAGCTTAAAAAAGCACTGAGTATTATAGCTGATTTTAAATTTTTAATTACTGGTGGGCAATGTGATTCTGCATTGACACAAGCTGGATCTGAGCTTTACATTTAAAGCGGTTCTTCATCCTGTTGGAAAAAAAATACGAGTCAACAGCTACAAATATTGTAGCTGCTGATTTTTTTTAATCAGACACTCATCTGTCCAAGGATCCAATGCCATCCTCAACCATGCTAGGTCTTTGCTGGTCTTTGGGTGCTGGCACCGGCATGGTAAATGTGGGAAGGCGGCTGTGGCTTCCCAGCCAGCTTTTCAATGTGCATGCATGAGCCACGCTGCATTTTGTGAATAGCCCTGCAGGTATTTTTGACCTATGATGATGTGTCCCATATAGTTGTGGGAACAGGGGGACTGGAAGAACTTACAGTGAATCGCTGAGGTGATTCAACCGGAAATGTGAGTCAAACCAGGTACCCGTTCCCCCAAAAAAAGTTCCAACGCTATAGCGGAATGACGGCTACAGCACGGGCCTTAATTGCCGGGAGGCCGTCATATGACATCCTCCCGTGCATGAGCTACCCTGCACGCCCCCTGTGGTCTGCACTCTGTAATCACGAGTCTATTACCCGGCTCCTTACCACGTGATCAGTTGTCAGCCATGATGTAAACAGAAGATCGGTCACCAGTTTCTGTCAGAGGGACATCGGTCCCTCACACAGAGAGCCGTGGCTGCCTCATCTGTGCCCACAATTGCCACCTGCCAGTGCCACCTATCAGTACCCACCAGTGCCACCTACCATTGCCCACAGTACCACCTACCTTTGCCCAACAGTGCCACCCATGAATGCCCACCAGTGCTGCCAATCCATGCCCATCAGTGCCTCATCATCCATGCCACCAATCAGTGCTGCCTATCAGTGTCATCTACCAGTGCCCATCAGTGCCACCCATCAGTGATCATCAGTGCCCATCGGTGCCACCTATCAGTGCCACCTATCAGTGCCCATTAGTGCTAACCATCAGTGCTCATCAGTGCCACCCATCAGTGCCACCTATCAGTGCCACCCATCAGTGCCACGCATCAGTGCCGCCTTATTAGTGCCCATCAGTGCAGCCTATCAGTGCCCATCAGTGCAGCCTTATCAGCGCACATCAATGAAGAAAAAAAAACTGTTTTCAAAGTTCTATAACAAACTATGAAACTGTTTTTTTTAGTCTTTTTTCATTTTTTTAGCAAAAATTTTAAAACTCAGCAGTGCTTAAATACTACCAAAAGAAAGCATTATCTGTGTGAAAAAAATGATTACAATTTGATTTGAGTACAGCGTTGCATGACTGCGCAACTGTCATTCAAAGTGCGAGAGTGCGGAAAGCTGAAAATTGGTCATGGCAGGAGAGGGGTTAAGTGCCCAGTAAGCAAGTGGTTAATATGGCTAATGAAGAATTGCTTGAGTTCAGTGACTTCTACTGGGTAAAAAAAAAAAAATCATGTAAACTAGAAGTGGAAAAAGTAACCTTGTCTGTATTGGCTGTATTCAAGCAAACAATACATACATGTAAAATTAAAAACAAGCAAAAGAATTTTTTTTTTAGAACCCAACAAAAAACATACAAACAACATGTATAAAAGTGTATTTTTATCCAAATTTTTTTTTGTTTTTTCCTTTGGTAAATTCCCTCTCACTGTCTGCCCCAGAGACAAAGCAGGAAGTAAATGGAAATATTTCCCCGGTAAGAGTGGTGTCATTCAAATCAGAAGAAGATCAGAGCTGAACTGCAGAACGGGTGTGGGCAGTACCAGAGGTGAGTATTACAGTTAGGGAAGTTTTTTTAATTTTTAACCACTTTATAACCACTTCAGCCCCAGACCATTTGGCTGGCCAAAGACCAGAGCACTTTTTGGGATTCGGCACTGCGTCGCTTTAACTGACAATTGCGCGGTCGTGCGACGTGGCTCCCAAACAAAATTGACGTCCTTTTTTTCCCACAAATAGAGCTTTCTTTTGGTGGTATTTGATCACCTCTGCGGTTTTTATTTTTTGCGCTATAAACAAAAATAGAGTGACAATTTTGAAAAAAAAGCAATATTTTTTACTTTTTGCTATAATAAATATCCCCCAAATATATATAAAAAAACGTTTTTTCCCTCAGTTTAGGCCGATACGTATTCTTCTACATATTTTTGGGAAAAAAAATCACAATAAGCGTTTATTGATTGGTTTGCGCAAAAGTTATAGCGTCTACAAAATAGGGGATAGTTTTATGGCATTTTCATTAATATTTTTTTTTACTAGTAATGACGGCGATCAGCGATTTTTATCGTGACTGCGACATTATGGCAGACACATCGGACACTTTTGATGCCATTTTGGGACCATTGTCATTTTTACAGTGATCAGTGCTATAAAAATGCACTGATTACTGTAAACATGACACTGGCAGCGAAGGGGTTAACCAGGCGAGGGCGGGGCGCTGAAGGGGTTAAGTGTGTCCTAAGGAGTGATTCTAACTGTAGGGGAATGGGCTACGTGTGACACGACACTGATCACCGCTCCCGATCACAGCATTGGCGGAATTATCAGGGTCGCAACAGTCGCCCCTGCCATTGGGCCCTGTCGTTCCGCCACTGTGGGGGGCCCCAGGACGGCCAAATAGTGCTTGGGTTTGGACAGACTCGGGGGGCGGGATGGCCGCGTGGTGACATTTCAAGGAGGAGGAGGATAAGTCTGCACACACCAATCCTGCAGAACGTCTGCAGAGTCGCACTCCGGCTGGCCTGGACGGGACATCTCCCCCTCAGCTCTCCATCAGCTGGAGCCCGCCCCCCTTCATTGCTAATGTCTCCATTGTCAGCGCCATTTTGTTGAAGTTTGCCCATATACACAGAGCAGAGTTGGTCTTCGACAAAATGGCACCCAAAACCCACAACTATGGGACAAATGTTATTTGTGAATGAGATAAACTACACTGAACGGGCAGGTGAAATGAAGAGGAGGAGTGGGAGAGCCAGGAGGAGAAGAGAAGAGGATTAAAGATCAAAGCCAAGGTCTGCCTGAGCCTGTCCTGCACCCGAGCAATGGAGGAGGTGAGGTCAGATTGACAGCTCCAGCCAGGCTACACAGAGTCTATGGGGGGGTCACTGTGGACACCAGAATCCCCCTTCACATCATACCCTTTACATCAAAGTCTGAAGGATTACCCCCAGCGCAAGGGAGAACTCTGCGGACCCTGATGTAAAGGGGAACTCCGATGTAAAGAGGAATGCTGCGGACCCTGATGTAAAGGGGTACTCTGATGTAAAGGGGAATGCTGCGGACCATGATGCAAAGGGGAACGCTGTAGACTCTGATGTAACAGGAGGGGCCACCTTACATCAGGGTTTCCCTTTACACTTGTGTTCGCAGCATTCCCCTTTACATCAGAGTTCCCCTTTACATCAGGGCTTGCAGAGTTATTCCTTACACAGTAAGGGGGAACCCTGTGGACTCTGATGGAAGGGAGAACTTTGTGGACTGTGATGTAAAGGGGAACTTTGACGTAAAGGGGAATGCTACAGACCCTGATGTAAGGGAGAGCTCTGATGTAAAGGGGAACGCTGTGGACTGCAATATAAAGGGGAACGCTATGGACTGTGATGTAGGGTGGGGGTGTCGGGGGGGGCCCTTTATGGTTTCTTGCACCGGGGCCCCGAAGGTTCTAGTTACGCCTCTGGATCACAGGGACCTGTGATCAGCGTCCTGTCACTTGGAAGACTGGGGGAAATGCTTGTTTACATCAGCATTTCCTCATTCTTCCTCTCCGTGAGATGATCGTGGGTATCCCCGTGGACATCGAGTCCACGGGACCCGCGGTCGGACTCACAGAGTTTGCGGAGGGAGTGCGCGCCCACAATGCCGCTTCTTAAAGGCGACGTAAATATACGTTGATCTGCCCAGCCGTGCCATTCTGCCAACGTACAGTATATCGGCATGAGCCGGTCGGCAAGTGGTTAGGATGCTGGCCTATTCATTTAAAAACTACAAAACTGGAGTTAGACTTTAATCTGAATGCTAATGCAGTTTTGGTTAGCCACCCTCATAATGAACAGTTGACTAGTGTATACATTTTTATTTTATTGTTTTGTACATTTACTTTAATATTGATATGTATGATCCTTTTAAAAAGAATGTATATTTGTCTTTATATTAGGCTACTTAAAATTAAACAAATAAAACCAAGCAATGATTTGCCTTGTTTTTTTTTTTTTTTCGTTACATAATCAACAGTTAATTAGACACAGAGAATAGCAACTAGGTCCATTCTCTAGGCATTCATAAATCTCTATGGACATAATTCTAAATTCTATGAAAGTGATTGGATCATCAGCTTGTTTTTGATACATTTGTCTCCTTGTTGAACAAACATAGACTAATTAGAGATGCCTCATTATTTTCGAAGAATGTGGATATCCTATCCATATGGAAATAATTAGGCAGGATTACCAAGAGAATAATTAAAGCCTGAATTTCCCAGTGATAAACGAATTTTACACAACACAACCAAGCTCTTATTTTATGTTGACTTCTGTAAACTCATGTGCATAGTTATTCCCAGAGATGGGACCTAAGAGGTTTTTTCAGGATAAGCAATACTAATTAGCCATAAGCATACCATTTTTTCCCCTCAAACCACTTGCTATTTTAGAATATTTTGAATAATAAAATAAATCAACTGATTATGATCAAAACAACGTATATTATAATACATACAATTTAAGAAATAATAATAATAATAATTCATACAATGTAGTAGAAAATATGTATTTAATAAAATCTAAATGATCCATCTATCTATCTATCTATCTATCTATCTATCTATCTATCTATCTATCTATCTATCTATCTATCTATCTATCTATCTATCTATCTATCTATCTATCTATCAGTTATCCATATATTTATTTTTAAAAGTTGTTTTCAACTATGTACAATGACATTTCTATAACTTAAAGTAGAAATATAAATAAGAAAATGGGGTTATAAGCTGCAACGTGTTCATTTCGTTTTTTTTTTTGTTTTACCTGTCTTTTTTGTTTGAGAGATTTTAACTCACTTCCTGATCAAGGTGGTACCAGTAAGTAAATGGAAGTACCATGATTTTATAACTCTTCCCACTCTATAGAAAACAAGAATGTATAGTTCCTTTTATTTTCTGTCCTAGGTGGCACCAGAAAAATAAATAAATTGGGGAAATTACACGCACAGATAGCATTAAAAGCATTATAAAAAAGTATAATATATCTATCTATCTATCTATCTATCTATCTATCTATCTATCTATCTATCTATCTATCTATCTATATATATATATATATATATATATATATATATATATATAGAGATATATATATATATATATCTCTATATATATATATATATAGCTTTTTTCTCAGATAATGAGTGCAGGAACTCCCCCCTTCTTAGTCCCCCCTTGTCTCCACACCCTACACACCTCCAAGCACTCTCCCTTGGTTCCACTTCCTACCCACCTCCCAGTACTGCCCCAACTATAATTGTGGTGCTAAACAATTTATTTGGAAGCAATTCTAATAACAAGAAAGGGAGTAAAATAAGTCCCCTGGAGCCAGCAACAATAGAACCCCCAGCAACAATAGACCCCACCCCAACAACAATAGTTCCTCCACACAACAATAGACCCCCCCCCACACACACACACAGGACCATCCACAACAAAATACCACCCACAGCAACAAAAGAAACATTGGACCTCCACAGCAGCAAAGCAGCAACAACAGATCTTTTAGCAGCCAGCAACAATAGACCTCTCCCTCAATAGTAACTCCCTACCAGCAACCTAAGACCCCCTAGCAATAATAGATCCCCCACCAGCAACAATAGGCTCTCACACAAAAACAGATCCCCACTAGTGACAATAGATCCCCCAGCAGCCAGCATCAATAGACCCTCCAGCACACCCCTTGCTATTATACTGTATACATTCAGTGCTGGAGGCGCCAGAACTGTGTTCCCCAGCGTTCCCGCTGAAAAAAAACCTGTACTATATATTTTTTTATATAGATATATATATATATATGTAGCGGACCCCCAAATTTGGGGTAGCTATACCTGAAATTTAGAGGGTTGCCTGAGCCATAGTTTGGCTCAGGCTGTTTAATTTCCTTAAATTGGACTCTGCTCTGCTGTGGTGTTGCCTGGGTGTATAGTTCCCCTTTGACCTGTAGGTGACATTGTTGCCCAGGTCTCGGGTTGAACCACAGGTGGCATTGCGGGGTGATTGGGTGTCCTCTCTCGGTAGCTGTGCAGTGGGCGTGGTCTAACTGCTGTGCATGCCGGAAGAGGGTACTTAAGGGGCAGACGCCATTAGGCGTGAGGGCGAATCAGAGGACCCCTTGGTCCATATACACGTACCCCTCCTTCAGTGGCCCTCATGGCCAGGGGTGCGTGTGAATGTGCTGAGTCCCGGGCACCTTTAGCCCGAGGCTCCATTGTTCCAGGCAGGCCCAGTACCTTTAACTGAGGCCTACAACCAAGCAGCGGAATCCCAGGGTGCCCGTGGGAGGGTGACCCGCTCTGAAGGAGAGGCAACCAGGGGAGGACCTTTCTAAGGGGATCGGTGAAGGATGTCGTCGTCTCAGGAGAGGCCTGGTTGCCTGTCAGAGGGAAGGATTCTGTGATACATCTTGAGCTCTTGTAACGGGCCTCATTGGCACCTATGGTCTCTAGTTACAAGTGCTGAAAAGTTCGGGACTTAGGAGCCAAAAGGTTCTGTGGCAGAGAATCTTCCTAATACGTCTCTCGAGAAGCAAAGCTAATGTAATTGTTCCTGCTCCACTCCGGCTGCTAGGACCGTGAGAGGGAACTATCCGGGTGAGCAAAGCCCACTCAGGCCTGAGTGGCGACAAGGGTAAATAAGTACCGCCTGCCTGAACCTGCCTCCCTATCCAGCTCTATCTCTATCTTTAACTTTTCCTACTAAGTTACAAACAAAGAGAAAATAAACTCGTCTGTTGGAGTTTAACACTGTCTGGACATTGGCCTTATTATTAGAGAAAGAATAGACTTTCCCTACACTCTAGGGACAAGAACCAACGGAAAGAGGTAACTCGCTGCAGGACCCAAAATCTATAACACCGCTCACCCTCTACAAAGATGGAGGATACTGGGCATGTGGCATGGTGTGTCCTATCCTGCTAGTGAAGGTAAGCAGGAAAAGGATCTGTGTGCTACATTATATATATATATATATATATATATATATATATATAAATATATATACATACAGTGCCTTGCAAAAGTATTCACCACCCTTGACATTTTTCGTGTTTTGTTGCCTCACAACCTGGAATTAACATGGATTGTTTGAGGATACATTCATACATCTATTTCCCAAAGACAACCTCTGGATATGATGCTGAGCACGTGCACTCAACTTCTTTGGTCGACCATGGCGAGGCCTGTTCTGAGTGGAATCTGTTCTGTTAATCCCCTGTATGGTCTTGGCCACCATGCTGCAGCTCAGTTTCAGGGTCTTGGCAATCTTCTTATAGCCTAGGCCATCTTTATGTAGAGCAACAATTCTTTTTTTAAGATCCTCAGAGAGTTCTTTGCCATGAGGTGCAATGTTGTAATTCCAGTGACCAGTATGAGAGAGTGAGAGCGATAACACCAAATTTAACACACCTGCTCCCCATTCACACCTGAGACCGTGTAACTGTAGCGCACACACCCCCTTCTCCTATGTCTGCTTCGGCTCCTCTCAGGAGAAAGGGGCACACCGCACCACAAGCCCGTACCCGCCTGTGTTAAGAGGTTAGGCGGTGTTGTTTTTGGGCCTTGTCTGCAGCCGGAGCATAAAGTCCTCCTGAGAATGATTCTCACCTCTACAGTGTGTAGATGCAAGTCCTTGACTTCCCCAGTAACGTAAATGTCCACACCAGCTGAAAGTCCAACTCAATATTTATTTTCCGCTTGCACAACACATATTCTCTTGGATAGACGAAAGGTTGGAGCAAAGACACCGGACATCTTTAAGGTGTAGAGGAGGTCCAGGCACAAACGTAGCTCAAGCTCTTAGGACTGTTCAGATTCTCAAACAGTTTTGGCGCATGGTCTCTGCCACAGACCATGAGGTTGGTCTCTGCCACAGACCTTGTGAATAGGGTCACTGCCACTGACCCGGTGAATATGATTACTGCCACTGACCAAGTGAATAGGGTCACTGCCACTGACCGAGTGAATAGGGTCACTGCCACTGACCAAGTGAATATTGATTTCCTTCCTAGGACATAGCCCCTTTCAGGGAGAAGACATCCCCCCAGAGAGTCAACAGACCCCTTCCTTCACCGTGTCTACAGCACCGGTCCTTCGGAACAGATCCTCCCTTCTCTTAGGGTGCGGGTCCCCTCGCAAGGCGGCACCCTGGACTCCTCGATCCCTTGCGGACCCCAGCCGAAGGCTGCTGGGCTCCAGGCCGTCACTGCAACTCCTGGGCCTCTGTGCCCAGGCGAACAGGAACGGTGGGGTAGTACCTCAACCCAGGCTAAAGGTGCCTGAGGTGGAACCAGAACAAGGCCTCCGGGCCTAGGGCACCCGGAGATGACGAACCACACACACACACGCCCAGGCTGAAGGTGCCTGGGCGTGGACGGACGAAGACCCCTCTCAGAAGATGTCTGCCCCTTTTATATCCTCCCCCGGCACGCACAGCAGGTTCCCCCGCCCCACTGTAGGCTGCCGAGAGGGGACACAAAAGGCATAGCACTGCGCCCCGACCCAGAATGGCAGCACCACCCACCGGCCACAGGGAACACATCACCAGCATTACCCCTGAGTAGGGATGAGCTTCGAGTTCGACTCGAACATTGCCTGTTCGCCCGTTCGCCGAACAGCGAACAAATTGGGGTGTTCGCGGCAAATTCGAAAAATCTATGGGAGAAATCTAAAGTGCTAATTATAAAGGCTTATATGCAAGTTATTGTCCTAAAAAGTGTTTGGGGACCGGGGTCCTGCCCCAGGGGACATGTATCAATGCAAAAAGAAGTTTTAAAAACGGCCGTTTTTTCGGGAGCAGTGATTTTAATAATGCTTAAAATGAAAAAATAAAAGTGAAATATTCCTTTAAATTTCGTACCTGGGGGGTGTGTATTATATGCATGTGAAGTGGCGCATGTTTCCCGTGCTTAGAACTGTCCCTGCAAAAAATGTCATTTTTGAAAGAAAAAAATGCATTTAAAACTGACTCGCGGCTATTAATGAATTGTCGGCTCCCGGCAATACATACAAAAGTCATTGATAAAAAAAAAAAAAGCGTGGGGGTTCCCCAGAATTCAATTACCAGGCCCTTCAGGTCTGGAATGGATATTAAGGGGAACCCCGCCGCAAATTTAAAAAAAAATTGACGTGGGGTTCCCCCAAATATCCATTCCAGGCCCTTCAGATCTGGCATGGATTTTAAGGGGAACTCCACCCCAAATTTTAAAAAAAATGGCGTGGAGTCCCCCTAAAAATCCATACCAGACCCCTTATCCGAGCACGCAACCTGGCCGGCCGCAGGGGAAAAGGGGGGGACGAGAGAGCGGCCCCCCCTCCCTCCTGAACCGTACCAAGCCACATGCCCTCAACATGGGGAGGAGGTACCCATGTTGATGGGGACAAGGGCCTCATCCCCACAACCCGGCCCTCCCCCTATGTGAATTGGTAAGGGGTACATTGTACCCCTACCATTTCACAAAGAAAGCGTAAAAAAATGTTTAAAAAAACACACAAACACCTTGAAAAAGTCCTTTATTTAAAAAAAAAAAACAAAAAAACATTCCAGCGGTGAAATCCAGTGTCCCGCGGCGATCCCGATGTCCAGCGCTGTCCTTCATTGGTTGTGCCTGAGCGGACCTGATGGGGAACTCCCTCTCAGTATTTTAAATGTATAGACCCGCCCCTTCTAATGTTCCCCATCAGGTCCGCTCACCGGACCAGATGCGGAACATGAGAAGGGGCGGGTCTATACATGTATTACCAAAGTGAGAGCAGTTCCCCATCAGGTCCGCCCCCTCGGTATGTCGGACCCGCCTACGTCATTGGCTTGAGCGGGGAACTTCCTTCACTGTGTAATTTAAATTTACATTATTTTTTTTTAAATTTGCGGCGGGGTTCCCCTTAATATCCATTCCAGACCTGAAGGGCCTGGTAATTGAATTCTGGGGAACCCCCACGCTTTTTTTTTTTTTTTTATCAATGACTTTTGTATGTATTGCCGGGAGCCGACAATGCATTAATAGCCGCGAGTCAGTTTTAAATGCATTTTTTTCTTTCAAAAATGACATTTTTTGCAGGGACAGTTCTAAGCACGGGAAACATGTGCCACTTTACATGCATATCATACACACCCCCCAGGTACGAAATTTAAAGGAATATTTCACTTTTATTTTTTCATTTTAAACATTATTAAAATCACTCCTCCGGAAAAAACGGCCGTTTTTAAAACTTCTTTTTGCATTGATACATGTCCCCTGGGGCAGGACCCAGGTCCCCAAACACTTTTTAGGACAATAACTTGCATATTAGCCTTTATAATTAACACTTTAGATTTCGAACGTTCGAGTCCATTGTATTTAATAGGGTTCTAAAGTTTACACGAACATTTTGTCTGTTCGCAGGTTCTGGTGCGAACCGAACAGGGGGGTGTTCGGCTCATCCCTGCCCCTGAGAACAAAAATTGTCCATGAATCCTATCAATTTACTGTGTCTGAGCCTGATTACCACTCAGACACTACCCTTAAATTGAACACCCCGCTACATAACACTAATGAGTCACATGACACCGGGAGGGAAAATGGCTTATTGGGCCCAATTTGGACATTTTCATATAGGGGTGTACTCACTTTTGTTGGTAATTTTCAAAAGAATATGTGAGACGGGAATGCTTTACCACTTTTTATGCAGCTGATATAAGTTTTATAGTGGAGCACAACCATCTGTAGCCCACCATGTCCGTAACCCTTATGGCGGCTGCTTTTCTTAGGCTGTAAACTCATGGTTGCTACAGTAACCGTGAACTTACAGCAAAACTGTACCTCGGAGTCTGAAAATTCATGAATGTATATGATCATTGGCGGACAAGCTCCTGATCACTACCATTCACAAAAAACGTCCTCCTCCCTTTGTTGCATAATGTCAGGCCCTCTGCGGCCCTTATAGTTTTTTCTTTCGTTTTTTGAAGCCCTATTATTACCTTCACTGTCCCAATGTCGTCTCCCCCCCAGTGTCTCCTCTGCCCCATGGTGTCTGCCTGCTTCTATGCTTATATGTTCCGTGCCACTGCCAATGATGAGACCAGCTTCCTATCTTCCCACTGGTCTCATTGCTGGTTTTCTTTCAGGATGTCAATTGAGAGATAAGTTAACATGGCTTTCATGTCCACAGATCTGTTTTGCTTTCTAATTGTACTCAGAAACACTTAGTGCTGAGCAATGCAACCTGAACCTACGTGATCTTTTGGTATGGACCCAGCAACTTAGGTTTGAAGTCAATTCCTTTTTCTAGACTGAAAGTAAGTCAGTAATAGTATATTTTTATATATATATATAAATATTGTAGGGGGATCAGACTCAAGGCAGGGACAACTTACAGTCTCTTTAGGAAAACACCATGTTTAATGCACAGGATATTTCCAACAGAAGAAAAAAAGGGCATCTTGCCATCAAACAAACAAAATAAACTTTTGCTCTACCGAGCCTTACTGTATCCAGAGTCTGAACAGTCCTTTGGTTTGGTAATAAGTGTCCTTACAGTTGCACAAACTTTAATCCAAAGTCAGGGATAAGCAGCCATGCTCCAGTATGCCTCCTCACCCAGAGACACATACTCTCTCTGAGAGCTGAGACCAGCTGCCTTAATCAAGGCCTGGAAGGAACCCAACAAACTGCGGCTCCACGGACCTGGGAGCCTGTCCCACCCAGAGCTCTATCAGGCTCCCAATAAAACCAGCCCCGGAACGAACTTTACCAACACAGGATAAAGAACTATGTTTCTTTATCCTAAAATCTTTGCTGGTATTATCTTAGATTGTAAATCTAAGCATCCGTGGAGGAACATATATCCCATCAATCACTTCTGTCATTTTAACTTGTTTTACAGACACCCCGCTACATATCTCCCCCCTCTGCTCAAACTCGGGGGATTGAGCACCTTGGGCAAACAGACTGTAAACTCTGGAGAGGGCATCTGCGTGAACTTGCTAGCTACCTGGCCTATGTTCTACTAGAAATTTAAAATTCTGTAGAGCCAAGAACCATCTGGTAACTCTTGCATTTGAGTGGGGCGTGGTCAGTTAGAAGCCTAAACTGTCACCCTAATAGATAATATTTCAAACTTTCAAGGCAGTGGCGTCACTAGGGTTGGTGTCACCTGGTGCGGTATAACATGGTGTCACCCCCCCCCCAATAATTTTTTTCACCCTAATAACACTGCATATATTGGCAACAGTAGTGCCGTTAATAACTATCAATCAACTAGCAAATTTGAATAACAAAATCATATGAAAATAATAGAAATCAAAGCTTAAACTGTTAAAGAACTGTATTTATTTTAACTTTAAACTTTACTGAATTAATAAATAAATAACACAAAAACAGGAACAAATATGAAAGCATTTAGTTAACATCTAAATCAAAACTTTGCTTTTCTAGCCTTGACAGCTGCAAAATTGTGAACAACATCATCAAAATCAATACATTTCGCTAGTTCACTTTCAACTGATAATATTGCAAGATCAGAAAGCCTTGCCTGTCCCATCGTTGAACGCAAATAGTTTTTTATCAGCTTCAACTTTGAAAAGCTCCTCTCACATGAAGCCACAGACACACAGATTGTCAGAAATATTTTTAGACATAGTGAAAGGGTTGGAAGAGATTCAATGAAGTCCCATTCTGCTATGAAGGTCAAAACTTGTAAAGCCGACCAATCTTTGACTTCTTCTAGGTTGATCTTGGCTGCTTTGAGATGTCTCCTCAGTCTGGGTATTTCCATTAACAGCTCACTCTCAGATATTTCGTCATAAAAAGTGGTCAGTTTTGGAATGGACACCTTTAATGTTTCTTCAGTTTCATATATGAGACTCTTTGCTTGAACAGCCTCAAACATGGCTGCAACTTCCATGATGGCTCTTAATCTGATCTGGAGTTCAGAATGGAAGCGATCAATGCACTCAAGCATTGCCCTCTTGTTCTCGTCTTGTAGACTTATGCCTCCAGCATCACGTGCCTGTTCCCCTGCCATCCTCTTCTTAAACCTGGCTCTTCTCTCTACGGCAATTCCATATTCTTTAGATTTTAAATGTGCCTGCTTAATTGCATGTTCCACTAGGTGACTGCGCTCTTCAAACAGAAAAAGTCTTAGTGTACTCCTGGAGAGTGGAGAGGAGGAGGGCTGGGCACTGTGGGCAGCGACCGTCACACACAGCAGCCGCGCCGCCCGGCCGGAGAAAGTTGTGTGTGTGCTGCAGTGACGTGTCGTCACATCATCACAGTGCAGTGTGATGATGTGACAGGCTGAGTCGCTCGCTGGCTCTGTAGGGTAGGGAGGAGGATTGGAATTTAGGAATAGGAAGAATAAGGAGCCGGAGGACACACACCAGGCGCGGCCGCGGCGCTGGAGGTGTTGTTCCAGGCTTCCAGCCCAGCGGGGTGAAATTAATCAATGAATGGGTCAGCTGTAAAAAAAAAAAAAAAAAAAATTAAAAAAAAAAAAAAAAAAAAAGGGAGGGTGTCACCCCTCTAACGGGTGTCACCCGGGGGCGGACCGCACCCCCCGCACCCCCCTAGCAACGCCTCTGTTTCAAGGGCCCACTTGATGGCTAGACATTCCCGTTCTACAATGGCATACCTTTTTTCAGCAGGGGTCAACTTTCTGCTTAAGAACGCTATGGGGTGTTCTTCCCTATTCAGCACTTGGGATAACACTGCACCTAATCCCACTTCTGAAGCATCCATCTGCACTATAAATTCCTGGGTGATTAAGACAGGGCTATTACACAGGGCAGTCTTTAAGTTCTGGAAAGCTTTCTCAGCTTCTGGGAACCAAGTTATCACTGAGGACATACCCCCCTTGGTTAGATCTGTAAGGGGAGCGGCTAATGTAGCAAAATTGGGAACAAATCTTCTGTAGTAGCCTACTAACCCCAAAAAAGCCCTGACCTGTTTTTTATTCAGAAGTCTTGGCCAACTTTGGACTGCTTGGATTTTTGTGACTTGGGGTTTTACTATCCCCCGGCCAATAATGTACCCTAGATACCGGGCCTCCTCTAGTCCTATAGCACATTTCTTAGGATTGGCTGTCAGACCCTCACGATGGAGGGTGTTAATAACAGCCTGCACTTTAGGTAAGTGGCTCTCCCAATCTGCACTAAAAATGACCACGTCATCTAAATACGCAGATGCATAGGCGTGGTGGGGTTTAAGGATGCAATCCATCATCCTCTGAAAAGTGGCTGGGACCCCATGTAGGCCGAATTGCATCCTCATATACTGCCAGTGCCCCTCAGGCGTGGAGAAGGCTGTCTTCTCTTTTGCCCATTTTGTAAGTGGTATTTGCCAATACCCCTTCGTGAGGTCCAGGGTGGTGATATATCAGGCCTGTCCTAGACGCTCAATTAATTCATCTACCGTGGGCATTGGATAAGCGTCAAATTTTGACACCTCATTTAACTTTCTGAAATCATTACAAAATCGGATGCTTCCATCCGGTTTGGAAATAAGGACGATTGGACTACACCACTCACTATGGGATTCTTCTATTACATCAAGCTCCAACATCCTCCTTATTTCCTCTGAGAATACTAGGCATCGAGCCTCTGGGATGCGATAAGGTTTTAAGTTAACTTTCACCCCTGGCTCGGTCACAATATCATGCTTTATTACTGAAGTTACCCCTGGAAGATCAAAGAAGAACTCCCTGTTTCTTAGCAGAAATTCCTTGGTCTCTTGTTTTTGGCTTATGGACAAGGCCTTAGCGATCTCCACCGCCGGCAGGGTAGAAGGACCTGCGTTAGTCACCGCCAAGGGTGCTTGGACCATAAGGGATTCTCTGTCCTTCCAGGGCTTCAATAGATTGATATGGTAGATTTGGTAGGGTTTCCTTTTTCCAGGCTGGTGTACTCTATAGTTAACTTCCCCCATATGTTCTACAACCTCGTATGGCCCTTGCCATTTCGCCAGAAATGTACTCTCCACCATAGGTACCAGCACCAGAACTCTGTCACCGGGGCTAAAGGTTTGGATCCTAGCTGAACGGTTATAGACTCTAGCTTGAGCCTGCTGAGCCTGTTGCAAGTGGGACTTAACAATGGGCATGACTTTACCAATCCGGTCTTGCATCTGGGCAATATGTTCCACTACACTTTTGAGTGGGGTTGCCTCTTGTTCCCAGGTCTCTTTTGCTATATCTAATAAGCCCCTCAGGTGTCTGCCATACAGCAACTCGAAAGGGGAAAAGCCAGTGGAGGCTTGGGGTACCTCCCGTACAGCAAACATGAGATAGGGCAAGAGGCAGTCCCAGTCCCATACAATCTGCCGCGACCACTCACTTTAACATTCCTTTCAGCGTTTTGTTGAACCTTTCCACTAGACCATCTGTTTGTGGGTGGTACACCGAAGTGCGTAAGTGGTTAATTTTAAACAATTTACATAACTCTTTAGTAATCTTTGACATGAAGGGCATGCCCTGGTCTGTTAGCAGCTCCCGAGGAATACAGACACGTGAAAACATAAGAGAAAGCTCTTTAGCAATACTCTTAGCTGAGGGGTTCCTTAGCGGGATTGCCTCTGGGTTCCGGGTGGCATAGTCCAAAACAACCAGAATATACTGGCGCCCCCTAGTGGACTTAACCAAGGGACCTACAATATCCATGGCAATCCTGTCAAAGGGCACCTCAATGATGGGTAAAGGTACCAATGGACTCCGGAAATGTCAACCGGAGCAGTGAGCTGACAAACTGGGCAGGATTCACAGTACACTTTCACCTCTTTGTGTAAACCTGGCCAATAAAACCGTTGCAATATTCTTTCCTTAGTTTTAACCACCCCCAAATGTCCCCCAAGAACATGAGAATGTGCCAGGTCCAGTACCATGCATCTATGAGGTTGAGGTACTAGCAACTGTTCAAGTCTCTCTCCACGTACTTTATCGACTCTGTATAACAGGTCATTTTCCATAGCAAAATGTGGGAATATGGCCTCCTCCCCTGGCTCTTGGGGTACCCCATTTACCACTTTTACCTGTTCCCTTGCCCTAGCTAGAGTGGGATCCCTAAGCTGGGCCGTGCCAAACTTTTTGCGGGTCATGGGTAGATCCGGCAGGTCTAACTCTGGATGGGGGTTCTCTGTGTCCCCTGCAAGGACCTCCAAGGGAAAATGGGCAGACTCTTTCTCTTCGTTCGGTTCCTCCAGCGGTTCTGGGCAGTAGGAATCCGATCCCACTCGGGGCCTTGCTCCCTTGGTGTTATCCCATAGATCCCAGAAAAAAGGGAAGTCTCGTCCCAGGACAGTGTTATACATGAGATTTGGGACTACTCCAACCTCATGGTCCATAGTGCCACAGGGAGACTCGATAGATACCACGACTGTGGGGTAGCACTTGGTATCCCCATGAATACAAACCACACCCATTAGCTGTCGCTGCAACTTTTGGGGGTTCATGAGGCTGGCATGCACTAAAGTTACGAAACTGCCAGAATCCAGCAAGGCAGTCATCTGGCAACCGTCCACTTTAATGACACAAATCTATTTCTCAGTGCCGCCGGGCTGTTGTGGGGTGTCAACTGGTGTAGCAACAAAAGATCCTTTCTGGGTCACACTGTAATCCATAGATTCTTGGTTTGCGGACAACTGGCAGCCAGATTCCCCAGTTCTTGGCAACGCCAGCACACTATAGGACCCCGGTCCTGGCGGGTCTCCCTTTGGTGATTGAGTCTCTTCACTCCTTGCGCCTCAGGAACCTCAATCGCATTTACTTCCTTCTTCCCCCACTTTAGGGCGGGATCGCTTTTTCCCGGGTTGGTGGGCTTCTGTCTCTTGGAGAAGGATTCTGTGGGTACTACACCCCTAAGAAAATCCTCAGTACACAAGTACCGCTCCACAAGGGCCACCAACTCATTGGCATTTTTAGGATCAGCTCTCCCGGGAAATCGCTGTATAGGGGTTGGAAGGGCTCTCACAAAGCGGTCTACTACAACTCTCTCCAATACTTGAGCTGGGGTGGCGACCTCTGGCTGTAACCACATCCGTGTGAGGTGGATGAGGTCATACATCTGGGACCTTGCAGGTTGGTCCACCTTAAACTGCCAAGCATGGACGCGCTGGGCTCTCAGAGCCATCGTTACGCCAAGGCGGGCCAAAATCTCAGTTTTCAAAGTTTCATATTTCCAGGCCTCAGCAGCATTTAGATCAAAATAGGCCTTCTGTGGGTCCCCGGACAAAAAGGGGCCAAGGACCTCGGCCCATTGGTCCTGGGGTAGCCCTTCACGCTCTGCCACCCTCTCAAAAACCGTGAGGAAAGCCTCCACATCATCCTCGGCCGTCATTTTCTGTAATGCAGCCTGCACTCGCTTGCGTAGACCTGAAACATTATCCACACATAGGAGTTTGTCAGTCAGGGACTCTACCTGAGTCTGTATGAGCTTATTGAACTCCTTCTGCTCCTGCATGGCCACTTGGGTAGCCGTTATCAACAAGCAATTTGTTTCTTGTTGGTCTTTGCATGCTTGCACCAGCTGTTTAATTATTTCCTCCATTTTCTTAACAGTTTACTGGTACCAGTGAATAACAAAAAATATTTTCTTAGCGTACTGTCTCTTTAAAAGCGCTGGCCCTTATTTATTTTTTCAACACAAAAAATGCAGCTGCAAGAGGTACAGTCTCTGGGTCTTGTGCCCGCTTCAGGCCACCAATTTGTAGGGGGATCAGACTCGAGGCAGTCTCTTTAGGAAAATACCATGTTTAATGCACAGGATATTTCCAACAGAAGAAAAAAAGGGCATCTTGCCATCAAACAAACAAAATAAACTTCTGCTCTACCGAGCCTTACTGTATCCGTAGTCTGAAAAGTCCTTTGGTTTGGTAATAAGTGTCCTTACAGTTGCACAAACTTGAATCCAAAGTCAGGGATAAGCAGCCATGCTCCAGTATGCCTCCTCACTCAGAGACACACACTCTCTCTCTGAGAGCTGAGACCAGTTGCCTTAATCAAGGCCTGGAAGGAACCCAACAAACTGTGGCTCCACGGACCTGGGAGCCTGTCCCACTCAGAGCTCTATCAGGCTCCCAATAAAACCAGCCCCGCAACGAACTTTACCAACACAGGATAAAGAACTATGTTTCTTTATCCTAAAATCTTTGCTGGTATTATCTTAGATTGTAAATCTAAGCATCCGTGGAGGAACATATATCCCATCAATCACTTCTCCTGTCATTTTAACTTGTTTTACAGACACCACGCTACAATACATATATACGGTATCTCACAAAAGTGGGTACACCCCTCAAATGTTTGTAAACATTTTATCTTTTCATGTGACAACACTGAAGAAATTACACTTTGCTACAATGTAAAGTAGTGAGTGTACAGCTTGTATAACAGTGTAAATTTGCTGCCCCCTCAAAATAACTCAACACACAGCCATTAATGTCTAAACCGCTAGCAGTTTAGACATTATTGGCTGTTTAGACATTAATGGCTGTGTGTTGAGTTATTTTTTACTTTTTGCTATAATAAATATCCCCCAAAAATATATATAAAAAGTTTTTTTTCCTCAGTTTAGGCCAATACGTATTCTTCTACATATTTTTGGTAAACTAAATCGCAATAAGCGTTTATTGATTGGTTTGCGCAAAAGTTATAGCGTCTACAAAATAGGGGATAGTTTTATGGCATTTTTATTAATAATTTTTTTTTTTACTAGCATGACTGCGACATTAAGGCGGACACATCGGACACTTTTGACACCATTTTGGGACCATTGTCATTTTTAGAGCAGTCAGTGCTATAAAAATGCACTGATTACTGTAAAAATGACACTGGCAATGAAGGGGTTAACCTGTAGGGGGAGCTGAAGGGGTTAGGTGTGTCCTAGGGAGTGATTCTTACTGGTAGGGGGTGTGGCTACGAGTGACATGTCACTGATCGCTGTTCCTGATGAGAGGGAACAGACAATCAGTGACATGTCACTAGGAAGAACGGGGAGATGTTGTGTTTACACTGACATCTCCCCGTTCTTCAGCTCTGTGACACGATCGTGGGACACCGGCGGACATCGAGCCCACGAGTCCTGCGGGCACGGTCACGGAGCTTGCGGCAAGGTCGCGAGCGCGCCGCCGGCGACCACACGGCGACAATTTAAAGGGGACGTATATATACACCCATTTGCACAGCCGTGTCATTCTGTCGACGTAAAAAGTCGTGCGGTGGTCGGCAAGCGGTTAAACAATCTTCTGGCTGGTCTATGATGTCCTGGAACCTCTTCTCCTTGTGACTTTCTTCAATACTGCAGCAAAACAGCGTTATTGTTATGAAGTCAGAACGACTTTCAGCATTATTGTTTTGTAAACCCAGAGCAACAAGGTGGTCCACCCTAGCCGGTATGTCCATAAGAGCCTAGGCTTACAGGAACTGGAGTCCTAGTGGAGTTTCTGCAAGGACAATGCTGAAGGACAAGGTGAGTGTTTTTTTTTTCTAGCTTGACTAGCTATTTCTTTTTTTATTAACTTTTTATTTTTAAGCATATTAGCATTTTAGCAAAAGGAAAAACAAAGTACTACTGCTATAGATGGTATGTGGATGCTATTAAAGGATTTTAGTGTCTCTTATGGCTTGTACACACGGTCGTAATTTCCGATAAAAAAAGTCCGACAGAGTTTTCTCATCGGATATTCGGACCGTGTGTGTGCCCCATCTGACTTTTTCCGTCGGAAATTCCGACGGCGTTAGAAAGAGAACATGTTCTCTTTTTTTCCGCCCAAAAAAATCGGAAATTCCATTCAACTGTATGGAACTCCGACGGAGAAAAAAACACGCATGCTCAGAATCAAGTTGACGCATGCTCGGAAGCATTGAACCTAATTTTTCTCGGATCGTCATAGTGTTGTACGTCCCCGGGTTCTTGACGGTCGGAATTTGGTGTGACAGTGTGTATGCAAGACAGCTTGAGTGGAATTCCGTCGGAAAAACCATCAAAGGTTTTTATGATGGAAAATCCGACTGTGTGTACATACGGCCTGATTCACACCTATGCATTTTTAGTGCTTTTTGCATTTTGAAGATTAGATTAGGGTTACCACTTTTTCTTCACTTCAAACCCGAACACTTTAGCGGCGCACAGCAATTTTTTTATTTTTTTTTATAGTATAAACTATATTTTGCAATTGAATAACATTTCTAGTCATATGAAGTGAATCACAAGAGTCCACCTTTACATCTGAAACCACAGAGTTCCCCTATTACATCTAAATCCACAGAGTTCCCCTATTACATCTGAATCCACAGAGTTCCCCTTTTACATCTGAATCCACAGAGTTCCCCTATTACATCTGAATCCACAGAGTTCCCCTATTACATCTGAATCCACAGAGTTCCCCTATTACATCTGAATCCACAGAGTTCCCCTATTACATCTGAATCCACAGAGTTCCCCTATTACATCTCAATCCACAGAGTTCCCCTTTTACATCTGAATCGGCAGAGTTCCCCTATTACATCTGAATCCGCAGAGTTCCCCTATTACATCTGAATCCACAGAGTTCCCCTATTACATCTGAATCCACAGAGTTCCACTATTACATCTGAATCCACAGAGTTCCCCTATTACATCTGAATCCACAGAGTTCCCCTATTACATCTGAATCCGCAGAGTTCCCCTTTTACATCTGAATCCACAGAGTTCCCCTTTTACATCTGAATCCGCAGAGTTCCCCTATTACATCTGAATCCACAGAGTTCCCCTATTACATCTGAATCCGCAGAGTTCCCCTTTTACATCTGAATCCACAGAGTTCCCCTATTACATCTGAATCCACAGAGTTCCCCTATTACATCTGAATCCGCAGAGTTCCCCTATTACATCTGAATCCACAGAGTTCCCCTATTACATCTGAATCCACAGAGTTCCCCTATTACATCTGAATCCACAGAGTTCCCCTTTTACATCTGAATCCACAGAGTTCCCCTATTACATCTGAATCCACCGAGTTCCCCTATTACATCTGAATCCACCGAGTTCCCCTATTTCATCTGAATCTACAGAGTTCCCCTTTTACATCTGAATCCACAGAGTTCCCCTTTTACATCTGAATCCACAGAGTTCCCCTATTACATCTGAATCCGCAGAGTTCCCCTTTTACATCTGAATCCACAGAGTTCCCCTTTTACATCTGAATCTACAGAGTTCCCCTATTACATCTGAATCCACAGAGTTCCCCTATTACATCTGAATCCGCAGAGTTCCCCTTTTACATCTGAATCCGCAGAGTTCCCCTATTACATCTGAATCCGCAGAGTTCCCCTTTTACATCTGAATCCACAGAGTTCCCCTTTTACATCTGAATCCACAGAGTTCCCCTATTACATCTGAATCCACAGAGTTCCCCTTTTACATCTGAATCCACAGAGTTCCCCTATTACATCTGAATCCGCAGAGTTCCCCTATTACATCTGAATCCACAGAGTTCCCCTTTTACATCTGAATCCACAGAGTTCCCCTATTACATCTGAATCCGCAGAGTTCCCCTATTACATCTGAATCCACAGAGTTCCCCTATTACATCTGAATCCACAGAGTTCCCCTTTTACATCTGAATCCACAGAGTTCCCCTTTTACATCTGAATCCACAGAGTACCCCTTTTACACTCTAAGGGGGGGATTCTGCAGACTCTGATGTAAGGGACAACTCTGGGGATTTTTACATAAGGGATGCTCTGGAACCCCTGATTTAAGGGGCAACACTAAGAACTCTGATGCACAGAGAGGACTCTGATGTAAAGGGGAACACTATGGCTTCTAATGTAAAGGGGAACTCTGATGTAAGGGGTGCTCTGAGAACCCTGATTTAGCTTAGTGTATTCACTGAGAGGCAGGAGAGAGAAGGGGGGAGACTTCAGTCACAGACAGGGATGGATGGTGAGCTCACACACCCCTAGGCAGTCAGCACCTCTCATTCAGATGTATCTGAGGCTGCTGGACTTCAAATTTCCTTTTCTGAGGCACAGTACCCCGGATTGGAGTGTGGGCAGACACAGAGAGGTAGGGGCGGGAGGAATAGGAGCAGATCAAGATTTCTCCTCTCCCGTCTGTGTCTGTGTGTGTGTGTGGGGGGGGGGGGATTGTTAGTGCTGGCTTTGGGCAGTGTGAAAGAGAGTGTTACAGATACTCTCGGATTAGACAACTGCAGCCAGCAACCCTATGGGGAAGCCATAGTCCAGTCTGAATAATGTGTCCGGGTTTCAGGCAGTTTGAAACCCAGACACATGATTTCAAACCCGAACCGAATCCCGGACAAGTGGCAACCCTACCTTAGACCCGGTTCACACCTATGCATTTTTAGTGCATTTTCCGTTTTGCAGAAACACACTACAGTCCATTTAACATGGTTTCCCATGGTTCACATTCACACCTGTGCATTTTATGTAAAGGGCCGGGGATTTTTTTCTGGTTTTTGGTTCCGTAGACTTCAATGGATCAAACACGTGTATTGAAAAACGCAAAATGCACCTGGAATATGCAAACTGCAACCTGCATAGGTGTGAACCAGGCCTAAAGGTGAAGTGCACCTCTCATGCTTAAAGCGGAGGTGCAGCCAAAAAAAAAAGTCAGCAGCTACTAACAGCGTAGCTGCTGATTTTTAATAAGGACACTTACCTGTCCTACTCGCCTGCGATGTCGGTCCCGCCACGGCGATTGATCGCTGCTGGCAGGTCCTGGCTCCTCCATCCTGAGTAAGGGAAACAGGCTGTTTCCTACTGCGCATGCACCACTCGCACCGCGCTTTGTGAATGGGCGGCTTGCCTCCTGGGATACACACAGTTCCCAGAAGGCAGCGCGGCCCATTCACAAGAAGAGAAAGTGGAAGGAGACCCACCGCGGGCGAGAAGAGGAACATTAGAGGCAGATTAGGGGACTTCCGCATAGCAACAGGCATTTAGTGTGAGTATAAAAAAAATAAAAAATTCTATAAATTTATTTTTAATTTTTTTAGGATTTTTAATGTAAACATTTTTTCAGGGTGGACCTCCTCTTTAATGTGAATCTGTCACAAAGGTCACATAATAATACAATTTTCTTTTTGCATTTATGCTGTTATTGCTTGACACTCAGAAATAGAAAACTGGAGGCTGTGGCAAAACTGTTGATCGTGTTAGGATTTCTATGGCCTCTCTGAACCTGGATTCTTTACTTAGTTATATAAAACTGGAACAGTTAGAGCTGGTTATTATTACTAACAAAAGTTCATTATTATAATTTTTTGGGGGGGATTGTGATAAGCTTAACCACTTTAGCCCCGGAAGGATTTGCTCCCTTCCTGACTGGGCCATTTTTTGCCATACGGCACTGTGTCGCTTTAACTGACAATTGCGCAGTCGTGCGATGCTGTACTCAAACAAAATGTATCTGTTTTTTTTCCCAACAAATAGAGCTTTCTTTTGGTGGTATTTTATCACCTCTGCGGTTTTTATTTTTTGCGCTATAAACAAAAAAAGAGTGACAATTTTGAAAAAAAAAAACACAATATTTTGTACTTTTTGCTATAATAATTATCCCCCCCAAAAAAGTAAAAAAACGAATTTCTTCATCAGTTTAGGCCAATATGAATTCTTCTACATATTTTTGGTAAAAAAAAAAAAAAATCGCAATAAGTGTATATTTATTGGTTTGCGCAAAAGTTATAGCGTCCACAAAAAAGGGGATTGATTTATGTAATTTTTATTTATTTCTTTACTAGTAATGGCGGTGATCAGTGATTTTTATCATGACTGCGACAATGCGGCGGACGGATCGGACACTTTTTTGGGACCAGTGATATTTATACAGCGATCAGAGCTAAAAATAGCCACTGATCACTGTATAAATGTCACTGACAGGGAAGGGGTTAACACTAGGGAGCGATCAAGGGGTTAAATGTGTTCTCTATGTGTGTTTCTAACTGTGGGGGGGATGTGGCTGACTAGAGGAGGAGAGAGATCATTGTTCCTACTTAGTATGAACACACAATCTCTCTCCTCTCCCCTGACAGAACTAAGATTTGTGTGTTTACACACACAGATCCCGGTTCTCGCTCTGTCATGAGCGATCGCGGGTGCACGGCAGTCATCGCGCCCGCCGGGGACACGCTACGGGCGTGCGTGCCTGCTACAGCGTCTTAGAGAACCGACGTACAGCTACGACGGCTCGCGCAGCTGTGCCAACCTGCCTCAGTGTAACTGCGGCGGCTGGTCGGGAAGTGGTTAAAGTGTAGCTATGGTCAAAATAGAAAGTAACATACAGTATATACTCATGCAAAAAATGTAAGCACATTTTTATTAAAATAGTGCCTACTGATACAGTATATTAAAAAATTATACATAAAATTGACTTGTGAATCAATACACCCGCGCCAAAATAAACTATTCAATTATAATAGATGGCAGCTGCTGTTGCAAACCTTTTAAATGAATTGCTAAACGTGCACAAACCTATAGTGCAAACAGCTCTTGCCAATTATAAGTAAAAAAAGTGTACAATGTGAACTGTATAACAAATAAGTGACACAGATAATAAACAAAAAAAGGAGGACTGCTTGGATAAACAGACCTATAAATAGTGAAAACATTCAGTGCCCAAAAGAATATATATGATTGTATATTGTCCAAACATGTGCATAAATGCGATTAAATTTGTGTTTAAAAAAACTGTAAGAAAAACAACGTCCCCCAAAAAAAGAAAAGAAAAAACCTTTGAATAATCCAAAAAATATATAGTTAAAAACTCCTCCATCGTGAATCATACGATGAAAAAGTTAAGTGTGGATGTACACTCACCAGATGTAGCAGATCCCCCTGCCTTATGACCGGAAGGATCATATAGGGCTTATGGGGTCTCCCTGACCTCCTTGGGTCTTTTAAGCGAATCCTCTGATATCCTCCTCATCCGGATAGGACGTAACATCAAACGGGATGTCACCAGCGGTATGCGTAAGAGAAAAGAGAGGACAAACTCCTCATAGTGTAAAACCTTAGGGGTATTAAAAGCCTAAAATAGCTACAGCAAATGACAGATAAAAACAATCTTTGGACCTCCTATGCGAATAACCGCAATGAACAGCGGACGCTGTGGAAAACCGCAAGACCAACTCCAGAGTTAGCATGCGTTCCACCAGGAAGTTACATAGCGTAACGTGCGTTCCATCCTTACGCATTTCGTCATCAAGCGCGACGTCATCAGAAGCTGGAGATCAGGGCGCGCCAACACTATAAATATCCTTCACACTATATACGCCCGCCCCACCTTTACATACAAATAATCTTATGCAAATCATGTGGCAAACTGGAGTCGCCGTGAAACTGTGAATTATATGCAAATGTGTTTTAACTAAAAAATTCTAAACTAAACTAATGCCCTGTACACACAATAGGATTTCCGATGGAATAAAATCCGATGGAATTTTCCATCGGAATTCCGATGAAGCTGACTTCCATCAGTCTTGCCTACACACCATCAGACAAAATTCCGACCGGTGACGTAAAACACTCAGACGAGCCGAGAAAAATTAAGTTCAATGCTTCTGAGCATGTGTCAACTTGAATCTGAGCATGCGTGGGTTTTTTCTCCGATGGAGTTCCACACAGACGATCGGAATTTCCTATCGTTCAGCCCACACACGATCGTTTTTGTCCGATGAAAAAAGTCCATCTGACTTTTTTCATTGGAAAAAATGATCGTGTGTACAGGACATAAGTAATAGAAACTGGAGGCTGTGGCAAAACTTTTGATCGTGTTAAAATTTCTGAGGCCTCTCTGAACCTGGATTCTTTACTTAGTTATCTAAAACTGGTATAGTTAGAGCTGGTTATTATTACAAAAAAAAGTTCAATATTATATATTTTTGGGAATGTGATAAGCTTAAAGTGTATTTTTATTAAAATAGTGCCTACTGATACAGTATATTGAAAAATGAGACATAAAGTTGACTTATTCATTCTCATAATCTTAATTAACCAAATTTCTGATTTGTCACAATAAAAAAATAAGCACACCCCTACATTTATCACCACTTCCAATCTATGAAAGTAGAATCTGGTGTTCCACATAAGATGCCAATGGTTTAGAGGTAATGGAGGTGGAACCAGTCTTATTTGACTCTCAGATATCTTTAAACTGGTTTTTGTTTTTGCTATTGATGTGTCTGGGGTGGGGTCATCATGCTAAGATTATTGGAGCTCTCTAAGGCCTGTAAAAATAAAGAAATGGATGCCCGAGTCTGGGAAAGGATTTCAAAAGATCACCCATGTATTTGAAATCTATTATTCCACTGAAAAAAATCTACAAGAGTTGTGGAAGTCAAATGACTGCTAATTTGTCCAGGACTGTCTGACCCAGAAAAACCAGCCTAAGAGCTGATCATTTACTCATTAAATAGAATAGAAATTAGTAAAAAGAATAGAATAGAATAAAAAAATTGAATAAAACAGAATAGACCGAATATAGCCATCTTCCGAAATTCGAATTTCGAATTGATTAAAAAATAATGAATATACAAAGCAAATAGTTACATAGTTAGTCAGGTTGAAAACAGTGTCAGTCGGTAGCACTTACCCCATCACCGGCAGCTTCCCCTGCTCGGCGGCGGTGGCCTCCTGTTCTCCTGCTCTCCACGGGTCATCACTGCCATGGTGGTGGCGGCTTCCGTTTCCTCCCACCTCCTCGAGGGGGCGGCGACACATTTTTTCCTTGTGTACATCTCTAATTGAAAGAATCCTTCAGCTCATTCTGATCTTTCCTTCTGTCAATATGTTCCTTATGGTACTTGTGCATGCAGAAAAGCCTTATTGATGCCTCTCTCATTGTCAGTCTGATGCCGCGTACACACGACCGTTTTTAATGTCATTGAATAAAACAGCATTTTTCTCGACGTGATTCTTCTCAAGCCTACCTTGCCTACACACTATCATGGAAGAAAATGTTTGAGTAAAGCGCGGTGACATACAACACGTACGACGGCCCTATGAAGGGGAAGTTCCATTCGGATGGAGCCACCCTTCAGGTTAGTAAAGTTTGTTGAGAGACGATTCGCGCTTTTCAGCCTCGTGCTTTTCAGTCCGTTACAGCGTGACGAATGTGCTATCTCCATTACGAACGCTAGTTTTACCAGAACGAGCGCTCCCGCCTCATACTTGATTCTGAGCATGCACATTTTTTTTTCACGTCGTTAAAGCCCACACACGGCCGTTTTTCATGACGAGAAAAAAGACGATGTGAAAAATGACGAGAAAAATTAGAGCATGTTCCAGTTTTTTCATGGCCATTTTTCACGTCGTGAAAAATGCTCTGAAGCCCACACACGATCATTTTTAATGACTATTTTAAAAAATGGCATTTTTCTCGTCATTAAAAATGGTCGTGTGTACGCGGCATGAGTTCTAGTATAGAGGAATAAAAGAGGCAATGCATTTCTGGCAAGATCAACAGGTATTGTCTGTAAAAATGTTAATAAATGCAGCCACCACATCCAAGGACTAGTAAGCTTCATATCTTACATTTTGGTTATTGGGGGTTAGATACACCTTCAGAAGGATTTTACCACATTGTAGCGCAGTTCACAGTCATATACATATGGTAGTTTGCTGTTTTTTTTACAAAGGATTTCTTTTTTTTCATAATTATCATACTGCATATACATTGTTTTCATTTCTTTCCCTTCTAAGGAATAAGGATAACAAATAACACAATAGTAAAGGAGTTTTTCCTCCTTGGTTTTAATGGACATCGTAATTAAAAAATCGCCCTCTTCCTTCTTTTCTATTTCTTGTATTTATTTACAGTAAGTGGAAACACGGCTATTATTGTGCTGGTGTGTTTATACAGAAACCTCCAATCCCCTATGTATGTTTTTATGTCCAACTTGGCCTTGTCAGACATCTTTTTTACAACAAACGTGGTGCCCAACATGTTGGCTATCATTGCACATGGAAAACAAGTCATTTCAGTAAATGCATGCATTGTCCAGTTCTACTTCTATGGAGCGCTTAGTAGCATGGAGTGTTTCCTCCAGATGGTGATGTCCTACGATCGTTATCTGGCTGTCTGTAGACCATTGCATTACTCCCAAATTATGGTCATTAAGCTCCAAAAATGTCTCATTACTACATCATGGCTTACAAGTTTAGGTGTGACAATTTTACCTGCAGTTCTCTTGCATCAGCTGGACTTCTGTGGGCCAAATACCATAGACCACTTCTTCTGCGATCTTGCTCCAATTTTAGAACTTTACTGCTCAGACACCTCTATTGTAAAGACAGAAACCTTCATATCCTCACTCCATGTAGTTCTCCTCCCGTTCCTGTTCATTATATCTTCTTATATCCGTATTCTCATCACCATCCTTCAGATCCCTTTAGCTCTAGGCCGGCAGAAGACCTTCTCCACCTGCAGTGCCCATCTGCTTGTGGTATGCACTTACTTCCTGACCATAATCACTGTATACAGCGACCCCTCACAAACCTACTTCTCTAACGTCAACAAAGCCCGCTCATTTCTCTACATAGTCTTTACGCCTTTGTTAAATCCATTGATATATGCCCTGAGGAACAAGGAAATCAAAGATACATTTCAAAAAATGCTGTTTGATGTAGTACATAAATAATGTGTTTCTATTTATTTCTCATAGATGGTCAAGAAATTTTAACCATTATCATATTAACCATTTGACCTCCAGGCCATTTTTTTGCAATATGGCACTGTACCCAAATAAAATGTATGTCTTTTTTTCCCCACAACTAGAGATTTATTTTGGTGGTATTTGATCACCTCTGCGTTTTTTTATTTTTGCACTATAAACAAAAATAAGACAATACATTTTGAAAAAAAAAAAACAATATTTTTTACTTTCTGGTATAAAACCCATCCAACAAAAAAAAATTGAAAATATCAAATGTAGCGATACCCCCAAACTAAGGGAGCCGCTAGTTTGCTTTTGGGCCCTGTACACAGCACAGCCAACCCCTGGCAATCTACTCAGCCCTTCTCTGGCGCAGCTAGTCTAGGGGTGGTTGTTTTGTATGGCTCTATACCAGTTCATGTACAATCCCCCCAATACATTTCTTCTTCTTCGGCAGCGCCATTACAGGAGACAGGTGCAGGAGAGTTCCGCTCTCCACCGCTGAGGGAGACACGAGGAGAGGTGCGCTCTCCACCGCCGCGGGGGACACGAGAAGAGGCCTGCCAACGGTGCACATCCCTACACCCACCAGCTTAAGGTAAGATGGGGGGCTCTCTGGGGACACTGAGGTAAAGGGGGGCTCTCTGGGGACACTGAGGTAAAGGGGGGCTCTCTGGGGACACTGAGGTAAAGGGGGGCTCTCTGGGGACACTGAGGTAAAGGGGGGCTCTCTGGGGACACTGATGTAAAGGGTGGCTCTCTGGGGACACAGATTTTTTAATATTTTGGACTCTTTATTCTAAAGAAAAATTTAATTTCATAAGCTTTAAGGGGACGGGGTGTTTTAAGGGGGTGGGGCTTTAAGGGGCGGGGTTGGGTGACGGACCTGGGAAAGGTTTGGTGGGGCAACTGTTGGAGAGTAAGGTTTTTGCCTGGCTAGTAGTTCTAGACTTGAAACTTTAAGCCCTGCTGTAGAGGCTTTACAGTTCTAAACCAAATTTATAGCTGAGGTCCTTAATCTATTTCCTTTAATGGGATTTTACCACCATCCCTATTACTTAGACAAGTACATATTCAAAAATCTTCATCTCACCTTGCACTCCACGCTCCAGGGGGTATAAGGATGTTTTAAAGCGGAGCTCCACCCTAAAGTGGAACTTCCGCTCATCGGATTCCCCCCCCCTCCGGTGCCACAATTGGCACCTTTCAGGGGGGAGGGAGGTGCAGATACCTGTCTAAGACAGGTATTTGCACCCACTTCCGGGCATAGACTCTGCGGGAAACTGCGGGCATTACTTCCCGTCCTCCCCGTTGTGTCTATTTATTAAAAGTCAGAAGCTGCAGTATTTGTAGCTGCTGGCTTTTAATATTTTTTTTTTACGGCGGAGCTCCGCTTTAAGTCATGATTAACCACTTGCCGACCAGCCGCCATCGTTATACGGCGGCAGGTTGGCTCCTTCCCGTGAATCGCCATAGGTGTACGTCGGCTCCTTTAAGAGCCATAGCAGGCGCGCGCATGGCCTCTGCACGGCGGGGGACCCGATGTGCGTGGTCGGCGACCGCAATGTCCGCCAGCCACCCGCAATCGCGGGTAAGAGAGCCAGAACGGGGATCTGTCAATGTAAACAGACAGATCCCCGTTCTGACAGGGGAGGAGAGAGAGATCTAGTAATTAGAAACAGCGATCTCTCTCCTCCTCCAGTCAGTCCCATCCCCCCACAGTTAGAAACACCTCCCAGGAAACATATTTAACCCTAAGATCGCCCCCTAGTGTTAACCCCTTTCCTGCCAGCGACATTTATACTCTTAGGTAGGTGCTAAGTGTAATGCCTCGTACAGACGACCGTTTTTTCCGACGGGAATACTGCTATGAGATCTTTTTGTCGGGAATCCCGGCCGTGTGTATGCTCCATCGCAGTTTTTCCGACGGGAAAACTGACGGACAAAAAAGGAGATCGGGGTCTGTTTTTTCCCGTCAGGCTAAAAATCCGAGCGGGAAATCCATTCTTCTGTATGGTTTTGGGACGGGCAGAAAACCGTGCATGCTCAGAATCAAGTATGAGATGGGAGCGCTCGTTCTGGTAAAACTAGCGTTCGTAGTGGAGATATCACATTTGTCACGATGTAACGGACTGAAAAGCACGAGGCTGAAAAGCGCTAATCATCTTTCCCCAACTTTTACTAACACGAGGATCAGCAAAAGCAGCCCAAAGGGTGGCGCCATTGGAATGGAACTTCGCCTTTATAGTGCCGTCGTACGTGATGTACGTCACTGCGCTTTGGATGGGCAGACTTTTGTCTGAGCGTGTGTATGCAAGGTAGGCTGAGAGGAGTTCTGTCGGGAAAACCATCGGATTTTTATCCGTCGGAAAAAACGGTCATGTGTACTAGGCATTATGGTTTTTGTGTAAGCTGCCAGTGCAGGTAAATTTAAGCAGGCCTATGCTGCGAGCTAGGCCTGTTTCTTTTGATCTGGGGGCAGGGGAGTGGTTTAGTGTAGCAGTGGGTAACTGACATGTACTTCAGCTCTTGGGCACCTCCTCTGTTTCCAGGGAGAATGTTCTGGAAAAGGGGCAGGGCAGAGAGCTGGAGTGACATGGGGTACATGTGAGGATCTCTGACCAATCCCCAACTAGGATTGGCAGGGGGCAGGCCTCCTACTTATACCCATGGTCAGCCTGCTGGAGAGAGGAGTTATCGGCTGGGTGCAGTGTCATCTTAAGAGCATTATAGGCCCCCGGGCAATACGGTGCACTGGGGCCCTGTCTACACAATCACGCACGAGAATTTTTTACTGAAAAAAATCATGACATTTACTGGCAGAACCACATTTTTTACTGCCACTGCAAAAAGGTACCTAAAATTACAGTTTTCAGTGCCAAACAGTGCAAATGTCAGTATTTAAACTATAAACATATAGATTGTGCTATTAGCAATGTGTTTAACCACTTAAGCCCCGGACCATTTGGTAGCTAAAGGACCAGAGATGAATTCAGAATTTTGCACTGCGCTGCTTTAACTGTAAATTGTGCGGACATGCAATGTTGTACCCAAACGAAATTTGCGTCCTTTTCTTCCCACAAATAGAGCTTTCTTTTAATGGTATTTGATTGCCTCTGCGATTTTTATTTTTTGCGATATAAACGGAAAAAGACCGAAAATTTTGAAAAAAATTATATTTTCTACTTTTTGTTATAAGAAAAATCGAATAAACTCAATTTTAGTCATACATTTAGGCCAAAATGTATTCAGCCACATGTCTTTAGTAAAAAAAATGTCAATAAGCGTATATTTATTGGTTTGCGCAAAAGTTATAGCGTCTACCAGGGATGAGCCGAACACCCCCCTGTTCGGTTCGCACCAGAACCTGCGAACAGACAAAATGTTTGTGTAAACTTTAGAACCCTATTAAATACAATGGACTCGAAAGTTCGAAATCTAAAGTGTTAATTATAAAGGCTAATATGCAAGTTATTGTCCTAAAAAGTGTTTGGGGACCCGGGTCCTGCCCCAGGGGACATGTATCAATGCAAAAAGAAGTTTTAAAAACGGCCGTTTTTTCGGGAGCAGTGATTTTAATAATGCTTAAAATGAAAAAATAAAAGTGAAATATTCCTTTAAATTTCGTACCTGGGGGGTGTGTATGATATGCATGTGAAGTGGCGCATGTTTCCCGTGCTTAGAACTGTCCCTGCAAAAAATGTCATTTTTGAAAGAAAAAAAATGCATTTAAAACTGACTCGCGGCTATTAAAGAATTGTCGGCTCCCGGCAATACATACAAAAGTCATTGATAAAAAAAAAAAAAAAAAGCGTGGGGGTTCCCCAGAATTCAATTACCAGGCCCTTCAGGTCTGGAATGGATATTAAGGGGAACCCTGCCGCAAATTAAAAAAAAAAATTGACGTGGGGTTCCCCCAAATATCCATTCCAGGCCCTTCAGATCTGGCATGGATTTTAAGGGGAACTCCACCCCAAATTTAAAAAAAAAATGGCGTGGAGTCCCCCTAAAAATCCATACCAGACCCCTTATCCGAGCACGCAACCTGGCCGGCCGCAGGGGAAAAGGGGGGGACGAGAGAGCGGCCCCCTCCCTCCTGAACCATACCAGGCCACATGCCCTCAACATGGGGAGGATGTCCCCATGTTGATGGGGACAAGGGCCTCATCCCCACAACCCTTGCCCGGTGGTTGTGGGGGTCTGCGGGCGGGGGGCTTATCGGAATCTGGAAGACCCCTTTAACAAAGGGGACCCCCAGATCCCGGCCCCCCCCCCCCTATGTGAATTGGTAAGGGGTACATTGTACATGTCCAGCGCTGTCCTTCATTGGTTGTGCCTGAGCGGACCTGATGGGGAACTCCCTCTCAGTATTTTAAATGTATAGACCCGCCCCTTCTAAAGTTCCCCATCAGGTTCGCTCAGCGGACCAGATGCGGAACATGAGACGGGGCGGGTCTATACATGTATTACCAAAGTGAGAGCAGTCCCCCATCAGGTCCGCCCCCTCGGTATGTCAGACCCGCCTACGTCATTGGCTTGAGCGGGGAACTTCCTTCACTGTGTAATTTAAATTTACATAGTGAAGGAAGTTCCCCGCTCAAGCTAATGACGTAGGCGGGTCCGACATACCGAGGGAGCGGACCTGATGGGGAACTTTAGAAGGGGCGGGTCTATACATTTAAAATACTGAGAGGGAGTTCCCCATCAGGTCCGCTCAGGCACAACCAATGAAGGACAGTGCTGGACATCGGGATCGCCGCGGGACACTGGATTTCACCGCTGGAATGTTTTTTTTTTTTTTTTAAATAAAGGACTTTTTCAAGGTGTTTGTGTGTTTTTTTAAACATTTTTTTACGCTTTCTTCGTGAAATGGTAGGGGTACAACGTACCCCTTACCAATTCACATAGGGGGGGGGGCCGGGATCTGGGGGTCCCCTTTGTTAAAGGGGTCTTCCAGATTCCGATAAGCCCCCCGCCCGCAGACCCCCACAACCACCAGGCAAGGGTTGTGGGGATGAGGCCCTTGTCCCCATCAACATGAGGACATCCTCCCCATGTTGAGGGCATGTGGCCTGGTACGGTTCAGGAGGGAGGGGGGGCCGCTCTCTCGTCCCCCCCTTTTCCCCTGCGGCCGGCCAGGTTGCGTGCTCGGATAAGGGGTCTGGTATGGATTTTTAGGGGGACTCCACGCCATTTTTTTTTTAAATTTGGGGTGGAGTTCCCCTTAAAATCCATGCCAGATCTGAAGGGCCTGGAATGGATATTTGGGGGAACCCCACGTCAATTTTTTTTTAATTTGCGGCGGGGTTCCCCTTAATATCCATTCCAGACCTGAAGGGCCTGGTAATTGAATTCTGGGGAACCCCCACGCTTTTTTTTTTTTTTTTATCAATGACTTTTGTATGTATTGCCGGGAGCCGACAATTCATTAATAGCCGCGAGTCAGTTTTAAAAGACTTTTTTTCTTTCAAAAATGACATTTTTTGCAGGGACAGTTCTAAGCACGGGAAACATGCGCCACTTCACATGCATATCATACACACCCCCCAGGTACGAAATTTAAAGGAATATTTATTTTTTCATTTTAAGCATTATTAAAATCACTGCTCCCGAAAAAACGGCCGTTTTTAAAACTTCTTTTTGCATTGATACATGTCCCCTGGGGCAGGACCCCGGTCCCCAAACACTTTTTAGGACAATAACTTGCATATTAGCCTTTATAATTAACACTTTAGATTTCTCCCATAGATTTTTCGAATTTGCCGCGAACACCCCAATTTGTTCGCTGTTCGGCGAACGGGCGAACAGGCAATGTTCGAGTCGAACATGAGTTCGACTCGAACTCGAAGCTCATCCCTAGCGTCTACAAACTAGGGTACATTTTCTGGAATTTACACAGCTTTTAGTTTATGACTGCCTATCTCATTTCTTGAGGTGCTAAAATGGCAGGGCAGTACAAAACCCCCCCAAATGACCCCATTTTAGAAAGTAGACACCCCAAGGAAATTGCTGAGAGGCATGTTGAGCCGATTGAATATTTTTTTTTTGTCCCAAGTGATTGAATAATGACAAAAAAAAAAAAATTACAAAAAGTTGTCACTAAATGATATATTGCTCACACATGCCATGGTTATATGTGGAATTGCACCCCAAAATACATTCTGCTGCTTCTCCTGAGTACGGGGATACCACATGTGTGGGACTTTTTAGGAGCCTAGCCACGTACGGGACCCCGGAAACCAAGCACCGCCTTCAGGATTTCTAAGGGCGCACATTTTTGATTTCACTCCTCACTACCTATCACAGTTTTGAAGGCCATAAAATGCCAAAATAGCACAAAACCCCCCAAATGACCCCATTTTAGAAAGTAGACACCCCAAGGAAATTGCTGAGAGGCCTGTTGAGCCCATTGAATATTTTTTTTTGTCCCAAGTGATTGAATAATGACAAAAAAAAAAAAATTACAAAAAGTTGTCACTAAATGATATATTGCTCACACATGCCATGGTTATATGTGGAATTGCACCCCAAAATAAATTTTGCTGCTTCTCCTGAGTACGGGGATACCACATGTGTGGGACTTTTTAGGAGCCTAGCCACGTACGGGACCCCGAAAACCAATCACCGCCTTCAGGATTTCTAGGCACAAATTTTTGATTTGACTCCTCACTACCTATCACAGTTTCGAAGGCCATAAAATGCCAAAATAGCACAAAACCCCACCAAATGACCCCATTTTGGAAAGTAGACACCCCAAGCTGTTTGCTGAGAGGCATGGTGAGTATTTTACAGCTCTCATTTGTTTTTGAAAATTAAGAAAGAACATTTTTTTTTTCTTTTTTTTTTTCAATTTTCAAAACTTTGTGACAAAAAGCGAGCTCTGCAAAATACTCACAATACCTCTCAGCAAATACTTTGGGGTGTCTACTTTCCAAAATGGGGTCATTTGGGGGGGTTTTGTGCCATCTGGGCATTCCATGGCCTCCGAAACTGTGATAGGCAGTGAGAAGTGAAATCAAAAATTGACACCCTTAGAAAGCCTGAAGGCGGTGATTGGTTTTTGGGGTCCCGTACGCGGCTAGGCTCCCAAAAAGTCTCACACATGTGGCATCCCCATACTCAGGAGAAGCAACAGAATGTATTTTGGGGTGTAATTCCACATATGCCCATGGCATGTTTGAGCAATATATCATTTAGTGACAACTTTGTGCAAAAAAAAAAAATACACTTTTTTAATTTTAATGCACTAAAACACACTATATTGCCCAAATGTTTGATTAAATAAAAAAGATGATCTTAGGCCGAGTACATAGATACCAAACACGACATGCTTTAAAATTTCGCACAAACGCGCATTGGCGACAAACTACATACATTTTTAAAAGCCTTTAAAAGCCTTTACAGGTTACCCCGTTAGATTTACAGAGGAGGTCTACTGCTAAAATTACTGCCCTCGATCTGACCTTCGCAGTGATACCTCACATGCATGGTGCAATTGCTGTTTACATATGACGCCAGACCGACGCTTGCGTTCGCCATTGGGCAAGAGCAGGGCAGGACAGGGGTGTTTTTTTTTTTATTTTATTTTTTTTTTTATTATTAATTTTGCTTTTTTTTTTTTAAACTGTTGCTTCCATATTTTTTTTTTTTATCATTTTTATTGTTATCTCAGGGAATGTAAATATCCCCTATGATAGCAATAGGTAATGACAGGTACTCTTTTTTGAAAAAACTGGGGTCTATTGGACCCTAGATCTTTCCTCTGCCCTCAAAGCATCTGACCACACCAAGATCGGTGTGATAAAATGCTTTCCCAATTTCCCAATGGCGCTTTTTATATCCGGGGGGGGGACATTCCCTCCCACTGCTTGTAAAAGCAGTCCAGAGGCTAATTAGCCACTAGGATTGCTTTTACATGAAAGCCGGCCGCTGGCTGAAAAGAATGATACCAAGATGATACCTAAACCCACAGGCATAATTCTGGTATAAACATTCAAAGTCCAGCAACATACCAGTACGTTGCTGGTCCTTGTTGGATATGTATTGTAATCTTTTTTTTCATGCAGCCTGTTGGCTGAACGAAAAAAAAAGATTGATTGGTGGGTATGCCCACCATTAGAATACCGCCCTTCATCCACCCACTTCTAATGATGGGCATACATGCACCATTTATATATGCCGAAGCATGGGGGCATCTTCCCGCAAAAGTTATGCCGCGTACACATGGTCAGACTTTTCCACGGGCAAGCCTCCGTCGGAATTTCGACCGTATGTACGCGGCATTAGGAGCAAAATCGCTCCTCCGCCCCTGCTGCCCCAATGCTTCGGCATATGCTTTTTTTTTTAACTGTGGTGGTGAAATCACCTCCTACAGCACTGGAGTCGCAGGGATCAGGCCTGTCTCTGCGAACGCTGCAGTTATGTGTGTTGTGTTTTGCAAGTGACAGTGATCGATCGATACTGCACTTGGGTGGCCTGGGCTGGACGGAGGGGCAAAACGCAGGTGCTAGCAGGTATCTGGGCTTATCCCGCTAACACTGCGTTTTTGGGAACCCTAAACTGCTGGGGACGCTAGCATAGATCTGATCAGATCAGATATTGATCTGTTCAGATACTATACCACTAAGGGGGGTGTATGCTTAACGCGTGGGTGTTAGCGCTACTGGCACTAACCTGACGCTGCCTGGGGTGTGACGCAGACCCTCTCTGACGCTAAAACCTAATTGATATCACCCGCCGGGCGATCAGGGGGTTAAACCTTTATTGGGTTATATACGGCGGGTGCCCTGACACTATAAAAAGCAAACTAACTATCCAGCGTCACCCGTAACACTTATATGAGGGTTACCTGGGGGGCGATCAGGGGGTTAAACCTTTATTAGATAATATATGGGGGTACCTGACGCTATAAAAACCTGCGGTGAACCTAAAAAAAATTACTGGCTACCGATCTGCATCACCGACGCTAAGACAGCGATCAGAAAAATTATCGCTTAGCGACAGTGGTGATAGGGGGTGAAAGGGTTACCTGGGGGGCGATCAAGGGGGTTAAACCTTTATTAGGTAATATATTGGGGTACCTGACGCTATAAAAACCTGCGGCGAACCTAAAAAAATTTACTGGCTACCGATCTGCATCACCGACGCTAAGACAGCGATCAGAAAAATTATCGCTTAGTGACAGTGGTGATAGGGGGTGAAAGGGTTACCTGGGGGGCAATCAAGGGGGTTAAACCTTTATTAGGTAATATATGGGGGTACCCGACGCTATAAAAACCTGCAGCGAACCTAAAAAAAATTACTGGCTACCGATCAGCATCACCGACGCTAAGACATCGATCAGAAAAATGATCGCTTAGCGACGGCGGTGAAAGGGTTACCTGGGGGGTGATCAAGGGGGTTAAACCTTTATTAGGTAATATATGGGGGTACCCGACGCTATAAAAACCTGCGGCGAACCTAAAAAAAATTACTGGCTACCGATCAGCATCGCCGACGCTAAGACATCGATCAGAAAAATTATCGCTTAGTGACAGTGGTGATAGGGGGTGAAAGGGTTACCTGGGGGGCAATCAAGGGGGTTAAACCTTTATTAGGTAATATATGGGGGTACCCGACGCTATAAAAACCTGCAGCGAACCTAAAAAAAATTACTGGCTACCGATCAGCATCACTGACGCTAAGACATCGATCAGAAAAATGATCGCTTAGCGACGGCGGTGCTAGGGGGTGAAAGGGTTATCTGGGGGGTGATCAGGGGGTTAAACCTTTATTAATTAGGGGGGGGTTAGGGGGCTACACTGGACCTAAAACTAAATGTAGTGACACTTTTACAGTCACAAATGTCACTGATTGCAGTGATCACTAAATAAATGGTCACTGCAATCAGTGACACTGTGACTGGGGGCTGGGGGGTGATCTGGGGGGTGATCTGGGGGGTGATCTGGGGGTGTCTGGGGGGGCCTGGGGGGGGGGCGATTTATGTGCCTATGTGTCCTGGTGTCAGTGTAGTGTTGTGTGCACTAACCTGCATCTTCTCCTGTACGGCGCTCGGTATATGTGAGCGCCGCAGGAGAGATGACATCACTTCCTCCCGCCTGTGTAAACAGTACACAGGCAGGGGAAGCTCTCATTCGCCGGGAGCGATCGAGAGGGGGGGGTGGAATCGAACGGCCGTCCCCTCATGCCAGATTGCTCCCGAAGGTAAAACGACCACCCACTGTAAAGAAGGGGGGTCCGATCGGACCCCCCAACTATACAAAGGCAATCACGTATATGTACGTGATTCTGCGTGTCGGTGCCATTCTGCCGACGTATATTTACAGTGGGCGGTCGTTAAGTGGTTAAGTTAAACAAAAGTAAAAAAAAACATTTCTTCATTGACATGAAGGTTAGGTTACTATAACCCAGCCAGCATAGAGTTTCCTCTTACATCAGAGTCTGCAGGATCCCCCCTTACAGTGAAAGAGAACTCTTATGTAAAGGGGAACGCTGCAGATCATGATGTAAGGGGAAACGCTGATGTAAGGGGGGCTCTGGTGACCAGAGACCACCTTATATTAGAGTCCACTGCTTTCTCTTTACATCAGAGCTCCCACTTACATCAGAGCAACAGACCACCCCCCGATCTCTTTGTGCAAGCTGCACAGTCAGCTAGACAGTCACTCACCGTACGACACCGACCAGGGCACTCCGTGTCTGTACTGGCTGGTGGCTGGGCAGGTTACAGGCTCACGAAAACCGGCACTGCTGACAGGGGTGCGACTCACTCTGCTTCAAGCCTGCTGTGCTGTCTGCTCTGACAACTCTACTCTGTCCATTCACCCTCAGCTCCTCCTGCTTTTTTTTTTTAAGTCTGGCGGGTGTGGCTAACATCATCATCGGCGGACAGACAGAGGCAGCACTCGTGGAGGATCCGATCTTCTCGGCGATTTCCGCATGCACAGTTCTGACCCACCGCTTCCCACCATTTTTTACTGGGGTCGCTGGGCAGCCGGTGGGGCCCCCCAGGCAAGTGTGGCCCCCGGGCAACTGCCCAGCGTGTCCAATGGAAAAGATGGCCCTGGCTGGGTGAACTGAAGGATGGAGTGTTAGACTGTCGTGCCTGAGGGAACCTCCATCTGGGGGGGGGTGTACCTCAGGTGGAGGAGCCTCTCCTTACACGGTCATTGAGAGGTGTCCTGGAACAAGAGCTGGAAGAGACAGTTGGTCCGCACGTCCTGAGTAAGTCCTTCAGGAAGGATCTAGGGTAGATGTTGGTGAGTGGAAAGCACGGTGGAGAGATCTGGAAGAGGCATGCCAGGGGAGCTGGATGTAGAGCCAGAGGGAGAGACTGTGGAGTTTGTGTCAAATCGATGTAGCCATGAGGGCGGGCAGGATTTGCCAGTCGGACTTGCTGGGATCAGTAATCCATCACCATTTAATCTTCTCAAGTAAAAGGTTGCTGCCATAAAGGGGTACTGCAGGCCCTGGCCTACAAAGGGTCGTCAAGTAAATTAACTGGGACTTATTCAGAGTGAGGCAGTCATGTTCTGATGGCGTGACAGGATTACAAAGACTGTGACAGGAAGAAGTGTATTGAGGTAAAAAGTCTGTCAAGAAGTGTGCTGGAGGAAGAAGTGTTCTGAGGTAAAAGATTGTCAAGTTTGGGGTCAGCAATCTTGTCCTTTTTGAGAAGTGTGACGCGGTTACTATAATCTTTTTTTTTATTTCAATATGTTTTTATTGTTATACAATAAAGTAACAACAATGAACATACGGTCATAAGGTTACACGGCAAGGTAATATCTAAGAAAATGAAAAACATAACAGATGCATAAACAAGTGGTACAATATGTATTATAAAGTAGTAGCTTATATCATTGAACAAGTCAAGGTAATAGTCTTGAGTATGATTAAATTCCCTTATACAGGAAGGGTTAGTGAGGATAAGTATTATACTGGACCAACTCTCCCCAGACACCCCAGTGGGAGCAGTCTGTGTCCGTGAGAGAGTTCAGCCTTCTCACAGTTACTATAATCTTCAAAGTACTAATTTGTTCTATGGGCATCCCATGTCCCTTTCCCCAACCAAGTTCAATCCCCCTAATAAAATAACAAAAACAAGCAAGAGAATGTTTATTGACTAAAAGAGTGTGTCTAATGGATGTCTGGCAGCAGGGTGGAATGTGTGGATGTTGTAACTCGTAGCAACCAACCGCTACAATAATAAAAATGCCATAAATCTATCCCCTATTTTGTAGATGCTATAACTTTTGCGCAAACCAATCAATATACGCTTATTGCAATTGTTTTTTTTACCAAAAATATGTAGAAGAATACATATTGGCCTAAACTGACATTTGTCTTTTTTTTGGGATATTTATTATAGGAAAAGGTGAAACAAATATTTTTTTTCAAAATTGTTGGTCTTTTTTTGTTTATAGCGCAAAAAATAAAAACCGCAGAGGTGATCAAATACCACCAAAAGAAAGCTCTATTTGTGTGAAAAAAAAACGTCAATTTTGTTTGGGCAGAGAGTCGTACGACTGCGCAATTGTCAGTTAAAGCGACGCAGTGCCGTATCGCAAAAAATGGCCTGGTCATTGAGGGGGAAAATCTTCCGGTCTGTAAGTGGTATTCCCCCCACTTGAAGGTCATGCCAATATTGGGGAGCTACCATGTTAGCGCTTAGGGATGAGCTCGGTGTTCGACTCGAACATCAGCTGTTCGCGCGTTCGGCGAACAACGAACGATTTGGGCCGTTCGCGCCAAATTCGAGTGACGCGAACGGCCCACAATACACTGCGCCATCACAGTGTAATCCTGGCACTGTGATTGGCCAAGCATGCATTGTGACCCTGCATGCTTGGCCAATCACAGCGCCGGCAGCGAGGAGAGCAATGATTGGCCACAGGCAGGATGCCTGTGGCCAATTATAGCTGAGGGGGTTTAGTACACGCCCCACACTATAAAAGCCCGCCAGCACGGCGGCCTCGTGTAGTGTGTTCCGGAGCAGGGAAAGTGAAGGATAGGCAGGGACAGTGTCAAATCTATTCTTTGCTAAACCTTGTGTGTAGGGACAGAGAAGGATAGGCAGGGAGAGTGTCAGTGTCATATTCTTTGCTAAACCTTGTGTGTAGGGAGAGAGAAGGATAGGCAGGGAGAGTGTCAGTGTCATATACTTTGATAAACCTTGTGAACAGGGAGAGAGAAGGATAGGCAGGGAGAGTGTCAGTGTCATATTCTTTGCTAAACCTTGTGTGCAGGGAGAGAGAAGGATAGGCAGGGAGAGTGTCAGTGTCATATACTTTGATAAACCTTGTGTGCAGGTAGAGAGAAGGATAGGCAGGGGACAGTGTCAGTGTCATATTCTTTGCTAAACCTTGTGTGCAGGGAGAGAGAAGGATAGGCAGGGAGAGTGTCAGAGTCATATACTTTGATAAACCTTGTGTGCAGGGAGAGAGAAGGATAGGCAGGGGACAGTGTCAGTGTCATTGTTGCTAAGCCTCCTGCACATTATACACCTGAAGTTAGCCCGTATTGCTGCTTTTTCCTGGTGTGTTACACCAACAGGATTTTGCAGCACTTACAGCGGGCGGAGTGTGCCTCCTGACCATATTACACCTTAACTTAGCCTGTATTGCTGCTTTTTCCTGGTGTGTTACACCAACAGGCATTTGCAGCACCTACAGCAGGTGTAGTGTGATTCCTGCAAAATATACTCCTGAAGCTAGGCCTTATTGCTGGTTTTCCCATTTCCCTGCAGGCCATTAGAATGTCTGGAAGGCAAACAAGGAGAGGCAGACAGTCAGGAGCCAATAAAAGAGGGCAAGCAGGCTCTGTGTCTAGAGACAAAAAAGCAAAAGCAAAAAAAAAAAAAATTTGGAAGAAGGGAGAAAGGAACGGAGAAGATGACCGAAGAAAAGGTAACAAGGGTTAGGTAAATTTTTATGTCTCAGGGGGGAGGAGAGAGGGGGGGAGGGAGATCTATTAACTTCCCTTGGTCTACAGTTATTTATATATCCACGTGTTATATTATCACATTATATTACCTTATACATTCATATACCTCAATGTACCTTATATTCTATTTATCATTGTACCGTTTTATATCTCCCTTTTCAGCCTCCTCTTAAGATGAGGGGATTTCACAGCATAATATATAACCTAATGGAACTTATTTTCATTAAACTATCTGTTTGATTTAATTTTAAATTTTATTTTATCTTGTCTAGTCCAGAAAAGTGTCCCGCCACTCTATCCTTACTGTATCTTCTCCTTCCCTCTCTCCACCCTTAAAAAGGAAAAAACACATTATATATAATAACCCACTCCTGTACTACTCCCTATCCCCATTCATCTTCCACTTTCCCCTCTCCCCCCCCCCAAAAAAAAGGGAAAAGACAAGAGAGGAAAAAGGAGAAAAAGTCTGAGCAGTGGGAAACTTTCCCTCTCCTAATTTCTCCACTCCCTCCTCTCCTATCCAAGGATATTTCCCTCTATTTCTGTGAAATTGTATATCTCAACTATTCCCTTCCCCATCTTCATCTCTCTCCATTTCTAAACTTCCTCTCTCCAATACTCACTCCTCACTCCATTGTTTTTAGTAATTCTGTTCATTCACGATGATAGGGGGGTGGGGGGGGGGGGTAAGGAGAGAGGGAGCCCCCAGACCTACCACTCCAATCGTTCTTAATACTATTGTCCCCAGTAGCTAAACTTAATACATTTTAGTATATTTTAATAGATATATTTGTTTATGTATTTACATATCATAATTTGTCTTGAGCTCTACTTACATACATATTACTTATATTGCTGGAATTACTGGTATAAACTAAGAGAAGGAAGAAAAAAAAAAGGGGGAAGAAAGACCCAGTCTTGTGTCTTTGTGTCTTTGTGATTTTGTGTTTCTTACCTATCTTATATATCTTGTGTGCTTCCTTAGAGTTTACCCCATTCCAAAGAAGCCCAAAAAAAAAAGGGGGAAACTAAGAGGAGAGGGGGATTTAAAAGGGATTCATTCCCCTTCTCCTCTTTAGTGTAACCTGTATATTAACAGTGATTATTAACTCGTGTTTACTTTGTGTTTTATGAGTCTCATTACTATATTATAAAAAAAGAAAACGGAAGTGTGAAAAAAAAAAAAGCGGGTGTGCAAAATAAAACAAAAACAAAAAGAAAATTAATTTCTCACTTCTAATAAAAAAGAGAAAACCATCTTATATCCCTTTGTGAACTTAAGAGGTGGAGCTAGAATGCTCCCCCTAAAAAAAAAAAAAAGGAGAGGAGTATCCGGAGCAAGACACTCCGTGTTCCTCTGTGTATGGGTCTATCTATACCCCTAAATTTATTTCACTGTGTATATATATGTTTTAATCATATCCAAATCACATCATGCTCTAAGCTCTAAACATTTCTAAGTACAGTTTCTAATGTCTCCCTTCTCCTCCCAATTTAGGAGAGTGGGAGGGGGAATATCATTTGTCCTATCAATCCTTCCCATTTTTTAGCACTCAGGCTCTTAGATGCACAATGTCTTATTTCAGTAAACACACAAAAAAAAAAAAATATATATATATATATATATTGTGAGGGGGCTAGCTCGGCAGCGGGTATGTGTGACCCCCGGGATGGGCTCCCCACCCAAAAACAGGCCCAGCAGACGGAGGTTGTGGTTTTCAAAATCAAAAAGGTGCGGTTTATTTTCTATTTACAGTGATAAAAACACAGCAAGGCAAAAAAAACAAACACAAAATAAATCCTGGTCAACTTGACCTCTGACTAAACTTACAGGTTTCCTAACTAACGACTGGGATCAGCCTAGTGCTGTCCTAGTCCCTGGTTTTAAATGTCCAAGCAAAATATAGCCACACAGGCTTTCTCTCACCGCACAGGGGTTCACTCTCCCTAGACAGTCCACACAGGTCTGCTTCCAGGCATGAGCTAACATCTAATGAAGCTGGGATTTCTTATAGAGGCCTAAATGAGCTGACAAGGTTCAGCTGGACTCATCAACTCCCTGTCTGCACGACGCCCAGCCCTCTCCCTAGAGGTATGAGTCATCAATGAGCCCACTAGTCTCAGCTGGGCTTATACAACTCTCCACCTAGCTGTATAAATCGGCGTAAAGCCTGAATCTGGGCGAAATATATCTACCCCCCTGGATGCAACCAGGTGACTTTACCTTCCTGCTGTCACATACCCCCCCCTCTTGTTTTAACCTCGGGGTTGGAACACCAGCAATCAGGCATTCATGTACTCGAGACAAAGCATCCACATTCCCCATTTGAACGCCAGGGCGATGCTTTACTGTGAAGTTGAATTCCTGGAGGGCCAGGAACCACCTATTCACTCTTCTATTTGTTTCCTTGTTTTGAGCCATCCACTTTAACGGAGCGTGATCCGTAACCATGTCAAAGTGCCTACCTAGCAGGTAGTACCGAAGGGAATCTAGAGCCCACTTCACCGCTAAACACTCCTTTTCAACGGTGGCGTAATTTACCTCATGGGACTTCAACTTCCTGCTGAGGTAAATGACTGGGTGCTCTTCCCCGTTCCAGACCTGGGACAATACTGCTCCTAACCCCACATCTGACGCATCACTTTGTACGACAAAGTCTTTAGAGAAGTCGGGTGAGTACAACACTGGCTGGCTACATAAGGCTTGTTTCAAGAATTGGAATGCTGCCTCAGCCTCGGGGGTCCATTTAATCATGACCGACCCTTTCCCCTTCGTCAGGTTGGTTAGGGGCACAGCCTTAGAAGCAAAGTGGGGAATGAATCGCCGATAATACCCAGCGATTCCCAGAAAGGCTCGTACCTGCTTCTTGCTGTTGGGACGTGGCCAACTCTGGATGGCCTCGACTTTGTTGAGTTGGGGTTTTATTACTCCCCTCCCAATGGTGTACCCAAGATATTTGGCCTCCTCCTGCCCAATGGTACACTTCTTGGGGTTAGCCGTAAACCCTGCTTCCCGAACAGAGTCCAGGACTGCTTGCACTTTTGGCAGATGTGAGGCCCAATCTGTGCTATGGACAATTACGTCATCCAGGTAAGCCGCAGCATACTTCCGATGGGGCCTCAGCATCTGGTCCATTTTCCGCTGGAATGTGGCCGGCGCATTCTGTAACCCGAACGGCATTCTTTTATATTGGAACGCCCCGTCTGGGGTTACAAATGCGGTTTTCTCTTTGGCTGACTTGGCCAGGGGGATTTGCCAATACCCTTTTGTGAGGTCAAGAGTCGTCATGTATCGGGCTGTTCCCAGCCGGTCGATCAACTCATCTATACGTGGCATGGGGTAGGTGTCAAATTTTGTAACTTTGTTCAACTGACGAAAATCGTTACAAAATCGCCAGCTCCCATCCGGTTTAGGCACCAACACAATGGGACTAGACCAATCACTTTGGGACTCCTCTATCACCCCTAAGTTCAGCATTTTCTGTACTTCCTCCCGTATTGCCTCCCGTCGGGCCTCTGGGATCCGATAGGGTTTTAACTTCACCCTTTCACCGGGCGGGGTAATAATGTCATGCTCTACCCCAGATGTTTGTCCCGGCAGCTCAGAGAATACCTCCTTGTTGCGAAGCACAAACTCCTTAACCTCCTGTTGTTGGGGTTGTGACAAGGTGGCTGCGATTCCAACCTCAGGAATCACGCAACCAGTTTGAGCTGGTGACCAAGTGTCTGCGACTAGGGACTCTCTATCCCTCCAGGCTTTCAACAGATTAACGTGATAGATCTGTTCGGGCTTTCGCCTTCCTGGTTGTCTGACCTTGTAATTCACTTCGCTCACTTTTTCCATTATCTCGTAGGGGCCTTGCCATTTGGCAAGGAATTTACTTTCAACCGTAGGGACAAGTACCAATATCCTATCCCCCGGGGAAAAGGTACGGGTCTTGGCTCCACGGTTGTACACTCTCTGCTGTGCCAACTGCGCTTGGGCCAAATGTTCCTTCACGATGGGCATTACCTGTGCAATTCGATCTTGCATCAGGGCGACATGCTCAATCACACTCCTGTGGGGAGAACTCTCACTTTCCCAAGTTTCCTTGGCAATATCCAACAGCCCTCTTGGGTGTCTCCCATACAGTAACTCAAAGGGGGAGAATCCCGTAGAGGATTGGGGCACCTCCCTAATAGCAAACATCAAATAAGGAAGTAGACAGTCCCAATCCTTTCCATCCCTATCCACCACTTTCTTCAACATTTGTTTTAGGGTTTTGTTGAATCTTTCAACCAGCCCATCGGTTTGGGGGTGATACACAGATGTACGTAATTGCGTCACTTTGAACAATTTACACAGCTCCTTCATAACCCGGGACATAAAGGGTGTACCTTGGTCCGTAAGCAGTTCTTTACAAATACCCACCCGGCTAAAAACAAGAGATAGCTCTTTGGCTATGGTTTTGGCCGAGGTATTTCTGAGAGGGATCGCTTCTGGATAACGGGTGGCATAGTCCATTATAACCAATATGTACTGGTGCCCCCTAGCGGACTTGATTATAGGACCTACCAAATCCATTGCGATTCTCTCAAACGGGACCTCAATGATGGGTAGAGGGACCAGCGGGCTACGGAAGTGTGGCATCGGGGCCGACCTCTGACACACAGGGCAGGAGGAACAATAATTTTCTATGTCCTTCATCACCCCAGGCCAATAGAATCTCTGTAATACCCTCTCTCGGGTTTTCTCTGTCCCCAGATGACCTCCAAGAATGTGCCCATGGGCCAACTCCAACACCAACTTCCTGTAAGGTTTGGGCACCACCAGCTGCTCAACGGTTTCTTCTGCCCTTTTTGCCACCCGATACAGTAGGTCCTTCTCTACGCTGAAGTATGGGTAAGTGCAGGTATTATCTGGGTTCACTAACTCGCCATCTATTTTCACTACGTTTTCCCGTGCCTTTATTAGGGCGGGGTCTTTCAACTGTTCTGTGGCAAAGTTTTCCCTGTGAACCTCAAGATCAGAAAACTCCACAGACGGTAGGTTTTCGTCTGAGGAGGTGGGCTCCTCTCCAGTTTCTTGAGTCTCCCCTGCCAATACTGACAAGGGAAATTCGGGAGAGTCCTCACCACTCTCAGAGGAGTTCTGGCTATCATATTCCTGGTACATAGGGGCACCAGTGGGGGGCTCATGATCATCCCACAGTTCCCAGAACTTCGGAAAATCCCTTCCCACAATGGCGTCATGCGGTAACTGAGACACTAAGCCCACTGGATGAGAAAGGGTACCTTTGGGGGTCTCGAAACACACTGTAGTCACTGGATACTCTCGGGTGTCCCCATGCACACAAATAACGGCTACCTTGCTATTCCCAGAGACCTCTGTTTTAACTAACTCAGCCTTTATCAGGGTCACAAGGCTACCTGAATCCAGCAATACCACAACATTTCTACCATTAATACACATTTTGCATAAATGTTTCTCAGTTCCCCGAATGGCAGTGCATGCGACTGTCGCACACAGCGACTGACGTCTGCCCGTCAGAAAGTCACACTGCATGGGTTCCTCCAAAACCGGGCAATTTGCTGCAATATGTCCCGCTTGCCGGCAGCGGTAGCAAATGATCCTTCTTGCCGCCTCTTGAGCCGCTGATTTCCCAGGCTGTTCTCGCCAAACTTGGGGTAGAGCTCCCACCCTCTCACTCTCTCCACCCTTACCCCTTGGAATCATCTTATCCGCCCCTGGGGATGGTCTGGTCTTAGGGTGGAAAGTCCGAGTGTCTCTGGAAGAGGCCGTCAGGTTCTCTGTAGCCAAGTATTTCTCCACACGATCCACAAGACCATCGGCCGTCTCTGGGTCTCCATGGCTTACCCACTTTTGGATGGCAGTAGGAAGAGCTCTCAAAAACCGATCCATTACAACACGTTCCACAATCTTTGGTGCGGACAAAGTCTCTGGCTGTAGCCACTTTCTGCTCAGGTGAATGAGATCATACATTTGAGACCTGGGGGGTTTTCCAAGCTGGAAAGTCCAGTTATGCACACGCTGAGCCCGGACAGCCAGGGTGACACCCAGCCTTGCCAATATTTCAGCTTTTAGCATCACATAGTCTTTTGCTTGGTCAGGCTCTAGGTCATAGTAAGCTTTCTGCGATTCACCCGTTAATAGAGGAGCCACCAGTCCAGCCCACTGCTCCTCAGGCCACTTTTCTCTTTCAGCGGTCCTTTCAAATGTGGTCAAAAATACCTCTGGATCATCCTCTCCAGTCATTTTTGTCAATAAACGACTCACCCCAAAGGACGCGGTATTAGTGGGACGGCTTTCCTCACCGGTCTGCGGACGTTGCTGCATTACTGCTTCCATCTGTTGTTGTAGTCTCTGCTCTTGCTTCTGCAACAGGTCTATGAAGCGGGCCTCAGATTGCTGTTGGGCTTGTTGCTGAGCCTCCAGACTCTGTTGTAAAGTTGCAAGGCTCTGTTGATGAGCTTGCTGCTGGGCTGCAAGGCTCCTTTGCAAACCTGCATTTGTCTGCTGTTGATTGGCATTTGCTAGAGCCAGCTGTTTCAGTATCTCCTCCATGCTGGCTTAAAAAAAAACTGCCACTGGTTCTCCACCAACTGTGAGGGGGCTAGCTCGGCAGCGGGTATGTGTGACCCCCGGGATGGGCTCCCCACCCAAAAACAGGCCCAGCAGACGGAGGTTGTGGTTTTCAAAATCAAAAAGGTGCGGTTTATTTTCTATTTACAGTGATAAAAACACAGCAAGGCAAAAAAAACAAACACAAAATAAATCCTGGTCAACTTGACCTCTGACTAAACTTACAGGTTTCCTAACTAACGACTGGGATCAGCCTAGTGCTGTCCTAGTCCCTGGTTTTAAATGTCCAAGCAAAATATAGCCACACAGGCTTTCTCTCACCGCACAGGGGTTCACTCTCCCTAGACAGTCCACACAGGTCTGCTTCCAGGCATGAGCTAACATCTAATGAAGCTGGGATTTCTTATAGAGGCCTAAATGAGCTGACAAGGTTCAGCTGGACTCATCAACTCCCTGTCTGCACGACGCCCAGCCCTCTCCCTAGAGGTATGAGTCATCAATGAGCCCACTAGTCTCAGCTGGGCTTATACAACTCTCCACCTAGCTGTATAAATCGGCGTAAAGCCTGAATCTGGGCGAAATATATCTACCCCCCTGGATGCAACCAGGTGACTTTACCTTCCTGCTGTCACAATATACATAATAAAAAAAAGGGGGGGGGAAACAAAACAGATCATAAAGGAATGGCAAGGAGAGGCCAGGTTCCGGGTTGGAGTCCCGGGCGCGACGTTGTGACGTCACGCCCGGTACCCGGAAGTAAACAAAGCCGCAATTGCGGCTGTCAGCATGAGATCTGTGAATTTTTTTTCACCAATCTCATGCTTTCCAGCCTGGAGGAGAGATGTGGGGTCTTATTGACCCCAAATCTCTCCATAAAGAGGACCTGTCACAATGATTCCTATTACAAGGGATGTTTACATTCCTTGTAATAGGAATAAAAGTGATCAAAAAAAATAAAATGTAAAAAAAAGTGTCAAAATAAAAAAAATTCAGTAAAATGAAAAATAAATGAAAAATAAATAAATGTAAAACGCCCCTGTCCCCGGTAGCTCGCGCTCAGAAGCGAACACGCATGTAAGTCCCGTCCACATATGTAAACGCCATTCAAACCCCACATGTGAGGTATCGCCGTGTGCGGTAGAGTGCGAGCAACAATTATAGCACTAGACCTCCTCTGTAACTCGAAAATAGTAACCTGTAAACATTTTTAAAACATCGCATATGGAGATTTTTAAGTACCGAAGTTTGGCGCCATTCCATGAGTGTGCACAATTTTAAAGCTTGACATGTTAGGTATCTATTTACTCAGCGTAACAGCATCTTTCACATTATACAAAAAAAAAATTGGGCTAACTTTACTGTTTTGTTATTTTTTAATTTGTGAAACCGTTTTTTTTTTCCAAAAAAAGGCGTTTGAAAAATTATTGCGCAAATACCGTGCAAGATAAAAAGTTGCAATGACCACCATTTTATTCCCTAGGGTATCTGATAAAAAAAATATATATTATATTTGGGGGTTCTGGTTAATCTCCTAGCAAAAAAATTATGATTTTTACATGAAGGAGAGAAGTGCCAGAATAGGCACGGTAGAGAAGTGGTTAAAAACCAGCTGTCTCCAGTGGTACTTCTTTTGACCTACATGTTATCCTCAGTATTTAAAGTTGAGCTCCACCCTCTAAGCATGGCTTCTTGCACAGTATATTGGTGCAACGAACAGTGTTGATGCTGCATTTTGCATCATTCAAGACTGCCAATTGAGAAGAAAAAGGATCCAGAGTGTAATGTGACCATCCAGAAGATATTAGAAACAGGAAAGTAAAAAAAAAAACACAAATATATAAAATACCACCAAGGGGGACCCTGAAGATGCTGAGAGGGTTGGGGGCTTTGGATAGAGAGAGCATACTGTAGAGCCTGGGCTTTAACTCTACAACTCCCATTAAGCCCTGTACACACGACCGGGTTTCCTGACAAGCTTGTCTTGCGTACAAACTGTCATACAAAATCCCGCTGGTCCAAAGTGCGGTGACGTACAACACGTACGACGGGACTATAAAGGGGAAGTTCCATTCCAACAACGCAACCCTTTGGGCTGCTTTTGCTGATCTCGTGTTATCGCGTGTTAGTACGATTTGCGCTTTTCAGCCTCGTGCTTTTCAGTCCGTTACAGCGTGACGAATGTGCTATCTCCATTACGAACGCCAGTTTTACCAGAACGAGCGCCCCGTCTCATACTTGATTCTGAGCATGCGCAGTTTTTTTGCCCTCGGAAAAGCATACACACGACCGGTTTTCATGACGGGAAAAAGTCTGCAGGAAAATAGAGAACTGGCTCTCTTTTTTTCCCGCCGCGATTCGCGGCAGTTTTCCTGCGGGAAAACTGCGATGGAACATATACACGGCCAATTTTCCTGGCAAAACGCTCTCATAGCAGTTTTCCTGCCCGGAAAACCGGTCGTGTATACGAGGCCTTAATCTTTTTTAACAAAACTTTATTGCTACGACATATGAGGACATTGCTTATTAAAGGTCCTTTTAAGGGGGAATCAAGGGTCTATTAGACCCCCAACTTTACCTTTGAACCACTGAAGATAATAAATAAAATATCTTGCTTGATTAGCTGCGTCCCTGGCAACAGCAGCTGGGGGATTTGCACCTCTGAACCCAGAAGTAAAGAAATGTTTTTACTTCTGAGTTCATTCACCAGAGGAGGATCAGTGAATGGATATTCATTGAGATCTCTCAGGTCTACCTGCCAACATTCGCCATTCCTGTCCTCCATCATGGCCCTCAATTGTGACAGTGGAGTCCAGAATTCATGGTGGTGGTCACCAGGTTGATATTTACTGAAACTTTTTGTTCATGGATCACCATGATGACACACTGACAGCCTGGGCTCACAGATTGTGCAGGAGACAAGGTGAGTATTGCGATAAGAGCATTTTCTTTTAGAAACATAGAAGTGTAGCGCCCTGCTCCCAAAGAGTGGGCGCTATATGTTGAAATTATAGTTGTCTGGGCATTAGTTTGGCCCAGAGAGATTTTATTCAAATTATGGCGCTGTTTCAGTTCAGCTGGTTGCTTGATTTCCCCCCCCCCCAGCGGTGGGTGTCGCTGTCACCACTGGTCAGGGTTGGAAAGGCAACAGACTGGACGTATTGGGTACCTCTTTCCCAGAAGCAGCCCAGGTGGCGTGGTGAACCCGCTGTGCTTGCTGGGAGAGGGTACTTAAGGGACGGACGCCATTCTGTGGGGTTCGTTCTTCGATCCTCACCTGAGGGCCCTCCTGGCCTTAGGGATGTGTTGGCAGTTCCCGCCTCGGGGCCATGTTGACCCGAGACCTCGCAACTGAGATGTAGGCCCAGGAGTTACTGGGGCCTGCTGATCCAGAGACGATCCTGTGTAGCCTTGCCTGATGGAAGGAACCAAGCAATTGAGGATGTACCCGGATCCCAAAAATCTACCTCACAGTGCTGCCTGAGTGGCTAAAAGATCCTGGCACTGAGAGCTGTGTTCTTTCTGAGGGAGCTGACCCAGTTAGGGGTTATACGAGTCTGTGGCAGAGACTATTGAACTAATTCCAATACCTAGTCTGTGGCAGAGACTATTGAACAAGTTCCGATACTTAGTCTGTGGCAGAGACTATCTTTGATCGAGCTTCGCGCCGGTTGCTAGGCCGGTGAGAGTGGGCCTATCCGGTGGTTGCTGAGTCCAGCGTGGAGACAGTTGCTCCTCTGGACCTGGGAAATTTCCGTGATTGACAAGTAAGATACCTGAGTCCTCCCCATTCCTCTTCCAGTTTATTCAATAAAACCCTTGAAAGAGACTTTGTGTTGTGCAGACATTTCTTCCGGATAAACTCTTCAAGGAGAACCGCTGAGCCGAACATTTGGAACAGTAAGGTAACATGCAGACCCAAAACTAAACCAGCAGCTCCTATGGGGGTAGAGCTACAGAAGTATAGAAAAGTGACGACAGAAAAAAGACCAAGTGGTCTATCGAGCCTACTGTTATCTTTTTTTTTTTTTTTTTTTGTCCCAAGTAGTGATGAGCCGAACACCCCCGGGTTCGGTTCGCACCAGAACCCGCGAACGGACCGAAAGTTTGTACGAACATTAGAACCCTATTAAATACAATGGATGCGAACGTTCGAATTCTAAAGTGCTAATTATAACAACTATTATGCATGTTATTGTCCTAAAAAGGGTTTGGGAACCCGGGTTGTGCACCAGGGGACATGTATCAATGCAAAAAGAAGTTTTAAAAACGGTAGTTTTTCGGGAGCAGTCATTTTAATGATGCATAAAGTGAAAAAAAAAAAGTCAAATATTCCTTTAAATATCGTACCTGGGGGGTGTCTAAAGTATGCCTGTGAAGTGCCACGTGTTTCCCGTGTTTAGAACTGTCCCTGCACAAAATGACACTTCTAAAGGAAAAAAAAGCCATTTAAAACTGCTTGCGGCTTTAATGTAATGTCTGGTCCCGGTAATATGGATGAAAATCTTTAAGAAAAATGGCATAGCTACCCCATCACCCCCCCCTACCCCAGCCCATTACCAGCCCCTTTGGGTCTTGTATGGATATTAAGGGGAACCCCGCACATAAAATAAAAAAGGCCCTATATACTCTGAACAGCCGTATACAGGCGGTGCATACAAGACAGGGACTGTAGGTTTGTTCTTATGTAGAATCTGTTTGTAATTTTGAACAGGTACATTGTTGAAGTGTAGCTCCAGCCCAAAAATCTATTTTTAAACTTTTTGGAAAACATAGGTAAGGGTTATCACCCCTGTAACATTTGTTTTGCTGTCTGTGCCCCTGTTCAGAACATTTCACCTCACTTTCCGTCCCAATGACAACTGTTTTTGAAATGTGGTGTTTTTCTTGAAACAAGGATTGCTGATAAAGCATCAGTACAGAGGAGACACCTTTCTCCCATATTTATTCTTACAGGAGAGAATTTTCCTTCCTAGTGGTAGATTTCCTCTCACTTCCTGTTGTCTTCTTGCGTTTGCAAGTAGGAGTCGTTTGTAAGTTGGATGTTTGAAAGTTTGGCCCTGCCGTATATACTCTGCAGAAATAGGCCCCTTAGTTGTTGGTGTTGGCACAACACTGTAAGCACTCACAGTTACTCTTGGTTGGTGCTGGAACGCCCTGCTGTCAACTATTATATCAGGAATTTTAATTACATATAATTGTTGAACAGTGGTAGTAAAAATTGGGCCTTTGATGGTGGTGCTGGTGCCACAACACTGTAAGCCCTGACAGTTACTCTTGATGGGTGCAGCAATGGGCCCTGCTGTGAATTATTAGATCAAGAATTGTAATTGCATGCCCCTGTTGAACAGGGGCTGAAAAATTGGGCCTTTCGTGGTGGTGGTGGTGGTGGTGGTGTTGCCACAACACTGTAAGCCCTCAGAGTTACTCTTGGTGGGTGCAGCAATGGGCCCTGCTGTGAATTATTAGATCAAGAATTGTAATTGCATGCCCCTGTTGAACAGGGGCTGAAAAATTGGGCCTTTCGTGGTGGTGGTGGTGGTGGTGGTGTTGCCACAACACTGTAAGCCCTCAGAGTTACTCTTGGTGGGTGCAGCAATGGGCCCTGCTGTGAATTATTAGATCAAGAATTGTAATTACATGCCCCTTTTGAACAGGGGCTGAAAAATTGGGCCTTTCGTGGTGGTGGTGGTGGTGGCATTGCCACAACACTGTAAGCCCTCAGAGTTACTCTTGGTGGGTGCAGCAATGGGCCCTGCTGTGAATTATTAGATCAAGAATTGTAATTGCATGCCCCTGTTGAACAGGGGCTGAAAAATTGGGCCTTTCGTGGTGGTGGTGGTGGTGTTGCCACAACACTGTAAGCCCTCAGAGTTACTCTTGGTGGGTGCAGCAATGGGCCCTGCTGTGAATTATTAGATCAAGAATTGTAATTGCATGCCCCTGTTGAACAGGGGCTGAAAAATTGGGCCTTTCGTGGTGGTGGTGGTGGTGGTGGTGTTGCCACAACACTGTAAGCCCTCAGAGTTACTCTTGGTGGGTGCAGCAATGGGCCCTGCTGTGAATTATTAGATCAAGAATTGTAATTACATGCCCCTTTTGAACAGGGGCTGAAAAATTGGGCCTTTCGTGGTGGTGGTGGTGGTGGCGTTGCCACAACACTGTAAGCCCTCAGAGTTACTCTTGGTGGGTGCAGCAATGGGCCCTGCTGTGAATTATTAGATCAAGAATTGTAATTGCATGCCCCTGTTGAACAGGGGCTGAAAAATTGGGCCTTAGGCACTGGTGGCACAACACTACAACCCCTCACAGATACTGTACTTGGAGCACAGCAATGAGCCCTGTTGCAAAGTATTGCTTCAAAAATTGTAATGACACGCCCCTGTTAAACAGGGGCTGAAAAATTGGGCCTTAGGCACTGGTGCCACAACACTCCAACCCCTCACAGATACTGTACTTGGAGCACAGCAATGAGCCCTATGGCAAATTATTGCTAAAAAAATTGTAATTACACGCCCCTGTAAAACAGGGGCTGAAAAATTGGGCCTTAGCCACTGGTGGCGGCACCCATAAACAAAAATGATCTTCCAAGCTATCATCATCAATCGTATCATTGAGGACTCGGAGGAGGAGGATAGCCAGTCAACATAACAGCACAGGCACTCAGCATCAGCATCAGTCTTGAAGGGATGTGACATGTTAAAATCAATTAGTCTGTTATATCAGCATCAGGTGTGTGGTAGCTGGTGGTGATCCAAGACTGGTTCATCTTGATGAAAGTCAGTCGATCAACCGAGTCGGTGGACAGGCGCACCCTGTGATCCGTGACAAATCCTCCAGCAGCACTGAATGTGCGTTCCGAAAGAACGCTGGATGCAGGACAGGCCAGTAGCTCAATTGCATACTGTGCAAGCTCTGGCCAGTGATCCATCCTCAAGACCCAGTAAGCCAGAGGATTTTCGGTGGGGAAGGTGTCCAAGTCTGACCTTGCCCCTAGATATTCCTGCACCATGTTTATCAGACGCTGGCGATGGTTGCTGGAACCGATCATACTTTGGGGCTGCGGACTAAAGAATTGTCTGAACGCATCGGTCAGACGGCCACCTTCCCCACCGCTCCTTCTTTGACTGGCCGAAGCCTCAGCAACTCGTTGTCCAGGACCAGGAGTTTGTAACCTCCCAGTCTCTGGGAACGCGTTGCACAGACCTTTCTGCAAGGCCTCCCGGAGTTGTCTCATCCTCTGCTCCCTCTGCGACGGTAACATAAGGTCTGCAACCTTACCCTTGTACCGTGGATCAAGGAGAGTGGCCAGCCAGTAATGGTCCCTCTCCTTGATCCGAAGAATACGAGGATCCTTCCGCAGACTTTGCAGGATCAGGGAGGCCATGCAGCGTAGGTTTGCTGAGGCATTCGCTCCGGAGTCCTCTGGGTCACTAAGGACGACATGATCCGCAGCCACCACCTCCCAGCCACGTACAAGTCCACTGGTTTCTTGGGACTGTAAATCATCCCTAAAAGACTGCTGCTGATGATGCTGAGTGCCAGCCTCCACCTCCATGCTGACACAATCCTCCTCCTCCTCCTCCTCTTCCTGTGCGATGGGTGGGACAGAAGGAACACTGTCTGGGTAAAGGGGGCCTTGAGAGGCAAGGAAGTCCTCCTCTTCCTGCCTCTGTTCTGCCTCAAGTGCCCTGTCCATTATTCCACGCAGCGTGTGCTCCAACAGGTGGACAAGAGGTACAGTGTCACTGATGCATGCACTGTCACTGCTCACCATCCTCGTGGCCTCCTCAAATGGTGCCAGGACAGTGCATGCATCCCTGATCATGCCCCACTGGCGTGGAGAAATAAAACCAAGCTCCCCTGACCCTGTCCTGGTGCCGTAGTCGCACAGGTACTCATTGATGGCCCTCTGCTGCGTGTGCAGCCGCTGCAGCATGGCCAACGTTGAGTTCCACCTGGTGGGCATGTCACATATAAGGCGGTTCTTGGGCAGGTTCAACTCCTTTTGCAGCTCAGCCAGGCGAGCACTGGCATTATAAGATCTGCGGAAATGCACACAGACTTTCCTGGCCTGCCTCAGGACATCCTGTAAGCCCGGGTACCTGCCCAAGAACCGCTGCACCACCAGGTTAAGGACGTGAGCCACACAGGGCACATGGGTCAGTTGTCCCTGTCGGAGGGCGGAGAGGAGGTTGGTGCCATTGTCGCAAACCACCATTCCTGGCTTAAGCTGGCGTGGCGTCAACCACCTCTCGGCCTGGCCCTGCAGAGCAGACAGGACCTCTGCCCCAGTGTGGCTTCTGTCCCCCAAACACACCAGCGCAAGCACGGCATGGCATCTTTTTGCCTGCGTACTTGCGTAGCCCCGTGAACGGCTACGGAGCACCGCTGGTTCATAGGACAAACCACAGGAAGAGGCCATGGAGGAAGAAGAAGAGGAGGGGGTGGAGGAGAGAGGTGTGTCACAACCAGTAGTAGCATTTTGGAGGCGTGGCGGTGGAACAACCTCCAACACTACTGCACCTTGTCCTGCATCCTTCCCAGCTGCCAAAAGAGTGACCCAATGGGCCGTGAAAGAAAGGTAACGTCCCTGTCCATGCCTGCTGGACCATGAGTCAGCGGTAATATGCACCTTACCGCTGACCGCCCTGTCCAGTGAGGCCAAGACATTGCCTTCCACATGCCGGTAGAGAGCCGGAATAGCCTTCCGTGAGAAAAAGTGGCGTTTGGGAACCTGCCACTGAGGAACCGCACATTGCACAAACTCACGGAAGGGGGCCGAGTCTACCAACTGAAAAGGCAGCAGTTGAAGCGCTAGCAATTTAGCCAAGCTAGCATTCAACCGCTGGGCATGTGGATGGCTGGGAGTGAACTTCTTTCGACGGTCCAGCAGCTGGGGCAGGGAAATTTGCCTGCTAGAATCGGACGTCGGTGTACTGCTAGCAGAGTGGCCGCAAGTACTTGGCTGTGACACACCTAATTCTACACCTTCATTCCTCTCAGTGCATGTTTCAGAGAGGACTGAAGTTATAGTGGGGTTGGAGATCCCAGCTGATGCGGTGCAAGGAGAGGTCCGCTTTGTTCTTTGGTGTGGGTCTTTGAGGTAGGCTTGCCAACGAGCTGCATGGCAGGTCAACATATGTCTGGTCAGGCATGTGGTACCCAAGCGGCTGATGTTTTGGCCACGCGATATACGCTTGAGACATATGTTGCAAACAGCAGCTGTGCGATCTGATGCACTAGCCTCAAAAAAGGCCCACACCAAAGAACTTTTTGAATGACGGGCAGAGGCAGCGCCCTGCACAGGCGGAGCTCTGCGGTGTGATTCCATCGGTGTACTGCCCTTACGCTGGCCACCAAAGGGCATCCTGCCTCGTTGGAGATGTGCCTCCTCCTCATCCTCCTCCTCCTCCTCTCTCCTATTAGGCACCCACGTGGAGTCAGTGACCTCATCATCCCCTCCCTCCTCATCACTGGAGCCAATCTGGCAGTATGCTGCAGCTGCTGGAACATGACTGCCAGATTGGTGTCCTTCTTGAGCATCCCCTCTGTCTGCTCTCACGCTACTGCCTTCCTGTAGCTGGGTTTCATCATCAGACCCTTCGAAACGCTGGGCATCCTCCTGGAGCATGTACCCAACACTGTGCTCAAACAGTTTGGGGGACTCCTCAGGAGGAGGACATGGTGGGTCTAGGGAAGGAGTGACTGATGATGAGTCTGACATTGATACCAGGGAAGAGGACGCTTTGGCAGCTGCTTTGCCAGTACCCTGAGCCTGGGTGAGAGAGGATGAGGAGGAGGAGGAGGGCTTGGTCATCCACTCTACCAAGTCTTCGGCATGATGTGGCTCAACATGTCCAGCTGCCGAAAAGAAGGACAAGCGTGTCCCATGGCCATGTGCTGATGACAATGCACCGCGTCCACGACCAGCACTGTTGCCCCCAGACACAGAGCCTGCTTGCCCTCTTTTATTGCCTCCTGACTGTTTGCCTCTCCTTGTTTGCCTTCCAGACATTCTAATAGATGGCCTGCAGGGAGATGGGAAAAAAGCAATAAGGGCTACCTTCAGGTGTCCTTCTCTGTCCCTTTACTTAAGGATTTCTAAATATGGTTGAGGATGATTGCTTTTGCACAGAATAGCACAACAACAATTTCCCTGACTGTCCAAAAAACAAGGATTTCAAAGATGGTTGATGAGGAATGCTTTAGCACACTATAGCACAAGGAGAATTTCCCTCACTGTCCTTCCCTGTCCCTAGAAACAAGGATTCGCACCGTAAAAGACACTGACACTCTCCCTACCTATAGTTTTCTGTCCCTAGAAAAAATGTTTTTTTAAAGCACACTATAGCACAAGGAGAATTTCCCTCACTTTCCTTCTTTGTCCCTAGAAACAAGGATTATCACAGTGAAAGAAACTGACACTCTCCCTACCTAGAGTTTTCTGTCCCTAGAAAAAATGTTTTTTTAAAGCACACTATAGCACAAGGAGAATTTCCTCACTTTCCTTCTTTGTCCCTAGAAACAAGGATTATCACAGTGAAAGAAACTGACACTCTCCCTACCTAGAGTTTTCTGTCCCTAGAAAAAATGTTTTTTTAAAGCACACTATAGCACAAGGAGAATTCCCTCACTTTCCTTCTTTGTCCCTAGAAACAAGGATTATCACAGTGAAAGAAACTGACACTCTCCCTACCTAGAGTTTTCTGTCCCTAGAAAAAATGTTTTTTTAAAGCACACTATAGCACAAGGAGAATTCCCTCACTTTCCTTCTTTGTCCCTAGAAACAAGGATTATCACAGTGAAAGAAACTGACACTCTCCCTACCTAGAGTTTTCTGTCCCTAGAAAAAATGTTTTTTTAAAGCACACTATAGCACAAGGAGAATTCCCTCACTTTCCTTCTTTGTCCCTAGAAACAAGGATTATCACAGTGAAAGAAACTGACACTCTCCCTACCTAGAGTTTTCTGTCCCTAGAAAAAATGTTTTTTTAGAGCACACTATAGCACAAGGAGAATTCCCTCACTTTCCTTCTTTGTCCCTAGAAACAAGGATTATCACAGTGAAAGAAACTGACACTCTCCCTACCTAGAGTTTTCTGTCCCTAGAAAAAATGTTTTTTTAAAGCACACTATAGCATAAGGAGAATTCCCTCACTTTCCTTCTTTGTCCCTAGAAACAAGGATTATCACAGTGAAAGAAACTGACACTCTCCCTACCTAGAGTTTTCTGTCCCTAGAAAAAATGTTTTTTTAAAGCACACTATAGCACAAGGAGAATTCCCTCACTTTCCTTCTTTGTCCCTAGAAACAAGGATTATCACAGTGAAAGAAACTGACACTCTCCCTACCTAGAGTTTTCTGTCCCTAGAAAAAATGTTTTTTTAAAGCACACTATAGCACAAGGAGAATTCCCTCACTTTCCTTCTTTGTCCCTAGAAACAAGGATTATCACAGTGAAAGAAACTGACACTCTCCCTACCTAGAGTTTTCTGTCCCTAGAAAAAATGTTTTTTTAAAGCACACTATAGCACAAGGAGAATTCCCTCACTTTCCTTCTTTGTCCCTAGAAACAAGGATTATCACAGTGAAAGAAACTGACACTCTCCCTACCTAGAGTTTTCTGTCCCTAGAAAAAATGTTTTTTTAAAGCACACTATAGCACAAGGAGAATTCCCTCACTTTCCTTCTTTGTCCCTAGAAACAAGGATTATCACAGTGAAAGAAACTGACACTCTCCCTACCTAGAGTTTTCTGTCCCTAGAAAAAATGTTTTTTTAAAGCACACTATAGCACAAGGAGAATTCCCTCACTTTCCTTATTTGTCCCTAGAAACAAGGATTATCACAGTGAAAGAAACTGACACTCTCCCTACCTAGAGTTTTCTGTCCCTAGAAAAAATGTTTTTTTAAAGCACACTATAGCACAAGGAGAATTCCCTCACTTTCCTTCTTTGTCCCTAGAAACAAGGATTATCACAGTGAAAGAAACTGACACTCTCCCTACCTAGAGTTTTCTGTCCCTAGAAAAAATGTTTTTTTAAAGCACACTATAGCACAAGGAGAATTCCCTCACTTTCCTTCTTTGTCCCTAGAAACAAGGATTATCACAGTGAAAGAAACTGACACTCTCCCTACCTAGAGTTTTCTGTCCCTAGAAAAAATGTTTTTTTAAAGCACACTATAGCACAAGGAGAATTCCCTCACTTTCCTTCTTTGTCCCTAGAAACAAGGATTATCACAGTGAAAGAAACTGACACTCTCCCTACCTAGAGTTTTCTGTCCCTAGAAAAAATGTTTTTTTAAAGCACACTATAGCACAAGGAGAATTCCCTCACTTTCCTTCTTTGTCCCTAGAAACAAGGATTATCACAGTGAAAGAAACTGACACTCTCCCTACCTAGAGTTTTCTGTCCCTAGAAAAAATGTTTTTTTAAAGCACACTATAGCACAAGGAGAATTTCCCTCACTTTCCTTCTTTGTCCCTAGAAACAAGGATTATCACAGTGAAAGAAACTGACACTCTCCCTACCTAGATTTTTCTGTCCCTAGAAAAAATATTTTTTTAAAGCACACTATAGCACAAGGAGAATTCCCTCACTTTCCTTCTTTGTCCCTAGAAACAAGGATTATCACAGTGAAAGAAACTGACACTCTCCCTACCTAGAGTTTTCTGTCCCTAGAAAAAATGTTTTTTTAAAGCACACTATAGCACAAGGAGAATTCCCTCACTTTCCTTCTTTGTCCCTAGAAACAAGGATTATCACAGTGAAAGAAACTGACACTCTCCCTACCTAGAGTTTTCTGTCCCTAGAAAAAATGTTTTTTTAAAGCACACTATAGCACAAGGAGAATTCCCTCACTGTCCTTCCCTGTCCCTAGAAACAAGGATTCGCACAGTAAAACACACTGACACTCTCCCTACCTATCCTTCTCTTTCCCTAAACTAAAGGAATCCAGGTTAAGCAAGAAAGAAATAAATGTCACTGTCCCTGCCTATGCTTCTCTTTCCCTGCTCCGGAACACACTACACTAGGCCGCCGTGCTGGCGGCCTTTTATAGTGTGGGGCGTGTACTAAACACCCTCAGCAATAATTGGCCACAGGCATCCTGCCTGTGGCCAATCATTGCTCTCCTCGCTGCCGGCGCTGTGATTGGCCAAGCATGCGGGGTCACAGTGCATGCTTGGCCAATCACAGCGCCTGGATGACACTGCGATGGCGTAGTGCATTGTGGGCCGTTCGCGTCACTCGAATTTGGCGCTAACGGCCCAAATCGTTCGATCTTCGTCGAACGATCGAACAGCCGATGTTCGAGTCGAACGTATGTTCGACTCGAACACGAAGCTCATCCCTAGTCCCAAGTATGTTTAAATTCACTTACTGTTAACTGACTCACTATCTAGGCTGGAAGTGTATTCTAAACTGTAAGTAAAATAGTACTTTCTAAGATTGGGTTTGAAGTTTCCCCTTGCTATTTTGAGGCCGTGTTCCCAAGTTTCATAATGAAAACACTTCCCTCCTGAACCTTATTCACCCCCTTGATGTATTGAAGATTTCAATCATTTCTCCCCTTTCCCTTCTTTCCTCCAGACTGTACATATTAAGTTCCTGAAGTCACTCTTGATATGTTTTATCCCCCAGACCTTTCACCATTTTTGTTAACTGTCTCTGGACTTGTTTTTTCTTATCTATATATTTTTTAAGTGAGGTCTCCAGAACCGGACACAGTATTCTAAATGAGGTCTCACTAAAGATATATATAGAGGAATTAGAACCTCCTTCCTCCTGCTGGTGATCCCTCTAGTGATAACTAAAGATCTATATAGAGGAATTAGGACTTCCTTCCTCCTACTGGTGATACCTCTAGTGATATAAAGATAGAGGATATAAAGTGATATAAAGATAGAGGAATCAAGACCACCTTCCTCCTGCTGGTGATCCCTCTAGTGATATAGTTAGTTACGTTGAATAAAGACACCAGTCCAACCTGAGTGAGTGTGGGTGCATGTCTACAATTCTCCCTATCCCTGTACATGCTCATCTATTATATTATTTATTTATGGTACCCATATAGCGCCGTCAATTTACGCAGCGTTACACACAGACATCGCACACTCACATCGGTCCCTATCCTCAAGGAGCCCACAATCCAAGGTCCCCAACTCACATTCATAAACTGGGCCTATTTAGACAGAAGCCAATTAACCTACCAGCATGTCTTTGGAGTCTGAGAGGAAACCAGAGTACCCGGAGGAAACCCACGCAGGCACAGGAGAACATGAAAACTCCAGGCAGGTAGTGTCGTGGTTGGAATTCGAACCAGCGACCCTTTTTACTGCTAGGCGAGAGTGCTACCCACTACACCACTGTGCCGCCCACAAAGTATTCTTTGCATTGGCTGGGAATCGAACCCGGGCCTCCCGCGTGGCAGGTGATAATTCTACCACTGAACCACCAATGCATTTATTATATGAAGATCTATATCAGTGATGGTGAACCTGGGCACCCAAGATGTTTTAGAACTACATTTACCATGATCCTCATGCACTCTGCAATGTAGTTGGGCATCATGGGAAATGTAGTTCAAAAACATCTGGAGTGCCAAGGTTTGCCATCACTGATCTATATAGAGGAATCAGGACTTCCTTCCTCCTACTGGTGATACCTCTACTGATATAAAGATCTATATAGAGGAATCAAGACCTCCTTCCTCCTGTTGGTGATCACTCTAGTGATATAAAGATCTATATAGAGGAATCAGAACACAGAAACTTCTTCCTCCTGCTGGTGATCCCTCTAGTGATATAAAGATCTATATAGAGAAATCAGGACCTCCTTCCTCCTGCTGGTGATCCCTCCAGTGATATGAAGATCTATATAGAGGAATCAGGACCTCCTTCCTCCTGCTGGTGACCCCTCTAGTGATGACTACAGATTTATATGGAGGAATCAGGACTTCCTTCCTCCTACTGGTGATCCCGCTAGTGAAAACTAAAGATCTATATAGAGAAATCAGGACCTCCTTCCTCCTGCTGGTGATCCCTCCAGTGATGCATCCTAGAATTCTATTTGCTTTTCCCATTGCCTGATCACACTGTTTGCTCAAGTTGCAATTATCTGCAATAAGTACCACCAAAACTTTTTCCACTGTAGTGCTGGTTAGTACTGTACCCCCAATATTGCACTCTGTCAAGGGATTATTTTTCCCTAGGTGCATTATTTTACATTTAGAAACATTGAATTGCAGTTTCCACTGCTTTGACCAATCTTCCATGGATATCAACCTTATTGCACACCTTTGTACCATCAGCAAAAAGACAAACATTGCCACAAACCTTTAGTTATATCACTTACATATAGATTAAATAAAACAGAACCCAGTACAGAGACTTGTGGTACACCACTAATGACTGGTCTCTGTTCTGAGTGAACCCCATTTACAACCACACTCTAGTATTTATGCTTTAGCCAACTGCATATCCACTGACCTGAGTCCTAGCTTGTACAACTTTTGTATTCGATCATTATGTGGAACTGTATCAAATGCCTTTCTGAAATCAAGATATGGTATGTCCACAACACCGGTGATATAGTAGAAAAAAAACAAAAAAAAAAATCATATTAGTCTGACATGATCTTCCCTCAGTAAAGCCATGCTGCTTTGAGCCCAGCAAGTTCTGTGCTTATAAGTGTTCAATGATCCTTCTTTTCAGAAGTGATTCCATTAACCTAACTACAATTGATGTTAAACTCACTGGTCTGGTAATTGCCAGCTTCTACCATGCTGCCCTTTTTGTGGATAGGTACAATATTAGCTTTCCGCCAATCATGGGGAACTTCTCCTGTTAGAAGAGATCGATTAAAAATGATCCGTTAATGGTCCAACCACTTTTCCTCAAAGTTCTCTAAGAACTCTGGGATGAATACCATCAGGGCCCATTGCTTTATTAAGCTTTAGCCAAGCAAATTCCTCTGCTAACTCTTTCTCTAGAAATCCTAAAATAGAACCATTTTTTTTAAACATGACTAGCTTTTTATTTTAAGTTTACTTTTTAAACTGTAGTTATGCTTTAATTGAATCACTATTTTAGCAAAATAAATAAATACATAACGCTTATTTCATTTAAATAATGCTAATGAAAATAATAGTTGTATTTGTTTTTTACTGTCATGAAGAAAGGCAAAGGAATAGAAGCATCAAGGGCTTTGGTTTCCCATTGGTATTAAGCATGGCTCTGAATACTATAAATAGAGAGACTTTCTAAGCTCACAATCATTTCTATATTGCTTTTGGAAAAGCGATCATAACTAAGACATCCAAACCAAACTCTAGGCCTACTATTATAGATAGTATGTAGATGCTATTAGATTGTGTCATTATGCCAAGATAAAAAGAGTTCTCTGAAGCCCTCAGAAAGAAGGTTGTGGTTTCCTATATTGGTTAAGTACTTAAAAAGATCAACAAATTATTTTAAATTAAATCATTTACTGTAAGGAAAATCAGAGGTGTTGATTTTAAAATACTGATAATTTGTCCAGGACTGGCCAGCCCAGCAAATTCCATCAAAGAGCGGATCGTCAACTGCTGACATTCAGTGCAGGATCTCCAGGTAACTTTTGCAACAGTTGGAGTCAAAGTGCATGCCTCTACAATCCCAAAAAAGATTGCACTACTCTAACTGGTGCCAGGAAAAAAAAATGTTGCTATCCAAATAGAATATTAAAGCGAGACTACAGTTTTCAAACGAACTGTGTTGTTTGGGTCATATGGTAACCGTATACTCATTAAAACTAGACTTTGGTCCGAGGACAGTAAACATCCAAACACAGATCTATTTGCATTTTCATCATTATTTTTTACTACTTTGCCTCTTTGGATGTGTCTGGTACTTCCAAAGATTGAACAGGTTGAAACTAGCTCAGGTGTGAGCTTGGTTCTTTTTTTCCCCCACTTTTTTCATTCTATTTTTATTTTTTTCAAGCACAAATTACATACTGTAGAACAGCAAAAATAAATGTACACAAAGTCCCAGGTTCAGTACTGAGAAGAAACAGCAGGTAAAGAAATAAAGAGAAAACAAGGCTTGTTATTGACATGTAGGGTATAGCGTAGTACCATAACATTTTGGGGTCTTTGTGTGTAAGAAGGAACACATAGACATAAGAAATCAGCAACATAAGAATGTAATTATGTAGAGTACAAACATAATTTATTCCTCTCTACATCAACATATACAGAGAGAGAGTAGCATTAAATATAATGGAGTTAAATATAATACTCTAGATCAGTGATGGCGAACCTTGGCACTCCAGATGTTTTGGAACTACATTTCCCATGACGCTCAACTACACTGCAGAGTGCATGAGCATCATGGGAAATGTAGTTCCAAAACATCTGGGTTGCCAAGGTTCACCATCACTGCTCTAGAGAATCAGATATTACTAAAGCCCTGTACACACGATCAGTTTTACCAATGAAAACAGTCTGATGGACTTTTTTCATCTGACAAACCGATCGTGTATGGGTCCCATCGGTCTTTTTTCCACCAGTGATTAAAAATAGAACATGTTTTAAATTTATCAGATGGAGAAAAAAAAAAGAGAGCAAATTCCGATCGTCTGTGTGGAACTCCATCGGAGAAAAAACCCACGCATGCTCAGAATCAAGTTGACGCATGCTCAGAAGCATTGAACTTAATTTTTCTCGGCTCGTCTGAGTGTTTTACGTCATGATGTTTGGGACGGACGGATTTTCGACTAATGGTGTGTAGGCAAGACTGATGGAAGTCAGCTTAGTCGGAAATCCGATGGAAAAATCCATCAGATTTTATTCCATCGGAAATCCGACCGTGTGTACAGGGCTTTAGGAATACATCCCTGGGTAATATAAAAAAATGTGACTTAAAGGTCCATAGAGAAGGGCTGTTTATGGAAAAGAGCTGTTTATGGAAAAGAGGCACTTCTAATGTCCTATATTTAAGGATCCCCATTGTTTAACTATCTCAAGTCCAAACACTTTCACCCCCTTCCAGTCCAGGCCATTTTTTCAGCACACAGCACTGTGACAATACCTCAGTTATGCAACACTGTACCCAAATAAAACTATTATAATTTTTTGAAACAGATAGAGCTTTTTTTTGATTACCAGTTTTAATTTTTTGCTAAATAAACAAAAAATACAGAATAAAAAAAAAAATCTAGTTTTTCTTCTGAAATTAAAATTTTAAAAACAAATAATCTTTCTTTATAAATTTAGGTCAAAAAATATTATTCCACATTTCTTTGGTAAAAATATCCCAAATCAGCATACATTATTTAGGGTTTGTGAAAGTTATAGAGTCTACAAACTATGGTATATATTTATTTACTTCTGAAAATTTATCAATCTTGATGTACTGACTGTCTATTATATTTCTTAAAGTCCTAAAATGTCAGGACAGTACGAATACCCTGAAATTACCTCTTTTTGGAAAGTAGACAGTCCAAGGTATTTAATAAGAGGCACGATGAGTGTTTTGAAGTTACAATTTTTGTAAAATGAAGAAATTCAATACATTTTATTGCTCAAAGTTACAATTTTAGCAAATTTTTTTTCCCCACACACAGCATAGGCTTAGAATTACACCCCAAAACACATTCTGCTATGCCTCCCAAGTATAGAGAGAAGGATCTTGGGGCTTTCAAGGAGCACAAAATACGCATCTAATCTCCTGACTACCTATCACATTTTTGGAGGCCCTGGAGCAACACGGCAGTAGAAACACTTGCAAAATGACCACATTTTGGAATGCAAACACTCCAAGGTATTTTCTGAAAGTCATATTGAGTCTTTTGAAAATGTCCTTCTTTGCCACAAGTTTTTGGAATATGTAGAAATAAAATGAAAATATATTTTTTTAGCATGGGCAAACTTAGAATTACACCTCAAAAAACATTCTGCTACTCCCCTGAGCATGGCAATACCACATGCATGAGACTTTTTTAGTGTCTGGGCTGATTAGATACAGGACATTGTATCTTGTGGATCACACAAATCAACCAGATGTATCAAAACCTTGTGTACCTCTAAACAAATGATCAGAGAATATAACTTAGTGTAGAGACACATATAGCAGTCTCAGTTACTATAAACCATGCAAGCCTAGCATACTGGCTAATTTCTGCCTCCAGGAATGCCATATTCATTTGCCAGGAAGCACAGGAGTGCAGGAGGCTAAAGAAAGAACAAAGGAGTTCTGGTGGTTTCAGGAGTGCAGTTGTTTGCAGGAGTTGGAAGGGACTAGTGTCTTGCAGGAATGCAATAGGCAGAAATGTGGTCAATAAACAAGCCAGGGTAATGCAGGCAACAATCAGGGACACCAACAGTTTTAGGGTTCATTCACACATGAGATTAGAAGGTGGTAAAAGTCTTGTGGTTGAGTCCTGGTTTTACTGCCACTCAACCGCTACCCCCTTTAGCTACAGAGGCAAAGGCTGGGGGTGTACACATGCCACGGCTGCAATGCTTAGCTTTTATACTCCTTATATACCTATTGATTGTGACCCATTCAAGTAAATGAGGTTGCTTATGCGTGGTCCAAGTAGTAAAGTAGGTGGAGAGGAGCCAATACAATGATGGTATTTGATCCACTCTGCGGTTTTTATTTTTTGCGCTATAAACAAAAAAAGAGCGCCAATTTTGAAAATAAAACAATATTTTTTACTTTATGCTATAATAAATATCCCCAAAAAAATGTCTTCATCAGTTTAGGCCAATATGTATTCTTCTACATATTTTTGGTTAAAAAAAATCACAATAAGAGTATATTGATTGGTTTGCGCAGAAGTTATAGTGACTACAAAATAGGGAATAGATTTATGTAATTTTTATTATTTATTTATTTATTAGTAATGGCGACGATCTGCAATTTTTAGCGGGACTGTGACATTGCGGCGGACAGATCTGATATTTTTGGCACTTTTGTGGGACCAGTGACATTTATACAGCGATCAGCGCTAAAAATAGCCACTGATTACTGTATAAATGTCACTGGCAGGGAAGGGGTTAAACACTAGGGGGTGATCAAGGGGTTAAGTGTTCCCCAGGAGTGTACTGACTAGAGGAGGAGAGAGATCGCTGTTCCTAATCACTATAAACAACAGATCTGTCTCTACTCCCCTGACAGAACAGGTTTAGATTGACAGATCCCCGTTCTAGCTCTCTGAGGAGCGATCGCGGATGGCCAGCGGACATCGCGGCCGCCAGCCACGCGCATTGGCTCCAGCATCGTGCCGTGGGCGCGCGCACGCACGCGCCCCCATAGCTCTTAAAGTGGCGATTCGCATAGCCCTGCCAACCTGCCGCAGTATAATGACGGCAGCTGGTCGGCAAGCTGTTTAGGTACAAGTAAACAAGAACACAAATTACAAAAGAATAAACATAGAGTGTGCCTAGCATACAGTACATCTGGGCTGTTGGACGGAAATGTGTAAGCTGCCTCTTGCCTGAGGCAGAAGGACTTGTATACAATATTGTGAATCCTATTGCCCTATATTGTACACTATAGTAGATGGAATAGGATTTCCAGGGGAATCATGTATTACCCACAGTGGACCAAGATTCAGAGACCCAGGTGGGTGGTTTGGAAAGCTGCTGCTGAGATGGTGAGTTACAGATTAGGCCCCAGTTATGAAGTTGTTTATTGCCCTCTTTAGGTGTCAAAATGAGCATGATCTGACCTTGGTAGTTTGCCTAAATCTGTGTGGGGTAACCACCCTTTTAGGGGATGTTATCTCAAAGAGATGTAGTAACTGGAGCAAACTCTTTTGGATGTGATAGCAAGCTGGAGATTTTGGCAGCTGCTAGCAGTTGCTACTTAATGTGGTAAAAATTAATGTGGGCCGGTACATCTCTAGGAATTTAGGCCGGAAGATATTTAGGTTTCATAATTCCGTGGGCTCAATCAATGATGATGTCAGCCAGAGATAGGTTTGGACAGAGTTTTAGAAATAACTTCTGAAGGTATTGGATCACTTAGGTTTGATGGATTCTGGGATACCCCTGATTTTAATGTTATTTCTTCTGGACTAATGCCACGTACACACGACCGTTTTTAATGTCATTGAAAAAAACAAAGTTTTTCTCGATGTGATTCTTCTTAAGCCTGCCTTGCCTACACACTATCATGAAAAAAAATGCTCGAGCAAAGCGCAGTGAGGTACGAAATCTATGACGGCACTATAAAGGGGAAGTTCCATTCGGATGGCGCCACCCTTTGGGCTGCTTTTGCTGATCCTCGTATTATTAAAGTTTGGTGAGAGACGATTCGCGCTTTTCAGCCTCGTGCTCTTCAGTCCGTTACAGCGTGACGAATGTGCTATCTCCATTACGAACACTAGTTTTCCCAGAACGAGCGCTCCCGTCTCATCACTTGCTTCTGAGCATGTGCGGTTTTTTTTTCACGTCGTTAAAGCCTACACACAGCCATTTTTCATGACGAGAAAAACGACGAGAAAAATTAGAGCATGTTCCAAATTTTTAATGGCCATTTTTCACGTCGTGAAAAATACTCTGGAGCCCACACACGATCGTTTTTAATGACCAAATAAAAAAATGCCATTTTTCTCGTCATGAAAAACGGTCGTGTGTACGTGGCATTAGTGTCAACCATCTCATTAAAAGCTGAAGTGTACCCCCCATCTGCCTCTCTATGTGTTCAGTACGTTCTACTATCTTTTTGTAGAGACAAAAGCATGTTTTTTTATGTGTGTTCTTATGCAGGGCAATCAGAGGCAGCCATGGCAGCTAGAAAATCTAAGCTCTCTCCCTCTGTGCAGGTGTCAGTTTCAGTCCAGTGCTGACTTTTACTCACTAAAGCCTTGGAGGGAGATGATGAAGAAGAAGAAGAAGAAGAAGAAGAAGCTGCTCTTTTGGATCTGATCATATGTCTTTCAGAGAGTGGAGAATGGCAGATGGCAGGCATAGGTGTGCACAGCCGATTTCATTAGGGTGTGCACCCCAAAGGTAAAATACACATGCGCATGTATATGTGTATGTATATATGTATGTATATATATATATATATATATATATATATATACACAGCGCTAACCCCCATTTAACTGACTGGCTTGTTTTGTTTTGGGTCAAGCAATTTACCTCCATGGCTTCTGTTGTCAGGGTATAGACAATCTCTAGAAAAAGTCAATGTCCACACCAATGTAAAAACTAAACAGGAAGGCTTTATTTTCCTTTTCTTACTGTGGGAACTTGTAGAGAAAGCAGGAAACAAGAGAAGTAGAGGGGAAGGTTCAGGCACGCATTACTAAAGGCACAACGTCGCCACTCAAGCCTGAGTGGGTATTGCTCACCCGGATAGTCCAGTTCACTGGTCCTAGCAGCCGGGATGATGCACGGATCAACTTTATCTAAGAATTTAGGGATGCGATCAGGAATCCTCTGCCACAGGATTATCAAAGTCCCGAACCTCCCAGCCAAGCAATAGAGAGAACCTTTATGCCAGATTGGCATATTGCAGGGCTTATAGTAATGGATCCCTTCTTAGGTGAGTCTCCAGGCCTCCTCCCGAGACAGCAGTACGGTCGCCAGTCTCCTCTGGTTCAGATACTCCCCTAGCCTCCTTCCCTAAGAGTGGGCTTCCCGCAGTTGGGCAGCTTGGGATCCATTCCAAAGGCACAGGCCCCAGCCAGCAGAGCTGGGCCTACCAGGCAGCGATGCAGCCTCGGGCTGAAGGTGCCCGGGGCTGGAACACACGCATGCACCCCGTGTCATGCGGGGCACGAGGCGTGCACACAGGAACCACCTCTGCTAATGGTGTCCGCCCCTTATGTACCCTCTCCCAGCATGCACAGCAGGATAACCACGCCCACTGCACGGCTGCCGAGAGAGGACACCCAGTGTGGTGTGATACCCCTGTATTCCAGCCTGGGCCGGTGATGGCAGTGCCACCTACAGGCGAACAGGGAATATAACTGCCAGGCAGTATCACACCCATAGCAGAAGCAAATTTCAACACAATTATCCAGGTCTGAGCCCAACTACTGGCTCAGACTACCCCTAAATTTGCACACAGCGTCCCAACCATTTGGGAAGGGCGCTACACACACCCCCTCCAGAAAAGACACTGTCCCCAGTCGCTGAGGAGAACAAAATCCTTCAATCCTGAAGATTTTGAGAAAAACACAAACATTTCCATGCGCCTGAACCAAAATTTTGGAAGGGAGAATGAAAAGAAGAGAGAAAGCACACAAGATAACATTACAATAATTGACATAGCTCTCCAGATATGACATTTAAATTTTCATATGCAAAAATACACACCACCCATTACTGACTATCTACCCCACCCCATTCTCCGGTGGTCTTGATAGTAGCTCTGGTACCTGCAAGAAAACACAGACAACATGCATAGAAAATGCAAACACCCTAACCACTAATCATATTCTATATACAGAGAAGCAAACTGTTTCCCCAAGAGGAAGCAGTTCCCTCCTTAAAAAAGTTTTGAATTGTTAAGCCTAGCATAAAAGTTTTTCTCATCCTAAGTGCTTTAATGAACCAAAAAAAACTCTATTTCTGCAGACCACTGCCACCTAGTGTCTGCAGAGTTATAACGTCCTTCTACTGGTTACGCATGGGCTGCAACACATACACAAAAAACATCCCACTGTTGACCACGACGTTCTCTTACCACAATATCCTGACTGACTAATCCCCAGAGTTCTTTCAGAGGGAAAAAAAAACAAACACGCTCTCCGTCTTTTCCTCTTCAAGAGCAATGAACCTCTTTTCAGTAGAGGACAAAGTCACCTCGATCCAAGGTACAGTTCACCCGTGAAGGGACAGGAAATAAATTAGCAAAGTCAAGCTCCTATCTCAAAAAAAAAAAAGTGTCACAGGTAAAAGCTTGGATTTGGGAGGGTTACAAGTCTTCCGCGCTCATCCCGGGTAGTAATAGAATATACAATGTCCTTTCTCTCCGGGCAGCAAATTACAACTTGGTCAGCGTGGATGTGACAGCCATAGTTCCAGTCCCGGCGGCAACTCCTGAACCGGTCAGTCATGGCAGCTGAATGGTCAAAGTTCCTGTACGGCTTGGGCACTTGAAGATAGTCCCAGATTGTGTCCCCGTACCACTGTTCATGGCAAGACTCAATTTCAAACATTAGTTCCTTGGGTACATAAGGGAACTCCAAGCCGTACTCAGTGGCCACCCTTTTCATAAGGATCCGCTGCAGGCGAGCAAGTTTAGGCAGAGATGCAGGGGTTCCCGTTCCAGGTATCACATACGAATCCGGGGACTTCCGGACCAAAGCCGTAGCAGGCTCTGGCAAAAGTCGTTCACTCAACACAGGTACAGCCTTCTCTGTTAAAGCAGAGACTTCCACCCGGGGTGTGGTGTCCCCAGAGCTCATGGGCGATCCCTTTCGAAGGCTGCGGGTCGGGATAACACTTTTCACATTGTCCTATCCCTTTCTGAGGAAGATCTCGTCAATCTCCACATCCTCCCCAACATCGGATGAAGATTCAATGTCCGAAGAATCCACCTCCTCAGCAGGCAGGTAATTCCCCACATTGACAGTCACTTTTCCCCCAGCCTTCTTACCGTCTCCTGACGCGGACTTCTCGGGTATTTTCCCGCTCTTGAAGTCCGCTTTCCGACAGGCACTGGGGCAGGCTTCGACCGCGGCCGCGGGAGGCCTTGACATATCCCCCCTTCCTTTTCGCTGGCAGGATACAGACTTCAGTGGCGGAGGCAGCGTCCGTCGCGGTATCCGCCGATGGCTCTACAGCGGCGGGGCATCTTCTCCGGATACATCCGTAGTAGCCAATGAAATGCGCGTGGGCTTGGCTGTAGGGGTATAGGCAACTTTCTCTGAAGTAACGGTGCCTGTAACCCAGTTGACCCGGTAAGCTCGGGGTGCTTCGGTGGGCTGGTCCACCTCGAAAAGGAACTCCCCGCAGAACAAGCATTGTCCAAACGGGTGCAGCTGCACAGCTAGTCCATCACATTTAGGACAGAGCATGCCCAGGGCCTCCGCATCTCGACGCGTGTACAACGCGAAGCGGCCCCGGGGCTTGAGCCGGATCCCTGTATCAGTCAGCGGGGCTGCAAGCTGAGCAACATCCATGGAAGTAGTCACGGGAAACATCCGGGGTCCTGACATGGCTGAGGCCCATGGAAGTAAAGACATGTCGTTCCTCTTGCTCGATCCAAACTCTCTCTGCTCCTTGGCACCAAATGCACCGACGTGTATCACGCAGGTTGCGGGAACTCCTCCCCCCTTTCTCTTCCTGCATGTAGCTCGCAGAATTTTCTTCCTCTGGATCCGCCCACGAACTACGCAGTTAGAAAAACAGAACAGTTCTGTGCCCCTTAACCCCTTCTTCTTGTTCAAAGTACAGTAACACAGTCCAACTTCCTCAATGGCCGACTTTTTCCAAACCATAGAAAGCAATCCAATTGCGGGAGGTAGCTGCAAATCCCGGACTCAAGCCCCCACGTGCAGCGCTTACCCCCATTTAAGGGACCGGCTTGTTTTGTTTTGGGTCATGCAAACTACCTCCATGGCTTCCGTTGTCAGGGTATAAAAAGTCTCTAGGAAAAGTAAATGTCCACACCAATGTAAAACATAAAAAGGAAGGCTTTATTTTCCTTTTCTTGCTGTGAGAAAGCAGGAAACAAGAGAAGTAGAGGGGAAGGTTCAGGCACGCAACACTAAAGGCACAACGTCGCCACTCAAGCCTGAGTGGGTATTGCTCACTCGGATAGTCCCGTTTACTGGTCCTAGCAGCTGGGAAGATGCACGGATCAACTTTATCTGAGAATTTAGGGATGCGATCAGGAATCCTCTGCCACAGGATTATCAAAGTCCCGAACCTCCCAGCCAAGCAATAGAGAGAACCTTTATGCCAGATTGGCGTATTGCAGGGCTTGTAGTAATGGATCCCTTCTTAGGTGAGTCTCCAGACCTCCTTCCGAGACAGCAGTGCCGTCGCCAGTCTCCTCTGGGGCAGATCCTCCCCTGGCCTCCTTACTTAAAAGTGGGCTTCCCGCAGGTGGGCAGCTTGGGATCCCTTCCAAAGGCATAGGCCCCAGCCAGCAGAGATGGGCCTACCAGGCAGTGATGCAGCCTTGGGCTGAAGGTGCCCGGGGCTGGAACACACCCATGCACCACGTGCCATGCGGGCCACGAGGCGTGCATACAGGAACCACCTCTGCTAATGGTGTCCGCCCCTTATGTACCCTCCCCAGCAAGCACAGCGGGCTAACCACGCCCACTGCACGGCTGCCGAGAGAGGACACCCAATGTGGTGTGATACCCCTGTATTCCAGCCTGGGCCAGTGGTGGCAGTGCCACCTACAGGCGAACAGGGAATAAAACTGACAGGCAGTATAACACCCAGAGCAGAAGCAAATTTCAACACAATTATCCAGGTCTGAGCCCAACTTCTGGCTCAGACTACCCCTAAATTTACACATAGCTTCCCAATCATTTGGGAAGGGCGCTACACATATATATATATATATATATATATATATATATATATATATATATATATATATATATAGCACCCTCTAGTTAGTGAGTGCTAGAAGTGAGGTTTTTTTTACGGGGTAGGAAAATTTGGGCAGGCCTAGCTGGTGGCTAGGCCTGTTTGTTTTCATTCTGGGCTGGGACTGGCTCAGGGAGATTTGGGTGACTGGCAGATGGCATCACCATCACCTCCCCCTTCCTTCTAGAAGGTCCTGGAAGGAGAGGAGAGGGGTAGAGGTGGAGCTGCTTGAGGTATCTGGGGAACCTTGACAAATCCCCAACTTGTATTGGCAGGGGGCAGGTCTCCTTAAGTGCCTGTGGTCAGCCCAGCTGGGGAGGAGTTGTCAGGTGGAAGAGCTGGAGTGAGAGGATGTGGAGGCTGTCGGGCCCATGGGGAGCTTGCCAGTCTGGGGGGGGGTAACTCTGGGCCGGGGTCGGGTGCATCCGAGAGGAATGATGAGATCCCGGAATCAGAGGCACATGAGAGAGCAGGAGAGAGTACAGTGGGAGAGAACACTCTAAGAGTCTCCAGGAGGACTACTGGAGGGCTGGTGAGTGAGCACAGTAGGGAGGACTCTGAGGGCACGCCTGAGCGAACTGGGAAATTGCAGTTTGAGAGATGGGTGCAGAACCAGTGGAGAGAGGACTGTGGAAAAGGGCAGTGGAAATGGGTCTTTTCAGCGGCCCTTTACTTTTTAGGAGTGTTATGTGCCTAAATTTAGGGGTTGGCCTGAGCTGGTAGCCAGGCTTGGATCACTTTGATTGCTAGGTATTTGCTTCTGCCTATGTGATGCTTCTGGGGGAAAGGCTCCCTGTGGCCTGTAGGTGGCGCTGCCATATCAGGTCAGGGTTGAGCCAGGGGTGGCATTGCTGCGCCTTAGGGTGTCCTCTCTTTGCACCGGTACAGTGGGCATGGTCGGCCTGCTGTGCATGCTGAGAGAGGGTACATAAGGGGCAGACGCCATATTTTTAGGAGAGTCGGAGTGGGGGTTGAGGAGTTGGATTCGAGAGTGGAGGAGCCCGAGGGGTCTGGCCCTCGGGGGGAGCGAGGACTGACCGAGAAGTCTCGGACACCTTTGGCCCGAGGCTGCAACGTTCCAGGTAGGCCCAGTACCTTTAACTGGGTCTACAATTCACCCAGGTGAGGGTGCCCGCTCTGACCCAGAGGAAGCCAGGGGAGGATCGGTCCCACTGAGGAGATGAGTAATGGAAGATTGCTGTCTCGGGAGAGGCCTGGTGACCTGTCAGAGGGAAGGATTCTTTATTCAGGAAAGCTAACCTGTAGAGTGCCCATTGGCATTATCCTGTTCTTAAAGTCTACAGAGGTTAGAGGATCTCCTGCACCCATCCCTGGAGGGGATAGGGTGACAGAACTGTTGGAGCTCCACACCGGCTGCTAGGACTGTGAGAGAGGACTATCTGGGTGAGCTAAACCCACTCAGGATCGAGTGGCGACGAAGTTACTGGTTGTGCCTGGATCTAATCCCTTACACTTATTCTTTCCTTCATCCATCTGTCCCCATCTACTATGCAGCAAATAGAAAATAAACTCTTTGTTGGAGTTAAAGTGTTTCTGGACATTGGCTTCTTTGGGGGAAGAAATAAAGACTTGACCCCATAATCTGGGGAAGAGAACCAGTGGAAGAAGGTAACTCGCTGCAGGACCCAAAATTTGTGAAAACCGCTTAACCTCTTCAAACGTGAGGGTACGGGCATATAGCACGGTGTGCCTTGACTTGCAAGTGAGCCAGGCGAGAAAAAGGTCCGTGTGCTATACGTGGGGGCTCTAGTCCGGGATTATATACTTTGCAGCTACCCCTGAAGCTGGACTTTATGTTTTTCCCTGATGTGATTCTTTGGAGGCCGGCCATTTCGGGAAAAAGTGAACTGCGTCACAGGCCAAGACCTATGCTGGATCTTCTATCTGCGTAGTTCGTGGGCATGTCTGAAGTATAGAAAAGCCAGAGAGCTACGTGCAGAAAGAGAAGAAAAGGGGGAGGAGCCCCCGCCAAATTGTGTTGCACGTGGCAGTTTGGCGCCAAGGGACAGTACGAGCTGAACTAGTGAAGAAGCACCATGTCTGCCGCCCCATGGAATTCTGTTTCACCGGGACCATGGATGTTCCCACCTACTACAGCCATGGACATTGTTTCTTTTGCTGCCCCCCTGATGGATACAGGGATTCGGCTCAAACCTAGGGGCTGCTTCACGCTTTATACGTGCAGGGATGCGGAGGCCCTGGGCATGCTCTGTCCTATGTGCCAAGGACTGGCGCTGCAGCTTTGGCCTTTTGGAAGGTGTGCTACGTGTGGAGAGTTTATTTTTGAAGTGGACCAGCCGACTGAGAAACCAAAGGGTTACCGGGTCAACTGCCTTACAGGTTTCGCTACTCTGGAAGAGGAAACCAGTACTCCCACAGCCAAGCCCACGCGCACCACTCCGACTGCCATGGATGTGAAGGATGGAGTTTCGACCATTGCGGAGCTTGCAACGGAGGTCATTGCGGATGCTGTCTCCATTACAACAGAGAACTCTCTCCCACCCGCCAAGTGGAAGGTGGGATACGTAAAGGCCTCCCGCAGCCGTGGTCGAAGCCTGCCCCAGCGCATTCCCCTGAACCGGATCTTCAAGCCGGAGGGACCTCCAGGAGATCCGTATCGGTGGAAGGTAAGGAGGCTGGGAGAAACGGGGCATTGACTTTGTTGGAGAGGGAAGGAAAGCCCACACCCCACGCTACATGGGATGTGTGGACAACCAGCCCGCCAAGACCCTCCATTTTCAGGGACGTTGTGTCTGTCTCAACCGCCAGTTATCTACCAGCGGAGAAGTATAATACTTCTGAGTTGGACTCATCTTCAGATGTGGGAGATGATCGTGATGTGGATGAAGTATTTGAAAAAAAGGGTTGGGTTAGAATCCCAGCAACTTCACCCCGCAGTATAGGTGAAGTTTCATTAATAGACTCTGGGGAAACTACACCCCGAGTGGAAGTCTCTACTGCAAGGGAGGAGACTGATTCTACGCCTGCTTTGCCAGCTCTGGCGTCTTCTGTGCCTGCCATTGCGGATGTCCGGGCACCATTGCGGCCACCTTTACCGCCGCTGGAGCCTGCACCATTGAGAAGGTCTCCGGACGCCATTGTCTTCCCAGGAGCAGGAGATCGAACCACCATGCCACCTCTAGCCCGGTTGCAACGGCTCCTACACAAAAAGGTCGCCGCTGACTATGGTTGGGAATATCCCTATTGGATACAAATGGAGGTGTTGTATCACAGCACAGAGTGGTATCTGTGGATAACAACATAAAATAAAAAAGTGTGCCACATCCTGAAATTAATTGAATATTAGAAAGATATCGGGGACTTGGACTTTTTAGGCACGATACAAAGAATTTTGATTATAAAGATATAAATTTATTAAACATAGATTAGGATATAAACAATTTTGTTGAGAAAGCCCACATTGTTGAGTCAATACAACAGTACCGTCATAGTATAAGGAAACCATATCCCTCAATGGAATAAATATAGGAATTACAACATTGTTCCATACAATACATATTCCAACAAATAGATGAGGTAGGGTAAAGGCGGTAGATGTTGTTGAATAAGATGTTATATTCGCTCTCGCTCGACAAGTTCTGCGTGCAGTCACGCTTCTTCAGGAGCATTGCAAGTGAACTGAACAAAAAATATTTAAAACAAAAGACAGATAAGCATTTTTATATAAATAAGTATAACAATATAACAAGCATAATGTATTATTAGATGGACACCATGTTGCCATACCCCTAGGTGCATCAGCGCCAAACTGAATACCCACCAGGGTGACAAGGAAACAAAGGGCAACTATGGGGGCGTGCATATAGTAAGTACATAAGAATAGGCTCTAGGGTCCAGTTAAGTATGAAGGCCATACAGAGTAGTTACAAGGGGCATCAGCCATGGCAAAAAAGCCACATATCGGCGGATGTCTCACCTCTAAATGGCTAGTTGGCACCATATAAAATTGTAATAATTGTTATTGTCAAATGGTTCTAGAAAAAACCTTTTACGTATAGATATGCCCATTCAAGGATATAATGTACTTCATGAACTTACTGTGGATCTATGAGTAGTGTTCCTACAGTACTAGAACAGCCAATGATATAGTAAGATGAACACAAAAGCAGGAGGATAAAAGGTGCTGATAGCCAGGGGAACATAAAGGACGTTTTTCCTAAAATAAGAAAAGGGGTTGTTATTAGACTTGTGCACAACAGAAAAATTAGTTTAGTTTCGGTTCGTTTCTTGTGCACAACGGAAAAATTTGTTTAGTTTTGGTTTGTTTCTTTTCGGTCCTGTTGATTCGTAATTGTTCGTAATTTTGCTAGACGGGATTTTTCGTGTTCGGACTAATTCGTACTTTCGGTAGAATACATTGTTTTTCGTTTGATTCTGGACACAACTCCTACTTTTGTAACTTTTTTTGGGTTTGTTGATTCGTAATTTTCCGCGTCTCTCTCACAACGACGCTGCCTATTATGCCTAATGTGCTTCGAATGGATTTGTACTTTTCTAAATACATTGCGGTTGTTTGTAACGATTCAAAATCTCGTATTTTACTTTCGTTTTTTACATGCGGCTATAGCCTCCGCCCCTGTACACCATTTTGAGAGGGAGTTCAGCACGGTGAGGGAGAAGCAGAGAGCAGAGCAGAGTGTTATTGTGCTTCGAATGGATTCGTACATTCGTAACTTTTTTCATAACGAATTATGCCGAAGACATTCGGGCATTCGCTATTTGCGATATAATTTATTTTGGATTCGGTTTTATTCGTAATTGCTTTGCTCGGAAATTCGAATGCTTCCGAATGTCGAAAAGTTGCTAAATTCGGACGAATTTCGATTAGTTACGAAACGAATTGCACAAGCTTAGTTGTTATAAACCTTTAACACAATATAGAGTGCCATTACTGATTTTAGGTTGCAGCACCGTATAACAAATAAAACTCACCTAGTTAAAAAGGTATTAACACGCTGGGCTAGTTGGCTGTGGACAGTATAGCTGATTATAACCATGCATTAGAGTATTTTTGCAAAAATAGGACAGGTAAATCAGAGAGACACAGATTTGTCCTGAATCCTCCTAGTGGGACAAGCCATATGGCTGTAATACTAGCCAAAGCCGATGGGTGAGCCTAAATATGGGATTATAAGGAAAAAAAGAAAAAAGAAGAAAGACCGCCATAAGCATGGTATACAATATTCTAAAAATAAAAGCACAGATTGCGGAAGGTATTAAGGAAGTGTACCTGATTAGGGATGAGCTTCGTGTTCGAGTCGAACATACGTTCGACTCGAACATCGGCTGTTCGATCGTTCGACGAAGATCGAACGATTTGGGCCGTTCGCGCCAAATTCGAGTGACGCGAACGGCCCACAATGCACTACGCCATCGCAGTGTCATCCAGGCGCTGTGATTGGCCAAGCATGCACTGTGACCCCGCATGCTTGGCCAATCACAGCGCCGGCAGCGAGGAGAGCAATGATTGGCCACAGGCAGGATGCCTGTGGCCAATTATTGCTGAGGGTGTTTAGTACACGCCCCACACTATAAAAGGCCGCCAGCACGGCGGCCTAGTGTAGTGTGTTCCGGAGCAGGGATAGAGCAGCATAGGCAGGGACAGTGACTTTTATTTCTTTCTTGCTTAACCTGGATTCCTTTAGTTTAGGGAAAGAGAAGGATAGGTAGGGAGAGTGTCAGTGTGTTTTGTGCTTGTGCTATATTGTGCTTAAAAAAAACATTTTTTCTAGGGACAGAAAACTGTAGGTAGGGAGAGTGTGTCAGTTTCTTTCACTGTCAAAGTCCTTGTTTCCAGGGACCTGGAAGGACAGTGAGTGAATTCTCCTTGTGCTAAATTGTGCTTAAAAAAAACATTTTTTCTAGGGACAGAAAACTGTAGGTAGGGAGAGTGTGTCAGTTTCTTTCACTGTCAAAGTCCTTGTTTCCAGGGACCTGGAAGGACAGTGAGTGAATTCTCCTTGTGCTAAATTGTGCTTAAAAAAAACATTTTTTCTAGGGACAGAAAACTGTAGGTAGGGAGAGTGTGTCAGTTTCTTTCACTGTCAAAGTCCTTGTTTCCAGGGACCTGGAAGGACAGTGAGTGAATTCTCCTTGTGCTAAATTGTGCTTAAAAAAAACATTTTTTCTAGGGACAGAAAACTGTAGGTAGGGAGAGTGTGTCAGTTTCTTTCACTGTCAAAGTCCTTGTTTCCAGGGACCTGGAAGGACAGTGAGGTAATTCTCCTTGTGCTAAATTGTGCTTAAAAAAAACATTTTTTCTAGGGACAGAAAACTGTAGGTAGGGAGAGTGTGTCAGTTTCTTTCACTGTCAAAGTCCTTGTTTCCAGGGACCTGGAAGGACAGTGAGTGAATTCTCCTTGTGCTAAATTGTGCTTAAAAAAAACATTTTTTCTAGGGACAGAAAACTGTAGGTAGGGAGAGTGTGTCAGTTTCTTTCACTGTCAAAGTCCTTGTTTCCAGGGACCTGGAAGGACAGTGAGTGAATTCTCCTTGTGCTAAATTGTGCTTAAAAAAAACATTTTTTCTAAGGACAGAAAACTGTAGGTAGGGAGAGTGTGTCAGTTTCTTTCACTGTCAAAGTCCTTGTTTCCAGGGACCTGGAAGGACAGTGAGTGAATTCTCCTTGTGCTAAATTGTGCTTAAAAAAAACATTTTTTCTAGGGACAGAAAACTGTAGGTAGGGAGAGTGTGTCAGTTTCTTTCACTGTCAAAGTCCTTGTTTCCAGGGACCTGGAAGGACAGTGAGTGAATTCTCCTTGTGCTAAATTGTGCTTAAAAAAAACATTTTTTCTAGGGACAGAAAACTGTAGGTAGGGAGAGTGTGTCAGTTTCTTTCACTGTCAAAGTCCTTGTTTCCAGGGACCTGGAAGGACAGTGAGTGAATTCTCCTTGTGCTAAATTGTGCTTAAAAAAAACATTTTTTCTAGGGACAGAAAACTGTAGGTAGGGAGAGTGTGTCAGTTTCTTTCACTGTCAAAGTCCTTGTTTCCAGGGACCTGGAAGGACAGTGAGTGAATTCTCCTTGTGCTAAATTGTGCTTAAAAAAAACATTTTTTCTAGGGACAGAAAACTGTAGGTAGGGAGAGTGTGTCAGTTTCTTTCACTGTCAAAGTCCTTGTTTCCAGGGACCTGGAAGGACAGTGAGTGAATTCTCCTTGTGCTAAATTGTGCTTAAAAAAAACATTTTTTCTAGGGACAGAAAACTGTAGGTAGGGAGAGTGTGTCAGTTTCTTTCACTGTCAAAGTCCTTGTTTCCAGGGACCTGGAAGGACAGTGAGTGAATTCTCCTTGTGCTAAATTGTGCTTAAAAAAAACATTTTTTCTAGGGACAGAAAACTGTAGGTAGGGAGAGTGTGTCAGTTTCTTTCACTGTCAAAGTCCTTGTTTCCAGGGACCTGGAAGGACAGTGAGTGAATTCTCCTTGTGCTAAATTGTGCTTAAAAAAAACATTTTTTCTAAGGACAGAAAACTGTAGGTAGGGAGAGTGTGTCAGTTTCTTTCACTGTCAAAGTCCTTGTTTCCAGGGACCTGGAAGGACAGTGAGTGAATTCTCCTTGTGCTAAATTGTGCTTAAAAAAAACATTTTTTCTAGGGACAGAAAACTGTAGGTAGGGAGAGTGTGTCAGTTTCTTTCACTGTCAAAGTCCTTGTTCCAGGGACCTGGAAGGACAGTGAGGTAATTCTCCTTGTGCTAAATTGTGCTTAAAAAAAACATTTTTTCTAGGGACAGAAAACTGTAGGTAGGGAGAGTGTGTCAGTTTCTTTCACTGTCAAAGTCCTTGTTTCCAGGGACCTGGAAGGACAGTGAGGTAATTCTCCTTGTGCTAAATTGTGCTTAAAAAAAACATTTTTTCTAGGGACAGAAAACTGTAGGTAGGGAGAGTGTGTCAGTTTCTTTCACTGTCAAAGTCCTTGTTTCCAGGGACCTGGAAGGACAGTGAGTGAATTCTCCTTGTGCTAAATTGTGCTTAAAAAAAACATTTTTTCTAGGGACAGAAAACTGTAGGTAGGGAGAGTGTGTCAGTTTCTTTCACTGTCAAAGTCCTTGTTTCCAGGGACCTGGAAGGACAGTGAGTGAATTCTCCTTGTGCTAAATTGTGCTTAAAAAAAACATTTTTTCTAGGGACAGAAAACTGTAGGTAGGGAGAGTGTGTCAGTTTCTTTCACTGTCAAAGTCCTTGTTTCCAGGGACCTGGAAGGACAGTGAGTGAATTCTCCTTGTGCTAAATTGTGCTTAAAAAAAACATTTTTTCTAGGGACAGAAAACTGTAGGTAGGGAGAGTGTGTCAGTTTCTTTCACTGTCAAAGTCCTTGTTTCCAGGGACCTGGAAGGACAGTGAGTGAATTCTCCTTGTGCTAAATTGTGCTTAAAAAAAACATTTTTTCTAGGGACAGAAAACTGTAGGTAGGGAGAGTGTGTCAGTTTCTTTCACTGTCAAAGTCCTTGTTTCCAGGGACCTGGAAGGACAGTGAGTGAATTCTCCTTGTGCTAAATTGTGCTTAAAAAAAACATTTTTTCTAGGGACAGAAAACTGTAGGTAGGGAGAGTGTGTCAGTTTCTTTCACTGTCAAAGTCCTTGTTTCCAGGGACCTGGAAGGACAGTGAGGTAATTCTCCTTGTGCTAAATTGTGCTTAAAAAAAACATTTTTTCTAGGGACAGAAAACTGTAGGTAGGGAGAGTGTGTCAGTTTCTTTCACTGTCAAAGTCCTTGTTTCCAGGGACCTGGAAGGACAGTGAGTGAATTCTCCTTGTGCTAAATTGTGCTTAAAAAAAACATTTTTTCTAGGGACAGAAAACTGTAGGTAGGGAGAGTGTGTCAGTTTCTTTCACTGTCAAAGTCCTTGTTTCCAGGGACCTGGAAGGACAGTGAGTGAATTCTCCTTGTGCTAAATTGTGCTTAAAAAAAACATTTTTTCTAGGGACAGAAAACTGTAGGTAGGGAGAGTGTGTCAGTTTCTTTCACTGTCAAAGTCCTTGTTTCCAGGGACCTGGAAGGACAGTGAGTGAATTCTCCTTGTGCTAAATTGTGCTTAAAAAAAAACATTTTTTCTAGGGACAGAAAACTGTAGGTAGGGAGAGTGTGTCAGTTTCTTTCACTGTCAAAGTCCTTGTTTCCAGGGACCTGGAAGGACAGTGAGTGAATTCTCCTTGTGCTAAATTGTGCTTAAAAAAAACATTTTTTCTAGGGACAGAAAACTGTAGGTAGGGAGAGTGTGTCAGTTTCTTTCACTGTCAAAGTCCTTGTTTCCAGGGACCTGGAAGGACAGTGAGGTAATTCTCCTTGTGCTAAATTGTGCTTAAAAAAAACATTTTTTCTAGGGACAGAAAACTGTAGGTAGGGAGAGTGTGTCAGTTTCTTTCACTGTCAAAGTCCTTGTTTCCAGGGACCTGGAAGGACAGTGAGTGAATTCTCCTTGTGCTAAATTGTGCTTAAAAAAAACATTTTTTCTAGGGACAGAAAACTGTAGGTAGGGAGAGTGTGTCAGTTTCTTTCACTGTCAAAGTCCTTGTTTCCAGGGACCTGGAAGGACAGTGAGTGAATTCTCCTTGTGCTAAATTGTGCTTAAAAAAAACATTTTTTCTAGGGACAGAAAACTGTAGGTAGGGAGAGTGTGTCAGTTTCTTTCACTGTCAAAGTCCTTGTTTCCAGGGACCTGGAAGGACAGTGAGGTAATTCTCCTTGTGCTAAATTGTGCTTAAAAAAAAAATTTTTTCTAGGGACAGAAAACTGTAGGTAGGGAGAGTGTGTCAGTTTCTTTCACTGTCAAAGTCCTTGTTTCAAGGGACAGAGAAGGACACCTGAAGGTAGCCCTTATTGCTTTTTTCCCATCTCCCTGCAGGCCATCTATTAGAATGTCTGGAAGGCAAACAAGGAGAGGCAGACAGTCAGGAGGCAATAAAAGAGGGCAAGCAGGCTCTGTGTCTGGGGGCAACAGTGCTGGTCGTGGACGCGGTGCATTGTCATCAGCACATGGCCATGGGACACGCTTGTCCTTCTTTTCGGCAGCTGGACATGTTGAGCCACATCATGCCGAAGACTTGGTAGAGTGGATGACCAAGCCCTCCTCCTCCTCCTCATCCTCTCTCACCCAGGCTCAGGGTACTGGAAAAGCAGCTGCCAAAGCGTCCTCTTCCCTGGTATCAATGTCAGACTCATCATCAGTCACTCCTTCCCTAGACCCACCATGTCCTCCTCCTGAGGAGTCCCCCGAACTGTTTCAGCACAGTGTTGGGTACATGCTCCAGGAGGATGCCCAGCGTTTCGAAGGGTCTGATGATGAAACCCAGCTAGAGGAAGGCAGTAGCGTGAGAGCAGACAGAGGGGATGCTCAAGAAGGACACCAATCTGGCAGTCATGTTCCAGCAGCTGCAGCATACTGCCAGATTGGCTCCAGTGATGAGGAGGGAGGTGATGATGAGGTCACTGACTCCACGTGGGTGCCTAATAGGAGAGAGGAGGAGGAGGAGGATGAGGAGGAGGCACATCTCCAACGAGGCAGGATGCCCTTTGGTGGCCAGCGTAAGGGCAGTACACCGACGGAATCACACCGCAGAGCTCCGCCTGTGCAGGGCGCTGCCTCTGCCCGTCATTCAAAAAGTTCTTTGGTGTGGGCCTTTTTTGAGGCTAGTGCATCAGATCGCACAGCTGCTGTTTGCAACATATGTCTCAAGCGTATATCGCGTGGCCAAAACATCAGCCGCTTGGGTACCACATGCCTGACCAGACATATGTTGACCTGCCATGCAGCTCGTTGGCAAGCCTACCTCAAAGACCCACACCAAAGAACAAAGCGGACCTCTCCTTGCACCGCATCAGCTGGGATCTCCAACCCCACTATAACTTCAGTCCTCTCTGAAACATGCACTGAGAGGAATGAAGGTGTAGAATTAGGTGTGTCACAGCCAAGTACTTGCGGCCACTCTGCTAGCAGTACACCGACGTCCGATTCTAGCAGGCAAATTGCCCTGCCCCAGCTGCTGGACCGTCGAAAGAAGTTCACTCCCAGCCATCCACATGCCCAGCGGTTGAATGCTAGCTTGGCTAAATTGCTAGCGCTTCAACTGCTGCCTTTTCAGTTGGTAGACTCGGCCCCCTTCCGTGAGTTTGTGCAATGTGCGGTTCCTCAGTGGCAGGTTCCCAAACGCCACTTTTTCTCACGGAAGGCTATTCCGGCTCTCTACCGGCATGTGGAAGGCAATGTCTTGGCCTCGCTGGACAGGGCGGTCAGCGGTAAGGTGCATATTACCGCTGACTCATGGTCCAGCAGGCATGGACAGGGACGTTACCTTTCTTTCACGGCCCATTGGGTCACTCTTTTGGCAGCTGGGAAGGATGCAGGACAAGGTGCAGTAGTGTTGGAGGTTGTCCCACCGCCACGCCTCCAAAATGCTACTACTGGTTGTGACACACCTCTCTCCTCCACCCCCTCCTCTTCTTCTTCCTCCATGGCCTCTTCCTGTGGTTTGTCCTATGAACCAGCGGTGCTCCGTAGCCGTTCACGGGGCTACGCAAGTACGCAGGCAAAAAGATGCCATGCCGTGCTTGCGCTGGTGTGTTTGGGGGACAGAAGCCACACTGGGGCAGAGGTCCTGTCTGCTCTGCAGGGCCAGGCCGAGAGGTGGTTGACGCCACGCCAGCTTAAGCCAGGAAAGGTGGTTTGCGACAATGGCACCAACCTCCTCTCCGCCCTCCGACAGGGACAACTGACCCATGTGCCCTGTGTGGCTCACGTCCTTAACCTGGTGGTGCAGCGGTTCTTGGGCAGGTACCCGGGCTTACAGGATGTCCTGAGGCAGGCCAGGAAAGTCTGTGTGCATTTCCGCAGATCTTATAATGCCAGTGCTCGCCTGGCTGAGCTGCAAAAGGAGTTGAACCTGCCCAAGAACCGCCTTATATGTGACATGCCCACCAGGTGGAACTCAACGTTGGCCATGCTGCAGCGGCTGCACACGCAGCAGAGGGCCATCAATGAGTACCTGTGCGACTACGGCACCAGGACAGGGTCAGGGGAGCTTGGTTTTTTTTCTCCACGCCAGTGGGGCATGATCAGGGATGCATGCACTGTCCTGGCACCATTTGAGGAGGCCACGAGGATGGTGAGCAGTGACAGTGCATGCATCAGTGACACTGTACCTCTTGTCCACCTGTTGGAGCACACGCTGCGTGGAATAATGGACAGGGCACTTGAGGCAGAACAGAGGCAGGAAGAGGAGGACTTCCTTGCCTCTCAAGGCCCCCTTTACCCAGACAGTGTTCCTTCTGTCCCACCCATCGCACAGGAAGAGGAGGAGGAGGAGGAGGAGGAGGAGGAGGATTGTGTCAGCATGGAGGTGGAGGCTGGCACTCAGCATCATCAGCAGCAGTCTTTTAGGGATGATTTACAGTCCCAAGAAACCAGTGGACTTGTACGTGGCTGGGAGGAGGTGGCTGCGGATCATGTCGTCCTTAGTGACCCAGAGGACTCCGGAGCGAATGCCTCAGCAAACCTACGCTGCATGGCCTCCCTGATCCTACAAAGTCTGCGGAAGGATCCTCGTATTCTTCGGATCAAGGAGAGGGACCATTACTGGCTGGCCACTCTCCTTGATCCACGGTACAAGGGTAAGGTTGCGGACCTTACGTTACCGTCGCAGAGGGAGCAGAGGATGAGACAACTCCGGGAGGCCTTGCAGAAAGGTCTGTGCAACGCGTTCCCAGAGACTGGGAGGTTACAAACTCCTGGTCCTGGACAACGAGTTGCTGAGGCTTCGGCCAGTCAAAGAAGGAGCGGTGGGGAAGGTGGCCGTCTGACCGATGCGTTCAGACAATTCTTTAGTCCGCAGCCCCAAAGTATGATCGGTTCCAGCAACCATCGCCAGCGTCTGATAAACATGGTGCAGGAATATCTAGGGGCAAGGTCAGACTTGGACACCTTCCCCACCGAAAATCCTCTGGCTTACTGGGTCTTGAGGATGGATCACTGGCCAGAGCTTGCACAGTATGCAATTGAGCTACTGGCCTGTCCTGCATCCAGCGTTCTTTCGGAACGCACATTCAGTGCTGCTGGAGGATTTGTCACGGATCACAGGGTGCGCCTGTCCACCGACTCGGTTGATCGACTGACTTTCATCAAGATGAACCAGTCTTGGATCACCACCAGCTACCACACACCTGATGCTGATATAACAGACTAATTGATTTTAACATGTCACATCCCTTCAAGACTGATGCTGATGCTGAGTGCCTGTGCTGTTATGTTGACTGGCTATCCTCCTCCTCCGAGTCCTCAATGATACGATTGATGATGATAGCTTGGAAGATCATTTTTGTTTATGGGTGCCGCCACCAGTGGCTAAGGCCCAATTTTTCAGCCCCTGTTTTACAGGGGCGTGTAATTACAATTTTTTTATCAATAATTTGCCATAGGGCTCATTGCTGTGCTCCAAGTACAGTATCTGTGAGGGGTTGGAGTGTTGTGGCACCAGTGCCTAAGGCCCAATTTTTCAGCCCCTGTTTAACAGGGGCGTGTCATTACAATTTTTGAAGCAATACTTTGCAACAGGGCTCATTGCTGTGCTCCAAGTACAGTATCTGTGAGGGGTTGTAGTGTTGTGCCACCAGTGCCTAAGGCCCAATTTTTCAGCCCCTGTTCAACAGGGGCATGCAATTACAATTCTTGATCTAATAATTCACATCAGGGTCCATTGCTGCACCCACCAAGAGTAACTCTGAGGGCTTACAGTCTTGTGGCAACGCCACCACCACCACCACCACGAAAGGCCCAATTTTTCAGCCCCTGTTCAAAAGGGGCATGTAATTACAATTCTTGATCTAATAATTCACAGCAGGGCCCATTGCTGCACCCACCAAGAGTAACTGTCAGGGCTTACAGTGTTGTGGCACCAGCACCACCATCAAAGCCCCAATTTTTACTACCACTGTTCAACAATTATATGTAATTAAAATTCCTGATATAATAGTTGACAGCAGGGCGTTCCAGCACCAACCAAGAGTAACTGAGTGCTTACAGTGTTGTGCCAACACCAACAACTAAGGGGCCTATTTCTGCAGAGTATATACGGCAGGTCCCTACTTTCAAACATCCAACTTACAAACGACTCCTACTTGCAAACGAAAGAAGACAACAGGAAGTGAGAGGAAATCTACCCCTAGAAAGGAAAATTCTCTCCTGTAAGAATAAATATGGGAGAAAGGGGTCTCATCTGTACTGATGCTTTATCAGCAATCCTTGTTTCAAGAAAAATACCACATTTCAAAAACAGTTGTCATTGGGACGGAAAGTGAGGTGAAATGTTCTGAACAGGGGCACAGACAGCAAAACAAATGTTACAGGGGTGATAACCCTTACCTATGTTTCCCAAAAAGTTTAAAAATAGATTTTTGGGCTGGAGCTACACTTCAACAATGTACCTGTTCAAAATTACAAACAGATTCTACATAAGAACAAACCTACAGTCCCTGTCTTGTATGCACCGCCTGTATACGGCTGTTCAGAGTATATAGGGCCTTTTTTATTTTATGTGCGGGGTTCCCCTTAATATCCATACAAGACCCAAAGGGGCTGGTAATGGGCTGGGGTAGGGGGGGGGTCATGGGGTAGCTATGCCATTTTTCTTAAAGAATTTCATCCATATTACCGGGACCAGACATTACATTAAAGCCGCAAGCAGTTTTAAATGGCTTTTTTTTCCTTTAGAAGTGTCATTTTGTGCAGGGACAGTTCTAAACACGGGAAACACGTGGCACTTCACAGGCATACTTTAGACACCCCCCAGGTACGATATTTAAAGGAATATTTGACTTTTTTTTTTCACTTTATGCATCATTAAAATGACTGCTCCCGAAAAACGACCGTTTTTAAAACTTCTTTTTGCATTGATACATGTCCCCTGGTGCACAACCCGGGTTCCCAAACCCTATTTATGACAATAACATGCATAATAGTTGTTATAATTAGCACTTTAGAATTCGAACGTTCGCATCCATTGTATTTAATAGGGTTCTAATGTTCGTTCGAACTTTCGGTCCGTTCGCGGGTTCTGGTGCGAACCGAACCCGGGGGTGTTCGGCTCATCACTATACCTGATCAAAAGTTCAGCAGCACTTGTGGTAGCAAGCCATCCTGCAATAGAGGCTGTGTGAGACCCGCTATGTTTGCGTATCATTTAAATGCACGCCCCATTTCGTAGTCAACCAATCGGAAAATCCGGGATGACATCATCCAGAAAGGCCGCAAGGTCAAAGTACACACGTCCTGCGAGTCCTGCGCATGCGCCGATGATGGAAAAATGGAACGTAATGCGCCGGGACCAAACGGGGCAGTGATTTGACCAAGCCATCAATGCAATGAGGAGAATTCCCATCGTGGGAGATGGCAATCATTACCTAGCAGCATTGTGCATAGTAAAGCTTGGGCGGCCACATAGTACCACAAAAAGTCCCCCATGAGAGATCGCCTCTAGAGTCATCCAGGCAGCATTACGCACCCAGGACAGGCACATGGATATCCCTATAAGAAGTTGTCTAAATAGTGAAATCAATAGATAAATGTATGAGGTATTCAATATATAAAAAAATTCATTAAAATTAAATTTTTGTAAAATAGTGACCCTAACAACTCCGAGTGAAGGGATAGTGGGTCACAATGATTCAATGGATATGATGATAAGAGATATAAAAGTATCTAAATTAGCAGAATGCTAATAATAGTTTAGCAAGAAAGTTTCAATTCCAAATGGTACAAGGAACATAGTGGCAGTTGCCAGACTAATACACAATCACAGGATCAATTCCTTAATACCTTTCGCAATCTGTGCTTTTATTTTTAGAATATTGTATACCATGCTTATGGCGGTCTTTCTTCTTTTTTATTTTTTTCTATATAATCCTATATTTAGGCTCGCTCATCGGCTTTGGCTAGTATTACAGCCGTATGGCTCCTCAGGCGCGGGCTGGCAAGGGGGGGGAGGGGGGAGATTTCCCCCCAGGCCGCCTACCTTATCATTAAAACATTAAAATGGCCGCAGCGCTGTCTGTTACTTTAACTTTTTTTTTCAGTAGTGACGAGTCTCCTCTCTGCCTGACAGCAGCTGGTTGAGCAGAGCAGTGTCAGTGTATCAAAGCTCCTCCCCTCCTTCTCAGTCCATTCTGTACACACACAAGGAGGAGGAGGGGGGAGAAAAAGGGACGCTCTGAATCTCAGGTCTGCACTAAAGTTTTTATTATGCTCTGTACTGTAGATGGAGGAGGGGGGGAGAGAGAGTGTCTGGAAAGGAGGACAAGGTAGATGTCATATGAGTAATCGAGGGGTTATTAGGATGTGCTGGGAGGGGGAAGGCAATGCTAGAACTTCAGTGTGGATTAGATTTGAAATCTGGCAACCCCTCTCTTCCTTCCCAAAACACCCCTCCAGCACATATCCTACCCCCTACCCATCCCCCTTGCACTGGCTCTTTTCTCTCACAAAGCACCCTCCCCCAGCACATATCTGACCCCCCAAGCACATATGGGGACAGTGGCTGCATATGATGGGGCACAGTGGCTGCATTTGATGGGCACAGTGGCTGCATTTGATGGGCACAGTGACTGCATTTAATGGGGCACAGAGGCTGCATTTGATGGGGCACAGTGGCTGCATTTGATGGGGACAGTGGCTGCATTTGATGGGGACAGTGGCTGCATTTGATGGGGACAGTGGCTGCATTTGATGGGCACAGTGGCTGCATTTGATGGGGACAGTGGCTGCATTTGATGGGGACAGTGACTGCATTTGATGGGCACAGTGACTGCATTTGATGGGGCACAGAGGCTGCATTTGATGGGGCACAGAGGCTGCATTTGATGGGGACAGTGGCTGCATTTGATGGGCACAGTGGCTGCATTTGATAGGCAAAGTGGCTGAATTTGATGGGCACAGTGGCTGCATTTGATGGGGCACAGTGGCTGCATTTGATGGGGCACAGTGGCTGCATTTGATGGGCACAGTGGCTGCATTTGATGGGGCACAGTGGCTGCATTTGATGGGGCACAGAGGCTGCATTTGATGGGGACAGTGGCTGCATTTGATGGGGACAGTGGCTGCATTTGATGGGGAAAGTGGCTGCATTTGATGGGCACAGTGGCTGCATTTGATGGGCACAGTGGCTGCATTTGATGGGCACAGTGGCTGCATTTGATGGGGCACAGTGGCTGCATTTGTTGGGGCACAGTGGCTGCATTTGATGTTTCTTTTTTTTCAGAATCAGTTGGTTTGCGCCCCCCAAACAAATTTGATCACCGACCCCCACTGCCCCCCAGCACATATCTATCTCTCCCCACCCCCCTGCTAGCACTAGCCCTCTCCCCAGGACATATCTGACCCCTGCATTCCATGCAGAACACTCGCAATTCAGCCATGTGCACTGTTTGCTGCGGCGAGCTATGCGCCACATTACTACTCTCTTTCAGGCCACCAAAAGTGTCCCAGGTCTTTTACAATCTTATAGGGTATATCACCCCCCCCAAAACAAATGCCGCCGCTAAAGTGTTCGGGTTTTGCTTGAAGAAAAGGTGGAAACCCTAGTAGGCCTGGGTTAAACAGTACTAAAAGGTGGTCGCTGACTGGCTGGCCTGCGCTGCACTCTAGGAGTTGTAGTCTTGCCGCACTGAAGTTCCTGGCAGTGGGAGCAAACTACAACTCCCACCTCTCAGGAGTCTCAGAGGCAGCCAGCACGTCACACATGACCTGAGCGGTTGTGGGGTACCTAGCTGTAACACATACCCAGACCCTGACACACCCCCAGCTGACCCCTCACATCCCATGGGCACTGATCAGGCAGTACTGATGATGACACTGTCTGCATGGAGGAGGTGGCACTGATCAGGCTGCACAGATTATGGGCACTGATCAGGCTGCACTGATGCCTGGGCAATGTCTCCACTGGTGAGGCTGCACTGATGGGCACTCTCTGCACTGGTGAGGCTACACTGATGGGCACTGTCTGCACTGGTGAGGCTGCATGGGTGGGCACTGATCAGGCTGCACTAGTGAGGCTGCACTTATGGGCACTGATCAGGCTGCACTGGTGAGGCGGCACTAATGGGCACTGATCAGGCTGCACTGGTGAGTTGGCACTGATGGGCACTGATCAGGCTGCACTGGTGAGGCTGCACTGATGAGCACTGATCAGGCTGCACTGATGAGGCTACATTGATGGGAACTGATGATGGTAAGTTTAACCACTTCAGCCACGTAAGTATTTACCCGCTTCCTGACCAGGCCATTTTTTTGCGATACTGCATTGCATTGCTTTAATTGACAATTGATGTGAGATGTTGTACCCAAACATAATTGACGTCCTTTTTTTCCCACAAATGGAGCTCTCTTTTATTGGTTTTTGGTCACGGTTTTTATTTTTTGCGCTATAAACAAAAAAAAGAGTGAAATTAAAAAAAAAAAAAAACAATATTTTTAATTTTTTGCTATAATAAATATCCCCCCAAAAATATATTTCTTCATCAGTCTAGGCCAATGTGTATTTTTTTTACTTATTTTTGGTATAAAAAAAAAAAATCGCAATAATCATGCATTGATTGGTCTGCGCAAAAGTTATAGTGTCTACAAAATAGGGAATAGATTTATGACATTTTTATTATTTTTATTTTTTTCTAGTAATGGCAGTGATCAGCAATTTTTAGCAGGACTGCGACATTGCGGCAGACAGATTGGAAACTTGACACTTTTTTGGGACCATTGACATTTATACAGTGATCAGAGCTAAAAAATACCCACTGATTTTTGTATAAATGTCAAAGGCAGGGAAGAGGTTAACACTAGGGGGCGATCAAGCGGTTAAGTGTTCCATAGGGAGGTGTTTCTAACAGGGGGGGTGTAGTGACTGGGAGTAGAGAAATCGATGTTCCTGATCACTAGGAACAGCAGATCTCTCTCTAACTCCCCTGTCAGAACAGGGATGTCTGTTTACATTGACAGATCCCCCTTCTGTCTCTCTCAGGAGCAATCGCGGGTCACGGGCAGATATCGCGGCTGCTGGCCACACGCATCGGCTCCAGTGTCAAGCTGTGTGCGCCGAGGAGCCAACCTGCTGCCGTATAACAACGGTGGCTGATCGCCAAGGTGTTAATGGGCCACTTGACTGGACTTGCCCCCCTGGCCTAAAGCTGCCAGCCCTCCCTTGGTATGGCTTGTCCCACTAGGAGGATTCAGGACACATCAGTGTCTCTCTGATTTACCTGTCCTATTTTTGCAAAAATACTCTAATGCCGCATACACACGGCCATTTTTAATGTCATTGAAAAAAACAAAGTTTTTCTCGACGTGATTTTTCGTGTTTCCTCTCAAGCCTGCCTTGCCTACACACTATCGTGAAAATAAATGCTCGAGCAAATCGCGGTGACGTACAACACGTACGACGGCACTATAAAGGGGAAGTTATATTCGTATGGCGCCACCCTTTGGGCTGCCTTTGCTGATCCTCGTGTTAGTAAAGTTTGGTGAGAGATGATTCGCGCTTTTCAGCCTCATGCTCTTCAGTCCGTTACAGCGTGACGAATGTGCTATCTCCATTACGAACGTTAGTTTTACCAGAAGGTGCGCTCACGTCTCATACTTGATTCTGAGCATGCGCATTTTTTTCCCCCTCGTAAAAGCCTACAACGTGAAAAAATTGAGCAGGTTCTAATTTTTTTTAGGCCATTTTTCACGTTGTTAAAAATGCTTTGGAGCCTACACATGATCGTTTTCAATGACCAATTTAAAAAATGGCATTTTTTACGCCATGAAAAACGGTCGTGTGTACGCGGCATAATGCATGGTTATAACCAGCTATACTGTCCACGGCCAACTAGTCCAGCGTGTTAATACCTTTTTAACTAGGTGAGTTTTATTTGTTATATGGTGCAGCATCCCAAAATCAGTAATGGCACTCTATATTGTGTTAAAGGTTTATAACAACCCCTTTTCTTATTTTAGGAAAAACTTCCTTTATATTCCCCTGGCTATCAGCACCTTTTATCCTCCTGCTTTTGTGTTTATCTTACTATATCATTGGCTGTTTTAGTACTGTAGGAACACTACTCATAGATCCACAGTAAGTTCATGGAGTACGTTATATCCTTGAATGGGCATATCTATATGTAGGCTGATGCCCCTTGTAACTACTCTGTATGGCCTTCATACTTAACTGGACCCTAGAGCCTATTCTTATGTACTTACTATATGCACGCCTAGTTATATTCCCTTTGTTCCCTTGTCGCCCTGGTGGGTATTCAGTTTGGCGCTGATGCACCTAGGGGTATGGCAACATGGTGTCCATCTAATAATACATTATGCATGTTATATTGTTATACTTATTTATGTAAAAATGCTTATCTGTCTTTTGTTTTAAATATTTTTTGTTCAGTTCACTTGCTATGCTCCTGAAGAAGCGTGACTGCACGCAGAACTTGTCGAGCGAGAGCGAATATAACATCTTATTCAACAACTTCTACCGCCTTTACCCTACCTCATCTATTTGTTGGAATATGTATTGTATGGAACAATGTTGTAATTCCTATATTTATTCCATTGAGGGATATGGTTTCCTTATACTATGACGGTACTGTTGTATTGACTCAACAATGTGGGCTTTCTCAACAAAATTGTTTATATCCTAATCTATGTTTAATAAATTTATATCTTTTTAATTCTTTGTATCGTGCCTAAAAAGTCCAAGTCCCCGATATCTTTCTAATATTCAAGGGAATATCCCTATGTTCCTAAAGAACGTCTTTACGAGATTGAGGCCTCTCGTGAACGTTGGTACGCTGACTTTGTATGGGACCATGTGAAAGTACCAAGAGGCTACCAATATTTAAAATGTTCTGCTGTAATGGCTGATCGTTATAAAGGCTGCCACAAGGACTGGACTTATGGTCGGCACATTCACGCGGACCGTGTAGTCATCTGCAGCAAGGAGAGAGACGATGCTGTTTACTACATAGAAACATTGGACAAGCAGTGGAAAACCCTTGTCCTCCCTGATCCCAAATACTATCTTTGAAGTGGGAACTTGTTTTTTTTAATTATTATTACCACTTCAGGGAACTTGCCTTGAACTGCTGATCTGACTCTCTGCTCAAGAGGGAATTTACTCTGTGAGGAATCGGAGGACTGTTTGTGTTTTTCTCCCTTTTCAGTCCCGCAGAGGAGAAAGTTTTTTTCCCTTCTCAATAAAAGTACTGAACAGATTTAGTCAGGGCCAAAGCAGGAAGCTGTCATGATCCAGGGGGTGTCCTTGTGTACTGATACGTGCCTATGCGCACCAAGGCCAGTGTGGTAATGTGTGCTGCCACTAGGTGGTGGTGTTCTGCAGGAAATTATGCTGCAGAAACCGGTCATTCCTTCTAGGGGGTATGGTTTGCTTCTGTTTCTAGAAGTTAGGATGTTTGATTTTTGTGTGTTGTGTTTTTTTTCTTCCTCTGCAGGTGAACTACAAGCAATTCTGCCAGAGAATGGGTGGAGAAGTTATTTAGGAGGGGGTGGAATATGTACAGTGTGATATGAAAATGTGACGCTGAGAATGAATGTCAAATACTGTGTTTTGTTCTCTATATTTCCTTCTCTATTTCTTTTCTCTTGTCCCTTTTTCCTTATGTTGGTTCAGGCACAACAACTCAACAATTGTACATAATTTTTCTGGAATAAATTCACGCTTGCTCAGGCTTGAGGGGTTGTGCATTTATTGCAGACACTGGGGACAGTGTCTATTTTAGGAGGGGGTGTATGTAGCGGCCCTTTACTTTTTAGGGGTGTTATGTGCCTAAATTTAGGGGTTGGTCTGAGCTGGTAGCAAGGCTCGGATCACTTTGATTGCTAGGTATTTGCTTCTGCCTATGTGATGCCGTCTGGTGTATGGTTCCTTGTGGCCTGTAGCTGCCATATCAGGTCAGGGTTGAGCCAGGGGTGGCATTGCTGCGCCTTAGGGAGTCTTCTCTCGGCAGCGGTACAGTGGGCGTGGTCGGATTGCTGTGCATGTTGGGAGAGGGTACATAAGGGGAAGACGCCATATTTTTAGGAGAGTCGGAGTGGGGGTTGAGGAGTTGGAGTCGAGAGTGGAGTAGCCCGAGGGGTCTGCCCCTTGGGGGGAGCGAGGACTGGCCGAGAAGTCTCGGGCACCTTTGGCCTGAGGCTGCAACGTTTCAGGTACCTTTAACTGGGTCTACAATTCGCCCATTGGAGTCCCAGGGTGCCCAGGGGAGGGTACCCACTCTGACCGAGAGGAAGCCAGGGGAGGATCGGTCCCACTGAGGAGATGAGCAATGGAAAATTGCTGTCTCGGGAGAGGCCTGGTGACCTGTCAGAGGGAAGGATTCTTTATTCAGGAAAGCTAACCTGTAGAGTGTCCATTGGCATTATCCTGTTTTTAAAGTCTACAGAGGTTAGAGGATCTCCTGCATGCGTCCCTGGAGGGGATAGGGTGACAGAACTGTTTGAGCTCCACACCGGCTGCTAGGACTGTGAGAGAGGACTATCCGGGTGAGCTAAACCCACTTGGGATCGAGTGGCGACGAAGTTACTGGTTGTGCCTGGATCTAATTCCTTACACTTATTCTTTCCTTCATCCATCAGTCCCTATTTACTATGCAGCAAATAGAAAATAAACTCTCTGTTGGAGTTAAAGTGTTTCTGGACATCTTTGGGGGAAGAAATAAAGACTTGACCCCATAATCTGGGGAAGAGAACCAGTGGAAGAAGGTAACTCGCTGCAGGACCCAAAATGTGTGAACACCGCTTAACCTCTTCAAACAGGAGGGTACGGGCATATAGCACTGTGTGCCTTGACTTGCAAATGAGCCAGGCGAGAAAAAGGTCTGTGTGCTGCATATATATATACACACATACACACACCTTTTTATAAAGAAACAACAGTGTAAGTAGAGCAGTGGACAGTGTCAACAGAGCAGGGGGAATCTGCTCCCCATGGGGTTATTAGTGCGTGTCCAGGCCCAACTGGCACGCCCTGTGCACACGCCTATGATGCCGATCTCTGCAGCGGAGTCTTCCATTTCTTTCATGTCAGAAGGGCAATCAGTATCATCCTGCTGTTGAGGGGTAGAGACTTTTGTGCTGTGCTTTAGTGTGGCACCATCTTGGAGTCATGGTCGGCTCTGGGAAGTATTCTGTGAGCCTCCATGGACCAGTGGGTTTGCTTTTCTTGCAGGACAGCCATCAGTGTGTTAAGGGAGTGCACCCTTCTTGAGAGAGCTGTGCAGGGTTGAAGGGCTCTGTCACAGTCGGAGGTCAGGCTCAGAGGCCAGTAGCTATAGCAGTAGAGAGGCTCCCATTGACCAGCTAGATAAATACAGCAGCAGGTCACCATGGCAGATTGGCAAATGACACAGGCTCACCCGAGGTGTGGAGTCTAAGCAATAACTGGTATTAACAAGAGCTCCAGATTGTGGAGATGTATTTTTGCTGTGTGTTGGTACCAGATCATGGTCTTTAGGATTGCCCCACCAGGAGGTGAGCAAGCCGGGGTCAAGTAGTGGATATAGCAAGTAGAGATCAAGCAAAAGCGTAGTCAGTAATGGTTCACTGGAGTTTCAAAGCCTTAGAAATGGCTTTGAAACCCTTCTTAGACTGATACATGTACATTACTTTGTTTCTAATCTGTTCTTGAGTTTTTTTCTGCCATGATGTGTGGCTTTTTTGTGATCTGTTAGGGTGCTTCACTTTGTCAGACAGCTTCTACTGTATTTATGTGATTTCTTGATTCAACAGGTCTGGCAGAAATCAAGCCTGGGTGTGGCAAGTGAAATTTAAATTTGCGTTCCAAAAAATTGTGGTTAATCACAGTTCATTCATGATTCAGCATGGGAGGGGGCAATTACTTTTTCACATAGGGCCAGGCAGGTTTGAACAGCTTTTTCCCCTTAATAAATTAAATAATAATTAAAAACTGCATCTTAGATTTACTCGGGTTATCTTTGTGTAATATTAAAATTTGTTTGATGATCTGAATCATTTAAGTGTGAGAAATATACCAAAAAATAAACAATCAGGAAGGGGGCAAATACTTTTTCACACAACTGTATATTATATAATGTTCTAGGGATTTTAGGTAATTTTTTTTAGCCAAAAATGCAGATTTTAACTTATTTGTTAAAAATGAAAAAAAAAAAAAAAAAAAAGATCCAGAGGGGGACATGGGTAAGGAACTGATTTGAACATACTATATTTGTAATGCAATGTACAGTATATGGAATTGGGTGGCCACTAAGTAAAGTGACACTTTACTTGGGTGGCCACTAAGTAAAGTGCAGCTACTGTCTGAATAGAAGACTACATAATATAAACATGCAATATTTCAGAAAGAATGCAAACATTGTTAAAATTGATAACAATGTTAGAAGCATTTGTGCAAGCTGAACAAGTTTTTCTAAGAGATGAATTCTTGTATCATCTGCTCCTTCAAGCGGGCAAAAAATTATTTCAGAACACTATACCACATTTTGGCCACTAGATGGAGTTGACGATACATGCATTAACCACTTAAGCCCCGGACCAATACAGGCCATTATGACCAGGCCCCTTTTTGCGATTCGGCACTGCGTCGCTTTAACTGACAATTGCGCGGTCGTGCGACGTGGCTCCCAAACAAAATTGGCGTCCTTTTTTTCCCACAAATAGAGCTTTCTTTTGGAGGTATTTGATCACCTCTGCGGTTTTTATTTTTTGAGCTATAAACAAAAATAGAGCGAAAATTTTGAAAAAAATGACATATTTTTTACTTTTTGCTATAATAAATATCCCCAAAAAATATATAAAAAAACATATTTTTTCCTCAGTTTCGGCCGATACGTATTCTTCTACATATTTTTGGTAAAATCTGCGTTTATTGATTGGTTTGCGCAAAAATTATAGCGTTTACAAAATAGGGCAGGGATATGCAATTAGCGGACCTCCAGCTGTTGCCAAACTACAAGTCCCATGAGGCATAGCGAGACTCTGACAGCAGCAAGCATGACACCCAGAGGCAGAGGCATGATGGGACTTGTAGTTTTGCAACAGCTGGAGGTCCGCTAATTGCATATCCCTGAAATAGGGGATAGTTTTAAGGCATTTTTATATATTTTTTTTTTTACTAGTTATGGCGACGATCAGCGATTTTTTTCGTGACTGCGACATTATGGCGGACACATCGGACACTTTTGACACATTTTTGGGACCATTGTCATTTTCACAGCGATCAATGCAATAAAAATGCACTGGTTACTATGAAAATGACACTGGCAGTGAAGGGGTTAACCACTAGGGGTGCTGGAGAGGTTAAGTGTGCCTAGGGGCGTGTTACTAACTGAGGGGGGGCGTGGCTATGACTGACACGTCACCGATCTCCGCTCTGATTACACAGAGCGGAGATCGCTGACATTGTCAGTAGAGGAGCGGGGAGATGCTGTGTTTACACACACATCTCCCCGCTCCGAGCCTCCGTGAGACGATCGCGGGGATCCCCGCGGCGATCGAGTCCACGGGACCCGTGGTCCCACTCACGGGGAAGGCAGGGGGGTCGCGAGCGCGCAAGCGCGCGACCCCGACGTCGGCAGTTAAAGGGCCACGTACATGTACGTGATTGTGCCTGTACGTGCCATTCTGCCGACGTATATCTCCGTGAAGGGGTCGGCAAGTGGTTAATCTCTTAGAAAACTTATGGTGACATTTGGTTCAGCTTGCACAAGGCTATATGTAATGGCTGCATTTGTTTCCTTATTTTGTGTTTTCTTTCCCATAATTTTCTCTTGATAACCCTTCAAATACACATGTCCTGTCCTAGGGTGGCTAAATTCACTCCTTTGTATCTATGGAGGGAGCCATGGTTGTTGCCTCAGCCTGCTCTCCTGATTTGGACTACAAACATTTCTGCCTCTTTTCCTCTTCATTACCTGGAAGGCAGAGGAATGAGTCATTTACAGAAAAAGGTTAGGAAGGCAGACAAGATTTTCAATTCAGGTCACAGAAAGTGATAAGAACGCTGTGTATCTGGTAAGATCAACAGGTATTTTCTGTACTTGGTAAAAAATGTTCTTGCACCCACCATCCTAATATTATTATGCCGCGTTCACACGATCGGAAATTCAGACAAGAAAACCGTGGATTTTTTTCAGACGGAATTTCTGCTCAAACTTGTGTTGCATACACACGGTCACACAAATCTTATCGGAAATTCCGACCGTCAAGAACGTGGTGACGTACAAGAACTACGATGAGCCGAGATCAATGAAGTTCAATAGGCAGTTCGGCTCTTCTGCTTGATTCTGAGCATGCGTGTTTTTTTGCGCGTCGGAATTACATACAGACGATCGGAATTTCCGATAGGAACTTTTTCCGTCGGAAAAATAGAGAACCTGCTCACAATCTTTTGTTGGCGGAAATTCCGACAGGAAAAGTCAGATGGAGCCTACACACGATCGGAATTTCCGACAAAAAGCTCACATCGGACTTTTCTTGTCGGAATTTCCGATCATGTGTACGCGGCATAAGAGTTTGCTAATTTCTGAATAATATTTGTTGTAATATTTATATTTCTGCTTTTATTTTGCTTCTATTTTACTTCTCTAAGGAATAAGGATGACAAATAACACAATAATAAAGGAATTTTTCCTTCTTGGTTTTGTTGGACATCATAATTTAAAAATTGCCCTTTTCCTTATTTTTTATTTATCAATAGTGGGTGGAAATGTGTTCATTATTGTGCTGGTGTGTTTATACAGAAATCTACAAACCCCTATGTATGTTTTTATGTCCAATTTGGCCTTGTCAGACATAATTTTTACGTCAAGTGTGGTGCCCAACATGTTGGGGGTCATTGCACATGGAAAGCAGTCAATTTCAGTAAATGCATGCATTGTCCAGTTCTACTTCTATGGAGCGCTTGGTAGCATGGAGTGTTTCCTCCTGATGGTGATGTCCTATGATCGTTATTTGGCTGTCTGTAAACCATTGCATTACTCCCAAATTATGGTCATTAAGCTCCAAAAATGTCTCATTACTACATCATGGCTTACAAGTTTAAGTGTGTCCGTTTTACCTGCAGTTCTCATACATCAACTAAACTTCTGTGGACCAAATACCATAGACCACTTCTTCTGTGATCTTGCTCCAATTTTAGAACTTTCCTGCTCAGACACTTCTATTGTACAGACAGAAGCCCTTCTTGCCTCGCTCCATGTAGTTCTCCTCTCGTTCCTGTTCATTATATTTTCTTATATCCGTATATTCATCACCATCCTTCAGATCCCTTCAGCTCAAGGCCGGCAGAAGACCTTCTCCACCTGCAGTGCCCACCTGCTTGTGGTATGCACTTACTTCCTGACCATAATCACTGTCTACAGCGACCCCTCACAAACCTACTTCTCTAACGTCAACAAAGCCCACTCAGTTCTGTACATAGTCTTTATGCCTTTGTTAAATCCATTGATATATGCCCTGAGGAACAAGGAAATCAAAGATACATTTAAAAAAATTCTGTTGAATGCATTACATAAATAACGCGTTTTTATTTATTGCTTTTAGATGGACAAGAAATATGTCATATTAAAGAGGAAGTAAACCCTGATGGGTTTTGCTTCCTCTTTGTTTCCCTGCAAAGGTAAAGCATAATGGGCTACTATGCATCGCATAGTAGCCCATTATTTGTCACTTACCTGAAACCGAAGCCCCGATTTCCTCGCCTCCACGAAGCGTCCCTCTTTCACCCTCTTCCTTCCGGGTATCACGGCTCAGGTGCTGTGATTGTCTGGAGCCACGATGACGTCAGTCACGGCACGATCTCCTTTAGAAACGGCGATCGTGACGTTTCTAAAGGTTTCTAAAGTGCGCCTGCGCCGTTGTCTACGGCACCCGTCTCGTTTGCAAATTCCTCCTAAACCATGGAGGTTTAGGAGATATTTCGAGCACCTACAGGTAAGCCTTAATCTAGGCTTACCTGTAGGTAAAAGTGGTTGTAAAGGGTTTACAACCACTTTAAAGATATAGTGTGGACACTATGTGCTAAACAAATTTTACCAGATAATGTCCATAACCTATTACCTTTAACGGAATTGTACCACCGTCCCTATTACTTAGACAAGTGCATATTCAAAAATTTACCATGAGATAATCCAATTTCAAGTAATTTCCTCACCTCATTACCCAGTGGTCATTGGTTATCCTTGGTTACAGAGGCACAATCCTTCTTTTGATTGGCATCGTGCTGAGGTTCTTTTCTGGTTTACTAAGTCCCCGCCCAGTACAGGTTGATAACCATGAGGAGTATGAGATACAATCTATCATTGACTCCCGTAGGTTCCGTGGGGGCATACAGTAAATGGTTCATTGGAAAGGGTATGGTCTGGAGGAACACTCTTGGGTCTCATCCTCGGACGTACATGCTCCGGTCCTCCTCCGTGCTTTCCACAGACATTTTCCCCTCAAACCTGGTGCCCCTCTGAGGGGGAGGGGTCATTGAGAAGGGGGTATTGTCAGGGCTGGACTCTCAGCAGCTCCCCTCTCTATGCTCAGGCTGCTCAGCTGTCAGTTAATTGTCAGCACTCATCATTCAACAGTAGCTCACCTGGTGATCATTTCCTGCTCATCAGTCCCGCCTACAGCCAGCCCCTTCTGACTATTTAAACTGCCTTGTTAATTTCTTTCGTGCCTTTGCCTGATCAACATATCTGGAAATTCTCTGCTGTGTTCCTGTAAAAGACTTTGCCCGTCTGACGTCTCTCCTGGTTCCTGATCCTGTTCTTCTGCCTTTGATTATGCTGAGCACTGGTCTCCTGATTACTGGCTTGTCTGACTATCCGCTTTGGCTTCCGATCTCTGGATTATGTTTTGACTATGTTTACTGATTATTATTATTATTATTATTATTATTATACAGGATTGATCTGTACCATTTTTACCATTACATTTAAAGGTGTGATTTTTACTGCATTTTCTCAGTTTGATTCATGGTTCCTGATAGGCTGGTTTGGTCTGTCAGTTTGTATGTGGCCTTACCACTACCTTGTCCTGCAGGACGTGCCTAACTGCTATGTACCTCCATGCGTAAGCCCTCTGCCTCTCATTTTAAACCTATTCTTTTTTTTTTTGTGGGTGATTGTCTAGCAGAACAATCTGTTGTCTGGTGGTGGGATCTCACTGAGAAAGAAAAGCTGTTGTCTGGTGGTGGGATCTCACTGAGAAAGAAAGAGCTGTTGTCTGGTGGTGGGATCTTACTGAGAAAAGAGCATTGTTTCTGCTGCGGGGGGGGGGATCTAAATGGGGAACAACCAAGTGCGTGACGGACACTGTTTTACATACAAATTGTGTGATGGATTGTGGGTATTGTATGTACGTGCAGGGAGTGAAAAATTTTTTGGGTTTTAGATGTTGTTTAAGACTTCAACCCTTTCGCTGACAGGTCCGTACATCCTACGGACCTAACAGTGGGGGGTTTCACACACAATCCGGTAGCTGCAACCACCGGGAATGTGTGTAAAACTGAATGTCATCTGCATTGCAATACATTCAGTGGAGCCCAGAGGGGACACTGGCGGTCTTTTAGAACCTGCATGTTTCATTAAAGAGAGCATGTCGCCTAAAAATCTTCACATAGGGGAATTTTTGTCTCCTATATGATGAAAAAAAAAGTTAAGCAAAAAAATTAGATTACACCCAAGCACATAAACCCCCCCCCAATTTTTTTGAGGCCCCCACCACCACATACGCACACATAAATGTAAACGTATGCTTTGAGGGCACCTTCACATGAAAAGGTTGATTGCGATAAACATGTTACATATCGCCACGCATGCCAGAATAAGCAATAATTCTAGCATCAGACCTGCTCCGTAACACTAAACTGTCGACCAATAGGGGGCTCTTGAAGCGTTGCTTATAGAAAATATACGTTACTGAAGTTTGTCGCCATTTCACTGGCGCACACAAATGTAAGGTTTGACATGTTGGGTATCTATTTACTTGGATCAACCTTGTTTTTTATATTTCACCAAGAATTTGAGTAGTTTATTGCGTTTGTGTGCCCTAAAATTCACAAGTGTGTTTTTGCTCTATTTTCTAGGGTGTCTGCTTTCAGAAAATATATAATGTTTGGGGGGTTTATGTAATCTTCAGGTTTAAAATGATTTTTTAAACGTGTGCAAAAAATGCAAAAATGTCTCTGGCAGCGCAAGGTACTGTAAATGGCTCTCGATGATTGTTCTTTTATTTAAATTTTTTTGTTCGACCACACGAAAAATGTCTTATATCATCTTGGAAAAATGGAAAAATGTAGATGGGGAATTCTAAAAATCCATTTTGATACTCTCCTGGCATTATAGCCCTTTAAAGTGGCCAGAATAAAAAATCCCTGCCACCCATATTGGTAGGTTTAGCAACACAGATGCAGATTGAGGAAGTCCTCTGTAGTTTTTACAAAGTGGTGCTTTGAAATGAAACTAACAAAACTGGAGGTGATTCAGCATATAAGTTGGTGTACAGAGACAGGCAGAGTGCCTGTCTCTGTACACTGTATAGCAGAGCAGCATATTTGTCACCTCTACCCTGCCCCAGCTGTCAATGTTTGTTACCTAACAGCAAGTGACACTCAGTGGGTCGAGCATGATGGGGAAGCTGAGACACTAGTTCTCTATCAGGTCCACGCTCTCTTTGTGATTGACAGCAGACAGTAGGAGGATTATATAACCAATATCGGTTAAATCTATTGGCTAAAGCAGCACACAAATGATTCAGTTTTAATTTGTTCGAGGTGGATGGGGGAATCACTCCTGCGGAGCTATTGTGTTTTAACGATGGGGAGACTTCCCTGCTGTCAGAATACACTGATCAGCATTGCAGGCTATAGCCTGCAGTGCTGATTAAGCAGCATTTATCCGTCAGGCTGGTTGTACAGAAGTTGATCGGTAGAGTGGTGGAGAATTTTTGTGTATTGTTAAAGTGCATCAAAACCGTAAACACATTTTTAACCACTTCACGCAAATCGCCGTACTTGTATGTTGGTACTTTGACGCTAAATACTGTTGTTATGGTAGCAGCTAGCTGCCATAACCCTGGTATTTTCAGGAACAGCGTGCGTTTCTCTTTAGGATAAAAGTGGTCTCTGCAGTGGATTTGGCGCAAGATCAATTTTATCGGTGGCGGGAGAGGGCCCCCCCTCCCCCGGTGCTCCGGTTGTCTCTGTCGCTTACCGGAGCTGTTGGTAGTGGCAGAGCCAATCGATTCCTCTCCACTTACTGCCTGGATGCTGAGTGAGGGAAAGATGGCCCCCGCTCGGCTCCATAGCATTGGAGGACGGAAGCGGCGTCAAACGTCACTTTTGCCCAATGCTCTTAAAAGGGAATTATTATTATTTATTTTTTAATTGCATTTTAGTGTAAATTTGAAATCTGAGGTCTTTTTGACCCCAGATCTCACATTTAAGAGGTCCTGTCAAGCTTTTTTTCTATCACAAGGGATGTTAACATTCCTTGTATTAGGAATAAAAGTGACCCAATTTTTTTTTTTTAAAGGACAGTGTAAAAATTTAAAATAAAGGGTAAAATAAATAAGAAAAAATTAATAAAAATGTTAAAGCGCCCTGTCCCGCCGAGCTCGTGCACAGAAGCGAACGCATACGTAAGTCACGCCCACATATGAAAACAGTGTTCAAACCACACATGTGAGGTATCGCCGAGATCATTAGAGCAAGTGCAATAATTATATCGCTAGACCTCTTCTGTAACTCAAAACTGGTAGCCTGTAGACATTTTTAAATGTCGCCACTGGAGATTTATTTTTATTTTTTTATTATCATTCTTTTTTTAAAGTATTTTTGTACATAACAACAGTCAAGACATATAGACATATCTGTGAATACATAATGCCTGTGGTCACAGATAGGAGATTATATCTAGCAAGGTTAGGCATTAAATTACCAACATATGGAATATGGGGTTGGGTGGTAAGGCGAGGGAGAAGATAGAAGGAGGGTGGGGGGGATAAAATAGGGATGAAGGGAAGAAGCTGAACGGGGGCAGCATCCCCCCTGAGGTCAGACTGTGTTACCTGAGATGGCGGCGGGTGTTTGGGTGGATGTCATCGCTCGGGGTTGCTGTGAGAGGCCGTGGATCAGAGGAGCTCCCTGATTAGGCTGCCATGCGGCTCGGACAAGCCCCCTCGCCAATGGAGATTTTTAAGTGCCAAAGTTTATCGCCATTCCACGAGCGGGCGCAATTTTGACATGTTGGGTATAAATTTACTCGGCGTAACATTATCTTTCACAATATAGGAAAAAATTGGGCTAACTTTACTGTTGTCTTATTTTTTAACTCAAAAAATGTATTTTCTCCCCCAAAAAAATGCGCATGTAAGATCACTGCGCAAATACGGCATGACATTAAGTATTGCAATGACCGCCATTTTATTCTCTTGGGTGTCTGAAAAAAAAATATATAATGTTCAGGGTTCTAAGTAATTTTCTAGCAAACAAAAAATGATTTTTAGCCCTCGTAAACATGTCGTTTTTTTCGACGAGATTCTTGGACAAGAAACTTGTCCCGGCCGAGTGTACACACGCTCGATTCAAAGAACCCGCGGTTCTTTGAATGGAGCGTACGCCGTGACGTCATCGACTACGACGAGCATGCGCTCCTCACATTCGATGCCGTCGCCGCCATCTTGGTATACCCTACGTATGCCTAGGAAGCTACCGCGCATGCGTCGGATTCATTTCGAACATGCGCGGGCTTCCGGGAGGACAGGTAAGTGTACACACACTCACTTTTCTCGTCGAGAAACATGCCGAGGAGAATCTCGACGAGAAAATAGAGAGCAGGTTCTCTATTTTCTCGTTGAGGTTTCTTGTCGGTTTTCTCGACGAGAAACCCGATAGGCGCGTACACACGACCGATTTACTCGGCAAGACCTCTCTGCCAGCAAGTTTCTTGCTGGTTCTTGCCGAGAAAATCGGCCGTGTGTACGAGGCCTAACTTGTAAAAAACAAGTGTCAAAAAGAGGCCTGCTACATACCAGTTCCTAGATGCGTTTGCTGCCCAATTTTTCTTGTAGTTTTTTTTTCCCTTTATTTTTACCTGATTATCCAGCCAGTAACACACCTTCTGTCTTAGGGTGGTTACATTCACCCCTCCACCATCTATGGAGCCACCCTTGAACACAGCCACCTTTGGCCAGCAGAATTGTAGAGGGTAGCATTAGAAGGACTAGTAAATTTAGAATTTACAGTATCTCACAAAAGTGAGTACACCCCTCCAATTTTTGTAAATATTTTATTATATCTTTTCATGTGACGACACTAAAGAAATGACACTTTGCTACAATGTAAAGTAGTGAGTGTACAGCTTGTATAACAGTGTAAATTTGCTGTCCCCTCAAAATAACTCAACACACAGCCATTAATGTCTAAATCGCTGGCAACAAAAGTGAGTACACCCCTAAGTGAAAATGTCTAAATTGTGCACAATTAGCCATTTTCCCTCCCCGTTGTCATGTGACTCGTTAGTGTTACAAGGTCTCAGGTGTGAATGGGGAGCAGGTGTGTTAAATTTGGTGTTATTGCTCTCACTCTCTCATACTGATCACTGGAAGTTCAACATGGCACCTCATGGCAAAGAACTTTCTGAGGATCTGAAAAAATGATAATTGTTGCTCTACATAAAGATTGCCAAGACACTGAAACGGAGCTGCAGCACGGTGGCCAGACAGCAGCTTAACAGGACAGGTTCCACTCAGAACAGGCCTTGCCATAGCCAACCAAAGAAGTTGAGTGCACGTGCTCAGCGTCATATCAAGGGGTTGCTTTGGGGAAATAGACGTATGAGTGCTGCCAGCTCTGCTGCAGAGGTTGAAGAGTGGGGGGTCAGCCTTTCAGTGCTTAGACCATACTCCACACACTGCATCAAATTGGTCTGCATGGCTGTCGTCCCAGAAGGAAGCCTCTTCTAAAGATGATGCACAAATAGTTTGCTGAAGACAAGCAGACTAAGGACATGCATTACTGGAACCATGTCCTGTGGTCTGATGAGACCAAGATAACCTTTTTTAGTTCAGATGGTGTCAAGCGTGTGTGGCTGCAACCAGGTGAGGAGTACAACAACAAGTGTGTCTTGCCTACAGTCAAGCATGATGGTGGGAGTGTCATGGTCTGGGGCTGCATGAGTGCTGCCGGCACTGGGGAGCTACAGTTCATTGAGGGAACCATGAATGTCAACATGTACTGTGACATACTGACGCCAGGGATGATCCCCCCCCTTTGGAGACTGGGCCGCAGGGCAGTATTCCAACCTGATAACAACCCCAAACACACCTCCAAGATGACTACTGCCTTGCTAAAGAAGCTGAGGGCAAAGGCGATGGACTGGCCAAGCATGTCTCCAGACCTAAACCCTATTGAGAATCTGTGGGGCATCCTCAAATGGAAGGTGGAGGAGCGCAAGATCTCTAACATTCACCAGCTCCGTGATGTCATCACGGAGGAGTGGAAGAGGACTCCAGTGGTAACCTGTGAAGCTCTGGTAAACTCCATGCCCAAGAGGGTTAAGGCAGTGCTGGAAAATAATGGTGGCCACACAAAATATTGACACTTTGGGCCTAATTTGGACATTTTCACTTAGGGGTGTTCTCACTGTTGTTGCCAGTTGAGTTATTTTGAGGGGACAGCAAATTTACACTGTTATACAATCTTTACACTCACTACTTTACATTGTAGCAAAGTGTAATTTCTTCAGTGTTGTCACATGAAAAGATATCATAAAATATTTACAAAATTGTGAGGGGTGTACTCACTTTTGTGAGATACTGTACATACACTATATTACCAAAAGTATTGAGCTTCCGATCATGTGTACGTGGCATAAGAACAATAGAAAGGAATTGCTTTTTGGTTAAGAATATACAGTATACCTGAATAGAATATATTTTTTTAAACCAGAGTCTAGTGTCACTTTAAGCCTTCAAATCAAACCACACAGTCTACTGAAAGGACACAAAAAATAAAAAATCAGTACACCTTTCCATACATTTCCCACGTTTTGTTTCCCTAATACAAAAAAAAAAAACTTTTGATCTGCTAGAGCAAGGGTGCTCAACCTTTTGAAGTGCGAGGGCCACTTAAACGACTTGGTAAACGGTCGCGGGCCACTATAAACAGCAGGCGGATGGCAGGTCCATGTCTGCTCTGCATATGCAGAGCGGACACGGACACAGCCCACTATACTCTTTTTTTTTTCTTTTTTTTTTAGCAGATGGGATTGGAGGTAGGACACAAGTCGGTTTACATCTGCCACTCCTTAGAGGTGAATAGAGGGTCCAATTGGGTCGGACTGACTGTTTGAAAGGGGCCCAAGGCTGCTTTCACACTGATGCGCTGTGGTTTACCAAAGCAGTGTACCTTTGGCTTTCCTGCACTTTGCAAAAGACTTCTATTATATTCTGCAGGTTTGGTGCACTTTCAGAAAGCTCACCAAACTCGCAGGTAATAACAGAAGCCTATGGCTCAGTGCAGGTAACCCGCAGGTGCACTGCTCTGCATCTGCAGGTCAGTTTGAAAGCAGTCCAGTAACCACATCAAAGGGCTCCATGGGCCACTGGTTGGGCCCCCCTGTGCTAGAGGCTCTCTGCCTCTGCAGAATTGGAATTCTGAGCAGTGTGGTCAGCCAGTCCTGAGTTCCCCCCGACTACACTTCTATAGAACACCATCCACTGATGTTATCTAGATTTAAATATGTATTTCCTTAAAATGCATTCATAACATATCATTAAAACAGATTACATAACAAATGTGAACCATATACATCAGATATTGCTTTATTGAGAGCACCAAAGAAAATCTATATGTACAACATGCCTTTTATGGTAGACCATCTTCTAATCTTTTTTTATATGTGTGTATTAACTAATAGTGCTTTGGAGGGTGGGGAGAGTAAGAGATAAAAAACATGAAAATAAATTGGATATTAGATGAGCGGGCTTGGAGGGCTTTGGAGGGTGGGGATAGTAAGAAATAAAAAAAATTATGAAATAAACAAGAAAACAACGAAAAAAAAGAAAAAATATCAGTAGTGATATTAGAAGAGTGTTGAAAAGAGATTTGATTAATAATTAACATTTCAAAATCAAATGTTTCTTAAGTTTTTGGTGAAGAGCTTGATTAAGTTCAGCATTCCTCAGGCTGTAGATGATAGGATTCATCAATGGGGTCACCACAGTGTACAACAAAGACCTGTACTTATCTAGATCAGACATCCTTTCATTGGATGGAATTATGTAGATAGCGATAAAAGTCCCATAGTATACACAAACGGTGGTAAGGTGAGAACTGCATGTTGAGAAGGTTTTTTTCCTTCCAGTGAAGGACCTAATCTTCAAAATGGTGATAAAAATGTAGATGTAAGACACAAGGATAATTGTTAAAGGAACAAATAATGTAAATATTGCGTACACAAAGTCTATCCATAACACAACAGATGTGTCTGAAGTAGATAGTTCAACCAATGGGCTGTAGTCACAGAAAAATTGGTCAAGGCTACTGCCTCCACAGAATTCAAATTGACCTATCAAAATAATTTCACTTGTTGTAAGACAGAATGTTATTGCCCAAGAACCGAAAACAAACTGGAAGCAAAGGCTTGACTTCATGATTAAAATATAGTTCAAAGGGTTAGAAAGAGCTACATATCGATCATAAGACATTACTGCCAGAAGGAAACACTGAACAAACCCGCAAATTCCATAAAAGTACAACTGAGTGATACAGTCATCAAGAGATATAGATCCTTTTGACTTTAGTATAAGCTCTAACATCATCGGCACGACTGACGTGGTCAGGAGAACATCAGCAATGGCTAGATTTTTGAGAAAGAAGTACATTGGGGTTTTAAGGTTATCACTGGTTGACACCAAAAAGACAATGGAAAGGTTTCCACCTGCTATTGCTATGTAAAGTAAAAGCAAGGCAAAGAAGAGTAGAGGTTTGAAGTTTTGTAGACTTTGGAATCCAAGAAGATGGATCTGTGTAACTTTTGTCTCATTGTGTCCGCACATATTAAATACCAAGAAGCTTACCTAATAATCAAAATAGAGATACATGCAATTACACAAACTGTTTAGAAAAAGTCTGTTAAGCAAAAATACATTTAAATAAAATCAACAGGTCAGTGAAAACGTATTGTAGTAAAATAAATCAGTGAACTGATAATTCATCATCACATTCATAATTGTATATAAAGCTCCCCTTCTCATATACTGTGCGTGAATGTGATTTGGCATCAGTCTTTTGCAGTCACTGTATAGAAGAGCTCAGACTGGGGGAGGGTGGAGCATCACAGCTGTGCCCCCAAGTTCCATTCTTCAGTTCCTGCACCCTGGCACTTATTCATAGAGGGTGTCTCTATCGTGTATATAAGGTGGAGGGGTGCCATCATCCCGTTCCTATCTTCCCGTTTTCGCCCCAGGGGGAGCACCCCCTTTTTGGGTGCCTTAGTGCATTGCATCTCAGTCCTTTTGGACTAGCATGGTGAGCCAGGTTTGTGTTTGCTTTTGTAACTTACCCCTCTTACATTGCTGTTTGTTTGTGGCTACTACCGATATACACAAATACCAAACTATTTAACAATGTACCTACATAAATATATTATTTTAGATTGTATTGATAAAGACGCCTCTTGAGGAAGCGAAACATGACGGGGATACGTCGCTAACATCAATACTACATCTCTGCCCACCTGTGGAGATTGTGACCCCCTTTTTTTCCTTGTTTATCATATTATGTATTGTCACCACTGTGATTAATTGTTTATTTTGTACTATATATGTTGTAATAAAATGTCTTCAATTTTAATAACTGCTTTGTCTGGGTGCCGTAATAGTCCCACTATCTTGGGGGATTAGGGTCTTGGGAGTAGCCCCTTAACGTATCCCCACCCCTCCCTTTCTAACCCTGGCACTTATGTCCTTCCATCACCCTTCCTGTCTCACCTTTCAGTGGTGCTTCCACGAGAATTGTCCAAGAGGCCACACTTGTCCTCTTCATACAGACACATGACAAATAACGTAGTCATAAATCATTTGTAAGGCTGTAACACATTTTTACAACTAACTTTATTATCCAAAAATAGTTCCTTCTTGCTGTAGAAAACGTCAGCCAGAATCTCAGATGATGTGAGCAATCAGAGTTTTTGTGGAGTTATCAAAAACATGTGAATATATTCATGAGGGCAACATTCCACACAGGCAGAAATTATGCAAACAGTAGAAAAAGAGAACTTAAAGCCATTCCATCATGATGTTAGTCATGAGTAGTCTACGTGTTTCACAGATATACCTCTTCTTCAGGACGTGGGATGTGTTCTCATATAGATCCTCACAATAGATTGATAATACTGTGAGGATCTATATGAGAACTCATCCTGAGTCTTGAATAATGGGATACTCGGGAAATGCATAGGCTGCTCATGGCTAATATCATGATGGGATGGTTTTGAGTTCTCTCATATATACAATTGTATGATCAATCTTTTTTTTCACATTTATTTACACTGGCGTTTATCATAATTTGTAATAAAAAATTATTGATTTCCCCAAAGCCACCTGATTTCACTCATAGATCCTCTCCTTGCAGAGACACCATCCCAAACCATCGGCACAGCAAGAAGGACTTGGGAAAGGGAGCTTCAACTCACTCTTTCAGATAAGGATTGGGAGAATATCAATGGCTATGCTCATGAAGAAGGTTCTTTAAACGTCGCAATGCAGGAAAATTCCTATAAAATCAGATTCAGATGGCACAGAACTCCAACCCTGCCACATAAGTTTAACTCGACCTGCTTCAATATGTGTTGGAGATGTGCCTGTGAAAAAGGAACCACGTTACACATTTTGTGGAGCTGTGAACTCTTGCAACCTCACTGGAGATCTATTCATGACATCATACCGCAAGTAACGTCATACTCTCTAGACTTTTCCCCAGCCCAACACCTAGTGCACCACACTCCCCTCCTAAAACTGGATTACTATAAATCTCTGGCAATGCATATGATGAATGCAGCATGCCTGTGCATCCTAGTCCATTGGAGATCAACACACACCCTAACAATAGCGGAGTGGTTTGCCAGACTAAATAAAATCAAAGAGTCGGAGGAGCTATTACACATTGTATACGAACGACTACATACATTTACAGTCAAATGGTCCTGCTGGTCCTACTTTAAGACCACAGAACGATATTGAGAATATGGTTAAACTATCCTAAACCTTTACTGATCACCAAGAAAAGCCCTGGCCTGAGACCACATTCACCCCCCGTTTTTTTTTTTTCATTTTTTATTCTTTTCTTTACCCCTCCCCCTCTGCCACAACTTATTACTATATCTACAGTTGTGCTCATAAATTTACATACCCTGGTAAAATTTATGATTTCTTGGCCATTCTTCAGAGAATATGAATGATAACACAAAAAAAAAAAATTCTTTCACTCATGGTTAGTGTTTGGCTGAAGCCATTTATTATCAATCAACTGTGTTTACTCTTTTTATATCATAATGACAACAGAAACTACCCAAATGACCCTGATCAAAAGTTTACATACCCCAGTTCCTAATACTGTGTATTGCCCCCTTTAACATCAATGACAGCTTGAAGTCTTTTGTGGTATTTGTGGATGAGGCTCTTTATCTTCTCAGATGATAAAGTTGCCCATTCCTCTTGGCAAAAAGCCTCCAGTTCCTGTAAATTCTTGGGCTGTCTTGTATGAACGGCACATTTGAGATCTCCCCAGAGTGGCTCAATGATATTGAAGTCAGGAGACTGAGATGGCCACTCCAAAACCTTCACTTTATTTTGCTGTAGAAGGAGGGGGGAGCAAGGGGTAACAAACCCCGGGACTTTAAAGGTGTTTTCAAATTAGAGGTAGATATTGACACAAAAACAGTATCATATGTCAATGTTTTATTAAGAACTGTATTTATTGGCATATAACACTCACTTTTTTACCCTGAAAATAGAGGGTAAACTGTGCCTGCGAGTTAAATTCAGGGGGCTGTGGAAAGTTTTTTTCCTGAAACTTCCCTCTTAAAGTTAGGGTGCGTGTTATATGCCTGTGCGTGTTATACGCCGATAAATACGGTATATAAAAACATGCACAATTGTAGACCATCCATGTAAGTATGTATGGATGGTCTACAATTGTGCATGTTTTTATATCTTTAATAAAACATTGAAATTTAATGATACTGTTTTTGCGTCAATATCTACTTATAATTTGAAAACACCTTTACCTTGTTCCTCCCTCTTTCTTCATTTAAGTTTATGGGATGTGGTGTTACTTTTGATGCCTCTCTGTCCTAGATCTTCATTGTTTATTCTGTTGTAGCCAATGACAGGTCGACTTGGCCTTGTGTTTTGGATCATTGTCATGTTGGAATGTCAAAGTACGTCCCATGCGCAGCTTCCTGGCTGATGAATGCAAATGTTCCTCCAGTATTTTTTAAGAACATACTGCATTCATCTTGCCATCAATTTTGACCAAATTTCCTGTGCATTTGTAGATCACAAATCCCCAAAACATCAGCGATCCACTTCCATACCTTTCATCATAGGCCTTGTTGACTCCTCTCCAAATGTAATGTTTATAGTTGTGGCCAAAAAGCTAAATTTTAGTCTCATCACTCCAAATGACTTTGTGCCAGAAGGTTTGAGGCTTGTCTCTGTGCTGTTTGGCATATTGTAAGCAGGATACTTTGTGGCATTTGCATAGTAATGGCTTTCTTCTGGAGACTTGACCATGCAGCCCATCTTTCTTCAAGTGCCTCCTTATTGTGCATCTTGAAACAGCCACACCACATGTTTTCAGAGAGTCCTGTATTTCACCTCTAGGTATTTGTGGGTTTTTCTTTGCATCCCAAACAATTTTCTTGGTAGTTGTGGCTGAATTTTGAGTCGGTCTACCTGATTGTGGTTTGGTTTCAACAGATCCCCTCATTTTCCACTTCTTGATTAGAGTTTGAACACTGCTGATTGGCATTCTCAGTTCCTTGGATATCTTTTTATATCCCTTTCCTGTTTTATACAATTCAACTACCTTTTCCTGCAGATCCTTTGACAATTATTTTGCTTTCCCTATGACTCAGAATCCAGAAACGTCAGTGCAGCACTGGATGAAAGATGCAAGGGTCTGTCAGGAGTCCAGAAACTCATTGACCTTTTACACACACACACACTAATTACAAGCAAACAGATCACAGATCTGGATGGTTACCTTTAATAGCCATTCAAACCCCTTTGTGTCAACTTGTGTGCATGTTATCAGGCCAAAATCACCAGGGTATGTAAACTTTTGATCAGGATCATTTGGGTAGGGTCTGTTGCCATTATGATTTAAAAAGAGTAAACACAGTTAATTGATAATACATGGCTTCAGCAAAACACTAACCATGAGTGAAAGAAATGTTTTTGTGTTATCATTCATACTCTCTGAAAAATGGCCAAGAAAACATAAATTCTAACAGGGTATGTAAACTTATGAGCACAACTGTATTCCTCCTCACCTTACAAGTTAAAAATTGAGTCTCTGACTTAATATGACTGAAAGTCAAGCTGTAGACTTAGAAACACATGGCAATTGAGAAATGTTGAACCTTCTGGTCTTTTGTAACATGTACGTTGATTTTTTGTGATACTTTTGATTATATCAAGAAAAAGACCTATTGAACAAATGCTCTCTCTTTTTTGTAAACTGAAATTGCTCTTTTCAATAAAAAAAACATGGGAAAAAAAATTATTGATTTCATATACCATATATACTCGAGTATAAGCCGAGATTTTCAGCCCTTTTTTTTGGGCTGAAAGTCCCCCCCTCGGCTTATACTCGAGTCAGTGACATTTAACATTGTAAATTGTACCTGAAGGCTGCGACGTCCATCGTTTAAAACTTGCGGTCTCTTCCTGGTCCCTTCCGTGATAGGCGGAACTGTGTCTGCTGAGAATCGCCTATCACGAACGTTCTCTCATCCTCAGTTTCCCAGCAGACGTCAGTGATTGGCGGAAACTGAACACAGTGTCTGCTGGGATGGGTGAAGATGAGAGAACGTTCGTGATAGGCGATTCTCAGCAGACACAGTTCCGCCTATCACGGAAAAGACCAGGAAGAGAGCGCAAGTTTTAAACGATGGACGCCGCAGCCTTCAGGTACAATTTACAATTTACAATGTTTAATTTTAATTCTAGGGAAACAGTGAGGATGGGCACAGTGAGGATGGGCACAGTGAGGATGGGAACATGTGAGGATGGCAACATGTGAGGATGGGAACAGTAAGGTGGCAATGGGCTTAGTGAAGTTGCAATGGGTGGGCATTGTTGACCCTCGGCTTATACTCGAGTCAGTAAGTTTTCCCAGGTTTTTGTGGTAACATTAGGTACCTCGGCTTATACTCGGGTCGGCTTATACTCGAGTATATACGGTATATGGATTCTACTGTTTGTACAGAATCTCAGATGACAGTCTACCCTATGGTTGAAATTTTAGGACAGGTCTCTAACATAAAATGTGTTCTTCACTGGTTCAACTCATTTATAGTAGTAACACCACCTCTCCCTCACCAAAAACTTAAACCCAGACACTATCTCAAAACCTGCATCAGCCCACGCCAGAACCCCCTCCAAGGTTCTTTCATTGATGCTATGATGAGCCGAGATCACTACTCAATATCAGAGATTTATTCTCACCTTCTCACGCATCAAACCTCTAAATACCGCCTTGCTTGATTAAAAACCCTGGATATCAATCCTAGCTAGGGAAGATGCCCCAGAAATGATTCTAGCAGGATACAAGAAAGTCCGCTCAATGGTAATTTGTGAGTCATGGAGAGAGACTTAATTCAAGTTCACTCACCGAGCCTACTATACTTTCCATCAGAATCCAACAGACTCTTCTCATTCCTCCTGCCCATGGTGTGCTATCTCCAGACCAACTCTATTCCATTGGCTTTGGGACTGCCCAGCAAACTCCACCTTCTGGAACCAGGTTTTATTTCCCTTCCTTCTATTCCCTTTCATTTCTATCATTATACCTTCTTCTATGGACTTCTCCCTGACGTCCACAAAGTTTTACTTTTGTTCCTTTCTTTTCGAGATTAAAAAATATATATATTGGCAAAACCTATCAAATCACTGTACCTAAAGCCCCCATGCTCTGTGTCTTCAGATGTGACACCTTGATGACTTCTCCACCAACCTCCAGTCTAAAAAATCTCCCTCAAAGGGCCCATATATGTCTCCTGGTAGAGCGTAGGACCATAATGCAAGCATGGATCAACCCTTCCCTGCCACATTTGTTGGCAGTAAAGCAAGCACTTTGGGCTTTGTTTTTTATGGAGAATCTGGACATTATCACCCAAAACTACAAACCCATGAGTCGCTTCATCACCAGGTGGCGCCGCTACATGGAATGCTCTGTTTCTATTGAGGATATTTACACTCATATGAAGCCTTTCCGCTACACAGACTGGTATCTGCGAGCAGATCTGGCTAACTCACTGGGCAAACTTAAATATGAGACCCCCAGTGTCTCAGGCCACCACTCTTACCCCCCCTGTTTTCTTTTGACTTTTCTTATTTTGTACGGCGAAGGCGGTATGCCTCACTCCGAAACCTTCGCTCAATCGTTGTACTTTACTTAATATAAATAAACTTTTAACTTTACAAGACATTTTTTCTTAACTTACCGACTGAGATGAAGCTCTGCTGACTTTCATCATCCAATTATGTGCAAGCAATAATATATATATATTTTAATTCTCCTTGCACTTGATTGGGTAATCTTAAAGTTAATTTTTTACAACATTTAATAAGCTAAGGGTCAATTCCCTTGTAAGTTAAACAGCATATTTTACATAGTTACATAATTAGTCAGTTTGAAAAAAAGACACAAGTCAATCTAGCTCAACCAATAGGAAAAAAAAAAAAAAACATAAAAATCACATATATACAATTTCACACCCACAGTTGGTCCAGAGGAATGCAACAAAAAAAAAACAGCAAAGCATGATCCAATTTGCTCCAGCAGGGGAAAAAATTCCGTCCTGATTCCCCAAGAGGCAATCGGATATTCCCTGGATCAACTTTACAAATATATGTTAGTACCCAGTTATATTATGTACATATAGGAAATCAACTCCAATAAATTGAAATGTTATGGCAGGCCGGATTTTCTTAAATTACTTTTAAAAAGTAATTAAAGAACTAAAGTGAAAGAATTTTAAACTTTTTGGGGAATATAATTCACAACTAACAAATTTAAGTTAACCACTTTAAGACCAGGCCTTTTCTGACACTTTTTGTTTACAAGTAAAAATCTGTAATTTTTGCTAGAAAATTACTTGGAACCCCCCAACATTGTATTTTTGTTTTTTAGCAGAGGCCCCAAAGAATAAAATGGTGGGTTTTGCAATTTTTTATGTCACACTGTATTTTATAATTTAGGCGCTAGGATGGCTTTTACAAAAAAGCTAATTGCCTCGGGAAAAAAACAATACTGGGATGATGCCTGTACCTGAAAGCATCATCCCGGTATAACCACTTGAAGTTAATCACATTAAAAATAAGTGTTTATTTTCTGTGTGACATTGTTAAAATACACAAAATCTTTTTATTATTATTATTATTATTATAATACTGAATTTATTTAGCACCAACAGTTTACACAGCACTTTACAATATATAGGGGGGCAGTACAATTACAATACAGTTCAATACAGAAGGAGGGGTGGGAGGTGGTACAAAAGGTAACAGCTGCAATGGATCATTCTAATTTTGTTGCATATGTAAGAATATATATGTAGCGGGGTCTCTAAATTTGGGTGGGGTACACCTGGATGGGAGTAATTGGACCATTTGTATTCGTGGAGGATTAGGTGGTGTAATAATCTCCTTGGCCTGTGGGTGGCAGGTGCCCACAGGCTCGAGGTAGATTTGCCGCCACAGTGCTGTCCTTTTTGTCCCTTCTCGGAGATGGTACGGCGAGGGCGGGGAACCTGCCGTGGCATCATTGGAGGTGATAAAATAGGGAGACGCCCTGGTCACGAGGTCTTGCTCTCTTGGAGGTCCTTCATCACGAGCCCAGGCACCTTAGGCCTGGGTGCGGGCGGTACTGAATTCCGGCCCAGGTGCCCTAGGCCTGACCGGAATGGAGTTGGAGTCCATCCCAGGCACCTTCAGCCTGGGGTGAGGTACTAAACCAGGAGGCCTGGGGCCCAGTGACTTCGACTGGGTCCCGCGAGGGTGGAGAAGTCCGAGGGTCCCTGAAGTGGACGGAGCCCATGTCTGAGGCGAGGAGGCCGGGGAGGTTACCCATTCTGAGAGTCTGGAGCAGCATCAACCCAGTGACGGATGGGCCTCTGGTAACTCCCTTGGAGGGACATCTTCCCCTGACAGGGGCCACAACACAGCGAAGGTACTCATATCTACGTTCTCTTGAGTCGCTGGTAGAGACTCTCAAGTTCTAAGTTCTCTCTAGCCAAGGCTATAGTAACCGCTGGTGAGATCGCAGTGGTTTAGCTGACAATCAGGATAGTGCCTCGACCTGCTCATTCCCCTGTATCAAACTGTTATCGAGTCCCAACCAGTTGGCTACTGAAGCACTGTTTATTGTGAGTTATGCAATAAAACAAGAGTTGGACTGTGATCGGTGTGTGGAACTCTGGTTAATGGGAGCAAACGGAAGTGTTGGCACAGCAGGACTTAATCCTTGACAGAAGCACATAGGCCCGAGGAAATATCTGGTACTGGCCTTCACCTCACCCACAGCTATGGGGAGGACATGGGCCGTAGCGCATCTCACCCTGTCGTGTGTGATACCCCTAGACAAAAGAGATGGGGTGAGGCCGCTGCATATATTTTTTTTTTTTTTTTTATATTCCACTGAAAAACTGAGTTAGAATGCTTATTTAGAAAGTTTGGATAACTTGGGGAGGACCAACAAGACTTACCACCACCCTAACAAGTAATAGATGCTATTTTAGAATATACCTAGTTGGATGGAAGGATGATATAAATGACAGGGTTACATAGTTAGTTGGGTTAAAAAAGAGACATGACCTTGGTTTAAGAGTAACTTGGTTTGAGAGCGTTTTGCAACACAAGCAAATTTTTTTAATAAATTTTGACTTGATATACAAGCGATGTCTTGATATACAAGTAGCGTCATGTTACAACTGAGTATACAAGAGAAGAGAGGCGCCTCTAAGTGTAGCAATATGGTTACATTTAATGAAGGTACAACATTTAGCAAGATATTGCTACACTTAGAGGCGCCTCTCTTCTCTTTTATACTCTGTAGCTCCTGCTGGATTTTGCTTCTAATCCCCTTGTCGAGGCTTCCATTTGTGGATGGACATTTTATGGTTACACAACCTGTCACATTGCTGAATCATCTGAATTTCCATTATTTCTTATGGGGAAATTTGCTTTAATATACAAGTGCTTTGGATTACAAGCATGTTTCCGGAACAAATTATGCTCACAATCCAAGGTTTTACTGTAAATGAAAAACCACACTCATAAAGTGCTTAAAGGGTTTGTAAAGATTTTTTTTTTTTTTTTAAATAACAAACATGTTATACTTACCTCCACTGTGCAGCTCGTTTCGCACAGAGTGGCCCCGATCCACGTCTTCTGGGGTCCCTAGGCGGCTGTTTCGGCTCCTCCCTGCAATAACTCACCACCTATTTGCGAGCGAGCATGGTGGTGAGTGATTGCGGGCACGCTCCAGTGATACAGCCAGCGGCTGATGCCGCTCATTGTATCACTCGGCCCCGCCCCCCGGCGCACCGCATCATTGGATGTGATTGACAGCAGCGCCAGCCAATGGCTGCGCTGTTTTCAATCCATCCACTGTAGCCAATCAACGGCCAGACTGAACAGCGAGGAGGATGTCGGGGCCGAGCGCGGGACTTTCGAGGGCTCAGGTAAGTAAAACGGGGGGTGGGGGGGCAGTATTGTCGGGTGTTTTTTCACCTTAATGCATAGGATGCATTAAGGTGAAAAAAAGTTTTTGTTTACAAACCCTTTAACATATTTCCTTTAGTAGGGAATACCTTGGACTCCAGTATTTACTGCAAATTACTTTGAAAATCCAATACAGGTGGTCCCCTACTCCTACTTACAAACATAGGGAGACAACAGGAAGTGAGAGGAAATCTACCCCTAGGAAGGGAAATTCACTCCTGTCACTCCTGTTATGCCGTGTACACACGATCGTTTTCATTGTTTTCTTGTTTATTTCATTATTTTTTTATTTCTTACTATCCCCACCCTCCAAAGCCCTCCAAGCCCGCTCATCTAATATTAAAATTTATTTTCATGTTTTTTATCTCTTAAGCCCTGTACACACGATCGGTTTTACCGATGAAAACCGTCCGATGGACTTTTCTCATCGGACAAACCGTTCGTGTATGGGCCCCATCGGTCTTTTTTCCATCGGTGAGAAAAAATAGAACATGTTTTAAATGTATCCGATGGGAAAAAAAACGATAGCAAATTCCGATTGTCTGTGTGGAACTCCATCGGACAAAAAACCCACGCATGCTCAGAATCAAGTCGACGCATGCTCAGAAGCATTGAACTTTATTTTTCTCGGCTTGTCGGAGTGTTTTACGTCACGGCGTTTGGGACCATCGGATTTTTGACTGATGGTGTGTAGGCAAGACTGATGAAAGTCAGCTTCATCGGATTTCCGATGGAAAAATCCATCGGATTAGAATCCATAGGATATCCGATCGTGTGTACAGGGCTTAAGAGTTATCATGAGAAAAAGGTGTCTCCACTGATGCTTTATCACCAATCCTTGTTTCCACAACAACCCAACATTTTCAAAATCCAATTGTCATTGGTACATAAAGTAAGGTGACATCTTCTGAACAGGGGCACAGACAGCAAAACAAACATTACAGGGGTGTTAACCCTTCCCTATGCTGTCCAAAAACGTAAAAAGTATTCTTTTGGCTGGAGCTACACTTAAAAGATTTACTTATTCCGACTTACAAACAAATTCAACTTAAGAACAAACCTACAGACCCTATCATGTTTGTAACCTGGGGACCGCCTGTACAGAGGATTTTAGACTATTTACATCCTTTTCAGCCACAGAAGAGTAATGTCCATACAGTGTACAACAATGATATGGAATCACCAACTCCAACATAACCTCAGGATTTGATTTAGAAAGCACATAACCAGCATTTTTTAGGGTTTTTGAGAAAACCAAGTAAACATAAGAAGAATGTTCAAACCTTTTGTAGGAAGACACTTGAAGGAACTGGACAACAGAACTCTAGAGCTATGAGGTCTTGCTACAAGCCCTTCTAAATTGCATATCTTACTGAGAACCTCATAGCTAAAGACAATATTCCAAAAAAAAAATAATTGGATTATTTTGCTTATCTAACACATTTAAGTTTATTAACCACTTGGCAACCACCTGCTGAGAAATAACGTCGACAAGGTGGTTGCTCTGGACCCGGCGGATCACGAATCGCGGTGATGACGCCGGTTCCTCCCTCCCCTCTCTGTACCGATTGGTACAGTGTGAGAGGGGAGGGGGAGGGAGCGGATGGCAGCAGCAGCTCTGTGGGCTGGATCTGTGACAATTGCAGTCACAGATCCAGCCATCCATCCATCCCTGGTGCAATATCCTGCCAATACTCTGCAATACACCCTGCCAATACTCTGCAAAATACTCTGCAATACCCTGGTGCAATACTCTGCAACACCCTGGCGCAATACTCTGCAATACCCTGCGCAATACTCTGCAATACCCTGCGCAATACTCTGCAATACCCTGCGCAATACTCTGCAATACCCTGCAAAATACTCTGCAATACCCTGCAAAATACTCTGCAATAATACCCTGCGCAATACTCTGCAATACCCTGCGCAATACTCTGCAATACCCTGCGCAATACCCTGCAAAATACTCTGCAATACCCTGCGCAATACCCTGCAAAATACTCTGCAATACCCTGCGCAATACTCTGCAATACCCTGCGCAATACCCTGCAAAATACTCTGCAATACCCTGCGCAATACTCTGCAATACCCTGCACAATACTCTGCAATACCCTGCACAATACTCTGCAATACCCTGCAATACCCTGTGCAATACCCCCTGTGCAATACCCCGTGCAATACCCTGCCATACTCCGCAAAACCCTGCCATAGTCCGCAATACTCCGCAATGCCCTGCAATACTCTGCAATACTCCGCAATGCCCGGCAATACTCCGCAATGCCCGGAAATACTCCGCAATGCCCGGCAATACTCTGCAATAACCACTTCCCGCCCGCCGGCCGTCATATGATGTCCTTGACTTTGTGCGGGGATATCTGAATGATGGAAGCAGCTACAGGCATCATTCAGATATTAGTTTATTCAGCCGGCGATTCCCTACACCATAAGAACAATCATAGCGGCTGTTCCACCGCTTGATCATTCTTACGGGAGGCGAGAGGGGATGTCCCTCCCTCCCGCTGCCCTCCGGTGCTTCTACCGACTCACCGCTAGGATCAAAGCCAGGATTGTTGTTTTTTTTTGTTTGTTTTTCAGGCTTCCCAGCCTAGAGGTGAGATGTGGGGTCTTATTGACCCCATATCTCACTGTAAAGAGGACCTGTCATGCCATATTCCTATTACAAGGGATGTTTACGTTCCTTGTAATAGGTATAAAAGTGATCAAAAAAATTTTTGGGGCGGAAAAACATGTCAAACTAAAATAAATAAAGTAAAATGAACAATAGAAAAATATATTTTTTTTAAAGCGCCCCTGTCCCCGTGAGCTTGCATACAGAAGCGAACGGATATGTAAGTCCCGCCCACATATGAAAACGGTTTTCAAACCACACATGTGAGGTATCTCTGCGAACGTTAGAGCGAGAGGAATCATTTTGGCCCTAGACCTCCTCTGTAACTCAAAACATGTAACCAGTAAAAATATTTAAAGGGTCGCCTATGGGGATTTTTTAAGTAGCGAAGTTTGGCGCCATTCCACGAGTGTGTGCAATTTTTAAGGGTGACATGTTAGGTATCTATTTACTCGGCGTAACTTCATCTTTCACATTATGCAAAAACATTGGGCTAACTTTACTGTTTTTGTTTTTAAGCACAAAACATTTTTTTTTCCGTAAAAAACACGTTAAAAAAATTGCTTTGCAAATATCGTGCGAGATAAAAAGTTGCAACAACCACCATTATATTCTCTAAGGTCTTTGCTAAAAAAACATATATAATGTTTTGGGGTTCTATGTAATTTTCTAGCAAACAAATGATGATTTTTACATGTAGGAGAGAAATGTCAGAATTGGCCTGGGTGCTCCAGAATGCCTGAAGGTGCTCCCTGCATGTTGGGCCTCTGTATGTGGCCACGCTGTGTAAAAGTCTCACACATGTGGTATCGCCATACTCGGGAGGAATAGCAGAATGTGTTTTGGGGTGTAATTTGTGGAATGCATATGCTGTGTGTGAGAAATAACCTGCTAATATGACAATTTTGTGGAAAAAAAAAAAGAGAAAAAAAAATCTTGATTTTGCAAAGAATTGTGGGAAAAAATTACAACTTCAAAAAACTCACAATGCCTCTTTCTGAATACCATGGAATATCTTCTTTCCAAAAAGGGGTCATTTGGGGGGTATTTGTACTTTTCTGGCATGTTGGGGTCTCAAGAAATGAGATAGGCCGTCAGTACTTCAGGTGTGATCAATTTTCAGATATTGGCACCATAGCTTGTGGACTCTATAACTTTCACAAAGACCAAATAATATCCACCAATTTGTACTTATTTTTACCAAAGATATGTAGCAGTATAAATTTTGGCCAAAATTTATGAAGAAAAAATAGTAATTTGCAAAATTTTATAACAGAAACAAAAAAAAAATTTTTTACAACATTTTCAGTCTTTTTTCTCTTATAGCGCAAAAAATAAAAAACCCAACAGTGATTAAATACCACCAAACGAAAGCTCTATTTGTGTGAAAAAAAGGACAAAAAATTCATATGGGTACAGTGTTGTATGACTGAGTAATTGTCATTCAAAATATGAGAGCACCGAAAGCTGAAAATTGGTCTGGTTATTAAGGGGGTTTAAGTGCCCAGTGGTCAAGTGGTTAATAAGTGCTTGTTTTCTGTGTGACGCTCACTGAAGCTTAACACTAATGCATTTTTAAGAATAACATTTTTTTAATATTCAGCTGAAAAACTTGGGATGTACGTTTGGATGACCTGGCAAGGACCAAATAGATATACCACCAATCAAACAGCCGAGGGGTGATATTTGAAAATATCCTTTAGTAGGATGAAAGGATGATCTGAATAAAGCCCTGTACACATGGATTTCCTATGGATTCTAATCCGATGGATTTTTCCATCGGAAATCCGATGAAGCTGACTTCCATCAGTCTTGCCTACACACCATCAGTCAAAAATCCGATCGTTCCAAACATTGTGACTTAAAACACTCTGACAAGCCGAGAAAAATGAAGTTCAATGCTTCTGAGCATGCGTCGACTTGATTTTGAGCATGCGTGGGTTTTTTGTCCAATGGAGTTCCACACAGATGATCGGAATTTGCTATCGTTTTTTTTCCCATCCGATAAATTTAAAACATGTTCTATTTTTTCTCACCGATGGAAAAAAGACCGATGGGGCCCATACACGATCAGTTTGTCCGATGAGAAAAGTCCATTGGACTGTTTTCATCTGTAAAACCGATCGTGTTCAGCGCGAGGCTGACTCCCGGGGATGTTACCGTGTGACGTTCAACAGGCAGACCCTGCACGGTGATACATATACCACCGCTTTGGCTGGGCTTTTTGCACTCGTATTGAAAGTGCTTACGAGAGGACTTTGTGGTAAATAGAAAGTCTTCCTTTTCCACACTAAGAACGCCCCCCACCCCGTCTTTGGGTATACCCCATTGGATATAGCTGATCTGCTCAGCTATCTGTATTAGCTCTGAGCGCCAGACCCCTCCATCTATGGACTATATTCCTGTGAGAATATCAGTGTTTGATCATTTTTTTTGACCAGCAGGCCACACGCACATCTGTTGCCATATGAATTGGTAACATGTGAACAACATCTTTTTATCCGGATGTCCTTCTGAGATAGTGAGATTTGTCCCAAGTGTGTATAAAAACCGTCAACCCCTTTTCTTGTCCGTCCTGACGAAGCCTCACGGCGAAACGCGTCGACGTTCAAAGGGACCCTCTACTGCTATATACATTGTATGGTCTTTTTTAATCTTTGTTAAATAATTTTGCGATTCAATAAAATATTTTTTTGTTATTCCATTTTCGTGTGTTGCCTGCAAAGTCCTACCTTGTTTTGCTCTTTTTTGAGTAACAAACCAATTTTCCGTGTGTACATGGCATTACAGAGTTATATGGTTAGTCAGGTTAAAAAAGACACATGGCCATTGAGTTCAATCAGAAGATAAAAATAAATAAAATCCTAAATTCACAGTTGACCCAGAGTAAGACAAAAGAATGCTACCAAAGAATTTTCCTTAGCAGGGAATCATGTGAGCTCTATATACCTGTGAAGTCCAATACAATCCAATACAGAGGATTTTACATTATTTATTATTATTTTCGGACCCAGAAGAGCTTACAGTCTAATGCTCATATACAACAATGATATGGAACGACCACTTATAACATACACTGTTAGGTAGAAAACACATAACAAGCAACTGTTTTTATGATTGTGGAAGAAAACAAATTAACTTTCAAACTTTATGAAAGAAGAAACTTGGAGGAACTTAACAACAGATCTCTAGAGCTACAAGGTCTTGCTTCATACATTAACAGATCTTAAATAGATTATCTTTTAAGTTTTAACTACATTTCAATTTTCCAGAAAAAAAAAAGAAAATCATTGTTTACTTTTAACCTTGTTATATTATTAGAAAAAGAGCATTGCAATAATTTTGGACACAAAAAAAACCAAATTTCCAAAAAATTCCGCGCCGTCTAGTGGAATAGCAGCTCACACAAGCAGTTTAAAATGGTGAGAACAAACAAAAACAAAAAAGTGTAGCGCTAAACTAAATGAGGACTGCACTTTGATCAAGTGCAGTATAAACAGTGATATGTGATTAAACAATCAACATGACATCTAACACAGATATGTGAAAATGTTCAGATAATCCACCGTGATGAAAATTAAATCAAACAATCCACCGTGATGAGAATTATATAACATTGAAAATCATCAAAAAAATACTGTCACATACATTACATACATTAAATGACAATATAATAAATGAATATTAAATGGTGAATGACAATCAAAATAATAGTGCTCCCAAAAAAACTTGACGTGAAGTGACCACCACCAATCGATTGTAGAAAAGGCTTACCAGAGATTTTCAATGTTAATTCTCATCACGGTGGATTGTTTGATTTAATTTTCATCACGGTGGATTATCTGAACATTTTCACATATCTGTGTTAGATGTCATGTTGATTGTTTAATCACATATCACTGTTTATACTGCACTTGATCAAAGTGCAGTCCTCATTTAGTTTAGCGCTACACTTTTTTGTTTTTGTCAATAATTTTGGACACAACCCAACATAACTACTTACAGTAAAATGATCTCTTTGTCTCAGTAGAAAATATCGCGATGCATGGGAGGAATTGCTCAGTCTGCAGGCAGAGCGGATTCACTGTATTTCAGGTGTTCACATCTTTACAGGTCCTTCTCAAAAAATTAGCATATTGTGATAAAGTTCATTATTTTCTGTAATGTACTGATAAACATTAGACTTTCATATATTTTAGATTCATTACACACAACTGAAGTAGTTCAAGCCTTTTCTTGTTTTAATATTGATGATTTTGGCATACAGCTCATGACAACCCAAAATTCCTATCTCAAAAAATTAGCATATCATGAAAAGGTTCTCTAAATGAGCTATTAACCTAATCATCTGAATCAACTAATTAACTCTAAACACCTGCAAAAGATTCCTGAGGCTTTTAAAAACTCCCAGCCTGGTTCATTACTCAAAACCGCAATCATGGGTAAGACTGCCGACCTGACTGCTGTCCAGAAGGCCATCATTGACACCCTCAAGCAAGAGGGTAAGACACAGAAATAAATTTCTGAACGAATAGGCTGTTCCCAGAGTGCTGTATCAAGGCACCTCAGTGGGAAGTCTGTGGGAAGGAAAAAGTGTGGCAGAAAACGCTGCACAACGAGAAGAGGTGACCGGACCCTGAAGAAGATTGTGGAGAAGGACCGATTCCAGACCTTGGAGGACCTGCAGAAGCAGTGGACTGAGTCTGGAGTAGAAACATCCAGAGCCACCGTGAACAGGCGTGTGCAGGAAATGGGCTACAGGTGCCGCATTCCCCAGGTCAAGCCACTTTTGAACCAGAAACAGCGGCAGAAGCGCCTGACCTGGGCTACAGAGAAGCAGCACTGGACTGTTGCTCAGTGGTCCAAAGTACATTCGGAAATCAAGGTGCCAGAGTCTGGAGGAAGACTGGGGAGAGGGAAATGCCAAAATGCCTGAAGTCCAGTGTCAAGTACCCACAGTCAGTGATGGTCTGGGGTGCCATGTCAGCTGCTGGTGTTGGTCCACTGTGTTTTATCAAGGGCAGGGTCAATGCAGCTAGCTATCAGGAGATTTTGGAGCACTTCATGCTTCCATTTGCTGAAAAGCTTTATGGAGATGAAGATTTCATTTTTCAGCACGACCTGGCACCTGCTCACAGTGCCAAAACCACTGGTAAATGGTTTACTGACCATGGTATTACTGTGCTCAATTGGCCTGCCAACTCTCCTGACCTGAACCCCATAGAGAATCTGTGGGATATTGGGAAGAGAAAGTTGAGAGATGCAAGACCCAACACTCTGGATGAGCTTAAGGCCGCTATCGAAGCATCCTGGGCCTCCATAACACCTCAGCAGTGCCACAGGCTGGTTGCCTCCATGCCACGCCGCATTGAAGCAGTCATTTCTGCAAAAGGATTCCCGACCAAGTATTGAGTGCATAACTGAACATAATTATTTGAAGGTTGACTTTTTTTGTATTAAAAACACTTTTCTTTTATTGGTCGGATGAAATATGCTAATTTTTTGAGATAGGATTTTTGGGTTTTCATGAGCTGTATGCCAAAATCATCAATATTAAAACAAGAAAAGGCTTGAACTACTTCAGTTGTGTGTAATGAATCTAAAATATATGAAAGTCTAATGTTTATCAGTACATTACAGAAAATAATGAACTTTATCACAATATGCTAATTTTTTGAGAAGGACCTGTATATAGTGTTGAAGACACACAGGTAAATCCTAAAGGATTAATACAATTATTCCTTCTAAATCTTAAATGATGATTATTATTATTCCTTCTGTTGTATTTGTCCAATTAACACTAACAACCTAAGTGTAAAGAAAGTTTTCAAAGAGGTCTCAGATGTATATAAAGACATTTTACAAATAAAAAAAGATGTAGTTGATTACATTCAACTGGACTAATATTTTTCTAATATTAAAGACATTTTAGCACTAATCCAAGTACTGTATATACTCGAGTATAAGCCGACCCGAATATAAGCCAAATTTTACCACAAAAAAATGGGAAAACTTATTGTCTCGAGTATAAGCCTAGGTTGTCCATCTTCATGCCTCACTGTGTCCATGACTAGACTTAGGTTTAACATGGGAGTCTATGGGAGGGGTGCCCGGATTTCAAAAATCGGTGCTTCATGGCCGTAGGTCCCCCAGACAGCAAACTTTACACACTTGTAGAGGAGAACTGGGGCTACATGTGTGCCAAGGCCGGCCGGTGCCGAGTCCCCAAAGTTACCGTAGAAATTACTGTTTAACATGGGAGTCTATGGAAGGGGTGCCCGGCTTTGAAAAATCAGGGCTCCCCGGCCGTAGGTCCCCAGACAACAAACTTTGCACACTTGTAGAGGAAGAGTGGGGCTACATGTGTGCCAAGTTTGGGGTCCAGGGGACCTATGGCCGGCCGGTACCGGGTCCCGAAAGTCCAGGAGATCAGGCGCAAAAAGATGACTCGAGTATAAGCCGAGGGGGACATTTTCAGCACAAAAAAAATGTGCTGAAAAACTTGGCTTATTCTCTAGTATATACGGTATCATCTATGATTCAGTTGAACATTGAGGACATACCCCTGAATGAATACTTAAATGGCTAACTCAGATACCTTATTCCAATCACTATTATGTCATGGCAGATCTTTATTGGTCAAGAAAATGACTGAAGGTGAAAAAAATTGTACATGCACCCCATCAAAAACAAAACAACCAGCCCATAATAAGGGTGAGGCGGGGCATAAACAATCGCTTCTCATCTAAGTATAATACTGATTTTATATCTTTCTTTCTATTGTGGCCTGTGATGCCTGTTGTTTAATGTGAATAAAGGGCAGGACTATCACTATACCATGGTGTGCTGGTGAAAATCAATATGAACCTTTGATGGTGGTGACATCCACCAATTCACTACATAACCCTACAACGTTGTACCTCAGGTTGAGGACGGTAGGAAGATGAGCCTACAGAGAGGGGAGAGCACTGGTGCACAAATTGGCAGTCATGTTCCCCCAGCCGGAGTGTACTGCCAAGTTGTCTCCAGTGATAATGAGGATGGAGGAGATGATGTGGTCACTGACTTGACTTGGGTGCCGGATAGAGCAGAGGAGGAAAGTGGGGGTGAGGCACAACCCCAACGAGGAAACTATCATTGAAGAGTAGAGCAGCCAGAGCAGGTACAAGGGGGGGGCGGAAGGGACGGATGCCCTGGGCGGTACAATTTATTGGGGTTGGGGGGGCGCAGTGAAGTGGCCTTCTCAGGGCTTTCTGCTCCAACCTGTCATTACACACTAGCGCTGTGCAGCCCTCGCATCCTTCGGCTCCCAGCGCGGCAATGTACAGCTGCCTGTGTTGATGCAGGAGGCAGCTTCCGTCCTCGCCTTTACAATGTAGCACGGAGGAGCCCTGAAACTCCGCCCCAGCTACAGCTCCTCGATCACCTGCAAAAAAAAAAGCCTGCGCATACCATATGGTCTGGACTGGAGCACTGGCAGTGGAAGAGGTGGGGGAGGGGGGAAAGGAGAGAGAGAAAGAGAAAGAGCGCGCTCTGCAGAGACTGAACTGTAAAAATGTGTGAGAGGATTTGTGCATGGAGAAGAACTGGGAAAACGTATGTGTGGACTGTGGAGGGGCAGAGAGGAGGGCTCTGAAAGTAGGGGGATGTGTGCAGAGAGGAGGGCTGGGAAAGTGGGGGGATTTGTGCAGAGAGGAGGGCTGGAAAAGTTGGGGGAATTTGTGCAGAGAGGAGGGCTGGGAAAGTTGGGGGGATTTGTGCAGAGAGGAGGGCTGGGAAAAATGGGGGGATTTGTGCAGAGAGGAGGGCTGGGAATGTGGAGGGATTTGTGCAGAGAGGAGGGCTTGGAAAGTTGGGGGGATTTGTGCAGAGAGGAGGGCTGGGAATGTGGGGGGATTTGTGCAGAGAGGAGGGCTGGGAAAGTTAGGGGGATTTGTGCAGAGAGGAGGGCTGGGAAAGTTGGGGGAATTTGTGCAGAGAGGAGGGCTGGGAAAGTTGGGGGAATTTGTGCAGAGAGGAGGGCTGGGAAAGTTGGGGGATTTGTGCAGAGAGGAGGGCTGGGAAAGTTGGGGGAATTTGTGCAGAGAGGAGGGCTGGGAAATTGGGGGGATTTGTGCAGAGAGGAGGGCTGGGAAAGTTGGGGGGATTTGTGCAGAGAGGAGGGCTGGGAAAGTTGGGGGGATTTGTGCGGAGAGGAGGGCTGGGAAAGTGGGGGGATTTGTGCAGATAGGAGGGCTGGGAAAATTGGGGGAATTTGTGCAGAGAGGAGGGTTGGGAAAGTGGGGGGATTTGTGCAGAGAGGAGGGCTGGGAAAGTTGGGGGAATTTGTGCAGAGAGGAGGGCTGGGAAAGTTTCTGGGGATTTGTGCAGAGAGGAGGGCTGGGAATGTGGGGGGATTTGTGCAGAGAGGAGGGCTGGGAAAGTTGGGGGGATTTGTGCAGAGAGGAGGGCTGGGAAATTGGGGGGATTTGTGCAGAGAGGAGGACTGGGAAAGTTGGGGGGATTTGTGCAGAGAGGAGGGCTGGGAAAGTTGGGGGAATTTGTGCAGAGAGGAGGGCTGGGAAAGTTGGGGGAATTTGTGCAGAGAGGAGGGCTGGGAAAGTTGGGGGAATTTGTGCAAAGAGGAGGGCTGGGAAAGTTGGGGGATTTGTGCAGAGAGGAGGGCTGGGAAAGTTGGGGGGATTTGTGCAGAGAGGATGGCTGGGAAAGTGGGGGGATTTGTGCAGAGAGGAGGGCTGGGAAAGTTGGGGAATTTGTGCAGAGAGGAGGGCTGGGAAAGTTGGGGGGATTTGTGCAGAGAGGAGGGCTGAGAAAGTTGGGGGGATTTGTGCAGAGAGGAGGGCTGGGAAAGTGGGGGGATTTGTGCAGAGAGGAGGGCTGGGAAAGTTGGGGGAATTTGTGCAGAGAGGAGGGCTGGGAAAGTTGGGGGAATTTGTGCAGAGAGGAGGGCTGGGAAAGTTGGGGGAATTTGTGCAGAGAGGAGGGCTGGGAAAGTTGGGGGGATTTGTGCAGAGAGGAGGGCTGGGAATGTGGGGGGATTTGTGCAGAGAGGAGGGCTGGGAAAGTTGGTGGGATTTGTGCAGAGAGGAGGGCTGGGAAAGTTGGGGGAATTTGTGCAGAGAGGAGGGCTGGGAAAGTTGGGGGAATTTTTGCAGAGAGGAGGGCTGGGAAAGTTGGGGGATTTGTTCAGAGAGGAGGGATGGGAAAGTTGGGGGGATTTGTGCAGAGAGGAGGGCTGGGAAAGTGGGGGGATTTGTGCAGAGAGGAGGGCTGGGAAAGTTGGGGGGATTTGTGCAGAGAGGAGGGCTGGGAAAGTTGGGGGGATTTGTGCAGAGAGGAGGGCTGGGAAAGTGGGGGGATTTGTGCAGAGAGGAGGGCTGGGAAAGTTGGGGGAATTTGTGCAGAGAGGAGGGCTGGGAAAGTGGGGGGATTTGTGCAGAGAGGAGGGCTGGGAAAGTTGGGGGAATTTGTGCAGAGAGGAGGGCTAGGAAAGTTGGGGGGATTTGTGCAGAGAGGAGGGCTGGGAATGTGGGGGGATTTGTGCAGAGAGGAGGGCTGGGAAAGTTGGGGGGGTTTGTGCAGAGAGGAGGGCTGGGAAAGTTGGGGGGATTTGTGCAGAGAGGAGGGCTGGGAAAGTGGGGGGATTTGTGCAGAGAGGAGGGCTGGGAAAGTTGGAGGGATTTGTACAGAGAGGAGGGCTGGGAAAGTTGGGGGATTTGTGCAGAGAGGAGGGCTGGGAAAGTTGGGGGGATTTGTGCAGAGAGGAGGGCTGGGAAAGTGGGGGGATTTGTGCAGAGAGGAGGGCTGGGAAAGTTGGGGGAATTTGTGCAGAGAGGAGGGCTGGGGAAGTTGGGGGGATTTGTGCAGAGAGGAGGGCTGGGAAAGTGGGGGGATTTGGGCAGAGAGGAGGGCTGGGAAAGTTGGGGGAATTTGTGCAGAGAGGAGGGCTGGGAATGTGGGGGGATTTGTGCAGAGAGGAGGGCTGGGAAAGTTGGGGGGATTTGTGCAGAGAGGAGGGCTGGGAAAGTTGGGGGGATTTGTGCAGAGAGGAGGGCTGGGAAAGTGGGGGGATTTGTGCAGAGAGGAGGGCTGGTAAAGTTGGGGGAATTTGTGCAGAGAGGAGGGCTGGGAAAGTTGGGGGAATTTGTGCAGAGAGGAGGGCTGGGAAAGTTGGGGGAATTTGTGCAGAGAGGAGGGCTGGGAAAGTTGGGGGGATTTGTGCAGAGAGGAGGGCTGGGAATGTGGGGGGATTTGTGCAGAGAGGAGGGCTGGGAAAGTTGGGGGGATTTGTGCAGAGAGGAGGGCTGGGAAAGTGGGAGGATTTGTGCAGAGAGGAGGGCTGGGAAAGTTGGGGGAATTTGTGCAGAGAGGAGGGCTGGGAAAGTTGGGGGGATTTGTGCAGAGAGGAGGGCTGGGAAAGTTGGGGGGATTTGTGCAGAGAGGATGGCTGGGAAAGTGGGGGGATTTGGGCAGAGAGGAGGGCTGGGAAAGTTGGGGGAATTTGTGCAGAGAGGAGGGCTGGGAATGTGGGGGGATTTGTGCAGAGAGGAGGGCTGGGAAAGTTGGGGGGATTTGTGCAGAGAGAAGGGCTGGGAAAGTTGGGGGGATTTGTGCAGAGAGGAGGGCTGGGAAAGTTGGGGGAATTTGTGCAGAGAGGAGGGCTGGGAAAGTTGGGGGAATTTGTGCAGAGAGGAGGGCTGGGAAAGTTGGGGGAATTTGTGCAGAGAGGAGGGCTGGGAAAGTTGGGGGGATTTGTGCAGAGAGGAGGGCTGGGAAAGTTGGGGGGATTTGTGCAGAGAGGATGGCTGGGAAAGTGGGGGTATTTGTGCAGAGAGGAGGGCTGGGAAAGTTGGGGGAATTTGTGCAGAGAGGAGGGCTGGGAAAGTTGGGGGGATTTGTGCAGAGAGGAGGGCTGGGAAAGTTGGGGGAATTTGTGCAGAGAGGAGGGCTGGGAATGTGGGGGAATTTGTGCAGAGAGGAGGGCTGGGAAAGTTGGGGGGATTTGTGCAGAGAGGAGGGCTGGGAAAGTGGGGGGATTTGGGCAGAGAGGAGGGCTGGGAAAGTTGGGGGAATTTGTGCAGAGAGGAGGGCTGGGAATGTGGGGGGATTTGTGCAGAGAGGAGGGCTGGGAAAGTTGGGGGGATTTGTGCAGAGAGGAGGGCTGGGAAAGTTGGGGGGATTTGTGCAGAGAGGAGGGCTGGGAAAGTTGGGGGAATTTGTGCAGAGAGGAGGGCTGGGAAAGTTGGGGGAATTTGTGCAGAGAGGAGGGCTGGGAAAGTTGGGGGAATTTGTGCAGAGAGGAGGGCTGGGAAAGTTGGGGGGATTTGTGCAGAGAGGAGGGCTGGGAAAGTTGGGGGGATTTGTGCAGAGAGGATGGCTGGGAAAGTGGGGGTATTTGTGCAGAGAGGAGGGCTGGGAAAGTTGGGGGAATTTGTGCAGAGAGGAGGGCTGGGAAAGTTGGGGGGATTTGTGCAGAGAGGAGGGCTGGGAAAGTGGGGGGATTTGGGCAGAGAGGAGGGCTGGGAAAGTTGGGGGAATTTGTGCAGAGAGGAGGGCTGGGAATGTGGGGGGATTTGTGCAGAGAGGAGGGCTGGGAAAGTTGGGGGGATTTGTGCAGAGAGGAGGGCTGGGAAAGTTGGGGGGATTTGTGCAGAGAGGAGGGCTGGGAAAGTTGGGGGAATTTGTGCAGAGAGGAGGGCTGGGAAAGTTGGGGGAATTTGTGCAGAGAGGAGGGCTGGGAAAGTTGGGGGAATTTGTGCAGAGAGGAGGGCTGGGAAAGTTGGGGGGATTTGTGCAGAGAGGAGGGCTGGGAATGTGGGGGGATTTGTGCAGAGAGGAGGGCTGGGAAAGTTGGGGGGATTTGTGCAGAGAGGAGGGCTGGGAAAGTGGGGAGATTTGTACATATAATTAAAATGTGTGAGTGAACTATGTTTCTATCGCATTAAACCTAATTGAATTTGTATTGTTTTAAGTATATTCTTGTTTTGAAACGACATTGATTCTTTCATTCTTTCTTAAAAATGGGGGGGGGGGCGCAGTTTGCCATCTTCGCCCTGGGCACCAAATGGCCTTGTCCCAGCACTGAGAGCAGCCACCCTATTCCATCACATTGTGGAGGTGTTATCTCCTGGCCCACTTCCCACAGCTCAGCTGTCTGGGTCTTTTTTAGTACATGTGCAGCTGATCCCACTGTTAATATTTGCAAACTTCGTCTCAAGCCCATCAAACATGGCAAAAACACCAACCATTTGGGTACCACATGCTTGACAAGGCATTTAACCTCCCACTACTTAGCCCGTTGGCAAAAGGATCTAAAAGCCACACAAAAGGGGCACAAATCTGTCCCTCCTCCTTACTCACCTCAGTCTGTCCTTGCTATACCTCCACTGACAGAAATGATGGTATATGGGGTCCCAGGTCCTTGCAGCACACCTGCCAGCAGCACACCACCAGCTGTAGACTATAGCTGGCAAATTTCTCTGCCCCATCTGCTGCAGCGAAAAAAAATACAGTCCCTGCCAACCACATGCCCAGCGTCTAAATGCAAGCTTGTCAAAGCTGCTGGCTCTACAACTTCTGCCTTTCCGCCTGGTGGATTCCGCCTTGTAGAATGTGCTGTACCACAACGGCAGGTTCCCAGTTGCTATTTCTTTTCACGTAAGGTCATTCCATCTCTCTACCATCACGTGGAAGGCAATGTTGTGGAATGGTTGGGCAAGGCAGTCAGCCGCAAAGTCCATGATACTGCTGACACATGGTCCAGCAAGCATGGGCAGGGACGATATATTTTGTTCACAGCACACTGGGTAACTCTGCTTGCAACTCGTAAGGATGCATGACAGGGCTGTGCCCCCACGTCTCCATACAGCTGGAGATTAGTGATGAGCCGAACACCCCCGGGTTCGGTTCGCACCAGAACCCGCGAACGGACCGAAAGTTCGAACGAACATTAGAACCCTATTAAATACAATGGATGCGAACGTTCGAATTCTAAAGTGCTAATTATAACAACTATTATGCATGTTATTGTCCTAAAAAGGGTTTGGGAACCCGGGTTCTGCACCAGGGGACATGTATCAATGCAAAAATAAGTTTTAAAAACGGTCGTTTTCCGGGAGCAGTCATTTTAATGATGCATAAAGTGAAAAAAAAAAAGTCAAATATTCCTTTAAATATCGTACCTGGGGGGTGTCTAAAGTATGCCTGTGAAGTGCCACGTGTTTCCCGTGTTTAGAACTGTCCCTGCACAAAATGACACTTCTAAAGGAAAAAAAAGCCATTTAAAACTGCTTGCGGCTTTAATGTAATGTCTGGTCCCGGTAATATGGATGAAAATCTTTAAGAAAAATGGCATAGCTACCCCATGACCCCCCCCCCTACCCCAGCCCATTACCAGCCCCTTTGGGTCTTGTATGGATATTAAGGGGAACCCCGCACATAAAATAAAAAAGGCCCTATATACTCTGAACAGCCGTATACAGGCGGTGCATACAAGACAGGGACTGTAGGTTTGTTCTTATGTAGAATCTGTTTGTAATTTTGAACAGGTACATTGTTGAAGTGTAGCTCCAGACCAAAAATCTATTTTTAAACTTTTTGGAAAACATAGGTAAGGGTTATCACCCCTGTAACATTTGTTTTGCTGTCTGTGCCCCTGTTCAGAACATTTCACCTCACTTTCCGTCCTAATGACAACTGTTTTTGAAATGTGGTGTTTTTCTTGAAACAAGGATTGCTGATAAAGCATCAGTACAGAGGAGACACCTTTCTCCCATATTTATTCTTACAGGAGAGAATTTTCCTTCCTAGTGGTAGATTTCCTCTCACTTCCTGTTGTCTTCTTGCGTTTGCAAGTAGGAGTCGTTTGTAAGTTGGATGTTTGAAAGTAGGGACCTGCCGTATATACTCTGCAGAAATAGGCCCCTTAGTTGTTGGTGTTGGCACAACACTGTAAGCACTCACAGTTACTCTTGGTTGGTGCTGGAACGCCCTGCTGTCAACTATTATATCAGGAATTTTAATTACATATAATTGTTGAACAGTGGTAGTAAAAATTGGGCCTTTGATGGTGGTGCTGGTGCCACAACACTGTAAGCCCTGACAGTTACTCTTGGTGGGTGCAGCAATGGGCCCTGCTGTGAATTATTAGATCAAGAATTGTAATTACATGCCCCTGTTGAACAGGGGCTGAAAAATTGGGCCTTAGGCACTGGTGGCACAACACTGCAACCCTTCACAGATACTGTACTTGGAGCACAGCAATGAGCCCTGTTGCAAAGTATTGCTTCAAAAATTGTAATGACACGCCCCTGTTAAACAGGGGCTGAAAAATTGGGCCTTAGGCACTGGTGGCACAACACTGCAACTCCTCACAGATACTGTACTTGGAGCACAGCAATGAGCCCTGTTGCAAAGTATTGCTTCAAAAATTGTAATTACACGCCACTGTTAAACAGGGGCTGAAAAATTGGGCGTTAGGCACTGGTGGCGGCACCCATAAACAAAAATGATCTTCCAAGCTATCATCATCAATCGTATCATTGAGGACTCGGAGGAGGAGGATAGGCAGTCAACATAACAGCACAGGCACTCAGCATCAGCATCAGTCTTGAAGGGATGTGACATTTTAAAATCAATTAGTCTGTTATATCAGCATCAGGTGTGTGGTAGCTGGTGGTGATCCAAGACTGGTTCATCTTGATGAAAGTCAGTCGATCAACCGAGTCGGTGGACAGGCGCACCCTGTGATCCGTGACAAATCCTCCAGCAGCACTGAATGTGCGTTCCGAAAGAACGCTGGATGCAGGACAGGCCAGTAGCTCAATTGCATACTGTGCAAGCTCTGGCCAGTGATCCATCCTCAAGACCCAGTAAGCCAGAGGATTTTCGGTGGGGAAGGTGTCCAAGTCTGACCTTGCCCCTAGATATTCCTGCACCATGTTTATCAGACGCTGGCGATGGTTGCTGGAACCGATCATACTTTGGGGCTGCGGACTAAAGAATTGTCTGAACGCATCGGTCAGACGGCCACCTTCCCCACCGCTCCTTCTTTGACTGGCCGAAGCCTCAGCAACTCGTTGTCCAGGACCAGGAGTTTGCAACCTCCCAGTCTCTGGGAACGCGTTGCACAGACCTTTCTGCAAGGCCTCCCGGAGTTGTCTCATCCTCTGCTCCCTCTGCGACGGTAACATAAGGTCCGCAACCTTACCCTTGTACCGTGGATCAAGGAGAGTGGCCAGCCAGTAATGGTCCCTCTCCTTGATCCGAAGAATACGAGGATCCTTCCGCAGACTTTGCAGGATCAGGGAGGCCATGCAGCGTAGGTTTGCTGAGGCATTCGCTCCGGAGTCCTCTGGGTCACTAAGGACGACATGATCCGCAGCCACCTCCTCCCAGCCACGTACAAGTCCACTGGTTTCTTGGGACTGTAAATCATCCCTAAAAGACTGCTGCTGATGATGCTGAGTGCCAGCCTCCACCTCCATGCTGACACAATCCTCCTCCTCCTCCTCCTCCTCCTCCTCCTCTTCCTGTGCGATGGGTGGGACAGAAGGAACACTGTCTGGGTAAAGGGGGCCTTGAGAGGCAAGGAAGTCCTCCTCTTCCTGCCTCTGTTCTGCCTCAAGTGCCCTGTCCATTATTCCACGCAGCGTGTGCTCCAACAGGTGGACAAGAGGTACAGTGTCACTGATGCATGCACTGTCACTGCTCACCATCCTCGTGGCCTCCTCAAATGGTGCCAGGACAGTGCATGCATCCCTGATCATGCCCCACTGGCGTGGAGAAAAAAAACCAAGCTCCCCTGACCCTGTCCTGGTGCCGTAGTCGCACAGGTACTCATTGATGGCCCTCTGCTGCGTGTGCAGCCGCTGCAGCATGGCCAACGTTGAGTTCCACCTGGTGGGCATGTCACATATAAGGCGGTTCTTGGGCAGGTTCAACTCCTTTTGCAGCTCAGCCAGGCGAGCACTGGCATTATAAGATCTGCGGAAATGCACACAGACTTTCCTGGCCTGCCTCAGGACATCCTGTAAGCCCGGGTACCTGCCCAAGAACCGCTGCACCACCAGGTTAAGGACGTGAGCCACACAGGGCACATGGGTCAGTTGTCCCTGTCGGAGGGCGGAGAGGAGGTTGGTGCCATTGTCGCAAACCACCATTCCTGGCTTAAGCTGGCGTGGCGTCAACCACCTCTCGGCCTGGCCCTGCAGAGCAGACAGGACCTCTGCCCCAGTGTGGCTTCTGTCCCCCAAACACACCAGCGCAAGCACGGCATGGCATCTTTTTGCCTGCGTACTTGCGTAGCCCCGTGAACGGCTACGGAGCACCGCTGGTTCATAGGACAAACCACAGGAAGAGGCCATGGAGGAAGAAGAAGAGGAGGGGGTGGAGGAGAGAGGTGTGTCACAACCAGTAGTAGCATTTTGGAGGCGTGGCGGTGGGACAACCTCCAACACTACTGCACCTTGTCCTGAATCCTTCCCAGCTGCCAAAAGAGTGACCCAATGGGCCGTGAAAGAAAGGTAACGTCCCTGTCCATGCCTGCTGGACCATGAGTCAGCGGTAATATGCACCTTACCGCTGACCGCCCTGTCCAGCGAGGCCAAGACATTGCCTTCCACATGCCGGTAGAGAGCCGGAATAGCCTTCCGTGAGAAAAAGTGGCGTTTGGGAACCTGCCACTGAGGAACCGCACATTGCACAAACTCACGGAAGGGGGCCGAGTCTACCAACTGAAAAGGCAGCAGTTGAAGCGCTAGCAATTTAGCCAAGCTAGCATTCAACCGCTGGGCATGTGGATGGCTGGGAGTGAACTTCTTTCGACGGTCCAGCAGCTGGGGCAGGGAAATTTGCCTGCTAGAATCGGACGTCGGTGTACTGCTAGCAGAGTGGGCGCAAGTACTTGGCTGTGACACACCTAATTCTACACCTTCATTCCTCTCAGTGCATGTTTCAGAGAGGACTGAAGTTATAGTGGGGTTGGAGATCCCAGCTGATGCGGTGCAAGGAGAGGTCCGCTTTGTTCTTTGGTGTGGGTCTTTGAGGTAGGCTTGCCAACGAGCTGCATGGCAGGTCAACATATGTCTGGTCAGGCATGTGGTACCCAAGCGGCTGATGTTTTGGCCACGCGATATACGCTTGAGACATATGTTGCAAACAGCAGCTGTGCGATCTGATGCACTAGCCTCAAAAAAGGCCCACACCAAAGAACTTTTTGAATGACGGGCAGAGGCAGCGCCCTGCACAGGCGGAGCTCTGCGGTGTGATTCCGTCGGTGTACTGCCCTTACGCTGGCCACCAAAGGGCATCCTGCCTCGTTGGAGATGTGCCTCCTCCTCATCCTCCTCCTCCTCCTCTCTCCTATTAGGCACCCACGTGGAGTCATTGACCTCATCATCCCCTCCCTCCTCATCACTGGAGCCAATCTGGCAGTATGCTGCAGCTGCTGGAACATGACTGCCAGATTGGTGTCCTTCTTGAGCATCCCCTCTGTCTGCTCTCACGCTACTGCCTTCCTCTAGCTGGGTTTCATCATCAGACCCTTCGAAACGCTGGGCATCCTCCTGGAGCATGTACCCAACACTGTGCTGAAACAGTTCGGGGGACTCCTCAGGAGGAGGACATGGTGGGTCTAGGGAAGGAGTGACTGATGATTTGTCTGACATTGATACCAGGGAAGACGACGCTTTGGCAGCTGCTTTTCCAGTACCCTGAGCCTGGGTGAGAGAGGATGAGGAGGAGGAGGAGGGCTTGGTCATCCACTCTACCAAGTCTTCGGCATGATGTGGCTCAACATGTCCAGCTGCCGAAAAGAAGGACAAGCGTGTCCCATGGCCATGTGCTGATGACAATGCACCGCGTCCACGACCAGCACTGTTGCCCCCAGACACAGAGCCTGCTTGCCCTCTTTTATTGCCTCCTGACTGTCTGCCTCTCCTTGTTTGCCTTCCAGACATTCTAATAGATGGCCTGCAGGGAGATGGGAAAAAAGCAATAAGGGCTACCTTCAGGTGTCCTTCTCTGTCCCTTGAAACAAGGACTTTCACAGTGAAAGAAACTGACACTGTCCCTACCTAGAGTTTTCTATCCCTAGAATAAATGTTTTTTTTAATCACAATATAGCACAAGGACAATTCACTCAATGTCTCTCCAGGTCCCTGGAAACAAGGACTTGCAGAGTGAAAGAAACTGACACTGTCCCTACCTAGAGTTTTCTGTCCCTAGAATAAATGTTTTTTTTAAGCACAATATAGCACAAGGAAAATTAACTCACTGTCCTTACAGGTCCCTGGAAACAAGGACTTGCAGAGTGAAAGAAACTGACACTGTCCCTACCTAGAGTTTTCTGTCCCTAGAATAAATGTTTTTTTTTAAGCACAATATAGCACAAGGACAATTAACTCACTGTCCTTACAGGTCCCTGGAAACAAGGACTTGCAGAGTGAAAAAAAAAAAACACTCTCCCTACCTAGAGTTTTCTGTCCCTAGAAAAAATGTTTTTTTTAAGCACAATATAGCACAAGGACAATTAACTCACTGTCCTTACAGGTCCCTGGAAACAAGGACTTGCAGAGTGAAAGAAAAAAAACACTCTCCCTACCTACAGTTTTCTGTCCCTAGAAAAAATGTTTTTTTTAATCACAATATAGCACAAGGAAAATTAACTCACTGTCCTTACAGGTCCCTGGAAACAAGGACTTGCAGAGTGAAAGAAAAAAAACACTCTCCCTACCTACAGTTTTCTGTCCCTAGAAAAAATGTTTTTTTTAATCACAATATAGCACAAGGAAAATTAACTCACTGTCCTTACAGGTCCCTGGAAACAAGGACTTGCAGAGTGAAAGAAACTGACACTGTCCCTACCTAGAGTTTTCTGTCCCTAGAATAAATGTTTTTTTTAAGCACAATATAGCACAAGGACAATTAACTCACTGTCCTTACAGGTCCCTGGAAACAAGGACTTGCAGAGTGAAAAAAAAAAAAAACTCTCCCTACCTAGAGTTTTCTGTCCCTAGAAAAAATGTTTTTTTTAATCACAATATAGCACAAGGACAATTAACTCACTGTCCTTACAGGTCCCTGGAAACAAGGACTTGCAGAGTGAAAGAAAAAAAACACTCTCCCTACCTACAGTTTTCTGTCCCTAGAAAAAATGTTTTTTTTAATCACAATATAGCACAAGGAAAATTAACTCACTGTCCTTACAGGTCCCTGGAAACAAGGACTTGCAGAGTGAAAGAAACTGACACTGTCCCTACCTAGAGTTTTCTGTCCCTAGAATAAATGTTTTTTTTAATCACAATATAGCACAAGGAAAATTAACTCACTGTCCTTACAGGTCCCTGGAAACAAGGACTTGCAGAGTGAAAGAAAAAAAACACTCTCCCTACCTACAGTTTTCTGTCCCTAGAAAAAATGTTTTTTTTAATCACAATATAGCACAAGGAAAATTAACTCACTGTCCTTACAGGTCCCTGGAAACAAGGACTTGCAGAGTGAAAGAAACTGACACTGTCCCTACCTAGAGTTTTCTGTCCCTAGAATAAATGTTTTTTTTAATCACAATATAGCACAAGGACAATTCACTCAATGTCTCTCCAGGTCCCTGGAAACAAGGACTTGCAGAGTGAAAGAAACTGACACTGTCCCTACCTAGAGTTTTCTGTCCCTAGAATAAATGTTTTTTTTAAGCACAATATAGCACAAGGACAATTAACTCACTGTCCTTACAGGTCCCTGGAAACAAGGACTTGCAGAGTGAAAAAAAAAAAAAAACTCTCCCTACCTAGAGTTTTCTGTCCCTAGAAAAAATGTTTTTTTTAATCACAATATAGCACAAGGACAATTAACTCACTGTCCTTACAGGTCCCTGGAAACAAGGACTTGCAGAGTGAAAGAAAAAAAACACTCTCCCTACCTACAGTTTTCTGTCCCTAGAAAAAATGTTTTTTTTAATCACAATATAGCACAAGGAAAATTAACTCACTGTCCTTACAGGTCCCTGGAAACAAGGACTTGCAGAGTGAAAGAAACTGACACTGTCCCTACCTAGAGTTTTCTGTCCCTAGAATAAATGTTTTTTTTAATCACAATATAGCACAAGGAAAATTAACTCACTGTCCTTACAGGTCCCTGGAAACAAGGACTTGCAGAGTGAAAGAAAAAAAACACTCTCCCTACCTACAGTTTTCTGTCCCTAGAAAAAATGTTTTTTTTAATCACAATATAGCACAAGGAAAATTAACTCACTGTCCTTACAGGTCCCTGGAAACAAGGACTTGCAGAGTGAAAGAAACTGACACTGTCCCTACCTAGAGTTTTCTGTCCCTAGAATAAATGTTTTTTTTAATCACAATATAGCACAAGGACAATTCACTCAATGTCTCTCCAGGTCCCTGGAAACAAGGACTTGCAGAGTGAAAGAAACTGACACTGTCCCTACCTAGAGTTTTCTGTCCCTAGAATAAATGTTTTTTTTAAGCACAATATAGCACAAGGACAATTAACTCACTGTCCTTACAGGTCCCTGGAAACAAGGACTTGCAGAGTGAAAAAAAAAAAAAACTCTCCCTACCTAGAGTTTTCTGTCCCTAGAAAAAATGTTTTTTTTAATCACAATATAGCACAAGGACAATTAACTCACTGTCCTTACAGGTCCCTGGAAACAAGGACTTGCAGAGTGAAAGAAAAAAAACACTCTCCCTACCTACAGTTTTCTGTCCCTAGAAAAAATGTTTTTTTTAATCACAATATAGCACAAGGAAAATTAACTCACTGTCCTTACAGGTCCCTGGAAACAAGGACTTGCAGAGTGAAAGAAACTGACACTGTCCCTACCTAGAGTTTTCTGTCCCTAGAATAAATGTTTTTTTTAATCACAATATAGCACAAGGAAAATTAACTCACTGTCCTTACAGGTCCCTGGAAACAAGGACTTGCAGAGTGAAAGAAAAAAAACACTCTCCCTACCTACAGTTTTCTGTCCCTAGAAAAAATGTTTTTTTTAATCACAATATAGCACAAGGAAAATTAACTCACTGTCCTTACAGGTCCCTGGAAACAAGGACTTGCAGAGTGAAAGAAACTGACACTGTCCCTACCTAGAGTTTTCTGTCCCTAGAATAAATGTTTTTTTTAATCACAATATAGCACAAGGACAATTCACTCAATGTCTCTCCAGGTCCCTGGAAACAAGGACTTGCAGAGTGAAAGAAACTGACACTGTCCCTACCTAGAGTTTTCTGTCCCTAGAATAAATGTTTTTTTTAAGCACAATATAGCACAAGGACAATTAACTCACTGTCCTTACAGGTCCCTGGAAACAAGGACTTGCAGAGTGAAAGAAAAAAAACACTCTCCCTACCTACAGTTTTCTGTCCCTAGAAAAAATGTTTTTTTTAATCACAATATAGCACAAGGAAAATTAACTCACTGTCCTTACAGGTCCCTGGAAACAAGGACTTGCAGAGTGAAAGAAACTGACACTGTCCCTACCTAGAGTTTTCTGTCCCTAGAATAAATGTTTTTTTTAATCACAATATAGCACAAGGAAAATTAACTCACTGTCCTTACAGGTCCCTGGAAACAAGGACTTGCAGAGTGAAAGAAACTGACACTGTCCCTACCTAGAGTTTTCTGTCCCTAGAATAAATGTTTTTTTTAATCACAATATAGCACAAGGAAAATTAACTCACTGTCCTTACAGGTCCCTGGAAACAAGGACTTGCAGAGTGAAAGAAAAAAAACACTCTCCCTACCTACAGTTTTCTGTCCCTAGAAAAAATGTTTTTTTTAATCACAATATAGCACAAGGAAAATTAACTCACTGTCCTTACAGGTCCCTGGAAACAAGGACTTGCAGAGTGAAAGAAACTGACACTGTCCCTACCTAGAGTTTTCTGTCCCTAGAATAAATGTTTTTTTTAATCACAATATAGCACAAGGACAATTCACTCAATGTCTCTCCAGGTCCCTGGAAACAAGGACTTGCAGAGTGAAAGAAACTGACACTGTCCCTACCTAGAGTTTTCTGTCCCTAGAATAAATGTTTTTTTTAAGCACAATATAGCACAAGGACAATTAACTCACTGTCCTTACAGGTCCCTGGAAACAAGGACTTGCAGAGTGAAAGAAAAAAAACACTCTCCCTACCTACAGTTTTCTGTCCCTAGAAAAAATGTTTTTTTTAATCACAATATAGCACAAGGAAAATTAACTCACTGTCCTTACAGGTCCCTGGAAACAAGGACTTGCAGAGTGAAAGAAACTGACACTGTCCCTACCTAGAGTTTTCTGTCCCTAGAATAAATGTTTTTTTTAATCACAATATAGCACAAGGAAAATTAACTCACTGTCCTTACAGGTCCCTGGAAACAAGGACTTGCAGAGTGAAAGAAAAAAAACACTCTCCCTACCTACAGTTTTCTGTCCCTAGAAAAAATGTTTTTTTTAATCACAATATAGCACAAGGAAAATTAACTCACTGTCCTTACAGGTCCCTGGAAACAAGGACTTGCAGAGTGAAAGAAACTGACACTGTCCCTACCTAGAGTTTTCTGTCCCTAGAATAAATGTTTTTTTTAATCACAATATAGCACAAGGAAAATTAACTCACTGTCCTTACAGGTCCCTGGAAACAAGGACTTGCAGAGTGAAAGAAACTGACACTGTCCCTACCTAGAGTTTTCTGTCCCTAGAATAAATGTTTTTTTTAAGCACAATATAGCACAAGGACAATTAACTCACTGTCCTTACAGGTCCCTGGAAACAAGGACTTGCAGAGTGAAAGAAACTGACACTGTCCCTACCTAGAGTTTTCTGTCCCTAGAATAAATGTTTTTTTTAATCACAATATAGCACAAGGAAAATTAACTCACTGTCCTTACAGGTCCCTGGAAACAAGGACTTGCAGAGTGAAAGAAACTGACACTGTCCCTACCTAGAGTTTTCTGTCCCTAGAATAAATGTTTTTTTTAATCACAATATAGCACAAGGACAATTAACTCACTGTCCTTACAGGTCCCTGGAAACAAGGACTTGCAGAGTGAAAGAAACTGACACTGTCCCTACCTAGAGTTTTCTGTCCCTAGAATAAATGTTTTTTTTAAGCACAATATAGCACAAGGACAATTAACTCACTGTCCTTACAGGTCCCTGGAAACAAGGACTTGCAGAGTGAAAGAAACTGACACTGTCCCTACCTAGAGTTTTCTGTCCCTAGAATAAATGTTTTTTTTAATCACAATATAGCACAAGGAAAATTAACTCACTGTCCTTACAGGTCCCTGGAAACAAGGACTTGCAGAGTGAAAGAAACTGACACTGTCCCTACCTAGAGTTTTCTGTCCCTAGAATAAATGTTTTTTTTAATCACAATATAGCACAAGGACAATTAACTCACTGTCCTTACAGGTCCCTGGAAACAAGGACTTGCAGAGTGAAAGAAACTGACACTGTCCCTACCTAGAGTTTTCTGTCCCTAGAATAAATGTTTTTTTTAAGCACAATATAGCACAAGGACAATTAACTCACTGTCCTTACAGGTCCCTGGAAACAAGGACTTGCAGAGTGAAAGAAACTGACACTGTCCCTACCTAGAGTTTTCTGTCCCTAGAATAAATGTTTTTTTTAAGCACACTATAGCAGAAGCACAAAACACACTGACACTCTCCCTACCTATCCTTCTCTTTCCCTAAACTAAAGGAATCCAGGTTAAGCAAGAAAGAAATAACAGTCACTGTCCCTGCCTATGCTACTCTATCCCTGCTCCGGAACACACTACACTAGGCCGCCGTGCTGGCGGCCTTTTATAGTGTGGGGCGTGTACTAAACACCCTCAGCAATAATTGGCCACAGGCATCCTGCCTGTGGCCAATCATTGCTCTCCTCGCTGCCGGCGCTGTGATTGGCCAAGCATGCGGGGTCACAGTGCATGCTTGGCCAATCACAGCGCCTGGATGACACTGCGATGGCGTAGTGCATTGTGGGCCGTTCGCGTCACTCGAATTTGGCGCGAACGGCCCAAATCGTTCGATCTTCGTCGAACGATCGAACAGCCAATGTTCGAGTCGAACGTATGTTCGACTCGAACACGAAGCTCATCCCTACTGGAGATGATAAATTGGAGTGCCTTAAAGGTATTTTATTAATATAAGAAAAGGGGTACCTTTGTCGTGTCAATTTGAATAGGAAGATTTGAGTGAGGCTATAATGAACTTTAATGGTACCATAGAGACGCTTAGAGTACAAAATTAGGTACAAAAAGTAGAATTTTATTTAATTAACAACAAAACGGTGCCACACTCTGCAGTATACCTCTCTAATTTCTCTGACTCACACTAACTGAACCATCACTAGATTTACACTAAACTGATATTCTACACTGACAATAGTATCAGAATAGCACACTATAGCACACTAACTGTCTAATAGCACTGAACAGAGCCCTGTTCTATTTCTCTCCACGCCGATGTCACACTACAATTGGCCGCTGTTGAAAGAATGCCTTTATAGTGTAGGGAAGGACTAAGAGCAATGAGTCATGATTGTATGGAGTCATCATGACAGCTTCCAATTATGGCTCTGGCAGTGCTCTGTGCCCTGATTGGGCAAAGCTTTTATTGCTTTAACCAATCAGGGATTCCAATGCGTTATACGGCAGCGCAGTGCATTGGGGTCATTCGGCGGGCCGAAACAAAACGGTTGAACGCCCCGATAATTCAGGTGTTCGTCGGACAGCCAATGTTCGGCCTGAACTCATGCTCGCCCATCCCTATTAACTAGCTACCTTATTGATGTGTTAGGTGTCTGGTATCACGATGGGAGGGTCCTTTAGGGAAGACTGCTTTTATTGTTTTTGTACTTTGATGCTTTTAACACATTTTGGAAGAATAAAATATATTGATTTTAAACAAGAGTTTGTTGGCACCTTAAAAGTCCACCCTTCTCCCTTTCTTTTTTTTCCAAAATATCATACAGGATGTTGGCGCCACTTTGCAATCCCTCATTTTCTTTAACCACTTCCCGCCCGCGTATGCAGAATGACGGCCGTAGGGTGGTTCTGTTATCCTGACTGGGCATCATATGACGTCCAGTAGGATAAGCTGCTCGTGCACGCCCCCGGGGGCGATAGGTGGTGCAGTGTGTCGATCTGACACACTGCATCTCCGATCTAGGTAGAGAGCCTCTGACGTAGGCTATTTACCATGTGATCAGCTGCGTCCACTCACAGCTGATCATACTGTATGGTAACCAGGAAGTGCCGTTAATCGGCTTTCCCCCGTTCGCGCTGACAAGGCACGGGTAGAAGAGAGACAATCAGCCACTCTCCTGAATGGGGGGGGGGGTCTGCGCTGATAATCAGCGCATTGATTATGAGTGCAGACCCATCAGCAATACCCACCAGTGCCCACCAGTGATGCCCATCAGTGCCCCACGAGTGATGCCCACCTGCAGGGCCGCTGATAAGAAGGGACCAGAAGGGACCACCGGTGCTCCTGTACTGGGCCCGCACTCCTTACGTTCAAGAAGGGACCAAAGCAGCTGAGAAGCAGCTCTCCCCCTTTACCTTTCTGCTACATTAGCAGCCGATCCACATCCTCCTGCCATTCTCTGGCCAGCTCTTCTTCCTGGATTACCCTTTGTAAGTTTGTGTCTCACCCCCCCCTCCAGATTCTTGTCCTGCTCACTCTCCCTGTCATACATCGCCCCTCCTCCCTGCAATCACACTACGATCTTTCTCCCTTCTCTGATTGTGCTCAGGTCAGTCTCCATGCAGTCATTCCTGTACTCTCACAGTCCATCCCGTTCCTTCAACTTTCCAACCTGTATATTCTTTTCTGCTCTCCCCCTCCAGCTCTGCCTCCCTGACACAGTCACAGCCATAGGTTTATCTTATCTTATCCAGCTGGGCTCAGTGTTTATGTAGCTCCTCTCTCCTAGACTGGTTCCCCCCAGTTCACTGCCACATATCTCTCATTCCACTATTCAATGTAACTTCTTCTCCCCCTACACTGTCATTAGTCTATAAGGTGAACAGAACAAGGATCATTGACTTAGCTAACGTGTCATCACCTCTTGGCACCAGTGTGTGTTTGGCACTGTAACGGGAGGGCCCGTGGAACCCAGAATGTCTTAGAAAGTATGAGATACCCTTGCTTCAGCTCCCCATGCACCTCTTATGTCTAAATCATCCTGTGTCTCTAATAGGGGCATAGGGTGACAGAAAAAATATATCTTGGACATTAAGAATATGTTTTGGATTGCTTTAAAATGGGACAGTAATATTAATCCACAATATCCCCCAGGATATCTGTAAAGGACTATTTACTGGTTGTTTGATTCTGAACTCAACATGTTAGTTTAAAGATGCTAATGTCATCACTCCCAGCCACCTGTCTGTTGTAATGCAAATGGTGCTAGGATAGCTTCTAAGAGTCTTTTCATTGTGGCTTGTGGAAATTAGTGGGAATACTTCAGCAGTCCCATTATTGTTATTCGTTTTTTTATTTATCTTTAATTTAAATGTTATTATTCCGTAAGTTTTTTGGCTCTGCATAACTTCTGCATACTTTCAGCTATTAAAACCATTCAACATTTAAAATGTTCAGCTCTTTCAGCTCATGGTGGGACTTCTTCAATTTTTTTGTACTATTTATACTTTTTAAAATATTAAGCTTTTTAACACTATTTTTTAACATTGAAGTCAATGAGAGCATGCTTCAAATCCTTAAATTCTTCTTCCATTCCCAAAAGTTTCAGCTAATTCATACTTTCACCTACAGACGCCAAACAAACTTTAAAATGCTCACAAAATATTCAGCTATCCGAAAACATCTTTCCAGTTTGATATCTTTTACAGTTTTTGTGAAAAAGCTGTTTAAGTTTAGTGATCATTTCAGGAAATTTTATAAATTAAACAGTGTCTATTGGGCTGCTTAGAGTGGATGATGTCACAGCTAGAGTACAGAGCCATAAAAAAATTATCTTAGTTCCTTCTCTATAAAGTGCTCTCACGCCCACAAGATCTACTTGTCATACACAATTTATACATCAAAACGTAGGTTTTTTTGTCTAGTTTCAGACAATGTGCTCAGTTTTGTGAGTTCTACACTATCTTCCATTGACCTTCCTGTATACAATTTTTCACATTTCCCAGCGAAATGCACAACAAACTTCTTTTTTAAATCGCTGACATGTCCACATTTTTAGGTTTATCAACGTAAATTTTATACCGATAAGTTCACAAAGGTCGTGTGTCTCTAACGGTGAAGTCACTGTTTCGATAGCATGTACTGTTTTGGATTTATTAAGCGGACCTGATGGGAAACTTTAGAAGGGGCGGGTCTATTAATTTAATACACTGCGGAGGAAGTTCCCCATCAGATCCGCTCAGGCTCAGCCAATGACGTCTCGTGTGGACAGTGCTGGAATTTTTTTTTTTTAATAAAGGACTTTTCCAAGGTGTGTTTTTTTTACATTTTTTTTACACTTTCTTTGTGAAATGGTAGGGGTACAATGTACCCGTTACCAATTCACATAGGGGGGGCGGGATCTGGGGGTCTCCTTTGTTAAAGGGGTCTTCCAGATTCCAATAAGCCCCCTGCCAGCAGACCCCCACACCCACCGGGCAAGGGTTGTGGGGATGAGGCCCTTGTCCCCATCAACATGGGGACATCCTCCCCATGTTGAGGGCATGTGGCCTGGTACGGTTCAGAAGGGGGGGAGGCGCTCTCTCGTCCCCCCTCTTTTCCTGCGGCCTGCCAGGTTGCGTGCTCAGATAAAGGGTCTGCTATGGATTTTTGGGGAACTCCACGCCATTTTTAAAAAAAAAATTGGGTGGAGTTCCCCTTAAAATCCATACCAGACCTGAAGGGCCTGGTATGGATATTTGGAGCAACTCCACATATTTTTTTTTTTTTTATTTGTGGCAGGGTTCCCCTTAATATCCATACCAGACCTGAAGGGCCTGGTAATTGAATTCGGGGGGGCCCCCACGCTTTATTTTTTATTTTTTATCAATGACTTTTCTATGTATTGCCGGGAGCCGACAATTCATTATAGCCGCGAGTGAGTTTTAAATTACTTTTTTTTCTTCAGAAATTACACTTTGTGTAGGGACAGTTCTAAGCACGGGAAACAAGCGTGACTTTACATGTATACTATAGACACACCTTAGGCACAAAATTTAAAGGAATATTTCACTTTTATTGTTTCATTTTAAGCATTATTAAAATCACTGCTCCCAAAAAAACTTCAGTTTTTAAAACTTTTTTTTGCATTGATACATGTCCCCTGGTGCAGGCACCGTGTCCCCAAACACTTTTTAGGACAATAACTTGCATATTAGCCTTTATAATTATCACTTTTGATTTTGAACGTTCAAGTCCATTGTATTTAATAGGGTTCTAAAGTTTACACGAACATTCTGGCTGTTCGCAGGTCATGGTGCGAGCTGAACAGGGGGGTGTTCGGCTCATCCCTAGTCTTTACAATAAAGATTGTCATTCCTGCTTAACCACTTAAGGACCGGACCAATACGGACCATAATGACCAGAGGTGATTTCACAATTTGGCACTGCGCTGATTTAACTGGAAATTGTGCGGACATGGAATGTTGTACCCAAACAAAATTTGCGTGCTTTTCTTCCCACAAATAGAGCTTTCTTTTAATGGTATTTGATTGCCTCTGCGATTATTATTTTTTGCGATATAAAGGGAAAAAGACTGAAAATTTAAAAAAAAATGATATTTTCTACGTTGTGTTATAAGAAGAATCAAATAAACTCAATTTTAGTCATACATTTAGGCCAAAATGTATTCAGCCACATGTCTTTAGTAAAAAAAATGTCAATAAGCGTATATTTATTATTGGTTTGCGCAAAAGTTATAGCGTTTACAAACTAGGGTACATTTTCTGGAATTTACACAGCTTTTAATTTATGACTGCCTATCTCATTTCTTGAGGTGCTAAAATGGCAGGGCAGTACAAAACCCCCCCAAATGACCCCATTTTGGAAAGTAGACACCCCAAGGAAATTGCTGAGAGGCATGTTAAACCCATTGAATATTTTTTTTTTGTCCCAAGTGATTGAATAATGACAAAAAAAAATAAAAAATTACAAAAAGTTGTCACTAAATGATATATTGCTCAAACATGCCATGGTTATATGTGGAATTGCACCCCAAAATACATTTTTCTGCTTCTCCTGAGTACGGGGATACCACATGTCTGGGACTTTTTAGGAGCCTAGCCGCGTACGGGACCCCAAAAACCAAGCACCGCCTTCAGGATTTCTAAGGGCGCAAATTTTTGATTTCACTCCTCACTACCTATCACAGTTTTGAAGGCCATAAAATGCCAAAATAGCACAAAACCCCCCCAAATGACCCCATTTTGGAAAGTAGACACCCCAAGCTATTTGCTGAGAGGCATGGTGAGTATTTTACAGCTCTCATTTGTTTTTGAAAATTAAGGAAGAAAAAAAAATATATATATATTTTTGATATAGATGGTTTGTGCCATCTGGGCATTCCATGGCCTCCGAAACTGTGATAGGCAGTGAGGAGTGAAATCAAAAATTTACACCCTTAGAAAGCCTGAAGGCAGTGATTGGTTTTTGTGGTCCTGTACGTGGCTAGGCTCCCAAAAAGTCTCACACATGTGGTATCCCCGTACTCAGGAGGAGCAACAGAACGTATTTTGGGGTGTAATTCCACGTATGCCCATGGCATGTTTGAGCAATATATCATTTAGTGACAACTTTGTGCAAAAAAAATAAAAATAATTTTTTTTTTTCCACAACTTGTGTCAACATATAAAATATTACATGGATTCGACATGCCTCTCAGTATATAGCTTGGGGTGTCTGCTTTCCAAAATGGGGCCATTTGGGGTTGGGGTTTGAACTGTCCTGGCATTTTATACACAACATTAGGAAGCTTAAAGCCCCGTACACACGGTCGGACTTTTGGCCAACAAACTTAATTTTGAGTAAGTTGGACCAACAATCCGACCGTGTGTACGCTCCATCGGACAAACTTTTTTTTTTTTTTTTTTCTTTTCATCGGACAAAAGTTCGGTCTGCAAACGGACAAACTTTTGGCCAACAAAAGTCCGATGGAGCAAAGTCCGACCGTGTGTACAGAAAACCATCGGACTTTTGTCCAATGGATAAAACAAATAATTTTAAAATCAACCAACAATAGCAGAAGTTGACCAAAGGGTGGCGGTAAAGAGCAGAAAAGAGAAGAAAAACCACGCAATGTTGGAAGACGTTTTGGGAAAGTTTGCAGAAAAGTCCTGTGGTGTGTATGCTATGGGTGTTCCCGGCCAACTCCGTTCAGACAAAAATCCATGGAAAAGTCAGATGGAAGTCCGACCGTGTGTACAAGGCTTATGTCACACATCATCCACTCTAACCACTTGAAGACAAAGCCCTTTCTGACACTTTTTGTTTACATGAAAACATATTTTTTTGCAAGAAAATTACATTGAACCCCCAAACATTATATATTTTTTTAAAGCAAAGGCCCTACAGATTAAAATGGTGGGTGTTGCATTTTTTTTCCCACACAGTATTTGCGCAGCGATTTTTCAAACACATTTTTTTGGGAAAAAATACACCTTTTACATTTTAATGCACTAAAACACACTATATTGCCCAAATGTTGGATGAAATAAAAAAGATGATCTTAGGCCGAGTACATGGATACCAAACACGACATGCTTTAAAATTTCGCACAAACGCGCAGTGGCGACAAACTACATACATTTTAAAAGCCTTTACAGGTTAGGTTACCACATTAGATTTACAGAGGAGGTCTACTGCTAAAATGACTGCCCTCGATCTGACCTTTGCGGTGATACCTCACATGCATGATGCAATTGCTGTTAACATATGACGCCAGACCGACGCTTGCGTTCGCCTTTGCGCAAGAGCAGGGCGGGACAGGGGTGCTTTTTTTTTTTTTCCTTCCATATTTATTTTTTTATCATTTTTATTGTTATCTCAGGGAATGTAAATATCCCCTATGATAGCAATAGGTAGTGACAGGTACTCTTTTTCTGAAAAAAACTGGGGTCTATTAGACCCTAGATCTTTCCTCTGCCCTCAAAGCATCTTACCACACCAAGATCAGTGTGATAAAATGCTTTCCCAATTTCCCAATGGCGCTTTTTATATCCGGGGGAGGGACATTCCTTCCCACTGCTTGTAAAAGCAGTCCAGAGGATAATTAGCCGCTGGGATTGCTTTTAAATGAAAGCCGGCCGCTGGCTGAAAAGAATGATACCAAGATGATACCTAAACCCACAGGCATCTTTCTGGTATAACCATTCAAAATCCAGCAACATACCAGTATGTTGCTGGTCCTTGTTGGACATCTATTTTAATCTTTTTTTTCATGCTGAACGAAAAAAAGAGATTGATTGGTGGGTATGCCCATCATTAGAATACCTCCCTTCATTCACCCACTTCTAATGATGGGCATACATGCACCATTTATATATGCCGAAGCATGGGGGCATCCTCCCGCAAAAGTTATGTCACGTACACACGGTCTGACTTTTCCACAGGCAAGCCTCCGTCGGAATTTCGACCGTATGTACGCGGCATTAGGAGCAAAATCTCTCCTCCGCCCCTGCTGCCCCAATGCTTCGGCATATATGCTCTTTTTTTAACTGTGGTGGTGAAATCACCTCCTACACCACTGGAGTCGCAGGGATCAGGCCTGTCTCTGCGAACGCTGCAGCTATGTGTGTTGTGTTTTGTAAGTGACAGTGATCGATCGATACTGCACTTGGGTGGCCTGGGCTGGACGGAGGGGCAAAATGCAGGTGCTAGCAGGTATCTGGGCTGATCCCGCTAACACTGCGTTTTTGGGAACCCTAAACTGCTGGGGACGCTAGTATAGATCTGATCTGATCAGATATTGATCTGTTCAGATACTATACCACTAAGGGAGGTGTATGCTTCACGCGTGGGTGTTAGCGCTACTGGCACTAACCTAAAGCTGCCTGGGGTGTGACGCAGACCCTCTCTGACGCTAAAACCTAATTAATATCACCCGCCGGGCAATCAGGGGGTTAAACCTTTATTGGGTTATATACGGCGGGTGCCCTGACACTATAAAAAGCAAACTAACTAACCAGCGTCACCCGTAACACTTATACGTTGATCACTGGTGAAAGGGTTAATGAGGGGCAATCAGGGGGTTAAAACCTTTATTAGGTAATATATGGGGGTACCTGACGCTATATAAAAACCTGACGGGGAACCTAAATAACGAAATAACTAACTGGCTAACCAGTGTCACCAGTGACACTTATACGGTGATCACTGGTGAAAGGGTCAACTCTAGGGGCAATCAGGGGGTTAAAACTTTTATTAGATAATATACGGGGGTACCTGATGCTATAAAAACCTGGCGGCGAACCTAAAAAAGTAACTGACTACCTAGCGGCACCAGCATAACCAATAGAACGATCAGAAAAACGATCGCTTAGTGACACTGGCAAAAGGGGGTGAAAGGGTTACCTGGGGGGCGATCAAGGGGTTAAATCTTTATTAGGTAATATGTGGGGGTACCCGACGCTATAAAAACCTGGCGGCGAACCTAAAAAAATAACTGACTACCTAGCGGCATCACCGACGCTAATACAGCGATCAGAAAAATGATCGCTTAGTGACAGTGGTGCTAGGGGATGAAAGGGCTACCTGGGGGACGATCAAGGGGTTAAACTTTTATTGGGGGGTTAGGAGGCTACCCTGGACCTAAAGGGACCTACACTAACTGCCCTGACACTTTTACAGTTACAAATGTCACTGTTTTACAGTTACAAATGTCAATGTCACTGTTTTACTGATCACTGCAATCAGTGACACTGTGACTGGGGGCTGGGGGGTGATCTGGGGGTGACTGGGGGGGGGGCGATCGTGTGCCTATGTGTCCTGATGTCAGTGTAGTGTTTGTGCACTAACCTGACATCTTCTCTCCACGGCGCTCCGGTCTATGTGAGCGCCGCAGGGAGAGATGACATCACTTCCTCTGCCTGTGTTTACATTACACAGGCAGAGGAAGCATCTCATTCGCCGTGAGCGATCGTGAGGGGGTGGCCAGAAACCAATGGCCGCCCCCTCATCACCGATTTCTCCCGGAGCGATACGACCTCTCACTGTACGGGAGGGGGGTCCGATCGGACCCCCCACCCATACGAAGGCAGTTACGTACAGGTACGTGATTGTGCCTGTCCGTGCCATTCTGCCGACTTATATGTACAGTGAGCGGTCGTTAAGTGGTTAAACCTCATACAGAGCTTTGTCTCGTTATTGAGGAAGAATTATTCTTATGGGTCTCATTCGCCTGACTGGAGTGTCAGTAGCTGCCTTGTGTTCGGGAATGCAATATCCTAAATGGCGTTAACCCCTTTCATACTTGGGGTGCCGTTACAGGCACTTGAGGGATCCATACCTTCTCAGGTTGTGACTCTACAAGTGCCTTTTATGGCAAAGGCAAAAGAAAGGAATTTCATGTTGCTTGCGAGAAAGATGAATACCTGACTGCATTTACAAATCTGGGTAGCAGTTTTAACCTGGGCCAGTCTACCTTTGAACTACTTTGCAAATATGTGTGCCACCTGTGTGGCCAGTCATCTACAAAAAATCAGAATGATGCAAGATACAAAGCATTCTGCATGGCATCATCAGCTTTGCCAGAACTATCCATGCCTCTGACACAGTGGCGGCTGGTGCTCAAAATTTTTGGGGTGGCCCCTGGGGACCTCTGGGACCCTTACAAAAAAAAAACGGGGGTTGCCACCCGGGCCCCTGGGGACTGCCTGTACCCCTCTGATGGTGGCCCTGAGTGTCCATCAGTGCCACATATCAGTGCCCATCAGTGCCACATATCAGTGCCACCTATCAGTGCTGCCTATCAGTGCCCATCAGTGCTGCATATCAGTGCCGCCTATCAGTGCCCATCAGTGCTGTATTTCAGTGCCGCCTATCAGTGCCACATATCAGTGCCGCCTATCAGTGCCAATCAGTGCTGCATATCAGTGCCTATCAGTGCTGCATATTAGTGCCCCCTCATCAGTGCTGCCTCATTAGTGCCCATCAGTGAAGGAGAAAATGTACTTATTTTCTAAATCTGATAACAGAAACAAAGAAAAACTTTATTTTTTTGTATTTATTTTTTTCAAAATGTTCAGTCTTTTTTTATTTGTAGCGCAAAAAAATAAACAAGCCAGTGGTAATCAAATACCACCAAGAGAAAGCTCTATTTGTGGGGAAAAAAAAAGATTAAAAATGTCATATGTGTACAGTGTCGCATGACCGCACAATTGTCATTCAAAGTGTGAGAGCGCTGAAAGCAGAAAACTGGCCTGGGCAGGAAGGGGGTAAAAGTGCCCTGTATTGAAGTGGTTAAACAGTAATCTCCTAAGCATGTACTTTGAATGATTTTAGTGTTTTCAATGTCGTTCTTTAACCAACTGAAAAGACTACCTTTCTGCTGCACAACATATTTTTTATTTCATTGGTATACCTTATACTTGGAATGAGCCGAACACCACCCGGTTTGGTTCACACCAGAACATGCTTTGACAGCTGTTATATAGGTAAGGGCGGGGTCACCTGGTGTTGTAACTGGGTGACTCCACCCCCTTCTGATGCCATGTGATGTCAGAGGGGGGCGGGGTCACCCATTTATGTCACCGGGTGGCCCTCATCTATATAACAGCTGTCATTGTGAAAAGGCTGCAGTCGGCAGGGACGCCTCCCATGGAGGTGGCGTTTTTCCGTTTTTGTTTTTTTTCTCAGGAATGTTGTACGCTGTGATTGAAGATGAATGGACATCGCGGGACACTTTTTTATTTTTTATTTTTTAATAAAATAATTGTCCAAAACTGTCTCCTGTCATTTTAACTTTTTTGACACTTTTTTTGGTGAATGAGTAGGGGTACAATATATCCGATACCCATTCCCATATTCACATGGGGGGGCGGGATCTGGGGGCCCCCTTGTTAAAGGGGGATTCCAGATTCCGATAAGCCCCCACCCGCAGACCCCCCACAACCACTGGGCAAAGGTTGTGGGGAAGAGGCCCTTGTCCCCATCAACATGGGGAAAGGGTGTTTTGGGGGGACCCCAAAGCACCCTCCCCATGTTGAGGGAATTTGGCCTGGTATGGTACATGAGGGGGGTAGGAGGGGGCGCTCTCTCATCCCTCCTTTTTCCTGTGGCCTTCCAGTTTGCGTGCTCCAATAAGGGTCTGGTATGGATTTTGGGGGGACCCCCACGCCATTTTGTTTTTTATTTTGGCACGGGTTCCCCTTTAGATCTATACCAGACCTGAGAGGCCTGGTAAAGGACTGTGGGGGGGGGGACTCACACATTTTTATTTATTGATTTTTATCTATATTCCCGGCAATAAATTACAGCCACGAGCAGTTTTAAATAAAAAAAAATCCTTTAGAAATGTATTTTTGCTGCTCTCATTCATTACACTATGTACGATCGCCATGTAAGCAGCCTTACATAGCGCGGGGTGTGGACTTAGCCCCCTGAGCCATGATTGGCCAAAGCCTTTGGCCAATCATGGCTCTCACAGCAGAGCGCACTTTGATTGGCCAAAGCATGCAGGTCAGGTGCATGCTTTGACCAATCAGCAGTCGTCAATGCACTGCGATCTCGCAGTGCATTGACGATCACGCAGTTCATTATGGGGCATTTTGCGGGTGCTCAAATTTTCCGCAAACGTCCCATAATGTTCTAAATTTTGCAAACGGGCGAACACCCGATGTTCAATTTGAACTTACTGTCAACTCGAACATCAGGCTCATCCCTACCATATATCTCCAAGGCCACTGCCAACTTCCTGTGCCCTTTGTTTGTTTGTTTGTTTGTTTGTCTAATCCCTTGCTTATTAACCCAGAAAACTTCAATGTAGCTTGGATTCAGGATCCAAACTTTGGCATCCAAACTACCTCAAATCAATCCTGGGTATGTTTTGCTCATCCATACTAACAATTAACTTATTTTGTTTAGTCCTCTTTGGTCTTGTAAATATACCATTACCATGTGTTTTGTCACATCTTTTCAATAAATGCATAAAAAAATTGTTGATCTGTCAGAAATCCAGTGAGCTTGTAACGTTCTGTAGTGAGCTTACCAAACAGTGCCCTTGCTGCACTGAAATCCCAAGTGGTCTTATCAGCCCTGTCCATGATATTTTTACGTGTAGCACACAGACCCTTTTTCCTGCCTACCTTCACCTGCAGGGTAAAGGCACACCATGCCACAAGCCCGTGTCCTCTGTGTTAGAGGTCAGGCGGTGTTCACTATTTTGGGTTCTGCAGTGAGTTACCTCTTTCCACTGGTTCTCGTCTCCCAGAGTGTGGGGACAAGTCTCTATTTCTCCCCAGGAAGGCCAATGTTCACACCACTTTAACTCCAACGATGAGTTTATTTTATATGTAATGTTCAGCAATCAGCAGACAGGAAGGGTTGATGAGAGAAAGGATAGTAAGGTTTGGGAGATAGGTCCAGGCACAAACAGGTACAATCGTCGCCACTCGATCCCGAGTGGGTTTAGTTCACCCGGATAGTCCCCTATAAGAGCGGTCCTAGCAGCCGGAGTGATGAAGTTTCCTTGGGATACGATCAAGAACAGCTCCAAGTCCTGAACTTCCCAGCGCTTGTAACAAAAGAACCAAGGTGCAAACTGAAGCACGTTACAAGGCCTTTGGTGGATCTTTGTGGAATCCCTCTGTAGGTGACCAGACCTCATCCAAGGCGGTGACTTCCTTCACCGGTACCCCTGGCTCCCCCTCCAGAACGGGTCACCCTTGAGTGCCCTGAAATTCCTCTTTTGGGGGTAGGCCCTAGCTAAAGGTGCTAGGCCTACTGGTAAAGTTGCAGCCTCAGGCTAAAGGTGCCTGAGACTGATACACACATGCACCCCTGGCCTGGAGGGCCGGGAGGCGCGAACATCTCCCCAAAATATGGCGTCTGCCCCTTATATATCCTCTCCCAGCATGCACAGCAGGTTGACCCCACTCACTGTACTACTGCCGAGAGAGGACACCATAAGGCATAGCAATGCTACCCATAGTTCAACCCTGACCTGATATGGCAGTGCCACCTACAGGCCGAAGGGAACTGTACACCAGGCTGCATAACATAGGCAGAAGCAAGTACCTAACAATCAAAGTGGTCTGAGCCTGGCTACTAGCTCAGACCAACCCCTAAATTTAGGCACATAGCACCCCTGAAAATTAAAGGGGAGCTACATACAAAACACCTATACCTATGTTATGGCGATGAGGAGATGCATAGATGTTTTGTAGTTCTACCACATTTCATATCCTAGGGTGAAAACACTTCTCCTCCACGGATACAGCACAACAAGCGAGCGTTTTCTCCCTAGGACAGGAAGTGTGTTAATGCCATGCTTACTAGGTAAAAATAAAGAAAAAAAATCCTAAAAAAGAAAACAAATCAGCCATCACAGCTGAAGAACTGATACATTACCACACATTACATTCTTGTTCTTGAAATTATATAGACTTAAAATAAAATGTTTATTAGGTTTCAATTGTAACAGTGGGAGAGTTCTGCAATGAAATGTGGGCTATCCCATTACATTTTAATGGTCAGGTAGAGTCCACCTTGGGAAGTGAATGTCAGTTTTCTCTTAACAGAAGATTTGTTATTTCATCTCACTCATTCTCCTTTGAATATTCACATATCTCTATCAAAATGACCTCACTGCTATCTTCCTAAACTTTTTATGAATAGCTTGTCTTATCTCCTGGTTCCTCAGGCTATATATGATAGGATTCATCAATGGGGTTACCACAATGTACAATAAAGAGCTGTACTTGTTCACGTTAGGTGTCATCTCATTGGCTGGAGTCACATAAATAGTGATTAAGGACCCATAATATGCACCCACAGAGATCAGGTGGGCACTACATGTTGAAAAGGATTTTTTTCTGGCAGTAGAAGATGAAATCTTGAGAATGATAATAAAAATGTAGATGTAAGTCCCAATGATAAAACTTAGAGCAAAGAATCCAGAAAGGACAGAATATGTGAAGTCTAGCCATTGTACTATAGATGTGTCTGATGTGGACAATTGCACAACTGGACCGAAATCACAAAAGAAGTAATCAATGTCACTGGAGCCACAAAACTGAAACTGAATTATCAAAATAAATTCACTTGAAGATAGGCCCCAAGTTATTGCCCAGCAACCATAACTCAACAGGAAGCAGATTCTGTGGTTCATAATTAAAATGTAATGTAAAGGGTTACAAATAGCTACATGTCGATCGTAAGACATTACGGTAAGAAGAAAACATTGCACAAACCCAAAGATATAATAGAAATACATTTGTATGATACAGCCAACCACAGACATTTTTCCCTTCGTCTTTATTATTATCTCTGCCATCATTGGTATAACACAAGTGGCTAGGAGAGTATCAGCGAAAGCAAGATGCTGGAGAAAGATGAACATTGGAATTTTGAGATTACTATTGGTTGATACTAAAAGGATAATTGAAAGGTTTCCAGTCACTATTGCAATGTATAATAGAAGTAGGATAGCGAAGAATAGAGGTTTAAAGTTGTCTAGACCTTGTACTCCAAGAAGATGGATCTCGGAAACTTTTGTTTGATTGTCTTGACACATCTTAAAAACCAGGAACTTGACCTGTAATGTAAAGGAATGAAATATTTAAGCATACAGATAATAAAAGAAGAGAACACCAAAGCAACAAGTGACAAGAAATATTGACACCTTCATTTGGGTTACAACGTTAATTGAATCTGCCAATAACTTACATTGTAGTTTCAATAGTTTTTTTTTTTTTTTATGTTTATTGGGTTTTTTACATTATATTAGTGCTTGGTAAATTAATTTTGATTCACATACAGTCATGTAAAATACAAATAAAAAGGAAACAGGAAACAAAGAGGAAAAAAATAAATAAAAAAAAACAAACAAACAACAACAACAACAACAATGGCACAGTGATTACCCGTATAAAACAATATTACAGCATCAGGATGATGAGGCAGTACAAAGCCTAGCGCCTTTAGGAGCGGAAGCAACATTTGGGGTATTAAAAAAACAAAACAAAAAAAATAATTATAACTTCGGATATGAAACTCGGATATGAAACTGGCTGTAGAAGCAGTGGTGGGTGGAGAAAACAGATGAGGGTCTGTAAGAATCAAGAACGTCAAGGAGCCATGAAGACTGTTTTCATGGTTCAGGACGGCATAAATGCAGAGGGGTCAGACAGATTTGATAATTCTTTAGGTTGCCTAGGGAGTTTGTAAGGTCTTGTTTGAGATATCAATCTGTATAGCGGAACGGTTGCATGAGTTTTTGTACATCCTCTTGGGCGAACGTGTGTTCCATGAATTTTCGCCATCTCGTAAAGAATCGCGAGGTGGAGCGAAAGTTCAACACAATGGTGTCCAACCTTTCCAGATAGAAAAGCAATAAGAGGGCTTTTTTAAACGCCGGTAGTTTTGGCGGTGTTGAGTTGATCCAGTGAGACATGATAGTCCTGCAGGCCACCAGGAGGCAGATATGCGTCCAGTGGGAGATGTGAAGCGGAGTCTTTGTTGGTGGCGTGGATAGGGGTGGTTCACAGCCAAATAAACATATAAGGTAATGTCTTGGGATCCGTATTTTAATGATCTTGTAGATAAAGTTCAGAACAGAGTCCTAGTATGTAATGATGGGTTGGCACTCCCAGAGGCGGTGAAGCAGTGTAGGGTGAGGTGTGGAACACCAGGGGCACCGCTCTTGAGCTGGTTCTGCCTTGTTGATACGGAAAGGGTAGTATGCTCTGTGAATAATTTTGAATTGCGTCTCACGCCATGTTTCGGATATGGTAAGTTTGTGAACTTGTCTGTATCCCTCAAGGATTTTCTCCGAAAGGTCTTCGTCCTCAAATATTTGAGACCATTTCTGGAATGGTTTAAGATGGAATTTGGTAGTCTGATGGTCAATAAGGTGAGAGTATAGGCTGGAAATCGTCTCTCCGTAGTACAGTATCAATGAAGGACTTTCGGAGGGGATCCGTTCCAGGTCTGTAGCATGAGTGTAAATAACTGACCAATTGGTGGTAGAGAGAATTCCCTTGATAAGGTTTGGAAGGATTTGAAGTCGCCAGGGGTATTGAGGTACATAGTTGGTAAGACCCTTAGCGCTCCATTGTTCAAAGGCTTTGTGTAGGGTAGATGGGAGAAACATAGGGTTGCCTAGGATTGGCAGATAGCAAGAAATACTGGAGGGTAACCCCAGCAGTCTCCGCACCTCTCTCCAGGCTATAATTGTGTCCTTGATGAATACACTCGATCTGAGGTGCATTGGTAGTTTGTTAGGATTTGAGTGGAGAATGGCTGGTAGGGAATATGGAAAGGTTGAGGCACCCTCGAGTATGGTATTGGAGTATCTAGAGCTGCCAGATAACCAGTCAAGGCCCTGCCTGAGTAGGCAGGCGAGATTGTAAAAATGTATATTGGGCAGGCCCGCCCCCCCCTTCAGACTTCGGGAGACAGTTTTTGTAGAGCAATGCGTGATTTTTTGCGAGACCATATAAAGGCGGACAATGCCCTATGGATTTTTTTTGCATCAGAGTGTTTTAATAAAAGAGGTATGGTCTGCATAGGGTAGAGTAGGCGTGCAAACGACACCATTTTAAAAAGGTGACATCTCCCAAAGAGCGAGAGGGGGAGGGCCGCCCATGCTTCCAGCTCCTTTACAACTTTTGATATTAGCGGTGTCGATAAAATGTATTTAAAATTTATTTAGGAGGAGATGAGCTTTAGCAAACATTTATTCATAATGAGCATGTTCATTTAGGCCCCTTTCACACTTATACGACTTGTCCCACAATTTGTGATGGAAAAGTAGCATGACAAGTAGTTTCCCATGATTTCCAATGACAACCATTCATATTAGTACGACTTCAAGTCGTTCCGACTTCAAATTAGTCCCTGCATTACTTTTGTCCGATTTTGATGCCACTTACACAGGCATTCCCTGAAATCGCGGCAAAATCGCGGCCGCAAAATTGACTTTGAAGTCGCAATAGTGTGAAAGGGGCCTTAGGATGTTAGTTACTGTGAGAGGGTTAGGGGGTTATGGTTGCTTTCAGGCATGGCCAATGGAGAGTCTGACTGCTATAAAAATGTGATTGAGTGTGGGGGCGTGTCCTGCAGGCTCTGAAGACGGATGTGCTCTAAGGAGCTCCAGGTCCTGGGCCTTCTTAGCGATGAACACAGCGACAGAGAATAGACCCTAAGGAGATGCTAAAGAGGAACCCCCAATGCTCAGTGGCGGTGCGAGACAGGCAAGATGACGCGGACGTAGCCACAAGCTGCCCGTGATGCAGGAAGACCAGGCTTCAGGCTCAAGCAGCCTTGCCTCCTCTTTGGACACAACGATTCTTCAGTTGCCCCTCTTTCTAGGTGAACTGTCTCCCCCGGATAGCCCCACAACTGGCATCCCTGCCAAAAATGAAAAAGGCTAAATCTGGGGAGGAAGAAGGGGAAGAGCATAACATGCTACAGCCGCCATTCATCAACCTTACGCAGAACCTTCCACCATCTGTGACATTACCAGACCCGCCTGAACAACGCTGAATTTATGGCTTGATCACTGTGGACCGAACAGTAACATATTACCAGCTGTCATCTAGCTTTTGGCTAAACGCAGGACATCCTAGCAGGAAGGCTGGAGGCGATCTGACTATTCCATAAGTTTCCATTCTGCCTGTGGCAGGAGGCAGAGATTTTATTTTATTTTATGGTGGTATATAAATATTTTGTCACTCACATTTTTTTTTTTGGTACATACCCCATCTCATATGGTTTTTTGTACCACTAGTCACTTAATCACGTAACATATTATATTTACACATTCTCATTTATTTAAGCCAGCATAGTGGGAGCCTTACCCCTAAGTAACCTAGGTAGCGCCACTTACCCCATTTCCTTTACCATGAAATTCTCGAGACTAGGAATCCATGCCAATACCTAGTTAAGCCAGTTTCGGATCTGGAGGATTTTGCATACCAATTATACTTGAAGGGAACTTGAAGATTTTAGTCCAGAAGTCATGGATTGCCGGACACTGCCACCATATGTGAGGTGATGAGCCGGGCAGACCACACAAAAGAGAGGAAACTGTTCTGGGAAAATAGAAGCAAAATTTGTCAGGGGTATAATACCAGTTGTGTAGAAGTTTTTGCAAGGATTCCCAGTGGGTGATAAGCCGAGAGTATTTCAAAGATAATGAGGTTGCTAATTGCCATTCTGTTAGCGAGGTTGAAAACTGTAGCAAGCGTTCCTAGGAAGACATAATAGTCATTTTTCCCGTAAGAGATGGTTTGAATGAAAGGATGTACATAGGAGAGATTCCTTTTTGTGATGTGTTGGGGGATTCTAAAAGATCAAGGATATCATGCATAATTGCGGAGTAATGATGCTGTATGCGTTGTAAGGCATGATGAACCTGGAGGTATTTGTAGAACGTGGTGCATGGTATAGAGTAGGTAAATGTTAGGCCTTGGAAGGACCATAGTTGGGTCTGAGAGTACAGATGAGCAATTGAATGGATGCCTGCAATTTCCCATTATTGTAGAGATATGTCACAAATGAGAGGTTCTATTACTCTCAGTGGTAGATTTTGTAGAGTCGTACAGTGACTTGAAAAAGTATTCATACCCCTTGAAATTTTTCAAATTTTGTCATGTTACAACCAAAGACGTAAATGTCTTTTATTGGGATTTTTTATGATAGACCAACACAAAGTGGCACCTTATTGTGAAGTGGAAGGAAAATAATAAATGGTTTTCAAACTTTTTTACAAATAAATATCTGAAAAGTGTGACGTGCATTTGTATTCAGCCCCCTTTATTCTGATACCCCTAACTAAAATCTAGTGGAACCAATTGCATTCAGAAGTCTCCTAATGAGTAAATAGAGTTCACCTGTGTGTAATTTAATCTCAGTATAAATACAGCTGTTCTGTGAAAACCTTAGTGAACCAACAGCATCATGAATGCCAAGGAAAACACCAGACAGGTCAGGGATAAAGTTGTGGGGAAGTTCAAAGCAGGGTTAGGTTATAAAAAAAAAAACAAGCTTTAAACATCTCACGGAGCACTTTTCAATCCATTATCCGAAAATGGAAAACGTATGGCAATGCAAACCTACCAAGACATGGCCGTCCATCTAAACTAACTGGCTGGGCAATGAGAACATTAATCAGAGAAGCAGACAAGAGGCCCATGGTAAGTCTGGAGGTGCTGAAGAGATCCACAGCTCAGGTGGGAGAATCTGTCCACAGGACAACTATTAGTTGTGCACTCCACAAATCTGACCTTTATGGAAGAGTGAAAAGAAGAAAGCCATTGTTGAAAGAAAGTCATAAGAAGTCCTGTTTGCAGTTTGCAAGAAGCAGTGTGGGGGACACAGCAAACATGTGGAAGAAGGTGCTCTGGTCAGATGAGACCAAAACTTTACTTTTTGGGCTAAAAGCAAAATGCTTTGTGTGGCATATATCTAACACTGCACATCACCCTGAACACACCATCCCCACGTGAAACATGGTGGTGGCAGCATCGTATTGTGGGGATGCTTTTCTTCAGCAGAGACAGGGAAGCTGGTCAGAGTCTGCAAACGACTTGAGGCTGGGACTGAGGTTCACCTTTCAGCAGAACAACGGGATGGGTAAGGCTCTAAATATATACAAGATGTGCGGTAATAAAAACATCTTTACCAATGCAATATGGCCAGCCAAAAGGAGGGAACTGATGCTAGATTTGAACATAATTGAGTTAGTAAGGGCAGAGAAATTAGTTGAAAAAAGTCTAGAACTAGGGGTGGTGAGTTGAATGCCTAAATACTGTAGAGATGAGAGACAAGAGAAAGGTGCAATGTACAAAATGTGATGTTTAATAGTGTCTAAACCAATGGAGAGCATATGACATTTGGAATGGTTAAGGTTGTATAGGGAAATGGTACCAAATAAGACGTATAAAGATCAGAATGTTTGGTCCCTAAACCAAAAAAACAAGGGGCAGGGGCAATTGGACTATGACGGTACAAATAGATATGTAAAGTCAAGTGTAGAAACACAGATATAGAAAAATATACATAGAATTTTTATTAATACAAAATCAATAAAACACACATAGTCATGTACAATTTAAAAGCATAGTGACAATCCATACATATCACCAGTATAATGGTCCCCAAGAGGGGAAAATTACAGTGGGATTGGGGGTCACGAAAAACATCTCAACTAGTTTTGCGGTCTATTGCCGCTTCGTCAGGAGAATATCTGTAAATTGATTAACAATTAATCGGTAACTATACAAGTAGCCAAAACAATAGTACAGTCACATATAGCAATAATAACAATATAAACATGGGGAAAAAGAGGCTAAGCTGATTACCTAAAAAACACTCCAAAAGGAGGGAACCGATGCTAAAGTTGAACATAATTGAGTTAGTAAGGGCAGAGAAATTAGTTGAAAAAAGTCTAGTCTAGGGGTGGTGAGTTGAATGCCTAAATACTGTAGAGATGAGAGACGGGCCCAAGAGAAAGGTGCAATGTACAAAATTTGATGTTTAATAGTGTCTAAACCAATGGAGAGCATATGACATTTGGAATGGATAAGGTTGTATAGGGAAATGGTACCAAAGTGATCTAATTGGTTACAACAAGGTGGCAGTGAATGGAGAGGGTTTGTTAGGGACAAAATCACGTCATCTGCATATAGGCCAATTTTATGCTATGTAGAGCCTACAGTAATTCCGGAGATTAAGGAGTGGAATCAAATATCTTCTGCTAGTGGTTCTATAATTAAGGAAAATATACTGGGGGATAGTAGGCAGCCTTGCCTAATCCCGTTTGTAATGGGGAATGGGGCGGAGAGGAACCCAGAAGTTCAAACTTTCACAGTGCAGCAGGTACATAAGGTGTTTATAGCAGAAAGTATTTGTCCCATGAAGGCAAAATCCCCTACAGCAACACGCAGAATTTAGTCACAATTGATGGAAAGATTCATGTAGCGTATTATCAGAAAACACCGGAGGAAATAATGCAATCATCAGCCCAGGAACTAAACACCTTGACTTGACTTTCCAACATGACATTGATCTGAAACGTAAAGCCAATATGGCTCTTCAGTAGCTTCAGTACAAAAAATGTAAGGTTATAAAATGGTCATCAGATTCTCCTGGCCCACTCACATCAATGATTCATTTTAAGGAGATCTTAAACATGTAGTCACGAAGACTGCAAGACATCACTGATGCTAAATTGGACAAAACATGATATTAAGAACTAAGTGAATGCTAACTTTTTTAACAGGGCCATTGTATAATTTCCTTAATTTCTATATTTTGCTTTATGATCATGCTCTTCTGTGATGCCTAATAGTTTAATATGAATTTGAATGGAAATAGTTTAATTTGAATGAATTTTGAAAAAATGTGTATGGCTTGATCACTTATGTTTTCTTTAAAAAGTGCACCTTGTTTTACACATTTTGTGGTATGAGTACAACTGTATTTTTACAGATATAAAGTAACCATTGAGAATCTCTCTCTGCCGTCCCAGTTTTTGATAGATATAATTTAACTATGCCTATTTTTTGACAGAAGTTATTTAACTAAGGTTTTTGTTTCTTTGGATGGTGGGAAGAAGTTCACTAAACTTGTTGAGAATATATGATTTCCACCCAGGGAGAGTATAGATAGGATTTTCCATCTGGACCACAACACTGGAAGACCAAACTAATTACATCTAAGCCAGTGCCCGGTCAGGGTCCTTTAGGACCTAAGGTTAAAAAGCCAAATAGTCCCACCATGAGCTGTGAACTACTTCTGCAGCTTAGGTTGCAGGTCCTTCACTGTCTGCACCTTCCTTCTGCTGGAATGCTTAAAGTGGCCGTCTCCTGCCTACCCTCTGGCCCTGTCCTGAGCTACTTTGCACATTTCTAATCCAGAACTAATTCTACGCCCTTCTAAAGCCTTAAGTCACTGATATTTGGCTAGGTGGCTGGTATGAAGCTGTACAGAGTTACTTACTTTTTTCTTATATAAATGAGTATTTATCTCCCACAAGCTTCTGCCGGCTACAGATCTGAATTATCGAAGATCATTTTATAGTTTCAGACATATATTAATTGGTCCTCTGGGATTTCTATCTTTGGTACTGTTGATATAGTTGTTTATTTACTGCTAATGAACCACGTGTAAAAGAAGTCTGTGAAGTAACTACACATGTTTATTTTTTATTTTTTTAAGATCAGCAAAACACAAAACTCAATATTTCACATGTACAGTATCTCACAGAAGTAAGTACACCCGTCACATTTTTGTAAATATTTTATTCTATCTTTTAATGTGACAACACTGAAGAAATTACACTTTGCTACAATGTAAAGTAGTGAGTGTACAGCTTGTATAACAGTGTGAATTTGCTGTCCCCTCAAAATAACTCAACACACAGCTATTAACCACTAGAGGCCCACACTATGTTCAAATGATGGCTATAGCGCGGGCCTGAAAATCCGGGAGGCCGTCACTAGACGTCCTCCCCTTTGCACGCGCAATGCGCGCCCCCTGCAGGGCGCGCACGGCGCGCACTGTGAGCACCGAGTCACTGAGACTCGGTGGATCACAGATCCATGTAAGGGGCCGGTCCTGGCCCCTTACCACGTGATCAGCTATCAGCCAATGACAGCTGATCACATGATGTAAACAAAGGATCGGTAACCTTTTTTTTTTCTCCTCACGCTGACAGCGTGAGGAGAAAAAAAAGCCGATCACTGGCTTGTTAACAAGGGACACATCTGCCTCCTCTGTGCCCCAAAATACCGCCTGCCAGTGCCACCTGCCATTGCCACCTATCAATGCCACAGTGCCACCTATTAATGCCCACAGTGCCACCTATCAATGTCCACCTGTGATGCCAATCAGTGCCACCTAGTAATGCTGCCTATCAGTGTAACCGATAAGTTCCCATCACTGCCACTCATCAGTGCCCATCACTGCCAGCTATCAGTGCCACCTATCAGTGCCCATCACTGGCAGCTATCAGTGCCACCTATCAATGCCACCTACTTCTCAGTGCCCACCAGTGCCACCTATCAATGCCCTTCAGTGCCACCCATCAGTGCCACCTCTCAGTGCCGCCTATCAGTGCCCACCAGTGCCCACCAGTGCCGCCTATCAGTGCCCACCAGTGCTGCCTTATCGGTGCCCATCAGTGCTCCCTTATCGGTGCCCATCAGTGCTGCCTTATCAGTGCCCATCAGTGCCCATCAGTACAGCCTCATCAGCATACATTAATTAAATAGAAAAATTACCCGTTTGCAAAATTTTATAACAAAATATAAAAAAATATATATATTTTTTTTAATCTGTCTTTTTATCTATTTTTTTAACAAAAAAGAAAAACCGTAGAGGTGATAAAATACCACCAAAAGAAAGCTCTATTTGTCTAAAAAAAATGATAAAAATTTCATTTGGGTACAGTGTTGCATGACCGCGCAATTGTCATTCAAAATGCGACAGCACTGAAAGCTGAAAATTGGTCTGGGCAGGAGGGGGTTTAAGTGGCCAGTAAGCAAGTGGTTAATGTCTAAACCGCTGGCAACAAAAGTGAGTACACCCCTAATTAAAAATGAATGTGTCCCAATCTTGTTTCTTCACACACTGACGTGGTACTAAGCCTTCAACATAGTCCTGCTGTTATCTAGAGGTCATAGTCTAGCTATTTCACATTATGTAAAATGATGTCACACGGGATCATTCGACCACATTGGTGCATGCAATAATATCAAGCTAGGAGAGGACTGGTCTGGGGCAATGGGAACACTTGCCCCTTGGGTCAGCGCTAATAAGATTTGTTGGGCCAGTGGCCCTGATTAGAGATGCCTCCCAGACATCAATCACACCAGGACCTGAAATCTGTGATACACTCCTATCATTTAATACTGTAGCTATCTGCTTCCAGCACCAACTTCCTTTGTGGCTCTGAGATGTCATATACTACCAAGGAGACCAACAGGGTTACTTTAGTGACAACAAAGTCATAATAGGATTTAATTGTAAAAAATGTAAACTTTATTAATGGCTTACCATCAAAAATTATTCTGCACTAAAAACAATTGACTCCCAGCATCACAGAGTCACTCTGGACAACACAAAGCACCATCATTTATGGTGCGTACTGGACAAACAAACATAAAACACATAACACAGAACAAAAAATATCATTGTCGTCCTGGTGCCAAATGTCAATACACACAGGTTGTCACGCGATAATTATCATTTGAGATTAGCAAGTATGGTACAAAACTGGTATGGTTTAGAGTGACTACCAGTGTGCGTAAAGCCCCTGGGCACTAGAGCTCAATGATAACCCCCTACTTAACCAGATGTCGACCGACCTACGTACATTTACTACAGCAGAAACACGTACCTGTACATGACTCTGCACTTCCGGGTCTGGGGCGCGCACACAAGGTGACAGGGATCCGCTTCCGCTGTCTTTGGACACAGTGGGAGGCAATCAGCGAGTCCAATGGACGTGATGTCCGCTGGGACCCGCCAATCGTTTGGGGGACAGGCAGAACGTGATCTGCCTATGTAAACAAGGCAGATCGCCATTCTGTGACAAGGAAAGGTTGTGATTCTGTGTTTCTTCTAAGCAGGAACACGGATCTATGCCTACCCACAGTACAAGCACGACCCACACAGTTAGCAAGCAGTCCCTAGGAACACATTTAACCCTTTGACCGCCCCTGATGTTAACCCCTTTCCAGAAAGTGTCATTAGTGCATATTTTTTTAGCACTAATCATTGTATTAGTGTCACTGGTCACTAAAAAGTGTCAAAAGTGTCAGTTAGGTATCTGATTTGTCCACCGTTATGTCGCAGTCCCGCTATGAGTCACCAATTGCCGCCATTACTAGCGAAAAATATATCTAAAAAAAAATTTCAAAAAGTATATACCATAGTTTGTAGATGCTATAACTTTTGCGCAAACCAATCAATATAAGCTTATTGGGATTTTTTTTTTACAAAAATATGTAGCAGAATATATATTGGTCTAAATTGATGATGAAGAATTTGATTTTTCCCATTTCTTTATTGGGTATATTTTATAACAGAAAGTAAAAAATAATGTTTTTTTTTCTAAATTCTCATTATTATTATTATTACTGTTTGTTTATAGCGCAAAAAAATAAAAACCGCAGAGGTGATCAAATACCACCAAAAGAAAGCTCTAATTGTTGGAAAAAAAGGACATTTGTTTTATTTGGGTACAGAGTCGCAGGACCGCGCAATTGTCAGTTAAATTAACGCAGTGCCGTATCACAAAAATATTGCCTGGCCGTGAAGGAGGAAAAACCTTCCGGAGCTGAAGTGGTTAATGTAGTACCCTACAAAACATTAATACATTGTTGCATAAAAAATCATCACCCAGTGAGGGGTATTGTTAGCCTGAAGTAAGGTTATTGCAGTTGGCAATTCATCATGTAATGCAGTCCACCTGATTGGTCACGGGGGTAAAATGAATATATGCCGACCTTAGCTAGCTGGAGAATAATAATGTCAGCAGGATAATACAGAAGACTATATCAATAGTCTATTGACCTACTGCTGCTTATCCACATATATAGTCTTCTGTATTATCCTGCTGACGGTATTATTCTTCAGCTAAGGTTGGCTTATATCCATTTTGTTACGTGTCTTATGTTTGTTTGTCCTGTACGCACCATGAATAATGGTGCTTTGTGTTGACCTGACTGCCTCTGTGATGCTGGGAGTCAATTGTTTTTAGTGCAGAATAATTTTTGATATTAAGCCATGAATAAAGTATTTTTTTTTTCACCATTAAATCCTATTATGAATTTGTTGTCACTAAAGTAACCCCGTTGGTCTCCCAGGTAGTCTATTACCAGGCCTTTGTAGTGTATTATATGTTTGGTTATGATGACAACACCAGTAGGGACCAGTGGTAATTTTTTTTAGGGGGGCGGAAAAAAGTTTTTCACTGGCACCAGTCGGTAGCACTTACCCCATCACTTCACCTTGCTCAGAGGCGTCCTCCCGCTCCCCTGCTCTCCACTGGTCATCACGGCGGCTTCTTTTTCCTCTTTCCTCCTCGGTGGCCAATTGGGAGTCTTCTCTTTTTGACCAATCAGAAAATGGGTCTCACACCCGCTTCTGATTAGCCGGATTGAGAATCAGTGTTTCAACAGCAAATATTTATTCGCTGTTGTAACACCTGGGTGGGCTCATGGCACAATACTCTGTGCCACGAGCCCACCCTATTTTGAAGCCTATTAGAGCCTATAACTCTAATCAGGTGCTTAAAAAAAACACCCCCGTCACTGTAATTCAGGTGCCCGGCATCCATGCTTTGCATGAATCTATCTATTATACATATAGGGTGTGACGTGGATAGAGGGGGCAGCACCCCTAATGGAAGGGCCGCCACTGGACAACACCCTAACATTCAAGATGCCAGTGATCTATTATTTCTGAGATGTCAAATGACTGAATGCTAAAAGATTTAAGAGCAGCCAATGCTGTAAGATGCGAAAAGTTGTGTCACAATACACTATGCCCCTATATAGCACCCACCTTTCTCTATGCCCACCAATCACTGTGGCTCCATTGCACACTTTGCATGATACATGCCCTTTAGCTCACAGAAATTGTTATGTCCCCCCACCATCCCCCTGTAGGCCAAACGTTTTGTCTTGCAAGCCAGCATGTGTCAGAAACAAATGACTACATAAAAAAACACAGACAAACTAGCTGGTGCACTGGAGTATTCCCCCACTATAACGAAAGAAGTTGCTCTGGATCAATTTACAAGCAGTGGGGCACTACAGCCCTCTCTTAAAACCACTCGGTGGGGGAAGAATACCTGAAACTACAGAAACGAGAGAGAGCATATCTACCCTGGTGTAATACAGTTTATTTGGAGCAACAATAATAAAACCTTCATGCAATAAACTCACCTTTTACAGGTAAAAATTAGCATGTCAAAGCCTTTGAAGACCCTCCTGGGTGATCGCTGTAAGATCCAGATGTGGGACACCACTAGGAAACCCGCTGACAGCCTGATTCTATACCAGGGTCAAAGTACATGAACACTGGTGAGCCTTTACAAGTGCGCATGCGCCCAGTCCAGCCGGCGCCATGCTCTGACAAGAAAAACCGCTGCATAGGGGAAAACAGAGACACACGTCACAGTTGCTGTGATGACGAGGAGGCCACATCCCTGAAACATGTCATCACAGCAATCGTGACGTGTGTCTCTGCCTTCTGTTTTCCTCCATACAGAGATTTTACTTGTCAGATCATGGCGCTGGCTGGACTGGGCACATGCGCACTTGCACGGGCACACCGGTGCTCAGCTACGGTCACAGTGGTATAGAATCAGGCTGTCAGTGGGCCTCCTAGAGGTGTCTCACATCTGGATATTACAGAGAACACCCAGGAGGGTCTTCAAAGGCTTTGACATGCTCATTTTACCTGTAAAATTTGAGTGTTTAGGATGAAGGTTTTATTATTGTTCCTCCAACTAAACTGTATTACACCAGAGCAGATGTGTTCTCTCTCTCATTTGTGTTGTTTCAGAAATTAACAATAATACTGTAGTGCTACCCCTGTAGGAGCTGCTTGAATATTTGTGCCCGGGTCTCCCACTGATTAATCCACAGCCAGTCACAGAGTATTTTCACACAGCCAGATGCACACTCTCTTCTGCTCGTTAAAGTGGTTGTAAACGCTCTAAAAAAAACACCCTGCAAGCCAAAGGCATAATGCGCTTGTATGCATCACAGCGGTCCCTGTACACTGCTGTGACCGCTGACATGTCTCCCGGAGTTATTTCCGGTGTTGTGATTGGTCAAAGCCATGATGACGTCACTCCCGCGCATGCGCACGGGTGCAACCGGTCACGGCACAGTTACTGAAGAAACGCCACGAGTAAGACGTTTCTTCAGTGCGCATGTGCCGATGACGTTGACTCATGCGGATATAGTGAATATCTCCTAAACGATGCAAGTTTAGAAGATATTCACAGTACCTACAGGTAAGCCTTGTTATAGGCTTACCTGTAGATAAAGTGGTAGTAAAGGGTTTACAACCACTTTAACTCCAATGATCAGTCTAGGGGATTTGTTTTTGTGTTTTATTTGGAGAACATCTCAGTCGGTCACCAATACTATAGAAAGGACGGACTGCACCTAAATGAGGAGGGTGCAGATCAGCTGGGAGTAAAGATGGCCAAAAAGTTAGAGGGGTTTTTAAACTAGGCGACAGGGGGGAGGGCCCAGAGGTAGAGATAGTCAGCGCGGAACATATTCCAGAGGGTAGTATTGGGGGCATTAGTGGTAGGTTGACTAAAGCACATAACAGTAACATAAAAGCACATATAGTAACAAGTCCTAGTTGCAATCTCGGAAACACCCAATAAGAGGATAGTATGCGACCAGTCTAAACTACGTGGCATGTTCACCAATGCCAGGAGTCTGGCGGACAAGATGGGTAAACTAGAAATACTGTTGTACGAGGAGGATTTTGATTTTGTGGGAATTTCAGACACTTGGTTCAACAGCTCTCATGATTGGCTGGCAGCCATTCAAGGGTAAACCCTTTATCACAGGGATGGAGGGGGTAAAAAAGGGGGAGGGGTATGCCTATATATCAAGAATAATGTACAAGTGAATGTGAGAGATGACATCACTAAGGGAGCTAGGGAGGAGGTGGAATCCTTATGGATAGAGCTCCAAAGGGATAAATCTAAGGGGGAAATAATACTGGGAGTATGCTATAGACCCCCTAACCTGAAGGAGGAGGGGGAGACGGATCTCCTATCAAAATTTGGATTAGCAACAAGGATGGGAAGTGTCATCATAATGGGGGATTTTAATTATCCAGACATAGACTGGGCGAAGGGAACCACAAATTTGTCTAACGTTCGCCAGTTCCTAAATGTCTTGCAGGACAATTTCATGGTTCAGATGGTAGACACACTAACTAGAAAGAAAGCGTTATTGGACCTACTGATTACCAACAATACAGACCTGATCATGGATGTGAAAATACGGGGCATTTTAGGAAACAGCGATCACAGGTCAATTGGTTTCAGTATAAATCACACAAATAGGAAACATAAGGGGAATACAAAGATACTGAGCTTCAAAAGAGCCAACTTCCCTAAAATACGAAACTTGCTAGAAGGCATAAATTGGGATAAAATCTTAGGAACAAAAAACACGGAGGAGAGATGGGTTTGCTTTAAGAGCATATTAAATAAGGACATTAGCCAACGCATCCCATTGGGTAATAAATTTAAAAGAGCGAACAAAAGTCTTGGATGGCTTAACTCCAATGTAAAATGAATATAAAAGCAAAGGAGAAGGCCTTCAAAAAATACAAGGTTGAGGGATCATCAGCATTCAGACTTTATAAAGAATGCAACATGAAATGTAAGGGTGCAATTAGGACGGCTAAGATAGAACACGAAAGACACATATTGGAGGAGAGCACAAAAAAATCCCAAGAAATTCTTTAAGTACAGTAAAAAAGGGAGGACAGATCATATTGGCCCCATAAAGAATGAGGAAGGACATCTGGTTACAAAGAGTGGGAAGATGGCGAAGGTATTACATTTATTCTTCTCCTCAGTCTTTACGAGGGAATTGGGGGGCTTCAGTAACCAAAACTGCAGTGTTTATCCTCATGACACATCACAGGAAGCACCTCCATGATTAACAGAGGACAGAATTAAAATTAAACTTTAGAAACTTAACATTAATAAATCACCGGGACCAGATGGCTTGCACCCAAGGGTACTTAGGGAACTCAGTCAAGTAATTGCCAGACCATAGTTCCTAATTTTTACTGACAGTCTACTGACTGGAATGGTACCAGCCGATTGGAGAAAAGCCAATGTAGCACCAATATTTAAAAAGGGCCCAAAATACATCCCTGGGAATTACAGAGCAGTTAGCCTAACATCAAAAGTATGCAAGCTCTTGGATGACAAGGGACTATATACAAAATATTAGTAATGAGAGCGGTATCATTAGCAGCAATAAGCATGGATTCATAAAGAATTGTTCTTGCCAAACCAGTCTATTAACCTTCTATGAGAAGGTGAGTTGCCATCTAGATAAAGGAAGGACGTGGTGTATCTGGATTCTGCAAAAGCATTTGACACAGTTCCCCATAAACGTTTACTGTACAAAATAAGGTCCATTGGCATGGACCATAGGGTGAGTACATGGATTAAAAACTGTCTACAAGGGTGAGTTCAGAGGGTGGTGATAAATGAGGAGTACTCGGAATGGTCAGGGGTGGAAAAGTGGGGTCCCCAGGTTTCTGTGCTGGGACCTATTTAACTTGTTCATAAACGACCTGGAGGATGGGGTAAACAGCTCAATCTCTGTATTTGTGGATGACACTAAGCTAAGCAGGGCAATAACTTCTCCGCAGGATGTGGAAACCTTGCAAGAAGATCTGAACAAGTTAATGGGATGGGCAACTACATGGAAAATGAGGTTTACTGTAGAAAAATGTAAAATAATGCATTTGGGGGGCAAAAATATTAATACAATCTATACACTGGGGGGAGAACCTCTGGGGAATCTAGGATGGGAAGGGACCTGGGGGTCCTAGTAGATGATAGGCTCAGCAATGGCATGCAATGACAAGCTGTTGCTAATAAAGCAAACAGAATATTAGCATGCATTAAAAAGTGGATCATCTCCAGAGATAAAATGATAATTTTCCTGCTCTACAAGACTCTGGTCCGGCCACATCTGGAGTATACTGTCCAGTTCTGGGCACCAGTCCTCAGTAAGGATGTGCTGGAAATAGAGTGAGTACAAAGAAGGCCAAAAAAGCTAATAAAGGGTCTGGAGGATATTAGTTATGAGGAAAGGTTGCGAACACTGAACTTATTCTCTCTGGAAAAGAGATGCTTGAGAGGGGATTTGATTTCAATTTACAAATACCGTACTGGTGACGCCACAATAGGGATAAAACTTTTTTGCGGAAGGGAGTTTAACAAGACACGTGGCCACTCAATAATATTTGAAGAAAAGAGGTTTAACCTTAACCACTTCAGCCCCGGACCATTTGTCAGCTTAAAGACCGGAGGCCTTTTTACAATTTGGCACTGCGTCGCTTTAACTGACAATTGCGCAGTCGTGCGACTTGGCTCCCAAACAAAATTAACGTTTTTTTTCCCCCACAAATAGAGCTTTCTTTTGGTGGTATTTGATTACCTCTGCGGTTTTTATTTTTTGCGCTATAAACAAAAATAGAGCGACAAATTTTGAATCAAAAAAGCAATATTTTTAACTTTTTGCTATAATAAATATCCCCAAAAAATATATAAAAAACATTTTTTTCCTCAGTTTAGGCCGATACATATTCTTCTACATATTTTTGGTAAAAAAAATCGCAATAAGCGTTTATTTATCGGTTTGTGCAAAAGTTATAGTGTCTACAAAATAGGGTATAGTTTTATGGCATTTTTAGTAATATTTTTTTTTTTTTACTAGTAATGGCGGCGATCAGCGATTTTTATCATGACTGCTACATTATGGCGGACACATCGGACACTTTTGACACATTTTTGGGATCATTGTCATTTTTACAGCGATCAGTGCTATAAAAATGCACTGATTACTGTGAAAATGTCAGTGAAGGGGTTACCCACTAGGTGGCGCTGTAGGGGTTAAGTGTGCCCTAGTGAGTGATTCTTACTGTAGGGGGGATGGGCTGTGTGTGACATGACACTGATCTCCGCTCCGATTACACGGAGTGGAGATCAGTGTCATTGTGACTGGGCAGAGCGGGGAGATGCTTGTTTACATCAGCATCTCCCCGTTCTAACTCACCGTGAGACGATCGCGGGTATCCCCGCGGCGATTGAGTCCGCAGGACCCGCGGTCGGGCTCACAGAACTCGCGGCGCGCGTGCGTTCACAATGCCACGATCTTAAAGGGGACGTACAGGTACGTCCTTCTGCCTAAAAAGTAAAATATATACTGCGCTGTCTAAAAAAACTAACTAGCTATATAGCAACCTGATATGATTCAGTGACAGATGCTGCAACTTAAATGTGAGACACACACAATAAATTCAAATAAACTTAAAAAAGCTGCGCAAAATATGTGAATAGTAAATCCTTAGAGTGAATAAAGGATTATCCAGAATCCAATCCTTGAGATTGCAAACGAACAATAGTGACAGATTGATCAAAAAATGTGACTAAATATAAATCTGCCAAAATCAAAGAAATAGTCCTGTACATAAAAATAAATTAACAGAGAGTGTCCAGTAGAATGACATAAATGAATCAAGGTCTCCTCAGTTCACTGTTGGTGACTTCAAACACAAACACCAGATGAAAGAGTGCTGTTATTCTGACAGACAAAGATTCCACCACCATTAGAGATTACTGCCGCTTACCGGAACACCCGATCCCATCTGAGATCAGTAAAAGCAGATAGCTGATATCCCCTGCCAGGGTCTCCAAGAGTGGCTAGAATCTGTATTCCTCCACTAGGATTATACGCCAGTCCTCAGACAATAGATGATATAGTGCCTGTCAGCTCCTCTCCAGATACTCCGTCTGCGTGCCTCAGGCAGCATATGTATGTGTGTAGCAATGCGGGCATAAAAGGTAAAGGAAGTCTCATAGTGTAAAACCCTTTATTAGAATACAATAGCCCCCACATAAAAAAACTGCTTACAAGAAATAAGTGTAAAAAAGCATATCACCAGGGTGCGTCCGTCTGCTCACTTGGGTCATGAAGCGTACTCCACATTCAAAACACCCGTGAGTCCCAGGTAGGCGAACGTTCCCGTACTGTGATTGGTCGCGTGGTCACGCACTGACGCGTTTCGTGATTGGTTGCACGTCTTCAGAGTCCTTCTGCCTGTCCGTGCCATGCTGTCGATGTATATCGTTGTGCGCTGGTCGGCAAGCAGTTAAACTACGTAGAGGGTTCTTTACTGTAAGAGCGGCAAGAATGTGGAATTCCCTTCCACAGGCGGTGGTCTCAGCGGGGGGGCATCAATAGTTTCAAGAAACTATTAGATAAGCACCTGAACGACCACAACATACAGGAATAAACAATGTAATACTGACATATATTCACACAGATAGGTTGGACTTGATGGACTTGTGTCTTTTTTCAACCTCACCTAATATGTAACTATGTAACTATGTAACTTGGATTGGAGAAGGGAATTAGTAGGATACTCCGAATGAACTATTCACAGGTGGTGACAACTTCTCAACAGAACTGTATAGCAGATTATCTGTAGGACCATACAGCACCTGTATAAAATGAAAAAGTTTCTTTATAGCTGAAGTGAACTTTGCCTCTTCAAGACACCAGCCAGTGTCCCCTTTAGCTCACACCCAGAAGCTAACTTCTAGCACTGAGAGAGGAATCTAACAGCACAAGTCCCAAGGATCCCCTGTGGGGGGGTCTGTAATCACAAGTCTTCTGAAGCACACATGGCAGCCTTCCTCGGTAGTACCAGGCAGGATCCAAGGACATCCTCCTTCCGTCAGCTCTCACAGAACCATGGAATGTAGCTTCAACGTTTCAGTCCCTCAGGTCACCCACCTGAGGCCACATGGTAGCCTGTGCTAAGGAGGGGCAGCAGACCCCCTCCCCACCTGGACCCCTCTCTTTAGAGGAAGACCCAGAGCCCATGTGCTTGTCAGATATAAATACAGTTACCCAGCTTGCCTTGGGGCACACCTGCTTCTAATTGGCCAGGGCTGTATAGATATATATGCTCTCATCTGCAAGGTTTCCTCCCACTGTCCAGTAACAAAATTCGTCCGAATTTAGCAACTTTCGGACATTCGGAAGCATTCGAATTTCCGAACAGAGCAATTACGAATAAAACCGAATCCGAAATAAATTATACCGCAAAATAGCGAATGCCCGAAGGTCTTCGGCATAATTCGTTATGAAAAAAGTTACGAATGTACGAATCCATTCGAAGCACAATAACACTCACTCTGCTCTCTGCTTCTCCCTCACCATGCTGAACTCCCTCTCAAAATGGTGTACAGGGGCGGAGGCTATAGCCGCATGAAAAAACGAAAGTAAAATACGAGATTTCAAATCCATTCGAAGCACAATAACACTCACTCTGCTCTGCTCTCTGCTTCTCCCTCACCGTGCTGAACCCTCTCAAAATGGTGTACAGGGGCGGAGCCTATAGCCGCATGTAAAAAACGAAAGTAAAATACGAGATTTCGAATCGTTACAAATAACCGCTATGTATTTAGAAAAGTACAAATCCATTCGAAGCACATTAGGCATAATAGGCAGCGTCGTTGTGAGAGAGACACGGAAAATTACGAATCAACGAACCCAAAAAAAGTTACGAAAGTAGGAGTTGTGTCCAGAATCAACGAAAAACAACGTACTCTACCGAAAGTACGAATTATAAAGCAACAAAAAATTCAACGAAAAATGTCGCTTGCAAAAATACGAATGAGTCCGAACACGAAAAATCCCGTCTAGCAAAATTACGAATGATTACGAATCAACAGGACCGGAAAGAAACGAACCGAAACGGAACGAATTTTTCCGTTGTGCACAAGTCTACTGTCCAGTACATACCATATCTGCCAGACCAGTGTGAAACTTTCAAGACAGCATGAGCAGCACCAGAACACATTGAGAAGACTCTATCAATCAATCAATTAATCAATCACAGCTCTCTGTTAAGCAGACAGCATATACATTTGCCTAGCTGTCTCCCTGTTAAGCAGAGAAACCAAAAACTATATACACTCACTTTAGCACCTACCTAGGAGGGTGCTACATTCACCCCCCCCCCCTTAAAAATAGGCCATGTCCTCAGTGGCCTGGGCAGCCGCCCTTACAAACGGAGTAACCTGCAAACTCGGAAAGGGGGAAAAGGAAAATAACAAATGAACAGGGCCATGGAGCTTACTCCATATGTGGCCATTATGTACACTCTACCTAGTACACTTTGTTTGTGCACCCCCCTGCCATACAAATAATGATTGGTATGGTAAGATAGCCAAACACCACCTGACAAACTATGCTACACAATATATTACAGTCACATACTACAGCATCTCACTGTGGGATGCCTCTGCCGAGGCATAGAAGCTATTTGCAGTTCTGCAAAGGAAAATAGAAAAGTACACATATACATAATGTTTTTATATGTCTGGGCAACTAACAATGGGAACATCCTCTACTAGAGGCAACCCTCCCACCTGCCATACAGTACATCTACTGCTAACATTCATGTAGAGGCACTTCTGTGAATCCTGCCCCCTAAGGGCAACTCTTGACACGTCTTCCCTTTGTATCTCTGCAAGAGACAAAACAAACATCCTACCAATCTAACTGGCTAGGCATGTTCAACAATAACTTGGAATTTAGCAAATAAGACTGAAGCATGTAAAGTCCCATTAAGTACTCAGGTTCTGACTCTGTTAGTCAACCCATGAACCGGCATCAAGAAATGTGAAATCCACTCGACTGGTACCTGCAGTGACACCACCCCTGCAGCATCAAGAGCAACACATCTTCTTCTTGTGGCAAGCCATTGCCTGAGCCTTCAGCAATAACTCACCTGCATGCAGACAACAACACAGACTTAATAAAATCTGTGTCCTTTTCCCTGGCACTTCTCTTGTAGAAAGGTAGCGAGCAACTGCTCTCTGACATGGCAGCAACTCACACAAACTTGACTTTGTGACAGTCAGTTGCCCACTGGCCAAAAGGTCTTCGCAAAGTGTCCAGCAATTAAAGGACCTTCGCAAAGTGTCCTTTGAGCAACAAGGGGTTTACTCCCCCAGGTAGAAGCCCCTAGATAAAACATGAGGCTGGAACGCAGCTGAAGCGCACGCTGCTATCCGGCACACACAGGACAGGACGCTGGTTTCTTTCACTGTATAGAACTCGCAGCACAGGCGGCTTTTACTTTTAATTTTATTTTATATATCTTTTTGTGCATATTTTTTAATAAATTTTTGGCATACTGCACAATGGGAGTCTCTTATCTTCCTCATTGAGGTGACCCATTATCACCACTTCTTAAGCGGGACCCCCCTTTTTTTTGGCAAAAAGACGTGGATACTCTGGAACTGTGCTACAGGCTGTCCTACTGGAAGAAAGCGCTGGGGACACATGGACCAGACCGGAGGCAATCGTACCACGCTGTCTGCCCCTGTGGGGGCGCGAGGAGCTGGTGAGTGGGGACCCTTGTGGGGGAACATTTGGAAAGTTATTGAAAGATCTATCTGCTGTCAAATATATCTTTGAGCACTGGGATTAACTCACGCATTGACCGTATATCATCAAGGAGTGGCCTTTACTAGTTTTTCATATTGTTTCACAATCACTAATTGATCACTATAAGTAGTGGACTTTACTAGTATCAATTTTTCATATATCTTTCACATTTATTATGGATATGGTTTTGTCATTTATATAATTACTTTTATGCACTTGTGTACTTTAGTAAGTTTCAGTGGTGTCACCACATTTATTGGTGGTATATATAGTTTTTTTTAATATATATATTTTTTCTTATTTAATTTCACATACGGATTTCACACATTTCACACATATTTTTTAGGATAAGGAGTTTCATATTATTATCCATTTTTGCGTTATTGTTCAGCAGTCTTAAACCATATCCCCCACTCTTTTTAGAGTGCATTTAAGGGACGAGCATCGCCACATCCCACCAACACTACTTTTATTTACTCAGATCCTTTTTAGGGTCTTAATAGGGGGGCTGCAGCTCATTACTATAATTTAAGGTCCTAAGCGCAGGAACACACACCTCCTTCCTCATAGATTTTATCTTTGGGTGTTTGCTTTCCAAAATGGTGTCATTTTGTGGGTGTTTCCATTGTCCTGGTGCTCCAGGGCCATCAAAAGTTTGATAGGTTGTCAGGAAATTATATGTGTAATTTATACTCCTAGAACGCCTTGAGATGCTACTTGCATGTTGGGCCTCTGTATGTGGCCAGGCTGTGTAATAGTCTCACACATGTGGTATCGCCAAACTCAGGAGAAGTAGCAGAATGTGTTTTGGGGTGTAATTTGTGGTATGAACATGCTGTGACTTAGAAATATCTTATAAACTTTGTGTAAAAAAAAAATGCGTTTTCATTTTCTTCCCACATTTTCCCAAAAATTGTGGAAAAAAATTACATGTTCAAAAGACTCATTATGCCTCATAGATTATATGTTGGGGTGTTTTCTTTCCAAAATGGGGTCATTTTGTTGGCGTTTCCATTGTCCTGATGCTCGAGGGCCTTCAAAATTGTGATAGGTTGTCAGGAAATGATATGTGTAATTTATGCTCCTAGAATGCCTGGAGGTGCTAGTTGCATGTTGGGCCTCTGCATGTGGCCAGGCTGTGTAAAATTCTCACACATTTGGTATCACCATATGCAGGAGGAGTAGCAAAGTGTGTTTTGGGGTGTAGTTGCAAGTATGCATATGCCATGTGAGAGAAATAACCTGTTAATATGACAGTTTGGTGAAAAAAAAATCTTAATTTTGCAAAGAATGTGGGAAAAAATTACAACTTCAAAAAACTCACATGCCTCTTAATAAATACCTTGCAATGTCTTCTTTCCAAAAAGGGGTAATTTAGGGGGTATTTTTACTTTCCTGGCTTGTTAGTGTCTCAAGAAATTAGATAGGCCGTCAATACATCAGGTGTGATCAATTTTCAATGATTGCCACCATAGCATGTAGACTCTATAACCTTCACATAGACCAAATAATGCACACTTATTTGGGTTATTTTTACCAAAGATATGTAGCAGGGATGAGCCGAACACCCCCCTGTTCGGTTCGCACCAGAACCTGCGAACAGACAAAATGTTCGTGTGAACTTTAGAACCCTATTAAATACAATGGACTCGAACGTTCGAAATCTAAAGTGTTAATTATAAAGGCTAATATGCAATTTATTGTCCTAAAAAGTGTTTGGGGACCCGGGTCCTGCCCCAGGGGACATGTATCAATGCAAAAAGAAGTTTTAAAAACGGCCGTTTTTTCGGGAGCAGTGATTTTAATAATGCTTAAAATGAAAAAATAAAAGTGAAATATTCCTTTAAATTTCGTACCTGGGGGGTGTGTATGATATGCATGTAAAGTGGCGCATGTTTCCCGTGCTTAGAACTGTCCCTGCAAAAAATGGCATTTTTGAAAGAAAAAAAGTCATTTAAAACTCACTTGCGGCTATTAATGAATTGTCGGCTTTTATCAATACATTCAAAAGTCATTGATAAAAAAAAAAAAAAAGCGTGGGGGTTCCCCAGAATTCAATTACCAGGCCCTTCAGGTCTGGAATGGATATTAAGGGGAACCCCGCGGCAAATTTAAAAAAAAATTGACGTGGGGTTCCCCCAAATATCCATTCCAGGCCCTTCAGAACTGGCATGGATTTTAAACGGAACTCCACCCCAAATTAAAAAAAAATGGCGTGGAGTCCCCCTAAAAATCCATACCAGACCCCTTATCCGAGCACGCAACCTGGCCGGCCGCAGGGGAAAAGGGGGGGACGAGAGAGCGGCCCCCCCTCCCTCCTGAACCGTACCAGGCCACATGCCCTCAACATGGGGAGGATGTCCCCATGTTGATGGGGACAAGTGCCTCATCCCCACAACCCTTGCCCGGTAGTTGTGGGGGTCTGCGGGCGGGGGGCTTATCGGAATCTGGAAGACCCCTTTAACAAAGGGGACCCCCAGATCCCGGCCCCCCTTATGTGAATTGGTAAGGGGTACATTGTACCCCTACCATTTCACGAAGAAAGCGTTAATTTTTTTTTAAAAAAAACACACAAACACCTTGAAAAAGTCCTTTATTTAAAAAAAAATAAAAATAAACATTCCAGCGGTGAAATCCAGTGTCCCGCGGCGATCCCGATGTCCAGCGCTGTCCTTCATTGGTTGTGCCTGAGCGGACCTGATGGGGAACTCCCTCTCAGTATTTTAAATGTATAGACAGCCCCTTCTAAAGTTCCCCATCAGGTCTGCTCAGCGGACCAGATGCGGAACATGAGAAGGGGCGGGTCTATACATGTATTACCAAAGTGAGAGCAGTTCCCCATCAGGTCCGCCCCCTCGGTATGTCGGACCCGCCTACGTCATTGGCTTGAGCGGGGAACTTCCTTCACTATGTAAATTTAAATTACACAGTGAAGGAAGTTCCCCGCTCAAGCCAATGATGTAGGCGGGTCCGACATACCGAGGGGGCGGACCTGATGGGGAACTGCTCTCACTTTTGTAATACATGTATAGACCCGCCCCTTCTCATGTTCCGCATCTGGTCCGCTGAGCGGACCTGATGGGGAACTTTAGAAGGGGCGGGTCTATACATTTAAAATACTGAGAGGGAGTTCCCCATCAGGTCCGCTCAGGCACAACCAATGAAGGACAGCGCTGGACATCGGGATCGCCGCGGGACACTGGATTTCACCGCTGGAATGTTTTTTTTTTTTTTTAAATAAAGGACTTTTTCAAGGTGTTTGTGTGTTTTTTTAAACATTTTTTTACGCTTTCTTCGTGAAATGGTAGGGGTACAATGTACCCCTTACCAATTCACATAGGGGGGGGGCGGGATCTGGGGGTCCCCTTTGTTAAAGGGGTCTTCCAGATTCCGATAAGCCCCCCGCCCGCAGACCCCCACAACCACCGGGCAAGGGTTGTGGGGATGAGGCCCTTGTCCCCATCAACATGGGGACATCCTCCCCATGTTGAGGGCATGTGGCCTGGTATGGTTCAGGAGGGAGGGGGGGCCGCTCTCTCGTCCCTCCCTTTTCCCCTGCGGCCGGCCAGGTTGCGTGCTCGGATAAGGGGTCTGGTATGGATTTTTAGTGGGACTCCACGCCATTTTTTTTTTATTTGGGGTGGAGTTCCCCTTAAAATCCATGCCAGATCTGAAGGGCCTGGAATGGATATTTGGGGGAACCCCACGTCAATTTTTTTTTAAATTTGCGGCGGGGTTCCCCTTAATATCCATTCCAGACCTGAAGGGCCTGGTAATTGAATTCTGGGGAACCCCCACGCTTTTTTTTTTTTTTTTATCAATGACTTTTGAATGTATTGCCGGGAGCCGACAATTCATTAATAGCCGCGAGTGAGTTTTAAATGACTTTTTTTCTTTCAAAAATGACATTTTTTGCAGGGACAGTTCTAAGCACGGGAAACATGCACCACTTTACATGCATATCATACACACCCCCCAGGTACGAAATTTAAAGGAATATTTCACTTTTATTTTTTCATTTTAAGCATTATTAAAATCACTGCTCACGAAAAAACTGCCGTTTTTAAAACTTCTTTTTGCATTGATACATGTCCCCTGGGGCAGGACCCGGGTCCCCAAACACTTTTTAGGACAATAACTTGCATATAAGCCTTTATAATTAGCACTTTAGATTTCTCCCATAGATTTTTCGAATTTGCCGCGAACACCCCAATTTGTTCGCTGTTCGGCGAACGGGCGAACAGGCAATGTTCGAGTCGAACATGAGTTTGACTCAAACTCGAAGCTCATCCCTAATATGTAGCAGTACAACGTTTGGCCAAAATCTTTTTCATTTATAGCGCAAAAGATAAAAACCCAGTGGTGATTAAATACGGTACCAACAAAAGAAAGCTCTATTAGTGTAAAAAAAAAGGACAAAAAATTCATAAAGGTACAGTGTTGCATGATTGAGTAATTGTCATTCAAAATGTGAGAGCACTGAAAGCTGAAAATTGGCCTGGTTAGGAAGGGTGTATAAGTGCTCAGTGGGCAAGTGGTTAGCAGAAGATTTATTTAATCTCACTCATTCTCCTTTGAATATTCACATATCTCTATCTAAATGACTTCACTGCTATCTTCCTCAACTTTTTATGAAGAGCTTGTCTTATCTCCTGGTTCCTCAGGCTATATATGATAGGATTCATCAATGGAGTCACTACAATGTACAATAAAGAACTGTACTTGTTCATGTTAGGTGACATTTCATTGGATGGGGTCACATAAATAGAGATTAAGGACCCGTAATATGTAACTACAGAGATCAGGTGGGCACTACATGTTGAAAAGGATTTCTTTCTGGCAGTAGAAGATGAAATCTTGAGAATGATAATAAAAATGTAGATGTATGTCCCGAAGATAAAAGCAAGAGCACAGAACGTGGATAAGACGGAGTATGTGAAATCTAGCCATTGTACGATAGACGTGTCTGATGTGGACAATTGCATAACTGGGCCCAAATCACAAAATAAGTAATCAATGTCACTGGGACCACAAAACTGAAACTGAAATATCAAAATAAATTCAATTGAACATAGGCTCCAAGTTATTACCCAACAGCCATAACCCAACAGGAAGCAGATTCTGCGGTCCATAATTAAGATGTAACGTAAAGGATAACAAATAGCTACATATCGATCGTAAGACATTACAGCAAGAAGAAAACATTGCACAAACCCAAAGTTGAAATATAAATACATTTGTGTGATACAGCCAACAACAGACATTTTCCTCTTTGTCCTTATTATTATCTCTGCCATCATTGGTATAATGCAAGTGGCTATTAGCGCATCAGCAAAAGCAAGATGCTGGAGAAAGATGAACATTGGAATTTTGAGACTACTATTGGTTGACACTAGAAGGATGATTGAAAAGTTTCCAGTCACTATTGCAATGTATAAAAGAAGTAGGATAGTGAAGAATAGAGGTTTAAAGTTGTCTAGACCTTGTACTCCAAGAAGATGGATCTCTGAGACTTTTGTTTGATTGCCTTGACACATCATAAAAACCAGGAAGTTGACCTGTCAAGTAGGAGAATAAAATATTTAATCATACAGATAATATCAGAAGAGAACGCCAAAGAAACAAGTGACAAGAAATATTTGCACCTCCATTTTGGCCAGAAAGCCCACTCAAACTGCCAATAACGTAAATTTTGAGTTATTGAATTAATATCTGCTTCATGCTGTTCAGGTTGTCCACTCCATTTGGTCTTCTGGTCTTCATTTTAATCAAAGTGTCCATTTCATACTATATATTGTTTAATGTGTGCTTGAACTGATTGTTTTCTACAAGCTGAAAAATGATCTTAAAGGGATCACACATTTTCCTAAAATAATAATACGGTTGAAATTGCAAAGTCAACACAGGATAACAGTCCAAACACACAAAAAAAAAAAAAAAACAGTGCTGTCCCCATACACACTTCTACACCAATTACAGATATGAAAAGTTCTCTTGTCCTAGGTGCTGCAGCTCTCTCACAAATCCACTGGGTGGCGGACATGAATCTGAAACAATACAAAGAGAGAGAGAGCGCAAAGGCTACCCTAGTGTATAAGTGTAAAGGTAGTGCTGCGCTGAACATATATCGGTGATAAAGTGCAAAGTGTGCTGACGTGACAGGTACACTTAAAGGCAATAAGTGGGTTGTCAATAAATAGCGACAATGTATAAAATATCAGCTGCGACAATAAATTGCTAAAATGCACTAGTGTGGTGTCAAAATACTGTGAAAAGTGCACCAAACAAGTAAACGTGAGAATAAAACTCATAAAATACTTAAAATAACATCATCATGTGATATATGCTCCCATAAACAAATTCACAATTAAATTCCATAAAATTAAATAAAAATGAATTCAAAAGTGCAAATAATGTCCATAAAGTGCAAGCTGGATGGATGGCTATATATTCACAGGGATAAAGGTGAAGGTGCTGGTGCTAGTGGTCAATCTCTGGTGCTACTGGTGGGTGGTTGCTGGTTCTCCGTGCAACTTAGTGTATAGGTGTCTCCTTACCTTACCGCTGTAAGGTAACAGCATGTGAATGTATCTTTAAATCTCCTGGTGACTCCTGGCGTCTCAGGCTCTGCTGGTGTGTATCTTTACTTTGGCATCAGAGTAACCTTTAAGTGTCCCTGGTGTGTCTGTATCAGATAGCCTCACATAGGGGCATGGGGGATGTAAAGAGGGATGCTCAATAGTGTAGTAGTTTTAAAAACATTTATTGGAATCAGCAATAATAAAAACAGGTACTCACAATGTGAAGTAACAAAGCAGGCATATCAAAAACGAGTAGCGAACATGTTCAACGTCACTTACGATGCCTTGTGTTCCTGCACGTGTTCATCACAATCATGTAACTTCATAAGGGGATAACTAGAGGCCTTTAGGAAGTGTCTTTATATATGGTTGTAAATTGATATAGGTAATTGCTATGGCGGCCATTTTCTTGTAGCTCTGGTCGCCGGAAGTAGTATGGCGGCCATTTTGGGGTGTTTTTTGTTGCCGGAAGTAGGTCGGCAGCCATTTTCATGGTTATCTATAGTCAAAACAGCAATAGATGTCTACGGAGGCCATTTTCTTGAAGCTCTGGTTGCCAGAAGTAGTGCGGTGGCCATTCTGGGGTGGTTTTTGTCACCGGACGTAGGCCGGCGGCCATTTTCATGGTTATCTAATAGTGTTACCTTACAGCGTAGGTAAGGGGACACCTATACACTAAGTTGCACGGAGAACTATCAACTACCCACCAGTAGCACCAGAGATTGACCACTAGTACCAGCACCTTCACCTTTATCACTGTGAATACACAGCCATCCATCCAACTTGCACTTTATGGACATTATTTGCACTGTTTTGCTTTTAAATAAATTTTTATTTCATTTTATGGAATTTAAGTGTGAATTTGTTTATTGGAGCATATATCACATGATGATGTAATTTTTAGTATTTTACGAGTTTTATTCTCATGTTTACTTGTTTGGTGCACTTTTCACAGTATTTGGACACCACACTAATGCATTTTAGCAATTTATTGCTGCAGCTGATATTTTATACATTGTCGCTATTTATTGACCACCCACTTGTTGCCTTTAAGTGTACCTGTCACGTCAGCACACTCTACACTTTATCACGATTTATGTTCAGCGCAGCACTACCTTTACACTTATACCTACTTGGGTTTTGATACTACCTCCAGTGTTTGCCACAGTACTCTTACCTATTAGACTTGGCTGGCGTGGGAATATTTTTGTCTTATTACCCTAGTGTAACACTGTTTTATTGTAAATTAGCAATTAAAAATACGAGGATTGCACTCATAGACATGTGATGTGTATTCACATATACAGCTCGATTCAAGCCTCCTCTCCTGATCTATATAGATCGATTAGCTCACAAGGCAGCGGTGTTGTATGGAGATGTTGGTGTAAAAGCTAGGAGTCTGCTTCCTCTCATGTGCTGTTCAGCGATTGCACGGACCAGCTGGCTCAGCATGACATCACTCGTGGCCTGAAGGGGGCGTCATGGTGGATGTGCTGTCTCCTCTGACAGGATAACACAATATTTCCAAATATGACTTTATGAAGGCTGGTGACGCTGCCCCGTGTCCTTCTCTTTTGTGATGGCAACAGCACAGTCACCTCTAAGTATTGCATCAAAAATTGTAATTAAACACCCCTGTTAAAACAGGGGCTGAAAAATTTGGCCTTAGCCACTGGTGGCGGTGCCCAGAACCAAAATTTTTCTTACAAGCTATCAGCATGATTATTGAGGAGGAAGAGGATAGTCACTCAGCATAACAGGATAGTCATTCAGCATCAGCATCCCTTGAAGGGATCTCACATTCAAAAAAAATTATTCGGTTACATCAGCATCAGGTGCTTGGTAGCTGGTGATCCAAGACTGATTCATTTTTATGAAGGTCAGCCGATCGACCGATTCGGTGGACAGGCGCACCCTGTGATCGGTTGCAAAGCCTCCAGCAGCACTGAATGTGCGTTCCGAAAGAACGCTGGATGCAGGACAGGCCAGTAGCTCAATTGCATACCGTGCAAGCTCTAGCCAGTGATCCATCCTCAAGACACAGTAACCCAGAGGATTTTCGGCGGGAAAGGTGTCCAAGTCTGATCTTGCCCCTAGGTATTCTTGCACCATGTGAATCAGATGCTGGCGATGGTTGCTGGAACCGCTCATACCTTGGGGCTGCGGACTAAAACATTGTCTGAATGCATCGGTCAGACGGCCACCTTCTGCACCGCTCCTTCTGTGACTGACCGACTGACCGAAGCCTCAGCAACACATTGTCCAGCAACACATTGTCCAGGACCAGGAATTTGTAACCTCCCAGGCTCTGGAAACGTGTTGCACAAACCTTTCTGCAAGGCCTCCTGAAGATGTTTCATCCTCTGCTCCCTCTGCGACGGCAACGGCAACCTTACCCTTGTAATGTGATTCAAGGAGGGTTGCCAGCCAGTAATGATCCCTATCCATGATACCACGAATACGAGGATCCTTTCGCAGGCTTTGCAGGATCAGGGAGGCCATGCAGCATAGGTTTGCTGAGGGATTTGGTCCAGAGTCCTCTGGGTCACTCAAGACGACATGATCCGCAGCCACCTCCTCCCAGCCACGTACAAGTCCATGGGTTTCTTGGGACTGTAAATGATCCCTTGAAGACTGCTGCTGATGCTGAGTGCTAGGCTCCACCTCCATGCTGACACAATCCTCCTCCTCCTCGTCCTCTTCCTGTGTGATCGGCGGGCCAGTAGGAACACTGTCTGGATAAAGGGGGCCTTGAGAGGTAAGGAAGTACTCCTCTTCCTCCCTCTGTTCTGCCTCAAGTGCCCTGTCCATTATTCCACGCAGCGTGTGCTCCAACAGGTGGACAAGAGGGACAGTGTCACTGATGCATGCACTGTCACTGCTCACCATCCTCGTGGCCTCCTCAAATGGTGACAGGATAGTGCATGCATCCCTGATCATGACCCACTGGCGTGGCAAAAAAAAAACAAGCTCCCCTGACCCTGTCCTGGTGCCCTATCAGCACAGATACTCATTGATGGCCCTCTGCTGCGTGTGCAGCCGCTGCAGCATGGCCAATGTTGAGTTCCACCTGGTGGGCATGTCACAGATTAGGTGGTTCTTGGGCAGGTTAAATTCCTTTTGGAGGTCAGCCAGCCGAACACTGGCATTATATGACCGGCGGAAATGCACACAGACTTTCCTGGCCTGCCTCAGGACATCCTGTAAGCCCGGGTACCTGTCCAAAAACCGCTGCACCACCAAGTTAAGGACGTGAGCCAAACAGGGCACATGGGTCAGTTGTCCCTGCCAGAGGGCAGAGAGTAGGTTGGTGCCATTGTCACAAACCAACATTCCTGGCTTAAGGTGGCGTGGCGTTCCACCTGGTGGTTAGGTAACGTGCTGGACCATGAGTCAGCGGTAATATGCACCTTACCGCTTACCGCCCTATCCAGCGAGGCCAAGACGTTGCCTTCCTCATGCCGGTAGAGAGCCGGAATCGCCTTCTGTGAAAAAAAGTGGCGTTTGGGAACCTGCCACCGAGGAACCGCACATTCCACAAACTCATGGAAGGGGGCAGAGTCTACCAACTGAAAAGGCATCAGTTGAAGTGATAGCAATTTAGCCAAGCTAACATTCAACCGCTGAGCATGTGGATGGCTGGGAGCGAACTTCTTTCGGCGGTGCAGCAGCTGGGGCAGGGAAATTTGCCTGATACAATTTGACATTGGTGTACCGATAGCAGATTGCCCGCAAGTACTTGGCTGTGACACACCTAATTCTACACCTTCATTCCTCTCAGTGCAGGTTTCAGAGAGGACTGAAGGTATAGTGGGGTTGGAGTTCCAAGCTGATGAGGAGCAAGGAGAGGCCTGATTTGTTCTTTGGTGTGGGTCTTTTAGGTACGCTTGCCAACGAACTGCATGGCAGGTTGACATATGTCTGGTCAAGCATGTGGTGCCTAAGTGGGTGATATTTTTGTAACGCGAAATATGCTTGAGACATATGTTGCAAATAGCAGCGGGTCGATCTGATGCACTCGTCTCAAAAAAGGCCCACACCAACGAACTTTTGGAATAACGTGCAGAGACAGCAGCGCCCTGCACATGCGGGGCTCTGCGGTGTGATGCAGTCGGTGTGCTGCCCTTAAGCTGGCCCCTGGAGGGCATCCTGCCTCATTGGAGATGTGCCTCCTCTTCCTCCTCCTCCTCTCTCCTACCAGGCACCCAGGTAGAGTCCGTGACCTCATCATCCACTCCCTCCTCATCACTGGAGCAAACCTGGCAGTATGCTGCAGCTGGGGGAACATGACTGCCAGATTGCTGTCCTTCTTGGGCACCCCCTCTCTTTGGGCTCACGTTACTGCCTTCCTCTAGCTGGGTACCATCATCAGAGCCTTCAAAACGCTGTGCATCCTCCTGCAGCATGTACCCAACACTGTGGTCAAACAGTTCGGGGGACTCCTCAGGAGGACCTGGTGGGGCTAGGGAAGGAGTGACTGATGCCATTGAGCCGAGGGAAGAGGCCGCTTTGGCAGCTGCTTTGCCAGACAAAGTACCCTGTGCCTGGGTGAGAGAGGATGAGGAGGATGAGGACGGCTTGGTTATCCACTCTACCAAGTCTTTGGCATGTTGCGGCTCAAAGCAGCCAGCTGCCGAAAAAAAGGACAAGCGTGTCCCATGGCCATGTTCTGATGAGGATGCACCGTGTCCATGACCAGCACTGTTGCCTCTAGACACAGGGCCTGCTTGTCCTCTTTTATTGGCTTGGGACTGTCTGCCTCTCCTTGTTGGCCTTCCAGACATATTAATGGCCTGCAGTGAGATGTAGCTGCACAAAGCTGGGATGTATATATATACTAATTATACTGCAGCTAGCAGAATCAACTGCCTGCCTGTAGTATTATTAGGAAGAAAACAACAGGAATTGTTTGCAGTGAACTTCAGCTGCACACTGTGCCCAGTATACAGTACACTAATATACTGCAGTTAGCTGAATCAACTGCCTGCCTGTGGTATTATTAGTAAGAGAACACCAGCAATTGTCTTCAGTTAGCTTTAGGTGCACACTGTGCAGAGGACACAGTAAACTGACTGAAAATACTGCAGCTGCCTCCCTGTGGTATTATTAGTATGAGAACACCAGCAATTGTCTTCAGTTAGCTTTAGGTGCACACTGTGCAGAGGACACAGTACACTGACTGAAAATACTGCAGCTGCCTGCCTGTGGTATTATTAGTAAGAGAACACCAGCAATTGTCTTCACTTAGCTTTAGGAGCACACTGTGCAGAGGACACAGTAAACTGACTGAAAATACTGCAGCTGCCTCCCTGTGGTATTATTAGTATGAGAACACCAGCAATTGTCTTCAGTTAGCTTTAGGTGCATACTGTGCAGAGGACACAGTACACTGACTGAAAATACTGCAGCTGCCTGCCTGTGGTATTATTAGTAAGAGAACACCAGCAATTGTCTTCACTTAGCTTTAGGAGCACACTGTGCAGAGGACACCGTGCACTGACTGAAAATACTGCAGTTGCCTGCTTGTGGTATTATTAGTAAGAGAACACCAGCAATTGTCTTTAGTTAGCTTTAGTTGCACAATGTGCAGAGGACACAGTACACTGACTGAAAATACTGCAGCTACCACAATCACCTGCCTGCCTGTCAGTATATTAGAAAGAATATAACAGGAACGGATCTAGCTAAATTGATTACAGTGTATATATATATATATATATATATATATATATATATATATATATATACACAACACCTAGGGTGCATATATATCCTCCAAACACTGTAACTGCAGCTAACTGACTCGCCTTCCTGCTCTATCTAACTCAAATGAAATGGCACTGTCTCTCTCTCTCTCCGCCGCCGCAACACACTACACAAGGCCGCCACACAGGCGGCCTTATATAGTGTGGGGCGTGTACTAAACCCCCTGAGACATAATTGGCCAAAGCCACCCTGGCTTTGGCCAATTATGTCTCTCCGTTCTTACCGCGCTGTGATTGGCCAAAGCATGCGGGTCATAGTGCATGCTTGGCCAATAATCAGCCAGCAATGCACTGCGATGCCGCAGTGAATTATGGTCCGTGACGCGCCACTCGAATTTGGCGAGAAGGACCCATAATGTTTGCAATTCGACGAACAACCAAACAGATGATGTTCGAGTCGAACACGAGTTCGACTCGAACTCGAAGCTCATCCCTATTCCCTAACATTTGATCCTAAGAAAATAAGCCTACAAAATGTTCAACCAGAATAGTCAACCACTTGACCATTTTTTAGCGATAAGGCACTGTGTTACTTTACCTGACAATTGCATTGGACATGCAATGCTGTACCCAAATAAAATGTATACTTTTTTTCTCACAAATACAGCTTTCATTTGGTGGTATTTGATCACCATTGCATTTTTTTTTTTGCACTACAAACAAAAAAGACGGACGATTTTGAAAAAAAATATTTTTTTTTTTACTTTCTGCTATAAAACATTTCCAAAAAAACCCCACATATCTTCATGAATTCAGGCCAATATATATTCTGCTACATATTTTTGGTAAAAAAATCCCAATAAGCGTATATATTGTTTGGTTTGCACAAAACTTATAGCGTCTTCAAACTATATGATATATACTGGAACGTTTTTTTTTATACTAGCAATGGCGGCAATCAGCAACTTATAGTAAGATGATCAGACACTAACTGACACTTTTGACACTTTTTGGGGACCAGTGACTCCAATACAGTGATCAGCGTTAAAAATATGTACCAATGACCCTGGTTGGGAAGGGGTTAAACATCTAAGGTGATCAAAGGATTAACTGTGTGCTTAGCCAGTGTTTTTCTAAACTATGGGGGTTATTTACGAAAGGCGAATCTACTTTGCACTACAAGTGCAAACTACAAGTGCAAAGTGCACTTGAAATTGCACTGTAAGTGCACTTGGAAATGCAGTCGCTGTAAATCTGAGGGGTCGATCTGAAATGAGGGGAAGCTCTGCTGATTTTATTATCCAATCATGTGCAAGCTAAAATGCTGTTTTTTATTTTCCTTGCATGTCCCGCTCGGATCTACATCTGTAGTGCAAAGTGGATTTGCCTTTCGTAAATAGCCCCCATTGTGTGCTGCTTTTACTTAGAGAAGTGATGGATTTTATTCCCTGCTTTGCAGGGACACAAAACTCATCCCTTCCACCCTGTCAGAACAGAGATCTGCCTTGTTTACATAGGAAGAGCTCCTTTCTATGTCTCTACCTGACGATCTGTGGGTGCCGGTGGGCATCCAGTGCAGATCGACTTCTGCTGTGAGTAATAACAGCAGAAGTGGCCCGCTGGCGGCGTACGAATGCGCCCCCTAGGCGAAAGTGCAGAATCATGTATATATACATGATTCTGCACAGGAGGGCCGCCCCATAGCCATAGCAGTTAATATGCTATTGGGAGGTCCTTACCTGGTTAAAGGACATTCAACTAATAAAGAAAATTGCTTTACACTAAAGGCAAAAACATTTGACCAGAGAAATAATATGAGGGTAACCTGTGCACTGTGTATAGAGTGTATGGAGATTCCTATGTTCACTGACTATTTAACTCCTTTGTGCCAACAGTATGCAGATATGCAGCCCTACTGGACTGGGTTTTTTTCCCGTGGGGCCACATATAGCGTACCTATCTTTGTGCTGGGAGCTCGCCACACAGCACGCTGCCAGAACAGAAACATGAGCCCCGGGTTTTGGACTAATGATCCATACCCAGAGTTACCTGTTTGCTTTGGTAGCCTCTGATTTGATCAGTCCCTGTAATGCCCCTGTGTTTCTCTCTCTGTGAATGGATTGGAAAGATACATTGTATCCATAGGCGTGCGCACAGAGTGTGCCGGGTGTGCCTGGGCACACCTTAATCACCCTGTGCAATGCAGATTCTTCTTGCTGAACCCCCATGGCAGCTGATGCTACTGAGAAAAGGGTTGGGGAATCCCTGTTCTCAGTCCCTTTCTCTGCTATTTCACCAAAGCCCCTCAATAGGGCTCCTAACAAATTGTAAAAAAATATATAAACCAAAATAATATATACAAAAAATAATAATAAGAAAATAAAATTGTAAAAACAAAATTAATATAATACAAACAAAAAACTACTGACACCGTCCTCTGCTCTACTGACATCATCCACTGCTCTACTGACATCATCCACTGCTCTACTGACACCGTCCACTGCTCTACTGATACCATCCACTGCTCTACTGACACCGTCCTCTGCTCTACTGATACCGTCCACTGCTCTACTGACACCGTCCACTGCTCTACTGATACCATCCACTGCTCTACTGACACCGTCCTCTGCTCTACTGACACCGTCCACTGCTCTACTGATACCATCCACTGCTCTACTGATACCATCCACTGCTCTATTGTGCATGCGTGTTTGAACACACCCTAATGCAATAGGCTGCGCACAAATATGATTGTATCTCTCTCTCTCTCCTTGCAGAGAGAAAAAAAAAGAGCTGTGTTAAAAACGAAAACTAAATAATAATAATAATTAATAGGCTAAAACCGCGCTAATGTGTGAATAAATAAATAAAATAAAAAAGCAGCAGCTTAATGTGGGATACACACAAAAATATAGTAAAGGAGAAGCCACGCTGATAAAGTCCCAAATTATGCTAGTGGATCCTTGATTGCATATCATGACAATATGAGCCCATAATCGGAATGATAAGGTAGATCCACCTTATCATTCCGATTATGTTTTCAATCACTTTTTATAATTTTTTTATGAATACAAAAACACATACATACATAAATTCCACAACTACACATAATTAATAAACATATATCTGACATTTACCCGTGTTTGTCTCCCAATATATCATCTAAGATCCTTAAATTGGTTGTAAACCCTGTTAATTTTTTTTTTGTTATAACTAACCTGCAAGACAAAGCTATAATGAGCTAGTATGACTAGCATACTAGCTCATTATGTACCACTTACCTTAGATCGGGGCCCCCGAAGTCGTCCCTGTCCCTCTCTCTAGCCGCAACCATCGCTGCGGCGATAGCCGGAATGTTACTTCCGGGTATCGCCGCTCCAGCCAATCACAGCGCCGCTCCGGCGCTGTGATTGGCCGGAGCGGCGGAGACATCACTCTGCGCATGCGCGCGGGAGCCGTCAAATTCGGCTAGGCCCAGCGATTGCTGGGAACTAGCCGAATTTGTGAATGGGATTAACCCCATGAATGCGCCATTGTCTACGGTGCGCATGCGCCATAGACAGCGGCGCCTGTCATTTTACTAAATATCTCCTAAACCGTGTAGGTTTAGGAGATATTTCTTGCACCTACAGGTAAGCCTTAATCTAGGCTTACCTGTATGTGCAAGTTGAAAAAGTGGGTTTACAACCACTTTAACATGCATTATGAGATCTATTAATCCCTATAACTCAGGAGATTTGTTTCCTACTCATCCCTTTCCCCCAGGGTCACTCATTTTTCTTTTTTAAAGATATTCTATTATTTTCTTTGAGGACCGAAATTCTTCCCATTGTTTCCATGTTTCTGGTACTTGATTATTTATAAATCCTTCTTCTCGTATCTGTTTTTCTTATGATTCCGATTATGGACACTTATTTTCATGCAATCAAGGATCCACTAGCATAATTTGGGACTTTATCAGCGCCGCTTCTCCTTTACTATAATAATAATAATAATAAAAAAGAAAAACAAAAAAAGAAAAAATACCTAGATCAAGATCTGGGTCAGTGACAGGGTTAAGTAAGGGTCAAAGTTTGAGGCCAGGGTCAAAGGTCTGGGTCAGTATATTTTGAACAGGATTTTTTTTTTTAAGTATTTTTTAAAATAGTGTCAGGCAATGTCAGTGTATTTTAAGTAAGATTAAAAAAAAAAATTCAATGCGCACTATTTTTTAGGCTGTACTACGGGTACATACAACAACTAACATACACATATGTGGTATCACTGCAATTGTCCAGATTTTTTTAGGGTTGTTCCTTGGTAATAGGCTATGATAGTAACAAGAAATATGCAGCTAAAGAAAATAAAAAATTATATATTATTTTGGGCCAGTTTTCCTCTGATAATAAAAAAAAAAACAGGAGATATCCATTACCATTTTCCACCAAATGAAAGCCCAAATTGTCCTGAAAAAAAACCCAAGGTATAATCCTTCTAGATGCACAAAGTAGTTGTGATGACACTGTGTGTACAGTTTTATTAGCACATGACAAAGTTGCAAAACTGTGCTTAGGCAATAAAGTGGTACTAAACCCAGGACCCTGCATTCTCTATATCTGGTCTCCCACAGTACACAGAACATGGAAATGCAATTATTTTATTAAATATAAACTGCTAAATACCGTTTCTCATCAGCGTTATATAGCACAGTGGCGGCCTGTCCATTGGGGTACACGGGCACCCACTCATCCATGCGTCCGGCCCCTTGATCTACATCCTGGGCGTCGGGCACATGGATTCTAATCAAGGTTTTTTTTTTTAAGCACGTGATTAGAGTTAAAGGCTCTAAAAGGCTTAAAAAAAGGGTGGGCTCAGGGCACAAAGCACTGCACCCGAAGCCCACCCAGGTTATTTGCTGTTGTAACACTGATTCTCCTTCCGGCCAATCAGGAAGCCGGTCATGAGACCCGTCACCTGATTGTCCGAAAGGAGACTTGATCTAATTGGCCACCAGGAGACACAGGGGAGCCGAGAAAGCAGTTGCCCACAGCCAAGAGAGAAGCCGCCGCCCGGAGCGCTGCCTGCGAGATGGGGTAGGTACAGGGCCCTGACTGATTGACCGACCAGGGGGGTGGATGGGTGCCGTCTGTGACCCGACCGACCGCAGGGAGGGGATTTGTGGCGGGTGGATTGTTTGCCCCCCCCAAAATAAAAAACGCCACTGATATGTGAGGTATCACCACGATCGTTAGGTTAGAGTGAGAGCAATAATTCTAGCCCTAGACCACTTCTGTAAAGCCCCGTACACACGATCGGATATCCTATGGATTCTAATCCAATGGTTTTGTCCATCGGAAATCCGATGAAGCTGACTTCCATCAGTCTTGCCTACACACCATCAGTCAAAAAACCGACCGTTCCAAACGCGGTGACGTAAAACACTCCGATGAGCCGAGAAAATTAAGTTTAATGCTTCTGAGCATGCGTCGACTTGATTCTGAGCATGCGTGGGTTTTTTATCCGATGGACTTGCCCATAGACGATCGCAATTTGCTATCGGTTTTTGATCCATCGGAAAAATTTAAAACATGTTCTATTTTTTAAAACCGATGGAAAAAAGACTGATGGGGCCCATACACGATCGGTTTGTCCGATGAAAAAAGTCCATCGGACTGTTTTCATCGGTAAAACCGATCGTGTGTACAGGGCTTAACTCAAAACATGCAACCTGTAGAATTTTTTAAACATCGCCTATGGAGATTTTTAAGGGTAAAAGTTTGTTGCCATTCCACGAGCGGGCGAAAATTTAAAGCGTGACATGTTGGGTATCAATTTACTCGGCGTAACATTATCTTTCACAAAGTAAAAAAAAATGGGCTAACTTTGTCTTATTTTTTAATTAAAAAAAACTGAAATTTTTTTCCCAAAAAAGTGCGCTTGTAAGACCGCTGCGCAAATACGGTGTGACAGCAGGTATTGCAACGTCTGCCATTTTAATCTCTAGGGTATTAGAAAAGAAAAATATATAATGTTTGGGGGTTCTGAGTAATTTTCTAGCAAAAAAAACTGTTTTTAACCACTTAACGACCGCTCACTGTATATATACGTCGGCAGAATGGCACCGACAGGCACAATCACGTAGAGTGTACGTGATTGCCTTTGTATAGTTGGGGGGTCCAATCGGACCCCCCTCCTATACAGTGAGCGGTGGCTAAGTGTCCAGGAGCGTTCCGGGATGAGGGGGCAGCCATTTGTTTCTGGCCACCCCCTCGCGATCGCTCCCGGCGAATGGAAATGCCCCCTCTGTCTGTGTCAGACAGAGGGAGCAGGAGGAAGTGATGTCATCTCTGGTGCGGCGCTCACATATACCGAGCGCCGTACAAGAGAAGACATCAGGTCAGTGCACACAACACTACACTGACACCAGGACACATAGGGACATAAATCGCCACCCCAGGCCCCCCCAGACACCCCAGATCACCCCCCAGATCACCCCCCCAGCCCCCAGTCACAGTGTCACTGATTGCAGTGACCATTTATTTAGTGATCACTGCAATCAGTGACATTTGTGACTGTAAAAGTGTCACCAAAGTTTAGTCTTAGGTCCAGTGTAGCCCCCTAACCCCCCCTAATAAAGGTTTAACCCCCTGATCACCCCCCAGATAACCCTTTCACCCCCTATCACCACTGTCGCTAAGCGATCATTTTTCTGATCGCTGTCTTAGCGTCAGTGATGCCGATCGGCAGCCAGTCATTTTTTTAGGTTCGCCGCATGTTTTTATAGCGTCAGGTACCCCAATATATTATCTAATAAAGGTTTAACCCCCTTGATCGCCCCCCAGGTAACCCTTTCACCCCCTATCACCACTGTCACTAAGCGATCGTTTTTCTAAACGCTGTCTTAGTGTCTGTGATGCAGATCGGTAGCCGGTAATTTTTTTTAGGTTCGCCGCAGGTTTTTATAGCGTCAGGTACCCCAATATATTATCTAATAAAGGTTTAACCCCCTTGATCGCCCCCCAGGTAACCCTTTCACCCCCTATCACCACTGTCGCTAAGCAATTGTTTTTCTAAACGCTGTCTTAGTGTCGGTGATGCAGATCGGTAGCCAGTAATTTTTTTTAGGTTCGCCGCATGTTTTTATAGCGTCAGGTACCCCAATATATTATCTAATAAAGGTTTAACCCCCTTGATCGCCCCCAGGTAACCCGGTAACCCTTTCACCCCCATCACCACTGTCGCTAAGCGATCGTTTTCTAAACGCTGTCTTAGTGTCGGTGATGCAGATCGGTAGCTGGTAATTTTTTTTAGGTTCGCCGCAGGTTTTTATAGCGTCAGGTACCCCAATATATTATCTAATAAAGGTTTAACCCCCTTGATTGCCCCCCAGGTAACCCTTTCACCCCCTATCACCACTGTCGCTAAGCGATCGTTTTTCTAAACGCTGTCTTAGTGTCGGTGATGCAGATCGGTAGCCAGTAATTTTTTTTAGGTTCACCGCATGTTTTTATAGCGTCAGGTACCCCAATATATTATCTAATAAAGGTTTAACCCCCTTGATCGCCCCCCAGGTAACCCTTTCACCCCCATCACCACTGTCGCTAAGCGATCGTTTTTCTAAACGCTATCTTAGTGTCGGTGATGCAGATCGGTAGCTGGTAATTTTTTTTAGGTTCGCCGCAGGTTTTTATAGCGTCAGGTACCCCCATATATTATCTAATAAAGGTTTTAACCCCCTGATTGCCCCTAGTTAACCCTTTCACCAGTGATCACCATATAAGTGTTACGGGTGACGCTGGTTAGTTAGTTTGCTTTTTATAGTGTCAGGGCACCCACCGTGTATATAACCCAATAAAGGTTTAACCCCCTGATCGCCCGGCGGGTGATATCAATTAGGTTTTAGCGTCAGAGAGGGTCTGCGCCACACCCCAGGCAGCGTCAGGTTAGTGCCAGTAACGCTAACACCCACACGTGAAGCATACACCCCCCTTAGTGGTATAGTATCTGAACAGATCAATATCTGATCTGATCAGATCTATACTAGCGTCCCCAGCAGTTTAGGGTTCCCAAAAACGCAGTGTTAGCGGGATCAGCCCAGATACCTGCTGGCACCTGCGTTTTGCCCCTCCGTCCAGCCCAGGCCACCCAAGTGCAGTATCGATCGATCACTGTCACTTACAAAACAAAAACACACATAACTGCAACGTTCGCAGAGACAGGCCTGATCCCTGCGACTCCAGTGCTGTAGGAGGTGATTTCACCACCACAGTTAAAAAAAAAAGCAAATATGCCGAAGCATTGGGGCAGCAGGGGCGGAGGAGCGATTTTGCTCCTAATGCCGCGTACATACGGTCGAAATTCCGACGGAGGCTTGCCCGTGGAAAAGTCCGACCATGTGTGTGCGGCATAACTTTTTTGCGGGAGGATGCCCCCATGCTTCGGCATATATAAATGGTGCGTGTATGCCCATCATTGGAAGTGGGTGGATGAAGGGCGGTATTCTAATGGTGGGCATACCCACCGATCAATCTCTTTTTTCGTTCAGCCAACTGGCTGCATGAAAAAAAAAAGATTACAATACATGTCCAACAAGGACCAGCAACGTACTGGTATGTTGCTGGACTTTGAATGTTTATACCAGAATGATGCCTGCGGGTTTAGGTATCATCTTGGTATCATTCTTTTCAGCCTGCGGCCGGCTTTCATGTAAAAGCAATCCTAGCGGCTAATTAGCCTCTGGACTGCTTTTACAAGCAGTGGGAGGGAATGCCCCCCCCCGGATATAAAAAGCGCCATTGGGAAATTGGGAAAGCATTTCATCACACCGATCTTGGTGTGGTCAGATGCTTTGAGGGCAGAGGAAAAATCTAGGGTCTAGAAGACCCCAGTTTTTTCAAAAAAAGAGTACCTGTCACTACCTATTGCTATCATAGGGGATATTTACATTCCCTGAGATAACAATAAAAATGATAAAAAAAAAAATACTTGGAAGGAACAATTTAAAAATAAAATAAAAAAGCAAAATTAATAATAAAAAAAAAAACACCCCTGTCCTGCCCTGCTCTTGCCCAATGGCGAACGCAAGCGTCGGTCTGGCGTCATATGTAAACAGCAATTGCACCATGCATGTGAGGTATCACCGCGAAGGTCAGATCGAGGGCAGTAATTTTAGCAGTAGACCTCCTCTGTAAATCTACTGGGGTAACCTGTAAAGGCTTTTAAAGGCTTTTAAAAATGTATGTAGTTTGTCGCCAATGCGCGTTTGTGCGAAATTTTAAAGCATGTCGTGTTTGGTATCTATGTACTCGGCCTAAGATCATCTTTTTTATTTCATCAAACATTTGGGCAATATAGTGTGTTTTAGTGCATTAAAATTAAAAAAAGTGTATTTTTTAACCCAAAAAATGCGTTTGAAAAATCGCTGCGCAAATACTGTGTAGAAAAAAAAATGCAACACCCACCATTTTAATCTGTAGGGCCTTTGCTTTAAAAATATATATAATGTTTGGGGGTTCAACATAATTTTCTTGCAAAAAAAAAATGTTTTCATGTAAACAAAAAGTGTCAAAAAGGGCTTTGTCTTCAAGTGGTTAGAAGAGTGGATGATGTGTGACATAAGCTTCCTAATGTTGTGTATAAAATGCCAGAACAGTTCAAACCCCCCCCCAAATGACCCCATTTTGGAAAGTAGACACCCCAAGCTATATACTGAGAAGCATGTCGAGTCCATGGAATTTTTTATATGTTGACACAAGTTGCGGGAAAACGACAATTTTTTTTTTATTTTTATTTTTTTGCACAAAGTTGTCACTAAATGATATATTGCTCAAACATGCCATGGGCATATGTGGAATTACACCCCAAAATACATTCTGTTGCTTCTCCTGAGTACGGGGATACCACATGTGTGAGACTTTTTGGGAGCCTAGCCACGTACGGGACCCCAAAAACCAAGCACCGCCTTCAGACTTTCTAAGGGTGTAAATTTTTGATTTCACTTCTCACTGCCTATCACAGTTTCGGAGGCCGTGGAATGCCCAGATAGCACAAACCCCCCCCCCCCAAATGACCCCATTTTGGAAAGTAGACACCCCGAGCTTGTTGCTGAGAGGTATTGTGAGTATTTTGCAGATCTCGCTTTTTGTCACAAAGTTTTGAAAATTGAAAAAAAAAATATATATATATATATATTTTCTTTCTTCATTTTCAAAAACAAATGAGAGCTGTAAAATACTCGCCATTCCTCTCAGCAAATAGCTTGGGGTGTCTATATTCCAAAATGGGGTCATTTGGGGGGGTTTTGTGTGATTTTGGCATTTTATGGCCTTCGAAACTGTGATAGGTAGTGAGGAGTGAAATCAAAAATTTGTGCCTAGAAATCCTGAAGGCGGTGCTTGGTTTTCGGGGTCCCGTACACGGCTAGGTTCCTGAAAAGTCCCACACATGTGGTATCCCCGTACTCAGGAGAAGCAGAAAAATGTATTTTGGGGTGTAATTCCACATATAACCATGGCATGTGTGAGCAATATATCATTTAGTGACAACTTTTTGTATTTTTTTTTTTTTGTCATTATTCAATCACTTGGGACAAAAAAAAATATATTCAATGGGCTCAACAGGCCTCTCAGCAATTTCCTTGGGGTGTCTACTTTCTAAAATGGTGTCATTTGGGGGGGTTTTGTGCTATTTTGGCATTTTATGGCCTTCGAAACTGTGATAGGTAGTGAGGAGTGAAATCAAAAATTTGCACCCTTAGAAATCCTGAAGGCGGTGCTTGGTTTCCGGGGTCCTGTACGCGGCTAGGCTCCCAAAAAGTCCCACACATGTGGTATCCCCGTACTCAGGAGAAGCAGCAAAATGTATTTTGGGGTGAAATTCCACATATAACCATGGCATGTGTGAGCAATATATCATTTAGTGTCAACTTTTTGTAATTTTTTTTTTTTTTTGTCATTATTCAATCACTTGGGACAAAAAAAAAAAATATTCAATGGGCTCAACATGCCTCTCAGCAATTTCCTTGGGGTGTCTACTTTCTAAAATGGGGTCATTTGGGGGGTTTGTACTGCCCTGTCATTTTAGCACCTCAAGAAATGAGATAGGCAGTCATAAATTAAAAGCTGTGTAAATTCCAGAAAATGTACCCTAGTTTGTAAACGCTATAACTTTTGCGCAAACCGATAAATATACGCTTATTGACATTTTTTTTACTAAAGACATGTGGCTGAATACATTTTGGCCTAAATGTATGACTAAAATTGAGTTTATTCGATTTTTCTTATAACAAAAAGTAGAAAATATCATTTTTTTTCAAAATTTTCGGTCTTTTTCCGTTTATATTGCAAAAAATAAAAATCGCAGAGGCAATCAAATACCATTAAAAGAAAGCTCTATTTGTGGGAAGAAAAGGACGCAAATTTCGTTTGGGTACAACATTGCATGTCCGCACAATTTACAGTTAAAGCAGCGCAGTGCAAAATTCTGAATTCACCTCTGGTCCTTTAGCTACCAAATGGTCCGGGGCTTAAGTGGTTAACTTGTAAACACTAAATCTCAGAAAGAGGCTCGGTCCTTAAGTGGTTTCTTCTTTCTACCAGTAAATCCCTTATACAGCCCACTTCCTGCTTCTTGTCTGGTCATTAGCCTAGGCGTATGACATCATGTACAGCTTTCTCTCTCACTCTTGTGAGAGTTTGCCAGGAAGGCAGGGGGGAGGAGTCATAAGAGGGCCAATGAGAGCTGCAGGGCTGCAGAGCTGGAGGTGTGCCTCTGTGTGTCTGTGTAAATCCAGTAAGAGAATAGGCAGCAGCTTCAGCTGCCCACAGTAAAACTGGATGCAGTCAGACTCAGTGGAGTGAGATTTCTGCAGCATATTTGGCAAGTTCAGAATCACAGTATATATAAAATAATATGCAAAGTGGTTGGATGGAAGCTTCAGAATGGCAAAGATGTTTTTATTACAAATTATGTGAGCAGACTGCAGTTCCTCTTTGATGATCATGCCATTCTGTGATGCACAATAGTTTAATTTGAATTTGAATGGAAATAGTTTAATTTGAATGAATTAAAAAAAAAATGTGTATGGCTTGATCACTTATGTTTTCTTTAAAAAATGCACTTTATTTTACTAATTTTGTGATATGAGTACAACTGTATCCTTACATAGAAAAAGTAACCCTGTACACACGGCCGGGAATCCCGATTCTTGGCAAGCTTGCCTTGCAAGGCCTTTCAAAAGACCCGCCGTTCTTTTGAATGGCAAGAATGCCGTGACGTCAATGACTACGACGAGCCGGCGTCTCGTCACATTTGGCTCCTCATCACAGATTTTTCCGAAAGTGATGTTCCGTCGCCGCCATCTTGCTACACCCCACACTAACGTTGTATGCTACCGCACATGCGTCAAAGTATTATCAAGCATGCGCGGTTTTTCTCCCCTACATGTAAGCATACAGACGACCGGTTTTCTCAGCAGGAAAACTCTGCCAGGAATCCCGATGGGAAAATAGAGAGCAGGTTCTCTATTTTTTACGGGCAGTTTTTCCCGGCCAAAAGCTCTCCTGGCAGTTTTCCTGCCAGGAAAACTGGTCGTGTGTACAAGGCTTCACTGTCATAGAATTTCTTAAGCCCTGTACACACAACCGTTTTTCTCGGCAAGAAAACTGCTGGGAGAGCTTTTTGCCGTGAAAACCCTTCGTGTGTATGGTTTGATGACAGGAAAACTGCGGGGAATCTCGACGAGAAAAATGGAGAACCTGCTCTCTATTTTTCCTCGTTCTGATTCTCGGCAAAGTGTTTCCTGCCGAGAAAACCGGTCATCTGTATGCTTACCTGTCCAAGGTAAACCCGCGCATGATCGAAAAGACTTTGACGCATGCGCGGTAGCATACAAGGTTAGTGTGGGGTGTAGCAAGATGGCGGCGACGGCATCGAATGTGACGAGTGCTGGCTCGTCATAGTCGATGACGTCACTGCGTTCTTGCCATTCAAAAAGCCAAGCTTGACAGGAATCCCGTCGAGAAAACCAAAGTTTTTTTTACGACGGCATTCCCGCCCGTGTGTACAGGGCTTCACAGTCCAAGTAGTATTAATGTTCCCGTGTTTAACAGATATTAACTATCCCTGATTTTGACAGAAGTTATTTAACTAACATTTGTTTCTTTGGATGGTGGGAAGAAGTCCACTAAGCCTATTGAGACTATATGATTTCTACCCAGGGAGAGTATGGATAGGATTTTTCATCAGAATCAGCAGTACAGCGGTGTAGTGGTTAGCACTTTCACCTAGCAACAAAAGGGTCGCTGGTTTGAATCCCGACCACGACACCATTGGCCTGGAGTTTGCATGTTCTCCCTGTGCCTGTGTGTGTTTCCTCTGGGAACTCTGGTTTCCTCCCACACTCCAAGGACATGCTGGTAGGTTAATTGGATCTTGTCCAAATTGGCCCAGTGTGTACGACTGTGTGTTGAGATCCTATGGGATAAATGACCGCACCAGCCAGGCAGACACTGGCTGCAAAAAGCACCTAGAGGCTATTCAGTTTGCATGTGTAGTGCTATACAAGTCACTCACTGGAAGACCAGACTATTTACAGTGCCCGGTCAGGGTCCTTTAACACCCAAGGCTAAAAAGCCAAACAGGCCCACCATGAGCTATGAACTACTTCTGCAGCTTAGATTGCAGGTTCTCCACTTTCTGTACTCTCCTCATTTGGTAATGCTCAAGGTGGCTGTCTCTCCTTCCTACCCTCTGGCCCTGCTCTGAGCTGCTTTAAACATTTCTAATCCAGAACTAATTCTACACGATTATAAAACCTTAAGTCACTGATATTTGGCTAAGTGGCTGGTATGAAGCTGTACAGAATTACTTACTTTTTTCTTAATATAAATGAATAGTTATCTCCCACGAGCATCTGCCGTCTACAGATCTGAATTATCGAAGATCATTTTATAGTTTCAGACATATATTAATAGGTCCTCTGAGAATTCTATCACTGGTCCTTTGTTGATATAGTTGTTTATTTACTGCTAATGAGCCACGTGTAAAAGAAGTCTCTGGAGTAAGTACTGATTTATTTATTTTATTTTTTATAAGATCAGTATTACACATTGACGTGGTACTAAGCCTACAACATAGTCCTGCTATTATGTAAAGGTCATAGTCTAGCTTTTTTACATTGTGTAAAATGATCTCACGCAGGATCATTCCACATTGGTGCATGCAATAATGTCAGGCTAGGAGAGGATTGGTCTGGGGCAATGGGAACACTTGCCCCTTGGGTCAGCGCTAATAAGACTTGTTGGGCCAGTGGGCCAGATTAGAGATGCCTCCCCAGACATCAATCACACGAGGACCTGAAATCTGTGATACACTCCTTTAATTTAATAGCTATCTGTTTCCAGCATTAAAGTGGATGTAAACTCTCCATACACCCGGTGAAGTGAACAGCCTCAGATGATACGCTGAGATGAACCAAATCTCCCTACATAAGTTTTACATCCATATCTGCTGTCTTCACATTTATATACTGTTTAGAAAGTTCAGATCGTGTTAGGATATTTTCTCTTCCTGTTTTAGCCCTGGTTCACACTGGTGTGATTTAACATGCGATTTGACATGTCAAATCGGTGAAATTTGCCGCAAATTGCGGCCAATGGCACCATCCTAATCGGTGCGACGCCACATCTGCAGCGCTGCACCGATTACAAAAAGTAGTTTCTGTACTACTTTTTGCGATTTCAGCCGCGATTTACATTGACATCTGTTTCAGATGTGTTTGAAATCGCGGCTGAAATCGGGACTGCCAGCGGGAGTGAAATTGTGCGAGTTCAGCTGAACTTGCAGGCTTCACTCCCGCAGCCCCAGTGTGAACGTGGGCTAACACAGAGAGTGATGGGCATACAGCCAAGATAGCTAAAATGCCTTGCTGGAGGAAAGGCACACACCTCCTCATAGGCAAAGACTCTCATGCCTCATACACACAACCATTTTTTTCCGACGGGAAAACTGCTATGAGATCTTTTGGTCGGGAATCCCGGCCGTGTGTATGCTCCATTGCAGTTTTTCAGATGGGAAAACTGCCTATACAAAAAAAGAGATCAGGATCCGAGCGGGAAATCCGTCCGTCTGTATGGTTTTCTGACAGGCAGAAAACCACGCATGCTCAGAATCAAGGATGAGACGGGAGCGCTCTTTCTGGTAAAACTAGCGTTCGTAATGGAGATAACACATTCATCACGCTGTGCCGGACTGAGAAGCACGAGGCTGAAAAGCACGAATTGTCTCTCACCAAACTTTTACTAACACGAGGATCAGCAAAAGCAGCCCAAAGGGTGGCCCCGTAGGAATCGAACTTCCCTTTTATAGTGCTGTAGTATGTGTTGTACAATGGGCAGACTTTTGTCTGAGCGTGTGTATGCAAGGCAGCCTGAGAGGAATTCTGTCGGGAAAACCGTTGTTTTTTTATCCGCCAAAAAAAACGCACGTGTGTACTAGGCATCAGAGGTGTTTTGTAACAGGGCCAGCTCCCTGCTAATCCATTTATAGCAACCTCCCCGGACAGAAATTTCGGGCTGCTTTTATCTGATGTGTCAGAGAATTTGTAAGGAGTTATTAGGCTGATAACAGAGGAACAGTTAAGGAGAGAGCTATGGGACTTAGCTCTTTGAAGAGAGATAACAAAATACTGCAGATATATGTGACAGGCTCAAATTTCATGAATTGGGTTTACATCCACTTTAACTTCCTTTGCGGCTCTGAGATGTCATATGACTGAATGTTAAAAGATTTAAAGGCAACCAATGCTGTAAGTTGTGGAAAGGTGTGTCACAATAAATTGTCCCTACACGACACCCACCTTTCTCAATGCCTACCAATCACTGTGGCATGATACATATTATTTAGCCCAAAAAAAATAATCAGTCCCTACATTTAAAGGGAAAATGTCCCCACACCATCCCCATGTAAGCCAATTATTTGTCTGGCAAGTCAGCATGCATCTGAAATATATGATAATATTAATAGATAATAAATGGTACATTACTCCCCAAGTTGGTATGTTTGATCTTTAGATCATTGTCTCCACTCTCCAGCAGTGTACATGTCCCCACATTCGCCTCGGTGCTCGCCATCGATGTCTCCACTCGCCGCCTCTAGTATCTAGATTTTTATGTGGAATTTTTGTAAGTCTTTCCTATCTTTGGTTGTAATACTCATGAATACAAGACGCTCTTTGTGTTCTTATTGTATACGTTTTTTTAATAATATAGAAAGTATTTCCAAGCTCCTGAATAAGCGACCACTCGCAAAACATATAGAGCAGAACACTATTAGGCTGTCTTCTCCCAAACCATTGACTTGGATCTTATTACAGCACAAGCATTTCATTGATTTAATGTGGCCTTCTATTGGGGCCTATATGAGCCACAGCTACCAACTACTATTCAGCCTGATGGTTTGACTTTAATGAAGTTTTATTGTATGATCTCTAATCATGTTTTAAGATGTAACTCAATAAGATTTGTTCATTTTTATATATCGGTGCCTATAAAGTCCTTGTTTTACTGTTGGCTTTGTTTGGTTCTCAACAACTGACAATACTAAAGCCTCGTACACACGGCCGAGAATCTCGCCAAGAAAAAACACGTCGTTTTTCTTGAAGAGATTCTTGGACAAGAAACTTGTAACGGCCGAGTGTACAGACGCTCCTTTCAAAGAACCCGCGGTTCTTTGAATGGAGCGAACGCGGTGACGTAATCGACTACGACGAGCGTGCGCTCGTCACATTCGATGCCGTCGCCGCCATCTTGCTACACCCTACCTATGCCTAGGAAGCTACCGCGCATGCGTCAAAGTCATTTCGAGCATGCGCGGGCTTCCCGGAGGACAGGTAAGTGTACACACACACACTTTTCTTGACGAGAAAAAAGAGAGCAGGTTCTCTATTTTTCTCGTCGAGATTCTTGTCGGTTTTCTTGACGAGAAACATGATAGCCGCGTACACACGACCGATTTACTCAGCAAGAAAGCTCTGCCAGCAAGTTTCTTGCTGGTTCTTGCCGAGAAACTCGGTTGTGTGTACGAGGTTTCAAAGTTGAGAGAAAGTAAGCCTACAAAAAAAGTGTACCAAATTACAAATAACCCAACATTATTTAGGTATATTTCCTACTAACATAGATACACAATTTTGGGCTAGTTTGTGAGATGGCAACTAGCTAGTATTGAAGGTGGAATTTTAAGCACCTGGGGAAAATACATAGACCTGGAAAAGCCATACAATCTGCATGTAGGATAATTTTACAGCTGGGTTGTTTTTATTTTATTTTCATAAAGATGTTTTCATAAAATTACCTCCAGGTGAGAGAGTCAGAGTGTCATTTCATTTCAGTTACATAGAGCAGGCATGTAGTTAGTGAGTTTCCTTACCTTGTATATGGTACTCTATAGCATAGGAGGGGAGAGATAGAGGCAACTGGGCATACAGACAGGTATAAAGTCTGCTCATGTGTCTAAAGGCCCAAACAGGGGTTGTGTATGTATGGAAAAAACACACTTCAGAGAAGGCAGGGCCGTGTCGTACACTGGATTCAAAGGAAAGCGGCAGATTCCAAAGTTGCAACACAGATCCAGCAGTGAAACAAAATCACTTGGAGAGTCTGTGTAAAAAGAACAAATAAAATTGTATCATCAATTGCTATATGTCCAATTGAATCCTATACTGGTAGTCCCGAACGGACACCAGGATAGGGATAGCAATCTTACAATTGTAGCAGAGTGGCACAGAAGAAGGAGGAAGATGTTACATTACCTAAATATGTGTCCTGCTCAGAGCGGTCTCTCCCCGCCAGCACCAATACTGCAGGTGGAATCAATGGCGGTCCTAAATAAGGGCCGTGATGCATTGAATGATTTCCTCATTGTATCACGTGATTATGTGATATCACGTGATACAAAATAGAACACTACGGTTCCCCGGGCGTGCGGCGCACAGCGCGATCATCACCCCCAGCTGGAATAGCCAATAGGGGAGAATCACGTCATGCGCCACACCCCCACCGGCACGTATATGCAGCAAATAGAGGCTGCGGAATGGAACGAGGGACGAAGAGGAGGAGTCCACCAACGTCAGATGACACAAGCTCCCAGGCCGCCAAAATCGCCGCAAAAGCAGGCCAATCCGACAAAAAAGGGGGGGGCCGGCGCAGACGAATGCGAACAACCGCACAAAGCCAGCCAATCTGTCCGAGAGGATCAATCTCGGACAAAAGAGTGTGTGTAAAGGAACCAAATTTTCACCACCAATGTTACTGGGTCTATAGAGTATTGCATATATCATAAGACAAGTCAAAAACAATTTGATAAAAAATAGGTGCATGGTTGTAAATGCAGGCATCAACGGCCGATAGGGATAGAATTGAAAGAGACAAACACAAACAAAATTACTTGTATGCATTGTGACAGCAGGAAGGTAAAGTCACCTGGTTGCATCCAGGGGGGTAGATATATTTCGCCCAGATTCAGGCTTTACGCCGACTTATACAACTAGGTGGAGAGTTGTATAAGCCCAGCTGAGGCTAGTGGGCTCATGGATGACTCATACCTCTAGGGAGAGTGTGGGGCGTCGTGCAGACAGGGAGTTGATGAGACCAGCTGAAGCTTGTCAGCTCATTTAGGCCTCTATAAGAACTCCCAGATTCATTAGGTGTTTGCTCATGCCTGGAACCAGACCTGTGTGGACTGTCTAGGGAGAGTGAACCCCTGTGCGGTGAGACAAAGCCTGTGTGGCTATTTGCTTGGACATTTAAAACCAGGGACTTAGGGACTAGGACAGCACTAGGCTGATCCCAGTTGTTAGTTAGGAAACCTGTATGTTTACTCAGAGGTCAAGTTGACCAGGATTTATTTTATTTATGTTTCTTTTGCTTTGCTGTGTTTTGTCACTGTAAATAGAGAATAAACCGCACCTTTTTGATTTTGAAAACCACAACCTCCGTTTGCTGGGCCTGTTTTTGTGTGGGGAGCCCATCCCGGGGGTCACACACACCCGCTGCCGAGCTAACCCCCTCACAGTTGGTGGAGAATGCAGGCAGTTTTTTTTTAAGCCAGCATGGAGGAGATACTGAAACAGCTGGCTCTAGCAAATGCCAATCAACAGCAGACAAATGCAGGTTTGCAAAGGAGCCTTGCAGCTCAACAACAGAACTTCGCAGCCCAGCAGCAAGCTCATCAACAGAGCCTTGCAGCCCAGCAGCAAGCTCACCAACAGAGTCTGGAAGCTCAGCAACAAGCCCAGCAGCAATCTGAGGCCCGCTTCATAGACCTGTTACAGAAGCAAGAGCAGAGACTACAACAACAGATGGAAGCAGTAATGCAGCAACGTCCGCAGACCAGTGAGGAAAGCCGTCCCACTAATACCGCGTCCTTTGGGGTGAGTCGTTTATTGACAAAAATGACTGGAGAGGATGATCCAGAGGTATTTTTGACCACATTTGAAAGGACCGCTGAAAGAGAAAAGTGGCCTGAGGAGCAGTGGGCTGGACTGGTGGCTCCTCTGTTAACTGGTGAATCGCAGAAGGCTTACTATGACCTAGAGCCTAACCAAGCAAAAGACTATGTGATGCTAAAAGCTGAAATTTTGGCAAGGCTGGGTGTCACCCAGGCTGTCCGGGCTCAGCGTGTGCATAACTGGACTTTCCAGCTTGGAAAACCCCCCAGGTCTCAAATGTATGATCTCATTCACCTGAGCAGAAAGTGGCTACAGCCAGAGACTTTGTCCGCACCAAAGATTGTGGAACGTGTTGTAATGGATCGATTTTTGAGAGCTCTTCCTACTGCCATCCAAAAGTGGGTAAGCCATGGAGACCCAGAGACGGCCGATGGTCTTGTGGATCGTGTGGAGAAATACTTGGCTACAGAGAACCTGACGGCCTCTTCCAGAGACACTCGGACTTTCCACCCTAAGACCAGACCATCCCCAGGGGCGGATAAGAGGATTCCAAGGGGTGAGGGTGGAGAGAGTGAGAGGGTGGGAGCTCTACCCCAAGTTTGGCGAGAACAGCCTGGGAAATCAGCGGCTCAAGAGGCGGCAAGAAGGATCGTTTGCTACCGCTGCCGGCAAGCGGGACATATTGCAGCCAATTGCCCGGTTGTGGAGGAACCCATGCAGTGTGACTTTCTGACGGGCAGACGTCAGTCGCTGTGTGCGACAGTCGCATGCACTGCCATTCGAGGAACTGAGAAACATTTATGCAAAATGTGTGTTAATGGTAGAAATGTTGTGGTATTGCAGGATTCAGGTAGCCTTGTGACCCTGATAAAGGCTGAATTAGTTAAAACAGAGGTCTCTGGGAATAGCAAGGTAGCTGTTATTTGTGTGCATGGGGACACCCGAGAGTATCCAGTGACTACAGTGTGTTTCGAGACCCCCAAAGGTACCCTCTCTCATCCAGTGGGGTTAGTATCTCAATTACCGCATGATGCCATTGTGGGAAGGGATTTTCCGAAGTTCTGGGAACTGTGGGATGATCCTGAGCCCCCCACTGGTGCCCCTATGTACCAGGAATGTGATAGCCAGAACTCCTCTGAGAGTGGTGAGGACTCTCCAGAATTTCCCTTGTCAGTATTGGCAGGGGAGACTCAAGAAACTGGAGAGGAGCCCACCTCCTCAGACGAAAACCTACCGTCTGTGGAGTTTTCTGATCTGGAGGTTCACAGGGAAAATTTTGCCACAGAACAGTTAAAAGACCCCGCCCTAATAAAGGCACGGGAAAAACGTAGTGGAAATAGATGGCGAGTTAGTGAACCCAGATAATACCTGCACTTACCCATACTTCAGCGTAGAGAAGGACCTACTGTATCGGGTGGCAAAAAGGGCAGAAGAAACCGTTGAGCAGCTTGTGGTGCCCAAACCTTACAGGAAGTTGGTGTTGGAGTTGGCCCATGGGCACATTCTTGGAGGTCATCTGGGGACAGAGAAAACCCGAGAGAGGGTATTACAGAGATTCTATTGGCCTGGGGTGATGAAGGACATAGAAAATTATTGTTCCTCCTGCCCTGTGTGTCAGAGGTCGGCCCCGATGCCACATTTCCGTAGCCCGCTGGTCCCTCTACCCATCATTGAGGTCCCGTTTGAGAGAATCGCAATGGATTTGGTAGGTCCTATAATCAAGTCCGCTAGGGGGCACCAGTACATATTGGTTATAATGGACTATGCCACCCGTTATCCAGAAGCGATCCCTCTCAGAAATACCTCGGCCAAAACCATAGCCAAAGAGCTATCTCTTGTTTTTAGCTGGGTGGGTATTTGTAAAGAACTGCTTACGGACCAAGGTACACCCTTTATGTCCCGGGTTATGAAAGAGCTGTGTAAATTGTTCAAAGTGACGCAATTGCGTACATCTGTGTATCACCCCCAAACCGATGGGCTGGTTGAAAGATTCAACAAAACCCTAAAACAAATGTTGAAGAAAGTGGTGGATAGAGATGGAAAGGATTGGGACTGTCTACTTCCTTATTTGATGTTTGCTATTAGGGAGGTGCCCCAATCCTCTACGGGATTCTCCCCCTTTGAGTTACTGTATGGGAGACACCCAAGAGGGCTGTTGGATATTGCCAAGGAAACTTGGGAAAGTGAGAGTTCTCCCCACAGGAGTGTGATTGAGCATGTCGCCCTGATGCAAGACCGAATTGCACAGGTAATGCCCATCGTGAAGGAACATTTGGCCCAAGCGCAGTTAGCACAGCAGAGAGTGTACAACCGTGGAGCCAAGACCCGTACCTTTTCCCCGGGGGATAGGATACTGGTACTTGTCCCTACGGTTGAAAGTAAATTCCTTGCCAAATGGCAAGGCCCCTATGAGATAATGGAAAAAGTGAGCGAAGTGAATTACAAGGTCAGACAACCAGGAAGGCGAAAGCCCGAACAGATCTATCACGTTAATCTGTTGAAAGCCTGGAGGGATAGAGAGTCCCTAGTCGCAGACACTTGGTCACCAGCTCAAACTGGTTGCGTGATTCCTGAGGTTGGAATAGCAGCCACCTTGTCACAACCCCAACAACAGGAGGTTAAGGAGTTTGTGCTTCGCAACAAGGAGGTATTCTCTGAGCTGCCGGGACAAACATCTGGGGTAGAGCATGACATCATTACCCCGCCCGGTGAAAGGGTGAAGTTAAAACCCTATCGGATCCCAGAGGCCCGACGGGAGGCAATACGGGAGGAAGTACAAATGCTGAACTTAGGGGTGATAGAGGAGTCCCAAAGTGATTGGTCTAGTCCCATTGTGTTGGTGCCTAAACCGGATGGGAGCTGGCGATTTTGTAACGATTTTCGTCAGTTGAACAAAGTTACAAAATTTGACACCTACCCCATGCCACGTATAGATGAGTTGATCGACCGGCTGGGAACAGCCCGATACATGACGACTCTTGACCTCACAAAAGGGTATTGGCAAATCCCCCTGGCCAAGTCGGCCAAAGAGAAAACCGCATTTGTAACCCCAGACGGGGCGTTCCAATATAAAAGAATGCCGTTCGGGTTACAGAATGCGCCGGCCACATTCCAGCGGAAAATGCACCAGATGCTGAGGCCCCATCGGAAGTATGCTGCGGCTTACCTGGATGACGTAATTGTCCATAGCACAGATTGGGCCTCACATCTGCCAAAAGTGCAAGCAGTCCTGGACTCTGTTCGGGAAGCGGGGTTTACGGCTAACCCCAAGAAGTGTACCATTGGGCAGGAGGAGGCCAAATATCTTGGGTACACCATTGGGAGGGGAGTAATAAAACCCCAACTCAACAAAGTCGAGGCCATCCAGAGTTGGCCACGTCCCAACAGCAAGAAGCAGGTACGAGCCTTTCTGGGAATCGCTGGGTATTATCGGCGATTCATTCCCCACTTTGCTTCTAAGGCTGTGCCCCTAACCAACCTGACGAAGGGGAAAGGGTCGGTCATGATTAAATGGACCCCCGAGGCTGAGGCAGCATTCCAATTCTTGAAACAAGCCTTATGTAGCCAGCCAGTGTTGTACTCACCCGACTTCTCTAAAGACTTTGTCGTACAAAGTGATGCGTCAGATGTGGGGTTAGGAGCAGTATTGTCCCAGGTCTGGAACGGGGAAGAGCACCCAGTCATTTACCTCAGCAGGAAGTTGAAGTCCCATGAGGTAAATTACGCCACCGTTGAAAAGGAGTGTTTAGCGGTGAAGTGGGCTCTAGATTCCCTTCGGTACTACCTGCTAGGTAGGCACTTTGACATGGTTACGGATCACGCTCCGTTAAAGTGGATGGCTCAAAACAAGGAAACAAATAGAAGAGTGAATAGGTGGTTCCTGGCCCTCCAGGAATTCAACTTCACAGTAAAGCATCGCCCTGGCGTTCAAATGGGGAATGTGGATGCTTTGTCTCGAGTACATGAATGCCTGATTGCTGGTGTTCCAACCCCGAGGTTAAAACAAGAGGGGGGGGTATGTGACAGCAGGAAGGTAAAGTCACCTGGTTGCATCCAGGGGGGTAGATATATTTCGCCCAGATTCAGGCTTTACGCCGACTTATACAACTAGGTGGAGAGTTGTATAAGCCCAGCTGAGGCTAGTGGGCTCATGGATGACTCATACCTCTAGGGAGAGTGTGGGGCGTCGTGCAGACAGGGAGTTGATGAGACCAGCTGAAGCTTGTCAGCTCATTTAGGCCTCTATAAGAACTCCCAGATTCATTAGGTGTTTGCTCATGCCTGGAACCAGACCTGTGTGGACTGTCTAGGGAGAGTGAACCCCTTTGCGGTGAGACAAAGCCTGTGTGGCTATTTGCTTGGACATTTAAAACCAGGGACTTAGGGACTAGGACAGCACTAGGCTGATCCCAGTTGTTAGTTAGGAAACCTGTATGTTTACTCAGAGGTCAAGTTGACCAGGATTTATTTTATTTATGTTTCTTTTGCTTTGCTGTGTTTTGTCACTGTAAATAGAGAATAAACCGCACCTTTTTGATTTTGAAAACCACAACCTCCGTTTGCTGGGCCTGTTTTTGTGTGGGGAGCCCATCCCGGGGGTCACACACACCCGCTGCCGAGCTAACCCCCTCACAGCATGTAAATTCCCAAAATGCATTATCATAAAGAGGTGAAGCATCTCCAATTCCTAATAAGAGAGTATGATGTATATATATGTTATTTACAAAATCTATACTACACATATATAATATAGTGTAATTCCATTTAAATAAAAATAAAAAATAGATAATAAATAAATGAAAAATAGTCAGCCATGGAAAGAAAGGGAGCAGACCAAAAACAGGGGAGGACCACAGTCCACATGGATTGTCTGGAATGGTGGGTGGTTGGATCCTATTTCTCCATGCCCCCAGATACAAAAACCTCAAGAAAGGGTTTGTAGTTGGCAGCCTCATTAAGGCCTGGGAAGATGGTAGCTTGGAGAGAGAAGATCCATCTCAGCTCCCTATGTAGGAGTATCTTATTCCAGTCGCCTCCTCGTGCATTCAGGTGTACTCTATCAAGTACTACAAATTGTACTTTGGAGAATACCCCATTGTGAACAGCTAAGATATGTCTCCCCATGGGAAATTCTGGCTTGCATCCTCTCATACTCCATATGTGCTTGGTCATTCTTATTCGCAACTCCACCTTGGTTTTGCCAACATAGAAGGAACCACAGTCACAAAGCAGAAGATATACTACCCCCTTGGTGTTACAGTTGGCAAAGTGGGCTGCTTTTAATGTCTTCCCACTGGGTAATACGCATGTGGGTCCCACATGTATATATCTGCAGTAACTGCAGCCCCCACATGTGTATGTCCCCTTGGTCCTACAGGGGTCTCCCCGATTTTACCCTTATATTCACTGTGAACAACTAGATCGTGAATTGATGTTGCTCGTTTGAAGGTGATTGATGGTTTGGTGGACACAAATCTGCCCAAGTTAGAATCCATGGACAGCAAGTGCCAATATTTTTGAATAATATTGCAAATTTTATTATGTTGGTTGGAAAATGGTATTATTAGCTTAGTTTCGCTGTCACTTTGAAATTCCTTTTTGGATTTGTTTGAATATAGAAGTTCACATCGGGTTTTTTTCAATGATTTTTTGTATGCCTTTTTCAGACAGGTCTTGGAATAACCCCTTTCCAAAAGACGCAGTTGTAATTTTTTGGCTTCAGTTTGAAAAATATTCATATCTGAACAATTGCGCCTAGTGCGAAGATACTGACTGAAAGGTATGGAAGCCATAAGTGGACACGGATGAAAACTCGATGCGTGCAACAAGGAGTTGCCGGCCGTGGTTTTACGAAAGAGACGCGTCTGTATGGCATCACCCTCTCCCCGAAGAACGGTGACATCAAGGAAAGTTACCTCATCTGCATGATGCGTCATGGTAAAGGTCAGATTGAATTGGTTTTTATTCAACCTAGTTAAAAAGGCTGATAGCATTTCTACAGGTCCATCCCAAATTAGAAAAACGTCATCGATGTATCGTACCCACATAGTGATGTGGTCAGTATACATCGTGCATGAATCATGGGCCATTAGGGCTCGCTCCCACTCCCCCAGGTACAGGTTGGCGTACGATGGGGCACAGCATGTCCCCATCGCAACGCCCTGTACCTGGAGGTAGTGGGAGCCAGCGAAGGAGAAGATGTTATGGTGTGAAATGAAATCGAGAGATTGGACTATGAAGTCACTGTATGGCCACTGATCATCATTTTGTTGTAACAAAATGTGATGTATGGCTGCCAAGCCCAAGGAGTGGGGAATGGAGCTATAGAGCGCCTCAATGTCAATGGTGACCAACGTAGAGTGCTCTGATATGGTCATGCCGTCCAAAATTTTCTAAAAATGGATTGTATCTTTTACATATGAAGGAAGACTGACCACAAAGGGTCGAAGATGTTCATCAATCAGGCGGCTCAATTTTTTAGAAATTGAGCCATTACCTGAGATAATGGGATGGCCTGGCGGATCATGCTGGCTTTTGTGTATCTTTGGGAGGGAGTAGAAGGTTGGAATTTTGGGGTACTCGGTGCGTACGTATTTCCAAGTAGTGGCTGTGATGATGCCCTTTCTCCCAGCTGCATCTATCAGATTGTAAAAATCACTATTGAATTTTTTGATAACGTTGACCGAAATCAAACGGTACCAATTTTCATTCAAAAGAATTTTCTTACACATGTCTATATATTGAGCATTGTCCATTATTACAGTATTGCCACCCTTATCAGATGGCTTAATAACAATGGAATAATTTTTGGATAGATCTTGTAAAGCTCGTTTCTCTCTTGCTGTCATATTTCCTTCAAATTGGAAGGAGTTGGACATCTTATTCACCTCCCGTGATACAAGTTTAAGAAAGGTGGCTATGTTGGGATTGGAACTAGGTGTTGGAAATTGGTCAGATTTGGTTTTAAGCAGGGATTTGGGTTTGGTTATTGGGTCTACCGATTTGGCCCCGGCCTCAGATAGGAGTTGTTCTATATCGACACTATCGATGAGGTCAGATTGATCACTCTCCTCCAATAAGGAGACGAGCTGGTCAATCGCCAAATCTTCCCTCTTGCTAAGTTGCGTCGTAGGGTTGACATCTTTGCTGTACATATTTCTTAATAGAAGTTTTCTTACAAAAAGTTGGTGAATATGAAAAAGTGTAGCGCTTATTTTTGTGAAAGAGTCAGTTAACAAAACATAACAAATGTTGCAAACATGCATATATATTAATTTCAGTGACACCAAGTGACTGAGTGTGATCCGTGAAAAAAAAAATATTATATGTAAATAAATCAGAACAAAACAGTCCTCTATTGTGACCACACACAAATAACAGTCCAAAAGTGTAGAAAAAACTGCAAGGTTGAAAAAAAGAGTCCCACATGGATATGACCCTCTCTGTGAAAGGATAGAGACACCACCACCGATTATAAGGAGGAGGCTTACCAGATGGTATTGACTTGGTAAGGTGTATACCACCCAAGTCAAAACAGGCTTAAATAATCAGTCAGCAAGGTGTATCCAGCTGGTCCTGAATCCGCATATCAGTCGGCACCGCAAATTCCCGTAAACACCAGGAAGTGTGAATACATATAGTCTTGTTGGAGCCAGAGATACGGTAACCACATAACATGCGTAATGGGGAAAAAAACTCACATAGTGTGATACCGTACAAGGAAGTATTTATTTAAAAAAAGATTAAAAAATGTACACTCACATTTGGAAGAACATCATAGGCATATCACAAAATGCAAGAGCGATGTGTGTAAATGGGTCCACCCGACGCGTTTCAACTAAAAAGTCATCATCTGGGGTGTGGACCCCCACAACAACACCGCTATTTATAGATGGAATGACCCCAGCTGGAGTGACCCCGGAAATTACATCACTTCCTGTTGGTGAACAGGAAGTGGCGGCTGCTGTTTAAAATATCCCATTTGATCTCAAAAAATCTTCCCATAATATAGGATAATACTGCCAATGAATATTTATTAGATTGTGTTAGATCAATAGATAAATAAGCAGTATAGACATGGCCAGAACTTCTATATCAGCCATATAGAACAGGAAGCGCCATCCAAGCCTCTCTATGAAGACGAGGCTGGATGACATCACTTCCGCTCTGCACAGGAACATTGGAAAAGATCCCCAAGCCTCACTATGTCTGATATGGCACTGTTTTTTATGAGCCCAAACAAACACTTCCAGTGGTGGTGCTATGGGCAAAGTGCCTGATGTGTTATCGGGAGGTTGTGAGTTCGAATCCCCGCTTTGGCATGCCGAATTTGAAGTCAAATCAAACTGGGGTCATCCCTAAAAATCTAGAATGCTAATATTGGTTAATGTTCCAAAACCGACAAATTCAACTGTCAAACACAAACTAGCCATTTGAATGGTGACTAGATAGTTGACAAGTTGAAATGAGTATTAAAACATTTTATTAAAAAAAGGATAAAATTTTAAATTACTACAAAAATTTATGAAAAATCGTCCTTGGAGTCAAGATCTATTAATAAAAGCGTTAATATCCCACTCCACATTTAACCCCTGTGGGTGGTGAGTCTGTAACTCGTAAATCCAGAAAGTTTCGAGTCTGGAAACTCCTCTAGTGTTGGCCCCACCCCTCCATGGAGCAACATAACGGTCAATAATCAAGAATTGGGTCCCTGTTGGGTCACGGGCATGGTTTTGCCGATAATGCCGAGGGACCGTGTGTTTGACACTCCCAAACTTGATTAAGTTGATATGTTCGGTTACCCTGGTCGTGAATGACCTAATGGTCCGCCCAACATATTGTTTACCACATGGACATGTCAGTAAATACACGACATTAATAGTTGCGCATGTACAAAATGGTTTGATTGGATAGACCCGGTTAGTCGCTGTGGACCTAAATTCTTTACTGGCCTTTCTCCCACAGGTGTTATACTGGCATACAAGGCATTTCTTACAGGGGTAGTAGCCTGTCCAGTTATGAAAAAATGTTGGCCTAATCGGAGGATTAATGATGGTTGGTGCAATTTTACTTTTAAGTGAGGGCACTCCTCGGTATATCACTTTAGGTCTTTCTGGTAAAAGTGTACCAAGGATTCGATCATTCCTCAAGATACCCCAATGTTGTTCAAAAATAGCCTTGATTACAGCAGCCGCCACTTCCTGTTCACCAACAGGAAGTGATGTAATTTCCGGGGTCACTCCAGCTGGGGTCATTCCATCTATAAATAGCGGTGTTGTTGTGGGGGTCCACACCCCAGATGATGACTTTTTAGTTGAAACGCGTCGGGTGGACCCATTTACACACATCGCTCTTGCATTTTGTGATATGCCTATGATGTTCTTCCAAATGTGAGTGTACATTTTTTAATCTTTTTTTAAATAAATACTTCCTTGTACGGTATCACACTATGTGAGTTTTTTTCCCCATTACGCATGTTATGTGGTTACCGTATCTCTGGCTCCAACAAGACTATATGTATTCACACTTCCTGGTGTTTACGGGAATTTGCGGTGCCGACTGATATGCGGATTCAGGACCAGCTGGATACACCTTGCTGACTGATTATTTAAGCCTGTTTTGACTTGGGTGGTATACACCTTACCAAGTCAATACCATCTGGTAAGCCTCCTCCTTATAATCGGTGGTGGTGTCTCTATCCTTTCACAGAGAGGGTCATATCCATGTGGGACTCTTTTTTTCAACCTTGCAGTTTTTTCTACACTTTTGGACTGTTATTTGTGTGTGGTCACAATAGAGGACTGTTTTGTTCTGATTTATTTACATATAATATATTTTTTTTCACGGATCACACTCAGTCACTTGGTGTCACTGAAATTAATATATATGCATGTTTGCAACATTTGTTATGTTTTGTTAACTGACTCTTTCACAAAAATAAGCGCTACACTTTTTCATATTCACCAGTTTTTGCTTTGTCTCAGCTGTGTTGGCAGCTAATTTTTGTGTTCACTCATTGCACAGCGCAGTATATCCCATATCTAATTTCTTACAAAAAGTTGAAGATCCCTCATAAGTTCAAATTTGTCAAGATCTTCATTGGGGCAGCCCAAACGGATTAATATCTTCTTTTATATAGTTTTCAAAGGACTGTATATGCCAGTGAAGTGACAACTTTTTTTCCAAAGTTTTATTTAGACGAAAAAATAATGACGTGAGATCAGACTCCAAGCGTTCAGTTTTACTGAAGCTGGTCAGATAGCTTAATAGAAATAATATTGATGCGCTAAAATCAACCCTAAATTGACTATACAGATGATCCGTGATAGTTAAATAGCAATAAAACCAACTACAACACATATGCAAAATACAAGTGCAAATATGAGAAATACAAAAATCCACCAGTGAAAAAAGCAAAGTTGCAAAATATTTTCCAAGGCACCCAGATAGGTGCAATCTAGTGCAGTTTATAGTGACCTAAGACACTGCTAGTCCACAGCAGCTCTATGAGATATGACACACACTGATGCAGAAGGCAAAATAAAAACAACAGAGACACCTTGGTATGTCCCTCCTATCTGGCTGATCCACGGGTGGGATGGCTGTTTTAATTTCTGATCCAAAAGCAGTCTGAACGGTGAGCTTATACCAATCGAATCATACAAAAAAGGAAAAAGAAGAAATCATTGCGCGATGCTATATACCTAATCAGCAATGATTTCAACACTAGGCGCTTTCACTCACGTGACCAAGGACTTAAAGTGCATAAGTACAGTTCAGCTCAGGCAGAGCGATCTTCCCTCACTGCTCCAGCTTCCAATGTCTCGCTGGTAGCGTGATTAGGCTCCTCCCCCTACGCGTTGCGTCACACGTCACGTGACTTAGTCATGGGTTAGCCATGTACCAGGAAGAACCGTGTATTTATACACTGTTGACGTACTAGTTGCCATAACGACAATTGGGGGATCACCAAGTCATCATCGCTGACAGACAGTATGCACATATACTTTACAATATACATGTAATACATAACATTAAAAGACAACTTTAATCGTCTCTTCAGGAGACTACATAATAATATTAATAATCCTCAATTAAAACAATTTAAAACCCAATACTTCACATCACTATTCTTAATCTAATGCTCCCTCCAGTGGTATTTCAATAGTATTACACCCAACTGATAATATACACATTGTAATACTAATATAATTCTTGAACCTAGACAGAACCAATAGTGTACAGTAATCACATAAAATATATAAAAAATACATAAAATGCAATATAAATATTCCTAAAAATATTTTGAATATTAAAATACCAATACTTAAAATTCAATAAAAAATATATATAAATATTATATATTAAGGACAGTTTAATAATTGGATATGAAACAATTTAAATCAAAATCGATGTTAAGACCATTAGGCGCAAGAGTACGCATTTGATGTATCCATCTAGACTCACTTTGACTAAGGTCCCTTACTTTATGGCTCCCCCTCCAATGGGGTTTGAATTTTTCAATAGCCCAAAATTTCAGTTTTGTAGGGTCTTTTTGGTGAAGAGAAACCTTAACAAATTTGATGTATATGTAGACATCCAAAAATACACTAGAAGACTCAATATCAAAAAATACATGTTGAATAAACCACTTGTGAGGGAAAGGGAGACTATAAATACAAGAGGGGCTGTAGTACACAGTCAGTTGAGGAATAAGTCTCTTTTCAACCCACAAGTACATAATAATGAGCATATTGAGGTGTTTAACAAAATGGTTCTGAGAGATGTAGAGAAACTAAAAATTAAAAGGATGGCTGATCCTATAGCTATACATCAGGGTATAAAAGAATTGGAAAATAACAAACAAGTGGTAATAAGGCCGGCTGACAAAGGGGGCGCCATTGTGGTCATGTCTAAAGACTATTACCACGAGGAATTATTGGGTCAATTAAATGATACGAACACGTACATTAAACTAAGGGGAAACCCTACAAGGGAATATAAAGAAGAATTGTCTGAGTTGGTATTTAGGGGATTTACCAGAGATATTTTGTCTAAGAAGGAAGAAAAGTATCTAGTTCCGGATATGTGTAGGGTTCCAATCATATATACGATACCCAAGATACACAAGAATCTGCAAAAACCACCGGGAAGGCCCATAATAAATGGAATCCAATCAATAAATTCAAGGATCGGTAAATATGTTGACAAATTCATGCAGCCACTGGTCCCAAAAACACGATCCTACCTGAGGGATACGAAACATCTAATCCAGATTTTGGATAAAGTAGTGATTAACCCAGAACATGAGTATTTGATAGCTACGGCGGATGTCGCATCATTGTATACAGTAATAGACCATGAAGATGCGATCAGGGCCTCGAAATGGGCCTTGGACAAATTCAGTGATCTTATTTCTAAACAAAAACGGTTTGTTTTAAGAAGTTTGGCTTTTGGACTCCAGCATAACTATTTCTGGCATTCCTCAAATTACTATAGGCAGCTCAATGGAATTGGGATGGGTGCAAAGTATGCACCAAGTGTGGCAAATATTTTTATGTCTGAGTGGGAGGAGTTAGCCATCTATGAAAATATACCTGAACAACTGGTGCTATACAGAAGATTCATTGACAATTGCATAGTAATTTGGGATGGGGATGAAACAACTTTAGTCCAATTTTTTGAAAAATTAAATGAAAATGAACAGAATATACAATTATCATATACAATGAGCAATAAAATTATACAATTTCTGGATTTGGAAATATCACTGGAAGGGAATGCAATAACTACAAGAACGTATTTCAAACCAGTGGAACGTAACAGTTATATTCCAGTAGACAGCTGTCATTTTGAACCATGGCTTATAAATATACCAAAGGGACAGTTGGTCAGGCTGCGGAGAAACTGTACGGATGAACAAGTATTCCTGGAACAAGCCAAAATGATGGGAAAGAAGTTTATTGCAAAGGGATATAATGAAGAATTTGTCAATAATAAAATTCAAGAAGTTTTTGAGATTCCGAGGGCTACCCTTGTGCAGGATAAGGAAAAGACAAACATACCGTTTCAAGAATTACCTATAATAATGAATTTTAATGTTCAACACAGACAAATCGAATCCATATTCAAAAAGCACTGGCCAATACTCAAGGCAGATAGCCAATTACAGAGTATTCTGCCAATGGTACCTAGGATTATTTACAGGAAAGCCCCAACATTGAGAGATATAGTGGCCAAAAATGTACCCGATCCACCAACCAAGTTGAATGCGCTCACTTTTTTTCAGGGAAAGGGTTTCTTTCCTTGCAAAAGGTGTTTTGCTTGCAGGAAGACAAACCTTAATGGTCAAAAATGCTCAAAATTCAAATCCACCGTTACACAACAAAGTTATGAAATAAAAGATTTGATTACGTGTAGGACTGAGGGGGTGGTATACATGTTGGAGTGCTCTTGTTCACTCCAATACATAGGGCGTACAAAAAGACCCATGTGGAAGCGAATAAGGGAGCACGTGCAAAATATTGAAAACGGTTTTCCGAAGCATAACGTTTCTCGACACTTTGCACTATGCCACCAAAAAGACCCTACAAAACTGAAATTTTGGGCTATTGAAAAATTCAAACCCCATTGGAGGGGGAGCCATAAAGTAAGGGACCTTAGTCAAAGTGAGTCTAGATGGATACATCAAATGCGTACTCTTGCGCCTAATGGTCTTAACATCGATTTTGATTTAAATTGTTTTATATCCAATTATTAAACTGTCCTTAATATATAATATTTATATATATTTTTTATTGAATTTTAAGTATTGGTATTTTAATATTCAAAATATTTTTAGGAATATTTATATTGCATTTTATGTATTTTTTATATATTTTATGTGATTACTGTACACTATTGGTTCTGTCTAGGTTCAAGAATTATATTAGTATTACAATGTGTATATTATCAGTTGGGTGTAATACTATTGAAATACCACTGGAGGGAGCATTAGATTAAGAATAGTGATGTGAAGTATTGGGTTTTAAATTGTTTTAATTGAGGATTATTAATATTATTATGTAGTCTCCTGAAGAGATGATTAAAGTTGTCTTTTAATGTTATGTATTACATGTATATTGTAAAGTATATGTGCATACTGTCTGTCAGCGATGATGACTTGGTGATCCCCCAATTGTCGTTATGGCAACTAGTACGTCAACAGTGTATAAATACACGGTTCTTCCTGGTACATGGCTAACCCATGACTAAGTCACGTGACGTGTGACGCAACGCGTAGGGGGAGGAGCCTAATCACGCTACCAGCAAGACATTGGAAGCTGGAGCAGTGAGGGAAGATCACTCTGCCTGAGCTGAACTGTACTTATGCACTTTAAGTCCTTGGTCACGTGAGTGAAAGCGCCTAGTGTTCTTCCTTTTCCTTTTTTGTATGATTCGATTGGTATAAGCTCACCGTTCAGACTGCTTTTGGATCAGAAATTAAAACAGCCATCCCACCCGTGGATCAGCCAGATAGGAGGGACATACCAAGGAGTCTCTGTTGTTTTTATTTTGCCTTCTGCATCAGTGTGTGTCATATCTCATAGAGCTGCTGTGGACTAGCAGTGTCTTAGGTCACTATAAACTGCACTAGATTGCACCTATCTGGGTGCCTTGGAAAATATTTTGCAACTTTGCTTTTTTCACTGGTGGCTTTTTGTATTTCTCATATTTGCACTTGTATTTTGCATATGTGTTGTAGTTGGTTTTATTGCTATTTAACTATCACGGATCATCTGTATAGTCAATTTAGGGTTGATTTTAGCGCATCAATGTTATTTATATTATTCACATTTAGTATTAGAAATACTTTGATTGATTGCGGCTTTAATTATTTGGTTTTCCTTAGTTGATTGGTTTCACAGTGGTTTATTTATATTTTGCACTTTACTGTGCACCATTTTTAGCGCTTTTAGTATCTATTATCACATTTATTTTGGTCAGATAGCTTGTCATTCGTGAGTCCCAATACCTGCCTCTAAAGTTCGCCATGAGGGGAATTACACAAAACAAAAACAAAAAACTAGAAAAAACGACAGACAACCAAAAAGTGAATGCCAAGTGGAATCGCCTAAAAATTCCTGTTCTACAGACCACCTATACTCGATAGGTTGTAAATAGTGTTAAATATATATTTCACAAACAGATACCTCCTAGAGGGCGGGGAAAGAAAATGGCATCTACTGCCTAAGGATAAATATCAAAAAATGGGAGGTTTGTGTATAACAAATCTGATGTGATACAGCCAACATCCCTAACTGGCACAAAAACTAGAGTTTCCCCTCAAAAGGCGGGACTTTATAGGCATGAATTGCAGAGACCACTAAAGGGTAAATTTATAGTATTTTATTACAAAAGTATAAAATTAAATACAGTAAAATAGTACATGTACAATGGAACTTAATCAATGCGATTGAACAATAGACATATCGCAGAATTGACAATTGATCATATATGATGCATCGTATGCCTAGAAAAGTATAGAAATACAATGCTGATATATCGAAACCCTTTTTTGGACAATAACTTGCATATTAGCCTTTAAAATTCGCACTTTTGATTTCTCACGTTCGAGTCCCATAGACTTTAATGGGGTTCAAAAGTTCGCGCAAACTTTCGGTCCGTTCGCATGTTCTGGTGTGAACCGAATCGGGGGGTGTTCGGCTCATCCCTACCAGTGATATCTCCAGTGATATCTCCCTAGGGCAGGAAGTGTGTTAGTGGCATGATCACTAAGTGAAAAAAGAAAACAAATCCTAAAAAAAAACAATGTAGCCATTACAACTAAGGACTGATGGGATCCTAAGCATTAAAAAAAAATTATTGGATACAATTACAATGTTTTTGGGGTTTCAATGAGAGTGGTAAGCCAGAGCTCTGAAATAGAATGTATATTGTAAGGGTCAGATAGAGTCCACCATGAGAAGTGCATGACAGTTTTCCTTCAACAGAAGATTACGGTAGTTATTTCATGTCACTCATTCTCCTTTGAATATTCACATATCTCTATCTAAATTGCTTCACTGCTATCTTTCTCAACTTTTTATGAATAGCTTGTCTTATCTCTTGGTTCCTCAGGCTATATATGATAGGGTTCATCAATGGGGTCACCACAATGTACAATAAAGAGCTGTACTTGTTCATGTTAGGTGATATTTCATTGGATGGAGTCACATAAATAGTAATTAAGGACCCATAATATGCACCCACAGAGATCAGGTGGGCACTACATGTTGAAAAGGATTTTTTTCTGGCAGTAGAAGATGAAATCTTGAGAATGATCATAAAAATGTAGATGTAAGTCCCGATGATAAAGGTAAGAGCACAGAATAAGACTAGGACAGAATATGTAAAGTCTAGCCATTGTACGATAGACGTGTCTGATGTGGACAATTGCATAACTGGGCCCAAATCACAAAAGAAGTAATCAATGTCACTGGGGCCACAAAAATGAAACTGAGTTATCCAAATAAATTCAATTGAACATAGGCTGCAATTTAATACCCAACAACCATAACCCAACAGGAAGCAGATTCTGCGGTCCATAATTAAAATGTAATGTAAAGGATTACAAATAGCTACATATCGATCGTAAGACATTACAGCAAGAAGAAAACATTGCACAAACCCAAACATATAATAGAAATACATTTGTGTGATACAGCAAGCAACAGACATTTTCCCCTTTGTCTTTAATATTATCTCTGCCATCATTGGTATAACACAAGTGGCTAGGAGGGCATCAGCGAAAGCAAGATGCTGGAGAAAGATGAACATTGGCATTTTGAAATTACTATTTGTTGACACTAGAAGGATAATTAAAAGGTTTCCAGTCATTATTGCAATGTAAAATAAAAGTAGTGCAGTGAAGAATAGAAGTTTGAAGTTGCCTAGACCTTGTACTCCAAGTAAATGGATTTCTGAGACTTTTGTTTGATTGCCTTGACACATTTTAAAAGCCAATAGGTTGACCTGTCCTGCAGGAGAGTAAAATATTTGATCATACAGATAGTATATATAATATATAGATAAGGAGAGAACATAAAAGCAATGAGTAACAATGAGTTGTCCACTCAATCTACCATTAACCTAAAGAGACTCTATGTAATGGTTTTGCACAGAGCAGGCCCAATCCTCTTACTCTTTTGGTCCCCCAATCCTGAAGTCCTGGCTCCTCACCCCTGCAAGAGGCTTGCTATGGGGGCATTTGAGCAGGCTCGCTTCTGAGCCATGCTCCTGTGAATGGACCTTGTCCATTCACACACAGAGCATGGCTTGGCCCCTCCCTCCCATTCTCTCCTCATTGGCTCACTGGGTGTGATTGACAGCAGTGGGAGCCAATGGCTCCCGCTGATGTTTAAGCCAATGAGGAGAGAGAAGCCTTGGAGAGACGCTGCTGTAATGCACATGGTAGATTCAGATGGGGTTTAGGTAAGTACAAGGAGGGCTGGGGGGGGGGGAGCTGCACCCAGAAGGTATTGTTATGTTAATTCATAGAGTAAATTAGGTAGAAAAAAACTTCTGCTTTTAGAACAACTTTAGGTTTTGATATATTGAATTAAAATCCGCTTCTTAAGATCCATACATGATACGAAAATCAGATGAAAAAATTTGTACGACGAGCTGTCTGCCGATTTTCGGATCATTAGTACGGTGCTTTCGACAGCCGATTTTGCTTTTTCGTCTGACACAATGCTGTCAGGTCACCTACGGCCAGGTGACAGATGCACACCGTAGGGGGACAGGAGTGCACCGCAAGGTAGTGAACCCTATGGCTGACTGCTGCGAATAGGAAACTGGGTGGTTGTGGAAAGCGGGACCAGAGGAGCACAACCGGGATCCTATAGGAAGCTAGAGCCAAGATTCCCCAGGGCACGGAGTCTAAGAACCAGCAGGTCTTCTCCAGAGCCTCTAGTGGTGAGGATGTTATGCTGCAGGCTGGGTCCAGGTCGCGGCCCCTAGAGTCTCCTAGCTCAAGCCCCGTAGGATAAGGGGACAAGAGGGGAAGCAGCAGCACAAGATATAAGGGTAACGAATAACAAGCTGAAGGTCAAGGGCCACAATTAGACAAGGATAACGAAAGACAAGCCAAAGGTCAAGGGTCACGAGCAGACAGGGATAGTCGGGGACAAGCCAATAACGTAACAGAGAGACAGACGTAGCACACGGCAGGCAGGAACCCAAACACACAATGCCTAACAAACACGTTGATCAGCAAAGAAGGCTTGCAGTGCACAGGTTAATATAGTGTTCTGTGATAGGGCCTGGGGTGGAGTCAGGCTGGGAGGAGATTATAAAGGAAGCCAGGTGAAAGGGTTCTGGCCTCTAAGATGAACACATGAGGAGGAAAGGTAAGATGGCAGACAGACATTAATGCATATCCATGACAGTACCCTCCCTCTTACGAGGCCTCCCCCTTCGCCGCCTAGGCCCAGGTTTAGAGGGAAACTTCAGATGAAACTCCTTTAACAGACGAGGTGCAAAGACCTCAGATGCAGTGATCCAAGACCTCTCCTCAGGACCAAACCCTTTCCAATGAACGAGGTACTGAAGAACGCCTTTACAGAGTCGGGAGTCCAGAATTTGACTGATCTCGTACTCCTGATTATCCTCAGAGACAGGTGCCACGGTAGGGAGAGGACGAGAGAATTTATTGAGGACTAAAGGCTTTAGAAGAGCAACATGGAAGGAGTTAGTGATTTTAAGGCTTTTAGGAATCTGGAGTTTGAAACAAACCGGATTCAGTTTAGCAGTTACCGTGTATGGACCAATGAATCGTGGAGCAAACTTCAGAGAAGGAACTCGGAGCTTGATGTTCTTGGTAGAGAGCCAGACTTTGTCCCCTGGCTGAAGAGAAGGCGGTTTACGCCTGCGGCGGTCGGCAAAGCCTTTGAATTTTTCAGCAGCTGCCCGGAGGGAATCATGAACGTCACCCCAAACGGAATTGAGAGACTCCTGAACCGAAGCCAAAGCTGGAATATCTGGAGAACAGATCATGGGAAGAGGAAGTTGAGGGTGTTTTCCATAAACTGTGAAAAAGGGTGTCTTCTGCGAACTGGATTTCACATGATTGTTATGGGAGAATTCTGCCCACGGGAGTAGAGAGGACCAATCGTCATGGTGAGAAGACACAAAGGTGCGAAGAAAGACCTCTAACTCCTGATTAACCCTCTCAGTCTGTCCATTGGATTGGGGATGGTAAGAAGAAGAAAAATCCAAGACAATCTTGAGGGATTTGCAAAAGGCTCTCCAAAAACGAGACGTGAATTGGACTCCCCTGTCGGAAACAATATGAGAAGGAACCCCATGAAGGCGGAGAATTTCTTGAATGAAAATGGGAACCAAGGCAGGGGCAGAAGGAAGACCAGGAAGAGGAACAAAATGAGCCATCTTGGAGAACCGATCGATTACCACCCAAATGACTGTATTATTCTCAGACAGTGGGAGGTCTGTGATAAAATCCATGGCAATATGTGCCCAGGGCTCCTTAGGAATGGGCAAGGGCATGAGGAGACCAGCAGGAGCTTGTGTGGAGGATTTGGACTGAGCGCAGACATGACAAGCTTTAACGTAGTCTTTGACGTCTGAGCGGAGATTAGGCCACCAGTAGTGACGACTGATGAGTAGGAAGGAACGGAGGAATCCAGAATGGCCTGCCACCTTGGAATCATGTCCCCAATGAAGGATCTTAGCTCTTAGCTCAGTGGGGACAAAGGTCTTACCAGGCGGAATTTTTGACTTCAGGGTGGTAGAGTGGGCAACAATGCATGAGGTTGAAATGATCGGCTCAGGTTCAGGGGCGGACTCCTCGTCCAAAGTGTCAAATGACCTAGAGAGCGCATCAGCCCAACCGTTGCAGGAACCAGGTTTGTAAGTAATCGTGAAATTAAAACGGGCAAAGAAGAGACTCCACCTGGCCTGCCTAGGATTCAGACGTTTAGCATTCTGTAGATACTGTAAATTTTTGTGATCAGTAAAGATCGTTATGGAGTGAGGGGAACCCTCCAAGAGATGACGCCACTACTCTAACGCCAATTTAATTGCGAGAAGTTCCCGATCACCAATGGCATAATTCCTCTCTGCCTGAGAAAACTTTTTGGAGAAGAACGCACATGGTTGACGCCTCTTCTCAAAGATTTGAAGAAGCACAGCTCCCACCTCCATTGAGGAAGAGTCCACTTCAATAAAAAATGCATTCCCAGGATTTGGTCTCCTCAAGAGGGGGCCAGAAACAAAGGCCTGTTTCAGGTTGTGAAATGCAGAGACAGCTTCGGGAGGCCAGTTTTTGGCATTCACACCCTTCTTGGTCAAAGCGATAATAGGCGCGGCAATGGAAGAGTAGTTCCTTATGAACTGCCTATAATAATTAGTGAAGCCAAGAAAGCGCTGCGTGGCCTTGAGGCTAGCAGGAAGAGGCCAGTTGGTAATAGCCAAGACCTTCCCAGGATCCATACGAAGACCCGAACATGAGACAATGCACCCCAGAAACAGGACCTCAGAACATTCAAAGGAACATTTCTCCAGCTTGGCATAGAGATTGTTCTCTCTAAGACGCTGAAGTACAGTGCGGACATGGTTTCTGTGGACGAGCAGATTTTCAGAAAAGATCAGAATGTCATCCAGATAGATGACAACAAACTGGTACAGCAGATCTCTGAAGATTTCATTGACAAAGTTTTGGAACACGGCTGGAGCATTACACAGAGCAAAAGGCATCACCAGGTATTCATAATGCCCGTCTCTAGTGTTGAATGCAGTCTTCCATTCGTCACCCTCCCGTATTCGAATGAGATTGTACGCGCTTCTGAGATCCAACTTGGTGAAAATGGAGGCACCCTTCAACCTATCGAATAGCTCAGATATTAAGGGTAAGGGTATCGATTTTTAATAGTAACCGCATTTAAACCCTGATAATCGATGCAGGGTCTTAAGGTACCATCCTTTTTGGCAACAAAAAAGAACCCTGCCCCCTGCAGGCGAAGAGGATTTCCGGATGAAACCTCTCTCCAAATTCTCTGCGACATACTCAGACATGGCCTGGGTCTCTGGGATGGACAGAGGGTAGGTACGACCCCTGGGTAGAGTTGCTCCGGGGACAAGATCAATAGCACAGTCAAAAGACCTGTGGGGAGGAAGCACCTCAGCTGATTTCTTACAGAACACATCCCGGTAATCGCTGTATGCAGCGGGAAGATCAGAAGAAACAGAAGTGGCAGCAACCGGAAGACTCTCCTTGGGGGTCACCTTGAGAAGACATGACGAGAAACATGAGGAACCCCAGGCCAGGATCTGCCCAGAGACCCAGTCCACATGTGGAGAGTGGAGCTGTAGCCAAGGGAGGCCCAATACAACTGGGGTAGAGGCCTTGGGTAGAATAAGAAAGGATATCCACTCCTGGTGGAGAATCCCTACCGACATCCTAATGGGTAGCGTCTGGAAGTGAATAGGGCCCCCTGGGAGAACAGTGCCATCAATTTCCGAGACTACCAATGGGGTAGTGAGAGGTGAAAGGGTAAGCTTCATAGAAGAAGCAGTTCTCCAATCCATAAAATTGCCGGCAGCCCCGGAATCCAGATATGCAAGGGTTGACTGAGGAGAAGTGCCTACATGAAGAAACACCGGCAAGAGAAGGCGAGAAGGGGATGTTTCTGGGTCCAATACTCCACCTTCCAAATGTATTAGACCCGAGCGTTTCCCGGACGAAGCGAGCAGGAGTCACGAAAATGACCCTTGCCCCCACAATAGAGGCACAAGCCCAGAGTTCTGCGCCTAGCACGTTCTTCGGGGGTTAGTCTGGTCCGGCCCAGCTGCATAGGTTCCTCAGCAGGTAGAGGATGCTCCACGGGACGAAGGGAGGGGAGCTCAGACTGGCCAGAACCGAGAGAGTGCTGGCGTCTTTTTTCTAAGGACCTCTCTTGAAAACGAATGTCGATCTGATTGCATAACGAAATTACATCGTCCAGACCGACGGGAATGGCTCTTCCCGCTAATTCGTCTTTCACTCGGTCAGAGAGGCCATGTAAAAAGGTAGCGACCAGGGCCTCATTATTCCAGCTCAATTCAGTTGTGTGGATACGGAACTGAAGAGCATATTGTCCCACTGAACTAGATTCTTGGCGAGGACGTAAGACAGCACTAGCCGCTGAAGAACCCCGATCCGGCTCTTCGAAGATATTACGAAAGAGCTTCAAGAAGTCGGACAGGCTGGAAACCACCGGATCATTCCTCTCCCACAGGGGGGCAGCCCAGGCCAAAGCTTCACCGGAGAGGAGGGAAATTATATAGGCTACCTTAGCCCAGTCAGACAGGAAGTTTTGAGGCTGAAGCTCAAAATGAATCGTGCATTGGCTGAGAAACTCCCTGCAGGCCTTGGAGTCCCCAGAGAAACGGAACGGAGCTGGCAGTGTTAGTGAGTGTGTGGCTGCGACTGGTGCGATAGGTACAACCGCTGGTTGTACTTGAGGTTGCGGATTCGGGGTTCCCAAGGAGGCCTAAAGCTGTTCGAATCGAGAAGCCAGATCCTGGAGGAATCGCATCACCTGAGTCTGATTCGATTCCTGGGTTTCAAGTCTGCGAACTATGCCCTGCAATGGATCATCCGCGGGGAGTGGCATGTCAGCCGGGTTCATGGCTGATCAAACTGTCAGGTCACCTACGGCCAGGTGACAGATGCACACCGTAGGGGGACAGTAGTGCACCGCAAGGTAGTGAACCCTATGGCTAACTGCTGCGGATAGGAAACTGGGTGGTTGTGGAAAGCGGGACCAGAGGAGCACAACCGGGATCCTATAGGAAGCTAGAGCCAAGATTCCCCAGGGCGCGGAGTCTAAGACCCAGCAGGTCTTCTCCAGAGCCTCTAGTGGTGAGGATGTTATGCTGCAGGCTGGGTCCAGGTCACGGCCCCTGGAGTCTCCTAGCTCACGCCCCGTAGGATAAGGGGACAAGAGGGGAAGCAGCAGCACAAGATATAAGGGTAACGAATAACAAGCTGAAGGTCAAGGGCCACAAGCAGACAAGGATAACGAAAGACAAGCGGAAGGTCAAGGGTCACGAGCAGACAGGGATAGTCGGGGACAAGCCAATAACGTAACAGAGAGACAGATGTAACACACGGCAGGCAGGAACCCAAACACACAATGCCTAACAAACACGTTGATCAGCAAAGCAGGCTTGCAGTGCACAGGTTAATATAGTGTTCTGTGATAGGGCCTGGGGTGGAGTCAGGCTGGGAGGAGATTATAAAGGAAGCCAGGTGAAAGGGTTCTGGCCTCTAAGATGAACACATGAGGAGGAAAGGTAAGATGGCAGACAGACATTAATGCATATCCATGACAAATGCTGGATGTGCAGACTATAAAATTTTTGTTGGATGTGAACTCAACATCCGATTTTTGTTTCATTAGTATGGTTTTCGGATGAAAAAAATCGTAAGAGCAAGACTACGCATGCTTAGAAATAAAAGAATACATGCAAAACTATTCAACACATTATGTCACGTCTGATGTTGTAAAAAAAAATTGTATTGTGAGTAACCTCTTCACTTTCGACATGAGACTAGCATGCCACAAAAAAACGGACGTTCGGTTGTCCGAAAATCTAAGCGTGGCTTTACTGTTCAGGTCTTCCACACCATTTTGTCTTCTAGTCTCCATTTTAATCAATTTCTTAATGCCTATTTTATACTGTATACAGTATTGAGTAGGTTGTGATTGAACTTCTTGTTTTCTATACTCCCATCCCAGAAAATTACTAACCGCCAAGCTGTAAAATTAACTTTTGTTACATGCAAAGTCAACACAAAGCACCATAACGTTTTTTTGTCCCAAAATTTATTATGGATGATGGTACCACTCCATGTCCTTCACCTTGATAACTATTAAACTATAGGTATTGGAATTTCCTTCAAACTTTGTTAGTGAACGTAATGAATACTAATAATCCGAAATAACGAATGCCGTATCTAAACAAATGGAACGTAACAAATTAATAATAGTAAATAACAATAATAATAAAAACTTTTTATTATTATTATTATTAATAATAATAATTAATTCTGTTCCATTTGTTTAGATGTGGCATTCGTTATTTCGGTTAATTTATAACTTCGGATAAATTTGTATTCGTTACGTTGACTAACAGCTAAATTTGAAAGGAAATGCCAATACCTATAATTTAATAGTTAGTTATTATTAGTTTGTTATTATTTAGAATTTTCGGATTTTCGTTCTTTATTATTTTTGGATTTTCGGATTTTCGAATATCTGAATTTTTGAATTTCCGAATTTACCAATTTTCGAATTTACCAATTTTTTTATTTTACAAATTTACGAATCTACGAATTTATGAATCTATGAGTTTTCGAATTTACGAATTTCCATCATAACGAATAACCCGAAAAACAAACAAAAAAAGAACGAATGAAACTAAAATGAACAGATTTTTCGGCAGTGCACATGTCTATTGCCTACTGCCTCCATCACTGTGAGGCAAAGGTAGCAGGAGGTGGAAGAGTAACCGGAAATGTTGAATTCCATTTAGAGATCCTGTGTCAGTCACTAAAGCTGCAGTGCGGCTTCGATAAATGGCACAGCGGGGCAGAAAGGGAAACCATAGTCAAGATCTCCTGATGAGAGCTCCTGACAGCCCCTCAATTGTTTTAACCCTAAAAGATTATGGGGGCAGGGGCAGGGGGGTAGGAAAGATGAAAAGTTCTCCTAAAACGAGAAGAATCAGCACAAGGGACGCTTCATGCTAAATATCAGTTATGTCTCTTGTGCTGATTTTAAGTTTGTCATTTATGCTAAATGTAGGCTTTAAAATAAAATCGTAAAACTAAAATGTGAAACCTATATTAAGAATACTAATTTGGAATTCGAATAGATAAGATTGGAAAACAAATACTTGCAAAACTAATGAGGTACTGTAGGAAGAATTTGTAAGGTACCTGTTGTAAATTGGAGTCTGAAGTGGTGTTTAGGCTGAGGGTTGAGGAGTTAGCATAGTCAGTCAGCCTGGGTCAGCAACAGATCTGGCAGAAAGGCACAACATCAGAATCGTCAGGCAGAAGTGCAAAACCAGTAGCTTACACAGGAAGGCAGCCACCCAGTAAACAAATTCCACACAAACGGGCACAGAGCACAGGAAGTCCTGCTGTTTAAAGGCTGAGCTGACTCCAAATTGACTGCAGCTGGAAGGCAGGTGGAGCCAAAGAGTCCAAGGGGCAGAAGCACTAAGCAGGGTACACGCTGCAGAGACTCAGATCTTCCTGTTGCAGAGGAAAAAAAGGCCATAATGCACAACATACCCAGTCTTCTGTTATGATTTCCAATATCATGTTAGTTTAATTGCAATATTCAAAATAAATAAATAAATAAATGACTGTACAAAATGTGGGGTTGACATAATCTTACGCTGTGATACATAGTTACATAGTAGATGAGGTTGAAAAAAGACACAAGTCCATCAAGTCCAACCTATGTGTGTGATTATATATCAGCATTACATTGTATATCCCTGTATGTTGTGGTCGTTCAGGTGCTTATCTAATCGTTTCTTGAAACCATCAATGCCCCCCGCTGAGACCACCGCCTGTGGAAGGGAATTTCACATCCTTGCCACTCTTACAGTAAAGAACCCTCTACGTATTTTAAGGTTAAACCTCTTTTCTTCAAATTTTAATGAGTGGCCACGTGTCTTGTTAAACTCCCTTCCGCGAAAAAGTTTTATCTCTATTGTAGGGTCACCAGTATGGTATTTGTAAAGCGTCTCTTCTCCAGAGAGAATAAGTTCAGTGCTCGCAACCTTTCCTCATAACTAATATTCTCCATACCCTTTATTAGCTTTGTTGCCCTTCTTTGTACTCTCTCCGTTTCCAGTACATCCTTCCTGAGGACAGAACGGGACAGCATACTCCAGGTGCGGCCGGACCAGAGTCTTGTAGAGCGGCAGAATTATCATTTTATCTCTGGAGTTGATCACCTTTTAATGCATGCCAATATTCTGTTTGCTTTGTTAGCAGCAGCTTGGCATTGCATGACATTGCTAAGTCTGTCATCTACTAGGACCCCCAGGTCCCTTTCCATCCTAGATTCCCCCAGAGGTTCTCTCCACAGTGTATAGATTGCATTCATATTTTTGCCACCCAAATGCATTATTTTACAGTTTTCTACATTGAACCTCATTTGCCATGTAGTTGCCCACCCCATAAATTTGTTCAGATCTTTTTTCAAGGTTTCCACATCCTGCAGAGAAGTTATTGCCCTGCTTAGCTTAGTATCGTCCGCAAATACAGAGATTGCACTGCTTACCCCATCCTCCAGGTCGTTTATGAACAAATTAAACATGATTGGTCTCAGCACAGAACCCTGGGGGACCCCACTACCCACCCCTGACCATTCCGAGTACTCCCCATTTATAACCACCCTCTAGGGATGAGCTTGGAGTTCGAGTCGAACTCATGTTCGACTCAAACATTGCCTGTTCGCCCGTTCGCCGAACAGCGAACAAATTGGGGTGTTCGCGGCAAATTCGAAAAATCTATGGGAGAAATCTAAAGTGTTAATTATAAAGGCTAATATGCAAGTTATTGTCCTAAAAAGTGTTTGGGGACCGGGGTCCTGCCCCAGGGGACATGTATCAATGCAAAAATAAGTTTTAAAAACGGCCGTTTTTTCGGGAGCAGTGATTTTAATAATGCTTAAAATGAAAAAATAAAAGTGAAATATTCCTTTAAATTTCGTACCTGGGGGGTGTGTATGATATGCATGTGAAGTGGCACATGTTTCCCGTGCTTAGAACTGTCCCTACAAAAAATGTCATTTTTGAAAGAAAAAAAGTCTTTTAAAACTGACTCGCGGCTATTAATGAATTGTCGGCTCCCGGCAATACATACAAAAGTCATTGATAAAAAAAAAAAAAAAGCGTGGGGGTTCCCAGAATTCAATTACCAGGCCCTTCAGGTCTGGAATGGATATTAAGGGGAACCCCGCCACAAATTAAAAAAAAATTGACGTGGGGTTCCCCCAAATATCCATTCCAGGCCCTTCAGATCTGGCATGGATTTTAAGGGGAACTCCACCCCAAATTTTAAAAAAAAATGGCGTGGAGTCCCCCTAAAAATCCATACCAGACCCCTTATCCGAGCACGCAACCTGGCCGGCCGCAGGGGAAAAGGGGGGGACGAGAGAGCGGCCCCCCCTCCCTCCTGAACCGTACCAAGCCACATGCCCTCAACATGGGGAGGATGTCCCCATGTTGATGGGGACAAGGGCCTCATCCCCACAACCCTTGCCCGGTGGTTGTGGGGGTCTGCGGGCGGGGGGCTTATCGGAATCTGGAAGATCCCTTTAACAAAGGGGACCCCAGATCCCGCCCCCCCCTATGTGAATTGGTAAGGGGTACGTTGTACCCCTACCATTTCACGAAGAAAGCGTAAAAAAATGTTTAAAAAAACACACAAACACCTTGAAAAAGTCAAAAAAAACAAAAAAAAAAACATTCCAGCGGTGAAATCCAGTGTCCCGCGGCGATCCCGATGTCCAGCGCTGTCCTTCATTGGTTGTGCCTGAGCGGACCTGATGGGGAACTCCCTCTCAGTATTTTAAATGTATAGACCCGCCCCTTCTAAAGTTCCCCATCACGTCCGCTCCCTCGGTATGTCGGACCCGCCTACATCATTGGCTTGAGCGGGGAACTTCCTTCACTGTGTAATTTAAATTTACATAGTGAAGGAAGTTCCCCGCTCAAGCCAATGACGTAGGCAGGTCTGACATACCGAGGGGGCGGACCTGATGGGGGACTGCTCTCACTTTGGTAATACATGTATAGACCCGCCCCTTCTCATGTTCCGCATCTGGTCCGCTGAGCGGACCTGATGGGGAACTTTGGAAGGGGCGGGTCTATACATTTAAAATACTGAGAGGGAGTTCCCCATCAGGTCCGCTCAGGCACAATCAATGAAGGACAGCGCTGGACATCGGGATCGCCGCGGGACACTGGATTTCACCGCTGGAATGTTTTTTTTTTTTTTTAAATAAAGGACTTTTTCAAGGTGTTTGTGTGTTTTTTTAAACATTTTTTTACGCTTTCTTCGTGAAATGGTAGGGGTACAATGTACCCCTTACCAATTCACATAGGGGGGGGCCGGGATCTGGGGGTCCCCTTTGTTAAAGGGGTCTTCCAGATTCCGATAAGCCCCCCGCCCGCAGACCCCCACAACCACCGGGCAAGGGTTGTGGGGATGAGGCCCTTGTCCCCATCAACATGGGGACATCCTCCCCATGTTGAGGGCATGTGGCCTGGTACGGTTATTATTAAAATCACTGCTCCCGAAAAAACGGCCGTTTTTAAAACTTCTTTTTGCATTGATACATGTCCCCTGGGGCAGGTCCCGGGTCCCCAAACACTTTTTTGGACAATAACTTGCATATTAGCCTTTATAATTAACACTTTAGATTTTGAACGTTCGAGTCCATTGTATTTAATAGGGTTCTAAAGTTTACACGAACATTTTGTCTGTTCGCAGGTTCTGGTGCGAACCGAACAGGGGGGTGTTCGGCTCATCCCTGCCACCCTCTGAACTCACCCTTGTAGCCAGTTTTTAATCCATGTACTCACCCTATGGTCCATGCCAACGGACCTTATTTTTTACAGTAAACATTTATGGGGAACTGTGTCAAATGCTTTTGAAAAATCCAGATACTTCATGTCTACTGGCCTTCCTTTATCTAGATGGCAACTCACCTCCTCATAAAAGGTTAATAGATTGGTTTGGCAAGAACAATTCTTCATGAATCCATGCTGATTACTGCTAATAATACCATTCTCATTACTAAAATCTTGTATATAGTCCCTTATCATCCCCTCCAAGAGCTTACATACTGTATTTGCTGGCGTATAAGACTACCTTTTACACTTAAAAAAACTGGCCAAAAAGCAGGGGTCATCTTATACCCAGGTCAGCAGCTCGGATGCCTGCTGGATGTGCGGTAATACTGTATGTAGCTTCGGCTACATGCAGTATATACCGCTTAGCCAATCCCGGTGAGCGATTTATTCAAATGAATACAGAGCCTGCTCAGATTGGAGTAACAACCTCTGCCAATTCGAGCAGGCTACATACAGTAGCCTGCTCGGATTGGCTTTGAGAGTCGGAGAGGCGTGGGCCGATGATGTTACAGCCTCTGCCAATCCAAGCAGGCTTTGTATTCATTAATAGAATACATTGCTCGCCGTGATTGGCTCCAGCAAGAAGGAAGAAGAATATGCCTCCAGGTCCAGCAGGAATGAAGAAGAATATGGCTCCAGAAGGAAGAAATATGAAGCGTTGGAAGCCTCGGAAAGGGGGGTCGTCTTATACGGTGAGTACAGGCAAAAAATCTTAAAAAAATGAAAAATTAGGGGGTCGTCTTATACGCCCAGTCGCCTTATACACCGGCAAATACGGTACTATTGATGTTAGGCTAATTGGTCTGTAATTCCCAGAGATGTATTTTGAGCCCTTTCAAAATATTGGTGCTACATTGGCTTTTCTCCAATCAGCTGGTACCATTCCAGTCAGTAGACTGTCAGTAAAAATTAGGAACAATGGTCTGGCAATTACTTGACTGAGTTCCCTAAATACCCTTGGGTGCAAGCCATCTGGTCCCGGTGATTTATTAATTTTAAGTTTCCCAAGTCTCATTTTAATTCTGTCCTCTGTCAACCATGGAGGTGCTTACTGTGATGTGTCATGAGGATAGACACTGCAGTTTTGGTTACTGAAGCCCCCCGATTCCCTCGTGAAGACTGAGGAGAAGAATAAATTCAATACCTTCGCCATCTCCCCATCCTTTGTAACCAGATGTCCTTCCTCATTCTTTATGGGGCCAATATGGTCTGTCCTCCCTTTTTTACTGTTTACATACTTAAAGCGGAGCTCCGCCGAAAAAAAAAAAATTAAAAGCCAGCAGCTACAGCTACAGCAGCTGCTGACTTTTAATATTAGGACACTTACCTGTCCCGGAGTCCAGCGACGTCCGCAGCATAGGACGAGCAATCGCTCATCACTCTGCTGCCCCCACCGCCATCCTCGGTGAGGGAACCAGGAAGTGAAGCCTTGCCGCTTCACTGCCCGGTTCCCTACAACGTATGCGCGAGTCGCGCTGCGCCGTTCTGACTGGTCCCCGTGTGTTCTGGGAGCCGAGTGTCTCCCAGAACACAACGGGTATTCTGCGGGAAGTGACATACTTCCCACAGATTTCCCGCAGAGAGGACTCCCGGAATTGGGTGCAAATACCTGTCTTAGACAGGTATCTACACCCCCCTCCCCCTGAAAGGTGTCAATTGTGACACCGGAGGGGGGGGGTTCCGATGAGCGGAAGTTCCACTTTAGGGTGGAGCTCCGCTTTAAAGAATTTCTTGGGATTTTTTTTTGCTCTCCTCCGCTATGTGTCTTTCATGTTCTATCTTAGCCGCCCTAATTGCACCCTTACATTTCTTGTTGCATTCTTTATAAAGTCTGAATGCTGATGATGATCCCTCTACCATGTATTTTTTGAAGGCCTTCTCTTTTGCTTTTATATGCATTCTTACATTGAAGTTAAGCCATCCAAGACTTTTGCTCGTTCTTTTAAATGTATTACCCAATGGGATGCATTGGCTAATGCCCTTATTTAGAATGCTCTTAAAGCAAAACCATCTCTCGTCCATGTTCTTTGTTCCTAAGATTTTATCCCAATTTATGCCTTCCAGCAAAGTTCGTAGTTTAGGGAAGTTGGCTCTTTTGAAATTCAGTGTCTTTGTATTCCCCTTATGTTTCCTATTTGTGTGATTTATACTGAAGTCAATTGACCTGTGATAGCTGTTACCTAAATTGCCCCGTATTTCCATATCTGTGATCAGGTCTGTATTGTTAGTAATCAGTAGATCCAGTAACGCTTTATTTCTAGTTGGTGCGTCTACCATCTGACCCATAAAATTGTCCTGCAAGACATTTAGGAACTGGCGAGCCTTAAATGAATGCGTGGTTCCCTCCGCCCAGTCTATGTCTGGATAATTAAAATTCCCCACTATGATAACACTTCCCATCCTTGCTGCTAATCCAAATTGTGATAGGAGCTCTGTCTCCCCCTCCTCCCTCAGGTTAGGGGCCCTTTAGCATACTCCCAGTATTATTTTCCCCTTAGCTTTATCCCTTTGGAGCTCTACCCATAAGGATTCCACCTCCTCCCTAGCTCCTTTAGTGATGTCATCTTTCACATTCACTTGTACATTATTCTTGATATATAGGCATACCCCTCCCCCTTTTTACCCTCTCTATCCTTGCCATAAAGGGTATACCCTTGAATGGTTGCTAGCCAATCATGAGAGTTGTTGAACCAGGTCTCTGAAATTCCCACAAAATCCAAATCCTCCTCGTACAACAGTATCTCTAGCTCACCTATCTTGTCCACCAGGCTCCTGGCATTGGTGAACATGCCACAAAGTTTAGACCGGTCGCATACTATCCTCTTATTGGGTGTTCCGAGATTGCAACTAGGACTTGCTACTATACTTACCTTGGGTTTATGTGCTTTGGTTACCCTTCCACTAATGCTCCCAATACTACCCTCTGGAATATGTTCCGCGCTGACTATCTCTACCTCTGGACCCTCCCCCCATCACCTAGTTTAAAAACCCCTCTAACTTTTTCGCCATCTTCATTCCCAGCAGATATGATACAGTGGTGCTTTATTATGAGGCACAAAGGTCGTGTCTCCATCCCTAAATTGGTTATATGGGGGGACAGTTCAGGACTTTAGATGAGGCATATGACGGACCATAAAATATACAATTTGAGTATAAAAGTATTTATTAATAAAAAGTATATTAGACACATGATGCATACATGCACAGTCAATATATATACATAACATGATTACATGGTTGTATACACATATTTGTTACATTAGTATCGAAACACATAGTAGTAGCCAGTGTGAAAAGCTCCATGAGGTAGATAAAAAACAATATATTAAAGAACCATGAGGATGGGAAAAACATAGTGGTTTGAAGTCATGAACTGCATCCTGGATTGGTCCGACACGTTTCATGGTAAAAACCACTCATCAGGGGCAAATGCGTCAGCATGTCTAAAAAAGACCAATAAACACAGTAAGGGACCTCAAGGTTGTAATACAGTAATTAGGACAAGAAATATCCAGTCCCATAAAACTTACGTGGAGCTAGCGAGCAAGGCATATGGTGTGCTTCAACCACAGGCCCATATAGTGGCCTGTTCCGGGAGCTGAGGTGGGTGACCTGCAGGCAGAGTGCGCGCACATGGGATATCCCAGAGAGTGGAGACCTCCAATGGTGCTAGATATAGGTGCATGACCGCAGGTCTGTAATGAATATACAAATAGTATGGCCAGTGAGTGTCTCACATGTGAAGTAGTACAATAGAGATAAGCACCTAGTACCGTGGAGGAGTATGGGAGGTGAGGACATGAAAGTGAAAAAAAGAGAGTGGGGTGGGTGGTGAACAAGAAAAGCCAAGAAGTGCAAGGGTGATGTTGAAGGAGTCCCCAGGTAAAATATCAATGGGAACCGAGTAGTGAGAAAAAGGGTGCTAAAGTGCACAAACCACCATAGTAAAGACAGCGAGGAGTACCTTTGTTGATGAGTAATGGAGTATAAAAGATGTCCACAACGTGATGTGCAGCTTGCACGAGTGTGCAGAAAGAGTGCTGGGGAATTGAATGCCATTTTATGTGCGCGCTCCTAGTGCAGGGCCAAACCAGCGTCACGTGGGCATGGCGAGGGAGAAGAGGCAGTCACAGGTGGGCGGCTCGACGCCCCCCACAAGTGACGCAGAGGTGTCTCCTCACGTCAGTCAGCCGGGATGGAGCAGATGACCACGCGGCGGCCCCAATGATGACGTCATGCATGGGCGTCAGGAAGTGACGCCGATGTGCAGAGATCGACCCGCCCAGTCGCCCAGATCCCATCTCAACAAGAGCACGGGAGGGGGAGAGACGGAGGGCATACCGTGCACATCGCAGCTCCCGGGATCAGACAAATAAAGGGCCCAGGTGAAGCCATCAAAGCGGGCTGAGACATGACAGCCACTGGAGCAAGTAAAGGCAGGCGCTGTAGAGCCAGGGGTAGAAGAATGTTCATGTCACTGCGAGCAAAAGTGGGTCCATCGCACCTATGGGACTCCATAGGGGTCAGATGCATGGAAATCAAACTCAAACCACTATGTTTTTTCCTATCCTCATGGTTCTTTAATATATTGTTTTTTATCTACCTCATGGAGCTTTTCACACTGGCTACTACTATGTGTTTTGATACTAATGTAACAAACATGTGTATACAATAGGGATGAGCTTCGAGTTCGAGTCAAACTCATGTTCGACTCGAATATTGCCTGTTCGCCCGTTCGCCAAACAGCGAACAATTTGGGGTGTTCGGGGCAAATTCGAAAAGCCACGGAACACCATGTAGAAGTCTATGGGAGAAATCTAAAGTGCTAATTTTAAAGGCTTATATGCAAGTTATTGTAATAAAAAGTGTTTGGGGACCTGGGTATCAATGCAAAAAAAAGTTTTAAAAACTGCAGTTTTTTCGGGAGCAGTGATTTTAATAATGATTTTAATAATGCTTAAAGTGAAACAATACAAGTGAAATATTGCTTTAAATTTCGTACCTGGGGTGAGATATCCAGCGCAGCGCATCCTGTCTCCACCGGAGACACCCCGGGAATCCCGGCAGCTGGATAGGTCTCTTCTGTAGCTGAGAGCGGGGCCACCCGTCACGTGACCCCATCCCCCTCTGACGCAAGGGGAAAGCCGGGCTTCCCCAGTGACGTGCGGGTGACCCCGCCCCCTCTGATGTAACGCAGGTTTCCGTTGCATCAGAGGGGGGCGGGGTCACCCGCACGTCACTGGGGAAGCCCAAGTTTCCCTTTGCGACAGAGGGGACGGGGTCATGTGATGGGTGGCCCCGCCCTCTACAGAAGAGACCTGTCAGGCTGCCAGGATTCCCGGGGTGTCTCCGGTGGAGACTGGATGCGTTGCGCTGGACATCTCATCGCTGGAGCCTGGACCTGGATGGAGAGGAGATCATCCACCACTGGACCCCAGAGAGGAGAGCATCCATCGCAGGATACCGAGAGTGGATTACCACCGCTGGAATCTTTTTTTTTTTTTTTTTTTTTTTTAATAAAGGACTTTTCCCAACGTTGTCTGTGTGTTTTTTTTACAATTTTTTTACACTTTCTTTGTGAAATGGTGGGGGTACCCCTTACCAATTCATATAGGGGGGCGGGAACTGGGGGTCCCCTTTGTTAAAGGGATCTTCCAGATTCCGATAATCCCCCCGTCCGCAGACCCCCACAACCACCGGGCAAGGGTTGTGGGGATAAGGCCCTTGTCCCCATCAACATGGGGACATGGTGCTTTGAGGGGTCACAGACCCCCAAAGCATCCAGCCCATGTTGAGGGCATGTGGCCTGGTACGGTTCAGGAGGGGGGGCACTCTCTCGTCCCCCCCTCTTTTCCTGCGGCCTGCCAGGTTGCGTGCTCGGATAAAGGGTCTGGTATGGATTTTTGGGGGGGAAATTTGGCGTGGAGTTCCCCTTAAAATCCATACCAGACCTGAAGGGTCTGGTATGGATATTTGGGGGGAACCCCACGTAAAAAAAAAATTACATTTGATGCAGGGTTCCCCTTAATAACCATACCAGACCTGAAGGGCCTGGTAATTGAATTTGGGGGGGTAATTGAATTTATCAATTACTTTTCTCTGTATTGCCGGGAGCCGACAATTCATTACAGCCGCGAGTGCTTTTAAATTACTTTTTTTTCCTTCAGAAATGACACTTTGTGCAGGGACAGTTCTAAGCACGGGAAACAAGCGCTACTTTACAGGCATACTATACATCCCCCCTCAGGTACAAAATTTTAAGGAATATTTCACTTTTATTGTTTCACTTTAAGCATTATTAAAATCACTGCTCCCGAAAAAAACAACCGTTTTTAATACTTTTTTTTGCATTGATACATGTCCCCTGGGGCAGGACCCGGGTCCCCAAACACTTTTTAGGACAATAACTTGCATATAAGCCTTTAAAATTAGCACTTTAGATTTTTCATGTTCGAGTCCCATAGACTTTAACGGTGTTCGGATGTTCGAACAAATTTATTGCCTGTTCGCAAGTTCTGGTGCGAACCGAACTGGGGGGTGTTCGGCTCATCCCTAGTATACAACCATGTAATCATGTTATGTATATATATTGACTGTGCATGTATGCATCATGTGTCTAATTTACTTTTTATTAATAAATACTTTTATACTCAAATTGTATATTTTATGGTCCGTCATATGCCTCATCTAAAGTCCCGAACTGTCCCCCCCATATAATCTGAAATACTGTACTGCTCCTTTTGTTTCTTTGTGTGACTTTGATGATATTTGTTATTTGGAATGCTTACTATTGTCACAGACTTTTAACTACTGTCTGAGTTGTTTGTATTGTATGGATATTTTTCTGGCTCCCAATAAAAATGTTTGTGGAAAAAAAAAAGGCTGACTTCAAGCCTGTACTCTATATGACCCTTTAGGTGAATGATTTGTGCTTGGCTCCCGCTGAATGTTTGCCTCAAAAAATTTATCTCTGAAGTAGTAACATAATTCTACTGCAACATGTTTTGGTTAATGAAATAAAATATTTTCATCTTAATTATTGCGACCATTATTTTTTGATATTTTTTAAATTTAATTTAACCACTTAACGACCGCTCACTGTATATATACGTCGGCAGAATGGCACGGACAGGCACAATCACGTACCTGTACGTGACTGCCTTCGTATGGGTGGGGGGTCCAATCGGACCCCCCTCCGATGCAGTGAGCGGTGGTTATCCATTCGGGAGCGATCCATGATGAGGGGGCCGCCATTCGTTTCTGGCCACCCCCTCGCGATTGCTCCCGGCGAATGAAATGCTTCCTCTGCCTGTGTAATGTTTACACAGGCAGGAGGAAGTGATGTCATCTCTCCTGCGGCGCTCACATATACTGAGCACCGTGGAGAGAAGACACACAGGTTAGTGCACTGAACAGCACACTGACACCAGCACACATAGGAACACGATCGCCCCCCCAGGCCCCCCCAGACACCCCCAGATCACCCCCCAGCCCCCAGTCACAGTGTCACTGATTGCAGTGACCATTTATTTACTGATCACTGCAATCAGTGACATTTGTGACTGTAAAAGTGTCACTGCATTTAGTTTTAGGTCCAGTGTAGCCCCCTAACCCCCCCAATAAAGGTTTAACCCCTTGATCGCCCCCCCAGGAAACCCTTTCACCCCCTAGCACCACTGTCACTAAGCGATAGTTTTTCTGATCGTGTCGGTGATGCCGCTAGGTAGCCAGTTATTTTTTTTAGGTTCGCCGCAGGTTTTTATAGCGTCAGGTACCCCCATATATTACCTAATAAAGGTTTAACCCCTTGATCGCCCCCCAGGTAACCCTTTCATCCCCTTTTGCCAGTGTCACTAAGCGATCGTTTTTCTGATCGCTGTATTAGTGTCGGTGGTGCCGATAGGTAGCCAGTTATTTTTTTTAGGTTCGCCGCAGGTTTTTATAGCGTCAGGTACCCCCATATATTACCTAATAAAGGTTTAACCCCTTGATTGCTCCCCAGGTAACCTTTTCACCCCCTTTTGCCAGTGTCACTAAGCGATCGTCTTTCTGATCGCTGTATTAAAATGCTGGTGCCGCTAGGTAGTCAGTTATTTTTTTAGGTTCGCTGCCAGGTTTTTATAGCGTCAGGTACCCCCATATATTATCTAATAAAGGTTTTAACCCCCTGATTGCCCCTAGTTAACCCTTTCACCAGTGATCACCATATAAGTGTTACGGGTGACGCTGGTTAGTTAGTTTGCTTTTTATAGTGTCAGGGCACCCGCCGTATATAACCCAATAAAGGTTTAACCCCCTGATCGCCCGGCAGGTGATATCAATTAGGTTTTAGCGTCAGAGAGGGTCTGCGTCGCCCCAGGCAGCGTCAGGTTAGTACCAGTAACGCTAAAACCCACGCGTGAAGCATACACCTCCCTTAGTGGTATAGTATCTCAATAGATCAGATCTATACTGGCGTCCCCAGCAGTTTAGGGTTCCCAAAAATGCAGTGTTAGTGGGATCAGCCCAGATACCTGCTAGCACCTGCGTTTTGCCCCTCCGTCCAGCCAAGGCCACCCAAGTGCAGTATCGATCAATCACTGTCACTTACAAAACACAACACACATAACTGCAGCGTTCGTAGAGACAGGCCTGATCCCTGCGACTCCAGTTCTGTAGGAGGTGATTTCACCACCACAGTTAAAAAAAAGCATATATGCCGAAGCATGGGGGCAGCAGGGGCGGAAGAGCGATTTTGCTCCTAATGCCGCGTACATACGGTCAAAATTCTGACGGAGGCTTGCCCGTGGAAAAGTCTGACCGTGTGTGTGCGGCATAACTTTTGCGGGAGGATGCCCCCATGCTTCGGCATATATAAATGGTGCATTTATGCCCATCATTAGAAGTGGGTGGATGAAGGGAGGTATTCTAATGGTGGGCATACCCACCGATCAATCTCTCTTTTTCGTTCAGCCAACAGTCTGCATGAAAAAAAAGATTACAATACATGTCCAACAAGGACCAGCAACGTACTGGTATGTTGCTGGACTTTGAATGGTTATACCAGAATGATGCCTGCGGGTTTAGGTATCATCTTGGTATAATTCTTTTCAGCCAGCGGCCGGCTTTCATGTAAAAGCAATCCTAGTGGCTAATTAGCCTCTGGACTGCTTTTACAAGCAGTGGGAGGGAATGTCCCCCCCCGGATATAAAAAGCGCCATTGAGAAATTAGGAAAGCATTTTATCACACCGATCTTGGTGTGGTCAGATGCTTTGAGAGCAGAGGAAAGATCTAGGATCTAATAGACTCCAGTTTTTTCAAAAAAAGAGTACCTGTCACTACCTATTGCTATCATAGGGGATATTTACATTCCCTGAGATAACAATAAAAAAGATAAAAAAAAAAAAGGAAGGAACAGTTTAAAAATAAAATAAAAAAGCAAAATTAATAATAAAAAAAAAGCACCCTTGTCCCGCCCTGCTCTTGCGCAATGGTGAACGCAAGCGCCGGTCTGGCGTCATATGTAAACAGCAATTGCATCATGCATGTGAGGTATCACCACGAAGGTCAGATCGAGGGCAGTAATTTTAGCAGTAGACCTCCTCTGTAAATCTAACATGGTAACCTGTAAAGGCTTTTAAAGGCTTTTAAAAATGTATATAGTTTGTCGCCACTGTGCGTTTGTGCGAAATTTTAAAGCATGTTGTGTTTGGTATCTATGTACTCGGCCTAAGATCATCTTTTTTATTTCATCAAACATTTGGGCAATATAGTGTGTTTTAGTGCATTTTTCCCCAAAAAATGCGTTTGAAAAATCGCTGCGCAAATACTGTGTGGAAAAAAAAATGCAACACCCACCATTTTAATCTGTAGGGCCTTTGCTTTAAAAAAATATATAATTTTTGGGGGTTGAACATAATTTTCTTGCAAAAATAAATATGTTTTCACGTAAACAAAAAGTGTCAGAAAGGGCTTTGTCTTCAAGTGGTTAGAAGAGTGGATGATGTGTGACATAAGCTTCCTAATGTTGTGTATAAAATGCCAGGACAGTTCAAACCCCCCCCCCCCAAATGACCCCATTTTAGAAAGTGGACACCCCAAGCTATATACTGAGAGGCATGTAGAGTCCATGGAATATTTTATATGTTGACACAAGTTGCGGAAAAAAGACAATTTATGTTTTATTTTTATTTTTTTGCACAAAGTTGTCACTAAATGATATATTGCTCAAACATGCCATGGGCATATGTGGAATTACACCCCAAAATACATTCTGTTGCTTCTCCTGAGTACGGGGATACCACATGTGTGAGACATTTTGGGAGCCTAGCCGCGTACGGGACCCAAAAAACCAAGCACCCCCTTCAGGCTTTCTAAGGGTGTAAATTTTTGATTTCACTCCTCACTGCCTATCACAGTTTCGGAGGCCATGGAATGCCCAGATGGCACAAAATCCCTCCCCCAAATTACCCCATTTTGGAAAGTAGACACCCCAAGCTAGTTGCTGAGAGGTATGGTGAGTATTTTGCAGATCTCGCTTTTTGTCACAAAGTTTTGAAAATTGAAAAAAAAATTAAAAAAAAATTCTTTCTTCATTTTCAAAAACAAATGAGAGCTGTAAAATTTTGTTTGGGTACAACATTGCATGTCCGCACAATTTCAAGTTAAAGCAGCGCAGTGCCAAATTGTGAAATCACCTCTGGTCATTATGGTCCGTATTGGTCCAGTCCTTAGGTGGTTAACAATAGGTTGTTATTAGGGCAAGAGTTTTTTGCTTTTTTTAAATAGACTAACCGTGTACAGTTATTTTATTTTTATTATTATTTACCTGATGTTGTGGGTGTTACCACTGGAAAACATGTTTTGGATCGATGAGATCAAAATTTTAATTTTTTATCTCAAAACATAAATTCTATGTTAGGAGAGGAGTCAGCAAGGTTTATTAAGAGAAGAACACCATGCCTTCCATACAGTATTGGAGATGGATCTCTACTGTTTTGAGGTTGCGTGAGTTACAGCAACAGAGGTAATAAAGTCACAGTTGATGGCAAGATGAATAAGACAAGAGAGACAAAAAAGCAGCGCCTTCTAAGCGTAGCAGTCAGTAAAATTTATTAAGTCTAAGCCTGATGAAGAAGCACGGATACTTCGAACGCGCGCATCCATCCTGTTTTGTTCCAGCAAAGTCGTCCCCCGCTCCGCCATTGTGAGTGAGGGGTTCCCCTCCACGTTGAACACCGACGACCCCTGAGAAGAGGTTTAGAAACACCATCTTCCCTCCACCTCTGGACACACAGCATTACATCCCGGGATGAACGGATGAACTCTACTATCCCGGACTCCACTTCAGATAAGCTCACCTATATTCTCCCTTTGTGAGTGCATTACCTGCATTTGGTTTTATATTTTAATAAATTTTACTGACTGCTACGCTTAGAAGGCGCTGCTTTTTTGTCTCTCTTGTACTATTCCAGATCCCTTCTATCTGTCAGCCGGCAGCCTTCTCTGTGGACCAGTCATTTTTACAAGTATGGACTAATATGACATTGACCCAATGTGTTCACTCTTTTCCCAATCATCTTATCCCTGACCCATATCCTGAGTACACTTGATTAACCCTTTGTGTTGATGGCAAGATGAATGTAGCATATTATCAGAAAACACTGGAGGGAAACTTGCACCCAGAAACTACAAATGGGACACACATGGACTTTCCAACATAACAATGATCCAAAACAGTAGCTACAGTACATAAAGTGAACGTTATGAAGCCATCACATAATATGTGCTGTTATTAAGGCAAGAGCTTTAGCTTTTTTTATTAATAGACTAACCATGTACAGTTATGTTAGTATTACTATTCATTTTATTACAACGTTTTGGATCGATGAGATCAAAATTTAAATTTTAGAATCTCAAACATAAATTCTATGTTAGGAGAGGAGTCAGCGAGGTTTATGAAGAGAAGAACGCCATGCCTTCCATACAGCATGGAGATGGATCTCTACTGTTCTGGGGTTGCGTGAGTTACAGCAACAGAGGTAATAAAGTCACAGTTGAAAACAGTAGCTACAGTAGAAAAAGTGAACGTTATGAAGTAGCCATCACAATCTCCTGGTCCATTGTCATCACTGAGTCACTTTTGGGAGATCACAAACACGTAGTTAATATTAGAATTTTCAGGGCCTGGAGGCTTTTGCCCAAAAAGAATGATCAGCTTTACTACATGAGAAAATAAAGGGGCTCATTCACAACTATCACAAAAGACTGCAAAACATCCTTAAATACTAAAGGAGATGATTATAATATTAGGAACTAAGCAAATTAATTTGAATAGGAACAATTTATTATTTCCGTAATTACAATGTTTTGCTTAAGGGTTGTGCTATTTAATGAGGCCTAATATTTTAATTTGAATGAAAATAGTTTAGACGGAAAGGATTTATAAAAAAAATGTGTAGGGCTTGATCACTCATGTTTTCGTAAAAATTCCAGAGGTATGTAAACGTATGAACACAACTGTATATTTACAGAGGAAAATTAACAATTTACATCTCTTCTCTCTGCCAAATAATATACTACAGATCATGTAGTATTATTGCCCACAACTCACACTATGCCCAGTTTCTAACAGAAGCCATTTAACAAACATTTGTTTATTTCGATGGTGGAAAGTTCACTAAACCAAAGGAGAACATATGATTCCCATCCAGTTAGCATACAATTCGAATTTATCATCTGGACATCAACACTGGAAAGCCAAACTACTTACAGGCAAGCCAGTTACAGAACAAGGTCCTTTAGCGCCCAAGATTAAAAAGCCAAAGTGGGCCCCCCCATTGAGCTGTGAACTACTTCTGCAGCATAGGTTGCAAGCTCCACACTTTATGAGCCCTCCTCTTGCTGGAATTCTCAAGATGGCTGCCTCTCATGCCTACCCTTCGGCCTTGCCCTGAGATAATTTGCATTTAAAATTTTTAATCTAGTATTAATTCTACACCTTTTTAAATTATTAAGTATTTTTTAATATTAAAAAAAGAGGTCCCTAGTTTGTAAATTCCCTTAGACCTGAAATGTGACTAAGTGATTGGTAAGAAGCTGCACAAAGTTACCTACCTTTTTGGCCAAATGCTAATAAATATATATCACTCATGAACATCTGCAGTCTACAGATATGAATTAGCTAAGATCATTTTATAGTTTAATACATAAATTTTTAAGTCCTATGGGTTTTCTATCATTGCTCCCTCTGTGTATACTATTATATACTGAGCCTTTGTTGATATAGCGGTGTATTTACCACTAATGAGCTATGTGTAAAAATAAGCCACTGGAGTAACTACTGATTTATTTTTATTATTTAATTTGATTACATTTTTTAAGACTGCTAAAACAGAAAACTCAAAATTTCCCATGTAAATAGAAAAAAAGTGTTTCACTCTGGTTCCTTCAAGATAGGGTGGGTCTCACACATTCTGATAGTAACAAACCGGACCGCTGATACAGCTGGAGGAAGAACAGGGGTCCCAGACAGCAGGGGGAAGGGGGAGCAGATACTAAACCCGATCCTCCTGCAGAGGAAGAGATGATAAGTAGAGCACTGCACAAGAGTCACAAGTGTCAGCAATAAGGCAGTACAGCCAGCCCTCCTGTACTGGGTCCATGCCACATCAGTTTGAAAGGGGGGGCCTAGGCACCTGTCAAGCAGGAGGGCTGGCTGTACTGCCTTATTGCTGACACTTGTGATCTTTTCTTACTCTGGCCGCACTGCAGGAGGATAGGTTTTAGTATCTGCTCCCCCTTCTCCCTGCTGTGTGGAACCCATGTGTGCCCCTTTCCCCCCACAGTGCTGCCATTTTTCATCCTCTCCTCTCCCACCGGCAGCTGCTGAGGGCACACAGGTGAGTTATTTCACTTACAGTATTGGAATTTTTTATTTATTTCTATTTACCAGTGACTTGTAGCAGAATAAATTTGGGCCCAAAGAAGTCTTTTTTTGTTTATATCACAACAAAAAAAACAAAAAAACAAAAACAGTGATGATCACTGGGGTTGAGCGAACTGTAAAGTTCGGGTTCGTACCGGACTTTTGGGTTTTTGGTACCTGGACCCGAACCTGAACAATTTACTGTATGTTCGGGTTCGGGTTCGGTGTTCGGCAATGTAATGGCGCATTTTAAAAAGCTGCAGGGCAGCCAATAAACATTTTTTAAACTTGTGTGCCCTTAGAAGCCATACTAATGGCATGGCTGTGAATGGCCAGTGCAGCATGTGACCCAGCCTCTATATAAGCTAGAGGCACATAGCACAGCACGTCACTCTGCTTTAGATAGTGTAGGGAAAGGTGGCTGCTGCTGCTGCTTTGAGGGAGAGAATGAGATAAGAGTCCTGATTCAGAAATCCAATTACCTTGCTTTTGTTGTGTGGGTGCAGTGCACAATCTTTTTATCCTGCCCTGAGCCCAGTGCCAGAGAAAAGATAACTTTTATCCGTCTGTTAGTTAGGTTGGCGTCGGTGGGCATTTTATGCAATCTCAGTGCGCCAGCACTGCATATGTTACTGTGAGATACACACTTTAGATACTGTTCTCCTATTCTGCTATTAAAAAACAAAACAATGTAGGGCAAAAAAAATATTTTTAGGCGCGTTTTCTGCATATCTGTACCTGTGAGATACACCCTTTAGATACTGTTGCTCTATTCTGCTATTCAAAAAACACCCATTTAGGGCAAGATCCTAAATTTGAGAAATATGAGGAGAATAAGGGACGTGGCCCCGGGTGTGTTGCTGCTGGTGGAGCTCCTGTTGCAGGGAGAGGACGTGGTCGATCTGTGCCAGCTACACGCACAAGTGAAACACCTTCCTCAGGTGTGAGTAGGCGACAGAGCCTGCATCGGTATTTGGTCGGGGCTAATGCGGCTCTACGAATGTTGAGGCCAGGACACGTACAGGGGATAGTAGATTGGGTTGCTGACAGTCCCTCCAGTTCCTTCACATTGTCTCCCACCTAGTCTACTGCTGAAAGATCAGAGTTGGCACCTGCAGCCGATGTCCATCATCCCCTTGCAAAACAGCCAAGCAGTCTGAGCCCCAAGTCATGCAGCAATCTCTTCTGCTTTTTGATGACTCTGTTAGCAGGGTTTCCCAGGGCCATCCACCTAGCCCTGCCCCAGAAGTGGAAGAGATTGAGTGTACCGATGCCCAACCACTTATGTTTCAAGATGAGTACATGGGAGGACCATCGCAGCATGTCTCGGATGATGAAGAAACACAGGTGCCAACTGCTGCTGCTTTTGCAATTGTGCAGACCGACAAGGAGGGCAGGGGTGAAGACTGGGTGGAAGATGATGTGGAGGATGATGAGGTCCTCGACCCCACGTGGAATCAATGTCATTGTCAGGACCTGGGCTTGAACCTGGGACCTCGTCTGTGTCTGGTGTTGACTTTTCCCACTGAGCTATCTGGGATGCTGGACAGCTCCCTGCCTGATCTGCTGGACAAACCTATCTGATCCAATGCAGGGTTGCCTTGAGTCTTGATTACTGTTGAACCTTGAACTCCTTGCTCTTCCCATGAACTTCCTATATAAGCCCTGTCTCAGCACTTCCTCTTTGCCAGGTTATTGTGCCTTCTCAGCCAGTGCCTAGCTCTTGGCGTTCCTGTTGCCATCTGTATTTTGCTTCCACCCGTGTTTGACTCTCAGGCCTGTTGTTTGACTACTCTACTGCTTGATCCCAACCTGAAGCCACTTATGATTGATCCCTTGGCTTGTTTTCTGACGACGCTGCTGTTTCATCCTTGTCTGTTATCCGCTATTGGACCCCGGCTTGCTCAAACCCTGGTGGGGCAAACCTGAGGACCGCGACCTGGTACTAGCTTGCAGCTAAATCCATCTCCACCATCCAGAGCTCTGGGGAAAACCAGCTAGTACTTAGACTCCGCACCTCAGGTGAGCCTGTGTCATTGCCAGAAGTGACTGCCTGTATGCCTGTCCTGCCACTGCTATTGCAATTGGTGTTCAAGCCCGACGCCTGATCGTGACAGTCATGCAGGTGAGCTGTGTAGTTCGGAGGAAGAGGTGGTGGTCGCACAGAGCCAACAGCACAGCAGAAGAGGGAGCAGGGTGCAAAAGCGGAGCGTCCGTCCCCTAGACAGTACGCCTGCTACTGCCCAACGCAGCAAGGGACCAAGCACACCAAAGCCAGGTCCAAGGAGTTCCCTAGTGTGGCAGTTCTTCAGACAATGTGCTGATGACAAGACACGAGTGGTTTGCACGCTGTGCAATCAGAGCCTGAAGCGAGGCATAAATGTTTTCAACCTGAGCACAACCTGCATGACCAGGCATCTAAGTGCAAATCACGAGCTGCAGTGGAGTAGACACCTCAAAAACCAAGAAAGGTCTCTGGCTCCTCCTGCTTCCTCTTCTGCTGCAGTCTCGGCCTCTTCGTCCACCTCTGTAGTAACAGTGGCACCTGCCACCCCGAAAACAGAGGATCTGCCAGCAACACTACCACCTGGGTAATCAATCATCTCCACAATGTCCCATGGAAGCGTTCAGCTCTCTATCTCCCAAACACTGGAGCGGAAGAGGAAGTACCTCCCTACCAACCCGCGATCCCTGGCCCTGAATGCCAGCATTTTAAAATTCCTGGCCTTTGAAATGCTGTCATTCCGTCTGGTGGAGACGCAGAGTTTTAAAAGCCTGATGGCATTGGCTGTCCCACAGTACGTCGTGCCCAGCCGCCACTACTTTTCCAGGAGAGCCATCCCTTCCCTGCACAACCAAGTGGGGGACAAAATCAGGTGTGCACTGCGCAACGCCATCTGTAGCAAGGTCCACCTAACTACGGATACGTGGACCAGTAAGCACGGTCAGAGACGTTATATCACCCTAACAGCACACTGGGTAAATGCAGTGGCGGCTGGGCCTGAGGCGGATAGCAGTTTGGCGCATGTCCTTCCACCACCGAGGATTGCAGGGCGCTTCAGTTTTTCTCCTGTTGCTAACTCCTCCTACTCCGCTTCCTCATCCTCTACCGCCTCCTCATCCGGTCAGCGTAACACCTTCACCACCAACTTCAGCACAGCCAGGGGTAAACGACAGCAGGCAGTTTTAAAACTTTCCTGTTTGGGGGAAAACCCCACACCGCGCAGGAGTTGTGGAGGTACATGGAACAACAGACCGATGAGTGGTTGGTGGCAGTGAGCCTCAAGCCCGGCCTGGTGGTGTGCGATAATGGGCGAAATCTTGTCGCAGCTCTGGGCCTAGCCGGTTTGACGCACATCCCTTGCCCGGCGCATTTGCTGAATTTGGTGGTGGAGAGGTTCCTTAAAAATTACCCCGATATGCCAGAGCTGCTGCAGAAAGTGCGGGCCGTCTGTGCGCACTTTCCGCGTTCTCACCCTGCTGCTGCTCGCCTGTCAGCGCTGCAGCGTAACTTTGGCCTTCCCGCTCACCGCCTCATATGTGACGTGCCCACAAGGTGGAACTCCACCTTGCACATGCTGGCCAGACTGTGCGAGCAGCAGCAGGCGATAGTGGAGTTTCAGCTGCAGCACGCACGCGTGAGTCACTCTGCGGAGCAGCACCACTTCACCACCAATAACTCGACCTCCATGCGAGACCTGTGTGCCTTGTTGCGCTGTTTTGAGTACTCCACCAATATGGCCAGTGCTAATGACGCCGTTCTCAGCGTTACTATCCCAGTTCTATGCCTTCTTGAAAAATCGCTTTGGCCGATGATGGAAGAGGATGTGGCACAGGAGGAGGAGGAGGAAGATAGATAATTTCCAAGGTTTTCTGGGCAGTCATTCACAAGTGGCTCTGAGGGTGGGTTCCTGCAGCAACAAACGCCAGGTACACAATTGTCCAGCAAGGGCACAGTTCTGAAGGATGACGAGGTGGAGGATGAGGAGGAGGAGATGGAGGAGGAGGAACCATATTCACAGCAGGGTGGCACCCATACCAGCTCATGGCCATCACTGGTGCGTGGCTGGGGGGATACAGAGGACACAGACGATACACCTCCCACAGAGGACAGCTTTTCGTTGCCTCTGGGCAGCCTGGCACACATGAGCGATTACATGCTGCAGTGTCTCCGCAACGACTGCCGAGTTGCCCACATTCTAACCGGTGCTGATTACTGGGTGGCCACGCTGCTGGATCCCCATTACAAGGACAACGTACCATCCTTAATTCCCTCACTGGAGCGTGATCGTAAGATGCGCGAGTACAAGCGCACGCTGGTAGACGCGCTGCTGGTGGCATTCCCACCTGACAGCGAGGGCACAGTGGAAGCACAAGGCGAAGACAGAGGAGGAGGAAGAGTTCGCCAACGCAGCCGGGGCACCGCCAGCACCTCAGAAGGCAGGGTTAGCATGGCCGAAATGTGGAAAAGCTTTGTCAGCACGCCACAACAACCAGCACCACCAGCTGATATGGAAAGTCTTAGCAGGAGGCAGCATTTCACCAACATGGTGGAGCAGTATGTGTGCACACGCCTACACGTACTGGATGACGGGTCTGCCCCCTTCAACTTCTGGGTTTTCAAATTGGGCACATGGCCTGAGCTTGCCCTTTACGCCTTGGAGGTGCTGGCCTGCCCTGCAGCCAGTGTATTATCTGAACGTGTATTTAGCAGGGCAAGGGGTGTTATCACAGACAACTGCAGCCGCCTGTCCAGAGCCAATGTGGACAAGCTCACGTTCATTAAAATGAACCAGGCATGGATCCCACAGGACTTGTCCGTACCTTGTGCAGAATAGACATGTATACTGGCCTTACCCAGCCATTGTTGTATTTTTGATCTTTCTCACTCTTTTGGGGTGTACCCTAATTAAAAAAAAAAAAATTAAAACAAAAAACAGTGTTGGCTACCTCGTCCTCCTCCACCGCCGCTTCCACCTACACCGCCACATCCACCGCCACCTCAACCTCCTACTCCATATGGACCACGTCCTCCTAGGTCAAGATTATTATTTTTTATTTTCATGCATTTTATGTTATTTTAAGTTATTTCCCTATCCACATTTGTTTGCAGAGCACTTGCCATGCTCTTAACAACATTTTGCTGCCATTTTCAGCCCTCTAGCCCTTTCCATTACTTTTTTAGAGCCATTTTAGTCCTCAAAAGTTCGGGTCCCCATTGACTTCAATGGGGTTCGGGGTCAAGTTCGGGTCAAGTTCGGTTCCCAAACTCGAACTTTTTTGTGAAGTTCGGCCGAACCCATCGAACCTGAACATCCAGGTGTCCGCTCAACTCTAATGGTCACCAAAAGAAAACTCAATTTGTGTGAACAAAATTATATAAATTTAATTTACTGTAGATACAGTGTTGCATGACCGCGAAAATGCCAGTTAAAGAAGGGCTGTGCTGAATAGCAAAAAATGCTCTGGTCATGGAGGGGTAGAACCTTCTGGGGGTCAAGTGTTTAAAAAGAGTTTGTGGCAATTCCATTTTAGCACTCTCACATAAAAATAAGTGGACTATGTCCCCTTATTATCTCTTGCACTACATTTCAGTTAATTAAAGTAAGATCTTCATTGGGTTTTACTCACATCAGTACAAGAAGGTTTGGATGTCCAAGCTCTGACATCAAAGTGTAGATAAAGTCCAAACTTTTTTTCCAGCATTGGGTAGAGTGGGTATTAGAACTTCGATTGGGTTCTTACTGCTGTATGGGGCTCTGTTAAAGAGCCTCAGCGGCACAGACAGAAATAATCCAAGTGACATCAGACTTGCAAAGTCAACATAAAGCCAACACTTTTTTGACAAGATTTGGTTTTACACATAGGTAAAAGTGGCCCAAAAGTCTACTTACCAGTTCAAAATAGCACTCCTGCCCCATCCAACAGAAAACTATTTTTTTTAAAGGGATCATTGGCAAAATCTAATAAAGATGAATTTAAGAAGATGTAGCTTATGAATTTCTGACTTCTATGAATTCAGAAATCTAAAAACAAAGTAGTATATTTTCCTACTGAGTGCTATCCTAGAGCACACATAGGGCCTTCATAGCAACCTTAAATAAAAATCCCCACTTGGCCCTGTAGAGTGGCTAGGGGTCACTTAGATGATAAAGATGGGTTTGGGTCCAACTGTGAACACCTTCACAACCCTTGTGGCCTTTTACTCCATGTAGACTGTTTTTTTCACCTTAATGCATCCAATGCATTAAGGTGAAAAAAACTTCTGTCACTGACCAGCCCCCCCGTTTTACTCACCTGAGCCCATTCGTTCCCACACCGGAGATGCGCAAACTCTCTCTGGCCGGGGTCCTGGATAGATTAATAGCAGCACAGCCATTGGCTCCCGCTGCTGTCAATCAAATACAATGACACGGGTGCCGGGGGCGGGGCCGAGTCCGGCATCCTGTGTCTATGGACGCAAATGCTGGACTCGGGAGCACGCCTGCACGGTAACTCCCAGGGAGAGCGCTTCTCCTAGCGGGTTTTCCGATGTGGGGAGGAGCCGCGAGTGCCATTGGGGGGACCCCAGAAGGCGAGGATCGAGGCCAGTCTGTGCAAAACTAACTGCACAGTGGAGGTAAGTATGATAAGTTTGTAATTTTAAAAAAAAAACGAGGGTTTACAACCCCTTTAATGTCACTCATTCTCCTTTGAATATTCACATATCTCTATCGAAATTACCTCACTGCTATCTTTCTCAAATTTTTATGAAGTGCTTGTCTTATCTCCTGGTTCCTCAGGCTATATATGATAGGATTCATCAATGGGGTCAACACTGTGTACAATAAAGAACTGTACTTGTTGATGTTAAGTGACATTTCATTCGATGGAGTCACATAAATAGTAATTAAGGACCCATAATATGCCCCCACAGAGATCAGGTGGGCACTACATGTTGAAAAAGATTTTTTTCTGGCAGTAGAAGATGAAATCTTGAAAATGATAATAAAAATGTAGATGTAAGTCCCGATGATAAAGGTAAGAGCACAGAATAAGACTAGGACAGAATATGTGAAGTCTACCCATTGTACGATAGACGTGTCTGATGTGGACAATTGCATAACTGGACCAAAATCACAAAAGAAGTAATCAATGTCACTGGGACCACAAAACTGAAACTGAATTATCAAAATAAATTCACTTGAAGATAGGCCCCAAGTTATTACCCAACAGCCATAACCCAACAGGAAGCAGATTCTGCGGTTCATAATTAAAATGTAATGTAAAGGATTACAAATAGCTACATATCGATCATAAGACATTACGGCAAGAAGAAAACATTGCACAAACCCAAAGATAAAATAGAAATACATTTGTATGATACAGCCAACCACAGACATTTTTCCCTTCGTCCTTATTATTATCTCTGCCATCATTGGTATAATACAAGTGGCTAGGAGAGCATCAGCGAAAGCAAGATGCTGGAGAAAGATGAACATTGGAATTTTGAGGTTATTATTGGTTGACACTAGAAGGATAATTAAAAGGTTTCCAGTTACTATTGCAACGTAAAATAAAAGTAGAGCAAAGGAGAATAGAAGTTTGAAGTTGCCTAGACCTTGTACTCCAAGAAGATGGATTTCTGAAACTTTTGTTTGATTGTCTTCACACATCTTAAAAGCCAAGAGGTTGACCTATCAGGTAGGAGAGTGAAATATTGAATCATATAAAAAGGAGAAACGTCAAAGCAGCAAGTATCAAATATTTTCATATGTGTGTCTGAAAGTCCACCCAATCTTCCATTAAGCTAAATTATGAAATGCTAACTTAAAATCAGCTTCTTACTGTTGAGGTCTTCCACTCCATTTTGTCCTCTGGTGTCCATTTTAACCAGTGTTCAATTTATATTGTATATTGTGTAAATTGTGATTGCATTCTACAGTGGTGGCTATACTCCCAGAAAATTACTAACTGCCAAGCTGCAAAATTAACTTTTGTTATTTATTATTTATTTATTTTTCTTTGTTTTATGTGATCACAGTACAGGGTAAAAAAAATAAAAAATCAACATTCAAAGACTACAAAGCTTGTAGTAACAGATGCATTTCAATCACAGTCAAAATTAAAGTGGAGTTCCGCCAATTTTTTTAATTTTAAAAGTCTGCAGCTTCAAACACTTACCTGTCCAGGGCGCCTGCGATGTCTGCACCCGCAGCCGATCTCGGGTGCTGCCGCCGCCATCTTCGGTAAGGGCATCAGGAAGTGAAAACCTTGTGGCTTTACTTCCTGGTTCCCTACTGATCATGCGCGACTCGTGCTGCGCGACGCCACTGGTCCCGACCTGTGTGTCTCCCAGAAGACAGCGGGGGGACGAAGAAGGCGCCGGAAGTGGCGTAGATACCTGCGGTTGGCTTGGGTATCTATGCTTGAAAGTGGGAGCAAAATACCTGGATTAGATAGGTATCTGCTGCCCCCTCCCCCCTGAAAGGTGCCAAATGTGACACCGGAGGGGGGGGGGTTCAGAAAAGCTGAAGTTCCATTTTTGGGTGTAACTCCGCTTTAAATTAGCATGTCTGCCAATTATGATATACAGACTGGCAGAAAAAGGTTATCTGATAAGGTGTTTATGCTGATTTTTCAATTAATTTGAACAGAGTAAACCCGGGACATAAACATTTAAGAAGGCAAATATGAAAATAATAATAGGGGGGAAGTTAGAAAAGGGTAGGAAGCAGAAGGGGGACAAGGAAAAAATGAATTCCAGTAAGTGGATGGGGGGTATAGGAGAGGAGAAACTAGGAATGGAGTCGGGGTGGGGGGGGATATGAAGAAAGGAGATAGAACGGGGATAAAGTGGGGGGCCCTCTCCCTATCTGAAAAGTATAACCAGGCAAATTCAAAGGGAGTTTCCATAAAACGTCCAGGGTGTCCAAATTTTTAAATGCATTTCAGATTGGTGTTTGGAAGAAGCAGATAATCAGAATCAGTGTTCTATAGTTGGTGGATCATGAGCGAACAATAGACAGAAATTGAATTGTCAAAAATCTTGGTTAGCGTTGGCGCCAGACGCTAACCTGGAATACGATTGCGATAGGGCGTGTCTGACTGAGACCGCTTCTTTGCAGAGTTTTTTATATGGATTTAGGGATCTTACATTTTCATAAATTGGCGAAAGGAATTTTAAACAGGAGCCTGGTTGCAGGCAGCAGAAAAAAGTCTGTGCCAAAAGAGATTTGGATATGTGCAATGGTCATGAGTTTATTTTGTTGAAAGAAATGACATTACCTTGGCATAGAGAGTACAAACTATGTGAAAGCAGGTTCAAGACAAGTATTGGTATCAGTGGGCTAGGGTGCAGTGAAAGTGAAGTAGTCTTGAAAATGGTTTTGACAATCCTGATAGTGGGGCCTGTAAGGTGGTGTGACAGCCTTCGCCCACTCAGAGCAGGTATGCAGTCTATTCAGGCCAGGCCATTTAAAGTGGTTGTAAACTCACTTTAAAAAAAAAAAAAGAAACGCCACCTGCAAGACAAAAGGCATAATGAGCTAGTATGCATAGATCGAAGATCTCACCTCAGATCGAAGCACCCGCAGCCGTCCTCATACACCACTCCGGCGGCCGACATCTCTCCCGGGGGTTACTTCCGGGTATCGCGGCTCCGGTGCTGTGATTGGCCAGAGCCACGATTACGTCACTCTCGTGCATGCATGCGGGAGCCGCCGGTCACGATCGCCATTTCTAAAGTGCACCTGCGCCGTAGACATCGGCGCTCGTCATTATTGTAAATATCTCCTAAACTTTGAGGTTTAGGAGATATTTTGAGCACCTACAGGTAAGCCTTAATCTAGGCTTACCTGTAGGTAAAAGTGGTTGTAAGGGTTTACAACCACTTTGAAGGGAGTGGAATTCATCTGTTCTAAATCTATCCAAGGTTTGACCCCTTTTAGAGCACACCAATCTATTAGTCTCATTAACCACTTAAGCCCCGGACCATTTCGGGCCATTAGGACCAAGCCTGTTTTTGGGATTCGGCACTGCGCTGCTTTAACTGTAAATTGTGCGGACATGCAATGTTGTACCCAAATGAAATTTGCGTCCTTTTCTTCCCACAAATAGAGCTTTCTTTTAATGGTATTTGATTGCCTCTGCGATTTTTATTTTTTGCGATATAAACAGAAAAAGACCGAAAATTTAGAAAAAAAATGATATTTTCTACTTTTTGTTATAAGAAAAATCGAATAAACTCAATTTTAGTCATACATTTAGGCCAAAATGTATTCAGCCACATGTCTTTAGTAAAAAAAATGTCAATAAGCGTATATTTATTGGTTTGCGCAAAAGTTATAGCGTTTACAAACTAGGGTACATTTTCTGAAATTTACACAGCTTTAAATTTATGACTGCCTATCTCATTTCTTGAGGTGCTAAAATGGCAGGGCAGTACAAAACCCCCCCAAATGACCCCATTTTGGAAAGTAGACACCCCAAGGAAATTGCTGAGAGGCATGTTGAGCCCATTGAATATTTTTTTTTTTGTCCCAAGTGATTGAATAATGACAAAAAAAAAAAAAAATTACAAAAAGTTGTCACTAAATGATATATTGCTCACACATGCCATGGTTATATGTGGAATTGCACCCCAAAATACATTCTGCTGCTTCTCCTGAGTACGGGGATACCACATGTGTGGGACTTTTTAGGAGCCTAGCCACGTACGGGACCCCGGAAACCAAGCACCGCCTTCAGGATTTCTAAGGGCGCAAATTTTTGATTTCACTCCTCACTACCTATCACAGTTTCGAAGGCCATAAAATGCCAAAATAGCACAAAACCCCCCCAAATGACCCCATTTTGGAAAGTAGACACCCCAAGCTATTTACTGAGAGGCATGTTCAGTCCATGGAATATTTTATATTTTGCCACAAGTTGCGGGAATATGACAAACTTTTTTTTTTTTGCACAAAGTTGTCACTAAATGATATATTGCTCACACATGCCATGGGCATATGTGAAATTACACCCCAAAATACATTCTGCTGCTTCTCCTGAGTACGGGGATACCACATGTGTGGGACTTTTTGGGAGCCTAGCCGCGTACGGGACCCCAAAAACCAAGCACCGCCTTCAAGGTTTCTAAGGGCATAAATTTTTGATTTCACTCCTCACTACCTATCACAGTTTTGAAGGCCATAAAATGCCAAGATGGCACAAAACCCCCCCAAATGACCCCATTTTGGAAAGTAGACACCCCAAGCTATTTGCTGAGAGGCATGTTGACCCCATTGAATATTTTTTTTTTTTGTCCCAAATGATTGAATAATGACAAAAAGAAATAAAAAAATGTACAAAAAGTTGTCACTAAATGATATATTGCTCACACATGCCATGGTTATATGTGGAATTGCACCCCAAAATACATTCTGCTGCTTTTCCTGAGTACGGGGATACCACATGTGTGGGACTTTTTGGGAGCCTAGCCGCGTACAGGGCCCCAAAAACCAAACACCGCCTTCAGGATTTCTAAGGGCGTAAATTTTTGATTTCACTCCTCACTACCTATCACAGTTTCGAGGCCATAAAATGCCAAAATAGCACAAACCCCCCCCAAATTACCCCATTTTGGAAAGTAGACACCCCAAGCTATTTGCTGAGAGGCATGTTGAGTCCATGGAATATTTTATATTTTGCCACAGGTTGCGGGAATATGACAAACTGTTTTTTTTTTGCACAAAGTTGTCACTAAATGATATATTGCTCACACATGCCATGGGCATATGTGAAATTACACCCCAAAATACATTCTGCTGCTTCTCCTGAGTACGGGGATACCACATGTGTGGGACTTTTTGGGAGCCTAGCCGCGTACGGGACCCCAAAAACCAAGCACCGCCTTCAAGGTTTCTAAGGGCATAAATTTTTGATTTCGCTCCTCACTACCTATCACAGTTTTGAAGGCCATAAAATGCCAAGATGGCACAAAACCCCCCCAAATGACCCCATTTTGGAAAGTAGACACCCCAAGCTATTTGCTGAGAGGCATGTTGAGCCCATTGAATATTTTTTTTTTGTCCCAAATGATTGAATAATGACAAAAAGAAAAAAAAAATGTACAAAAAGTTGTCACTAAATGATATATTGCTCACACATGCCATGGTTATATGTGAAATTACACCCCAAAATACATTCTGCTGCTTCTCCTGAGTACGGGGATACCACATGTGTGGGACTTTTTGGGAGCCTAGCCGCGTACGGGACCCCAAAAACCAAGCACCGCCTTCAAGGTTTCTAAGGGCATAAATTTTTGATTTCACTCCTCACTACCTATCACAGTTTTGAAGGCCATAAAATGTCAAAATAGCCCAAAACCCCCACAAATGACCCCATTTTGGAAAGTAGACACCCCAAGCTATTTGCTGAGAGGCATGGTGAGTATTTTACAGCTCTCATTTGTTTTTGAAAATTAAGAAAGACATTTTTTTTTCTTTTTTTTTTTCTTTTTTTACATTTTCAAAACTTTGTGACAAAAAGCGAGATCTGCAAAATACTCAACATACCTCTCAGCAAATAGCTTGGGGTGTCTACTTTCCAAAATGGGGTCATTTGGGGGGGTTTTGTGCCATCTGGGCATTCCATGGCCTCCGAAACTGTGATAGGCAGTGAGGAGTGAAATCAAAAATTTACACCCATAGAAATCCTGAAGGCGGTGCTTGGTTTTTGGGGTCCCGTACGCGACTAGGCTCCCAAAAAGTCCCACACATGTGGTATCCCCGTACTCAGGAGAAGCAACAGAATGTATTTTGGGGTGTAATTCCACATATGCCCATGGCATGTTTGAGCAATATATAATTTAGTGACAACTTTTTGTAAATTTTTTTTTTTTTTGGTCATTATTCAATCACTTGGGACAAAAAAAAATATTCAATGGGCTCAACATGCCTCTCAGCAAATAGCTTGAGGTGTCTACTTTACAAAATGGGGTCATTTGGGGGGGTTTTGAACTGTCCTGGCATTTTATGCACAACATTAGGAAGCTTATGTCACACATCATCCACTCTTCTAACCACTTGAAGACAAAGCCCTTTCTGACACTTTTTGTTTACATGAAAGAAAATTTTTTTTTGCAAGAAAATTATGTTGAACCCCCAAACATTATATATTTTTTAAAGCAAAGGCCCTACAGATTAAAATAGTGGGTGTTGCATTTTTTTTTCCACACAGTATTTGCGCAGCGATTTTTCAAACGCATTTTTTGGGGGAAAAACACACTTTTTTTATTTTTAATGCACTAAAAAACACTATATTGCCCAAATGTTTGATGAAATAAAAAAGATGATCATAGGCCGAGTACATGGATACCAAACACGACATGCTTTAAAATTGCGCACAAACGCGCAGCGGCGACAAAACTACATTCATTTTTAAAAGCATTTAAAAGCCTTTACAGGTTACCACGTTAGATTTACAGAGGAGGTCTACTGCTAAAATGACTGCCCTCGATCTGACCTTCGCGGTGATACCTCACATGCATGATGCAATTGCTGTTTACATATGACGCTAGACCGACGCTTGCGTTCGCCTTTGCGCAATAGCAGGGGGGGACAGCGGTGCTTTTTTTTTTTTTTTTTTTTTTTTTATTATTTATTTGGCTTTTTTATTTTATTTTTAAACTGTGCCTTCCATATTTTATTTTTTTACCATTTTTATCGTTATCTCAGGGAATGTAAATATCCCCTATGATAGCAATAGGTAGTGACAGGTACTCTTTTTTTGAAAAAAATTGGGGGGTTAGACCCTAGATCTTTCCTCTGCCCTCAAAGCATCTGACCACACCAAGATCGGTGTGATAAAATGCTTTCCCAATTTCCCAATGGCGCTTTTTATATCCGGGGGGGGGACATTCCCTCCCACTGCTTGTAAAAGCAGTCTAGAGGCTAATTATCTGCTAGAATTGCTTTTACATGAAAGCCGGCTGCTGGCTGAAAAGAATGATACCAAGATGATACCTAAACCCGCAGGCATCATTCTGGTATAAACATTCAAAGTCCAGCAACATACCAGTACGTTGCTGGTCCTTGTTGGACATGTATTGTAATCTTTTTTTTCATACAGCCTATTGGCTGAACGAAAAAAAGAGATTGATTGGTGGGTATGCCCACCATGAGAATACCTCCCTTCATCCACCCACTTCTAATGATGGGCATATATGCCGAAGCATGGGGGCATCCTCCCGCAAAAAAGTTATGCCGCGTACACACGGTCAAGCCTTCGTCGGAATTTCGACCGTATGTACGCGGCATAAAAGGTTATGCCGCGTACACACGGTCGGACTTTTCCACGGATAAGCCTCCGTTGGAATTTCGACCGTATATACGCGGCATTAGGAGCAAAATCGCTCCTCCGCCCCTGCTGCCCCCATGCTTCGGCATATATGCTCTTTTTTTTAACTGTGGTGGTGAAATCACCTCCTACAGCGTTGGAGTCACGGCTTTATGTATCGTGGGAGCAAACGCTGTTGCTGTCAAGATAAATAGATCCGCGCTGCAACTGAATGGCGTACCTGCTAAGCAAATGGTGGTTAACATTAAAACAAAGTAACATTACAGTACAACAGTAGGACCTTACCATGCCATACCTGCAAAGCAAATACCAAAACAAAACCTAGTAAAAAATAAAAAAATTTTTTAACGCAACCTGTGCCTAAAATATATATATGCCGAAGCATGGGGGCATCCTCCCGCAAAAAAGTTATGCCGCGTACACACGGTCGGAATTTCGACCGTATGTACGCGGCATTAGGAGCAAAATCGCTCCTCCGCCCCTGCTGCCCCCATGCTTCGGCATATATGCTCTTTTTTTTTAACTGTGGTGGTGAAATCACCTCCTACAGCGTTGGAGTCACGGCTTTATGTATCGTGGGAGCAAACGCTGTTGCTGTCAAGATAAATAGATCCGCGCTGCAACTGAATGGCGTACCTGCTAAGCAAATGGTGGTTAACATTAAAACAAAGTAACATTACAGTACAACAGTAAGACCTTACCATGCCATACCTGCAAAGCAAATACCAAAACAAAACCTAGTAAAAAATAAAAAAATGTTTTAACGCAACCTGTGCCTAAAATATATATATGCCGAAGCATGGGGGCATCCTCCCGCAAAAAAGTTATGCCGCGTACACACGGTCGGAATTTCGACCGTATGTACGCGGCATTAGGAGCAAAATCGCTCCTCCGCCCCTGCTGCCCCCATGCTTCGGCATATATGCTCTTTTTTTTAACTGTGGTGGTGAAATCACCTCCTACAGCACTGGAGTCACGGCTTTATGTATCGTGGGAGCAAACGCTGTTGCTGTCAAGATAAATAATTCCGCGCTGCAGTTGAATGGCGCACCTGAAAACAAAAAATTACATACCTGAAAAGCAAGCATGATAAAACATTGCAGAATAGAATACAGTAAAAAAGAGCAGAACAATAGAGAGAAAATAGAGAGAGAGAGAACAATAAAACGACAACTATTTTTGGTTTTTTTATTTTATATTTTTTTTGTGTTTTGTTTTTTACGTTTTTTTTTTCTTTTTTACACTTTTTTTTGTAACTTTACAACTGTAATGGTTCGGGTCTCTCAAAATGTAATGGCATCTTGGGAGACCCTGTGTAAGTGTGTCCTAGTCTGTGAAATGCTGTACCCTACGCTAAAACTTCACTTTTGAGTGGTAGCGTTCAAAACATTCACCTTGGCAAAGACCAGGCTTGTCAGGACAGAGTGGACAAAAACTACGGGTGTCACGCCTAAATCCGCGCTTGCTACAGACACGACATCTTTTTTGGGGGTGGCTTTGGGTAGGGGTACTCGGGAGGACATACGAATAATGCCTCTCATGCAGCCGGCTTACTGCATTTGGTTGGGGATGGTGAGGTGCAGAACCGCCTGGATACAGGAGTTCTGTGACTATCTCATTCTGGAATTTTAGAAGAGATAACGTCCCGCCTGAAGCTCTGTATAGCACATGAGCGTTCAGCAAAGCCAATTGGAATAATGATAGAGACACTTTTTTGTACCAGCGTCTCGCCTTACGGTCAATTAGATACGGCGCCATCAACTGGTCGTTGAGGTCCACCCCTCCCATATTTTGGTTATATTCGTGGACACAGAGGGGTTTCTCCACAACACCAGTCGCCGTACGAATTTGGACTGTCGTGTCTGCATGAAGGGAGGTAAGAAGGAAAACATTCTTATTGTCCCTCCACTTCATAGCGAGCAAGTTATTACACTTCAAGCAGGCTCTCTCCCCCAGCCTAAGACGGGCATCTACAAGCCGCTGGGGAAAGCCCCGGCGATTAGGTCGCACGGTGCCACATGCTCCAATCTTATGATCAAACAAGTGACTAAACAGTGGCACGCTCGTGTAATAATTGTCCACATACAAGTGGTACCCCTTTCCGAATAAGGGTGACACCAAGTTCCACACTATCTTGCCAGCGCTCCCTAAGTAATCCGGGCAGTTGACCGACTCAATCTGACTGTCTTTTCCCTCATAAACCGTAAAGTTCACTACATAGCCTGTTGCCCTGTCACAGAACTTGTAGAGCTTGACCCCGTATCTGGCACGCTTGCTGGGAAGGTACTGCTTGAAAGACAAGCGGCCAGAAAATTTAATCAGGGACTCATCAACGCAGACAACTTGATCGGGAGTAAACAAGGCTGCAAAACGTTTGTTGAAGTGGTTTATGAGGGGCCGAATTTTATAGAGCCGGTCGTATTCAGGGTCCCCACGTGGACAACAAAGTTCATTGTCGTTGAAGTGCATGAACCGCAAAATCTGCTCGTATCGTGCCCTGGACATGGAGGCAGAGAACACGGGCATGTGGTCAATTGGGTGCGTGGACCAATAAGCACGCAATGACGGAAATTTATGTGTGCCCATGTTGAGGGAAAGGCCCAGAAAGGTCTTAAATTCGGAAACCGTAATTGGTTTCCAATTTCTGGCAATTTTAGGCAACTGGGGGTTAGCGGCGATAAATTGACCAGCATATAAATTACTCTGGTCCACAATAGATCTATAGAGATCTTCCGTGAAAAACAGCGAATAAAAATCGATTGGCATAAAATCAGCTGTTTCCACCTGAATACCGGGTTGGGCAGTGAATGGGGGAAGTACGGGTTCTGCAGAAGTGGTGGGGACCCAATCAGGATAGGCGAATTCTGCAGGAAGGGCAGTATGGGCACGACGGGCCTGCCTTTGTCTTCTTGGTGGCAGCGGGACACTACTTGTGCTTGCCACCTCGCCAGCTTGAACTGCACTTATGGGACTCGCCACGTCACCAAGTGTTACTGCAGTGCTGGATGTACGTCCAGGCTGTACTAGGCCGCTGGTGCTTGCCAGTTCACCAGAAGGAATAGCGGCGCTAGTACTACTCTGCTCCATGATACGAGAGACCTGCGGTTCTTGCTCCTCAACAACCTCAGAAGATCGGGATCGGGTACGCCTGACCTTAGCAGGGACCTCAACTTCGTCGTCAGAGCTATCTGACGTGGGGCCGCTGACGTCACTGTCTTCTACGGGAAGATATTCTGAGCCTGAATCTGACAGATACGTGACCTCCTCTTCACTATCTGTCATGCTCAGAATCTCGTAGGCCTCTTTACTAGTGTACCTTCGTCTTGCCATTTTGGGCTCTAAATTTAGGGGTACACTAGTAAGATTCACAGGAAAAAAAGCACCTGACTGTCGTCAGCACATATATCAAACGCTACAAAAAAACTGTTAGCGATCGCAGGGATCAGGCCTGTCTCTGCGAACGCTGCAGTTATGTGTGTTGTGTTTGGTAAGTGACAGTGATCGATCGATACTGCACTTGGGTGGGCTGGGCTGGGCGGAGGGGCTAAACGCAGGTACTAGCAGGTATCTGGGCTGATCCCGCTAACACTGCGTTTTTGGGAACCCTAAACCGCTGGGGATGCTAGTATAGATCTGATCAGATACTATACCACTAAGGGGGGTGTATGCTTTGCGCGTGGGTGTTAGCGTTACTGGCACTAACCTAACACTGCCTGGGGCGACGCAGACCCTCTCTGGCGCTAAAACCTAATTGATCTCACCCGCCGGGCGATCAGGGGGGTTAAACCTTTATTGGGTTATATACGGCGGGTGCCCTGATGCTATAAAAAGCAAACTAATCAACCAGCGTCACCCGTAACCTTTATATGGTGATCACTGGTGAAAGGGTTAACTAGGGGCAATCAGGGGGTTAAAACCTTTATTAGGTTAAATATGGGGGTACCTGACACCAATAAAAACCTGCGGCGAACCTAAAAAAAAAATAACTGCCTATCTAAAACACCAGCGACACGAATACAGCGATCGGAAAAACAATCGCTTAGTGACGCTGAAGTTAGGGGGTGAAAGGGTTACCTGGGGGGTGATCAAGGGGTTAAACCTTTATTAGGGGGGGTTAGGGGGCTACCCTGGACCTAAAGGGGCCTAATCCTAACTGCCTTGCAACTTTTTACAATCACAGATGACACTAAATGCAGTGATCAGTAAAATAAATGATCACTGCAATCAGTGACACTGTGATTGGGGGCTTTGGGGTGATCTGGGGGGTGATCTGGGGGTGACTGGGGGGTGATTTGTGTGCCTATGTGTACCTACGTGTCAGTGGACTGTTGGAGCACTAACCTCTGTCTTCACTCCTCGGCGCCGGGAACGAAAAGACCGCGGCGAGGGAGATGACATCACTTCCTCCAGCCTGTGTTTACATCACATGGCGGAGGAAGCAATTTCATTGGCCGGGAGCGATCGCGAGGGGGGGGGCGGAATCGAGCGGCCGCCCCCTCATGCCTGATCGCTCCCGAACACTTAACGGCCGCTCACTGCAGTGAAGGGGGTCCGGATGGACCCCCCAACTGCACAAAGGCGATCACGTAGATCTACGTGATTCTGCCTGTCTGTGCCATTCTGCCGACGTAAATCGGCGGTGGGCGGTCGTTAAGTGGTTAAACGAACTGCGACGTGATATTTGATTGGGTTTGGGAAATCAATCCCACCACATGATTTCAGTAGGGTCAGGACAGTTCTATTTATTCTGGCTTTCTTTCTGCCCCAAAGATATTGGAGAAAACAGACCCTCAAATCTTTCATGAATTTCCATGGCATCAACACTGGTAGAGTCTGTAATAGATATAGGGCACAAGGTAAAGTTTTAATTTTCAGGACGCTATTACGTCCAAATCAGGAGAATTCTGCCTGGTTGCAGCTATGGAGGTTGGCCTTTATTCTTTTGGCTAATGGGTAAAAATTTGTCCAATTTATAGACTTCATTTTGTAATAATATAGGGCTTCATATGTCTCCAATTTTTGTAATAGGCCTGGTAGGGTATTGTGGGGATCAGAAATAAAGAAAGGTAAGCCATTCGCATATGCTGCAACTTTTTTGGGCAAGTTTAGTGGTTATAAGGAGTTTGATCTCAGGATTCTTTCTGATGCCGCATACACATAACTGTTTTTCATGGTGAGAAAACTGCCATTTTTTAGATTTGTCGTGAAAACCGGTCGTGTGTATGCTCCATAGCAGTTTTCTCGACGAGTAAACTGCCCGCAAAAAAACTAGAACTTGCTCTATTTTTTCTCGTTGCTTTTCCCGTCTTTTTTCTCATCACGAAAACCGCTAGTGTGTATGCTTTTCCGAGGGGGAAAAAACGCGCATGCTCAGAATCAAGTATGAGACGGGAGCGCTCGTTCTGGTAAAACTAGCGTTCGTAATGGAGATCGCACATTCGTCACGCTGTAACAGACTGAAAAGCACGAGGCTGAAAAGCGCGAATCGTCTCTCACCAAACTTTGCTAACATGAGGATCAGCAAAAGCAGCCCAAAGGGTGGCGCCAGTCGAATGGAACTTCCCCTTTATAGTGCCATCATACGTGTTGTCGTACGTGTTGTACGTCACCGCGCTTTGCTCAAGCGTTTTTTTTCCTGAACGTGTGTATGCAAGGCAAGCTTGAGAAGAATCACGACAAATCACCTTGAGAAAAACATTGGTTTTTTTGCATGACAGGAAAAACGGTCGTGTGTACACGGCATGATAGTACGCAGGAATGCTTTCAGTGACAATATAATATATTTAAATATAAAATATATATGTGTCTTGTTAGAAAGACACAATGAAGGGTTAGGTCTAATTATATAATACGTTTTTTTAGGTTTAATAATTTTAGTATTGGATCTATATTTATTTGCCCACTGTCATTTGTTTTTTAGGGTTGTATCTTTGCAAAAAGTTTTTTATGATGTATGAACACAGAGTATAAGGTTTATATTGCAGATATTGGTGATTGTAAGACCCATATCCAAAATTATGTTGTACTTAAATAACCCCGTAACAATGTATGTTATATGCTGCTTGCAGAATTGATCAGAGCGGCTGATATCGGTACGTGTGGGGAAGCTGCATTGCAAGTTATAGTGCAGGCTAACCCTCCACTGCCGAGTCCGCCATCTGTTCAACTCAGCCTGATGCTGGCCCTCAGTTAGGTTGGATGTGGAGACCTGCGCAGCCGTAAGTGGTTATTTACTGTGATCTTTGCTCGGGTATATAAATGAGCAGGCATGTCGTATGGCCACACCCTCAGATGATGTCGTGAATGATGAAACGCGTCAGGGTGGAGCCATACGACGAGCGTAGTGACATCAGCAAGTTCGGGAACACGACAGGAAACCTCCGCAGGTCAGACGAGCTGAGTGTGGTAGGAGACGCTGTTTTAAATGGTATTAAAAGTTGTCAAAAACTAGACTACACTATGTCCGAAATCCCTTCTTCCATCTGAATAACTGAGAGATTATAATGGCTGGCACAGATTGACTTGGGAAAGGAGACACCTGTGGAGACAGCTTAACATCTTGTGATTTATGCGCAGTGACTAAGCTCTTTCTGGTAAAAGTTTTTTCAAGAGGGAGTTTCTCTGCATGCCCCTCCTCTTTTCTCCCTGCACGTGTGAAGGTGTTATTTTTGGTGTCAGCATTATCAACATATGTGACCGCTAAGGACTGATTTTGATAACCAACCGAGAAACTGTTTATGGACTATACAGAATGTGTATATACTGATCAGATTCCTCATGTTATGTGAATAGTTATATGTACTGTATAGCGCTGCCTGGGTCTACTTGACTTTATTGTTTTAATTTATTTTTACTGGCTTTTTTTAGAGCTTGTTTTTAGGCAGAAGCTGTAGCCATTATTTTGGCTGAGTTAATTAATTAACAAAGGTAATTTCACTACTTATTTGGGAGTGGGCCGATTTTCTCTCTGAGTGTATAGATAAAAAAAAAAATATATATATATATATATATATATATATATACATATTTGTTTTTTCTTGAACCACGTGGGTAGCGTTTAGTACATGTTGGGAGTTGTCCCTTGCCTCCCTGTCAGAAACAAAACTTGATTGATCTGGGTGTACAAGGAGAAGAATATGAGGTAGCAAATGCCTGGTTAGGATTCTAGTAAAGGTTTTGGGGTCTACATTCAGTAGAGATATAAGACTATAACTCTGGCACAGCTGGGGGTCTTTACCCTCCTTGGGTATGACTGTAATAATTGCCCGTAAGGTATCTTTCGGGAATGTCATCTCCTTTAAGAAACTTTTGTTCTATCTTGTTTTAGGAAGGCAAACATATCCCAAATCAAGAATACAGTTGATATTACAAATTCAACACAAAAAAGTTTTTATTTTTAAAATTTATGATGGATGGTGGTATCACCCCGTGTTCTTCCCCTTGTTGTTGAAAGCACAGTCACCTGTAACCTGCATAATGGGTTCTTTACTGTTAGAGCTTTAAGGATGTGGAACTCCCTTCCACAGTTGGTGGTGTGTAGGTAAATTTTAAAACAACTTTTAGATTTGTTTCTTAGCAAGCTCAATGTACAGGTATATGGAAAGTGGTAGTGACATACACACTCACAAGCCTAGTACACACGACCGAGAATCTCATGGTAAAAAAAAACGTAGTTTTTCTCGACGAGATTCCTGTCAAGCTTGACAGGATTCTTGTCAAGCTTTCCTTGCATACACACTGTCAATTCCAAATCTCGTTGTTGTAAAGCGTGGTCACGTACAACGCGTACAACGGCAGTATAAAGGGGAAGTTCGATTTCAATGGCGCCACCCCTTGGGCTGCTTTTGCTGATCTTGTGTTACCGCGTGTTAGTAAAAGTTTGGGAAGAGACGATTTGCGCTTTTCAGTCTTCGTGCTTTTCAGTCCGTTACAGCGTGACGAATGTGCTATCTCCATTACGAACGCTAGTTTTACCAGAAGGAGCGCTCCCGTCTCATACTTGATTCTGAGCATGCGCAATTTTTTAAGACTCGGAAAATCATACACACGACCGGCGAGAAAAACGAGAATCCTGACGAGAAAATAGAGAGCAGGGTTCTCTATTTTTCTCATCGAGATTCCCGGCAGTTTTCTCGACGAAAAACCATACACACGGACGGTTTTCTCGGCAAGAAAGCTCTCCCAACAGTTTTCTTGTCGTTTCTTGATGAGAAAACCGGTCGTGTGTACGAGGCAACACACTCACGATGAACAGGATAAACTGGTGTTATTTATTCAATCTTACAAACTATGTAACTTTTACTTCAATGATAGTAATCTGATAAGTATGGCAACATTAGCACATAGTATGAGATAATCTGCTAAAGAAAGGAGCATAAATGCATAAAAGATCCCGATTCAATGAGATATACTCTAAAATGTCAGGCTAATCAAAGTAAGAATTGGCGATTAGTTGAAATTAATTAATAAAACGTAATAAGAAAATGTGAGATAGGTTTTAAAAATATTTATCTGATATATGAATTTAAAAAATTGGGGAAAAAAAATGAGGTAAGAAGCATTCTCTTCTACAGCCCAAAAAGAATGGAAAAATGGCCAGCATGCACAAAAGGGCCCTGTCTTCTGTTTGATTGCGGTATACATTTTAAAAAAAAAATGGCTCCCTGCAAACAATCTTCATTTTGAATGATTCTTCGGGTGAATGATTTGTTTTTGTTTCTGTACAAAGTTTTGGCCTGTACCTGAAACTGTAAAATTATTTTGCTGCAATGGTGTATCGTTTGTACATGTGTTAGTTTTTTATTGAAATATGGACTATAATATTTTCATTATAATTATTGTGATTATTTCTTTAATTATTTTTTTTATTTTTTATTTCATTTATTATTATGTTGTTATTAAGGTAAGGGCTTTAGCTTTTAAAATTAACTTTTTTTCCTTACCTGATGGTGTGGGTGTTACAACTGGAAACAAATTATTTAGACTGGTGATATCAAAATTAAACTTGATGGTCTCAAATTGTGTTATACCGCGTACACACAATCGTTTTTAATGTCATTGAAACAAATTGCATTTTTCTCGACGTGATTTTTTGTGTTTCCTCTCAAGCCTGCCTTGCCTACACACTATCGTGGAAAAAAGTGTTTGAGTAAAGCGCGGTGACGTACAACACATACAACGGCACTATAAAGGGGAAGTTCTATTCGGATGGCGCCACCCTTCATGTTAGTAAAGTTTGGTGAGAGACGATTCGCGCTTTTCAGCCTCGTGCTTTTCAGTCCGTTACAGCGTGACGAATGTGCTATCTCCATTACGAACGCTAGTTTTACCAGAACGAGCGCTCCCGTCTCATACTTGATTCTGAGCATGCGCGTTTTTTTTTACGTCGTTAAAACCCACACTCGGTCTTTTTTCATGACGAGAAAAACGACGATGTAAAAAACTACGAGAAAAATTAGAGCATGCTCCAATTTTTCTCGTCGTGATTCTCAGCGTTTTTCTCATCGGGAAAAATGCTCTGAAGCCCACACACGATCATTTTTAATGACCATTTTAAAAAATTTCATTTTTCTCGTCATTAAAAACGATTGTGTGTACGCGGCATTAGGAGAGGAGTCAGCAAGGTCTATGAAGAGAAGCACAGTATTCCTACCATACAGCATGGATGTGGATCTCTGCTGTTTTTGGGTTATGTGAGCTACAACGACACAGGTAAATAAGTCACAACCGATGTCAAGATGTATGTAGCATAATATCAGAAAGATTGGAGGTAAATTTCTATCCAGAAGATACACATGGGACACACTTATGTTGCGTACACACGGTCGGAATTTCCGACAACAAATGTTCGATGAGAGCTTTTAGTCGGAAATTCCGACCGTGTTTAGGTTTCATCCAACAACAAATGTTTGAGAGCATGTTCTCTATTTTTCCGAGGGCAAAAGTTCTTGTCGGAAATTCCGACCGTGTGTAGCCATTTCCGACGCACAAAAGTGCTGTGCATGTTCGGAATCAATTCGACGCATGCTCGGAATCATTGTACTTAATTTTTCTCGGCTCGTCGTAGTGTTGTACGTCTCCGTGTTCTTGACCATCGGAATTTCTGAGCAACATTTGTGCGACCGTGTGTGTCAAGACAAGTTTGAGCCAACATCCGACTGAAAAAAAACACGGTTTTGTTGTCGAAAATTCCGATCGTGTGTAGGCGGCATTAGACTTTCCAACATAACGGTGTAACTAGGAACACATCTGTATCTTTACAGAGAACAATGAACCATTTACATTGCTCTCTTCCCAAGAATATCCTACAGACCATGTGGTATTATTGCCCACAGCTCACTCTATGCCCAGTGTCTGACAGGGGCCATTTAACCAACATGTGTTTCTTTCGATGTTGGAAAGAAGTTCACTAAACCAAAGGAAAACATATTATTCTCACTCAAGTTATGCCGCGTACACACAACTGTTTTTCGTGATGAGAAAAATTCAATTTTTTAGATTGGTCGTGAAAAACGGTCGTGTGTATGCTCCATAGCATTTTTCTCGACGAGAAAACTGCCTGAAAAAAAATTAGAACCTGCTCTATTTTTTTCTCATCGTGAAAAACGGTCGTGTGTACGCTTTTATGAGGGGAAAAAAACGCACATGCTCACAATCAAGTATGAGACGGGAGCGCTCGTTCTGGTAAAACTAGCGTTCAGAATGGAGATAGCACTTTCGTCACGCTGTAACGGACTGAAGAGCACGAGGCTGAAAAGCGCAAATCGTCTCTCACCAAACTTTACTAATACGAGGATCAGAAAATGCAGCCCAAAGGGTGGCGCCATTCGAATGGAACTTCCCCTTTATAGTGCGGTCGTACAAGTTGTACGTCACCGCGCTTTGCTCGAGCGTTTTTTTTTTCATGAACGTGTGTATGCAAGGCAGGCTTGAGAGGAATCACAGCGAGAAAAACGTTGTTTTTTTGCATGACATGAATAACGGTCGTGTGTACGCGGCATTAGAGTAAGATAGGATTTATCACCTGGACATCAACACTGGAAAGTCAAAATTCTTACAATCAAAGCTGAAGTGGCCCACCATAAGCTGTGAACTACTTCTGCGGCACAGGTTGCAAGTCCCACACTTTCTGAGCCCTCCTCCTGCTGAAAAACCTATTGGTATCCACTAGACATGTGCATTCGTTTTCGTCCGAATGCATTTTCGTCCGAATTTCAGCTATTTTCGTTATCGTTTTAACAAACGAAAACGAAAGCACAGAATCCGAAAACCGAAAGATCCGACATAAACAAATGCTTTATTTTCGTTTTCGTTGCTACAACAGTTTGATTTAGATAGGAGATTCGACGTGACGCTGACAATAACAATCTGTGTCTATCGAACCTGTGGTCGAATGTGCCTAACCTTAACTCTATTAGTCCAAGATTATTCTACATAGGAGAGAAAAGATTCGACATTATAGAGAGAAAAGATTCGACATAGGAGAGAAAAGATTCGACATAGGAGAGAAAAGATTCGACATAGGAGAGAAAAGATTCGACATAGGAGAGGAAAGATTCGACATAGGAGAGAAAAGATTCGACATAGGAGAGAAAAGATTCGACATAGGAGAGAAAAGATTTGTTATTATAGAGAGGAAAGATTCGACATAGGAGAGAAAAGATTCGACATAGGAGAGAAAAGATTCGACATAGGAGAGAAAAGATTCGTTATTATAGAGAGAAAAGATTCGACATAGAGAGAAAAGATCACTGCTGGAATTGGGTGGGGGAAGTAAAATAAAAATAAAGTTGATGATGAATGTTATTGGCTGATTGTAACCAAAGAGGAGGAGCAGTAAAATAGCTAGAATGACGAAGATTCGACAAAGCATCGAAAGAAGATTTGACGGTGCAGCAAAACTGTACGACGCTGCAATCGTACATTTCCGGTCAAATGCATCCGCCCATAGGCTATAGAAGAATTCTAATGTTGGTTGACTAGTAATAGTAATGAATAAATATAATTATTACTAGTCATACAACATTAGAATTCTTCTATAGCTTGTGGGCGGAACATTCGACCGGAAATGTATGATTGCAGCGTCGTACAGTTTCACTGCTCCGTCAAATCTTCTTTGAACATTCGACAGACACCATAAGCCTTCAATGACAGATTCGACCTTAATTAATTCAGATTTTCGGACGAATGCAATTTCTAACGAAAAACAAAATAAATAAAAACTAATTTCGGGAGTAACTAAACAAATTTATTTTTCGGACGAAAACGAAATTCCGAAACGAAATATTTCAGTGTGCACATGTCTAGTATCCACCTCTCCTGCAGCTTACGCATGTATTTGCAAATGCGTGCAACTAAACCCCTGTTTTTATACGCACTATTAGACAGGTGATTTTGGTTGGTTGCTGATTGGTTGGTAAGTTGAGCTTGGGTTTTGTCTGTCTTTTTGTGTTTTTCTTTCTATGCGATTCGCCCACCCCCAGTGCTCCTTGCTGTGAAGACCAGTCATAGATAAAGGCAGTGACATTTTGTTTATCCACCTCTCCTGCCTACCCTTTGGTCTTGCCATGAATGACATTGCACATTTTAAATCTATTATTATTTCTACACCTTTTTAAAGCATAAAGTCTTTTTTTAATCATGAAGAAAAACAAGACTCTAGTTTGTAAATTCCTCTAAAAGAGTAGAGTATTCACCTGTATTTGGTGATTGGTATGAAGCTATGCAGAGTTACCTACCTTTTTTGCTAAATGCAAATAAATATACAGTATATGACCCAGTCTCTGCAGTCTACAAATATGAATTATGTATCTAAGGCCATTTTATAGTTTCATTCACACATTATTAAGTCCAATGGGATTTCTACGATTGTTCCTTCTGTGTATAATAATATCCACTGAGCTTTTCTTGATATAGCTGTGTATTTACCAATAATGAGCCATGTGTAAAAAGAAGGCCCTGGAGTAATTACTATTTTATGTTTTATTTTATTTTTTATAGGACTAGTAAAACATGTAAAAAGAATTCACATGTAAATAAAAAATCTATATGTCCCAGTCTAGTTTCTTAGGACTTAAGCCTTGTACACACGGCCGAGAATCTCGTCGCCAAAAAAAATGTTGGTTTTCTCTTCGAGATTCTTGTCAAGCTTTCCTTACATACACACTGTCAATCCAAAATCTCGTCGGTCTAAAGCGCGGTGACGTACAACACAAACAACTGCAGTATAAAGGGGAAGTTCCATTCTCATGGCGCCACCCCCCTTGGGCTGCTTTTGCTAATCTCATGTTACTGCGTGTTAGTAAAAGTTTAGTAAAAGTTTAGTGAGAGACGATTCGCACTTTTCAGTCTTCGTGCTTTCAGTTCGTTACAGCGTGGCGAATGTGCTATCTTCATTACGAACGCTAGTTTTATAAGAAGGTGCGCTCCCGTCTCATACTTGATTCTGACAATGCGTGGTTTTTGAAGACTCGGAAAAGCATACACATGAATGGTTTTCTCGTCCAAATACAGTCTGACGAGAATCACGATGAGAAAAATGAGACTCCCAACGAGAAAAAAGAAAGCAGGTCTTCTTTTTTTCTCGTCGAGATTCTGGGTAGTTTTCTTGACGAGAAACCTGAAAGCCTCGTACACACAATGCCAGTTTTCTCGGCAAGAAAGCTCTCCCAACAGTTTTCTTGTCGTTTCTTGATGAGAAAACCGGTCGTGTGTACGAGGCTTTATAGTTTCACAACAGCTGGAGGAGCACAGGTTGAGCGCCAATGCTGCAGGACATGGGTGCTGAACCTGTGGCCCTCCAGCTGTTGAGGAACTAAAAGTCCCATAAAGAATTGCAAGTCAGACAGTTAAAAACATGACTCCCAAAGGCAGAGGCAGGATGGGCCTTGTAGTTCTGCAACAGCTGGAGGGCCACAGGTTGAGCACCAATGTCCTACAGCATTGACTAACTTTACATCTTCGAGGTTGAGCACTAATGCTGTAGGATATGGAAAGATATGTCAAATTAAATGATATCCTTATATACTACCCACCTTTTACCATGCTCATCGATCATTACCATGGCACACTTTGCACGGTACATGTTCTCTAGCCCACAGAAATCAACCTCTTTCATTAAAATTCAAATCAGTTATGTTTTCTCCCACCAGGCCAAAGTTCTTTTCTTGCAAGCAGCATGTGCCAGGAATAAATATTAATACTTGAAGTTGAGAGGATGTGAGCTTTCCAACAATTATGCAAAATTACATATAAGCTAACCTTATTTAGTTCCAGTATCTCACAAAAGTGAGTAACCTCCTCACATGTTTTTAAATATTTTATTATATCTTTTCATGTGACAACACTGAAGAAATGACACTTTGCTACAATATAAAGTAGTGAGTGTACAGCTTGTATAACAGTGTAAATTTGCTGTCCCCTCAAAATAACGAAACACACAGCCATTAATGGCTAAACCGCTGGCAACAAAAGTGAGTACACCCCTAAGTAAAAATTTCCAAATTGGCCCAAATTAGTAATTTTCCCTCTCCGGTGTCATGTGACTCGTTAGCGTTAAAAGGTCTCAGGTGTGAATGGGGAGCAGGTGTGTTAAATCTGGCGTTATCTCTCTCACTCTCTCATACTGGTCACTGGAAGTTCAACATGGCACCTCATGGCAAAGAACTCTCTGAGGATCTGAAAAAAATAACTGTTGCTCTACATAAAGATGGCATAAGCTATTTGAAGATTGCCAAGACCCTGAAACTGAGCTGCATATTGGTAGCCAAGACCATACAGCGGTTTAACAGGACAGGTTCCACTCAGAACAGGCCTCGCCATGGTCAACCAAAGAAGTTCAGGTCACGCGCTCAGTGTCATATCCAGAGGTTGTCTTTGGGAAATAGACGTATGAGTGCTGCCAGCATTGCTGCAGAGGTTGAAGGGGTGGGGGGTCAGCCTGTCAGTGGTCAGACCATACGCCGCACACTGCATCAAATTGGTCTGCATGGCTGTCATCCCAGAAGGAAGCTTTTTCTAAAGATAATGCACAAGAAAGCCTGCAAACAGTTTGCTGAAGACAAGCAGACTAAGGACATGGATTGCTAGAACCATGTCCTGTGGTCTGATGAGACCAAGATCATTTTTTTTGGTTCAGATGGTGTCAAGCGCATGTGGCGACAACCAGGTGAGGAGTACAAAGACAAGTGTGTCTTGCCTACAGTCAAGCATGGTGGTGGGAGTGTCATTGTCTGGGGCTAAATGAGTGATGCCGGCACTTCTGGAGCTACAGTTCATTGAGGGAACCATGAATGCCAACATGTACTGTGACATACTGAAGCAGAGCATTATCCTCTCCATTTGGAGACTGGGCCGCAGGGCAGTATTCCAACATGATAACGACCCCAAACACACCTCCAAGATGACCACTGCTTTGCTAAAGCTAAAGGGTAAAGTTGTTGGACTGGCCAAGTATGTCTCCAGACCTAAACCCTATTGAGCATCTGTGGGACATCCTCAAACGGAAGGTGGAGGAGCGCAAGGTCTCTAACATCCACCAGCTCTGTGATGTCGTCATGGAGGAGTGGAAGAGGACTCCAGTAGTAACCTGTGAAGCTCTGGTGAACTCCATGCCTAAGAGGGTTAAGGCAGTGCTGGAAAATAAATGGTGGCCACACAAAATTTCAGGTTGAGGTAGGTATGTGCAACATGATTTTGCAGTTGAGTTTTTCTTCTTTTTTATTTATTTTTGCATTTTCCTAAAAATCTTTGTATGTTTACTGATAGCAGCAATGTATGTTTTCATGAAATTGCCCCAGGGCTGAGAGAGAAAGAAAAAAAAAGACAAACAAAGTTGATTTACTGAATGTTTACATGCAGAGTAGCAAAGGGGTGGTTCAGAAGGTGCCTGATGATGTTAGCATCCAGCTATTTTTGCACACTTCATCTGGTTTCTGGAAAATTCCTTGGTAATGTCTCTTCTGGGCTGCTCATACATTAATCTGCCCAGCGTGCGCGCACAGAGTGATGGGAGCGCTTTCATTTTTTTTATTTTTTTATTTTTTTATTTTTTTAATTATATTTTATTATTATTATTATATTATTATTTAAAAAAAAAAATTTTAATAAATGTGATCACTTTTTTTTAATTTACCGTATTTAAAATCAGGGGAAAATCGTGGGTGCGTGTTATACGCGATCCCCGCCGATCCCCCGCTAAAACGAGCGAGAAGAGCCGAGATACACAAAGCCGAAGTACACTCGGCTTTACTCTGCTCCTCTCGCAGTCCCGCCCATCTCCACTGATTGCGCCGCTGACATACAGAAAGCCGAGTGTACTTCGGATAGTCTCGGCTCCTCTCGCAGTCCCGCCCCTGACTTTGAGCAGAGCCAAGTCTCGCCGAAGTACACTCGACTTTCTGTATGTCAGCGGCGCAATCAGTGGAGATGGGCGGGACTGCGAGAGGAGCAGAGTCTAGCCGAAGTACACTCGGCCCCGCTCGATCCTCTCCACAGCGGAAATCGGCGCAAATTTTAACAACCGGTAAAACAAAGAGAATGGCAAGGCTGCAAAGGCACTGGGCAAGGCTGCAAATGCACTGGGCAAGGCTGCAAATGCACTGGGCAAGGCTGCAAATGCACTGGACAAGGCTGCAAAGGCACTGGGCAATGCTGCAAAGGCACTGGGCAAGGCTGCAAAGGCACTGGGCAAGGCTGCAGATGGACACTGGGCAAGGCTGCAGATGGACACTGGGCAAGGCTGCAATGATGGACAAGGCTGCATTTAAATGTAATTTTTTTCCCTTAAACTTCCCTCCTAAAAGTTTTTCTCCTTAAAATTCCCTCCTAAACTTGGGGTGCGTGTTATACGCTGGCGCGTGTTATACGCCGATAAATACGGTAGTTGCTTTGATCTTTTTATAGTTAAGGAATAAATGATTGAGTCCTATGGGATTACTATCAAAGGTCGGAGGGCTCGCGACCCGGTCCAAAGCTCCATGACCGCACCTGCGGGACCCACGGCCCCGATCGCTGCTGGTGTCCCGCGATCAGGTCACGGAGCTGAAGAACGGGGAGAGGTAAGTGTAAACAAACCTTTCCACGTTCTTTCTAGTAGCATGTCAGTGATCGTCTGTTCCCTGTCATAGGGAACAACGATCAGTGACCTCACACGCAAAGCCACGCCCCCCTACAGTAAGAATTACTCATTAGGTCACACTTAACCCTTACATCGCCACCTAGAGGTTAACCCCTTCACTGCCAGTGTCATTTTCACAGTAATCATTGCATTTTTATAGCACTGATCGCTGTAAAAATGACAATGGTCCTAAAAATGTGTCAATAGTGTCCGATGTGTCCGCCATAATGTCGCAGTCACGATAAAAATCGCTGATCGCCGCCATTACTAGTAAAAAAAAAAAATATTAATAAAAATGCCATTAAACTACCCCCTATTTTGAAGACACTATAACTTTTGCGGAAACCAATCAATAAATGCTTATTGCGATTTTTTTAACCAAAAATATGTAGAAGAATATGTATCGGCCTAAACTGAGGAAAAAAAATGTTGTTTTATATATTTTTTGGTAAAATGTATTATTGCAAAAAGTAAAAAATGTAATTTTTTTCAAAATTGTCGCTCTATTTTTGTTTATAGCGCAAAAAATAAAAACCACAGAGGTGATCAAATACCACCAAAAGAAAGCTCTATTTGTGGGGAAAAAAGGACATTAATTTTGTTTGGGAGCCACGTCACACGACCGCGCAATTGTCAGTTAAAGCGAGTCAGTGCCGAATCACAAAAAGGGGCCTGGTCCTTTAGCAACAAAATGGTCCGGGGCTTAAGTGGATAGTGTATGGCCAGCATTAAACTCAATTCCAAGGAAGTCAATGGAATTTTAGGATAAAACACAATGGGGTTGATTTACTAAAACTGGAGTGTGCAAAATCTGGTGTAGCTCAGCACAGTAGCCAATCAGCTTCCAGATTTTTTATTTTTTTATTTTTTTGTCAAAAGCTTAATTAAACAAGCTGAAGTTAGAAGCTGATTGGCTACCATGCATAGCTGCACCAGATTTTCACTCTCAAGGTTTAGTCATTCACAACAATATTCATTAATGTCAAGTAAATGGAGTAATTAGTTAGTTAGTTAGTAAGTCATAAGAGTGGTGCAGTGCTTAGAAAAACAATTGATCCATAGCAAATGAATCCAAGGACGGTGTTCAAAACATTTCACATCAGGGGTGATTAGAGGAGGAAGAAACCATCACCGTCACCCAATAACACAGCCACTTACCCTCCTTAGTGGACCCGCATTACAAAGCTCACACAAGCATTGGATGATCAAGGAAGCCCTTCAGTTTCCATACATTCCAATCCGGGTAAATCACAGAAACACAGATAAAACAGCCCGGTCTCAATTTTTCCTCTTTAAATACTCCAGTGATGGCCACCATGGATTAATTCATCCCAAATAAATATAAAGGGATAAACCTCATGATGCAGTATATCATAAAACAGGTTTATTAAGTTAAAAAGAGATGCACTCACATGCTCTGCATAAAAACACACTTTGTTAGTTGTAATGTCCAGCGTTCCCCACCAACAAGATGGCCACCGCATCCCAGCATACACCAGCATCACGCCACCGACTTCTCCCTACGCGTTTTGTCATAAAGTGACGTTGTCAGGTTAAAAAAAGGCAAAAGTTCATCCAGTTCAACCAATAGAAAAAAAAAGAATAAACACATAGAAATAAATAGAAAAACCTCCAGATACAGAACTCTATACCCACAGTTGATCCAGAGCAAGACAAAAAAAAACCCCTATAAACCATGGTCCAGTTCGCTCCAGTGGGAGGAAAAATACTTTCCTGAATGTCAGAATGCAATCATACACTGATCAGCCATAACTTTATGAGCACTTAAAGGTAAAGGGTATATCTCATTACAATGGCATCTGAAAATTGGTGGGATATATTAGGCAGCAAGTGATCATGTTGTCCATGAAGTTGATGTGGTGAAAGCAGATAAAAAAGGGCATTGTAGTTTGTAGTGTATGGGGCTGTGAAGCCCATGGTGACCCATGTCCACAGCCAAATACTTCTACAATGGTCACATGAACATCAGAATTGGACTACGGAGCAATGAAAGAAGGTGGCCTGGTCTGATAAATCACATTTCTTTTACATCATGTGGATGGCCAGGTGTGTGTACGTGACTTACCTGGGGAAGAAATGTCAACAGGATGCGGTACAAGAAGGCAAGTTGGCAGTGTGATGCTTTGGGCAATGTTCTACTGGCAAACCTTGGGTCCTGCCATTCATGTGGATGTTACTTTATTGTCCATTAGGGATGAGCCGAACACCCACCCGTTCGGTTCGCACCATAAGCTTTGAACGGACCGAAAGTTTGCGCGAACTTTAGAACCCTATTAAATACAATGGACGCGAACGTTCTAAATCTAAAATGCTAATTATAACGCCTAATATGCATGTTATTGTCCTAAAAAGGGTTTGGGGACCCGGGTCCTGCCCCAGGGGACATGTATCAATGTAAAAATATTTTTTTTAAACTATCGTTTTTTCGGGAGCAGTGATTTTAACCACTTGACCACTGGGCACTTAAACCCCCTTAATAACCAGACCAATTTTCAGCTTTCAGTGCTCTCACATTTTGAATGACAATTACTCAGTCATACAACACTGTACCTATATGAATTTTTTGTCCTTTTTTCACACAAATAGAGCTTTCTTTTGGTGGTATTTAATCACCGTTGGGTTTTTTATTTTTTGCGCTATAAGAGAAAAAAGACTGAAAATTCTGTAAAAAAATGTTATTTTTTTTGGTTTCTGTTATAAAATTTAGCAAATTACTATTTTTTTCTTCAAAAAATTTTGGCCAAAATTTATACTGCTACATATCTTTGGTAAAAATAAGTACAAATTGGTGCATATTATTTGATCTTTGTGAAAGTTATAGAGTCCACAAGCTATGGTGCCAATATCTGAAAATTGATCACACCTGAAGTACTGACGGCCTATCTTATTTCTTGAGACCCTAACATGCCAGAAAAGTACAAATACCCCCCAAATGACCCCTTTTTGGAAATAAGACATTCCAAGGTATTTAGAAAGAGGCATTGTGAGTTTTTTGAAGTTGTCATTTTTTCCCACAATTCTTTGCAAAATCAAGATTTTTTTTTTCTCTTTTTTTTTTTTTCACAAAATTGTCATATTAGCAGGTTATTTCTCACACACAGCATATGCATACCACAAATTACACCCCAAAACACATTCTGCTATTACTCCCGAGTATGGCGATACCACACGTGTGAGACTTTTACACAGCGTGGCCACACACAGAGGCCCAACATGCAGGGAGCACCTTCAGGCGTTCTGGAGCACCCAGGCCAATTCTGACATTTCTCTCCTACATGTAAAAATCATTATTTGTTTGCTAGAAAATTACATAGAACCCCAAAACATTACATATGTTTTTTTAGCAAAGACCTTAGAGAATATAATAGTGGTCGTTGCAACTTTTTATCTCGCACGATATTTGCGCAGCAATTTTTTTAACGCGTTTTTTACGGAAAAAAAATGTTTTGTGCTTAACAAAAAAAAAAAAACAGTAAAGTTAGCCCAATGTTTTTACATAATGTGAAAGATGAAGTTATGCTGAGTAAATAGATACCTAACATGTCACCCTTCAAAATTGCACACGCTTGTGGAATGGCGCCAAACTTCGCTACCTAAAAATTCTTATAGGCGACGCTTTAAATATTTTTACTGGTTACATGTTTTGAGTTACAGAGGAGGTCTAGGGCCAAAATGATTGCTCTCGCTCTAACGTTCGCGGCGATACCTCACATGTGTGCTTTGAACACCGTTTTCATATGTGGGCGGGACTTACGTATGCATTTGCTTCTGTATGCGAGCTTACGGGGACAGGGGCGCTTAAAAAAAATATATATTTTTTTATTGTTCATTTTACTTTATTTATTTTAGTTTGACATGTTTTTCCGCCCCAAAAATTTTTTTTATCACTTTTATACCTATTACAAGGAACGTAAACATCCCTTGTAATAGGAATATCGCATGACAGGTCCTCTTTACAGTGAGATATGGGGTCAATAAGACCCCACATCTCACCTCTAGGCTGGGAAGCCTGAAAAAAAAATCCTGGCTTTGATCATAGCGGTGAGTCGGTAGAAGCACCGGAGGGTGGCGGGGGGGGACATCCCCTCTCGCCTCCCGTAAGAATGATCAAGCGGTGGAACAGCCGCTATGATTGTTCTTATGGTGCAGGGAATCGCCGGCTGAAAAAGCTAATATCTGAATGATGCCTGTAGCTGCTCCCATCATTCAGATATCACCGCACAAAGTCAAGGACATCATATGACGGCCGGCGGGCGGGAAGTGGTTATTGCAGAGTATTGCTGGGCATTGCAGAGTATTGCAGGGCATTGCGGAGTATTGCAGGGCATTGCGGAGTATGGCAGGGTATTGCATGGGGTATTGCACGGGGTATTGCACAGGGGGTATTGCGCAGAGTATTGCAGAGTATTGCGCAGGGTATTGCAGAGTATTGCGCAGGGTGTATTGTGCAGAGTATTGTGCAGGGTATTGCAGAGTATTGTGTAGGGTATTGCAGAGTATTGTGCAGGGTATTGCGCAGGGTATTGCAGAGTATTGCGCAGGGTATTGCAGAGTATTTTGCAGAGTATTGCGCAGGGTATTGCAGAGTATTGCGCAGGGTATTGCAGAGTATTGCGCAAGGTATTGCAGAGTATTGCGCAGGGTATTGCAGAGTATTTTGCAGAGTATTGAGCATGGTATTGCAGAGTATTGCGCAGGGTATTGCAGAGTATTGCGCAGGGTATTGCAGAGTATTGGCAGGGTATTGCAGAGTATTGCGCAGGGTATTGCAGAGTATTGGCAGGGTATTGCAGAGTATTGCGCAGGATATTGCAGACTATTGCGCAGGGTATTGCAGGGTATTGCGCAGGGTATTGCAGATTATTGCGCAGGGTATTGCAGAGTATTGCGCAGGGTATTGCAGAGTATTTTGCAGAGTATTGCACAGGGTATTGCGCAGGGTATTGCGCAGGGTATTGCAGAGTATTGCGCAGGGTATTGCAGAGTATTTTGCAGAGTATTGCAGAGTATTGCGCAGGGTATTGCAGAGTATTTTGCAGAGTATTGCGCAGGGTATTGCAGAGTATTGCGCAGGGTATTGCAGAGTATTGCACCAGGGTATTGCAGAGTATTGCACCAGGGTATTGCAGAGTATTGCACCAGGGTATTGCAGAGTATTTTGCAGAGTATTGTGCAGAGTATTTTGCAGAGTATTGCGCAGGGATGGCTGAGCAGGGATGGATGGATTGCTGGATCTGTGACTGCAATTGTCACAGATCCAGCCCACAGCTGACATGATCTGACATGGGGGAGGGAGCGGACATGATCCGCTCCCTCCCCTCTCCTCTTACACTGTACCGATCGGTACAGAGAGGGGAGAGAGGAACCGGCGTCATCACATGACACCGGTCTGTTTACAAGTGATTGCTCCGTCATTTGCTCCTATTGCTCCTATCAGCTCCTATCAGCGGCGATTTACCGCAATTCGTGATGCGCCGGGTCCTCTGGACCCGGCGATCACGGAGATTCCCGTGTGCGCACCCCAGGGGGCGCGCGGAAGCGTGATTCTGGGAGGACGTTATATAACGTCCTCCCAAAGTTAAGCAACCACCTTGTCGACATTATTTGTCGGCAGGTGGTTGTTAAGTGGTTAATGATGCATAAAGTGAAAAAAAAAAGTGAAATATTCCTTTAAATATCGTACCTGGGGGGTGTCTAAAGTATGCCGGTGAAGTGCCACGTGTTTCCCGTGTTTAGAACTGTCCCTGCACAAAATGACATTTCTAAAGGAAAAAAGCCATTTAAAACTGCTTGCGGCTTTAATGTAATGTCTGGTCCCGGCAATATGGATAAAAATCATTGAGAAAAATGGCATGGCTACCCCATCACCCACCCCTACCCCAGCCCATTACCAGCCCCTTTGGGTCTTGTATGGATATTAAGGGGAACCCCGCACCCAAAATAAAAAAAAGGCCCTATATACTCTGAACAGCAGTATACAGGCGGTGCAAACAAGACACGGACTGTAGGTTTGTTCTTAAGTACAATCTGTTTGTAATTTGGAACAGGTACATTTTTTAAGTGTAGTTCTAGCCAAAAAATCTATTTTTAAGCTTTTTGGAGAACATAGGGAAGGGTTTTCACCCCTGTAACATGTGTTTTGCTATCTGTGCACCTGTTCAGAACATTTCACCTCACTTTCCATCCCAATGACAAATGTTTTAGGAAAGTTTGGGGTTTTTATTGAAACAAGGATTGGTGATAAAGCATCAGTGGAGAGGAGACACCTTTTTCACATATTAACTCTTACAGGAGATAATTTGCCTTCCTAGGGGTAGATTTCCTCTCACTTCCTGTTGTCTCCTTCCGTTTGCAAGTAGGAGTCGTTTGTAAGTTGGATGTTTGAAAGTAGGGGCCTGCCATATATACTCTGCAGAAATTTGCCCCTTAGGTGTTGGTGTTGCCACAACACTGTAAGCCCTCACAGTTATTCTTGGTGGGCGCTGGAACTCCCTGCTGTCAACTATTATATCAGGAATTGTATTTACATGCCACTGTTGAACAGTGGTAGGAAAAATTTGGCCTTTGGTGGTGGTGCTGGTGCCACAGCACTGTAAGCCCTCACAGTTACTCTTGGTGGGCGCATGAATGGGCCCTGCTGTGAATTATTAGATCAAGAGTTGTAATTGCATGCCCCTGTTGAACAGGGGCTGAAAAATTGGGCCTTTGGTGGTGGCGGTGGTGCTGGTGCCACAACACTGTAAGTCCTCACAGTTAATCTTGGTGGGCACAGGAATGGCCCAGCTGTGAAATATTAGATAAAGAATTGTAATTACATGCCCCTGTTGAACAGGGGCAGAAAAATTGGGCCTTTCGTGGTGGTGGTGTTGCCACAACACTGTAAGCCCTCACAGTTACTCTTGGTGGGTGCAGGAAGGGGCCCTGCTGTGAATTATTAGATCAATAATTGTAATTGCATGCCCCTGTTGAACAGGGGCTGAAAAATTGGGCCTTTGGTGGTGGCGGTGGTGCTGGTGCCACAACACTGTAAGTCCTCACAGTTATTCTTGGTGGGTGCAGGAATGGGCCCAGCTGTGAAATATTAGATCAAGAATTGTAATTACATGCCCCTGTTGAACAGGGGCAGAAAAATTGGGCCTTTCGTGGTGGTGGTGGTGTTGCCAAAACACTGTAAGCCCTCACAGTTACTCTTGGTGGGTGCAGGAATGGGCCCTGCTGTGAATTATTAGATCAAGAATTGTAATTGCATGCCCCTGTTGAACAGGGGCTGAAAAATTGGGCCTTTGGTGGTGGCGGTGGTGCTGGTGCCACAACACTGTAAGTCCTCACAGTTACTCTTGGTGGTCGCAGGAATGGGCCCAGCTGTGAAATATTAGATCAAGAATTGTAATTACATGCCCCTGTTGAACAGGGGCAGAAAAATTGGGCCTTAGGCACTGGTGCTGGTGCCACAACACTGCAACCCCTCACAGATACTGTACTTAGAGCGCAGCAATGAGCCCTGTTGCAAAGTATTGCATCAAAAATTGTAATTACACGCCCCTGTTAAACAGGGGCTGAAAAATTGATTATTGAGGAGGAAGAGGATAGTCACTCAGCATAACAGTATAGTCACTCTGCATCAGCATAGGCAGTCTTGAAGGGATCTGACATTTCAAAGAAAATTATTCTGTTACATCAGCATCAGGTGCCTGGTAGCTGGTGGTGATCCAAGACTGATTCATTTTTATGAAGGTCAGTCGATCGACCGAGTTGGTTGACAGGCGCACCCTGTGATCGGTTACAAAGCCTCCAGCAGCACTGAATGTGCATTCCGAAAGAACTCTGGATGCAGGACAGGCCAGTAGCTCAATTGCATACTGTGCAAGCTCTGGCCAGTGATCCATCCTCAAGACCCAGTAAGCCAGAGGATTTTCGGTGGGAAAGGTGTCCAAGTCTGATCTTGCCCCTAGGTATTCCTGCACCATGTAAACCAGACGCTGGCGATGGTTGCTGGAACCGATCATACCTTGGGGATCTGGACTAAAAAATTGTCTGAACGCATCGGTCAGACGGCCACCTTCTCCACCGCTCCTTCTTTGACTGACTGAAGCCTCAGCAACACGTTGTCCAGGACCAGGAATTTGTAACCTCCCAGTCTCTGGGAACGCGTTGCACAGACCTTTCTGCAAGGCCTCCCGAAGATGCCTCATCCTCTGCTCCCTCTGCGATGGCAACATAAGGTCCACAACCTTACCCTTGTAACGTGGATCAAGGATGGTTGCCAGCCAGTAATGATCCCTCTCCTTGATCGCACGAATACGAGGATCCTTACGCAGGCTTTGCAGGATCAGGGAGGCCATGCAGCGTAGGTTTGCTGAGGCATTCGGTGCAGAGTCCTCTGGGTCACTGAGGACGACATGATCTGCAGCCACCTCCTCCCAGCCACGTACAAGTCCATGGGTGTCTTGGGACTGTAATTGATCCCTTGAAGACTGCTGCTGATACTGAGTGCTATTCTCCACCTTCATGCTGACACAATCCTCCTCCTCCTCCTCGTCCACATCCTGTGTGATAGCCGGGCCAGCAGGAACACTGTCTGAATAAAGGGGGCCTTGAGAGGTAAGGAAGTCCTCCTCTTCCTGCCTCTGTTCTGCCTCAAGTGCCCTGCCCATTATTCCATGCAGCGTGTGCTCCAACAGGTGGACAAGAGGGACAGTGTCACTGATGCATGCACTGTCACTGCTCACCATCCTAGTGGTCTCCTCAAATGGTGCCAGGACAGTGCATGCATCCCTGATCATGGCCCACTGGCGTGGGGAAAAAAATCCAAGCTCCCCTGACCCTGTCCTGGTGCCATATTGCAACAGATACTCATTGATGGCCCTCTGCTGCATGTGCAGCCGCTGTAGCATGGCCAACGTAGAGTTCCACCTGGTGGGCATGTCACAGATTAGGCGGTTCTTGGGCAGGTTGTAACCCTTTTGCAGCTCAGCCAGCCAAACACTGGCATTATATGACCGGTGGAAATGCCCACAGAGTTTCCTGGCCTGCTTCAGGACCTCCTGTAAGCCCGGGTACCTGCCCAAGAACCGCTGCACCACCAAGTTAAGGACATGAGCCAAACAGGGCACATGGGTGAGTTGTCCCTGTCGGAGGGCGGAGAGGAGGTTCGTGCCATTGTCGGAAACCACCTTTCCTGGCTTAAGCTGGCGTGGCGTCAACCACCTCTGAGCCTTCCCCTGCAGAGCTGACAGAATCTCTGCCCCAGTGTGGCTCCTGTCCCCCAAACACACCAGCTCAAGCACCGCATGGCATCTTTTTGCCTGCGTACTGGCGTAGCCCCTTGAACGCCTACGGAGCACTGCTGGTTCCGAGGACAAATCAGCACAGGAAGAGGCCATGGAGGAAGAAGAAGAGGAGGGGGTGGAGGAGAGAGGTGTGTCAGAATCACCAGTAGTAACATTTTGGAGGCGTGGTGGTGGAACAACCTCCAACACTACTGCACCTTGTCCTGCATCCTTCCCAGCTGCCAGCAGAGTCACCCAATGCGCCGTGAAAGATAGGCAACGTCCTTGTCCATGCCTGCTGGACCATGAGTCAGCGGTAATATGAACCTTACCGCTGACCGCTCTGTCCAGCGAGGCCAAGACATTGCCTTCCACATGCCGGTAGAGAGCCAAAATCGCCTTCCGTGAGAAAAATTGGTGTTTGGGAACCTGCCACTGAGGAACCGCACATTCCATAAACTCATGGAAGGGGGCAGAGTCTACCAACTGAAAAGGCAGCAGTTGAAGTGCTAGCAATTTAGCCAAGCTAGCATTCAACCGCTGGGCATGTGGATGGCTGGGAGTGAACTTCTTGCGCTGTGCAGCAGCTGGGGCAGGAAAATTTGCCTGGTACAATCGGACGTCGGTGTACCGATAGCAGATTGCCCGCAAGTACTTGGCTGTGACACACCTAATTCTACACCTTCATTCCTCTCAGTGCAGGTTTCAGAGAGGACTGAAGGTATAGTGGGGTTGGAGATCCCAGCTGATGAGGAGCAAGGAGAGGTCCGCCTTGTTCTTTGGTGTGGGTCTTTTAGGTGTGCTTCCCAACGGACTGCATGGCAGGTCGACATATGTCTGGTCAAGCACGTGGTGCCCAAGCGGCTGATGTTTTGGCCACGCAAAATACGCTTTAGACATATGTTGCAAATGGCAATGGTGTGATCTGCTGCACACGTGTGAAAAAAGGCCCACACCAAAGAACTTTTGGAATAACGCGCAGAGACAGCAGCGCCCTGCACATGCGGAGCTCTGCGGTGTGAGGCAGTCGGTGTGCTGCCCTTAAGCTGGCCCCTGGAGGGCATCCTGCCTCATTGGAGATGTGCCTCCTCCTCCTCCTCCTCCTTCTCCTCTCTCCTATCATGCACCCACGTGGAGTCAGTGACCTCATCATTCCCTACCTCCTCATCACTGGAGCCAATTTGGCAGTATGCTGCAGCTGGGGAACATGACTGCCAGATAGCTGACCTTGTTGGGCACCCCCTCTCTCTGGGCTCACGTTACTACCTCCTCTCTCTGAGCTCACCTTACTGCCTTCCTCCGGCTGGGTTCCATCATCGGAGCCTTCAAAACGCTGGGCATCCTCCTGGAGCATGTACCCAATACTGTGGTCAAACAGTTCGGAGGACTCCTCAGAAGGACATGGTGGAGCTAGGGAAGGAGTGACTGATGCCATTGACCCAAGGGAAGAGGCCGCTTTGGCAGCTGCTTTGCCAGACAAAGTACCCTGAGCCTGGGTGGGAGAGGATGAGGAGAAGGACGACGGCTTGGTCATCCACTCTACCAAGTCTTCGGCATGTTGCGGCTCAACATGGCCAGCTGCCGAAAAGAAGGACAAGCGTTTCCCACGGCCACGTGCTGATGAGAAGGCACCGTGTCCACGACCAGCATCTCTGTTGCCTCTAGACACAGAGCCTGCTTGCCCAATTTTATTGCCTTGTGACTGTCTGCCTCTCATTGTTTGCCTTCCAGACATACTAATGGCCTGCTGTGGTGTTAGTATGGGAAAAGCAGCAATTGTTTTCAGTTAGTTTTAGGTTAAAACTGTGCAGAGGACACAGTACACCGAAAATACTTGCAGGTCTCTGCTTGTGGTTTTATTATGAGAACACCACTATAATAGTATTAGTCACTAACTGTATTCAGGTGAGGTTTAGGTGAATGCTATGCAAAGCACACAGTAGTACACTAAGTGAAACACTGACTGTCTGCAGCTAGCACAATCACCGGCCTGCCTGTCACAGAATAGAGAATAACTGTATCCAGGTGAGATTTAGGTGAATGCTATGCAAAGCACACAGTAGTACACTAAGTGAAACACTGCCTGTCTGCAGCTAGCACAATCACTGGCCTGCCTGTTACAGTATAGAGAATAACTGTATCCAGGTGAGCTTTAGGTGAATGCTATGCAAAGCACACAGTAGTACACTAAGTGAAACACTGACTGTCTGCAGCTAGCACAATCACCGGCCTGCCTGTCACATTATAGAGAATAACTGTATCCAGGTGAGCTTTAGGTGAATGCTATGCAAAGCACACAGTAGTACACTAAGTGAAACACTGACTGTCTGCAGCTAGCACAATCACCGGCCTGCCTGTCACAGTATGGAGAATAACTGTATCCAGGTGAGCTTTAGGTGAATGCTATGCAAAGCACACAGTAGTACACTAGGTGAAACACTGACTGTCTGCAGCTAGCACAATCACCGGTCTGCCTGTCACAGAATAGAGAATAACTGTATCCAGGTGAGATTTAGGTGAATGCTATGCAAAGCACACAGTAGTACACTAAGTGAAACACTGCCTGTCTGCAGCTAGCACAATCACTGGCCTGCCTGTTACAGTATAGAGAATAACTGTATCCAGGTGAGCTTTAGGTGAATGCTATGCAAAGCACACAGTAGTACACTAAGTGAAACACTGACTGTCTGCAGCTAGCAAAATCACCGGCCTGCCTGTCACATTATAGAGAATAACTGTATCCAGGTGAGCTTTAGGTGAATGCTATGCAAAGCACACAGTAGTACACTAAGTGAAACACTGACTGTCTGCAGCTAGCACAATCACCGGCCTGCCTGTCACAGTATAGAGAATAACTGTATCCAGGTGAGCTTTAGGTGAATGCCTTGCAAAGCACACAGTAGTACACTAAGTGAAACACTGACTGTCTGCAGCTAGCACAATCACCGGCCTGCCTGTCACAGTATAGAGAATAACTGTATCCAGGTGAGCTTTAGGTGAATGCTATGCAAAGCACACAGTAGTACACTAAGTGAAACACTGACTGTCTGCAGCTAGCACAATCACCTGCCTGCCTGTCACAGTATAGAGATTAACAGGAACGGATCTAGCTAAGCTCAATACAGTGTATAAATATATATACAACACCTAGGATGCATATATATCCTCTACACACTGTAACAGCAGCTAACTGAATCGCCTGCCTGCTCTATCTAACGCAATATAAATGACACTGTCTCTCTCTCTGTAACTGTCTCTTTCACAAACGCCAGCACACTACACAAGGCTAGTGATGAGCCGAACACCCCCGGGTTCGGTTCGCACCAGAACCCACGAGCGGACCGAAAGTTCGCACGAACATTAGAACCCTATTAAATACAATGAATGCGAACGTTCGGATTCTAAAGTGCTAATTATAACGACTATTATCCATGTTATTGTCCTAAACAGAGTTTTGGAACCCGGGTTCTGCACCAGGGGACATGTATCAATGCAAAAAGAAGTTTTAAAAACGGACGTTTTCCGGGAGCAGTCATTTTAATGATGCATAAAGTGAAAAAAAAAGTCAAATATTCCTTTAAATATTGTACCTGGGGGGTGTCTAAAGTATGCCTGTGAAGTGCCACGTGTTTCCCGTGTTTAGAACTGTCCCTGCACAAAATAACATTTCTAAAGGAAAAAAAAGCCATTTAAAACTGCTTGCGGCTTTAATGTAATGTCTGGTCCCGGTAATATGGATGAAAATCTTTAAGAAAAATGGCATAGCTACCCCATCAACCCCCCCCCCCCCCTACCCCAGCCCATTACCAGCCCCTTTGGGTCTTGTATGGATATTAAGGGGAACCCCGCACACAAAATAAAAAAGGCCCTATATACTCTGAACAGCCGTATACAGGTGGTGCATACAAGACAGGGACTGTAGGTTTGTTCTTATGTAGAATCTGTTTGTAATTTTGAACAGCTACATTGTTTAAGTGTAGCTCCAGCCCAAATACCTATTTTTAAACTTTTTGGAAAACATAGGTAAGGGTTATCACCCCTGTAACATTTGTTTTGCTGTCTGTGCCCCTGTTCAGAACATTTCACCTCACTTTGCGTCCCAATGACAACTGATTTTGAAATGTGGTGTTTTTATTGAAACAAGGATTGGTGATAAAGCATCAGTAGAGAGGAGACACCTTTCTCCCATATTAATTCTTACAGGAGAGAATTTTCCTTCCAAGGGGTAGATTTCCTCTCACTTCCTGTTGTCTTCTTCCGTTTGCAAGTAGTAGTCGTTTGTAAGTTGGATGTTTGAAAGTAGGGACCTGCCGTATATACTCTGCAGAAATTGGCCCCTTAGGTGTTGGTGTTGGCACAACACTGTAAGCACTCACAGTTACTCTTGGTGGGTGCTGGAACGCCCTGCTGTCAACTATTATATCAGGAATTGTAATAACATATAATTGTTGAACAGTGGTAGTAAAAATTGGGCCTTTGATGGTGGTGCTGGTGCCACAACACTGTAAGGCCTGACAGTTACTCTTGGTGGGCGCAGCAATGGGCCCTGCTGTGAATTATTAGATCAATAATTATAATTGCATGCCCCTGTTGAACAGGGGCTGAAAAATTGGGCCTTTGGTGGTGGTGGTGGTGTTGACACAACACTGTAAGGCCTGACAGTTACTCTTGGTGGGCGCAGCAATGGGCCCTGCTGTGAATTATTAGATCAATAATTATAATTGCATGCCCCTGTTGAACAGGGGCTGAAAAATTGGGCCTTTGGTGGTGGTGGTGGTGGTGGTGGTGGTGTTGACACAACACTGTAAGGCCTGACAGTTACTCTTGGTGGGCGCAGCAATGGGCCCTGCTATGAATTATTAGATCAATAATTATAATTGCATGCCCCTGTTGAACAGGGGCTGAAAAATTGTGCCTTAGGCACTGGTGGCACAACACTGCAACCCCTCACAGATACTGTACTTGGAGCACAGCAATGAGGCCTGTTGCAAAGTATTGTATCAAAAGTTGTAATTACACGCCCCTGTTAAACAGGGGCTGAAAAATTGGCCTTAGCCACTGGTGGCGGCACCCATAAACCAAAATGATCTTCCAAGCTATCATCATTAATCGGATCATTGAGGAGGAGGAGGAGGATAGCTAGTCAACATAACAGCACAGGAACTCAGCATCAGCATCAGTTTTGAAGGGATGTGACATTTTAAAATCAATTAGTCTGTTATATCAGCATCAGGTGTGTGGTAGCTGGTGGTGATCCAAGACTGGTTCATCTTGATGAAAGTCAGTCGATCAACCGAGTCGGTGGACAGGCGCACCCTGTGATCCATGACAAATCCTCCAGCAGCACTGAATGTGCGTTCTGAAAGAACGCTGGATGCAGGACAGGCCAGTAGCTCAATTGCATACTGTGCAAGCTCTGGCCAGTGATCCATCCTCAAGACCCAGTAAGCCAGAGGATTTTCGGTGGGGAAGGTGTCCAAGTCTGACCTTGCCCCTAGGTATTCCTGCACCATGTATATCAGACGCTGGCGATGGTTGCTGGAACCGATCATACTTTGGGGCTGCGAACTAAAGAATTGTCTGAACGCATCGGTCAGACGGCCACCTTCCCCACCGCTCTTTCTTTGACTGCCCGAAGCCTCAGCAACTCGTTGTCCAGGACCAGGAGTTTGTAACCTCCCAGTCTCTGGGAACGCGTTGCACAGACCTTTCTGCAAGGCCTCCCGGAGTTGTCTCATCCTCTGCTCCCTTTGCGATGGTAACATAAGGTCCGCAATCTTACCCTTGTACCGTGGATCAAGGAGAGTGGCCAGCCAGTAATGGTCCCTCTCCTTGATCCGAAGAATACGAGGATCCTTCCGCAGACTTTGCAGGATCAGGGAGGCCATGCAGCGTAGGTTAGCTGAGGCATTCAGTCCGGAGTCCTCTGGGTCACTAAGGACGACATGATCCGCAGCCACCTCCTCCCAGCCACGTACAAGTCCACTGGTTTCTTGGGACTGTAAATCATCCCTAAAAGACTGCTGCTGATGATGCTGAGTGCCAGCCTCCACCTCCATGCTGACACAATCCTCCTCCTCCTCCTCCTCCTCTTCCTGTGCGATGGGTGGGACAGAAGGAACACTGTCTGGGTAAAGGGGGCCTTGAGAGGCAAGGAAGTCCTCCTCTTCCTGCCTCTGTTCTGCCTCAAGTGCCCTGTCCATTATTCCACGCAGCGTGTGCTCCAACAGGTGGACAAGAGGTACAGTGTCACTGATGCATGCACTGTCACTGCTCACCATCCTCGTGGCCTCCTCAAATGGTGCCAGGACAGTGCATGCATCCCTGATCATGCCCCACTGGCGTGGTGAAAAAAACCCGAGCTCCCCTGACCCTGTCCTGGTGCCGTAGTCGCACAGGTACTCATTGATGGCCCTCTGCTGCGTGTGCAGCCGCTGCAGCATGGCCAACGTTGAGTTCCACCTGGTGGGCATGTCACATATAAGGCGGTTCTTGGGCAGGTTCAACTCCTTTTGCAGCTCAGCCAGGCGAGCACTGGCATTATAAGATCTGCGGAAATGCACACAGACTTTCCTGGCCTGCCTCAGGACATCCTGTAAGCCCGGGTACCTGCCCAAGAACCGCTGCACCAGCAGGTTAAGGACGTGAGCCATACAGGGCACATGGGTCAGTTGTCCCTGTCGGAGGGCGGAGAGGAGGTTGGTGCCATTGTCGCAAACCACCATTCCTGGCTTAAGCTGGCGTGGCATCAACCACCTCTCAGCCTGCCCCTGCAGAGCAGACAGGACCTCTGCCCCAGTGTGGCTCCTGTCCCCCAAACACACCAGCGCAAGCACGGCATGGCATTTTTTTGCCTGCGTACTTGCGTAGCCCCTTGAACGCCTACGGAGCACCGCTGGTTCCGAGGACAAACCACAGGAAGAGGCCATGGAGGAAGAAGAAGAGGAGGGGGTGGAGGAGAGAGGTGTGTCACAAACAGTAGTAGCATTTTGGAGGCGTGGCGGTGGAACAACCTCCAACACTACTGCACCTTGTTCTGCATCCTTCCCAGCTGCCAAAAGAGTGACCCAATGGGCCGTGAAAGAAAGGTAACGTCCCTGTCCATGCCTGCTGGACCATGAGTCAGCGGTAATATGCACCTTACCGCTGACCGCCCTGTCCAGCGAGGCCAAGACATTGCCTTCCACATGCCTGTAGAGAGCCGGAATCGCCTTCCGTGAGAAAAAGTGGCGTTTGGGAACCTGCCACTGAGGAACCGCACATTGCACAAACTCACGGAAGGGGGCCGAGTCTACCAACTGAAAAGGCAGCAGTTGAAGCGCTAGCAATTTAGCCAAGCTAGCATTCAACCGCTGGGCATGTGGATGGCTGGGAGTGAACTTCTTTCGACGGTCCAGCAGCTGGGGCAGGGAAATTTGCCTGCTAGAATCGGACGTCGGTGTACTGCTAGCAGAGTGGCCGCAAGTACTTGGCTGTGACACACCTAATTCTACACCTTCATTCCTCTCAGTGCAGGTTTCAGAGAGGACTGAAGGTATAGTGGGGTTGGAGATCCCAGCTGATGCGGTGCAAGGAGAGGTCCGCTTTGTTCTTTGGTGTGGGTCTTTAAGGTAGGCTTGCCAACGAGCTGCATGGCAGGTCAACATATGTCTGATCAAGCATGTGGTGCCCAAGCGGCTGATGTTTTGGCCACGCGATATACGCTTGAGACATATGTTGCAAACAGCAGCTGTGCGATCTGATGCACTCGCCTCAAAAAAGGCCCACACCAAAGAACTTTTTGAATGACGGGCAGAGGCAGTGCCATGCACAGGCGGAGCTCTGCGGTGTGATTCCGTCGGTGTGCTGCCTATACGCTGGCCACCCAAGGGCATCCTGCCTCGTTGGAGATGTGCCTCCTCCTCATCCTCCTCCTCCTCCTCTCTCCTATTAGGCACCCACGTGGAGTCAGTGACCTCATCATCCCCTCCCTCCTCATCACTGGAGCCAATCTGGCAGTATGCTGCAGCTGCTGGAGCATGACTGCCAGATTGGTGTCCTTCTTGAGCATCCCCTCTCTCTGCTCTCACGCTACTGCCTTCCTCTATCTGGGTATCATCATCAGATCCTTCGAAACGCTGGGCATCCTCCTGGAGCATGTACCCAACACTGTGCTCAAACAGTTCGGGGGACTCCTCAGGAGGAGGACATGGTGGGTCTAGGGAAGGATTGACTAATGAAGATAATGATACCAGAGAAGAGGACGCTTTGGCAGCTGCTTTGCCAGTACCCTGAGCCTGGGTGAGAGAGGATGAGGAGGATGAGGTGGGCTTGGTCATCCACTCTACCAAGTCTTCGGCATGATGTGGCTCAACATGTCCAGCTGCCGAAAAGAAGGACAAGCGTGTCCCATGGCCATGTGCTGATGACAATGCACCGCGTCCACGACCAGCACTGTTGCCCCCAGACACAGAGCCTGCTTGCCCTCTTTTTTTGCCCCCTGACTGTCTGCCTCTCCTTGTTTGCCTTCCAGACATTTTAATGGATGGCCTGCAGGGAGATGGGAAAAACAGCAATAAGGGCTACCTTCAGGTGTATACTGTGCAGGAGGCTTAGCAACAATGACACTGACACTGTCCCCTGCCTATCCTTCTCTGTCCCTAAACACAAGGATTTGCAATATGCTTCAGCAAGATTGGTTTAGCACAGAATAGCACACTGACAGTTTCCCTCACTGTCCTTCTCTGTCCCTACAAACAAGATTTAGCACAGAATAGCACACTGATAGTTTCCACGAGTGTCCTTCTCTGTCCCTAAACTCAAGGATTTCAAATATGGTTCAGCAAGATTGGTTTAGAACAGAATAGCACACTGACACTTTCCCTCAATGTACCTCTCTGTCCCTAAACTCAAGGATTTCAAATATGGTTCAGCAAGATTGGTTTAGAACAGAATAGCACACTGTCAGTTTCACTCACTGTCCTTCTCTGTCCCTACAAACAAGATTTAGCACAGAATAGCACACTGATAGTTTCCACGAGTGTCCTTCTCTGTTCCTAAACTCAAGGATTTCAAATATGGTTCAGCAAGATTGGTTTAGAACAGAATAGCACACTGACACTTTCCCTCACTGTACCTCTCTGTCCCTAAACTCAAGGATTTCAAATATGGTTCAGCAAGATTGGTTTAGAACAGAATAGCACACTGTCAGTTTCACTCACTGTCATTCTCTGTCCCTACAAACAAGATTTAGCACAGAATAGCACACTGATAGTTTCCACGAGTGTCCTTCTCTGTCCCTAAACTCAAGGATTTCAAATATGGTTCAGCAAGATTGGTTTAGAACAGAATAGCACACTGACACTTTCCCTCACTGTACCTCTCTGTCCCTAAATTCAAGGATTTCAAATATGGTTCAGCAAGATTGGTTTAGAACAGAATAGCACACTGTCAGTTTCACTCACTGTCCTTCTCTGTCCCTACAAACAAGATTTAGCACAGAATAGCACCCTGATAGTTTCCACGAGTGTCCTTCTCTGTCCCTAAACTCAAGGATTTCAAATATGGTTCAGCAAGATTGGTTTAGAACAGAATAGCACACTGACACTTTCCCTCACTGTACCTCTCTGTCCCTAAACTGAAGGATTTCAAATATGGTTCAGCAAGATTGGTTTAGAACAGAATAGCACACTGTCAGTTTCACTCACTGTCCTTCTCTGTCTCTACAAACAAGATTTAGCACAGAATAGCACACTGATAGTTTCCACGAGTGTCCTTCTCTGTCCCTAAACTCAAGGATTTCAAATATGGTTCAGCAAGATTGGTTTAGAACAGAATAGCACACTGACACTTTCCCTCACTGTACCTCTCTGTCCCTAAACTCAAGGATTTCAAATATGGTTCAGCAAGATTGGTTTAGAACAGAATAGCACACTGTCAGTTTCACTCACTGTCCTTCTCTGTCCCTACAAACAAGATTTAGCACAGAATAGCATACTGATAGTTTCCACGAGTGTCCTTCTCTGTCCCTAAACTCCAGGATTTCAAATATGGTTCAGCAAGATTGGTTTAGAACAGAATAGCACACTGACACTTTCCCTCACTGTACCTCTCTGTCCCTAAACTCAAGGATTTCAAATATGGTTCAGCAAGATTGGTTTAGAACAGAATAGCACACTGACACTTTCCCTCACTGTACCTCTCTGTCCCTAAACTCAAGGATTTCAAATATGGTTCAGGATTGGTTTAGAACAGAATAGCACACTGACACTTTCCCTCACTGTCCTTCTCTGTCCCTACAAACAAGGTTTAGCACAGAATAACACACTGACACTCTCCCTACCTATCCTTATTTGTCCCTAAACACAAGAAATCCAGGATTAGTAAAGGAAAAAAATGACACTGTCCCTGCCTATGCTTCTCTTTCCCTGCTCCGGAACACACTACACAAGGCCGCCGCGCTGGCGGCCTTTTATAGTGTGGGGCGTGTACTAAACCCCCTCAGCAATAATTGGCCACAGGCATCCTGCCTGTGGCCAATCATTGCTCTCCTCGCTGCCGGCGCTGTGATTGGCCAAGCATGCGGGGTCACAGTGCATGCTTGGCCAATCACAGCGCCTGGATGACACTGCGATGGCGTAGTGCATTGTGGGCCGTTCGCGTCACTCGAATTTGAACACGAAGCTCATCCCTACACAAGGCCGACTTCCAGGCGGCCTTATATAGTGTGGGGCGTGTACCTACTCCTCTGAGCCATGATTGGCCAAAGCCACCCTGGCTTTGGCCAATTACGTCTCTCTGTACAGACGGCGCTGTGATTGGCCAAGCATGCGGGTCATAGTGCATGCTTGGCCAATCATCAGCCAGCAATGCACTGCGATGCTGCAGTGAATTATGGGCCGTGACGCGCCATTTGAATTTGGCGCGAACGGACCATAACGCTCGTCGAACGATCGAACAGCCGATGTTCGAGTTGAACGTGTGTTCGACTCGAACACGAAGCTAATCCTTAGTGTCCATACCTCAATGGGTCAGGGCTGTTTTAGCAAAAGGGGGCCATACTCAATATTAGGTGGGTGGTCATAATGTTATGGCTGATTGCTCTATAGTCCCTGGATCAACAATCTCTGGTGTTATTACCGATAAAAATGAATACCAATTATATTTTGTGCATTTAGGAACCTTAAGGGAGCCCATTTCACATGGTCTGTTCCATAGTTGGCCTAGTGTGGTTTTCCAGTAGGCTTGTGCAATTCGTTTCGTAACGAATCAAAATTCGTCCGAATTTAGCAACTTTCGGACATTCGGAAGCATTCGAATTTCCGAACAGAGCAATTACGAATAAAACCGAATCCGAAATAAATTATACTGCAAAATAGCGAATGCCCGAAGGTCTTCGGCATAATTCGTTATGAAAAAAGTTACGAATGTACGAATCCATTCGAAGCACAATAACACTCACTCTGCTCTCTGCTTCTCCCTCACCATGCTGAACTCCCTCTCAAAATGGTGTACAGGGGCGGAGGCTATAGCCGCATGAAAAAACGAAAGTAAAATACGAGATTTCAAATCCATTCGAAGCACAATAACACTCACTCTGCTCTGCTCTCTGCTTCTCCCTCACCGTGCTGAACCCTCTCAAAATGGTGTACAGGGGCGGAGCCTATAGCCGCATGTAAAAAACGAAAAATACGAGATTTCGAATCGTTACAAATAACCGCTATGTATTTAGAAAAGTACAAATCCATTCGAAGCACATTAGGCATAATAGGCAGCGTCGTTGTGAGAGAGACACGGAAAATTACGAATCAACGAACCCAAAAAAAGTTACGAAAGTAGGAGTTGTGTCCAGAATCAACGAAAAACAACGTACTCTACCGAAAGTATGAATTATAAAGCAACAAAAAATTCAACGAAAAATGTCGCTTGCAAAAATACGAATGAGTCCGAACACGAAAAATCCCGTCTAGCAAAATTACGAATGATTACGAATCAACAGGACCGGAAAGAAACGAACCGAAACGGAACAAATTTTTCCGTTGTGCACAAGTCTATTTTCCAGTGCCATGCTGCTATGTGGGGTGCACACATTCACATTGACCTTTGCATGCATTGGAGTTGATTTACAAAAAGAGTTCAGCACGTTTACTTTACACATTGAATTTTCACTTAGCTTAGGGTTGGGTTAAAAAAAAAAAAGAACAAGAATTTTTTTTTTTGCTTGCATTTGATTGGATAACTGAAGTTAGCACAGCTTGACCTCAATTTACAGCCTATACTCCTTCAGTAAAGCATTGGCAATGTAATGTAATTAAATCTTATATTGGACAATTCCACATCGGGTTAATGAAATAGTTAATACACTGTGTGCGTTTTTTGCACAGGCATCTCAGGGACAGAAAGCGAGCACAATTTCTCAAATGGGCTCAAACATAAAAACCTATAGATGAGCAACACAAAGAATGAGTGAGACCAATTGTACATACTGTACATTGACCATACACTTTGCAAATAATGTAAGATAAAGTAACCTGACAAATAATAAATAAAAAAATAACCCCTTTTAAAACTTTATTCAAATTAAAGTGATACTAAAATCTTTTTTTTTTCTCATATTTACCTGCTCTGTGTAATGGTTTTGCACAGAGCAGCCCGGATCCTCCTCTTCTCGGGTCCCTCTTTGCTGCTGCTGGCCCCTCCCTCCTATTGGTCAGCTTTCTACGGGGGCACCCGAGCCAAGTCAGAGCTCCCTGTGTCTATTCAGACACGGAGCCACTGCCTGGCACCGCCCCCTTTTCTCTCCTCATTGGCTCACTGACTTTAATTGACAGCAGCGGAAACCAATGGGGCTCCGCTGCTGTCTCAGCCAATGAGGAGGGGAGTCTAGGGTTGCCACCTGTCTGGGATTCACCCGGGCAGTCCGGTTTTTGAATCATGTGTCCGGGTTTCAGCCTGCCTGATACCCGGACACATTGTAGCATCACGATTGTGTATTCAATTACCACTTTTTAAATATAATTTATTTAACATTTCGTTTTCTACACGTGGTTAAAGGGTAGCAAAACTCCATTATTTGTATACATTCGTGGCATTGCTGCAGACTGATGTCCATTCTCCAACTTTATGGTTTCTTAGACATTGGGATAAATATTAGCAGAATCAATGATGTATTGTGCAGAAAGTGAAAACAGCTGGTAGGAATGGCTGGTTATCCAGCTAAAGACGGACTGAGGACTGCACATAGGCGTTAGAGCACCCCCATGGAAGTTAGAGCGCCCCATAAACATTGTAGTCCCCCGTGGATGCTAACATGACCTATAGATGTCAGAGCACCCATAGAAAAAGCAACCCATGAAGTTTAGAGCAACCCATGAAGGTTAGAGCACCCCATATACAAAGCAACCCATGGAGGTTAGAGCACCTCATAGACAAAGCAACCCATGAAGGTTAGAGCACCTCATATACAAAGCAACCCATGGAGGTTAGAGCACCCCATATACAAAGAAACCCATGAAGGTTAGAGCACCCCATATACAAAGATACCCATGAAGGTTAGAGCACCCCATATACAAAGAAACCCATAAAGGTTAGAGCACCCCATATACAAAGCAACCCATGAAGGTTAGAGCACCCCATATACAAAGCAACCCATGAAGGTTAGAGCACCCCATATACAAAGAAACCCAAGAAGGTTAGAGCACCCCATATACAAAGCAACCCATGAAGGTTAGAGCACCCCATATACAAAGCAACCCATGAAGGTTAGAGTACCCCATATACAAAGAAACCCAAGAAGGTTAGAGCACCACATATACAAAGCAACCCATGAAGGTTAGAGCACCCCATATACAAAGAAACCCAAGAAGGTTAGAGCACCCCATATACAAAGAAACCCATGAAGGTTAGAGCACCCCATATACAAAGCAACCCATGAAGGTTAGAGCACCCCATATACAAAGAAACCCATGAAGGTTAGAGCACCCCATATACAAAGAAACCCATGAAATTTAGAGCACCCCATATACAAAGAAACCCAAGAAGGTTAGAGCACCACATATACAAAGCAACCCATGAAGGTTAGAGCACCCCATATACAAAGAAACCCATGAAGGTTAGCGCACCCCATATACAAAGAAACCCATGAAAGTTAGAGCACCCCATATACAAAGCAACCCATGGAGGTTAGAGCGCCTCATAGACAAACCAGTGTTTTTTTTTTCAAAATGGTCAAAATTGTTTATAGGGCAAAAAATAAAAACCGCAGAGGTGATCAAATACCACAAAACAAAAGCTCTATTTGTCGGGAAAAAAAGGACATTAATTTTGTTTTGGTACAATGTCGCACGACCGTGCAATTGTCAGTTAAAGCGGCGAAGTGCCGTATCGCAAAAAATGGTCTGGTCAGGAAGGGGGCAAATACTTCCGGCACTGTAGTGGTTAAGGTAATTTCCTTATAATGTTTTACTTTTTTTTTTTTTGTTTAATATATTTTTATTGAGAAGCTATGTAGATACAACAATAGAAACAGATACAAAGTAAATGGTACGTCGGGTTAGCAAACAAAGAAGAGTCGGCCCGTTTTAGAATGAAAAACATCTTGAGTAACCCGAGTACAATGAAATGAACAATAGCTTGATTAACAGATAGGAAAAAGAGGGGGAAGAGGAAGAAGAAAAAGGAAGGTAGGAGGGGGCTAGGAGAGAGGGGGGGTAAGGGAGGAGGGAGCAGGAAGGGGAGAGGGGAAACTGGCATACCTGGCAGTAACAATGAGCAGATATCAAATGCGTTTAGAGTAGGGAGGTCTTAGAGGGAGGATAGTGCCTCTACAGTCAATATAGATGTACCAAAAATGGTACCAGGAATAGCGGTCAAGTTATGCAAGAAGCTTGGGTAGCTTAAGTGGACGAGGAGATAATGTCTTTGTAGCATTGGGTGGAGAGGAAGGAGGACCAAGGTGCCCAGGTTAGGGTATGTTGTGTAGTAGTGTCTCTCGCAATGTGGGTGAGTTCCTCCATGAGACATACTTCCGAAACTTTTTGTATCCAGGACTTTATGGTTGGAGTTGTGGGTTGGCCCTAGAGGGTAGGTATGAGGGCTTTAGCAGTATTAAGGAGATGTGGCGTGAGTGAACGTTTATATCTACCTATGGACATCAAGGTAGCGTGAAAGAGGACTACCCACGGATCCATAGGCAATCTAACATTGGTGACTTGATGAATCAGGTCTAGCACTTTAGACCAGTAAGGTCGAATAAGGGGGCAAGACCACCATATGTGGGCATGAGTGGCATTCTGACCACAATTCCTCCAACATAGCGGGGAGTTAACAGGGAACATGCGGTGGAGTTTGACAGGCGTGTGGTGCCATCTAGTAAGAAGTTTAAAGTTAGACTCAGCCATGGAAGATGCCAAGGAGGAGACATGAGTAAGTTGGAGAATTTTGTCTTTTGTCTTGTCCGTGATAATAACATCCAGATCGGTCTCCCATCTGGGCAGGTAGTTTGGGTACGCAGGGCTCTGCAAATTTGTGATCGCTTTGTAGAACTGGGAGATACTGTGTAGAGGGGGGTCTTTATGGGGAAAGAGCTGTTCAATACCATTTAGATCTTGAAGTCCCCGTAATGGCTGGGGAAGAGTCTGAAGGAAGCGTTTCAGTTGGTTATATCTCCATGTGTCCATAAATGTAATTGGTTTATGGCCCAAAATTTCTGGCAAAGGTTTAAGGTCATTGGGGGATAGGACATGGTGTAGCAGGAGAGGACCGCCGGGTGACCAGGATTGAAATCCTGGGTCAATGGAGCCTGGCATGAAGTATTTATGCTGCAGCAAGGGGGTCAGTGGAGAGTCATAAGACCATGCAAATTTTCTATGGAGACCATCCCATACGCCCAATGAGGATGTGGTGAGAGGCGAGGTGTTGTGGGAGAGTTTTCTAGAAGAATGTGGAATCCACTGGGCCGTGGAGAGATCTGAGCCGCTTAAGGAGTATTCTAATTGTACCCAGAGTTTAGTAGCAACGGCATACTTCCAGTCTGCTATACGTGATAAAATAACAGCGTTATAGTAGGCTTTAAAGTTAGGAAGAGACAGTCCCCCAGAACGCTTGGCTCGATAGAGGACTTCCCGAGAGATCCTGGGATGGCCGTCCCTCCAAACAAAGCGGGCGATCATGGTCTGCAGTAGAGTAAAGAAGCCTATGGGGACCTTCAAGGGGATCATTTGAAGAATAAAGAGGATACGGGGGAGTATGTTCATTTTGATTATATTAACCTTGCCTAGCCATGAATCTGAGAGGGAAGACCACTTCCTGAGATCAGCTCTGATATTATTGAGGAGAGGTATGTAATTATGCCTAAAAAGGGAATGCAGGCGAGGGGTAAGGTACATGCCCAGATATTTCATTTGTGAGGATACCCAACGGAAGGGGAATAAGGGTTTCAATTGATCAGCTATTGATTGGGGTACTGTGATGTTTAAAATTTCAGACTTAGCTAGATTGATTTTAAAGTTAGATAAGGTTTGGAAGGTGGAGAATTCAGACATTAAATTCGGCAGTGAAATGCGTGGTTGTTGAATGTAAAACAAAATATCGTCAGCGTATGCTGCATATCTATGAAGTCTATTACCGACTTGGATGCCATTAATATTCCTATTGTGCCTAATAGTAGCTAGAAAGGGTTCAAGGGAAATGGCAAATAAGAGAGGAGATAAAGGGCAGCCCTGTCTGGTTCCATTATGTAATGTGAAGGGGTCGCTCAAGAAGCCGTTTATGCGTATTTGCGCGGTGGGGTTATAGTAGAGAGAGGAAATACGGTGGAACATTTTAGGACCAAGGCCAAAATACCTAAGGGTAGTTTTAAGGTAGTCCCAGTCCACCCTATCAAACGCCTTCTCTGCATCAGTAGAGAGAAGGAGGGTGGACTGGGAGCACCTGCGAACATAGTGGATCAAGGACAGAGTGCGGAGAGAATTATCTCTGGCCTCTCTATTAGGAATGAACCCAGTTTGGTCAGCCGAGACCCATTTAGGTAAAAGGGGGAGCAGTCTATTTGCCATTACCTTGGCATATAATTTGGTGTCGACGTTTAGGAGAGATATGGGTCTATAGCTACCACAAAGTGTGGGGTCCTTGTCGGGTTTGGGAATAACGGTAATGTGGGCAGATAAGGATTCCGGACGGAGGCCAGATTTGTGGGAGATTGAATTAGCATAAGTTGTGAGATGGGGGAGTAAAATGTCGCTGAAGGTTTTATAATATAAAAGGGTGAAACCGTCCGGGCCAGGAGCCTTACCGGAAGGAGAGGATTTTAGCGCGCATTGGAATTCTTCTACGGAGAAATCTGCTTCTAGGTCATTAAGGGCCGATTTTGACAGTTTTGGGAGGCCAGCGTCTCTAAGATATTTGAGGATACGCTTACGTTTTTCTGGTACTGATAGAGAAGCCAAACCTCCCTCCACATTATATAAATCAGCATAAAATTCCCTGAAGGCCTTTGAGATTTGCGGGGTAGTGTGCACTAGGTCCCCTGATGGCAATTTGATTTTGGGTATAAAGGATAAAGTTTTCTTAGCAGTAAGGGTCCTAGCCAATTGTTTACCTGGTTTGTTACCCCATTCATACACTTTCTGAGATACGTAGTGAAATTTCCGCTTAGTTTCTAGGGCGAGGAGAGTTTTAAGTTCTTCTCTTTTAAGAGTGAGCGCTTCGAGGTGAGAGACGTGCAACGAGAGCTTGTGCTTTTTATCTAATTCAGCAATTTGTTGTAGGACCTGTTTAAGCTGCTGGCCATGTTCTCTCTTTCTCCTTGCACCAAGTTCGATAAGGCTACCTCTCATTAAGGCCTTATGTGCCTCCCATAGAACAGAGGGGGAGGTGTCCGAGGCAGAGTTTTCTTTAAAGTATTGGGATAAGGTAGTAGAGAGGATGGAAACCTCTGTTGGGTTAGTGATGAGAGAGTCATTAAGCTTCCAGCTGTTGGGGCGGGGAAATAAATCCGGCACGGTCAAGCTGACAGAAACAGGTGCATGGTCTGAGAGAGTAGCCTTCCCTATGTTGGCTGAGCTCAGGAGAGGAAGGTGGAAGTGATCTAGGAAAATATTGTCTATTCTGGAGTATGAGTTGTGCGTTTTTGAAAAGTGGGAGTAGTCTCTTCCTTTAGGGTGTAGGAGACGCCAAGCGTCCATAAGTTGTAGATCTAGTAGTTTTTTTTTCACTTGTGCTAATCTTTTAAATGGGATACTGGAGCGGCCGTGGGAAGTATCTATAGTGGGATCTAGAGGCATATTTATGTCCCCCGCAAGGACTAACATTCCCTCAGCGAATTGTGAAAGTTTTGTGAGGGTTTGAGTAAAAAAAGTAGGCTGATTACGATTGGGACAGTAAACATTAGCTAGGGTGCAACAAGTATTGCCAATATATCCTTTGACAAAAAGAAAGCGACCATGATCATCCGCTAACATGTCAGTAAAACGGAATGACGTACCTCTGCTGAATCCAATGGCCACTCCCTTGGCCTTGTTAGTGTCCGATAGACTATAGTACCATTGAGGAAAGTGTTGCGAGTATAATTTCACTGAAGTAGTATGAGTCAAATAGGTTTCCTGAAGGAAAGCAATAGAACATGCGGAGTCCCTTAATTCTCGCAACACTTGATGTCTCTTTGCGGATACACTGAGGCCTCTTACATTATAAGAAAGGAGCTTTAGGTTAGCCATGTCATCAGCGAGAGGTAGACCACTACTTCATATAACCTTGTATGCCAGTAATACAAAGGGGGAGGGGAGAGAGGGACCAGAAGAGGGGGGAGAGGAGAATCCAGGAAGGAAGAAGAAAGGGAAAAGAAAAAAGAGAGAGACATATGAAAAACATTAGAACAATCTATAGAACGAATGGGATTGAAAAAAGAGTCACGCAGAAGTCTGCGGTGTTCCCAGTGGGGATGAGGGGAGCAGGCAGCCAAAAAGGTTTCCCAGAGGGAAGTAACAAGGAGAAAATAAATACTGCCAACTCCCATCAACCCCAAGAGAATAGGGGCAGGGAGCAAACGCCTTTGTGGGGGCATCAATGTGGAGCATTAAGCTCCGTCAGCTATCGGCCTGGAAAAAAAAAAGGGAATTAACATTTGTAAAGACAAGCAATGGTCAAAGCATGAATGCAACGCTCTCCAATCATCAGGTCAACTAACAGACCCAATGTGAGCATAATAACAGTACTGTAGGAGTATAACTAAGAGAGTTTAGTAAGGCAAGTCAAACTTTTCGTATGGGAGAGAAATAATTGAAATCAAAGTGTAGGTTGTCATCCAGATAAGGAGGAAAACTATCAAGAGGGATGATTGTGTTCAGCAGAGTACCTCAACCATTCTTCTGAGATGAACATGGAGTTGAAACACGCCTTTGCTTGGCTGGGGTTTTCCGCCACTGGGAGGATTGGAGAGCAGAGAAAGTGGGTAAGGGGTTCTGCCAGCCTGGCAGCTCCACGTGCGGCAGGTTTAGGTCTCGAAGGAAGGTGGGGAGATCCTCAGGGAACCGCAATGTGGAGGAGCGGCCATTCTTAGTAGCAATTAAGCATGCGGGAAAACCCTAACGGTAGTTAGATCCATCACCCCTTAGTTGCTCCAAGAGGGGCTTTAAAGCCCTGCGGCGGTCAAGAGTCTCCTTAGATAGATCTGGAAAGATGTTAAGAATAGCACCATCAAAGTCAATGTTGGGGGTGTTCCGCATTTTGGTCATGATGGCGTTTTTGTCTTCGAAATAATGGAGACGGCAAATCACATCTCTAGGTTGATCAGACGAGAAGTTGCGAGGTCTCAGAGCGCGGTGCACTCTGTCGAATCGCAAAGGATCCGTAGCAGGATTGCCCAGGATAGTATTAAAGATACCTCGAACCGAGGGTTCTAGATCATTATCTCTGGTTGCTTCTGGCAGTCCGCGTATACGCAAATTGTTTCTGCGGTTGCTATTCTCGAGATCTTCGAGTTTGTATAGCGAGGCCCTATTTGCATACGCTAATTGAGTGACGGTATCCTGCAATTCTTTAATGGCAACCTCATGTGAGTCTTGACGCTGTTCTGTTTCCTCTATTCTGACGAGTAAGTGCGCCACATCCGCTCTAACCGCGGAAATCTCCTTTTTGATGGATTTTTCCATACTGTGAAACATACTCGCCATCTCCTTTTTAAGTTCATTCATCAAGGAAGACATGTCGGAACCTGTGGGGGACCCGGGCTCCTCCATTAACTCCGAGCCGCAGGAAGAGGCCGGAGAGCTCTCACGGGCAGAAGCGGCGTGTGAAGCTGGGGAGATAAGTGATCTCGAGGCTCTGGTTTTGTTGATCCTAGTACTGGGGCTTTCTCTTTCCGCGGCTAGGAATCTTTTAATGGTCCCCGCACTGGTTTGATGCAGTTTTGAGGTTTTTACAGAACGCTTTCTTAATGTTGAACGGGAGGAAGAGCCTTTGGATGGCATTGCTTGTTACTGTAAGGCCGACAGCTAGACGGAGAGCATTTCAAGTGCTGCTTTTTAGCGCCATGCGTAGGCTAGCTGCCCTGGGGGGGACGTGTAGATGGCGTAAATGTAGTGGGGGGAATGGCCCTTTGAGCCAAGGCACCCCGGCACCAAGGAAGATGTGGAGGTTAAACAGTGGAGAGGTATAGGTGCTGTGAATAAATTTCAGGGTGTAGCAAAATGTCCGCTGATCACTTGCTATGTTCTCTTGCCTATTGAGAAGGGCACCTCTATAATGTCCGTGGGGAGGAGATAAAAGAGCAGGCCACTGTGATTTGAAAGAATGGAGCTGGGATGCAGGAAAGCTGGAATTGTGGGGATTTTAAGCTCCTGGGTGTACTAAGATGGCCGCCGTGCTCCGGGAGTAGGCCGAAGCCGCGGACTTTCCTGAGAGCGGCGTGGACGCTCCGATCCGCTCGGGCCGCAGTTTCACTGCAAAAGATAGGGGACAGTTCCCAGCAGGCAGGGTGGGGGTGGCAGCACCGGGATTAGCTCGGGGGTGAGGGCGAGGGGCGGTGAGGCAGCTAAGGAGTCACAGTACCTGAGGGGGGCAGCTTCAGCCGGGTCCGCAGGCCGCAATATGGCGCCGGTTCCCAGGATGGTGGAGCTGTCCTCCGTTGATCGCTCCCGCTGTATCACTGCTGTATCACTGCCCAGTGTCCTCTGTGTATACAGCAGCCGTTAAACAGGCCTGGGGAGTGCGATCCCCTCGTAGTATACAGCTCGCTGGCTCGGGGGCATAGGAGGCTTCACAGGCCTCAAGATGGTGGCAGGCCTCAGCAGTGTGGAGCTAGATGCAGGCCAAAGCAATAACAGCCGGGCAACCTCGACGATATCGGCAGGTACCGCAACAGTACGTGTCCTTGGATGGATATAGGGAGTTCAAGGTGTCTCCGGGCAAAAATAGTGAGATGATGGGGAAGGATTGTCTTTGGACATGTGGAGCCCAGCATCAACACGTCCTCTCAGCTTCACGTCCGGACACGCCCCCCATGTTTTACTTTTTAACATGTTGGCTATTTTTCTTTTGCAAAAAAATATTTTTTAATCTAACATTTTTTTACAGTAATCTGTATTTGAAGGCAGAACTATCTTCTCAAATGTATGTCTCCTGATGCTTGGTAATCCAAGCTCCTGTACTAAATCCATCATGTCATACATTCATAAAAAAATGTTGTTTTTTTTATTTGTAAATGTATGGCCCACTAGAGTTGTTAAAAGTGCTCTTTTCTATGTTTTTGACCTAATTCTCTGCTGCTGCCTATGTTTATATTGTGAAAACTAAAGAAACCTGGACTATATTTTTTTATTATTTTTTTTAGACATTTTTTTTTTTTTCATGTTTCTATCCAAGTCTAACTTATTGTAATGGTGTATATAACCGAAAGTATTACAGTGGCCACTTCAAGAGGTCACTTCTACCAGTAGCTGGAGTAATTGTCATGGATGACATACTCCATTGTTGCACTTTTGTAAACGTTAACTTTAAAAAAAAAAAAGTTCTTGATGTTAAATAACAGCTGTTTGGGAGATCGCTCTTCACGCGGTCACCCATAGAAAGGGAATTTTGAAGGACTATCTTGGTACCATAGCATATACTCAAGATTTGATAAAAGATATTCAATTCTTTATTGATACAAAAACGTATAAAAACACGATATCCAAACATTTATTGAGAAACGTCATAAAAAGTGCATGGTAACAATCCATGTATATCACCAACAATCATGTCCCCTGTTAAGGAGGATTAGGATATGGTGGGTTCCCACTGATATCATTGTTCTCAACATGTTTCGTGGAGTTCTACCACTACATCAGGAGAATATCTGTAATCAATTAAATAAATTTAAAATCAATCACTATGACAGTAGACATCAAATATCACAAAATTTAAAAAAAATCAACAACCAATAATACAGTAGAAAAGAGGGGAGAAAGAGAGCAATGTCAATTACTCAGGACCCAAGCCAAGCCGGAGTCAAAGCACCACCAGCGGCCCCCCACGGCAACTATGGGGGACGTGCAAAAATGGATGGACTTCTATATTGGTTAATGACAATGTATGAGTGGAGAATATTTAACCATATTCCCAGTCTTTTTCCTTCTAATTGTCTATACTTTGTCTATATATAATCTACACCAATAGAGGCTTTAGCTTCAAATATCAGCTGATGTTAGCATTTCATTTGCACTGCACGTCAGGCCTTTTTGATTTAATAAAAAAAACAAAAACCGTGTGTACTCGTGATGTATAATGGCACATTTTTGTGTGTCCACTGCTGGTGGAATAGTGTAAACTTTCTGTGGGTCCTCTGTGGGTGGAATTAGACCCCTCTCTGAGGGTAGTGTTGCACCCCTTCCTGTGGGTGGAATTAGGCCCCTATCTGAGGGTAGTGTTGCACCCCTTCCTGTGGGTGGAATTAGGCCCCTCTCTGAGAGTAGTGTTGCACCCCTTCCTGTGGGTGGAATTAGGTCCCTCTGTGCCACATTCTCTCTCCGCCTTCTCTTTATCTCCTGTGTGTAACGCTTCGGAGCTATATATCATATACTTAACAGTTAACTATAAGTAGGCAGAAATCAGATAGGGAGACTCAGATAATTTGGGAATACTAGTGGTTTTATTTAGTTTAGTAGTACACAGTCATAACATGAAGTTCCAGAGGAAACTTAGGTGAAGTAGCAGTACACAGGATAATAGGTTATAGTATACGGAGGAATACTTGCTGTGAAAGGACTGGGGCTCTGTCAGGCCCAAAAGCTGGAAGTTGAATGGGGCTCTGACCGGCCCAACAGTGAGGAGGAAGCCGGGCTCTATCTGGCCCAATAGTGAGATGGAAGTTGGGGCTCTATCCGGCCCAATAGTGAGATGGAAGTAGGGGCTCTATCCGGCCCAATAGTGAGATGGAAGTAGGAGCTCTATCCGGCCCAATAGTGAGATGGAAGTCGGGGCTCTATCCGGCCCAATAGTGAGATGGAAGTCAGGGCTCTATCCGGCCAAATAGTGAGAGAAGACGGTCGTCAGCTGCTGGAGCTATTTACCTGGTGTCAGGTTCCTAGCATGAACACCAAGCAAAGGGTGTCGGCTGTTTAAGTAGGGAAAAGAGGTGGAGCCGGGTGATGTCGCTGTGAGTCATCGGACTGTGACGGAGTTGGTTGAGATCTCAGAGCCCCGGTGGAGAGATAAGAATATTACAGGAGTCCCGGTGGAGAGATAAGGACATTACACTGTGTCTTTTATCTGATTTGTCTCTTTCCCTTTTCCCATTGCACTATTTTTGAATTGAGCAATAGTCTCCTGGCCTTTACTGACCCCCAAATGGACCTTGTAACTCCACTGTTATGACCAACACATAAACTGCATATCTAAACCATATGGAAATAAGCTGACACTTGGAAAGTTTTAATTTGTGTTCACATTTTTTAAATCAGATCTAAGACAAATCTAAGAAATGTTTCTTTAAAAAAGAGTTTGTCTCAAACATCCATCAATTTTCATAAATGTGATGGCATGACTGAAATAATAAAAAAAATGTATTAAGATTGCCGAAAAAAGAAGAAAGAATAAATTTGCTTAGAAAAATATAAAATAATTGATATCTTGGGGCACACAGCAAAAAAACCTGGAGACATGCCTTGGGTGTCAAGGTCTGTTAACTCTCCTGGTCATCACTACCTATATTTCTTCTATATTACCTTTTTTCTCAAAAGTTCTTCAACTATTTTATGAAGCGCTTGTCTAATCTCATGGTTTCTCAGGCTATATATTATGGGATTCACCAATGTACAACAATGAACTGTACTTGTTTACGGAAGGTGACTTCTCATCATCTGGAGTCACATAAATACTAATTATGGACCCATAATATGCAGCCACAGAGATCAGGTGGGCACTACATGTAGAAAAAGATTTTTTCCTGCCAGCGGAGGATGAAATTTTGAGAATGGTAATAAAAATGTAGATGTATGTCCCAATGATAAATGTAAGAGCACCGAAAAAGAAAAGGACAGAGCATGTAAGGTCAAACCATTGTAACACAGATGTGTCCGATGTAGACAATTTCATAATTGGACCTACATCACAAAAGAAGTAATCAATGTCTCTGAGGCCACAAAACTCAAACCGAGCTATTAAAATAATTTCAATTGTAGATAGAGTCCAAGTAATTGCCCAAGAACCAAAACCCAACAGGAAGCAGATTCTTTGATCCATAATTAAAATGTAATGTAAAGGATTAGAAATAGCAACATATCGATCGTAAGACATTATGGCAAGGATGAAACATTGCACAAAACCAAAATTCAAAAAGGAGTACAGCTGCATGATACAGCCGTCAACAGACATTTCCCTCTTTGTCTTTATTATAACCTCTGCCATCAGTGGTATGACACACGTGGCAAGGAGGACATCTGCGAGAGATAGGTGCTGAAGAAAGATGAACATTGGAATTTTGAGATTACTATTGGTGGACACTAGAAGGATGATTAGAATATTTCCGGTTACTATTGCAAAGTAAATTAGAAGTAGGATGACAAAGAATAGAGGTTTTAAATTTTCTAGACCCTGGAATCCAAGAAGATAGATCTCTGAGACTTGTGTTTGATTGTCTTGACACATTTTAAGAAACTTGACCCATCAGGAAAGATAGTAACACAAATAAGTATATGGATAATATAAGAAGAGAATGTCTAAGACACAAGTTATAAATCAATCACTAAACTTCTCCCCTTATTATATTACAAGCACGTTTACCATAGAAGTTTATTTTAGGAAGTTTACTCAATGAACTATTAGCCAAAGTTTCACATATAATGCATTATAGCTCAATTAGCCAGACCCCTAACATATTTTCTTGGAGAGTCCTCTGTTCCTTCTGTGCTGTATAGCCTGGATCTCAATGGACTTCTCTGCAATTTGGAAAAAGAATATTATCAAGAATTGCATTGAAAAGGTAGACCATTACCATTAACAAGACAAAGACCATTAACACCTATCTGTCTGATGTTAAAGCAGTTGTAAATCTCTGAAATACAGAAATGAACAAAGCACATCCCTCTTTAGTGTGTACTAGCCTCAATCCAAACCATCTAGTGTATTTTCTCTCTGATCTCACCTCCCTCTGCTATCTGCATAAGTCACTTTTGATAGGTTGGTGAAAATGAGAAGAAATTAGGTAACAGCACCAAAATCAAGTGTCTAAATGTTCTAATGCTGCACCTAAAATTAGTGATAACTAATAATTCATAAAATGATACATATAAAGGGTGATAGGATTAAAAATAATAAATTGATGACAATGAATTTGTTGATATAGTAACCTGGATTGTTTTAAAAGGTTCTAAGGAGTTCCTGAATTATTAAAAGTAGATTTAATTATAACTTTTTATGGATGTAAAGATATTATATTTTTTTTATATCATGTTTTATATACTGAAGGAGTTTTGAGCAATAGATTGATTGTAACCGATAAGTAAAGATATGGCGTTATATATAAGTGGATGTTAATATGTATTATGTTTTAATGTTTTTAAATGTGATTTTCGAAAAGCGTATTGCAGATACTGTTGTTTAAAGATAATGCTTAAAGAGTATGCAGAAACCTTTTTGTATTTGGCTTTTTGAAACCCAAATTATTTTTGTGATTGTTTAGATGTTTAAAATCACCATGGTCGATTTTTACCAATGGCGTTCGATCTGTTAGTATTTAAGCTCCAGTAAAATGGCGTCAGAACCACTTCCTGATGACGCACGCTTGAGCGAGAAATGCATTGAAGCGAGGCCTGACAAGCATACCAAGGAGCTCTCCCACTTCCGCTCGGGAGCTGAGATGCACGCCGCACACCGCGAGTCACATAGTGGTGACGGATCGGCTTCTGCTTCCCCTTGAGCTGCTTTTTTGCCTGCTGTATTCATACTGGACTATGCAAGTCGGGATGCCCAACTTTTTGAAGAGCGAGGGCCACTTAAACAACTTGGTAACTGGTTGTGGGCCACAATAAGTGGAGCGGACGGATGACAGATCCGTGTCCACTCTGTATATGCAGAGAGGACACGGTCACAGCCCACTCTACTCTGTGGGCCCTCCCATCTGATCCAACCAGATGGAGGGGGACAGTTGGAGGTAGGTGGGTGCAAATGGACACAAGTCCGTTTACATCTGCCGCTCCATAGAGGTGAATTGAGTGTCCATGTGGGTTGAACTGATCATGTGAAAGGGGCCTAAGGCTGCTTTCACACTGATGTGCTGCAGTTTACCTGCACTGCGGGTGCAGCACAGTGGTCCTGTGGCTTTCCTGGGTTAGCTGCACATATACTGCAGGTGTGGTGCACTTTCTGAAAGTGCACCAAACCCGCAGGTAATAACAGAGGTCTATGACTCAGGTGCAGGTAACCCGAAGGTGTACCTGCGGATCAGTTTGAAAGCAGCCCAGTAACCACTGCAGAACAGATATGCCCATATATACACTTTTTAGTAATAAACTTACCTTTAATAACAGTCTTCTATTCAGGTATCACCGGCTGTTGCTGTCCCAGGCAGAGTGCATTTGGTATCACTTCGCTTGTGACAGGATCCGGTGCTATACAGGAAGCATCGGCATATGCGGCTCTGCTCGCTCTGCAACCGCTTGCTTCATCTACCGCTGGCTTCATTCAGAACACTGATGCTCTGGGATGGCGGATCGGCAACTCGCGATCTGGGCTTGCAAACCTGCTATCCCAAAGCAGGAGGTCGCGGGCCACATCAGAGGGCTCCGCGGCCCCATGTGGCCCCCGGGCCACTGGTTGGGCACCTCTGATGTAAGTGCTTTTAAGAGATTAAAAACAATATTACACTATTTCTGCCTTTTGTGGCTCTTTGTAGCGGAGCCAATTCCACAGAAACTTGTGATGGGAGTTGGATGTACCCAGGAGATGATACATAGATTTGAAGACAATCACGTTTTTATACCAATATACATTGGATTGGAATCCGGTTACTTACGTAATCTGGTGATCGTATGTGAGAAGATTCCTGAAGGGGCTTAATTAATGAAACAAGGAGTTTCTTATATTACATGCATATTGGTCACTTGGTGGCCGAGGCTATCTGGTGAGTGCATTTTATTATCACTTCGGGTGAAGCACTATTGTATTTTGAAGCACACTGCACATTAGAAGCACGGTGTTGGAGCATATATAAGAAGAAGTGAACATACTGTTGGTTATGGAATTTTCATGTGTACTTTATTGATTATATTATTGTCATCAATTTATTATTTTTTATCCTATCACCAAATTGTTTAATTGCGCCCTTTATTTGATAGGTTGGTGCCACCCTTCCTCCAGCACAGAATAGGTGATTGACAGATTCAGTTGTGCACGTTTCCCTATGAGACTGTGTAGAGGAGGGTATTATTATTATTATACAGGATTTATATAGCGCCAACAGTTTGCGCATCGCTTTACATCAGGGGAGACAGTACAGTCACAATACAATTCAATACAGGAGGGATCAGAGGGCCCGGCTCGTTAGAGCTTGCAGTCTAGAAGGGAGAGTCATGTGGAACAAAGGGTAGTAGCTGTGGGGGATGATCAGATGGACAAAAATGAAAATACAGTTGTTAGGTGCGGGTAGGATAGGCTTCTCTGAAGAGGAGGGTTTTCAGGGATCCTCTAAAAGCTAAAAGAGAATGAGATAGACGGACAGATTGTGGTAAGGAGTTCCATAGGCTTGGAGAGGCTCTGGAAAAGTCCTGGAGACGAGCGTGGAAGCGGGTGATGAGAGAGATAGAGAGCAGGAGGTCTTAAAAAGATGACATCAGGGTATGACATCAGATCCCAACCCTCTGCCTCCTAGAGCTGATGAATTGTCTTTGATCTGCGACATTGAACAGCAGAGGCGAGAGGGCTGCAGATAAGGTTCATTAAATTCTCTGTAGCCAGCGATGGCTCCATTTGAAGTTATTGTTTAGACGGAATAGCCATTGGGATCAGTGCCATGGGAAGAAACGCCATACTGTTATTTTGGGCCACACATTCACAGTGTGTACTCTTTCCTGACACCTATGATTAGCTCAGTAACTGTGTCAGCAGAGAGTTCACACTGTCAGCCTAAAAGAACAGGATGAGGCTTCCTCTCATGGCATTTGGGGGTGCTGATCCCAATGGCTACTAATAATTTGGATTGGAGCCATCACTGGCTGCCAAGAATTTGACTTACCCAGTTGTCTCGACTCTCCCAATCCTATGGACATATAACCTGTCCTCTAGCATGGAGTGCTGTCTCTTGGGTAGAGCATGCCTAATATTTCCTAACAGGAGCCCACACCTATCCCTTGATGGGGGTCCTGTCTCCTGGATGGAGCACATACCTGTCTCCTGAAGGGGGCCCTGAACTATGTCCAGGCCTCCCTTATAATGAGTGTGCACACCTGCACACTCACACAGCCTGCAGGTCTCCAGTAAAACTTGGCACATGATTGAAGGCTTCTTTCCACCCAAAACTCTTTGAAGTCTCCGAAATAAAGACCCCGATCTGGGATAATAAAACCCAGAGAAAACTGAAAATCCGGCCTTCTTTGCTCAGACACAACACTCTAGAGCCCCTCAAGCTGCATCTTTGAGAACCCTGTGTGTGTTCTGCCTATACGCACACAGTGGCAGGGCCTATCACTTATTTATTGTGCAAAATATAAAATATGGTGTTACAAGCTGTAATAATTTGATGTTACCAATTAAAATATAATAACATTGTATAAAATGATAAAATCTGGTCTGATGGTATATATTTAGGTTTATTAGTTATATCTTATACTGAATATACAGTATCATACATTTATAGACAAGATAAAAAAATGTGTAGTAAAAAATGGAAAGGATAACAACTGACCTTGAACAGCGGATTGATCTAAAATCAGAATGAAATTAACTAGAAAACCCAATTTAAGACTATAATGAGGATGTGGAACATAACATAGAATATTAAGACCCCTTTCACACTGGGGCAGTTTGGGAAGTGTTCAGGGGCTTTAGCACTGGAAATAGCCTCTGCTAAGCGCCTGAAAACCGTCTCCCACTCATTCCATTGTGACTTTTTACACTCTGGGCGGTGCACTTGCAGGATGTTTTGAAAAGTCCTGCAATCAGCATCTTTGGGGCGGGTTGGGAGCGCTCCCAAAACGCCCTGCCCATTGGAATGAATGCCTGAAAAGTGATTCGAAAGCACCACCAAAACACGTTTTGAACCCTTTTTTGTGGTTAAAAGCGCCCCGATAGCGGCCGAAAGTGGCGCAAAAGCGCAGCTTAAACAGCTTTTAAAGCACCGCTAAAAAGGTTAAGCGCTTTCCCTGACTTGTTCATTCCCAGACTTGTTCATTTCCCGACTTAGTTGGGGTAGGCGGTACACTTTGGTGGGGGTGGGTCAGCCGAGCCTTTTGACCATTGACCTCTGGGGAACTGCCTTCTGACCTTTGACCTGTGGGGGAGGTCCCCATTCCAATCCCTGAGTCCTAGCCTTGTTCTTCAAGGGGAAACCCTAACTCCTAACTAGTGATGAGCCGAACACCCCCGGGTTCGGTTCGCACCAGAACCCGCGAACGGACCGAAAGTTCGAACGAACATTAGAACCCTATTAAATACAATGGATGCGAACGTTCGAATTCTAAAGTGCTAATTATAACAACTATTATGCATGTTATTGTCCTAAAAAGGGTTTGGGAACCCGGGTTCTGCACCAGGGGACATGTATCAATGCAAAAAGAAGTTTTAAAAACGGTCGTTTTTCGGGAGCAGTCATTTTAATGATGCATAAAGTGAAAAAAAAAAGTCAAATATTCCTTTAAATATCATACCTGGGGGGTGTCTAAAGTATGCCTGTGAAGTGCCACGTGTTTCCCGTGTTTATAACTGTCCCTGCACAAAATGACACTTCTAAAGGAAAAAAAAGCCATTTAAAACTGCTTGCGGCTTTAATGTAATGTCTGGTCCCGGTAATATGGATGAAATTCTTTAAGAAAAATGGCATAGCTACCCCATGACCCCCCCCCCTACCCCAGCCCATTACCAGCCCCTTTGGGTCTTGTATGGATATTAAGGGGAACCCCGCACATAAAATAAAAAAGGCCCTATATACTCTGAACAGCCCTATACAGGCGGTGCATACAAGACAGGGACTGTAGGTTTGTTCTTATGTAGAATCTGTTTGTAATTTTGAACAGGTACATTGTTGAAGTGTAGCTCCAGACCAAAAATCTATTTTTAAACTTTTTGGAAAACATAGGTAAGGGTTATCACCCCTGTAACATTTGTTTTGCTGTCTGTGCCCCTGTTCAGAACATTTCACCTCACTTTCCGTCCCAATGACAACTGTTTTTGAAATGTGGTGTTTTTCTTGAAACAAGGATTGCTGATAAAGCATCAGTACAGAGGAGACACCTTTCTCCCATATTTATTCTTACAGGAGAGAATTTTCCTTCCTAGTGGTAGATTTCCTCTCACTTCCTGTTGTCTTCTTGCGTTTGCAAGTAGGAGTCGTTTGTAAGTTGTATGTTTGAAAGTAGGGACCTGCCGTATATACTCTGCAGAAATAGGCCCCTTAGTTGTTGGTGTTGGCACAACACTGTAAGCACTCACAGTTACTCTTGGTTGGTGCTGGAACGCCCTGCTGTCAACTATTATATCAGGAATTTTAATTACATATAATTGTTGAACAGTGGTAGTAAAAATTGGGCCTTTGATGGTGGTGCTGGTGCCACAACACTGTAAGCCCTGACAGTTACTCTTGGTGGGTGCAGCAATGGGCCCTGCTGTGAATTATTAGATCAAGAATTGTAATTACATGCCCCTGTTGAACAGGGGCTGAAAAATTGGGCCTTAGGCACTGGTGGCACAACACTGCAACCCCTCACAGATACTGTACTTGGAGCACAGCAATGAGCCCTGTTGCAAAGTATTGCTTCAAAAATTGTAATGACACGCCCCTGTTAAACAGGGGCTGAAAAATTGGGCCTTAGGCACTGGTGGCACAACACTGCAACTCCTCACAGATACTGTACTTGGAGCACAGCAATGAGCCCTGTTGCAAAGTATTGCTTCAAAAATTGTAATGACACGCCCCTGTTAAACAGGGGCTGAAAAATTGGGCCTTAGGCACTGGTGGCACAACACTGCAACTCCTCACAGATACTGTACTTGGAGCACAGCAATGAGCCCTGTTGCAAAGTATTGCTTCAAAAATTGTAATGACACGCCCCTGTTAAACAGGGGCTGAAAAATTGGGCCTTAGGCACTGGTGGCACAACACTGCAACTCCTCACAGATACTGTACTTGGAGCACAGCAATGAGCCCTGTTGCAAAGTATTGCTTCAAAAATTGTAATTACACGCCCCTGTTAAACAGGGGCTGAAAAATTGGGCGTTAGGCACTGGTGGCGGCACCCATAAACAAAAATGATCTTACAAGCTATCATCATCAATCGTATCATTGAGGACTCGGAGGAGGAGGATAGCCAGTCAACATAACAGCACAGGCACTCAGCATCAGCATCAGTCTTGAAGGGATGTGACATGTTAAAATCAATTAGTCTGTTATATCAGCATCAGGTGTGTGGTAGCTGGTGGTGATCCAAGACTGGTTCATCTTGATGAAAGTCAGTCGATCAACCGAGTCGGTGGACAGGCGCACCCTGTGATCCGTGACAAATCCTCCAGCAGCACTGAATGTGCGTTCCGAAAGAACGCTGGATGCAGGACAGGCCAGTAGCTCAATTGCATACTGTGCAAGCTCTGGCCAGTGATCCATCCTCAAGACCCAGTAAGCCAGAGGATTTTCGGTGGGGAAGGTGTCCAAGTCTGACCTTGCCCCTAGATATTCCTGCACCATGTTTATCAGACGCTGGCGATGGTTGCTGGAACCGATCATACTTTGGGGCTGCGGACTAAAGAATTGTCTGAACGCATCGGTCAGACGGCCACCTTCCCCACCGCTCCTTCTTTGACTGGCCGAAGCCTCAGCAACTCGTTGTCCAGGACCAGGAGTTTGTAACCTCCCAGTCTCTGGGAACGCGTTGCACAGACCTTTCTGCAAGGCCTCCCGGAGTTGTCTCATCCTCTGCTCCCTCTGCGACGGTAACATAAGGTCCGCAACCTTACCCTTGTACCGTGGATCAAGGAGAGTGGCCAGCCAGTAATGGTCCCTCTCCTTGATCCGAAGAATACGAGGATCCTTCCGCAGACTTTGCAGGATCAGGGAGGCCATGCAGCGTAGGTTTGCTGAGGCATTCGCTCCGGAGTCCTCTGGGTCACTAAGGACGACATGATCCGCAGCCACCTCCTCCCAGCCACGTACAAGTCCACTGGTTTCTTGGGACTGTAAATCATCCCTAAAAGACTGCTGCTGATGATGCTGAGTGCCAGCCTCCACCTCCATGCTGACACAATCCTCCTCCTCCTCCTCCTCCTCCTCCTCCTCTTCCTGTGCGATGGGTGGGACAGAAGGAACACTGTCTGGGTAAAGGGGGCCTTGAGAGGCAAGGAAGTCCTCCTCTTCCTGCCTCTGTTCTGCCTCAAGTGCCCTGTCCATTATTCCACGCAGCGTGTGCTCCAACAGGTGGACAAGAGGTACAGTGTCACTGATGCATGCACTGTCACTGCTCACCATCCTCGTGGCCTCCTCAAATGGTGCCAGGACAGTGCATGCATCCCTGATCATGCCCCACTGGCGTGGAGAAAAAAAACCAAGCTCCCCTGACCCTGTCCTGGTGCCGTAGTCGCACAGGTACTCATTGATGGCCCTCTGCTGCGTGTGCAGCCGCTGCAGCATGGCCAACGTTGAGTTCCACCTGGTGGGCATGTCACATATAAGGCGGTTCTTGGGCAGGTTCAACTCCTTTTGCAGCTCAGCCAGGCGAGCACTGGCATTATAAGATCTGCGGAAATGCACACAGACTTTCCTGGCCTGCCTCAGGACATCCTGTAAGCCCGGGTACCTGCCCAAGAAGCGCTGCACCACCAGGTTAAGGACGTGAGCCACACAGGGCACATGGGTCAGTTGTCCCTGTCGGAGGGCGGAGAGGAGGTTGGTGCCATTGTCGCAAACCACCATTCCTGGCTTAAGCTGGCGTGGCGTCAACCACCTCTCGGCCTGGCCCTGCAGAGCAGACAGGACCTCTGCCCCAGTGTGGCTTCTGTCCCCCAAACACACCAGCGCAAGCACGGCATGGCATCTTTTTGCCTGCGTACTTGCGTAGCCCCGTGAACGGCTACGGAGCACCGCTGGTTCATAGGACAAACCACAGGAAGAGGCCATGGAGGAAGAAGAAGAGGAGGGGGTGGAGGAGAGAGGTGTGTCACAACCAGTAGTAGCATTTTGGAGGCGTGGCGGTGGGACAACCTCCAACACTACTGCACCTTGTCCTGAATCCTTCCCAGCTGCCAAAAGAGTGACCCAATGGGCCGTGAAAGAAAGGTAACGTCCCTGTCCATGCCTGCTGGACCATGAGTCAGCGGTAATATGCACCTTACCGCTGACCGCCCTGTCCAGCGAGGCCAAGACATTGCCTTCCACATGCCGGTAGAGAGCCGGAATAGCCTTCCGTGAGAAAAAGTGGCGTTTGGGAACCTGCCACTGAGGAACCGCACATTGCACAAACTCACGGAAGGGGGCCGAGTCTACCAACTGAAAAGGCAGCAGTTGAAGCGCTAGCAATTTAGCCAAGCTAGCATTCAACCGCTGGGCATGTGGATGGCTGGGAGTGAACTTCTTTCGACGGTCCAGCAGCTGGGGCAGGGAAATTTGCCTGCTAGAATCGGACGTCGGTGTACTGCTAGCAGAGTGGGCGCAAGTACTTGGCTGTGACACACCTAATTCTACACCTTCATTCCTCTCAGTGCATGTTTCAGAGAGGACTGAAGTTATAGTGGGGTTGGAGATCCCAGCTGATGCGGTGCAAGGAGAGGTCCGCTTTGTTCTTTGGTGTGGGTCTTTGAGGTAGGCTTGCCAACGAGCTGCATGGCAGGTCAACATATGTCTGGTCAGGCATGTGGTACCCAAGCGGCTGATGTTTTGGCCACGCGATATACGCTTGAGACATATGTTGCAAACAGCAGCTGTGCGATCTGATGCACTAGCCTCAAAAAAGGCCCACACCAAAGAACTTTTTGAATGACGGGCAGAGGCAGCGCCCTGCACAGGCGGAGCTCTGCGGTGTGATTCCGTCGGTGTACTGCCCTTACGCTGGCCACCAAAGGGCATCCTGCCTCGTTGGAGATGTGCCTCCTCCTCATCCTCCTCCTCCTCCTCTCTCCTATTAGGCACCCACGTGGAGTCAGTGACCTCATCATCCCCTCCCTCCTCATCACTGGAGCCAATCTGGCAGTATGCTGCAGCTGCTGGAACATGACTGCCAGATTGGTGTCCTTCTTGAGCATCCCCTCTGTCTGCTCTCACGCTACTGCCTTCCTCTAGCTGGGTTTCATCATCAGACCCTTCGAAACGCTGGGCATCCTCCTGGAGCATGTACCCAACACTGTGCTGAAACAGTTCGGGGGACTCCTCAGGAGGAGGACATGGTGGGTCTAGGGAAGGAGTGACTGATGATTTGTCTGACATTGATACCAGGGAAGACGACGCTTTGGCAGCTGCTTTTCCAGTACCCTGAGCCTGGGTGAGAGAGGATGAGGAGGAGGAGGAGGGCTTGGTCATCCACTCTACCAAGTCTTCGGCATGATGTGGCTCAACATGTCCAGCTGCCGAAAAGAAGGACAAGCGTGTCCCATGGCCATGTGCTGATGACAATGCACCGCGTCCACGACCAGCACTGTTGCCCCCAGACACAGAGCCTGCTTGCCCTCTTTTATTGCCTCCTGACTGTCTGCCTCTCCTTGTTTGCCTTCCAGACATTCTAATAGATGGCCTGCAGGGAGATGGGAAAAAAGCAATAAGGGCTACCTTCAGGTGTCCTTCTCTGTCCCTTGAAACAAGGACTTTCACAGTGAAAGAAACTGACACTCTCCCTACCTACAGTTTTCTGTCCCTAGAAAAAATATTTTTTTTAAGCACAATATAGCACAAGGACAATTCACTCACTGTCCTTACAGGTCCCTGGAAACAAGGACTTGCAGAGTGAAAGAAAAAAAACACTCTCCCTACCTACAGTTTTCTGTCCCTAGAATAAATGTTTTTTTTAAGCACAATATAGCACAAGGACAATTCACTCACTGTCCTTACAGGTCCCTGGAAACAAGGACTTGCAGAGTGAAATAAACTGACACTCTCCCTACCTACAGTTTTCTGTCCCTAGAATAAATGTTTTTTTTAAGCACAATATAGCACAAGAACAATTCACTCACTGTCCTTACAGGTCCCTGGAAACAAGGACTTGCAGAGTGAAAGAAAAAAAACACTCTCCCTACCTACAGTTTTCTGTCCCTAGAAAAAATGTTTTTTTTAATCACAATATAGCACAAGGACAATTCACTCACTGTCCTTACAGGTCCCTGGAAACAAGGACTTGCAGAGTGAAAGAAAAAAAACACTCTCCCTACCTACAGTTTTCTGTCCCTAGAATAAATGTTTTTTTTAAGCACAATATAGCACAAGGACAATTCACTCACTGTCCTTACAGGTCCCTGGAAACAAGGACTTGCAGAGTGAAAGAAAAAAAACACTCTCCCTACCTACAGTTTTCTGTCCCTAGAATAAATGTTTTTTTTAATCACAATATAGCACAAGGACAATTCACTCACTGTCCTTACAGGTCCCTGGAAACAAGGACTTGCAGAGTGAAATAAACTGACACTCTCCCTACCTACAGTTTTCTGTCCCTAGAATAAATGTTTTTTTTAAGCACAATATAGCACAAGGACAATTCACTCACTGTCCTTCCAGGTCCCTGGAAACAAGGACTTGCAGAGTGAAAGAAAAAAAACACTCTCCCTACCTACAGTTTTCTGTCCCTAGAAAAAATGTTTTTTTTTAATCACAATATAGCACAAGGACAATTCACTCACTGTCCTTACAGGTCCCTGGAAACAAGGACTTGCAGAGTGAAATAAACTGACACTCTCCCTACCTACAGTTTTCTGTCCCTAGAATAAATGTTTTTTTTAAGCACAATATAGCACAAGGACAATTCACTCACTGTCCTTACAGGTCCCTGGAAACAAGGACTTGCAGAGTGAAAGAAAAAAAAACACTCTCCCTACCTACAGTTTTCTGTCCCTAGAAAAAATGTTTTTTTTAATCACAATATAGCACAAGGACAATTCACTCACTGTCCTTACAGGTCCCTGGAAACAAGGACTTGCAGAGTGAAAGAAACTGACACTGTCCCTACCTACAGTTTTCTGTCCCTAGAATAAATGTTTTTTTTAAGCACACTATAGCACAAGCACAAAACACACTGACACTCTCCCTACCTATCCTTCTCTTTCCCTAAACTAAAGGAATCCAGGTTAAGCAAGAAAGAAATAACAGTCACTGTCCCTGCCTATGCTGCTCTATCCCTGCTCCGGAACACACTACACTAGGCCGCCGTGCTGGCGGCCTTTTATAGTGTGGGGCGTGTACTAAACACCCTCAGCAATAATTGGCCACAGGCATCCTGCCTGTGGCCAATCATTGCTCTCCTCGCTGCCGGCGCTGTGATTGGCCAAGCATGCGGGGTCACAGTGCATGCTTGGCCAATCACAGCGCCTGGATGACACTGCGATGGCGTAGTGCATTGTGGGCCGTTCGCGTCACTCGAATTTGGCGCGAACGGCCCAAATCGTTCGATCTTCGTCGAACGATCGAACAGCCGATGTTCGAGTCGAACGTATGTTCGACTCGAACACGAAGCTCATCCCTACTCCTAACCCTAAGTTCTAACCCTAACGAACGTGGCCGCGGCCCCAGTGTAAAAGGGATCTAAACCTGTAGTATGGTCTTTGAAGAAGGCTGCAATGTGTAAATTTAGTTAAATGCATTGAAGCTACTGGAGAGTGGGGTTGTAATGGAAGAAACTTGTGGCACTGTAGAGCGGTGATTGTGTGGCTGGTAGTTGTAACTCAAGGGGACTGGAAGGGCCATAAGGACCCGCAATGTGGGTAGAAAGAATGAATAGGAAAAGAAAGACTAAAGTTGGCCATACATGATAATATTATGCCTTCGCCATGTACAAAAATTCTCATCAGTACATTCAATGACTTGACAAATGTCAAGTACTTCAAAATGTTATTAGCTTTTTCAGTATGAAATGCATGAATGTAATTTTCCAAATGAAAAACACAGTACCTGAGAAATTTGTTCATTTGAGAAAATTTTTTGATTCTGCTCCTTCAAACTTTGTCATTTTCAGTTTGATTCCAATATTGATTCAAAAATGTAAACAAAGGAAATTGAAAACCTTTAAACAAAGTTAGTCTAGTCTACGGTCGGCTTAAGGAAGTAGAGTGGCTGCCAGAGATATTCGGGACTGTGTGAAGGTAACAGAGCGTTGGCTGTACCTGATACTTCTATTCAATAAATATCTAAAACACACTAGGTGATCTCAGGCATGCACTCAGTAGCTGTCTTCCATGGTGACTTTTAGGTTCAAGACGGTTCCCTGGTGGCATAGTTTGATGAAAAAGGGACCTCAGCAATCTTCTGCCTGAATGAACTGTGCCTGGCACTTACTGAAAGTCTCCCTAAAACTTTACTGCTTGGAAGGACAACAAAATTTGGCTGTAAACTTTGGTTGAATTTAATATAAAAATAAACAAAACAAAATAAAATAAATATACAGTATATACTATATATATCCAACCAGTGCCGGGACAAGGTCACCCAGTGTCCAGAGTAAAGATGCCAAACTGCACCCCCCCATTTCCCTAGGGTTAGGGTCAGGACATCTCCATCCCTGCAATAAACCATTGCACCCAGGGCAGCCGCCCCTCCTGCCCACCCCTTGTCCCAGTCCTGTATCCAGCCCCCCGATTAGGACTAGGGCATTTCATTATGGCAATACCAGTACAGTATGCCCTCCTCAAGGTCATGGATAAAAACAAATACCCAATAGCCAACAGTCTTGGATGTATAAAAAATGAGTCTGTAAAGATTAAAAAGATAACTAATATACAATAACCCCAGGCACATGTGAAAATCTAAATGATAACATATACCAGTTTAGTTCATCAATTTGGTAAAAAACTGTAATAATAATAAAAATAATAAAAAATATTGATTAAAATAATAACATAATGAAAATAAGCATCAAATATGCACCTAAAGAGAGTGGCTGAAAAAAAGCTGCAGGAGATCAACAGCACAGAGATGGGAAGAATACATGGATAAAAGAAAGGTAGAAACAGAATTTTATAAAAAAATAAAGAAACACGCCGATTGTGCAGGATTTAATGTTTAACCACTTGCCGCCCACCCACCGTTAAATGACAGGAGGGTGGCGCGGCTCTCGTTCTGGGTGGACGTCATATGACGGCTTCCCAGAACGACCGCTCTCGCACACCCGCTAGGACACGGCGCGACCCCGATTTCTGTAAAGAGCCAGGGCCGCAGCTCTTTAACCATATGATCGGCTGTGTCCAATCACAGTCGATTACATGTAAACACTGAGATGCCGTTAATCGGCGCTCCTCACCTCACACCGACAGAGTGTGAGGAGAGGAGAGCCGATCAGTGGCATCTCCTCGCAGAGGATATCTAGGTATTTAATCAGGGCACTGATCATCATGTCCTGATTACAAATAAGTGTGCACCAGTGCCAGCAAAGAGTGCCCACCACTGCCAGCAATCAGTGCCCACCAGTGCCCACAATTGCCAGCAATCAGTGCCCACAAGTGCTAGCAATAAGTGGCCATTAGTGATGCCAGTCAGTGCTGGCTATCAGTGCTGCCCAGCAATGCCCATTACTGATGCCCATCAATGCCCATCACTGCTGCCCATCAATGCATATCAGTGCCCATCAGTGTCGCCTATTCATGCCGCCTATCTGTGCCCACCAGTGCTGACTATCTGTGCCCACCAGTGCCACCTATCAGTGCCCATCAGTGCCCACCAGTGCCACCCATCAGTGCCCCCTATCAGTGCCACATATCAGTGCCACCTATCAGTGCCCATAGGTGCGGCATATTCGTGCCTCCTCATTAGTGCCACCTAATCAGTGTCCATAAGTGACGCCTCATCAGTGCCCGTAAGTGCCGGCGCATCAGTGCAGCCTATCAGTGCCCATCAGTGCCGCCTCATCAACGGCCATCAGTGAAGGAGAAAAATTACTTATTTACAAAATTTACTGACAGAAACTAAGAAAACCTTTTTGTTTTTCAAAATTTTCAGTCTTTTATTCTTATTTTTTTAGGAAAAAATAAAAAAAACCAGAAGTGATAAAATACCACCAAAAGAAAGCTCTATTTGTGTGAAGAAAATGATAAAAATTTCACATGGTTACAGTGAAGCATGACCACGCAGCTGTCATTCAAAGTGTGACAGCGCTGAAAGCTGAATAATGGTCTGGGCAGGAAGGGGGTGAAAGTGCCCGGTATTGAGGTGATTAAAAGGGGGGGGGGGGTTTGTTTCTACTTTAACATCTGTGCAACAATCAATTCTGACAGGTCAACTACTAGCAACTATGCCACGTGCCTAAACAAAACATGTATTCAATTTTTTTTAATCTTAAAAAAAAAAAAAAACAGGTTTTCAAATGTTATTAAAGTTAACTTCCACGCAAACAGCTGAATGCACAGAACAAAACGTATAATGGAGCTGTTTTACCTTCTAAAGAATATTATTTCTGTCCATTCAGTCCCAACAATTACACGGCACAGCCCTATGGGACAGGGACAGAGACTTAAGCCATGTACCCACGATCAGTTTTACCGATGAAAACAGTCCGATGGACTTTTCTCATCGGACAAACCGATCGTGTATGGGCCCCATCGGTCTTTTTTCCATCGGTGAGAAAAAATAGAACATGTTTTAAATTTATTTATGGGAAAAAAAACGATAGCAAATTCCGATCATCTGTGTGGAACTCCATCAGACAAAAAACCCACGCATGCTCAGAATCAAGTCGATGCATGCTCAGAAGCATTGAACTTAATTTTTCTCGGCTTATTGGAGTGTTTTACGTCACCGCGTTTGGGGCGGTCGGATTTATGACTGATGGTGTGTAGGCAAGACTGATGGAAGTCAGCTTCATCGGATTTCCGATGGAAAAATCCATCGGATTAGAATCCATAGGAAATCCGATCGTGTGTACAGGGCTTTAATGTTTCTCTGCCGCAGGTAAGTAATACTTTCAAGTCTTGTTCCCTCCACCACTGGTATAAACAAAAAGCCCCACCACCCCAGCTAATGACTGAACAGTGAATGGAGGAGCAGTACATTGATTAGCTCAACTCTCTTTCATGCTCCTTCTATCAATATGTTCCTTGCAACCACACAAGCATGGCCGCACATTTTATTGGCTCATTGTGCTGCTTCGTCTTTCTCCATCTGAGTTCTTCTGTATATGGACTGCAAAAGACTGATATCAGATCAAATTCAGGCACTGCTTTCATTGCCTGTGTTAAAAATAAATGTAATGAATGATGTATTAATACAGATCTGGACTACCTGTAATTCATTTCGTATCTTAATGGTTGGTATAAAGCTGTAAAGAGCTAATTACCTTCTTGGCTTATTGGAAATAAAAAAAAATATCAATGATGAAAATGCGCACTCCACAGTCTTAAATCATGCTAGTTGCTTTGATATTTTTATAGTTAAGGAAACAAATTATTGAGTCTGATGGGATTGCTATCAAAGGTCCTTCTGTGCATCATATTATCAGCTGGGACTTCATCTCTAAGGCTGTGCCATTACCAGTAATGATAATGTAACACAATTCAAAAGAATTGAAAAAAACACATTTACTAAAACTGGAGAGTGCAAAATCGTGTGCAGCTCTGCGTTGAAACCAATCAGCTTTCAGATTTTTTTTTTGGTCAAAGCTTAACCACTTAAGGATCGGACCAATACGCAGCATAATGACCAGGCCCCTTTTTGCGATTCGGCACTGCGTCACTTTAACTTACAATTGCGCGGTCATGCGACGTGGCTCCCAAACAAAATTGGTGTCCTTTTTTTCCCCACAAATAGAGCTTTATTTTGGTGGTATTTGATCACCTCTGCGGTTTTTATTTTTTGCGCTATAAACAAAAATAGAGCGACAATTTTGAAAAAAATGACATATTTTTTACTTTTTGCTATAATAAATATCCCCAAAAAATATATAAAAAACATTATTTTTCCTCAGTTTAGGCCGATACGTATTCTTCTACATATTTTTGGTAAAAAAAAAAAAATCGCAATTGGCGTTTATTGATTGGTTTGCGCAAAAATTATAGCGTTTACAAAATAGGGGATAGTTTTAAAGCATTTTTATTAATAATTTTTTTACTAGTAATGGCGGTGATCAGCGATTTTTTTCATGACTGCGACATTATGGTGGACACATCGGACATTTTTGACACATTTTTGGAACCATTGTCATTTTTACAGCGATCAGTGCAATAAAAATGCACTGGTTACTGTAAAAATGACACTGGCAGTGAAGGGGTTAACCACTAGGGGCGCTGGAGGGGTTAAGTGTGCCTAGTGTTTCTAACTAAGGGGGGGGCGTGGCTACAAGTAACACATCACCGATCTCCACTCTGATTACACAGAGCGGAGATCGCTGACATTGTCAGTAGGGGAGCGGGGAGATGTTGTGTTTACACTAACATCTCCCCGCTCCATGCCTCCGTGAGACGATCGTGGGGATCCCCGCGGCGATCGAGTCCGCGGGACCCGCGACCCGACTCATGGGGAAGGCAGGGAGGTCGCGAGCACGCCGCCCCTGGCGCGCGACCCCGACATCGGCAGTTAAAGGGCCACGTACAGGTACGAGATTGTGCCTGTACGAGCCATTCTGCCGACGTATATATAGTGAGCGGTCCTTAAGTGGTAAATTGAACAAGCTGAATTTAGAAGTTGATTGGCTTCCATGCAGAGCTGCACTACAGTTTGCACTCTCCAGTTTTAGTAAATCATCTCATATATTTAATAGTGACAAGTAAATGGAATAGTTAGTTACACAGTAAGTCGGATTAAAAAAATAAAAAAAGACTTATGCCGCGTACACACGATCAGAATTTCTGACAACAAATGTTCGCTTTTGGTCGGATATTCTGACCATGTGTAGGCTCCATCGGACATTTGCTGTCAGTTATTTACCGACAACAAATGATTGAGAGCTGGTTCTCAATTTTTCCGACGACAAAAGTTGTGGTTGGAAATTCCGATCGTGTGTATCCAATTCCGACGCACAAAAATCCTACGCATGCTCGGAATCAATTAGACGCATGCTCGGAATCATTGTACTTCATTTTTCTTGGCTCGTCGTAGTGTTGTACGTCCCCGCGTTCTTGACGTTCGGAATTTCCGAGCAACATTTGTGTGACCGTGTGTATGCAAGACAAGTTTAAGCCAACATCCGTCGGAAAAATTATCAACGGTTTTGTTGTCGGAATGTCCGATCGTGTGTACGCGGCAAAAGAGTCCATCCAGTTCAACCAATAGAAAAAAAAAGATGAATCAATAAATAAATAGAAAACCTCCAGACACAGAACTCTATACCCACAACTGATCCAGAGGAAGGTTATATAAACCTAGATCAAACAGGCTTTACAAAAGGACGCAAAACAAGGGATAATATTATAAAAACCTGCACATTGGTAGAATATGCTCAGAGAACTGCCATCCCAACATGCTTGCTATCTATTGATGCTGAAAAAGTATTCGATAGAGTGGGATGGCAGTTCTTGGAGGAAACATTAACTCAGATAGGAATGGGCCCAAAAATGCTTAGTAGGATTGTTGCACTGTATTCTAATTCACGGGCCAAAATTTGAACAAACTAAATGTTATCGGGAGTATATAGAAATCTCAAACGGAACTCGACAGGGACGTCCACTATCTTCTTTATTATATATACTAGTGTAGCAGGTAGGTACCTTTCAGTATGCTGATTCGGGTGGAGACATAGTTCCCTGCGGCCCAGCAGGTGGTGCTGTCACTTTGGGCCGGGGTTGAACCATCACTGGAGTGCCGTACACTTTCTGGTCTCTCGCGGCTGTTGTGCGGCGGGGCAGGGAACCCGCTGTGCTGGCTGGGAGAGGCTATAAAGGGGCGGACATCTTCGCCACGAGGTCCGAGTCCCAGGCACCTTTAGCCTGAGGGCTGCTGTCCAGCGGTTGGTGTCCAGGTGGCCTAGGCCTGGACACGTGGAGTTCGGGAGTCACCCCAGACACCCTCATTCTGGGGTGAGGTGCATCATTCAGGCCTGGGGCCCAGCTTCTTCCACTGGGACCCGCCCGGGAGGAATCGTCCTAAGGCACCCACAGAATCGGGTGTCTAAATCCAGGCGTAAGGGACCGCGCAGGTGACCTTCCCGTTGATCTGGTGCAGCAGCAGATTGCCAGTGCCAGGGCAGGGCCTCCGGAGACCGCCGGGATGGATGCCCTCGCCAAACAGGGGCCATATTCATACGGAAGGTGGTCCATGTTCTAAGGTCGGTAGCAGAGACCGCTACTCCGGTCAGTGGCAAAAACCATTACTCAGGCTGTGGCAGGGGCCCCAACTAGTTCACCCGGTAGGTGGCAGCTACCAACTTCACGGTCGGTGGCAGAGACCGTGCGCCAGGCCTATCCGCACGAGAAAGGGATAGGAGAGTTCATTGTGCCTGGGCCTACTCGTATCCACACCCCTGTCTGTCTGTTATGGAAGTTCAACTGAGTATGTTCATTCTGGTATTGAAGAAATAAAGGAGTGTTGAACTTTTAAATGGTGTGGGGCTCTATTACTGGCAGACACACCTCCACGGAAGAAGCGGAGGCTCCATATGCAGAATGCAGACTCGAAGGTAATCTAAAGAGACTTTGCTCAAACCTCATATACATTTAAGGTGAGAGCTGGGCGTAGTGTCCTGCACTCTCTCCTCCAGAGTACCCCTAGACAACAGCCAAGAACAACAGATACATGAGAGAGAGAGAGAGAGAGTGAGGCCGCTACACGTGGGGGCATCGTGTCCGGGATGTGTTCGTGTGACTATGGAGCTGAGGTTGTGGAGTTTGAACGTGTCTGCCCGGAAGAGTTCTGAGTAGGTCGGCCATGTTGGCCACTGTGTCAAGAGGCACACCCTCCCTGCTCAGTTCGTGGGCGTGACCTAGGCCGAGAGGGGAAAGCCAGCGAACTGGGGGGGAAAAGGGGAGGAGTCCAGTCGTGTGAAGGACTACACGTGGGGACTTTGGCGCCAACCTTGCAGTGCGCAATGGATCAGCAGAGAGTCGCCATGTTCGGAAATACATTGTGGATTCCACTTCATTCTTCTACCACGAGTTTGACTACTACTGCTGCTCCGATAACGGATACGGGGATCCGGCTAAAGCCCCAGGGACGATTTGCCCTGTACTCATGCATGGACGTTGAGGCCCTGGGTTTGATTTGTCCCAGCTGTTCGGGACTGGTGTGTCAGCTGAAGCCATTCGGGCGCTGCGAGGCCTGCGGGGAGTTCTTATTTGAGGTGGAGCCACCTGTCGAGAAGCCAAGAACCATCCACCTCAACCGCACTATAGGCACCACCACTCAGGAAGGAGGAATCACTGCTTTGACAGCTGTCCCTGTGCGCACTGCAGCGACCGCGGGGGAGGTCGTGATTAGAGAGATACGGGAGAAATCCGAGGATGCTGACTCGTCACCACTGCTTCCCAGCATCCACTGCCGAAGAGGAAGACCGGCATGGTTGCCCCGTCCAGCGGTCGCGGTGGATCGTCCTGCCCGCCTACGCCCGGCCCGGATAGATCTGGTAGGAAGAGTCCCGGACATCCCTCTTCAAGTATGGGCCGAGGTAAGCCGGGCAAAGGGACTTGGTGTTCGGGCGTAGGTGTCGGGGAGTCACGGCCCTGTGTGTTCACGGGAGGTAGCGATTCAATCTCTACTACAGGCTACCTGCCCGCGGAGGAGTGTGACACCTCCAACCTAGAGTCGCTCTCCGAGTTGGGAGACGACATCATCATAGACAAACTTTTTGCTCAAAATGGTTGGGACAAAATGCCTCTCTCCTCTTCCCGCAGAGTCAGGGATCCACCTATGTGAACAGGGGATAGTACACCTCGGGTGGAGGCACCAGCGCCTGAGGAGGGATCCTGTCCCCAGTCTGCCCTTCCACCCCCGGTGCCACCTGCATCTAGTACCGGGGGAAAGAGACTGTTATTGCGGGCACCTATGCCCAGGATGGAGGTGGTCAAAGTGCCTCGGCACCCGGATGCTATTGTTCGACGGAAAGAAGGGGAGGATGTCGAGTACCATTTAGAGACAATGGACCAGCATTTGAAGCCTCTTGTCCTGCCGCACCCAAGGTTCTATCTGTAGGAGTAAAAAGACTCCGTTCTTGCTTAGTCTACTGCTGCTGAACTTTCGGGGTTGTTGTTCTGTTACCCGGAAACCCAGTGACTGTACCCGAGTTTAACGGGTGTTTGTGCTCCTTGGAGGAATTGGAGGACTGTTGCCGTTGTTGTCCTTCAGTTTTTCCTTTTCACAGAGTGATTGTGGACTTTGGGGTAGTTAGAGCTGCAGAAGAAGATGGAGGAAAAAAAAAAAGTCTTCAACACGTGCAGTTACCGCGACACTGGTGGCAGTGTTGTGCATCGATATTCACTTTTCACACACACACTTACAGAAGGAAAGGGATTTCTTTACAGAGAAGTATTTTCGTTCTTACACGAACATATGTGTCAGGGTTATGTGTGTTGATGTTTCTTTTCCCCTCTGCAGGAGAACGTCCCATCAAGACCGCGAGAAAGGGGCGGGTCTTAGTTAGGATGGGTGGGGAGAATGTTACTGTGATTTGTGAATATGTTTGTTGTTAGGTTGCTTGTTTCCCTTCCCTCCCCTTTCATGTTTGGCTCAGGCACAACGGTTTAGTTAGTTTTTTTATAAAATAAATTTTTAGTCGGTTTCTGGATTAGGCTATGTCAGTTTTTGGCATAGTTTACCCCAGACACTGGGGACCAGTGTCAAATAACCGGGGGGAGAGTGTATCGGGTAGGTACCTTTCAGTATGCTGATTCGGGTGGAGACATCAGTGATGTTCAGTTCCCTGTGGCCCAGCAGGTGGTGCTGTCACTTTGGGCCGGGGTTGAACCATCACTGGAGTGCCGTACCCTTTTTGGTCTCTCGCGGCTGTTGTGCGGTGGGGCAGGGAACCCGTTGTGCTGGCTGGGAGAGGCTATAAAAGGGGCGGACATCTTCGCCACGAGGTCCGAGTCCCAGGCACCTTTAGCCTGAGGGCTGCTGTCCAGCGGTCGGTGTCCAGGCGGCCTAGGCCTGGACACGTGGAGTTCGGGAGTCACCCCAGACACCCTCAGTCTGGGGTGAGGTGCATCATTCAGGCCTGGGGCCCAGCTTCTTCCACTGGGACCCGCCCAGGAGGAATCGTCCTACGGCACCCACAGAATCGGGTGTCTGAATCCAGGCATAAGGGACCGCGCAGGTGACCTTCCCATAGATCTGGTACAGCAGATTGCCAGTGCTGGGACAGGGCCTCCCGAGACCGTCGGGATGGATGTCTTCGCCAAACAGGGGCCATATTCATACGGAAGGTGGTCCATGTTCTAAGGTCGGTGGCAGAGACCGCTACTCCGGTCAGTGGCAAAGACCGTTACTCAGGCCTGTGGCAGGGGCCCCAACTAGTTCACCAGGTAGGTGGCAGCTACCAACTTCACGTCGTGGCAGAGACCATGCGCAAGGCCTATCTGCACGAGAAAGGGATAGGAGAGTTTATTGTGCCTGGGCCTACTCGTATCCACACCCCTGTCTGTCTGTTATGGAAGTTCAACTGAGTATGTTCATTCTGGTATTGAAGAAATAAAGGAGTGTTGAACTTTTAAATAGTGTGGGGCTCTATTACTGGCAGACACACTTCCACGGAAGAAGCAGAGGCTCCATATGCAGAATGCAGACTCGAAGGTAATCTAAAGAGACTTTGCTCAAACCTCATATACATTTAAGGTGAGAGCTGGGCGTAGTGTCCTGCACTCTCTCCTCCAGAGTACCCCTAGACAACAGCCAAGAACAACAGATACAAGAGAGAGAGAGTGAGGCCGCTACACTAGTGATGGAACACCTTATACAAGCAATAAGGAAAAATAAAGATACACATGGGATTAGTATTAAAGATAAAGAATATAAAACAGCAGTTAACGCAGATGATTTATTAATATATGTGATTAACCCCATTATAACAATACCTAACTTAATAAAAAGTATTTAAACGATTTGGGGAATTAATTTCAGATTTATCATAGTTAAAATTAAAATTACTTTTAACAACCCCCTAGCCAAACACAGCAAGCCAGCTAATGAAAGGGGGTGGATGCTTGGAGGCAGGAGGGGCTCAGGCACCCCAAAAGTGGTTTGGATTGGTAAAGGCAGCTCACAGCCTTTGGAGAATGGAGTGGAGGCGCAAACGGTTAGTAAATCAGCCCCTGTGTGTAACACATCTATTTAAAATATAGAGTTTCACTTTTTGAATTGAATTACTGAAATAAAATTAACTTTTTGATAATATTCAAATTTTATGAGATGCACCTCTGTGCATAAGAGGAAGGGGGTATATTGAATAGACCTGGTGAGCACTCATTGGTTGGATGAATTGAATCAGTAAATTTGTTATCTCTCCTGTATGCTGGACAAAGTAGATAAAGAAATAAAGAAATAGAGGGAAATATATATATATATATATATATATATATATATATATACACACACACACACACACACACACACACACACACACACACACACACACACACACACACACACACACACATACATAGTTAGTCAGGTTGAAAAAAGACAAAGTCCATCCAGTTCAACCATAAAAAAAAAAAAAATCGTACAATTCCATATACCCACAGTTGATCCAGAGGAAGGCAAAAAAAAACAGCAGATCATGATCCAATTTGCTACAGCAGGGGAAAAAATTCCTTCCTGATCCCCCGAGAGGCAAGCATTTACCCTGTATCAACTTTACCTATAAATGTCAGTACCCAGTTATATTATGTACATTTAGGAAAGAATCCAGGCCTTTCTTAACGCAATCTACTGAGCTGGCCAGAACCACCTCTGGAGGGAGTCTGTTCCACATTTTCACAGCTCTTACTGTGAAGAAACCTTTCCGTATTTGGAGATGAAATCTCTTTTCCTCTAGACGTAAAGAGTGCCCCCTTGCCTTTTGTGTTGACCGTAAAGTGAATAACGCAACACCAAGTTCACTATATGGACCCCTTATATATTTGTACATGTTAATCATATCCCCCCTTTTTCTCCTCTTCTCAAGAGTGAATAAATTCAGTTCCTCTAATCTTTCCTCATAGCTGAGCTCCTCCATGCCTCTTATCAGTTTGGTTGCCCTTCTCTGCACTTTCTCCAGTTCCCCAATATCCTTTTTGAGAACTGGGGCCCAAAACTGAACTGCATATTTCAGATGAGGTCTTACTAATGATTTGAACGAGGGCAAAATTATACCTCTCTCTCTCTGGAGTCCATACCTCTCTTAATACAAGAAAGGACTTTGCTCGCTTTGGAAACCGCAGCTTGGCATTGCATGCCATTATTGAGCATTATTGTATTTGTGTATGTAGCACACGGACCCTTTTCTCCTGCTTACCTTCTCCTTGCAGGGATAAAGGCACACCGTGCCACATGCCCGGATCCTCCTGGTTTAGAAGGTTGAGCGGTGTTCTTTATTTTTGGGTCCTGCAGCGAGTTACCTCCCATTCACTGGTTCTCGTCCCTAGAATGTAGGGAAAAGTCTGTGTTCTTTCCCCAAAGAAACTCAATGTCCAAACTGTAGTTAAACTCCAAACAGACAAGTTTATTTTTAGCTTGCTCAAACAAATTTGGGAACAAGTTGAAGATAGCGACAAAGTAGGTAGGGGGATAGGTTCAGGCACGCTGCACCCAGTTACCTTATTCTTCACTCAAGCCTGAGTATGAATTTTGCTCACCCGGATAGATCCCTCTCACAGTTCTAGCAGCCGGAGTGAAGCACGAACAGTTGCTACTTAAAGTTAGTCCCCTTCACAGACAAGTCCTAGAGATCCTCTGCCACAGAATCCTTAATGAATGAATTATGACTTCTGAACAAAACCCCGTAGATTAGAAGAGACCATAGGTGTTAGTGGGACACACTACAGGGGCTATACTGCAACTCAAGAATCCTTCCTCTGATAGATAACCAGGCCTCTCCATCGTGAAATCCATCACCGATCCATCGGACAGGTCCTCCCCCGGTTTCCTCTCTTTCAGAGCGGGCCACCCTCACACGGGCTCCCTGGGATTCCAGTGTGTTGGCTGTAGACCCAGTTGAAGGTACTGGGCCTACCTGGAACGTTGTAGCCTCGGGCTAAAGGTGCCCGAGACTCCTCGACCAGTTCACGCACCCCCTAGATGGGGCACACTCCTCCCTAGATCATGGCGTCTGTCCTCCATGCACCCTCTCCCAGCATGCACAGCAGGTGAAACCCCACCCACCACCCGGCAGCCAAGAGAGGACACCCAACCACACCACAATGCCACCCGTGGCTCAACCCAAGACCTGGGCAACAGCGCCACCACAGGACAAGGGGAACCACACGCCAAGCAACACCACAGCAGAACAGAGTCCACACCTAACAAAAACAAGAGAACCCGAGCCAACCACGGCTCATACTACCCCCAAATCCAGAACACAGCGACCCCCAAACCTGGGGTACCCGCTACACACCCCCTCCTGAAAAAGCCACTGTCCCCAGTGGCTGGAAGAGATTAGAAAGACCCCTCAATCCTGAGTGGGTTCCAGCCTTTTCCAATTATGTACAGGAAAAAAACACTTGCGGTACCTGAACCAAAATATTTGGGGAATAGCAGAGGAAGAAGAGAAAGGACATGTAAAAAAATATATACATTACATTCAGTATATAACACATAGCTTTTGAGAGAAAAATATATAATCCCACCCCTCCTATCATAACTATTCCACCCATTCTCCGATGGATTTGATTGCAGATCACCTGCAGTGGGAGAGAAAAAAAAAACACAACATACAACTCTAGGATTATGCAGAGCAGAACCATCTCCCCGAGAAAAGATGATAATCCTCTAATTTACACATTTTCTATTTTGCATGGCTAAGCCTAGCCTGACTGAAATTTTCTGCAAAACACTACCACCTAGTGGCAACTCAAGTCATCACACTCCAATGCTGCGCGTGGGCATACATGTACTTTACACAAACTTTCCATTCTTGACCATGACGGTTCTCACTTTGGCCTGACTAACCTACCCCAATGTTCAGTGAGAAAATAAAACATTTCTTCTTCTTCTGTTTGTTCTTTTTTTCTTTTCTGGAACCAAGGAGAGAAAAGAAAGAAAAAAAAAAGAAAAAAAAAAGCTCTCCGGTTCCTCCAAAGAGTAGGTTCCCCTGAATCAGATGGCAAAGTCAAGCAAGTGAGCTCAGAGTAGACTACTCCCGTGAAACAGAACGATAATGAAAAAAAAAACACAAGTTCCATTTCACAAATAGTCATTTGGATCCGGAAGAATAAGAGTCTTCCATTGTCTGAGGTCTCTATCGAATACACGGTATCCTCTTTTTCCTTGCAGCAGATTACCACAGTCCTCACGGCACCCCTTATAACGATCGGCCATAATAGCGGAACATTTTAGGTACCTGTGGCCTCTGTGTACTCCCAAATGGTCCCAAACAAAGTCCGCATACCACCGTTCTCTGTAAGCCTCAACTTCAAAGAGCAGTTCTTTGGGAACATAGGGGTATTCCCAACCATAATCGGTGGCAAACTTTTTGTTGAGGAGCCACTGCAACCGGGCTAAGGGTGGCATGGCCGCCCGATCTCCAGATCCTGGTAGAACTATAGCATCCGGAGACCTTGTTATTAGAGCTGGCTCCAACTGTGGGAGAGGTTGCCGCAACGGCGGATGTCCCTCTGTGGCAGTATGCGCGGACAATGTAGGTGCAGGCAAAGCAGGTGTGGGAATGGCCTCGTCCTTCAAAGAAGGGACTTCCACTCTAGGCGTAGTCTCCCCAGAGTCCATCGGTGACATCCCCCCTAAGCTGCGGATTGAAGTCACGGGAACTTTATCCCATCCCTTTTTGATGTAGACTTCATCAATGTCATGATCATTTCCCACATCCGAAGATGAGTCCAAATCGGAGGTGTCATACTCCTCCGCCGGCAGGTAATTGGCTGTGGACAACAAAAAGAAAATGTTCCCCAGTGGGGCTTTTAACAGCAGTATAGTATGGTTTAAAGTAATAGCAAATGGATAGCAAAATAAATACATTTATTATAATTGTACAGATGTCAGGATGCGTTACAACATATAAAAGAACTGAAAGAAAAAAGCCCTAGGGCTAACGTTGCGCTGGAGAAGCAATTAAAATTAATAAAGTGATCAGTGATCCAAGGACAGCAGCTAGCATAAATAGCTAAATACTAAAACTATACAAAACATAAAAAACAAAGGTATGCAGCGCTGAAATAAGATCTCCAAAATTTAATTAGGAGAACATAAAATAGGTTGATAATCAACTAAATAGTTAAACACAAAATATAAAATAAATTATAAATAAGTGCAGTAGTGAACCACGAAAAATTATTAAATAAAAAAATATTAACAATAAAAATAATGTTAATAACTAATCCGTGAAGAAATTCATAAACAAAGTCCATCAAAAATAAACAACAATCCAATGTGAAGTGGAGTGTTCCAAAGAAAAGAAGAAAGCTTGCTCCCAAACGTGAAGTAATGGATACAATGGTGACACCCGGGTGAGAAAGATATATATCCTGCTTACCAGATGCTCATGACTGCATCCAACAGTCTCACCCAGCATAGGGAAATTAGGCTTCCCCCACAGCCTTAAAATTCAATGGTGTAGATTCCTCGTCCAACCTTAAACTCAGGCATAAAAGAAGAATTCCATAGGGTAGTATGTCAAACCAGCTTAGTTTATTAAAAAGTATTGCACTCACAATGTCGAAGATCGTTGAAAGCAGTAATCACAATACAACGATATGGCAGTAACAGCTCCGGCGTTCGTCTGTGTCTCTCGTTCCTGTATGTTCCGCGGCACTTCCTCGTATTCAAAAAATGCGTGATGACGTCACTGGCCCCCTACGCGTTTCGTCACGATAGGACTTCAACTGGGGATTGGCTGAAGTGAACGTCAGCACGCTGAAGATATATATACATAACAGCGCCATTTTGAAAATTGGCAAGCCGTTAAAATACAGCGGAGAAAAAGGGCAAACCATTGAATGGCTAATAATACACAGGAAACAAAAGATTATAGACAGGAATTAATAGCGCCATCTTGTGGCTAATTAGAAAAGTGCAGCAGTGCATAACAGAAATAGGAGATGAACACAGACCCACGCTCACAGCTAACATGACATATGAAATGAATAAACTAAATAGTTAAAACGCTGGTAATCAAATATAGGATAAATATAAATCAAAATACATAAATCCTACAAACATCCAATATTGAAATAAAAAATGTATGTTTAATAGTTAAAAGCGAATAAAAATATATATATATATAAATATATATATAAAAAAATTTGTTAAGAATTATTAATAAAACAATTAATATCCCAATCCACATTGAGGCCAAAGGGTCTAAAAGATTTCATGAGAAATATCCATCTCGTCTCAGATCTAGAAATAGCTCTCACCATATTGGTCCCTCTCCAATGTGGACTGAGAGACTGGATAGCTAAAAATGTGGTTCCCTTAATCTGACGATTGTGATGTTTATGATAATGTTTAGATAAATTATGTTTAGGAAAACCTCTCAAGATATTGCCTACATGTACATTTAAGCGTATGTGCAACTCTCTTTTCGTACGTCCTATATATTGTTTGGAGCAAGGGCATTGAATCAAGTACACTACATACTTGGTAGAACAGGTAATGAATGAATCAATCTCATAAGTTTTATTGGTCACAGTAGATGAAAAACTTTCCTGTTTACGGCCTATAGATGAATTGATCTTACATATGCTACATTTACGGCAGGGAAATGTCCCTGCCGTAAATGTAGCATATGTAAGATCAATTCATCTATAGGCCGTAAACAGGAAAGTTTTTCATCTACTGTGACCAATAAAACTTATGAGATTGATTCATTCATTACCTGTTCTACCAAGTATGTAGTGTACTTGATTCAATGCCCTTGCTCCAAACAATATATAGGACGTACGAAAAGAGAGTTGCACATACGCTTAAATGTACATGTAGGCAATATCTTGAGAGGTTTTCCTAAACATAATTTATCTAAACATTATGATAAACATCACAATCGTCAGATTAAGGGAACCACATTTTTAGCTATCCAGTCTCTCAGTCCACATTGGAGAGGGACCAATATGGTGAGAGCTATTTCTAGATCTGAGACGAGATGGATATTTCTCATGAAATCTTTTAGACCCTTTGGCCTCAATGTGGATTGGGATATTAATTGTTTTATTAATAATTCTTAACAAATTTTTTTATATATATATTTTTTTATTCGCTTTTAACTATTAAACATACATTTTTTATTTCAATATTGGATGTTTGTAGGATTTATGTATTTTGATTTATATTTATCCTATATTTGATTACCAGCGTTTTAACTATTTAGTTTATTCATTTCATATGTCATGTTAGCTGTGAGCGTGGGTCTGTGTTCATCTCCTATTTCTGTTATGCACTGCTGCACTTTTCTAATTAGCCACAAGATGGCGCTATTAATTCCTGTCTATAATCTTTTGTTTCCTGTGTATTATTAGCCATTCAATGGTTTGCCCTTTTTCTCCGCTGTATTTTAACGGCTTGCCAATTTTCAAAATGGCGCTGTTATGTATATATATCTTCAGCGTGCTGACGTTCACTTCAGCCAATCCCCAGTTGAAGTCCTATCGTGACGAAACGCGTAGGGGGCCAGTGACGTCATCACGCATTTTTTGAATACGAGGAAGTGCCGCGGAACATACAGGAACGAGAGACACAGACGAACGCCGGAGCTGTTACTGCCATATTGTTGTATTGTGATTACTGCTTTCAACGATCTTCGACATTGTAAGTGCAATACTTTTTAATAAACTAAGCTGGTTTGACATACTACCCTATGGAATTCTTCTTTTATGCCTGAGTTTAAGGTTGGACGAGGAATCTACACCATTGAATTTTAAGGCTGTGGGGGAAGCCTAATTTCCCTATGCTGGGCGAGACTGTTGGATGCAGTCATGAGCATCTGGTAAGCAGGATATATATCTTTCTCACCCGGGTGTCACCATTGTATCCATTACTTCACGTTTGGGAGCAAGCTTTCTTCTTTTCTTTGGAACACTCCACTTCACATTGGATTGTTGTTTATTTTTGATGGACTTTGTTTATGAATTTCTTCACGGATTAGTTATTAACATTATTTTTATTGTTAATATTTTTTTATTTAATCATTTTTCGTGGTTCACTACTGCACTTATTTATAATTTATTTTATATTTTGTGTTTAACTATTTAGTTGATTATCAACCTATTTTATGTTCTCCTAATTTAATTTTGGAGATCTTATTTCAGCGCTGCATACCTTTGTTTTTTATATAAAATAACTGGCCAACAGATACAATGCATTTTCCACAATACAGCCTGTATTAAAATTACACAAAGGGTGTACTCAATGTTGATTATCAGATTGATGAAATTTTTTGGAGTCTGGCGCGTTTCGACCTCTGTAGCGGTCATCATCAGGGGGAAGGTAGACTGTATAAAACACATATGATGATGTTTTCAAATTTCTGAAATCATGCTAAGTCCCATTAAGGGTCTAAAATGGTGAAGTATTTACCGCTGAAGTGGAATGGATAGTCCCATGGTCAGATGAGTTGGAGATCGCTGGGCGGTGAGGTGGACCCCACAAATGCGCCCGTCCCCACAGACGGGGAAGAGCCCAACCCGAGGGGCTTGCAAGGAGCCACATGGTAGACATCCTCCAGTGGACAAGGGAGCAGGCATCTGCAATGAATACCCAATCAATGACTATAAATACAAAATAGTAGTTGAATTAACTCTAAACAGAGTAGCAAAAATCTAGGGGTGTATGGACTAACCACTAACACAGTAACTCCTCAGGTACCAAAAAATCCCAGAATTAAGGCGGTACATGCCTATAAATGTTATATAGAGGTAATGGGGTTGGATAGAAACATTTTTGGATGGAAGTGAGGTGAGTGGAAATGAATAGATGGTATGTGTTACTAATGGTGTTAGAAAGAAAAGTGAAAGTGTGTGTGTGTGTGTGTGCGTGAGTGTATGTGAGTAATGATAAACTGAATGTAGGTTAGAATGTTAAGGGCAATGCAGACTAATAAAGTGTGGTATCAACAAAGTGGTGTAGAAATGTGAAGGAGGTAGAAGTGTGTGAAAAAATGTGAAAGGGAAGAAAAAAGCAAAAATAAAAACAAAAATAAATATTAAAAAAAAACAAAAAAAAAACAAAAACAAAAACAAAACAAACAGCAAAGTAATGATGGGAGTGAAAGGGATGTGATGAGTGTGAAGGTGTATCCATGGTGGTAACATTTACCTTGAGTGGATTCATATGGGTAGGAAAGTAAGCTAAGAGTTGAGGGCTGGAAACCAGAGAGGAGTCTGTGTAGTGGCGTCTTAGGGTCTGCGAGCTGTCATGTTATGATCTGCAGGCAGTGGTCATGGATATATGCTGTTAGCAATTAGGGTAAACAAACGCAGGTGATGCCTTATCCTCCCCCCCCCCCCCTCTGGTGGACAAGGGAGCAGGCATCTGCAATGAATACCCAATCAATGACCATGTGTACAATACAAAATAGTAGGTGAATTAACTCTAAACAGAGTAGCAAAATTCTAGGGGTGTATGGACTAACCACTAACACAGCAACCACTATATACATTCAAGTGTGACATACCGTCAACCTCACACTGAGGTCATTCCCTTGAATGAGGGAATTGATCATAATTATATCATTCCCCCCACACCAGGATACATCTTATTTTAGAATCCTGTAGTGTAGTACGTTCGGGCAATTAGTTCATAACTGTCCTGACCATACATGCATGTAGTTGGGATCATTGAACTTTACACCACTCCTACATATACCTTACAACCATACAATGGATACTGCCACCAGTTAAACCTTTAATATTCATATAGCACATTTATGTTGTGACCACTGCTACTTTGCTATGCATATGTTTGTTGGACACACTTTCGCTGCGCGGTGTTGTTGGCTCCCGCGGCGCCTGCCTCCCTGGTGGGGTGGCAGGGCCGATCCTAGGGTCACAGACGCCTGGGTGCAGAAATATTTCTGGCGCCCCCACATGGGCGTGGTCATCTTACAAACTCCTCCAAAGAAGTCTTTGTTTCCCTGGGATCCTCCCATGATCTTCTAACAATAAAGAAAATACAGGAAGAGCGTACCCTAATGAGACCTGGAGGGGAGTCTCTCTGATGCACACAGAGGGGGCTTCTGTTAGAAAGTCTGTTAGAAAGAGCCCCCAGACATGGTACAGGAGATGGTCAGAGTAAGTGATTAGTACAGATAACTTACTCTGTCATTTCAGGCAGGGAAGCCTTCCCTGCTCTCCATCCTTACATATTCCCCACAGCAGGCGGTGGAAGAGGGGAGGGGGGAACCTGGCAGAGCTGGGGGGGGGGCAGGCAGGAGACAGTACAGGGTGACAGGAGAATGGCAAGATAAAAGGAGAACAGCAGGGGGACCGTAGAAGAGCACATGGGGACCAGAGAAGAGCACAGGGGGGGCGGGACCGGAGAAGAGCACAGGGGGGTGGGACCAGAGAAGAGCACAGGGGGGGTGGGACCAGAGAAGAGCACAGGGGGGGCGGGACCAGAGAAGAGCACAGGGGGGGCGGGACCAGAGAAGAGCACAGGGGGGGCGGGACCAGAGAAGAGCACAGGGGGGGGCGGGACCAGAGAAGAGCACAGGGGGGGCGGGACCAGAGAAGAGCACAGGGGGGGCGGGACCAGAGAAGAGCACAGGGGGGGCGGGACCAGAGAAGAGCACGGGGGGGCGGTACCAGAGAAGAGCACAGGGGGGGGACCCAGAGAAGAGCACAGGGGGGGGAACCAGAGAAGAGCACAGGGGGGGAACCAGAGAAGAGCACAGGGGGGAACCAGAGAAGAGCCCAGGGGGGAACCAGAGAAGAGCCCAGGGGGGGGAAAGAAGAAGAGCACGGGGGGGGGCAGAGAAGCACACAGGGGGGGACCAGAGAAGAGCACAGGGTCACAAGGGGGAACCAGAGAAGAGCACAGGGGGGGGACCCAGAGAAGAGCACAGGGGGGGGAACCAGAGAAGAGCACAGGGGGGGAACCAGAGAAGAGCACAGGGGGGAACCAGAGAAGAGCCCAGGGGGGAACCAGAGAAGAGCCCAGGGGGAACCAGAGAAGAGCCCAGGGGGGGGAAAGAAGAAGAGCACGGGGGGGGCAGAGAAGCACACAGGGGGGGGACCAGAGAAGAGCACAGGGTCACAAGGGGGAACCAGAGAAGAGCACGGGGGGGGGGGAAGAAGAAGAGCACAGGGGGGAGGGACCAGAGAAGAGCACAGGGGGGGACCCAGAGAAGAGGACAAGGGTGGGACCAGAGAAGAGCACAGGGGGGGACCCAGAGAAGAGCACAGGGGGGGGACCCAGAGAAGAGCACAGGGGGGGGACCCAGAGAAGAGCACAGGGGGGGGAACCAGAGAAGAGCACAGGGGGGGGAACCAGAGAAGAGCACAGGGGGGGGAACCAGAGAAGAGCACAGGGGGGAACCAGAGAAGAGCCCAGGGGGGAACCAGAGAAGAGCCCAGGGGGGGAAAGAAGAAGAGCACGGGGGGGCAGAGAAGCACACAGGGGGGGGACCAGAGAAGAGCACAGGGTCACAAGGGGGAACCAGAGAAGAGCACAGGGGGGGAAAGAAGAAGAGCACAGGGGGGGGGAAGAAGAAGAGCACAGGGGGGAGGGACCAGAGAAGAGCACAGGGGGGGACCCAGAGAAGAGGACAAGGGTGGGACCCAGAGAAGAGCACAGGGGGGGACCCAGAGAAGAGCACAGGGGGGGGACCCAGAGAAGAGCACAGGGGGGGACCCAGAGAAGAGCACAGGGGGGGACCCAGAGAAGAGCACAGGGGGGGGGACCCAGAGAAGAGCACAGGGGGGACCCAGAGAAGAGCACAGGGGGACCCAGAGAAGAGCACAGGGGGGGCGGGACCAGAGAAGAGCACAGGGGGGGCGGGACCAGAGAAGAGCACAGGGGGGGCGGGACCAGAGAAGAGCACAGGGGGGGGACCCAGAGAAGAGCACAGGGGGGGACCCAGAGAAGAGCACAGGGGGGGGAACCAGAGAAGAGCACAGGGGGGGGAACCAGAGAAGAGCACAGGGGGGGGAACCAGAGAAGAGCACGGGGGGGAACCAGAGAAGAGCCCAGGGGGGAACCAGAGAAGAGCCCAGGGGGGAACCAGAGAAGAGCCCAGGGGGGGGGGGGAAAGAAGAAGAGCACGGGGGGGCAGAGAAGCACACAGGGGGGGAACCAGAGAAGAGCACAGGGGGGGAACCAGAGAAGAGCACAGGGGGGGGAACCAGAGAAGAGCACAGGGGGGGGAACCAGAGAAGAGCCCAGGGGGGAACCAGAGAAGAGCCCAGGGGGGGGAAAGAAGAAGAGCACGGGGGGGCAGAGAAGCACACAGGGGGGGGACCAGAGAAGAGCACAGGGGGGGGGACCAGAGAAGAGCACAGGGTCACAGGGGGGAACCAGAGAAGAGCACAGGGGGGGGAAAGAAGAAGAGCACAGGGGGGGGGGAGAAGAAGAGCACAGGGGGGGAAAGAAGAAGAGCACAGGGGGGGAAAGAAGAGCACAGGGGGGAAAGAAGAAGAGCACAGGGGGGGAAAGAAGAAGAGCACAGGGGGGAGGGACCAGAGAAGAGCACAGGGGGGGACCCAGAGAAGAGCACAGGGGGGACCCAGAGAAGAGCACAGGGGGGGACCCAGAGAAGAGCACAGGGGGGGACCCAGAGAAGAGCACAGGGGGGGACCCAGAGAAGAGCACAGGGGGGACCCAGAGAAGAGCACAGGGGGGACCCAGAGAAGAGCACAGGGGGGGACCCAGAGAAGAGCACAGGGGGGTACCCAGAGAAGAGCACAGGGGGGTACCCAGAGAAGAGCACAGGGGGGGGACCAGAGAAGAGCACAGGGGGGGGGACCAGAGAAGAGCACAGGGGGGGACCCAGAGAAGAGCACAGGGGGGGACCCAGAGAAGAGCACAGGGGGGGACCCAGAGAAGAGCACAGGGGGGGACCCAGAGAAGAGCACAGGGGGGGACCAGAGAAGAGCACAGGGGGGGCAGAGAAGAGCACAGGGGGGGACCAGAGAAGAGCACAGGGGGGGGCAGAGAAGAGCACAGGGGGAGCCAGAGAAGAGCACGGGGGGACCAGAGAAGAGCACAGGGGGGCAGAGAAGAGCACAGGGGGGGCCAGATTACAGTAGGGGGTGGGGTGGGAGAGAGCAGAGAAGTTGCTGGGGAAGATCACAGAAGTGCCAGGAGAAAGCTGAGGGGCCCACGGGCAGAAAAAGCTGGAGAGGAGGGGTGGCATACAGAGGAACCAATGCCCTCCGTGTTCTTCCTGCAGCTGCTGAATGCCCACTTTTCCTCCTCTCTCTGCAGGCATTTAGTGGCTGCAGAAAGAACATGGAAGGTATTGGTTCCTCTGTATGACGCCCCCCCTCCTCTCAGGCTGTGGTGCAATGCCGACCACTGTAGTTATGCCCCTGCAGTGAAGTAAAGGAAAAAAGTTCTGGCAGGATGAAGGAGCAATGAGGAATGAATGGAATGCTGGCAGGATTCTGAGGCTGTGACAGTTGCAGACTAGAGCATACAGAGGGTTAACAAGACTAGTAGATGAAAAGATTGTGGACTGGAAATGCCGAGGAGGAAGGGGGAGGAGGGGGCTGCGAGTGTAGTGAGAGCTGAATGAGAGAAGAAAAGTGCCGGGTGTGAGGAGTTATCAGTGTGCAGTGATGCTGGAAAGATTACCGTACTTCATTTACCTTATTTATCTACAAAGCACATTCCGGTCTGTACAGAGGCACTGGGCAGTGACACTCAGACAGGAGAGGATCACATCGACACTGCACAGTGACAGAAGACACGAGCAGGAATGGGGTCAGATGTCAGAATCCTCTCACATGACGGGCACTGCACGGCACGGACCGCCCCGCCCCCCCAACAATGTCACAGCGCGGTCTCTCTCTGAACAGAGACAGACGCTCGATCTGCTCTGACAGGAGGGTGGAGGGGGCGGACTAGGGCAGGAAATACAGCGGCAGCGCCACGGCCGTGACTGGCGGAGAGAGCAGCCTCGCCTCGGACACCAACAAGGAGAGGAGGGAGGAGAGCACTCTGGCGCTTGAGCGCCCCCACCTCTGTGGCGCCTGGGTGAACTGCACCCCAGGCACCCGCCTAGGATCGGCCCTGTGGGGTGGTATCCGGTCCGGCTTCCCGGCAGGGTGGGGGGGGAGGGCATGTGGACTAGTCTGCATCCCCTACTCTCTTTGCTTTGGTTGGTGGATGAGTCCGCCGACGCCAGCTTCACCCTGCCGGCGGCGTCCCTTGTTCATCTCCGGACAGACCCTGGCGAAGTGCGCATGCGCGGGATCCTCCTGGCGTGCGCGCAACGCCATGATGTCACGCGATTGCGGCGGAGGTGACGGCCACTGCCAGGGCGATCGCGTCTTCCGGGACGCCGAGGGAGCCACATGCAGGCTGCATCCCAGCGGCCTGGGCGTCCATCTCCAGAAAGGGGGGGGGGGAGGATAAGGCATCACCTGCGTTTGTTTACCCTAATTTCTAACATCATATATCCATGACCACTGCCTGCAGATCACAACATGACTGCTCGCAGACCTTAAGGACGCAACTACACAGACTCCTCTCTGGTTTCCAGCCCTCAACTCTTCTGCTTTACCACAGTTTACTTTCCTACCCATATGAATCCACTCAAGGTAAATGTTACCACCATGGATACACCCTCACACTCACCACATCCCTTTCACTCCCATCATTACTTTGCTGTTTGTTTTGTTTTTGTTGTTTGTTTTGTTTTTTATTTTTATTTTTTATTCACACTTCTACCTCCTTCACAATTCTACACCACTTTTGTTGATACCACACTTTATTAGTCTGCATTGCCCTTAACATTCTAACCTACATATGTGTCCCTTCCTCTAGCATTGGCTGTGGACACAGACACATTATCCCCAAATATGGAAGGTTCCGCGGGCTGGTTGTCCACGCATCCCCAGTAATGTGGGGCATGGGCTTCCTTCCCTTTCCCGGTAAACACAATGTCACAGTTCCCCCAGCCTCCTTACCGTCCCCTGACGTGGATCTCCTGGAGGTCCCTCTGGCTTGAAGATCCGGTTCAGGCAGGCGCTGGGGCAGGCTTCTACCGCGGCCACGGGAGGCCTTAACGTAGCCCACCTTTCGCTTGGCAGGCGAGATGAAGGTCTCCGTTGTGGCGGAGGCAGCATCCGCTCCGGTATCCACCGACGGCTCTGCAACAGCCGAAACATCCTCACTGGATACATCCGTAGCAGCCAACGCAGTGCGCAGGGGCTCAACTGTGGGAGCATAAGTTTCCTCCTCCAAAGTGACAATACCCGTGAGGTAGCTGACTTGGTAGACCCGAGGCTTCTCGGTGGGTTGGTCTACCTGGAAGAGAAATTCTCCACAAGATGCACACCTTCCAAAGGGCCGCAGTTGTACCGCTAATCCTTGGCACCCGGGACAGAGCATGCCCAGGGCCTCCGCATCTCCGCAGACAGAGAGCAAAATGACCCTTAGGCTTTAGCCAGATTCCCGTGTCCATCGGGGGACAGTGAGAGGAGCAATGTCCATGGTTGATCCAGCTCGTAATGTCCACGTGCAACACACAAGTTGGTGGGGCTCCTCCCCCTTTACTCTTTCAGCACGCAGCTAGCGGGCTTTTCTATGTTTGAGGCACGCCCACGAACTACGCAGTTAGCAAAGTCCAGCACAGGCCTTGACCTCCATTTTGCACAGAAATGGCGCAGTTAAAACTCTCCAAATGGCCGATTTTCGCAGCACACACAGGGAAACACACAGTCCAACTTCAGGGGGTAGCTGCAAATAATCCCGGACTCGAGCCCCCACGTGTAGCACATGGACCCTTTTCTCCTGCTTACCTTCTCCTTTCAGGGATAAAGGCACACCGTGCCACATGCCCGGATCCTCCTGGTTTAGAAGGTTGAGCGATATTCTTTATTTTTGGGTCCTGCAGCGAGTTACCTCCCGTTCACTGGTTCTCGCCCCTAGAATGTAGGGAAAAGTCTGTGTTCTTTCCCCAAAGAAACTCAATGTCCAAACTGTAGTTAAACTCCAAACAGCCAAATTTATTTTATTTTGCTCAATCAGATTTGGGAACAGGTTGAAGATAGCGACAAAGTAGGTAGGGAGATTAGGGTAACAGGTTCAGGCCCGCGGCACCCATTCTTCACTCAAGCCTGAGTATGAATTTTGCTCACCCGGATAGATCCCTCGCACAGTTCTAGCAGCCGGAGTGAAACATGAACAGTTGCTACTTAAATTTTGTCCCCTTCACGGACAAGTCCTAGAGATCCTCTGCCACAGAATCCTTAATGAATGAATTATGACTTCTGAACAAAACCCCGTAGATTAGTAGAGACCATAGGTGTCAGTGGGACACACTACAGGGACTATACTGCAACTCACGAATCCCTCCTCTGATAGGTAACCAGGCCTCTCCTTCATCGTGAAATCCATCACCGATCCATCGTACAGGTCCTCCCCCGGTTTCCTCTCTTTTAGAGCGGGCCACCCTCACACGGGCTCCCTGGGATTCCAGTGTGTTGGCTGTAGACCCAGTTGAAGGTACTGCGCCTACCTGGAACGTTGTAGCCTCGGGCTAAAGGTGCCCGAGACTCCTCGACCAGTTCACGCACACCCCGGATGGGGCACACTCCTCCCCGGATGGGGCACACTCCTCCCTAGATCATGGCGTCTGTCCTCCATGCACCCTCTCCCAGCATGCACAGCAGGCAAAACCCCACCCACCACACTGCAGCCGAGAGAGGACACCCAACCAAACCACAATGCCACCCGTGGCTCAACCCAAGACCTGGGCAACAGCGCCACCACAGGACAAGGGGAACCACACGCCAGGCAACACCACAGCAGAACAGAGTCCACATCTAACAAAACCAGAGAACCCGAGCCAACCACGGCTCATACTATCCCCAAATCCAGAACACAGCGACCCCCAAACCTGGGGTACCCGCTACATGCATTTACCTATATATTGGAGTTTAGCTTCCAATTACTGTTCTACTCACCGTTTGTGATGAATTATCTTAATAACAAATTATATCTATTTCTCAGTACTTGCAATTTATTATTCCCACAAGGAATTTGGTTCACATTTGTTTTTCTTTTGAGAATTGCTCTAATCACTCTATACATACTATAAATAACTCTGGGATTTGATTCTTTTAGCAATGTTGCTCAAGTCTGCAGATAAGAAATGCTCTTTGCCTGCACAGCCAGTATTGTCAAGGAGATGCTTTGGAACACGTGTTAATGGTATAGTCATGATCTCATTTTTATCTTAATAATTTTTATTATTATTTGCATACAGGATTAAATGATATACCGGTATTAGGGCATAATTCAATAATCTGCAAAAGTTCTAATTTCCCTTCCATTCAGTAATAAAGCCTGAGAAGACACTAGCATGTTGTTAAAGCTGAACTCCAGTGACATATAAAAGACAAAAATTCATAATTTTTTTTGTAAATTTTTCATCGTTAAATGTATTTTGTAATCAAGAAATGTATGTCGCTGAAATTGATCTGGCACAGGGGTGAGGTTTGGGTGAGGAATCTCCTTGGGTTTGAAGTAAGGTGACCAGATTTTTAAAATGAAATCTGGGGACATATTTTTTTTTAAAAGTAATGTTTTCAATCAGCGACTCTCTGCCCGTCGCCGCCGCCGCCCGCCTCACAGCCTGTCAAGTCTCACTCTCCGGGCCCCGGCTACTACTGGGTGGGGAGTGGAGGAAGATCACTCCGCCAGGGAAGACAAGGAGATAAGCAGGCAGGCGGCTGGCCGGGACTTGAGCCAAGGCAGAAGAACATGCGAGCGGAGCTGAATGGGCATGCACCCAAAACTGAAGAAATATTCCCTCCGCTCTGACCAGCACATGATCATCAGAAAGGGGCACAGATAAGGGAAAAATGCACCCCCCTAAGCTAGTATGAGTGGCGGAGCGGGGGGTGTAATTCAGATTTTTTTTTTTTATTCTGCACTGACTGTCTTTGAAATTGCCTCAGCCCTTGATCAAATCCAATCCGGGGACAAAACCGGGGACAGGCTTGGTCCGGGGACTGTGTCCTCAATCCAGGGACTGTCCCCGGAAACCGGGGATGTCTGGTCACCCTAGTTTGAAGTGGATCTCACAAATTCATGGTTCTGGGAACTCCAAATTTATGGAAAAAATGTGCATCTTAACCCATGATTCAATGCATAACCTTTATCTCTGTTCAAAGTAGAGATAAGTAAAGTAAAGACAAGTCTACTATCTTCCTTTAAAGCAGGGGTCTCCAAACTTTCTTAACAGCGGGCCATTTTACTGTCCTTTAGACTTTAGGGGGGCCAGACTTTGGCCATCGCGTCCAACGCGTCCCATCATTGGTGTCATTGGAATGAATTGGGCCCCATTGTTGGTGTCATTCGGAGAACTGTACTACATTATTGATGTCATTGGTAGGAATTGTGCCCCATCGTTGGTGTCATTGAGAGGAATTGTGCCCTTCATTGATGTTAGTGAATTAAATAATGCCCCAAGGGCCAGATAAAAGCAAGCAAAGTGCCACATCCAGCCCTAGGGCCGCAGTTTGGAGACCCCTGCTTTAAAGGATAGGCTCCCAGCAGGTACAGTATCTCACAAAAGTGAGTACACCCCTCACATTTTTGTAAATATTTATTATATCTTTTCATGTGAAAACACTGAAGAAATTACACTTTGCTACAATGTAAAGTAGTGAGTGTACAGCTTGTATAACAGTGTAAATTTTCTGTCCCCTCAAAATAACTCAACACACAGCCATTAATGTCTAAACCGCTGGCAACAAAAGTGAGAATAGCCCTAAGTGAAAATGTCCAAATTGGGCCCAAAGTCAATATTTTGTGTGGCCGCCATTATTTTCCAGCACTGCCTTAACCCTCTTGGGCATGGAGTTCACCAGAGCTTCACAGGTTGCCACTGGAGTCCTCTTCCACTCCTCCATGACGACATCACAGAGCTGGTGGATGTTAGAGACCTCGCGCTCCTCCACCTTCCATTTGAGGAGGCCCCACAGATGCTCAATAGGGTTTAGGTCTGGAGACATGCTTGGCCAGTCCATCACCTTTACCCTCAGCTTCTTTAGCAAGGAAGTGGTCGTCTTGGAGGTGTGTTTGGGGTCGTTATGTTGGAATACTGCCCTGTGGCCCAGTCTCCGAAGGGAGGGGATCATGCTCTGCTTCAGTATGTCACAGTACATGTTGGCATTCATGGTTCCCTCAATGATCTGTAGCTCCCCAGTGCCAGCAGCACTCATGCAGCCCCAGACCATGACACTCCCACCAACATGCTTGACTGTAGGCAAGACACACTTTTTTTTTACAGTAATTGAATTGGCACAGATTTCCACAGACATATTCTAATGGTGTAGCTAAAGGAGGGGGATGGCAACACAAGTTTAATGGCCATAGTTTTAAATTGGGATCTCCAACAATAGGGTGACTAGATGTCCCTGGTTTCCACGAACAGTGGAATTGATTTACTAAAATTGAAGAGTGAAAAATCAGCTGCAGCTGTGCATGGTAGCCAATCAGATTCTAACTTCAGCTTGTTCAATTAAGCTTTGACAAAAAAATCTAGAAGGAGGCCCCTAAAGCTGAGAAACATTCATTAACCGCTTAAGGACCGCCCCACATACACGTACCTGTACGTGATTCCTTCTTTGGGGTCTCGGGTGTATGCACACGATGCCGGAAACCTGCTCCCGCTGTGAGTGGACACAGAGGGAGCCAATCAGTGGATCCGGCAGACACAATGTCCGCCAGTAACCCGGCGATCATTCGTGGAGAGGCAGACCGGCGATCTGCTAGTAAGAAAGGCAGAGATCTTGTGTTTGGGCTAAGCAGGAACACGAGATCTTTGTCTTTCTTCAGTTAAGCACCTCCCCCACAGTTAGAAAACACCCCCAGGGAACAAACTTAACCCTTTGATCACCCCTGATGTTAACCCCTTCCCTGCCAGTGTCATTAGTACAGTGACAGTGCATATTTTTTAGCACTGATCACTGTGTTGGTGTCACTGGTCCCAAAAAGTGTCACTTAGTGTCAGATTTGTCCGCCGCAATGTCGCAGTCCCGCTAAAAAATGCTGATCGCCGCCATTACTAGTAAAAACAATAATAAAAAAAAAAAAAAAAGTCTATAAAAATATCTCATAGTTTGATAACTTTTGAGTAAACCAATCAATATACGCTTATTGGGTTTTTTTTTTTTACCAAAAAATATATAGAAGAATACATATTGGCCTAAATTGATGAAGAAATTTGAATTGTTTCATTTTTTTTTATTGGATATGTTTTATAGCAGAAAGTAAAAAACATTTATTTTTTCTTCAAAATTGTCGCTCTTTTTTTTTATAGCGCAAAAAACAAAACAAAAAAAAAAACGCAGAGGTGATCAAATACCACCAAAAGAAATCTCTATTTGTGAGGAAAAGGGACATACATTTTATTTGGGTACAACATCGCACGACCGCACAATTGTCAGTTAAAGTAACGCAGTGCCGCATCGCAAAAATGGCCTAGTCAGGAAAACCTTGCTTGTTGCTGAAGTAGTTAAGACAACCTCCCTGACAGTATATGAAACGCGGCCAAAAAGCTAGCACTATAGTATCCAAGGATTTTCTGTGAACTAGATCCCATAGGATCCCCCTCACATGGACGGCCTCATCTCATTTTTACTCTCCAGGCTGCCAGGGAGAAACATCCTTCCTAATACAGCAATTGCATATAGAAATCAGTATGTGCTTCTGCATTTTTAATATCAATAAAATGTAATGTTTAATGCATTTTTTTTAATTGTGGTTGAGAAGCCAGTTTGGTTTTACATGCACAGCTCTGTCAATAGATTGTAACTACACTGTATTACTAAAAGTATTGGGACGCCTGCCTTTACACGCACATGAACTTTAATGGCATTCAAGTCTAAAGCCCTGTACACACGATCGGATATCCTATGGATTCTAATCCGATGTTTTTTTCCCATCGGAAATCTGATGAAACTGACTTCCATCAGTCTTGCCCACACACCATCAGTCAAAAAAACGTACCGTTTCAAACGCGGTGACGTAAAACACTCCGATGAGCCGAGAAAAATGAAGTTCAATGCTTCTGAGCATGCGTCGACTTGATTCTGAGCATGCGTGGGTTTTTTATCCGATGGATTTCCACACAGACGATCGGATTTTGCTATCGTTTTTTTTTCCCATCGGATAAATTTAAAACATGTTCTATTTTTTCACATCGATGGAAAAAAGACCGATGGGGCCCATACACGATCGGTTCGTCCGATGAAAACAATCCATCGGACTGTTTTCATCGGTAAAACCGATCGTGTGTACACGACTTTAGTCCGTAGGGTTTAATATTGAGTTGGTCCACCCTCTGCAGCTACAACAGCTTCAACTCTTCTGGGAAGGCTGTCCACAAGGTCTAGGAGTGTGTCTATGGTAATGTTTGACCATTCTTCCAGAAGCACATTAGTGAGGTCAGGCACTGATGTTGGACGAGAAGGCCTGGCTCGCAATCACTGCTCTAATTCATCCCAAAGGTGTTCTATCTGGTTGAGGTCAGGACTCTGCGCAGGCCAGTCAAGCTTCTCCACCCCAAACTCGCTCATCCATGTCTTTATGAACCTTCCTTTGTGCACTGGTGTGCAGTCATGTTGGAACAGGAAGGGGCCGTCCAGAAACTGTTCCCACAAAGTTGGGAGCATGAAAATTGTCCAAAATGTCTTGGTATGCTGATGCCTTAAGAGTTCCCTTCACTGGAACTAAGGGGCCAATCCCAACCCCTGGAAAACAACCCCACACTATAATTCCACCTCCACCAAATGATTTGGACCAGTGCACAAAGCAAGGTCCATAAAGACATGGATGAGCGAGTTTGGGGTGGAGGAACTTGCTTGGCCTGCACAGAGTCCTGACCTCAACCTGATAGAATACCTTTAGGATGCATTAGAGCGGAGACTGCGAGCCAGGTCTTCTCATCCAACATCAGTGCCCAACCTCACAAATGTGCTCCTGGAAGAATGGTCAAACATTCCCATAGACACACTTCTAAACATTGTGGACATCCTTCCCAGAAGAGTTGAAGCTGTTATAGCTGCAAAAGGTGGGCCAACTCAATATTGAACCCTACAGACTAATGCCCCATACACACGATCGTTTTTCATGCCGTTAAAAATGCCATTTTTAAAAATGGCCATTAAAAATGATCGTGTATGTATGCTCCAGAGCATTTTTAACGACGTGAAAAACGGGCATTAAAAATTTCGAACATGCTCTCTTTTTTCACGTCGTTTTTCATGTCGTTTTTTTTAACGACGTGAAAAACGATAATGTGTATGCTTTAACGACGTGAAAAAAAACCGCGCATGCTCAGAATCAAGTATGAGACGGGAGCGCTCGTTCTGGTAAAACTAGCGTTCGTAATGGAGATAGCACATTCGTCACGCTGTAACGGACTGAAAAGCACGAGGCTGAAAAGCGCGAATTGTTGCTCAACAAACTTTACTAACATGAAGGGTGGCGCCATTCGAGCAGAACTTCCCCTTTATAGTGCCGTCGTACGTGGTGTACGTCACTGCGCTTTGCTTGATCGTTTTTTAAAATGATCGTGTGTACGCAAGACAGGCTTGAGAGGAAACATGAAAAAAACCGACGTGAAAAACGGCAAGAAAAAAAATGGCAAGAAAAACGATCATGTGTATGGGGCATAAGACTGGGATGCCATTAAAGTTCATGTGCATGTAAAGGCAGGCGTCCCAATACTTTTGGTAATATAGTGTATATGAGATAAGCTTCAAGCCCTGCTGACATACTGTATGCTGTTGTTACAGCAACTCAGGGCTTTGCACAGACAAAGCTACCCTGGGCCCAGTAAAACGATGGTACGGCACTTTAGTAGGTTTGCTAATCTCCAATGTCACTGTCAGTAAGAGTCTGCACACTCCCTATTGTTTGCAACAGGGAAACTCTCCCCTCATTTCCAGCTTGTAACGAAACGTCCCACACTCCACTTGAGTGCTTTCGTCATATACCACTTCCTCCCGGTCTGAATCTAGATATCAGATATTCCAACCGCTATCAACGACAAACAAGACGATACTCGTTTGATTGTTGAACATGAACTGTTTATTAGAACCAAAATACAAGTCTTTTAAACAGTTAAAGAGGAGGTTCCGCCTTCCTGCTCATATTACTCTAGCAATACACTTGTAACCAGAAACATAAATTAACATGAGCTAATTAACTAATCCCTTAATGCAGGCGATGTGACTTCGTGTCCTCCTGGTCTTTGTTATGATAAATCAGGATTTCACTACAGGTCAGACTTGTTGTCACCGAGCTTCACACAGTAGATTATACATTATCATAAGTATAAACACAGGACACCTTCTCACAATAGCAGGAGCTCCAGCAGGAGTCGGCCCGTCTCCTACATTGTACAGAGGCCAATGTGATCAGCTCTCTCAATAAACATGTTGAGTTCAGAATCAAACAAACCAAGAATAGTCTTTACATATATCCTGGGAGATATTGTGGATAAATATCACTGTCCCATTTTAAGTAATCCAAGACATATTTTCTTGAAATAAAATATTAAATATTAAAAATTTGGGCCCAATTTGGACATTTTCTCTTAGGGGTGTACTCACTTTTGTGTGTTGGGTTATTTTGAGGGGACAGAAAATTTACACCGTTATACAAGCTGTACACTCACTACTTTACATTGTGGCAAAGTGTCATTTCTTCAGTGTTGTCACATGAAAAGATAGAATAAAATATTTACAAAAATTTGAGGGGTGTACTCACTTTTGTGAGATACTGTATGTTGTGAAACCTCACACAGGAATCCATAGGTGGCACAGCAAGAATAAGAATATAGTGGTCCAGCCGGACGACACTTTAAGAAAGCTCATGGTGGTACCGTAATTAAAAAAAAAAAAAAAATGAATGTGAGTTATGTTGATTTTATCTGATTTAGGAAAATAAATTGACTTTAATATCACTGTTATGCCTGGTACACAGGGCCGTTTTTTTCATCGGATAACAAACCAACGGTTTTCCCGACAGAATTCCTCCCAAGCCTGCCTTGCATACACATGCTTAGACCAAAGGCCAATGAACTTTTGACTGCCAAGAACGCGGTGACGTAAAAGACTACGACGAGCTGACAAAATTAAGTTCTATGCTTCAGAGCATGCGTCAAATTATTTCCGAGCATGCGCGGTTTTCTTCCCCTCGGAAAAGCATACAGACGAACGGTTTTCCCACCAGGATTTTTTCCTGACGGGAAAAAAGAGATCCTGCTCTCTTTTTTTTGTCCGGCAGTTTTCCCGTCTGAAAAACTGCGATGGAGCATACACACGGCCAGGTTTCCCGGCCAAATGCTCTCATAGCAGTTTTCCCGTCTGAAAAAACGGTCGTGTGTACGAGGCATAAGAATATATGGCCTTACTTGGCCTGAGAACCTGGCTGAGAAAAACAGAGACTACTCTTTGCAGAGGCCCTGAGGGACACAGAATAAGTCCCAAAGGTCTATATGCATCCCCCAGGCAGCAAGTTTGGCACCAAACGTTTTAGATATTTAACTAAAACTATTAAATATCTAGAATAGTTCACTAAATCATCAGCAGAGCAATTGAGCAGCAAAGAAATGGCAACCTTTTCCAGAATGACAGTTGCCATGCCCTTTTCCAAAGTCCAGAACTTTTAGAGGGAGGCTGCGACAGAATCAAGTACGTACATACACTATGAGCAGGGCTTTTTTTCAGCGGGAACGCGGGGGAACGCTGTTCCACCACCTCCAGCACTGAATGTGTGCAATGGCAAGAGGTGATGGGGTGTAATGGAGGGTCTATTGATGCTGGCTGCTGGGGGATATATTTTTGTGTGGCGGTTTATTATTAATGGTGGGGGGATTTTTTGTTGCTGGGGGGTCAATTGTTGCTGGAAAGGATCTACTGTTGATTAAGGGGTCTATTGTTGCTGGCTGCTGGAGAGTCTGGAGAGTCTAATGGTGTTGGCTGCTGGGAGATTTGTTGTTGCTGCTGGGGGCCTATTGTTGCTGGGGGGGAATTTTGTCATGGGGTTCCATTGTTGCTGGGGGGTCTATTGCTGCTGGCTGTGGGGATCTGTTTAATTGCTTTTCTTGTTATTATTACCAAGTCCCATACAAATTACTTAGCATGACATAATGATACTTGTCTCTGTATTCTAAAGGGGTCCTACTGGAAGGTGGTGGAACCATGGGTAGTGCTTGGAGTTGGGTAAGGGATGGAGGTGCAAATTGACTCAGAGGGAGGTGTTCCTGCACCTATTCTCTGAAAAAAAAAAAGCTCTGACTATGAGCATTATGCCGCGTACACACAACCGTTTTTCATGACGAGAAAAATGCCATTTTTTAAATTGGTCATTAAAAACGATCGTGTGTAGGCTCCAGAGCATTTTTCTCGACGTGAAAAATGGGCATTAAAAATTTAGAACCTGCTCTATTTTTTTCTCGTCGTTTTTCACGTCGTCGTTTTTCTCTTCGTGAAAAATAGCCGTGTGTACGCTTTCATGACGGGAAAAAAACGCGCATGCTGATAAGCAAGTTATGAGACAGGAGCGCTCGTTCTGGTAAAACTAGCGTTCTGAATGAAGATAGCACATTCGTCACGCTGTAACGGACTGAAGAGCACGAGGCTGAAAAGCACGAATCGTCTCTCACCAAACTTTACTAACACGAGCAGCCCGAAGGGTGGAGCCATCCGAATGGAACTTCCCCTTTATAGTGCCATCGTACGTGTTGTCGAACGTGTTGTACGTCACCGCGCTTTGCTCTAGCTTTTTTTTTTTCGCAATAGTGTGTAGGCAAGGCAGGCTTGAGAAGAATCACGTCGAGAATAACTTTGTTTTTTTCAATGACATTAAAAACGGCCGTGTGTACGCGGCATTAGATTCATCAGTTGGCAATAACTGCTTTCTGTTACAGGACCTGTGAAACTATTTCTCCAGTAATATGTATGGTCAAAACCAGACAAGAATTGCAGAAATTCTGCTTCTAGGTTTTCAGAACACTCGTCATCTGAAAGTTTTGCTCTTCATTATCTTCCTTCTGATCTACACTGTGACAATAACGGGGAATTTTCTGATTGTAGTATTGGTGTCCGTTAATAGCCGACTGCACACTCCTATGTATTTCTTCCTCAGCCTCCTGTCTTCTTCTGAAGTCATTTCCACCACCAACATTGTGCCCAAAATGCTTGCAGTAATCATGAAAGATGGTGGCTCAATGTCTTTTTCTGCTTGTTTGACTCAGTTTTACATCTTCTCAGCTTCGACGAATTCTGAATGTTTTCTTCTCACCGTAATGTCTTTTGATCGATACTTGGCCATTTGTAACCCATTGAGATACATCTCCATCATGGACTTCAAGCTTCAATTCAACTTGGCAGTATGGCCTTGGTTAACTGGCCTCCTAGTAACTTTACTTATCACCATTCTGGTTTATAATTTGCAGTTCTGTGGACCCAATGTAATAGACCACTTCTTCTGTGATCTGTCCCCCATATTACAGCTTTCTTGTTCGGACACGACCACAGTAAAAACTCAGGCCTTCATATTTTCAGTTCCTGTCATTGTCTTGCCATTTATTTTCATTGTTGTTACGTATGTCTTCATATCCTTTGCCATCTTGAGGATATCATCACACAACATGCGACAGAAAGCCTTCTCCACTTGCAGTTCCCACCTGGCTGTTGTATGTATGTATTATGGGACTCTAATTAGTGTGTACCTTTTTCCATCAACAGGTCATTCTCCAAGTGTGAGCAAAGTTCTTTCTTTACTGTATGTAATAGTGACCCCACTTTTTAACCCAATCATATACAGTTTAAGGAATCGGGATATCCTAGTAGCTCTGAGGAACTCAATATGTAAGACAATATATGACATAAATGTATGTATACAGTAACTCCACTTGTTCTCCTGGCCAAGTTTAACCATTTCCATACCAGACACTTTTACCCCCTTCCTGCCCAGGCAAATTTTCAGCTTTCAGCCCTGTTGCCCTTTGAATGACAATTGCGCGGTCATGCTACAACGGACCCAAAATACATTTGTATCATGCAACTAGAACTTTCTTTTGGTGGTATTTAATCACCACTGGGTTTTTTTGTTGTTTTTGTTTTGCTAAATAAATGAAAGAAGACTGAAAATTTGGAAAATACTGTATTTATCGGCGTATAACACGCACTTTTTTCCCCTTAAAATCAGGGGAAACTCGTTGGTGCATGTTATATGCCGATTCCCACGCCGAAACGAGTGAGAGGAGCCGAGATACACAAAGCCGAAGTACACTCGCTTTACTCGGCTCCTCTTGCAGTCCCGCCCACCTCCACTGACATACAGAAAGCCGAGTGTACTTTGGCTAGTCTCGGCTCCTCACGCAGTCCCTCCCCTGACTGTGAGCAGAGCCGAGGATAGCCGAAGTACACTCGGCTTTCTGTATGTCAGCAGCACAATCAGTGGAGATGGGCGGGACTGCGAGAGGAGCCGAGTCTAGCCGAAGTACACTTGGCTCTGCTCGCTCCTCTCCACAGCGGAAATCGGCGCCAAATTCAAACATTGCAGAGACTGGCACTGGGCAAGGCAAGGCTGCAAAGGCACTGGGCAAGGCAAGGCTGCAAAGGCACTGGGCAAGGCAAGGCTGCAATGATTGACACTGGGCAAGGCTGCAATGATTGACACTGGGCAAGGCTGCAGATGGACACTGGGCAAGGCTGCAGATGGACACTGGGCAAGGCTGCAATGATGGACACTGGGCAAGGCTGCAATGATGGACACTGGGCAAGGCTGCAATGATGGACACTGGGCAAGGCTGCAATGATGGACAAGGCTGCATTTAAATGTAAGTTTTTTTTCCTTGAACTTCCCTCCTAAAAGTTTTTTTCCTTAAAATTCCCTCCTAAACTTGGGGTGCGTGTTATACGCCGATAAATACGGTAAATAATTGTTTTTAATAAAATTAGGCCAAAATGTATTTTGCTTCATTTCCTAGGTGAAAATAATCCAAATAAGTGTATATTATTTAGTCTGTAGGAAAATAGAGCCCACAATCTATTGTATATATCTGAAAATTGATCAATCCTGATGTACTGATGGACCATCTCATTTCATGAGGCCCTAACATGTCAGGACAGTACAAATACCCATAAAATGGCCCCTTTCTTGGAAAGTAGACAGCCCAAGGTATTCATTTTTTGTCATCATTTTTGGGAAATTTAGGAAATAAAAAAAAAAAAACAAAAAAAAAAAAACACAATTTTTTTGACATACTGTCACCAATGCAGTACAGCATCATCATATAACTAGTGTGGCAGTGATCATGCACACTGACTAGTGACAGTATGAAAAAATAATAATAATTTTAAAAAATATATATATTACCTTTTGTCTTTTTTTTTCTTTTTTTTAACACACTGTGACCAGAGCAATATATTATTACCAAAGTAACCTTGCACTACTCTGGGGGAAGTGATCAGGATTTTTTTCTTTTTTTTTTTAATACACATTAATATTGCATATAGCAGTGAATGTCATTGCTATAAGCAAGCATTTTACTGAATGAAACTGCTTTATTCAGTTTGTTTTGTTGTGATTAGCTGTGATTGGTCAAAGCTAATCACATGGTACAGATGAGCTGTGATTGGCCCTGTCTGTACCATGGGATCACAATGACCAATCACAGCTATCAACACAATTGCACACAATAGATTGCATGAAAGGAAGCCATCCATTACTTACAACTGTCATGTGACCTGCTATGATTGGTCACAGTGGTCACTTGGTACTGACAGCAAGCTGGTATATTGCTCAGTTATTGGCTGTGTCCAGGGGACACGACCGGTGACTAGTGATGAGCCGAACACCCCCGGGTTCGGTTCGCACCAGAACCCGCGAACGGACCGAAAGTTCGTACGAACATTAGAACCCTATTAAATACAATGGATGCGAACGTTCGAATTCTAAAGTGCTAATTATAACGACTATTATGCATGTTATTGTCCTAAAAAGGGTTTGGGAACCCGGGTTCTGCACCAGGGGACATGTATCAATGCAAAAAGAAGTTTTAAAAACGGTCGTTTTTCGGGAGCAGTCATTTTAATGATGCATAAAGTGAAAAAAAAGTGTCAAATATTCCTTTAAATATCGTACCTGGGGGGTGTCTAAAGTATGCCTGTGAAGTGCCACGTGTTTAGAACTGTCCCTGCACAAAATGACACTTCTAAAAGGAAAAAAAAGCCATTTAAAACTGCTTGCGGCTTTAATGTAATGTCTGGTCCCGGTAATATGGATGAAAATCTTTAAGAAAAATGGCATAGCTACCCCATGACCCCCCCCCCCCCCCTACCCCAGCCCATTACCAGCCCCTTTGGGTCTTGTATGGATATTAAGGGGAACACCGCACACAAAATAAAAAAGGCCCTATATACTCTGAACAGCCGTATACAGGCGGTGCATACAAGACAGGGACTGTAGGTTTGTTCTTATGTAGAATCTGTTTGTAATTTTGAACAGGTACATTGTTTAAGTGTAGCTCCAGCCCAAAAATCTATTTTTAAACTTTTTGGAAAACATAGGTAAGGGTTATCACCCCTGTAACATTTGTTTTGCTGTCTGTGCCCCTGTTCAGAACATTTCACCTCACTTTCCGTCCCAATGACAACTGTTTTTGAAATGTGGTGTTTTTCTTGAAACAAGGATTGGTGATAAAGCATCAGTACAGAGGAGACACCTTTCTCCCATATTAATTCTTACAGGAGAGAATTTTCCTTCCTAGGGGTAGATTTCCTCTCACTTCCTGTTGTCTTCTTGCGTTTGCAAGTAGGAGTCGTTTGTAAGTTGGATGTTTGAAAGTAGGGACCTGCCGTATATACTCTGCAGAAATAGGCCCCTTAGTTGTTGGTGTTGGCACAACACTGTAAGCACTCACAGTTACTCTTGGTTGGTGCTGGAACGCCCTGCTGTCAACTATTATATCAGGAATTGTAATTACATATAATTGTTGAACAGTGGTAGTAAAAATTGGGCCTTTGATGGTGGTGCTGGTGCCACAACACTGTAAGCCCTGACAGTTACTCTTGGTGGGTGCAGCAATGGGCCCTGCTGTGAATTATTAGATCAAGAATTGTAATTGCATGCCCCTGTTGAACAGGGGCTGAAAAATTGGGCCTTTCGTGGTGGTGGTGGTGGTGTTGCCACAACACTGTAAGCCCTCAGAGTTACTCTTGGTGGGTGCAGGAATGGGCCCTGCTGTGAATTATTAGATCAAGAATTGTAATTACATGCCCCTTTTGAACAGGGGCTGAAAAATTGGGCCTTTTGTGGTGGTGGTGGCGTTGCCACAACACTGTAAGCCCTCAGAGTTACTCTTGGTGGGTGCAGCAATGGGCCCTGCTGTGAATTATTAGATCAAGAATTGTAATTACATGCCCCTGTTGAACAGGGGCTGAAAAATTGGGCCTTAGGCACTGGTGGCACAACACTGCAACCCCTCACAGATACTGTACTTGGAGCACAGCAATGAGCCCTGTTGCAAAGTATTGCTTCAAAAATTTTAATTACACGCCCCTGTTAAACAGGGGCTGAAAAATTGGGCCTTAGCCACTGGTGGCGGCACCCATAAACAAAAATGATCTTCCAAGCTATCATCATCAATCGTATCATTGAGGACTCGGAGGAGGAGGATAGCCAGTCAACATAACAGCACAGGCACTCAGCATCAGCATCAGTCTTGAAGGGATGTGACATGTTAAAATCAATTAGTCTGTTATATCAGCATCAGGTGTGTGGTAGCTGGTGGTGATCCAAGACTGGTTCATCTTGATGAAAGTCAGTCGATCAACCGAGTCGGTGGACAGGCGCACCCTGTGATCCGTGACAAATCCTCCAGCAGCACTGAATGTGCGTTCCGAAAGAACGCTGGATGCAGGACAGGCCAGTAGCTCAATTGCATACTGTGCAAGCTCTGGCCAGTGATCCATCCTCAAGACCCAGTAAGCCAGAGGATTTTTGGTGGGGAAGGTGTCCAAGTCTGACCTTGCCCCTAGATATTCCTGCACCATGTTTATCAGACGCTGGCGATGGTTGCTGGAACCGATCATACTTTGGGGCTGCGGACGAAAGAATTGTCTGAACGCATCGGTCAGACGGCCACCTTCCCCACCGCTCCTTCTTTGACTGGCCGAAGCCTCAGCAACTCGTTGTCCAGGACCAGGAGTTTGTAACCTCCCAGTCTCAGGGAACGCGTTGCACAGACCTTTCTGCAAGGCCTCCCGGAGTTGTCTCATCCTCTGCTCCCTCTGCGACGGTAACATAAGGTCCGCAACCTTACCCTTGTACCGTGGATCAAGGAGAGTGGCCAGCCAGTAATGGTCCCTCTCCTTGATCCGAAGAATACGAGGATCCTTCCGCAGACTTTGCAGGATCAGGGAGACCATGCAGCGTAGGTTAGCTGAGGCATTCGGTCCGGAGTCCTCTGGGTCACTAAGGACGACATGATCCGCAGCCACCTCCTCCCAGCCACGTACAAGTCCACTGGTTTCTTGGGACTGTAAATCATCCCTAAAACACTGCTGCTGATGATGCTGAGTGCCAGCCTCCACCTCCATGCTGACACAATCCTCCTCCTCCTCCTCCTCCTCCTCCTCCTCCTCCTTTTCCTGTGCGATGGGTGGGACAGAAGGAACACTGTCTGGGTAAAGGGGGCCTTGAGAGGCAAGGAAGTCCTCCTCTTCCTGCCTCTGTTCTGCCTCAAGTGCCCTGTCCATTATTCCACGCAGCGTGTGCTCCAACAGGTGGACAAGAGGTACAGTGTCACTGATGCATGCACTGTCACTGCTCACCATCCTCGTGGCCTCCTCAAATGGTGCCAGGACAGTGCATGCATCCCTGATCATGCCCCACTGGCGTGGAGAAAAAAACCAAGCTCCCCTGACCCTGTCCTGGTGCCGTAGTCGCACAGGTACTCATTGATGGCCCTCTGCTGCGTGTGCAGCCGCTGCAGCATGGCCAACGTTGAGTTCCACCTGGTGGGCATGTCACATATAAGGCGGTTCTTGGGCAGGTTCAACTCCTTTTGCAGCTCAGCCAGGCGAGCACTGGCATTATAAGATCTGCGGAAATGCACACAGACTTTCCTGGCCTGCCTCAGGACATCCTGTAAGCCCGGGTACCTGCCCAAGAACCGCTGCACCACCAGGTTAAGGACGTGAGCCACACAGGGCACATGGGTCAGTTGTCCCTGTCGGAGGGCGGAGAGGAGGTTGGTGCCATTGTCGCAAACCACCATTCCTGGCTTAAGCTGGCGTGGCGTCAACCACCTCTCGGCCTGGCCCTGCAGAGCAGACAGGACCTCTGCCCCAGTGTGGCTTCTGTCCCCCAAACACACCAGCGCAAGCACGGCATGGCATCTTTTTGCCTGCGTACTTGCGTAGCCCCTTGAACGCCTACGGAGCACCGCTGGTTCCGAGGACAAACCACAGGAAGAGGCCATGGAGGAAGAAGAAGAGGAGGGGGTGGAGGAGAGAGGTGTGTCACAACCAGTAGTAGCATTTTGGAGGCGTGGCGGTGGAACAACCTCCAACACTACTGCACCTTGTCCTGCATCCTTCCCAGCTGCCAAAAGAGTGACCCAATGGGCCGTGAAAGAAAGGTAACGTCCCTGTCCATGCCTGCTGGACCATGAGTCAGCGGTAATATGCACCTTACCGCTGACCGCCCTGTCCAGCGAGGCCAAGACATTGCCTTCCACATGCCGGTAGAGAGCCGGAATAGCCTTCCGTGAGAAAAAGTGGCGTTTGGGAACCTGCCACTGAGGAACCGCACATTGCACAAACTCACGGAAGGGGGCCGAGTCTACCAACTGAAAAGGCAGCAGTTGAAGCGCTAGCAATTTAGCCAAGCTAGCATTCAACCACTGGGCATGTGGATGGCTGGGAGTGAACTTCTTTCGACGGTCCAGCAGCTGGGGCAGGGAAATTTGCCTGCTAGAATCGGACGTCGGTGTACTGCTAGCAGAGTGGCCGCAAGTACTTGGCTGTGACACACCTAATTCTACACCTTCATTCCTCTCAGTGCATGTTTCAGAGAGGACTGAAGTTATAGTGGGGTTGGAGATCCCAGCTGATGCGGTGCAAGGAGAGGTCCACTTTGTTCTTTGGTGTGGGTCTTTGAGGTAGGCTTGCCAACGAGCTGCATGGCAGGTCAACATATGTCTGGTCAGACATGTGGTACCCAAGCGGCTGATGTTTTGGCCACGCGATATACGCTTGAGACATATGTTGCAAACAGCAGCTGTGCGATCTGATGCACTAGCCTCAAAAAAGGCCCACACCAAAGAACTTTTTGAATGACGGGCAGAGACAGCGCCCTGCACAGGTGGAGCTCTGCGGTGTGATTCCGTCGGTGTACTGCCCTTACGCTGGCCACCAAAGGGCATCCTGCCTCATTGGAGATGTGCCTCCTCCTCATCCTCCTCCTCCTCCTCTCTCCTATTAGGCACCCACGTGGAGTCAGTGACCTCATCATCCCCTCCCTCATCACTGGAGCCAATCTGGCAGTATGCTGCAGCTGCTGGAACATGACTGCCAGATTGGTGTCCTTCTTGAGCATCCCCTCTGTCTGCTCTCACGCTACTGCCTTCCTGTAGCTGGGTTTCATCATCAGACCCTTCGAAACGCTGGGCATCCTCCTGGAGCATGTACCCAACACTGTGCTCAAACAGTTCGGGGGACTCCTCAGGAGGAGGACATGGTGGGTCTAGGGAAGGAGTGACTGATGATGAGTCTGACATTGATACCAGGGAAGAGGACGCTTTGGCAGCTGCTTTTCCAGTACCCTGAGCCTGGGTGAGAGAGGATGAGGAGGAGGAGGAGGAGGGCTTGGTCATCCACTCTACCAAGTCTTCGGCATGATGTGGCTCAACATGTCCAGCTTCCGAAAAGAAGGACAAGCGTGTCCCATGGCCATGTGCTGATGACAATGCACCGCGTCCACGACCAGCACTGTTGCCCCCAGACACAGAGCCTGCTTGCCCTCTTTTATTGCCTCCTGACTGTCTGCCTCTCCTTGTTTGCCTTCCAGACATTCTAATGAATGGCCTGCAGGGAGATGGGAAAAAAGCAATAAGGGCTACCTTCAGGTGTCCTTCTCTGTCCCTTTACTTAAGGATTTCTAAATATGGTTGAGGATGATTGCTTTCGCACAGAATAGCACAATGACAATTTCCCTGACTGTCCAAAAAACAAGGATTTCAAAGATGGTTGATGATGAATGCTTTAGCACAGTATAGCACAAGGAGAATTTCCCTCACTGTCCTTCCCTGTCCCTACAAACAAGGATTAGTACAGTAAAACACACTGACACTCTCCCTACCTATAGTTTTCTGTCCCTATAAAAAATGTTTTTTTAAAGATGGTTGATGAGGAATGCTTTAGCACAGTATAGCACAAGGAGAATTTCCCTCACTGTCCTTCCCTGTCCCTAGAAACAAGGATTCGCACAGTAAAACACACTGACACTCTCCCTACCTATCCTTCTCTTTCCCTAAACTAAAGGAATCCAGGTTAAGCAAGAAAAAAAATGTCACTGTCCCTGCCTATGCTTCTCTTTCCCTGCTCCGGAACACACTACACTAGGCCGCCGTGCTGGCGGCCTTTTATAGTGTGGGGCGTGTACTAAACACCCTCAGCAATAATTGGCCACAGGCATCCTGCCTGTGGCCAATCAGTGCTCTCCTCGCTGCCGGCGCTGTGATTGGCCAAGCATGCGGGGTCACAGTGCATGCTTGGCCAATCACAGCGCCTGGATGACACTGCGATGGCGTAGTGCATTGTGGGCCGTTCGCGTCACTCGAATTTGGCGCGAACGGCCCAAATCGTTCGATCTTCGTCGAACGATCGAACAGCCGATGTTCGAGTCGAACGTATGTTCGACTCGAACACCGAGCTCATCCCTACCGGTGACAGATAGTGCTGCTGCACGGCCCCGGGGCTGCTCGGTCTGCACTTTGAGAGGACATCATATGATGTTCACTCAGAGTGGTAAAGCTACCGCCCGGATGCCATTCTGTTATAGGCCCGGTGGAAAGGTGTTAACGCATGCAACCATTACAGTGTAAAAAAGGTGAGAGTCGCATTCCATGATATCCAAAGTGAACTTATACATTCTGTCTCCACCCAACATGCCACACTTCCTAAATGTGTCTAGTACCCTCCTAGATAGGCTGCATGGGAAGTTAGGTAAATTTAGTTCTATTGTGGCTCTCCTGCAATCAGTTGAGCAGCATGTAATTGCTTTTGGCTGCTCTGGGCTCTGCAGACAGCAGGTTTGATTGCTTCCAGTAGTCTGATACAGACTACTGGATGCGGGGAACAGGATACTGAATACTAGGTGCAGGGTACAGGGTACTAGAAGCAGGTCACAGGGAACAAGGCACAGGATGAGGCAGGGACATGACTCACAGGTAGAACACTGAAGCACTGATCATCAAGGGAGAGAATAAATACCTTCCCAGCAACCAGTATCAGGTGGAGCCTAATTACTAGGATAAGCTGGATAGTGGCCACCGGAACAGTGCCCTTTGGCTCTGGGAACAACAGTGCCAGGAGCAGGTGGCCCAGGTGCTGACACAAGTCCTGACAGGGGTGCCAGTGCAACCTAATTGAGAAAGGCTGTCAGATCCAACTGAACTGTACATTGGCTCAGCAGGAGCAGAAAAGTGAAAGCAGTGGAAGGACAGTTTTCTGATGCCCTGTACACACGACCAGTTTTCCCGTCAGAAAAACTGGTATGAGAGCTTTTGGCCGGGAATACCGGCCGTGTGTATGCTCCATCGCAGTTTTTCCGACGGGAAAACTAACGGCCAAAAAAAAGAGAGCAGGATCTCTTTTTTCCCGTCAGGAAAAAATCCTAGCGGGAAAACCGTTCGTCTGTATGCTTTTCCGACGGGAAAAAAAACGTGCATGCTCGGAAACAATTCGACACATGCTTGTAAGCATAGAACTTGATTTTGTGAGCTTGTCGTAGTCTTTTACGTCACCGCGTTCCTGGCAGTCAAAAGTTCACCGGACTATTGTCTAAGCGTGTGTATGCAGGCTTGAGAGGAATTCTGTCGGGAAAACCGTTGTTTTTTTATCCGACAGAAAAACCGGTCGTGTGTACTAGGCATGAGCCCTGAGCTCTCCACCTCCCCCTACAGGGAAGTACCTAGCAGTACCCAGTGTGAATGTAGGTACTGTACTTCATTTTTTAAAAAGGCTATGTGTGTGGGTGGGCCTATATGTACTGTATATGTGTGTGTGTGTGTGTGTATATATGTGTGTACATGTACACTATATTGACAAAGGTATTGGGGCACCTGCCTTTACACGCACGTGAAGTTTATTGGCATCCCAGTCTTAGTCCATAGGGTTCAATATTGAGTTGGCCCCACCCTTTGCAGCTTCAACTCATCTGGGAAGACTGTCCACAATGTTTAGGAGTGTGTCTATGGGTATTTTTGACCATTCTTCCAGAAGCACTTTGTGAGATCAGGCACTGATGTTGGACGAGAAGGCCTGGCTCACAGTCTCTGGTTTAATTCATTCCAAAGGTGTTCTATCGGGTTAAGGTCAGGACTCTGTGCAGGCCAGTCAAGTTTCCACACCCCAAACTCGCTCATCCATGTCTTTATGGACCTTGCTTTGTGCACTGGTGCGCAGTCATGTTGAAACAGGAAGGGTAATCCCCAAACTGTTCCCACAAAGTTGGGAGCATGAAATTGTCCAAAATGTCTTGGTATGCTGACGCCTTAAGAGTTCCCTTCACTGGAACTACAAATCTTAATGTGTATAAATAAAGCAAACCACTCCCTCTTCATGTGTACAAAGACAACAAACCACTCCCTCTTCCTGTGTACAAATACAACAAACCACTCCTTCATGTGTACAAATAAAACAAACCACTCCCTCATGTTTATAAATAAAACAAGCTACTCCCTCTCCTTGTGTACAAATACAACAAATCACTCCCCTCTTTTTGTGTACAAATAAAACAAATTACTCTCTCTTTGTATGCATAAATAAAACAAGCCCTTCCCTCTTTATGTGAATAAATACAATAAGCCACTCCCTCTTTATGTGTATGTAGCGATACCCTCAGCTAAGAGGGCCGCAGATTTAGTTTGGGCACTGAAGACAGCTCCGCCAACCCCCGGCAATTTACTCGACCCCCTTCTGGCACAGTTAGTCTAGGGTAATATATATATCTTATGCTCTATGGTTAAATTCAGACACCAATGCAATGATAGAAGAATGACGAGTTTACTTTCTACCGGCAATATAAATCAACAGTTGTAACAAATCACATAAATATATCTGCAGAGCCCTGCAGCAATTGACACACTACAACTAGTAAGATGTGGCGCACACGCGCCACGTGTAACAGTACTTCACTATGCGCCCTATGGCGCAGCAACTAAATAAACTATCTGGCTGGCCAGGCCTGACCCTATAATTCAGTCTCTAGAACACGAATTCTTCGCATGCAAGTCTTTAAACGGTGGTGCACATTTCAGGAACACATTTGTAATCCAAAAGGGTAAAAGTACCAACACGGAACACTCCACTAGAGATCCGTTTGACTCAGTTCTGCTATGGATCTCCAGTGGGGACTTAAATATGAACTGGTGGGCCACGGCAGTCTGTAGGCCTAACAATAGTGTACAGTATATGGATTGAGCAGGTGCTCGCTCACCCCTCCGGACGCAATCCCAGTTCGGGAACTTCCACCTGCTGTGTCTCCACACACAGCGCCTGCAGCGGTCGGGTCTCCGGCTCAGCAGCGGTTGAGGATCACTGAGTCAGGTGCCGCTCAGGCTCGCAATGAGGGTGGAAGGCTCTTTTGGGTAGCAGCGCAAGGCCCCAGGCTTCAGGCCTTGCACCACAGCGGATCCGCACAGGAAGATCCGCACAGGAAGATCTCTCCACTGAAGTCTCGTGTCCCAAAGAGACCGAGCTCAGCCCCGCCTCCTCCTTATATAACCCCACCCATAAGTCTCTGGGGTGGAAATATTGCACCCTGGGTGCCGAATGGGGTTCTGGGTAAGGTAGTCCTGAGAGTCTTTAAAGAAGACCCCAATACACACTCCCCCCACTTAAACTCTTTGGTCCCCAAAGATAATTTTAACATACACTGCGTACAACCCTAGACAACGTTGAATGAATGAATGAATGACTTGTATAGCGTTCACATGTGAACTGAATCGCCTCTAGGCGCTTTTTGCAGCCAGTGTCTGCTTGGCTGGTGCGGTCATTTTACCCCGTAGGATCTCGACACGCTTGGGACACACAGTCATACACACATATATATACTGGGCCAATTTGGACAAGATCCAATTAACCTACCAGCATATCTTTGGAGTGTGGGAGGAAGCCGGAGTACCCGGAGGAAACCCACGCAGACACAGAGAGAACATGCAAACGCCAGGCAGATGGTGTCGTGGTCGGGATTTGAACCAGCGACCCTTTTGCTACTAGGTGAAAAAGCTAACCACTACACCACTGTGCTGTCTGCGTATGACGTTGGCATAGGGAATTCCCACCAAAACCGAGGGGTTGAATTCCCTTGCCCACAGGTCACACTATCATGAGTGGCCTGCCTAAATGTGCCAGAGAGTGAGTGGGGGTTGCCCTCCACCAAATGAACAGTGGAGGGCTCCGGATTCTCTGCACTCCTCCTGGCAGTGACCACAGAATCTTCTGAGCTCTTCCCCATTTGTGGGTAGGTCAACTTTTTGGGAGGCCTTATGACTCTTCGAGCCCTTTGCTCTCTTGGGGTTTCTGGCTCTGGCGCCACAGGCTCTTCTTCCGTAGCAGGTTCGGGCAACACGGTGGGCTCTGGAACATCTGCTTCAGGGGCCGAAGAATACATAGAGTCTCCAGGGTCCTCCTCTGAGCAAGTGTCCCAGACATCTTCCCAGTAATCTGATGAAGGACTAGATGGGATGAACTCAGTGGCTTCTGCATTCAGTGTTCCATCTACAGTGTCTTCAGTGATTGGAAGATCTATAGCAGAAGTTCTTGGAGTTGGGGAAGGCCACAGCCAGTCAAGTTCTCTTCCTTCATCTCCACTAAGTTCAGAAGCCTCTCCATCTTCAGCCCGAGAGGTCTGGGACCGAGTGTTTGGCCTGGGAGTATCCAGAATAGAGACTGGTTCAGGGGAGTCCCTCACTGTAGGTATCCTGACTGCTTCAGCAAGTGGGAGCAGGTAGTTTCGATGCCACGTCTTCAGTGGTCCTACCTTCCCTTCTGGCTTCAACTTGTAAACAGGCAAGCCCGGCAGCTTCCTACAGATGACATAGGGTTCAGATCTCTATCTGTCTGCAAGTTTGTGTTTTCCAGGGACCCCCAGATTGCGTAGTAGTACTCGGTCCCCGGGCTGCAGGTCTTGCACCCGGACCTTCAGGTCGAAGTTTCTTTTGTTTCGAGCTCCCCTTTGATCTGAGGCCGCTTGAGCTTGTTCATAGGCTACTTTCAGGCTGTGTCTGAGCCTGTCCACATATCCTTTGTGGGAGGTGGCTGAGGAATGGTCTAAGGAGGTGCCAAAGGCCAGGTCCACGGGTAACCTTGCTTCTCTCCCAAACATGAGTCGATAGGGGGAGTAGCCTGTAGCATCACTTGTGGTGCAGTTGTAAGCGTGTACTATAGCTGCTATGTGTTTGCTCCAATGTTGTTTCTTTTCACTATTCAGAGTTCCCAACATGTTGAGCAGGGTTCGGTTAAACCTCTCCGGCTGAGCATCTCCCTGTGGGTGGTAAGGTGTGGTTCGGGTTTTCTTGATTCCTAACGAATCCAGGAGTTTCCGGATCAGCCGACTCTCAAAGTCCCTTCCTTGGTCTGAATGGAGTCGCTGTGGCAGCCCATAATGGACAAAATACTTCTCCATAAGTACCTTGGCTACTGTGGAAGCCTTCTGGTCTTTGGTTGGGAAAGCTTGGGCATACCGGGTGAAATGATCGGTTATCACCAGAACATTTCCTAGTCCACTCAGGTCGGATTCGAGGCAGAGAAAATCAATGCATACCAGATCCATTGGGCCTTGACTTTGAAGATGGCCCATTGGGGCGGCTTGATGGGGTAAAGTCTTCCTCTGGATGCAGCATGCACATGAATGGCAGTACTCTTCTACTTCTGCCCTCATGCAGGGCCAATAGAACCGACTTCTGACGAATTGAAAAGTCCTTTCCGCCCCTAGATGGCCGTGATTGTCATGTAGGGCAATCAGAACAGTCTCTCGATGTTTTTCCGGAAGGAACAATTGCCATTTATCTTCCAGGCCATCAGAGGGGCCCCTTCGGTAGACTACTCCCTGATGCACCTGCAACCTGTCCCACTCTTTCCTCAACAGGCGAGCTTCCTTTGAGGAGTGGCGTAGGAGTCTATTTGGATCCTGATTCTCCAGGGCTTCCAGGACCAATTTCCCCATGGGGTCTTCTAATTGGTCGCATCTCAGCTCCTTCTTGGACAGTTTCGGCAGATTGCCTTCTTCCAGTTGGGTTTCTCCACAGTATTGTTTGGGGACTCCTACCATGGTAACTCCTATCTCTTCTGCCCTCGAGCCTCCTCTGGCCTGTAATTCAGCCCCTTGACAAAGGGCCCGCACCCCGTCAGGTGCCACTTGAGTCCAGTCTTCTGTGTCACTGGTGGGGGCATGAGATCTCCTAGACAGAGCGTCTGCGTCTCGATTTCCAGCCCCTGGCCTGTAATTTAGGCTGAAATTGAATCCAGACAGTGCGGCCAGCCATCTATGTCCAGTGGCATCCAGCTTTGCTGTGGTGAAGAGGTAGGTGAGGGGGTTGTTGTCAGTCTTCACAGTGAACTCTGCCCCATACAGGTAGTCTTTAAGCTTGTCAACTACCGCCCACTTAAGGGCCAGGAACTCCAACTTGTGAGTGGGGTAGTTCTTTTCAGAGGGGGTCAGGCTCCTGCTCACGTAGGCAACGGGTCGCAGTTGTCCCTCGTGTTCTTGGTAAAGTACTCCTCCCAGACCGTCATGACTAGCATCTACATGTAGTTCATAGGGTTTGGTTGGGTCTGCGTAGGCTAAGACTGGGGCAGTGGTTAGGTTCTTCTTCAATGCCTGGAAGGCCTCTTCACACTTCTGGTTCCACTGATCTTTGACTGACTCTCCCGGCTTCCTGGGTCCTAAGTCGTCCTCTTCCCCTTCGGTCTTGAGTAGTTTATTCAATGGTCTGGCAATTCGGGCAAATCCCTCCACAAACCTCCTGTAATAGGAGCAGAACCCCAAGAAGGATCTGAGTTCTGTTACCATGGTGGGTCGTGGCCAGGAGGTGACTGCCTCCAATTTCTTAGGGTCTGTGGCCACCCCTTCTTCAGACACTATGTTCCCCAGATAGTTCACAGAAGACTGGTAGAACCGACACTTCTCAGGCAAAAGCTTGAGTCCCCTCCTCACTGAGTCTTAACACTTTTTCCAGCCTCTCTTCGTGTTCTTCCAAGGTTCTCCCAAAGACAATGACGTCGTCCAGGTATACAAGGACTTCAATAAGATTCATGTCTCCTACAGTCTTCTCCATGAGACGTTGGAAGGTAGCAGGAGCTCCAGACAGTCCCTGAGGCATTCGATCAAACTCGAAGAACCCCACTGGGGTTATGAAGGCTGTCTTCTCCTTGTCTTCCGGATGCATAGGGATCTGGTAGTATCCACTCTTGAGATCCATAATGCTGAACCACTTGACTCCTGATAAACTCTGTAAGGCATCCTCTATCCTCGGAGTGGTGTACTGGTCGGGGATGGTTCTCCTGTTGAGAGTCCTGTAGTCTATACATAGCCTCAACGACCCATTCTTCTTCCTGACCACCACTATCGGGGAGGCATAGGGGCTTCTAGACTCCCGGATCACACCAGTCCTCTTGAGTTCTGCGAGTTGTTCCCTTAGATCCTCCAGATCTGCTAGTGGGACCCGCCTGACCCTCTCTCTGAAGGGCTTGTCTTCTTGTAGGTGGATTCGATGGGTGGCACTCCTTGCACACCCCACGTTGAACTCATCTTTGGAGAAGATCTTCTCCCATCTGGTCAACTGGGCCTTGGCTCTCTCTTTCCAAGCCCTGGGTAGATTCGGGTTCTCCATGGACAGCTTCTCCCAAACATCTCCTCCTTCACCCGTCCCCTTGACTTCTGACAGGGTAACCGGGGCAGCAGGGCTCACCTGGCCCAGTAGCATTCTGGCTGGGATTTCCATGGGGCCACCTGTAGTGTTCCTAACACTCACCGAAACTCTACAATGGGCCTTCTTCAGGGCAATCAGCGGAATCACTTCTGGTATCACTTCCAGACCGGAGGACTCTTCCCTTGGGCCGGACTCCAGCATGACAAAGGGTCCGGGTTGTTCCCAAGTAAGCTTCACAGTGGCCCTGAGACAGGTTACTTCGCCGGGTTGCAACACTACCCCTTCTCTTCCAAGTCTCCATACCTTCCCTATCCCCTCTCCAGGGGTCTTCTGCTCTAGGACCAGTCGTTGGTAGGCCGTCTTCAGCATAGGGTGGATTTTGGTGGCTGCATGGCCCTTCTCTTTCACTAAAGGGGTCAGGAGTCTCCGGACCAGGTCCGTGTTTGTCCCTATTATGAGGGAACTTTTGTTGGCTCCAGGCGGCCGAGGGCACACAACTGCCAGGGTGTCAAACACTTCGGCCTTCCCAGCCACAGATGGGTCGAAAGTCATCTTTATGGGCAAATAGCCATCGTAAGGGAAGCTCTGGGTTCCTATTCCCCATATTTCCAGTTCCTCTGACTTCTGAATGGGTAGGTGACTCAAGTGCTTATCGTAGAAATCCCGGTATAATAGGGTCACTTGTGCCCCAGTATCCAAGATGGCTCTGGTGTAGACTCCCTCCACTTGAATGGGCACTACAGGAGATGGGCCTACCAGCTTCTCCGGATATGGCCTGACAGTGGTTGCCTTCTTCTGGTCTTTTCCCTTCGGACTATCTCTTGTCCAACTCCCTTTGGACTTTAGTCTTTCTTGAGCCTGGTATGCATTGATTTCCCTCCTTTCAATGGGTGCACAGACCCGCTGAGGGATATTATTGTTTTTCTTAGGTGTATGCCCCTTTTGGGGAATGTTGTGCCTCCTCTGGGTCTTACCCCCTTTCTCTGGGGTGTATCTCTGTTGAGTGACGCTGTGTTTCCCTTGAGGGGTTTTGTCTCCTCTTTTCTTCTGCTTCTCATTCAGTTTGGAGCTCACTGAAGATGATGGGCACCCGGTTGACTCCTTCACCGGGGCCCTCTGGAGTTTCCCGCCGGCTTGCGGTTATCTGTTTTCTTTTTCTTGGGACTGAAACATGTAGCTGCAATGTGGCCAACTCTCCCACAGTTAAAACAGATTATATCCCCCCAGTCTTGTAGGGATGCGGGTGCCGAAACAACTGGGAACAGTTCCTTCCTCGCCACCTCTTTCTCTGGACCCTGTGTGTCTTTCGCCATCAGAGAGGTCAGCATCTCTAACACCTGAGACATTTGTGATTTCAAAGTGTCCACTTCTGAGTCCCTTTCTGGAGTCATCAGCGAGTTGACTATCACTGGCGTAGGAGCATGACTTGTCTTTATCATTTGCTGATCCTTCTGCAGTGCCTCTTCATCTCTGATGATTTTTATCAAATCAGAGTAAGTCAGTGACGTTCCTCCTCCCGAGGTTTTCAGGTGCAACCAGACTGGATCCGAGCGCAACGCTCCCTTTAAGACTTGCTTCATTCTTGCCACATCTGTATCTTGGGGCATCATTCCCTTCTTCAATCTTACACAGCAACTTGTTCAGTCTTCTGACATACTCTGAAAGCTTCTCATTCAGCTGTTGGAAAGTATGTTCAAATTGGTAGACCATCTCGGTCACCTTTTCTAACTGACCGAACTCTTCCTGTAGCATGGCTAGACAGTCTTGAGCCGTGCAGTCTGTATTCCCAAACCGGAAACTTTTCACTGCTTCTGCTGCTGCGCCTTTAAGGCTTTCTATCACTCGTTGCCTCTTCTGCGTTTCAGGCACCTCCCATGCCTCCACTGCTTGTAATGCCTGCTCCACCCAAGTATCAAAGTCTTCCTCCCCTGCAGGGACAGGGAGCTTCCCTGAGAATGTCTTTAGTCTCCGGTAGCTAGTCTCTACATGCACCGTTCTTGTCTTCTGACACTTGGTTAGGAGATCCCCTATTGCATTTATCAGTTCTGGTGATATAGCAGTGACAGGTGCAGGCGCCACCGGAGGTGTCGCCCTGTCTCCTCTTTCAGGTGGGGTACGGGCCACAGCCTGCGGTGATCCCGTTGGTGATGGCTCCTTCTTTACAGTTACTGCGTGCGCCAACCTATAGGTTCTGTTGTCTGGCATCCGCACACACTTGTGCTTGCAAGCCTCTGGCATCCCGTCCCAGTACTCCACTAGTGCATACTGATATGAGATGTCTGGGTCTGACTTTATCTCCGTCACCCACGGTGTGTGATCTGGGGACACTGACTTCATTAACTTCTCTACCGTTTAAGTCGACCATTCCTCCCCAGGGAGGCTGATGACTATCGACTGGTTTGGCTCTGCCCTAGAGGCTTTGCACCACGCTTCTACTGCTTGCGGGTCCATGGGGTCCATGCCGGCACTTCTGGCGTTCACCTGCTGTATCAGGATCCCGGACGAGAACCCCCACGTGTAGCGATACCCTCAGCTAAGAGGGCTGCAGATTTAGTTTGGGCCCTGAAGACAGCCCCGCCAACCCCCGGCAATTTACTCGACCCACTCTGACACAGTTAGTCTAGGGTAATATATATATCTTATGCTCTATGGTTAAATTCAGACACCAATGCAATGATAGAAGAATGACGAGTTTACTTTCTACTGGCAATAAAATCAACAGTTGTAACAAATCACATAAATATATCTGCAGAGCCCTGCAGCAATTGACACACTACAACTAGTAAGATGTGACGCACACGCGCCACGTGTAACAGTACTTCACTATGCGCCCTATGGCGCAGCAACTAAATAAACTATCTGGCTGGCCAGGCCTGACCCTATAATTCAGTCTCTAGAACACGAATTCTTCGCATGCAAGTCTTTAAACGGTGGTGCACATTTCAGGAACACATTTGTAATCCAAAAGGGTAAAAGTACCAACACCGAACACTCCACTAGAGATCCGTTTGACTCAGTTCTGCTATGGATCTCCAGTGGGGACTTAAATATGAACTGGTGGGCCACGGCAGTCTGTAGGCCTAACAATAGTGTATAGTATATGGATTGAGCAGGTGCCCACTCACCCCTCCGGACACGATCCCAGTCCGGGAACTTCCACCTGCTGTGTCTCCACACACAGTGTCTGCAGCTGTCGGGTCTCTGGCTCAGCAGCGGTTGAGGATCACCGAGTCAGGTGCCGCCCAGGCTCGCAATGAGGGTGGAAGGCTCTTTTGGGTAGCAGCGCAAGGCCCCAGGCTTCAGGCCTTGCACCACAGCGGATCCGCACAGGAAGATCTCTCCACTGAAGTCTCGTGTCCCAAAGAGACCGAGCTCAGCCCCGCCTCCTCCTTATATAACCCCACCCATGAGTCTCTGGGGTGGAAACATTGCACCCTGGGTGCTGAATGGGGTTCTGGGTAAGGTAGTCCTGAGAGTCTTTAAAGAAGACCCCGCTACATGTACAAATACAAAAAGAAACTCCCCCTTTCTGTGCAAAAATACAACAAACCACTCCCTCTTAATGTGTATAAATAAATCAAACCACTCCCTCTTCATGTGTACAAAAACAAACCACTCCCTCTTCATGTATATAAATAAAGCAAACCACTCCCTCTTCTTGTGTAAAAATAAAACAAACCACTCCCTCTGTGTGTGTGTGTGTAGCACCCCTTTACTTTTCAGGGGTGCTATGTGCCTAAATTTAGGGGTTGGTCTGAGCTGGTAGCCAGGCTCAGACCACTTTGATTGTTAGGCATTTGCTTCTGCCTATGTGATGCTGCCTGGTGTATGGTTCCCTGTGGCCTGTAGGTGGCGCTGCAATATCAGGTCAGGGTTGAATCATGGGTGGCATTGCTATGCCTTAGGGTGTCCTCTTTCGGCAGCAGTACAGTGGGCGTGATCAACCTGCTGTGCGTGCCGGGAGGGGGTACATAAGGGGCAGACGCCATCTTTTGAGGAGGAGAGTGTGGGAGAGACACCTACCCCACCTTCGGTGGCCCTCATGGCCAGGGGTGCGGGTGGGTGTGATGAGTCCCAGGCACCTTTAGCCTGGGGCTGCAACTCTACCAGTAGGCCCAGCACCTAGGTGAAAGGAGTCGCCGCCTCGGAAGAGGCCTGGTTACCTACTAGAGGGATTCAAAGATCCGCCACAGGCCTTGTGACGTGCTTCAGTTGCACGTTGTTCTACTGTTGCAAGCGCCGGGAAGTTCAGGACTTGGAACTGTTCCTGATCGTATCCCAAGGAAACTTAAGTGAATATTTGAGCATCACTCCAGGTGCTAGGACTGTGAGAGAGGACTATCCGGGTGAGCTAAACCCACTCGGGATCGAGTGGTGACATTTACTAGTTTGTGCCTGGACCTAATTCCCCAAGTTTGCTATTCTTTCTCTCATCATCTTCTTCCTGTCTACTAAGCAATAATAGAAAATAAACTCATTGTTAGAGTTAAAGAGGTTCTAAAGGTTTGTTTTTTATTTTCTAAATAGGTTCCTTTAAGCTAGTGCATTGTTGGTTCACTAACCTTTTCCTTTGATTTCCCTTCTAAATGTTTTTTTTCTTTGTTTTCTTTGTCTGAATTTCTCACTTCCTGTTCCTCCTCAGTAAGCTGTTCAGTAAGCTGTTCTGGTTGACTCCACACCACTCGGATGAGGGTACGGGCATATAGCACGGTGTGCCTTGACCTGCAAGTGAGCCAGGCAGGAAAAAGGTTGGTGTGTGTGCTACACATGTATAAATAAAACAAGCCCCTCCCTCTTCATGTGGATAAATACAACAAGCCACACCCTCGTCATGTGTACAAAGACAACAAACCACTCCCTCTTTAATGTGTATAAATAAATTAAGCCACTCCTCAGTATAAATACAATTAGCTACTCCCTCTTCCTTTGTTCAAACACAACAGACCACTCCTACTATAAATAAAACAAGCCACTCCTTCTTCCTCTGTATAATTACAACAAACCACTTCCTCTTTGTTTGTATAAAAATAACATGCCACTCTATCTTTCCATGTATAAATAAAATAAGTCACTCTTCTATTTCATCTCTAATATACGTATTTATTTATAATTGTAACTTTAGAGGATAATTTCACCTTGCTTAAAGTGGTTGTATACCCACAAATATGAAATGCACCTACAGGTAAGTCTACATTAAGGCTTACCTGTAGGTGCTTGCAATATCTCCGAGACCTACACGGTCTCGGAGATATTTGCAAAAAAGAGTGCACCGCTATCTGCGGCGCATGTGCGCCGTAGATAACGGCGCAGGCGCACTGAGCGCGGAGGCTCTTTGAATGGCAGTCTGACGGACACTGCCGGAATTCGCGCATGCGCGGGGATCATGCCGTTCCCCGCGCATGCGCGGGAGTGACGTCATCGCCACTCCGGCCAATCACAGCGCCGGAGCGGCGATACCCGGAAGTCACTCCGGGTATCATGGATGCGACGGAGGACGTGTCCGAGGACCGCTGCGGGGGCTTCGATCTAAGGTAAGTGATTGATAATGAGCAAGTATGCTAGTCATACTAGCTCATTATGACTTTGCCTGGCAGGTTCTGAAAAATAAATAAATAAATAATTTTGCGGTATACAACCGCTTTAACATGTTACATATTACACCCATATTCAGGGTGTAACATGTTACTACTATGGTGCTGTGGAGCGCTATGGTAGTTCATTCATGTGTACAAAAACAAACCACTCCCTCTGCATGTGTATAAATAAAGCAAACCACTCCCTCTTCATGTGTACAAAGACAACAAACCACTCCCTCTTCATGTGTACAAAGACAACAAACCCCCCCTCTTCATTTGTACAAATACAACAAACCACTCCCTCCTCCTGTGTACGAAGACAACAAACTACTCCCTCTTCATTTGTACAAATAAAACAAACCACTCCCTCTTCATGTTTATAAAAAAACAAGCTACTCAGTCACCTTGTCTACAAATAAAACAAACCACTCACTATTTGTATGTATAAATAAAACAAGCCCTTCCCTCTTCATGTGGATAAATACAACAAGCCACTCCCCCTTCCTGTGAAAAAATACAACAAACTACTCCCTCCTAATGTGTATAAATAAAGCAAACCACTCCCTCTTCATGTGTACAAAGACAACAAACCACTCCCTCTTCATTTTTACCCAAAAAAAAAAAACACTCCCTCTTCATATGTACATGTAGCACACGGACACTTTTCTCCTGCCTACCTTCTCCTTGCAGGGATAAAGGCACACCATGCCACATGCCCGGATCCTCCTGGTTTAGAAGGTTGAGCTGTGTTCTTTATTTTTGGGTCCTGCAGCGAGTTACCTCCCGTTCACTGGTTCTCGTCCCTGGAATGTAGGGAAGAGTCTGTGTTCTTTCCCCAAAGAAACTCAATGTCCAGACAGTATTCAAACTCAAAACAGCCAAGTTTATTTTTATCTTGCTCAAACAGATTTGGGAATAGGTTGAAGATAGCGACAAAGTAGGTAGGGAGATAGGCTTGAGTAAAGAATAGGGTAACTGGGTGCCGCGTGCCTGAACCTGAGTATGATGTAGCAGGGCTTTTAAATCTAAGGGAATGTTTGAGTGGTAGTTGTGCACACTATTTGATAGGGTTCTGTAAAACCCATTTTGAACTACAGGTGGGATACTGGTGTGAAGTTCCCCGTGGCCTGTTGGTGATGCTGCCATCGGAGGTTAGGGTTGAACCGCTGGTACAGTGCTGTGCCTTAGATTTCCCCTCTCGGCGGTGGAATGGTGGGCGTGTCAGCCTGCTGTGCATCCCGGGAGGGGGTATAAAAGTGGCAGACCCTGTCTGTCAGGGGTGAGTTCCCGGGGGTCTGACCCCGAGAGCGTGTGATTCTGTCCGTGGCCACCCCAGGCACCTTTAGCCCTGGGGTGGAGTTCCTGGTCCGGTACACTGGCAGATCAGTCCCAGGCACCTTTAGCCCTGGGGCTGCAACCGGAGGCTTTGGGTCCAGCACCTTCAGCTGGAGCCCACGGAGGGAGGAGGAATCCCAGGGTGCTGCCTTGCGAGGAGACCCGCATCTAGATCAGGAGGCCGGGGGAGGACCATTTCGAAGGACTGGTGAGAGATCACAGTGAAGGAAGGGGCCCGGTAACTCTCTAGAGGGATGTCATTTTCCCGTTAGAGACCTAAAACCAGAACCAACGTTCACCAGGTCTGTGGCAGAGACTGTGGGTGTTCTCTGATTCGAGCATCATTCCGGCTGCTAGGATCCACTCCATTGGTTGACTATCCGGATGAGCTGAGTTTGCTATCCTGATCTTCCTCCAACCTTTCCTGTTCAACGATTATGCATAAGAGAGAAATAAACTCTACGTTGGAGTTGCAATTGGTGTGGACCTTGAAGTTATTGGGGAATAGAGACTTGTCTTTATCACAGTGAAGACGGGAGCCATTCTCTGGGGGAACCTGACCATAGAGACCCAGGTACATTACACCGCTCAACCTCTTCACACAGGAGGGTACGGGCATGTGGCATAGGTGTGCCCTTTCTCCCACAAATGAGCCAAGGGGAGAAGGGGTGGTGAGTGCTACACGTGGGGGCTCGAGTCCGGGATTTCTGTGGTCGGAAAACCCCAAAAGTTGGACTGTATTCCCCTTGTGAGGCTCCGTGGAGGTCGGCCATCTTTGGAAGAATTCTGGCTGCGCCACGAGGAGAGCCCAAGCTGCGTAGTTCGTGGGCGTGTCAAGGAAAGTAAAAGCCCGCGAACATTGCAGGAAAATGGGAGGAGCCTCACCATGCGGTGAAATGTGTGTGGTGGCTTTGGCGCCAAATAGACAGTGCGTGATGGATCGGCGAGTGAGCAACATGGCGACTAATGCCCCATGGATTCCAAGTTCTTCAACCATGAACGTTGCCTCTTTCGCTGCTCCCTTGATGGATACGGGGATTCGGCTGAAGCCTCGAGGTCGCTTCGCTCTCTACGTCTGCAGAGATGCAGAATGGTTTGTCCTGGATGCCAGGGACTGGTGGTGCACCTTCGGCCCTTTGGAAGATATGAAAAGTGCAAGGAATTCATCTTCGAGGTGGAGCAACCTACAGAAAAACCTTGGGCCTACCATTTGAATTGCCTTACGGGCGCCACTACTCTTTAGGAGGAAACCAGTGCTTCTGTAGCCACCCCCACGCGCACTGTCGTGACTTTGGAGGAAGTCGTTACGGATGTTCCGGTGGAAGAAGAACCGGAGACAGAGAAACCGGCGGATATTGCCTCTGTCACTACAGAGTCGTCACTCCCACCGCCCAAGCGAAAGGTGGGCTATGTGAAAGCCTCCTGCGGCCGTGGTCGAGCTACATGCCAGCGCTTGCCTGAATCGGATTGCTTAGTCGGAAGGACCTCCAGACGATCTGCGACAGCTACAGGCCGAGGTAAGCCAGGGAAAGGGACAAAAGCTAGGTGTCCGAAGTATCGGGGATGTTTGGGTTCCCGACCCTAAGGAACTTGTTAAGGACAGAGATTCCTCCACCACCAAAAATTATTTGCCGGCAGAGGAATACGATACCTCTGATCTGGAGTCATCCTCCGAGGTGGGAGATGATGCTGAAATAGACGAGCTGTTCGTCAAGAAAGGCTGGGATAAGATACCCCTATCCTCCGCAAGAAGTAGAAGAGATACACCCAAAGTTCCTGGGGCTATTGCACCCCCGGCGGAGGCCCATGTGCTTGAAGAGGTATCTGACCCCAGGCTTACATCACCCAGACCTGTATTGCCAGTGCCAACCGCTGTGGCTGAGTATGCGCCATTGCGGGCTGCTATGTTGGGTCTCAAGGCAGTGAAAGTGCCTAGGCATCTGGATGCCATTGTCCTACCGGGTGCGGGAGACCGCGCTACCCTTCCTCCGCTTTCCAGGATGCAACGGCTGTTCAACCAAAGGGTGGCCGCTGATTATGGATGGGAATACCCGTATCTCTCAAGAGACTTACTTTTTGAGGTGGAGGCCTACAGGGAGAGATGGTACGCTGACTTTCTGTGGGACTATTTGAAAGTGCCTAACGCCCGCAGGTATCTCTCCTGTTCTGCAGCTGTTGCGAAGAGGTACAAAGGGTGCAAGTTGGACTGGGTACTTGGTCGGCACATACACGCAGATCGGGTGGTTGTGTGTCGGAAGGAGCGGGAGGATGCCGTGTATTCCATTGAAACTTTTGACAAGAATAGGAAGCTCCTTGTTTTACCCGAACCTAAATTTTATCTTTGAGAGACTGGACTCTAATGTGTTCTATTGTTTCCGGAGTGTACTCTCCTGGAGTCCAGGGACTTTGCCCTTGTGAGTTGGGGTAATCTACTCTGTTGGGGAGCCAGGGGAGCTGTTGCTGTTGCTCTCCACTCACAGCGCTACAAAGACAGAGACTTTGGGGAGTAGGTACAGTTAGGGCCACAGAAGAAGAAATGTAAAAGATGTAATTTTCAAATGTTGGGACAATGTTATGACGGTGACACTTCCACTAGGTGGCGGTGTTGCGAAGGGTTTCTGTGCGCTCAAAGAGAAAAGATTATATATATATTGATGTATATTAATCATTTTCTATTTACACTAGGACTAGTGTAATGAGTACTTTATTAGAAGGAAAATATTCTCCCCTTGGGGAGGGTAGTTCCCTTCTTTTGTAAATAATGGTGTAGGATATGATCATACTAGTTTTATATGTGTTTTCTCCCTTTGCAGGTGAACGTCTGGCAACCACTGAGCATGGGTGGATTAGCTAGATGAGGAGGGGAGGGAGATGTAAGTGTATAAGGTGATGTGTTTTATATTATATATGTGACATTGAGAATGGGATGTACACATTTTTTTTTCCTCTTGTTGATCTTTCTTCATTTGTTTGTTCAACCCCTTTCCCCAAATTTAGGTCCCGGCACAAACAAACCATTTTTCTATTACCATGTTTTTTTTTGTATATAGTTCTGAGATAAACATGCGTAGACTCAGGCTTGAGGTACGTGGGTTTACCCCAGACACTGGGGACAGTGTCTATCTGTCTTGGGGGAGTGTTTAGCGGGGCTTTAAAATCGAAGGGAATGTTTGAGTGGTAGTTGTACTCAAACACACTATTTGATAGGGTTCTGTAAAACCCATTTTGAACTACAGGTGGGATACTGGTGTATAGTTCCCCGTGGCCTGTTGGTGATGCTGCCATCGGAGGTTAGGGTTGAACCGCTGGTACAGTGCTGTGCCTTGAATGTCCCCTCTCGCGGTGGTGTGGTGGGCATGTCTGTGCATCCCGGGAGGGGATATAAAAAGGGGCAGACCCTGTCTGTCAGGGGTGAGTTCCCGGGGGTCCGACCCCAGGAGCGTGTGATTCTGTTCGTGGCCACCCCAGGCACCTTTAGCCCTGGGGTAGAGTTCCTGGTCCGGTACACTGGCGGATCAGTCCCAGGCACCTTTAGCCCCGGGGCTGCAACTGGAGGCTTTGGGTCCAGCACCTTCAGCTGGAGCCCACGGAGTGAGGAGGAATCCCAGGGTGCTGCCTTGCGAGGAGACCCGCATCTAGATGAGGAGGCCGAGGGAGGACCGTTCCGAAGGACTGGTGAGAGATCACAGTGAAGGAAGGGGCCCGGTAACTCTCTGGAGGGATGTCATTTTCCCGTTAGAGGCCTAAAACCAGAACAAACGTTCACCAAGTCTGTGGCAGAGACTGTGGGTGTACTCTGATTCGAGCATCATTCCGGCTGCTATGATCCACTCCATTGGGAGACTATCCGGATGAGATGAGTCTACCTGAAGATATGGGTAGTGAATAAGTATTTGTTTGTGCCTGGACCTATTCCAACACCTCTTGCTGTCCTGATCAAATGAAAAGGAAAAAAGGTACCCCTAGGAGCTTTGAGTTGCAGCAATGGATGAAGATATTGAGAAATGGTTTATTATAAAAGTAAACATTTTATTTGTAGAAAAAAAAAATCACAAGATTTAGTAGGAATCAGGACATGAGCTCCAAAAAACATGAATTGAAATGAATACATATGTCTAAAAACAACCAAATAAGGTATGGTACAACATTGTAAATATTATGCAATAGGCGCAAAAGCCCCAACGCGTTTCGACCTTAGTAGTAATGGCGGTCTTCTTCAGGGGACAAAAAAGCTTTGCGAGCATAGATTCTATAATGAAATATATACATGTCAGATAAAGTATTGTTACAAAAAACAGCCAATGAAACAAGCACACATGCACCCACATCTGTGGGTGCATCCAAGTGTGTACATGATATTGAATACATTTGTTACAATTTCCATACTTTTATAGTTATAAGATACATACCCAATTGTAACAAATGTGTTCAATATCATGTACACACTTGGATGCACCCACAGATGTGGGTGCATGTGTGCTTGTTTCATTGGCTGTTTTTTGTAACAATACTTTATCTGACATGTATATATTTCATTATAGAATCTATGCTCGCAAAGCTTTTTTGTCCCCTGAAGAAGACCGCCATTACTACTAAGGTCGAAACGCGTTGGGGCTTTTGCGCCTATTGCATAATATTTACAATGTTGTACCATACCTTATTTGGTTGTTTTTAGACATATGTATTCATTTCAATTCATGTTTTTTGGAGCTCATGTCCTGATTCCTACTAAATCTTGTGATTTTTTTCTACAAATAAAATGTATACTTTTATAATAAACCATTTCTCAATATCTTCATCCATTGCTGCAACTCAAAGCCCCTAGGGGTACCTTTTTCCTTTTCACAAGTTCTATCAGGGGTGTGCAGCACCTCCATCCACAATTGGCATCGCCTTCCCTTCGCTTGCTGTCCTGATCTTCCTCCAACCTTTCCTGTTCAACGATTATGCATAGGAAAGAAATAAACTCTACGTTGGAGTTGCAATTGGTGTGGACCTTGAAGTTATTGGGGAATAGAGACTTGTCTTTATCACAGTGAAGACGGGAGCCATTCTCTGGGGGGAACCTGACCATAGAGACCCAGGTACATTACACCGCTCAACCTCTTCACACAGGAGGGTACGGGCATAGGTGTGCCCTTTCTCCCACGAATGAGCCAAGGGGAGAAGGGGTGGTGAGTGCTACAATGAATTTTGCTCACCCGGATAGATCCCTCTCACAGTTCTAGCAGCCGGAATGAAGCACGAACAGTTGCTATTTGAATTTAGTCCCCTTCACGGACAAGTCCCAGAAATCCTCTGCCACAGAATCCCTGATGATTGAATTATGACTTCTGAACAAAACCCCGTAGATTAGTAGAGACCATAGGTATCAGTGGGACACACTACAGGGGCTATACTGCAACTCACAAATCCTTCCTCTGATAGGTAACCAGGCCTCTCCATCGTGAACTCCATCACTGATCCATCGGACAGGTCCTCCCCCAGGTTCCTCTCTTTCAGAGCGGGCCACCCTCACACGGGCTCCCTGGGACTCCAGTGTGTTGGCTGTAGACCCAGTTGAAGGTACTGGGCCTACCTGGAACGTTGTAGCCTCGGGCTAAAGATGCCCGAGACTCCTCGGCCAGTTTACGCACCCACCTGCCAACAGGGCCAAAGGGCGCGACTTGACCACAAGGGGTCCTTCTTGGAATCCCCCCGGCACACTCTCCCTAGAACATGGCGTCTGTCCCTTATGTACCCTCTCCCGGCATGCACAGCAGGCAAAACCCCACCCACCACACGGTAGCCGAGAAGGGACACCCAGTCATGCCACAATGCCACCCGTGGCTCAACCCGAGACCTAGGCAACACCACAGCAGAACAGAGTCCATACCTAGCAAAATTAGAGAACCTGAGCCAACTATGGCTCATACTACCCCTAAATTTAGAACATAGCAACCCCCAAATTTGGGGTGCCCTCTACACACACCCCCTCCTGAAAAAGCCACTGTCCCCAGTGGCTGGAAGAGATTAGAAAGACCCCTCAATCCTGAGTGGGTTCCAGCCTTTTCCAACTATGTACAGAAAAAAAACACTTGCGGTACCTGAACCAAAATATTTGGGGAATAGCAGAGGAAGAAGAGAAAGGACATGTAAAAATATATATATACATTACATTCAGTATATAACACATAGCTTTTGAGAGAAAAATATATAATCCCACCCCTCCTATCATAACTATTCCACCCATTCTCCAATGGAGTTGATTTCAGATCACCTGCAGAGGGAGAGAGAGGAAAAAAAAAAAACATACAACTCTAGGATTATGCAGAGCAGAACCAAGAAAATATGATTATCCTCTAATTTATACATTTTCTAGTTTGCATGGCTAAGCCTAGCCTGACTGAAATTTTCTGCAAAACACTACCACCTAGTGGCAACTCAAGTCATCACACTCCAATGCTGCGCGTGGGCATGCATGTACTTTACACAAACTTTCCATTCTTGACCACAACGGTTCTCACTTTGGCCTGACTAACCTACCCCAATGTTCAGTGGGAAAAAAGAAAATATAACATTTCTTCTTCTGTTTGTCTTTTTTTTCGGAACCAAGGAGAGAAAAGAAACAAAGAACAGCTCTCTGGTTCCTCCAAAGAGTAGGTTCCCCTGAATCAGAGGGCAAAGTCAACAAGTGAATAATTGAAGAGGAAAAGATGGACTTTATGGGCACGACAAATTAGTATAAAATTACTCAAGTTTTATTAAACATTGACAAAAGAAAATAACAAATCATACAAATAAAAATGAATAGTATACAAAACTATTCATCAACCTAGTATTGACACATTTAAACACATCACCCAATGACCAAAATTCAATAAAGAAATAGGGTTATACTAAGTAAAATGACAGCAAGGTCAATTCTTTCAGTATATTGGATACCAATAGACGCTAGTGGCATTGATAGGTGATGTGTCGTCAGAAATTCATTCCTAAACCCGACATGTTGCGTGACATAGATCGCTTCTTCAGGAGTTTTTTGAATGTCTATGAATACAAATACATAACATAAGAACAATGTAAATAAATTACAAAACAAGAGAACCTGTATGTCTGACCAAGTGCTTCCAGAAACATATGATCCCCCAACAGCAATACCACCTTTGGAAACAAAGCAGAACAAGACCAGAAACAAACCAGGAAAGTAGGAAAACCTCACAGATTGGAGAAGTCCACTGGGTGGTTAAATCATTTACCATAACTTACATGGGTTCAAAGGTTTTCCAAGTAAAAACGGAGGTTATAGATGGTCAAAATGGCAGTAGTAGTAGAAAGATGCCTCTGGGTATCTTGAACAAACTGAACATGAACAAACACATGTGGATCAATCATATGATTATATCCAAATATACAACATGTATATAGTTTTAGAAGCATTGCCAGCATATTGAAAACTGACCAATTCAATATATATATATAGAGAGGCTTGCTTCTGCTTACCTGGATAGCATAATATATAGCTACGGTGTAAAGCCCAATATCCGTATTTAGATCCCACTTGTAGAGGAGAAAGTAAATTGGTACATAGATATAGGTGCTGGCAGTGTCAATTATGCTAACAGTATTGTCATGACTTAGAGTTTTGCCCAGTCTGGACTAGAAAAAAAGGGGGGGGGGGAGAAAAAGAAAAGAAAGACATTTTTTAAAAAATGTGTAGGTGTGAGAATATCTAATAAAGAGTAACAGATTGCTGGGCTGGTAAGGTGTCATCCCCAGATAAAAACAACAGGGCAAAAGACACTGACCCATAATAGCACAAAATAAGCCAGTTACCTTAAGATTAGATGTTGATAAATATGCCTCAGTTTGCAGGTAGCAGCCCTCGGTAGTCGGGGATCATCTGCACACTGAGCGGTAGCAGGTCCTATGTTTAAATAGGACCGGGTCGCGCCAAAAAGCCACATCCGAAAAAGAACGCCTGTCCGCACATTGCCTGTCATAGGACCTGCTACCGCTCAGTGTGCAGATGATCCCCGACTACTCCCCCCCTTTTTTTCTAGTCCAGACTGGGCAAAACTGCAAGTCATGACAATACTGTTAGCATAATTGACACTGCCAGCACCTATATCTATGTACCAATTTACTTTCTCCTCTACAAGTCCCTTATGTACCCTCTCCCGGCATGCACAGCAGGTGAAACCCCACCCACCACACGGTAGCCGAGAGAGGACACCCAATCATGTCACAATGCCACCCGTGGCTCAACCCGAGACCTAGGCAACACCACAGCAGAACAGAGTCCATACCTAGCAAAATTAGAGAACCTGAGCCAACTATGGCTCATAATACCCCTAAATTTAGAACATAGCAACCCCCAAATTTGGGGTGCCCGCTACACACAAATAAAACAAACCACTCCCTCTTTATTTGTACAAATAAAACAAACCACTCCCTCTTCATGTTTATAAATAAAACAAGCCACTCCATCTCCTTCTGTACAAATAAAACAAACCACTCTCTCTCTTTGTATATATATATACACAGGGCTCAAAATTTCAAGTCCTAAACTACTAGCCAGGCCTCAAGGGTTACTCGCCACCAGTTGCCCCACCCAGCCCGCCCCACCCCTAATTCCGCCCCTTAACACGCCCTCATAAAATGACACTTAAATGTATTATGCAGAATTAAGTTATAAAATAATTATTAACAACAACTGTATCCGTGCCCACCAATGCAGGCTGCCTGTGCCCACCAATGCAGGCTGCATGTGTCCACCATGCAGCCTTGTGCCCACCAATGCAGCCCTGTGTCCACCAATGCAGCCTTGTGCCTAGTGCCCACCATGCAGCCTTGTGCCTAGTGCCCACCATGCAGCCTTGTGCCCACAAATGCAGCTTTGTTTCCACCGCGCAGCCTTGTGCCCAGTGCCCACGATGCAGCCTTGTGCCCACGATGCAGCCTTGTGCCCACCAATGCATATTTGTGCCCACCAATGCAACCTTGTGCCCACCAATGCAGCCTTGTGCCCACCATGCAGCCTTGTGCCCACCATGCAGCCTTGTGCCCACCATGCAGCCTTGTGCCCACCAATGCTGCTTTGTGCCCACCAATGCTGCTTTGTGCCCACCGTGCAGCTGTGTGCCCACCAATGCAGCTGTGGGCCCACCAATGCAGCCTTGGGCCCACCAATGCTGCTTTATGCCCACCAATGCTGCTTTGTGTCAACCATGCAGCCTTGTGCCCACCGTGCAGCTTTGTGTCCACCATGCAGCCGTGTGCCCACCAATGCAGTTGTGTGTCCACCATGCAGCCTTGTGCCCACCAATGCAGCCTTGTGCCCACCAATGCAGCCTTGTGTCCACCAATGCAGCTTTGTGTCCACCAATGCAGCCTTGTGTCCACCAATGCAGCCTTGTGTCCACCAATGCAGCTTTGTGTCCACCAATGCAGCTTTGTGACCACCAATGCAGCTTTGTGACCACCAATGCAGTCTTGTGTCCACCATGCAGCCTACCTGTGCAGGGGGGGAGAGGAACAGGAGAGCCGCCCAGGTGTTCAGAGCGCAGCACAGGGAGCACAGTGATAACAGCTTTCATTTCAATTGCCATGTTCCTGCCGCGCAACATCAGATACAGCCCCGCCTCCTCACCCATCACTGGGATTGGACCAGGGGGCGGGGCTGTATCTGACAGCGAGCGGCAGGGAACACGGCTATTGAAATGAAAGCTGTTATCGATGTGTTCCCTGTGCTGCGCTCTGAACACCTGGGTGGCTCTCTCTTCCCCTCCGTGATCGCTGGGAGAAAGACTCCCATTTCACACAGGCTGTCGGCTCGCCCCCCACGCTCCCAGGCAGCCCTTCCTCGCCAGCCCTCAAAATCCACTCGCAAGCATGCGAGTGGATTTTTTGAGGGCTGTGTATATATATATATATATATATACACATATACATATATATACACATACACACTGACAGCATGCAGTTAAAATCACCAGGTTGCATCCAGGATGGAAGGTATATATGTCCTAGATTCAGGCTTTATGCCAATTTATACCACTAGGGGGAGTGCGGGGAGTCTTGCAGGGGAAGAGTTAATGAGCCCAGCTGAAGTAAGTGGGCTGGTTAGGGCCTCTACAAGAACTCCCAGCATGCTAAGGGAGATGCTCCAACCTGGAACCAGATCTGTGTGGATAGTCTGGGGAGTGTGATCTCTGTGCGGTGAGCCAAAGCCTGTGTGGTTATTGCTAAGAACTTCAAAAAAGCAGGGAGCTAGGGACTGGGACAGCACAAGGCTGTACCCAGTTGTTAGTTAGGGACACCAACATGTGTAGTGAGCGGTCAGGTTGACCAGGATTTCTTTTCATGTTTCTTTTGTTTTTGCTGTATTTTTTTGTCTGTATATAGTTCAAAAAAAACACACCCTTTTGTTTTCTCCTACCACTGTCTGCTGTGCCTGTTTTTGTGTGGTGAACCCATCCAGGGGGTCACACACACCCGCTGCTGAGCTAACCCCCTCACAATATATATATAAAAAAAAAAAAAAAAAAACAAGCCCTTCCCTCTTTATGTGGATAAATAAAAAAAGCCACTCCCCTTTCTGCGCAAAAATACAACAAACTGCTCCCTCTTAATGTGTACAATTAAAACAAACCACTCCCTCTTTGTGTGTATAAATACAACAAGCCCCTCCCTCTTCTGTGGATAAATACAACAAGCCAATCCCTCGTCATCTGTACAAATAAAACAAACTACTCCCTCTTCAATGTGTACAAATACAACAAAAAACTCCCCTCTTCTTGTGTACAAATAAAACAAATCACTCTCTCTTCGTATATATAAATAAAACAAGACCTTCCCTCTTCATGTGGATAAATACAATAAGCCACTCCCTCTTTATGTGTACAAATACAAAAAGAAACTCCCCCTTTCTGTGCAAAAATACAACAAACCACTCCCTCCTAATGTGTATAAATAAAGCAAACCACTGCCTCTTCATGTGCACAAAGACAACAAACCACTCCCTCTTCCTGTGTACAAAGACAACAAACTACTCCCTCTTCCTGTGTACAAAGACAACAAACCACTCCCTCTTCATGTGTACAAATAAAACAAACCACTCCCTCTTGTCGCCTTGTCTACAAATAAAACAAACCACTCACTATTTGTATTGTAGCGGGTATGCACTTTCTTTCCATTTAAAATTGGCAGAGACACCAGCGATGTGCAGTTCCTTGCGGCCCAGCAGGTGGCGCTGTTGCCCTGGGCTGGGGTTGAACCTTTGCTGTGTGCTGTGCCTCCTTTTTGTCCTCCCTCGGCAGCGGTATGGTGGGGCCGTGCTTGGTGGGAGAGGGTATAAAGGGGCCGGCCATCTTTGTCACGGGGTTGAGTCCCAGGCACCTTCAGCCTGAGGGCGGTGGTTCGTGTCGGTCCTCTAGGCGGGCCTAGGCCTAGAGGACGTCCGGAGGTCGTGTTCCATCCCAGGCACCTTTAGCCTGGGGTGAGGTACTCGGATGGAGGTCTGGAGCTCAGTGCCCAACACTGAGTTCCGCAAGGGAAGGAGGTCCTAGGGAACCCAGGGATTGGGTATCCGAATGGACCAGGGGGGGAGATACTCACTTGAAGACCGGGTGCAGCAGATTGCCAGTGACAGGTAAGCCTCCCATCGGAGACCGCTAGGAAGGAAACCTCCCCCCCCCTCTGCTTGGAGACCTCAGCCCACTTTCAGGGAGCAAAGTGGAGAGTTCATTGTGTCTGGGCCTACTCGCAACCACACCTCCTTGTTTGTTCTGTTCTTTAAGGGAGTCTAACTGATTGTGCTGTTCACTCGAGAAGAATAAAGGAGTGTTGGACTTTAATAGTGTGGGGCTCTTTTCTGGTGGACATTGTTCAAGGTAACTCCAGGTGCACAACACTGACCCGAAGGTAGAGAAAGAACTTAGCTTACACTGCACAGACGCTCTCTCCCCTCTAAGGTACCCCTAGACAAGAAGATGAGCTGATGCAAAGAGGGGAGTGAGGAGGCCGCTACAGTATGTATAAATAAAACAAGCCCTTCCCTCTTCATGTGGATAAATAAAAAAAGGCAATTCCCCATTCCTGTGCAAAAATACAACAAACCACTCCCTCCTAATGTGTATAAATAAAGCAAACCACTCCCTCTTCATGTGTACAAAGACAACAAACCGCTCCCTCTTCATTTTTACAAAAAAAAAAAAAAAAAAAAAAAAAAAAAAAAAAAAACACTCCCTCTTCATTTGTACAAATAAAACAAACCACTCTCTCTTCATGTGTAAAAATAAAACAAACCACTCCCTCTTTGTGTGTATAAATATAACAAGCCCCTCCTTCATGTGGATAAATACAACAAGCCACTCCCTCGTCACGTGTACAAGGAAAACAAACCACTCCCTCTTCATTTGTATAAATAAAGCAAACCACTCCCTCTTCATGTGTACAAAGACAACAAACCACTCCCTCTTCATGTGTAAAAATAAAACAAACCACTCCCTTTTTGTGTGTATAAATAAAACAAGCCCCTCCCTCTTCAATGTGTATAAATAAATTAAGCCACTCCTCAGTATAAATACAATTAGCTAATCTTCATTTGTACAAATACAACAAACAACTCCCTCTTCATGTGTACAAATAAAACAAACCACTCCCTCTTCATTTGTATAAAGCAAATCACTCCCTCTTCATCTGTACAAAGACAACAAACCACTCCCTCTTCATGTGTACAAAGACAACAAACCACTACCTCTTCATGTGTATGTAGCGCTACCCCCAGTTAAGAGAGCCGCTGGTTTGTTTTCGGGCCCTGTGTGCAGTACCGCCAACCTCCGGCAATCTTACTCGACCCCCGCTGGCACAGTTAGTCTAGGGCTATACTTATACCACATTCAATTGTATTGCATGAATTAATCTCTAAGCAGTAAGACAACACACTAAGGCGAGAGATTGATTATAACGGTTTTACTCTTATAGTAAATAGCATAGGTATAACATCACACATGCAACTGGCTTGCAGAGCCCTGCAGCCATAAATTCAGCACACTATAATGGCACTGCGCGGTACTACACCACGTGTAGCTATTATGGTGTGCGCGCCCTATGGCGCACTAAACAATATACTATCTCCCCACTCGAGTCAGGCCTGACATGGAGTAAATCTCAGTCACTTCCTATAAGGATTTCTTTGCATGCCAGCTTTCGGTGGTGCACTTGATGAAATTCTAATTTGTAATCCACAACAGGCAGTAACTTGGAACAACTAAAAGGGGGGACACTTCAACTCTGTCCTGCTACCGGTCCCCCCCGTGGAACAGCAGATAAACGAACTGTGGGCCTATGCAGTTCTATAGGCCTGAACACGACACAGTCTATTGGTCTGGGCAGGTGCCCGCTCACCACTCCGGACACGATCCCAGTCCGGGACTTCCACCTGCTGTGTATCGGCACACAGCGTCTGCAATGATCGGGTCCCCGATCCAACTGATGTCCTCACTCGACAAGACAGGATCCACCCAGGCTCTGCAGTGGAGTGGAAGGCTCTTCGGAAGTCACACAAGGCCCCAGGCTTCGCACCGCAGCAGATCCGCACAGGAAGACTGGTTGCTCGCAGCGCGGTGTCCAAAGAGGCCGAGCTCTGCCTCCCCTCTTCCTTAAATAGCCCCTCCCATGAGTCTCTGCGGTGGAAACTTTCGCCCTGAGGCCGGATGGGGTTCTGGGTAACGTAGTTCCTGGGCCTTAAAGGAGACCCCGCTACACACTCCCCCCACTTAAACTCTTTGGTCCCCAAAGATAACATAACCTTAAATTACAGAACGTACAACATCAAAGTTTCATATGATGTTGGCAGAGGAAATTCCCACCAAAACCAAGGTAGTGAACTCCCCTGCCCACAGGACACACTATCATCAGTATCCTGTCTAACTGTGCCAGAGAGTGAGTTGGGGTTGCCTCCCACCAAATGAACAGTGGGAGGGTCAGGGTCTTCCATACCCCTTCTGGCAGTGACCACAGTGTCTTCAGCACTCCTCCCTATTTGTGGGTAGGTTAATCTCCTGGGAGGTTTTATGGCTCTTCGCTTCCTTTGTCCTCTTGGACTTTCTGTTGAAACAGGTTCTTCTTCTTTAACTGACTTAGGAATTCCCTCTGGTTCGGGAGCCTTGGATTCCCGAGCAGGGAGGTACATGGCTTCCATTGGATCTTCCTCTGGGGGTAATTCACAGGCGCTCTCCCAAGCATCTGACCAAGGACTGGACGGGATGAACTCCGTAGCTTCTGCATTCAGTGTTTGATCTTTGGTATCTTCGTCAGGTGGAAGATCAATAGCTGAAGTTGCCGGGGCCTGGGAAGGCCAAAGCCAACCAAGTTCTTCTCCCTCATCTTCACTTATCTCCGAGTCTTTGGTATCCTCGGTTCGAGGGGTCTGAGACTGAGTGTTTGGTCTAGGAGTGTCCATAATGGACGTTGGTTCAGGAGAATCCATCATAGGGGGTATCCGAACCGCCTCAGCTAGTGGGAGTAGGTGGTTCCGATGTGAGGTCTTCAAAGGCCCCAACTTCCCTTCCGGTTTAAGTCTGTAAACGGGTAGGCCCGGTAGTCTTTTGCAAACATAAGGTTCAGGTCTCCATCTGTCTGCAAGCTTGTGTTTTCCAGGGATTCCCAAGTTCCGCAGCAACACTCTGTCTCCTGGTTGTAGATCTTGGATCCTAACCTTTAGATCAAAATTTCTCTTGTTGCGTGCTCCCCTTTGCTCCGAGGCCACCTGGGCCTGTTCATAGGCCACTTTCAAATTACATCTGAGTCTATCCACATATCCCTTGTGGGAAGCAGCAGAACAATGGTCTATGGAGGTGCCAAAGGCCAGATCCACTGGCAGTCTTGCTTCTCTCCCGAATAAGAGTCTATAGGGTGAGTATCCTGTAGCGTCGCTGATAGTGCTATTGTATGCATGCACAAGGGCTGCTATGTGGTTACTCCAATGTTGCTTCTTTTCACCGCTTAAAGTTCCCAGCATGTTGAGCAGGGTTTGGTTGAACCTCTCCGGCTGAGCATCACCTTGTGGATGATAGGGGGTAGTCCTTGTCTTCTTAATCCCCAAGGTATCCAGGAGCTTTCGTATCAGTCGACTTTCAAAATCCCTTCCTTGGTCTGAATGGAGCTGTTGTGGTAGCTATATATTTCTCCATAAGTACCTTGGCCACAGTGGAGGCCTTCTGGTCTTTGGTTGGGAAGGCCTGGGCATACCGGGTGAAAATGGTCGGTTACTACCAGAACATTTCCTAGTCCACTCAGGTCAGGTTCAAGGTAGAGAAAATCAATGCATACCAGATCAAGCGGGCTTTGACTTTGTAGATGGCCCATTGGGGCAGCTTGATGTGGCAAAGTCTTTCTCTGGATGCATCGTGCACATGAATGGCAGTATTCAACTTCAGCCCTCATGCAGGGCCAAAAGAAACGGTCCGTAACGAGTTGGAAAGTCCTTTCCGCCCCTAGGTGGCCATGGTTGTCATGCAGAGCAATCATGACAGTCTCTCTGTGTTTCTCGGGCAGGAACAACTGCCATTTGTCTTCTAGGTCATCAGAGGGGCCCCTTCGGTAAACCACCCCTTGACGCACCTGCAACCTGTCCCACTCCTTCTTTAACAGGCGAGCTTCCTTTGAAGGGTGACGTAGGAGTCTGTTCGGATCCTGGTTCTCCAGTGCCTCTAGGACCAATCTCCCCATAGGGTCTTCCAATTGGTCGGATTTCAACTCCTTTTTGGACAGTTTTGGTAAGTTACCTTCCCCCAGTTGGGTTACACCACAGTATTGCTTGGGAACTCCTACTATGGTAACCCCTATCTCTTCTGCTCTTGAGCCTCCCCAGGCCTGAAGTTCAGCCCCTTGACAGAGGGCCTGCACCCTGTTCGGTGCCACTTGGGTCCAGTATTCTATACTGCAGGTGGGGACGTGAGATCTTCTGGACAAGGCGTCCACATCTCGATTTCCCGCCCCAGGTCTGTATTTGAGGCTGAAATTAAAAGGCAGACAGCGCCGCCAGCCATCTATGTCCTGTGGCATCCAGCTTTGCTGTGGTAAAAAGGTAGGTAAGGGGATTGTTGTCTGTTTTTACAGTGAAGTCTGCCCCATACAGATAATCTCGGAGTTTGTCAACTACAGCCCACGAACTCCAATTTATGAGTAGGATAGTTCTTTTCGGAGGGGGTCAGGCTTCTGCTCACATACGCAACAGGTCTCAGTTGCCCCCTCATGCTCCTGGTAGAGCACTCCTCCCAAACCATCATGGCTGGCATCTACGTGGAGCTCATAGGGCTTCTTTGGGTCTGCGTATGCCAGAACAGGGGCAGTGGTTAGGTTCTCTTTTTCAGCATCTGGAAGGCGTCTTCACACTTCTTATTCCACTGGTCCTTGACTGACTCCCCCGGCTTTCTGGGGCCCGAGTCATCCTCTTCCCCCTCAGTCTTCAGCAGCTCATTCAAGGGCCTGGCTATCCGAGCAAACCCCTCCACGAACCTCCTGTAATAGGAACAGAACCCCAGGAAGGACCTGAGTTCTGTTACGGTGGTGGGCCTTGGCCAGGAGGTGACTGCCTCCAATTTTCCAGGGTCTGTGGCCACCCAATCTTCAGACTGATAAAATTGTAATTTTTCAGGTGAGAGCTTAAGTCCTTCCTTACTCACTCTCTTCAAAACCTTCTCCAGCCTTTCTTCATGTTCCTCCAAAGTTCTCCCGAAGACAATGATGTCATCCCAGTATACAAGGACTTTGATGAGGTTCATGTCTCCCACAGTCTTCTCCATGAGTCTTTGGAAGGTGGCTGGAGCTCCAGACAGGCCTTGAGGCATCCGGTTGAATTCGAAGAACCCTACCGGGGTTATGAAAGCCGTCTTTTCTTTGTCTTATGGATGCATTGGGATCTGATAGTACCCGCTCTTGAGGTCCATAATACTGAACCACTTGGCTCCAGCCAAGCTCTGTAGGGCATCCTCTATCCTCGGAGTGGTATACTGATCCGGTGTGGTTCTCCGGTTGAGGGTCCTATAGTATATGCACAGCCTCAATGACCCATTCTTCTTCCGGACCACCACTATGGGGGAGGCATAGGGACTTCTAGATTCTCGAATCACCCCTGTTCGCTTGAGCTCGGCGAGCTGCTCCCTCAAATCTTCGAGGTCTGCCAACAGAACCCGCCTAACCCTCTCCCTGAAGGGCTTGTCTTCCTGGAGGCGGATTAGATGGGTGGCACTCCTAGCACACCCCACATCAAATTCATCATGGGAAAAGATCCTTTCCCACCTGGTCAACTGGGCCTTGGCTCTCTCTCTCCAAGCTCTGGGCAGGTTTGGATTCTCCATGGAAAGTTTCTCCCACACGGTACTTTCTTCATCTGTCCTCTCCATATCTGATGAAGCAACTGGTGTAGCTGGGCTCACCGGGCCTATCAACAACCTGGCTGGGATCTCCATGGGACCATCCGTGGTGTTTTTGACACTCACAGGCACTTTACAGTGGGCCTTCTTCAGGGCCCTCACCGGAACCACTTCTGGGACTACTTCTAAGCCCGAAGGTTCTTCCGTTGGATCGGGTTCCAACATGACAAAGGGGCCAGGCTGCTCCCAAGTGAGTTTCACTGTGGCTTTCAGGCAGGTTACTTCACCAGGCTGCAGCACTATCTCCCTTCTTCCCAGTCTCCAGACCTTCCCTACCCCCTCTTCTGGGGCCTTCTGTTCCAAGATCAGCCGTTGGTAGGCCGTCTTCAACATTGGGTGGATCTCCGTGACTCCGGGGTTCTTCCTTCTTGTCAGTGGGGCCAGAAGTCTTCGGACCAGATCCGTGTTGGTCCCTATTATTAAGGAACTCCTGTTTGCTCCAGGCGGTCGGGGGCACACCACAGCTAAGGTGTCGAACACTTCAGCCTTTCCGGCTATGGACGGGTCAAAAGTCAGTTTTATGTGCAAATAGCCATCATAAGGGAAGCTCTCTGTCCCAATTCCCCATATCTCCAACTCTTCAATCTTTTGGATGGGTAGGTGACTCAGATGCCTGTCATAAAAGTCCCGATACAGCAGGGTCACCTGCGCCCCAGTATCCAATATGGCTCTTGTGTAAACCCCCTCCACTTGAATAGATACTATTGGGGAGGGGCCCACCAGCTTCTCTGGATACCACTTCGAAGGGGTCTCTTTCTTTTGATCTTTGCATTTCCCTTTTTGACTTTCTTTCTTCCATTTGTCTCTGGACTTAAGTCTCTCTTGGGCCTGGTATGCATTGATCTCCCCCCTTTTTATGGGTGTAACTACCCGCTGAGGGACCTTACTGTCTTTCTTTGGAGTGCGTTCCCTCTGAGGAACCTTTGTTTCTTCTGAGGGGTCTTGTCCACTCCTCTCATGTGCTTCTTATTCAGTTTGGAGCTCACTGGAGATGATGGGCACCCGGTTGACTCCTTCACCGGGGCCCGCTGAAGTTTTCCGGCGGCTTGCGGTTATTCAGTCTCTTCTTCTTGGGACTGGAACACACTCTGGCAGCGTGGCCAAACCCTCCGCAGTTGAAACAAGCCATATCCCCCCTATCTTCCAGGGATGCGGGCACTGAGGTATTTGGAAACAGCTCCTTCCTTGGGCTTTCCCTCTCTGGTACCCTTGACTCCTTTCCATCAGGGAGGTCAGCATCCCCAACGCTTGGGACATCTGCGACTTCAAGGTATCCACCTCTGCATCTCTTTCCAGGGTCATGGCTGTCCTGACCATCACGGGAGAAGGATTCATCGTCTCAACTGGTTGGCTCCTCTTCTTCTCCTTCAGCATAGCTTCTTCTTCTCTGACTACTCGGATCAAGTCAGGGTACTCCAGGCTCTTCCCGTCCTGTCTTGTACGTAGCGCCAGTGGGATGGGGTCCAGGGGCTGAGATCCTCTCATCACCTGCTGAACACGGGCCTCATCCACCTTCCGCGGATCAATCCCCTTCTTAAGGATCATCTTGTGCAGTATCTTATCCAGGCGCTTCATGAAATCTGACAGTTTTTCTCCTGCCTTTTGGTAGCAGTGCTCCAGCTGGTAAGTGAGCTCAGTGATTTTCTCTGTTCCACCAAACACATTCTGCAGAATGTCCAGATAGTCCTGCGCATCACAGTCTGTCTTGCTCATCTTAAGGTTGCGTATGGCCTCCAGAGCAGGTCCCTTTAAGCTCTCAGCAATTCTCTGCTTCTTTCTGTGGTCTGGGACTTCCCATTCTTCTAAGGCCTGAGTGGCACCGTCTAGCCACTCCTCAAACCCCTCTTCACCCGAAGGTACAGGTTTCCTCCCTGAAAACATTCTGAGTTTTCAGTATCCTGACATTTGGTAATCTGGAGGGTCTTTCTTACACTGGGCTATAATTTCCTCTAGGACCGTGCATAGTTCGGTGCTGAGGGTGCCCTGCGGCGACCTGGGACTCTCTTCTCCTTTTTTACTGTTTTTGGGGTGAGTGGCAATGCGTGTATTAGGCTATAGGTTTGATCATCTGTCGCTTTTATACTTGGATTCTTGAAGTCTTCCGGGACTCCATCCTTCCACTCTATCAGTGCGTGCGTCAGCGAAGAATTCGACCTGAAATCCACTATCCATGCCTTCTGGTGCGGGGACAGCGACGTCATTAGCTGTTTCACCTTTTCTTCTTGCCAGATCCCTGGGAGTTCTATAACTACTACCCCTCCTGGATCTGTGCTGACCACCTTGCACCACTTGAATACTTCCGATGGGTCCATGCTGGTACTTTTTGTCGCGTTACTTGCTGCACCAGTATCCCAGACTCGAGAGCCCCCACGTGTAGCGCTACCCCCAGTTAAGAGAGCCGCTGGTTTGTTTTCGGGCCCTGTGTGCAGTACCGCCAACCCCCGGCAATCTTACTCGACCCCCGCTGGCACAGTTAGTCTAGGGCTATACTTATACCACATTCAATTGTATTGCATGAATTAATCTCTAAGCAGTAAGACAACACACTAAGGCGAGAGATTGATTATAATGGTTTTACTCTTATAGTAAATAGCATAGGTATAACATCACACATGCAACTGGCTTGCAGAGCCCTGCAGCCATAAATTCAGCACACTATAATGGCACTGCGCGGTACTACACCACGTGTAGCTATTATGGTGTGCGCGCCCTATGGTGCACTAAACAATATACTATCTCCCCACTCGAGTCAGGCCTGTAGTGGAGTAAATCTCTCACTTCCTATAAGGATTTCTTCGCATGCCAGCTTTCAGTGGTGCACTTGATGAAATTCTAATTTGTAATCCACAACAGGCAGTAACTTGGAACAACTATACGGGGGGACACTTCAACTCTGTCCTGCTACCGGTCCCCCCGTGGAACAGCAGATAAATGAACTGTGGGCCTATGCAGTTCTATGGGCCTGAACACGACACAGTCTATTTGTCTGGGCAGGTGCCCGCTCACCACTCCGGACGCGATCCCAGTCCGGGACTTCCACCTGCTGTGTATCCGCACACAGCGTCTGCAACGATCGGGTCCCCGATCCAACTGATGTCCTCACTCGACAAGACAGGATCCACCCAGGCTCCGCAGTGAGGTGGAAGGCTCTTCGGAAGTCACGCAAGGCCCCAGGCTTCGGGCCTTGCACCGCAGCAGATCTGCACAGGAAGACTGGTTGCTTGCAGCGCGGTGTCCAAAGAGGCCGAGCTCCGCCTCCCCTCTTCCTTAAATTGCCCCTCCCATGAGTCTCTGCGGTGGAAACTTTCGTCCTGAGGCCGGATGGGGTTCTGGGTAACGTAGTTCCTGGGCCTTAAAGGAGACCCCGCTACATGTACAAAGACAACACACCACTACCTCTTCATGTGTACAAAGACAACAAACCACTCCCTCTTCATGTGTAAAAATAAAACAAACCACTTCCTCTTTGTGTGTATAATTAAAACAAGCCCCTCCCTCTTCATGTGGATAAATACAACAAGCCACTTCCTCGTCATGTGTTCAAAGACAATAAACCACTCCCTCTTCAATGTGTATAAATAAATTAAGCCACTCCTCAGTATAAAAATACAATTAGCTACTCCCTCTTCCTTTGTTCAAACACAACAGACCACTCCTACTATAAATAAAACAAGCCACTCCTTCCTCTGTGTAATTACAACAAACCACTTCCTCTTTGTTTGTATAAAAATAACATGCCACTCTATCTTTCTGTGTATAAATAAAATAAGTCACTCCCATTTCATCTCTAATATACGTATTTATTTATAATTATAACTTCAGAGGATAATTTCACCTTGCTTAACATGTTACATATTACACCCATATTAAGGGTGTAACATGTTACTACTATGGCGCTGTGGATCGCTATGGTAGTTCATCCTTCTTCCTGTCAGATTGTACCTACTTGCCAGTAAGGGATGAACGGTCATTTGTGGGGTATTTGTATTGTTCTGACATTTTAGGGCCTCATGTACAACAGGGCCTGTCAGTACATCAGGATTGATCAATTTTCAATAATACGTAGTGTAGCACTGACCCCCGAAGGAGCTGCTGGTAATTGATTGGGCCTGTACTCTGCTCTCCTACCCCAAAATAAATTGGCTCAGCCCGCTTGACACAGCTGTGTGACAGTGTTGATGTGAAGCTTTTACTACAAGGAACAATCCCATAATAACAATGTGCATATAGTGAACCTTTACCGTTATCTGGGCATCCGTTGTTCCACCTGTTAGGATAATGAACAAGCCTTACACCAATTGTGATTAACCAGAATGTAAGTTTACTGAAACTGGTATAAAAGTGGTTATAATAACTGTATCAATATACAAACTTACTATAATAGTGCAATGAGTGTTTGCAAATTATTAACGCTTAAAAGGTTCCTTGAATCTCTACTGCAGGCACGTCTCCAAGTGGGACTAGTGCTCAGAGTGACAATGCCTTGACACTGGCCACCTTCCCACTTCCAGTACGGCCGCACTAAACACACTAATGCAAGGATATCAAACACAGCACAATACAATTTCTCAAGAGCTCCCCCTGAGGTATCATGCAGCCCTTTTTACTGTAACCGAAGCACAAAACCTCCCAGTGAGAAGTGTAGTCTCTGGTCTTCTTTCTTCTGCTAGCTATTATACTGCAGTGTTTATAATCTGAGGGGTTTAACAAGTAATGAAGTACCATAAAACGAAGAGTGATAACAATTCCTGCTATGCAACACACTTGTAGATGCCTCCGGTGTAGGTATCCCTTACCGTCAGTCAACCCTCAATGAAGTATAGGCTTCGAGGCCTGATTGAACTCAGTCTTTTTGAATGAGACCTCCCTCTGAAAGTTCAGGTCTCAGCAACTCTGTGGGATGAGTCTAAGTGTGTTAAATAACTTCTGGGCGACAGCCCCCTCACCACACCAGGCCTGGAAAGTTGGGAACCTCCGCTTGTCTCAGTCTTGCTGCCAGCCAGCACCGTCACGCTGCTCCGCAAGATGACTGGGACCCTCGCTTGGCTCCGTCAGGGGTTCTGGATCCTCAGACCCGTTCACACCGCTTCTCCAGCACACTATGGTAAGGCAGAGTCAGTGGTTGCTGTTCCGCTCCGCAGGATGTAGGCCCTCTTCTGGAACACTCCTTCACAGATCCCTGCAGGCAGGCCATGCATCCAGAAGAGAACAGAAAATAGCCACACTCTGCCTTTTATTACCTACCCAGCATGCAGTTCAGCCACCTAGTGTTCATGGGTAGGTGAGTGGGCATTGTGGGTAGGCGAGTCCTTTCACAAAGTAAACAGTCTGCTGTGAAAGTTAAACAGATCTTGTTTACATTGCAAACCACCAGAGGGAGCCAAATACCAATCGTTAGCATTGTCCATTATTTAGCATTACATGGCAAAAATACCAGCGCTACAGTAGCATAGCTTGTAGACTCACAAAACAATAATCATACACTTATTAGGATTTTTTTTTTTTTACCAAAGACATGTAGCAGAGTACATCATGGCCTAAATTTACAACAAAATTTGATTTTATTGGATATTTTTTAAAACAGAAAGTAGAAAATATTGTTTTTGTTTTCAAAATTTTCGCACTTTTTTTCACTTATATTGCAAAACAATAATAATAAAAAAACAGTGGTGAATAAATACCACCATGAGAAAGCTCTATTTGTGGGAAAAAAAATGCTAAAAATGTCATTACGGGACAGTGTTGTATGACAGTAATTGTCATTTAAAGTGCGAGAGCGCTGAAAGCTGAAAATTGGTCTGGGCAGGAAGGGGGTGAAAGTGCCCCGTATTGAAGTGGTTAAAAAGCCCCTTTTAAGGCTTGGTCCACACTGTGTGCTTACGCAGCTCACAGCAGGGGGTCTGGTCAGTCCCTGTTCTCCATTTCATGGAGAAATCGGGCGCAATTTTTTTGCCTGAATTCAGACCTGAAACAGAGCCAAAGACACACGGGACTCCGTGCAATACGTTCTGCGGCCATTCAGGAAATGTTGAGAGCTGGTCACAGTCTCCTGTCATGCGAATTCTGCTACATATTTTTGGTAAAAAAAAAAATCCCAAAAAGCGTATATGGATTGGTTTGCGCAAAAGTTATAGCGTATACAAACTATTGGATATTTTTTATTTATTTATATTTTTACTAGTAATGGTGGCGATTAGAAACTTATAGCGGGACTGTGATATTGTGGCAGACAATATGACACTAAGGCTGGCCATACATGGTCGAATTAAAAAAAAAAAAAAAACAAACAGAAATTTAGTGCGTTTTGTGATCCGAGTCACCATTGTTTTTGAAATTCAACCAATTCAATTTCACCTCCTGTTGCTACAGAAAGGAATTTTTGTGGCTGGGAATCTTATTTCCTTTCTGGGATGTCTGGGGAGTTTCTTGGCCATGGACCCAAAATTTCAATGTTCTGTTCCCCAAGCCACTTAGTTATTACTTTTGCCTTATGAAAAAGGTGCTCCATCATGCTGGAAAAGGCATTGTTCCTCACCAAACTGTTCTTGGATGGTTGGGAGAAGTTGCTCTCGGAGGAAGTTTTTGTACCATTCATGGCTGTGTTCTTAAGCCCTGTACACGCGGCCGGGAATCCCATCTATCTGAAAACTGTTGGTTTTCCTGACGGGATTCCTGGCAAGCTTGCCTTGCAAAGCCGTGTAAACACATGTCCACTCAAAAAACGAGCCGCTCTTTTAAATGGCAACAACACGGTGATGTCAAAGAATATGACAAGCCGGCTAAAATAAGTTGTATGCTACCGCGCATGCGTCGAAGTGTTATCGAGCATGCGTAGTTTCTTTCCCCTGCAGGTAAGCATACAGACAACCGGTTTTCTCGGCAGGAAACACTGCCGGGAATCCCGACGGGAAAATAGAGAGCAGGTTCTCTATTTTTCCCGAGCAGTTTTCCTGTCGGGAAAACTGCTAGGGAGCATACACACGGCCGGGATTCCCGGCCAAAAGCTCTCCTGGCAGTTTTCCTGCCGGCAAAACCAGTCGTGTGTACGAGGCTTTAGGCAAAATTGTGAGAATCCCTTGGCTGAGAAGCAACTCCACACATGAATGGTCTCAGGATGCTTTACTGTTGGCATGACACAGGACTGGTGGAAGCGCTCACCTTTTCCTCTCTAGACAATGTTTCTTTGTTTACAAACGGTTTATTGAAAAATAAGTCTCAATACAATTTTATCTGTACATTGGTTTGAGGTACATCACAAAAAAAAAAAAAAAAAAGGATGCAAAAAATATCAGCATAATTTATAGATAGCAGTGACATAAGAGGGAGGGATACAAATAATGGGAAGTATAGCTGAATTAATGGTAAAGTATTGTACATCTCTATAATGTCTTATGGATTTGTTTGATGAGAAAATAATAAAATAACATAATAAAGAATCGGAAGTGTCAACCTGTAGTCCCATGAATTAACAGAGATAGATCCCAAGGTTTCCATTTACGATCGTATATGTCCATAGTGTCAAATAAAGTGTGATGAATGTGTTCTGAAAGCTTGATGGCCAGCATGCGATCCATAATTTGAGACCATGGTACAGTAGATGAACGCCAGTTAAGAGCAATAGCCCAGTGTATTGAACTGAACAATGTGTGTATTAGCCTGGTGTGTGCTATAGAAATATCAGGAATAGGATAGAAAAGGAGGCACATTTTAGATGTCAGTTCAATTCTTCTACCTGTTATTTGTTCTATTTTGTTTTTAGCTTGTTGCCATGTAGTTTTGAGGTGTGTGCAATCCCAGAATGTGTGTATAAGGGAACCCTGTGTTGGGCATCCTCTAAAGCATAGGGCAGATGTTGTTGGATAGAATGAGTTGATTCTGTCTGGGGTGAGATACCACCTATACTGAAGTTTGATGGCCGATTCTCTGATGGAGGCTGTTTTGGTGCATTTTCGTAAATTGTTAATCATAATGTCCTATTGTTCTATAGAGAAGGATTCATTCAAGTCTACTTCCCACTGGGACATCTGACTTGTTTTATCTGGTATGGCGTGTTCATTTAGGTTTATATAAAGTCTGGAAATTATACCCCTATCGCAAGGTGACGCAAGACATATTTGTTCAAAAATCGTGAAAGGGGTTTTGAGGGTGAGTGAGAAGTGTTTTTGGTAGAAAAGCTTGATGTTGTTGTAGTCGGCGCGTTCAGTTTCTGTGAGTTTATGTTCTGCTAGCAAATCTGAGAATGAACAAAATGAATTATTTTTTGTGAGCGATTTTAGGTTGGATAGTTTGAGGAGTTGCCATATAGAATATTGATTTGAGTTTAGGTCATGGGGGGTAAAGAGGGGATCCCCTATGAAAGAGGCTAGTGGGGGAATTTCTGACGAGATGTTGAATTTATGTTTTTGTCTGTGCCATAATAGTAAGTTTTGGTGTACTACTTTGTTAAGGTGGCCAATTCTTTGGGTTTTGATGGATTTGGACCAAGGAAGGCCTTGGAGGTGGTATGGTAGAACAGATTGTTCCTCAAAATGATAACCACGGTATATGATTGGATCGTGCATACCATTGTGCAAGCTGTGTGTATCTAGCTGAAAGATAATATAACCATAGGTTGGGTATACTCAGCCCTCCCTTTGATTGAGGTCTGAACATCATAGCATATCCAAATCTGGATTTTTTATTTTGCCATATAAACTTGCTAATCTCTCTCTGTATGGAATCTAGGGTGTTTTTAGGTACCAAGAGAGGAAGTGCTCTAAAGAGGAATAGTAGCTTTGGTAGTATAACCATTTTTGTAGCAACTATCCTACCCATAAACGAGATGTGGTATGTTGACCATGATTTGAGTAAATCTCTGATATTTTGGAATATTCTAGGGTAATTAGTATGGTATAGGGTCTTGTAAGATGGGGTGATGTGGATGCCTAAATATCTAAAGGATACTGGACACCATTGAAAAGGATATTTCTCTTTCAATATATAAATCAAATCATGGGGGCAGTTGATTGGAAGGGCTGAGCATTTGGCTAGGTTTATACTTAAACCTGTGAGGTCATGAAATGTATCTAAAATTTTGATAAGGTTTGGTAGTGAAATTAATGGATCAGTGAGGAACAAAAGGACGTCGTCTGCATAGAGACTTAATTTAAATTCTTTTGAACCTTTTGTGTACCCTTTGATGTTAATATTATTGCGGATGGCGCATGCAAGGGGCTCAATAGCGAGAGCAAATAGGAGTGGGGATAAAGGGCAGCCCTGTCTTGTGCCTTTGCTAAGTGGGAAAAACTCTGAATTGTGGCCAGGGAGTTTGATACGAGTGTGTGGATCGTGGTATAGGGCTTTAAACCCATGCAGAAATTCATTCCTTATACCGTACCTGGGGAGAAGTGTGTTTAAGTAGGACCAGCTGACGCTATCGAAGGCCTTATGTATGTCTAAACTAAGTAGTAGTGTGGATCTAGTGTGTAGGTTGGAGTCTTGGATGATATTTGTTGCTAGCCTTATATTATCAGTGAGTTGCCTTTCTGGGATAAAACCTGATTGATCCGGGTGGATTAAGAGTGGGATGACTGAGGCCAATCTGTCTGCTAACATCTTACTGAAAATTTTGAGGTCATTGTCTATGACTGAGATCGGGCGGAAGTTCTGTGGGATGGAGTGGTCTTTATTTGGTTTAGGTAATAGGGACATATTAGCTAGGAGCATTTCAGAAGGGAATTGGTTGCCTTGTAAGATGTGATTAAATAGTTTAACGAGGTGGGGAATTAAAATTGAAGCAAATTTTTTGTAATATGATGTTGAAAAGCCATCTGGACCTGGAGCCGTGGAGGTCTTTAAAGAACCTATTATCCTATTTACTTCTATTTCTGAACAAGGTGCATTTAACGCCTCAGTTTGCTGGGTCGATAAGTGGGTAGAGGAATTTCATCGAGCCATTGTGTCGAGGATAGTTTTGGGGAGTTTTGAGAAGAGGATAGAAGTTCCCTATAAAAATTCAAAAAGATCTCCATGACTCCTTTAGGATGGGAGATTAAGTTGCCTGCAGCGTTTTAGTTTATAAGCGTGGGGAGGTTTCATGGATTGGTTCAATTTTCTAGCAAACATGGTGGATGAGGAGTTGCTGTATAATAAGAATCTTGCCTTGGACCATCTAAGGGCTTTTTCTGTGTCTGAAGTTAGTAATGTGTCAAGTGCTGTACGTTTTTCTTGAATTTGTTTTAGTAAATCGCCAGAGGGGGATTGGCTGTGTTTATGGTATAGCTTGTCTAGATCTCTGGTTAGTGTTTTTATGTCAGTTAGTTTCATTCTATTTTTAGTGGATGCCATCTTGATTAGATGGCCTCTCATGACAGCCTTATAGGCCATCCACCTTGATGTGGGAAGAATGTCTGGACAAGAGTTAAAGCGGAGGTTCCGCAGCATTTTTTTTTTTTTTTTCCACTTGCATGCAAAGTATTTGTAGATCACCAATTAGTACTCACGTGTTTGGTGACTTTAAACCTCCCCTGTCTTTTTTCTGGCAAAAGATGCACTTTTAAAATCAGCCGTCTGAATTTTCCATTTTGCTTGTGGGCATTTTGAAGCCCACAAGCACTGACTTCCTGGTGGTGGACGGTGTAATGCAGAAAAAGTTCCCCGGCGGATAAGGTTCCCCCCCCCTGTACTGCGCATGCACAGCACGAACCTCAACGGAGTTTCCAAAAGTAGCCAAACATGTAGAGCTGCGAGTTAGCTCTACACGGCGCCTGCGCAATGACTAGGAGTCATGTAGAGCTGACTGCGCAGGCGCTGTATAGAGCCGACTCGCAGCTCTTCCTGTTCGGCTACTTTCGGAAACTCCGTTGAGGTTCGTGCCGCGCATGCGCAGTACAGGGGGGGGGAACCTTATCCGCCGGGGAACTTTTTCTGCAGGACATGTCACATCTGGGCGAACTCCCAGATTGCATTGCGGGTGAATAGAAACGCCTACTCCCGCGGGAGTGAGTACCCGGAAGACGAAATTGGAAATGACATTAGTACGGTATGTACTACATAAAAAAAAAAAAATGGCTAATGTACATGTTCGTTCTTTAAGGAGTGTGCTTGTATATGGATGTTATTTTGCCTGAACCTCCGCTTTAAGTGTAAAGTACTCTTCCATGTCGCTTGTTAGTTGTTGTATATTTCGGTGGTCTGTTAATAGTGCGTCATTGATGCGCCATTTATGTGGTGTATTGGCAAGACCTATGTTTGATGTGGTAAAGGATACGATCTGATGATCCGACCAGGGACAAGAGTGGATGTCAGCATTTGATAAATTAGCTACTAAAATTGGGGTGCAAAAGATGTAATCCAATCTAGCGGAGCAATCTTGTGGGTGTGAGTAAAAAGTGTAATTTCTAATACCTATTTTATGTGCTCTCCATGTGTCCATGAGTTGGTGGTTATCTAGACAATGTTTCATTAGAGAAAATTCTTTACCCCAGTCCTCAGCAGTCCAATCCCTGTACCTTTTGCAGAATATCAGTCTGTCCCTGATGTTTTTCCTGGAGAGAAGTGGCTTCTTTGCTGCCCTTCTTGACCATCCTCCAAAAGTCTTCGGCTCACTGTGCATGTCGATGTCCTCACACCTGCCTGCTGGTATTCCTGAGCGAGCTCTACACTGGTGGTGCCCCAATCCTGCAACTGAATCAACTGTAGGAGATGGTCCTGGCTCTTGCTGGACTTTCTTGGGCGCCCTGAAGCCTTCTTCACAAATGCAGTGGAAATGTTTTTTTATGGGATTAAGTTAATTTTTATGGCAAAGAGGAACTTTGCAATTAATTGCAACTGATCTGATCGCACTTCATAACATTCTGGAATATATGCAAATTGCCTTCATAAAACCTGAGGCAGCAGACTTTGTGAAAATGAATATGTGTCATTCTCAAAAGTTTTGACCACGGCTGTATATATGTACTGTATATATGCCTGCTTACTAGCAAGTTTCTCTAGAGTGTACACTGAGTTATGCATGAGAATCTCAATATATAGCATAATCTTGGGGTTTCTTGGTGTCAAGATAGGTCAACTCCCATGAGCACATAAGAGAATCATTCCAGGCCAGGGAATCAAAATGGGCAAAAACACGAAGATGGGCAAACATATCAGCAGCGTTGGTGAACCTTGCAGATGTCCTTTCAGACAAAGTGGATGACCGCACATTGTTATGAATGAATGAGTGACTTGTATAGCGCTACACATGCGAACTAAATCGCCTCTAGACGCTTTTTGCAGCCAGTGTCTGCTTGGCTGGTGCGGTCATTTTATCCCATAGGATCTCGACATGCTTGGGACACACAGTCATGCACACACATATATATACATATATACTGGGCCAATTTGGACAAGATCCAATTAACCTACCAGCATGTCTTTGGAGTTATAAGGGAGCTCCAAAAACTTTTCCTAAACAAAAATCCACATGTAAGACATCACAGCACCAAACTTCAGGGAGATGTGTAGATGTGTTTCATACTAAGGAGCACTTATTCATAACAGTTATAAATTAATCCTCCTTAGTGTGAAACGCGTCAACACATCTCCCTGAAGTTTGGTGCTGTGATGTCTTACATGTGGATATTTGTTTAACTGCTTGCCGACCCCCTCACGTAGGGGAGTCGATTCATGTATCTAGTACGTGATCTGGCACTTCCCGGTAGGGAGTAGACATGTGCATTTGTTTTCGTCCGAATGCATTTTCGTCCGAATTTCAGGTATTTTCGTTATCGTTTTAACAAACGAAAATGCAGAATCCGAAAACCAAAAGATCCGACATAAACAAATGCTTAATTTTCGTTTTTGTTGCAACAACAGTTCGATATAGATTGGAGATTCGACATGAGGCTGACAATAACAATCTGTGTCCATCGAACCTGTGGTCGAATGTGCCTAACCTTAACTATTAGTCCAAGATGATTCTACATAGAGAGAAAAGATTTGACATTATAGAGAGAAAAGATTTGACATTATAGAGAGAAAAGATTTGACATTATAGAGAGAAAAGATTTGACATTATAGAGAGAAAAGATTCGACAGAGAAAAGATCACTGCTGGAATTGGGTGGGGGAAGTAAAATAAAAAAATGATGATGATGAATGTTATTGGCTGATTGTAACCAAAGAGAAGGAGCAGTAAAATAGCTAGAACTAACTTGACAATTCGACATGAACGACGAAGATTCAACGAAGCATCGAAAAACATACAAACGTTGAATCTGTCATTGAAGGCTTATGGTGTCTGTTGAAAGTTCAGATAAACTGTACGATGCTGCAATCGTACATTTCCGGTCAAATGCTCGGCCCATAGGCTATAGAAGAATTTTAATGTTGGTTGACTAGTAGGGATGAGCTTCGAGTTCGAGTCGAACTCATGTTCGACTCGAACATTGCCTGTTCGCCGAACAGCAAACAAATTGGGGTGTTCGCGGCAAATTCGAAAAATCTATGGGAGAAGTCTAAAGTGCTAATTATAAAGGCTTATGTGCAAGTTATTGTCCTAAAAAGTGTTTGGGGACCCGGGTCCTGTCCCAGGGGACATGTATCAATGCAAAAAGAAGTTTTAAAAACGGCCGTTTTTTCGGGAGCAGTGATTTTAATAATGCTTAAAATGAAAAAATAAAAGTGAAATATTCCTTTAAATTTCGTACCTGGGGGGTGTGTATGATATGCATGTGAAGTGGCGCATGTTTCCCGTGCTTAGAACTGTCCCTGCAAAAAATGTCATTTTTGAAAAAAAAAGTCATTTAAAACTCATTCGCGGCTATTAATGAATTGTCGGCTCCCGGCAATACATACAAAAGTCATTGATAAAAAAAAAAAAAAAAGCGTGGGGGTTCCCCAGAATTCAATTACCAGGCCCTTCAGGTCTAGAATGGATATTAAGGGGAACCCCGCCGCAAATTAAAAAAAATGGTGTGGGGTCCCCCTAAAAATCCATACCAGACCCCTTATCCGAGCACGCAACCTGGCCGGCCGCAGGGGAAAAGGGGGGGATGAGAGAGCGGCCCCCCCTCCCTCCTGAACCGTACCAGGCCACATGCCCTCAACATGGGGAGGATGTCCCCATGTTGATGGGGACAAGGGCCTCATCCCCACAACCCTTGCCGGTGGTTGTGGGGGTCTGCGGGCGGGGGGCTTATCGGAATCTGGAAGACCCCTTTAACAAAGGGGACCCCCAGATCCCGCCCCCCCTATGTGAATTGGTAAGGGGTACATTGTACCCCTACCATTTCACGAAGAAAGCGTAAAAAAATGTTTAAAAAAAACAAACACCTTGAAAAAGTCCTTTATTTAAAAAAACAAAACAAACAACATTCCAGCGGTGAAATCCAGTGCCCCGCGGCGATCCCGATGTCCAGCGCTGTCCTCCACTGAGCGGACCTGATGGGGAACTTTAGAAGGGGCGGGTCTATACATTTAAAATACTGAGAGGGAGTTCCCCATCAGGTCCGCTCAGGCACAACCAATGAAGGACAGCGCTGGACATCGGGATCGCCGCGAGACACTGGATTTCACCGCTGGAATGTTTTTTTTTTTTTTTAAATAAAGGACTTTTTCAAGGTGTTTGTGTGTTTTTTTAAACATTTTTTTACGCTTTCTTCGTGAAATGGTAGGGGTACAATGTACCCCTTACCAATTCACATAGGGGGGGCGGGATCTGGGGGTCCCCTTTGTTAAAGGGGTCTTCCAGATTCCGATAAGCCCCCCGCCTGCAGACCCCCACAACCACCGGGCAAGGGTTGTGGGGATGAGGCCCTTGTCCCCATCAACATGGAGACATCCTCCCCATGTTGAGGGCATGTGGCCTGGTACGGTTCAGGAGGGAGGGGGGGTGCTCTCTCGTCCCCCCTCTTCCCCTGCGGCCGGCCAGGTTGCGTGCTCGGATAAGGGGTCTAGTATGGATTTTTAGGGGGACTCCACGCCTTTTTTTTTTTATTTGGGGTGGAGTTCCCCTTAAAATCCATGCCAGATCTGAAAGGCCTGGAATGGATATTTGGGGGAACCCCATGTCAATTTTTTTTTAATTTGCGGCGGGGTTCCCCTTAATATCCATTCCAGACCTGAAGGGCCTGGTAATTGAATTCTGGGGAACCCCCACGCTTTTTTTTTTTTGTATCAATGACTTTTGTATGTATTGCCGGGAGCCGACAATTCATTAATAGCCGCGAGTCAGTTTTAAATGACTTTTTTTCTTTCAAAAATGACATTTTTTGCAGGGACAGTTCTAAGCACGGGAAACATGCGCCACTTTACATGCATATCATACACACCCCCCAGGTACGAAATTTAAAGGAATATTTCACTTTTATTTTTTCATTTTAAGCATTATTAAAATCACTGCTCCCGAAAAAACGGCCGTTTTTAAAACTTTTTTTTGCATTGATACATGTCCCCTGGGGCAGGACCCAGGTCCCCAAACACTTTTTAGGACAATAACTTGCATATTAGCCTTTATAATTACCGTATTTATCGGCGTATAACACGCACCCTAAGTTTAGGAGGGAAATTCAAGGAAAAAAAAAAAAAAAAAAAAAAACTTACATTTAAATGCAGCCTTGCCCAGTGTCCATCTGCAGCCTTGCCCAGTGTCCATCTGTCCATCTGCAGCCGTTCCCAGTGTCCATCTGTCCATCTGCAGCCGTGCCCAGTGTCCATCTGTCCATCTGCAGCCTTGCCCAGTGCCTTTGCGATCGTGTCAGTCCCGGCGGTTTTTAAAATTTGGCGCCGATTTCTGTGGAGAGGAGCGAGCGGGCCCGAGTGTACTTCGGCTGGACTCGGCTCCTCTAGCAGTTCCGCCCATCTCCACTGACTGCGCCGCTGACGGAGAAAGCCGAGTGTACTTTGGCTAGACTCGGCTCTGCTCACAGTCACAGGCAGGACTGCGAGAGGAGCCGAGACTAGCCGAAGTACACTCGGCTTTCTCTATGTCAGCGGCGCAGTCAGAGATGGGCGGGACTGCGAGAGGAGCCGAGTAAAGCCGGTTGTGCTTCGGCTCCGCTCGCTCCTCTCGCTCGTTTTCAGCGGGGGAATTCGACGGAGTATCGGCGTATAACACGCACCCACGATTTTCCCCTGATTTTAAGGGGAAAAAGATGCGTGTTATACGCCGATAAATACGGTAACACTTTAGATTTCGAACGTTCGAGTCCATTGTATTTAATAGGGTTCTAAAGTTCACACGGCTCATCCCTGTTGACTAGTAATAGTAATTAAAAAATATAATTATTACTAGTCATACAATAGAATTCATCTATAGCTTGTAGGCGGAACATTCGGCCGGAAATGTACGATTGCAGCGTCGTACAGTTTCGCTGCTCCGTCGAATCTTCTTTGAACATTCGACAGACACCATAGCCTTCAATGACAGATTCGACCTTAATTAATTCAGATTTTCGGACGAATGCAATTTCTAACAAAAAACTAAATAAATAAAAACGAATTTCGGGAGTAACTAAATAAATTTATTTTTCTAACGAAAACAAAATTCCGAAACGAAATATTTCAGTGTGCACATGTCTTGTAGGGAGCGTGCCGACTGTGCTCTGATTAGTCACAACACAAGCTGATTAGTAGGTGCTGGCCAATGATTGACTGCCGGCACCAGCTGATCGATGAGGAGGAAGACAGGACAAAGCTGTCAGTGTAAACAATAAGAGCCCTCGTCCTGTCAGCAGGGATGAGTCAGTTTTGTTGAAATACAATCCCTCACATCCCCTAGTAAAAACCGCACACAGTACACATTGTTGGGCACACATTTAACCCTTTGATCACCCCCGGCGTTAACCCCTTCCCAGCCAGTGTCATTAGTACAGTTACAGTCCATATTTTTAGCACTGATCACTGTATTAGTGTCACTGGTTCCCACAAAGTGTCAAAAGTGTGAGTTAGTGTCAGATTACTCGCCATACTATCACAGTCCTGCTATAAGTCGCTAATCGCCACCATTACTAGTATAAAAAAGTATATATACATATAGGGGGTGATTTACTATAAACAGTGCGCTGCGCTGGTTCATACCTTAAAGCGGAGGTTCCGCGGCAATTTTTTTTTTTTTAGCTTGCATGCAAAGTATTTGTAGATCACCAATTAGTACTCACGTGTTTGGTGATTTTTAACCTCCCCTGTCTTTTTTCTGGCAAAAAATGCACTTTTAAAATCAGCCGTCAGAATTTTCCATTTTGCTTGTGGGCATTGTGAAGCCCACAAGCACTGACTTCCTGGTAGCGGTGGACGGTGTTCTGCAGAAAAAGTTCCCCGGCGGATAAGGTTCCCCCCCCCTGTACTGCGCATGCGCGGCACGAACCTCAACGGAGTTTCCGAAAGTAGCCGAACATGTAGAGCTGCGAGTTAGCTCTACACGGCGCCTGCGCAATGACTAGGAGCCAAGTAGAGCTGACTGCGCAGGCGCCGTGTAGAGCCGACTCGCAGCTCTACATGTTCGGCTACTTTTGGAAACTCCGCTGAGGTTCGTGCCGCGCATGCGCAGTACAGGGGGGGGGGAACCTTATCCGCCGGGGAACTTTTTCTGCAGGACATGTCACATCTGGGCGAACTCCCAGATTACATTGCGGGAGAATAGAAACGCCTACTCCCGCGGGAGTGAGTACCCGGAAGCCGGAATTTAGACGACAATATTACGGTATGTACAGAAAAAAATAAATAAGTGGCTACTGTACATGTTTGTAGTGTAAGGAGTGTGGTCATATATGGATGTTATTTTGGGTGGAACTCCGCTTTAATTGGTGCGCCGGATAAATCCTTAATTGAGCGGCGCACTGCTATAGTAAATAAAAATTTGACCGGCGCTCTATTCAAAATGAATGGTTCCCTATGGGAGCCCATTGATTTGAATAGAGGTCGCCCGGGAAGTCGGATGAAGACAATCCGACTCGCGGGGCGACTCGTGTGCCGGTTGACAGAGGGACAGCGTGACTTTGCGAGGCAACTTGGACACGACTTGAACGTGAAGCAGCCGCTCAAGTCATGTCCTAGAGGCGACTACCTGCCCGAGAATGTCTCCAGCGCGATGCCATTGCGCTGGTTCTCGGCACAGGGTACTGCAAGCCTCGCGCTCACTGTCCCCTGTGTTTGGTATGAATCATGAAGGGGAACTCCACGCCAAATTTTAATTAAAAAACCGGCATGGGTTCCCCTCCAGGAGCATACCAGTCCCTTAGGTCTGGTATGGATTTTAAGGGAAACCCCCTACGCCGAAAAACGCTCCCCAGCTAGCAAAAGAGCTGGAAGATGATAGCGGGGCGCCCGGCAGAAAGAACCGGAGATCATGGAGAAGGCACCGGAGAGCTGGAGAAGAACCGGAGAGCGCGGATACGACACCGTAGAACAGAACAAGAGACCCCCCGAAGTCGGAAGAAGATGACGATGAAGACCGGGACCCCGCTAGCAAAACAGCTGGAAGAAGATAGCGGGGCGCCCGGCAGAAAGACCCCCGAAGTTGGAAGAAGACGATGAAGACCGGGCCCCCTTTAGCAAAAGAGCTGGAAGAAGATAGCGGGGCGCCCGTCAGAAAGACCCCCTGAAGTCGGAAGACGACCCCCAGAGCTGCCTAATAAATTACTTTAAAAACCTGTGTTGTGTTTTTTATTGACTTTTTTTCCCACCAGGTGAATGGGTAGGGGTATGATGTACCCCATACTCATTCACATAGGGTGGGGGGCCGGCATCTGGGGGCCCCCTTATTAAAGGGGGCTCCCGGATTCCGAAAAGCCCCCCGCCTGCAGACCCCGACAACCAACGACCAGGGTTGTCGGGTGAGGCCCTTGTCCCCATCAACATGGGGCCAGGTGCTTTGGGGTGGGGGAGTGCAGGGCGCCCCCTGCCCCAAAGCACCCACCCCCCCATATTGAGGGCATGCGGCCTGGTACGGTTCAGGGGGGCGCGCTCGCTTGCCCCCCCTTTCCTGACCTGCCGAGCTGCGTGCTTGGATATGGGTCTGGTTTGGATTTTGGGGGGGAACCCCACGCCGTTTTTCGGGGGTTGGGGGTTTCCCTTAAAATCCATACCAGACCTAGCGCCGCCGGTTCCTGTGCTCAATTAAGGATTTATCTGGCGCACCAATTAAGGTATGAACCGGCGCAGCGCACTGTCTATAGTAAATCACCCCCACTGTGTTGGAAATGGCCAAACATCAACAGGGAGATATAAACCACAGAAGAAGGATGACTTAGCAGGTAACCTCATATGCAGTAGTGGTCCAGGAAAGGCAGGTATATATCATAAAATGGAGAAAAAAAAACAGCCACATAGTGCAACTCTGTATGTAGATCAAGATTTAATGAAGGTGGAAACACTTACATTTGAGTTGAAATAAAAGCGCTTATCAAAGAATGTGGCAACAATGGAGTCCTCCCTCGCTTTTTTTTCTCCATTTTATGATATATACCTGCCTTTCCTGGACCACTACTGCATATGAGGTTACCTGCTAAGTCATCCTTCTTCTGTGGTTTATATCTCCCTGTTGATGTTTGGCCATTTCCAACACAGTATCTGCAGCACATGGAGTGTCCAGATACAAGGGCTGACCCGAAGAGCCCTGAGGAATAAGGCAAAGGTAGAACCCAGCCAACAGGACGAAAGACAAGTAGCTCTGTGAAACACCCACAACCCCTGGCCTAACTGTCCATGCCTGGTAAGGGGACATGAGAGGGAGAGGTGCCAAAAAATGGATGAACTGATAGGAGTGAAGTGGGTCTAAGAGCCGGATACCTGAAAAATGAGTTTGCTGGTGTTGACGGATGAGGCCAACATGCTGTAGCGATATGCCACGATAACACTCAGAACCAGACGTGTCATGACACAACCTACCCGAGTGACTGTGAGCCCCCTTGGAACAGGCTGTGAATCGGATGAAAGGTCTGACGTACCTGCCCAGAAGATTCGGCAACCTAAACAAGAAAACAGCACCAAAAGATATCAGCCCAGACCTACCATAGTGGGCCGATACAGGGACGTTGGTGTCAAGTAAGGACTGCAGGGTAACCCAGCAGTGAAACCGACACCAACACTGCTAACCGGCCCTGGCAGTGGGCAGGACTGATGAAAGCTTCAAGCAACGGTGAAAATAGCTTGGATGGCCAAATCCTGTTTGGCCCGCATGAAACTGCGCTTAATAGTAAAGCCCAGAACATGCTCCATGATGGTATGTGGGAGTAGCTAAGATGGAATTGGAAACTAACCAAAACGTACCGCCTACCCTGCTGTGGCCGGAAAAGGAAACCCCTTTGTTGACTTACCGCTCCACAGAGCCAAGTATGGACCAACCCCTGTGAGCCGGAGTACTACCATGCTCAGAACCCCCATGTGGAGTAGCCGGGATGAACCAGAATGTGTTGCCCTCGAAACGTGTGGCATGCCCAACCCTAAGAAACACAAAGAAAAAGACAACAGACAACCAGACATGAGACACCACCCCTCTGTACCTGCCTGGGCCAAAGACGTGAGCAGAAATGACCAGACCTCAGCGCATGAATGAACCTGACGACAGATCCCACCCCCACCCTAGTGTACGTAGTAAGTGAGCCCGAGTAACCTGCCACGCAGAGACAGGTAATTAAAAATAAAACACTCAGGGCCGGTGTACCCACAGACCGTGGTGGGTAGTAGTATAGGCATAAGAATGAACGTGCACGTATGACGTATGGTATACAGGCGAGAAGATTGTGGTCAACAATCATTTAAAAATGAAACCTCAGCCCGTATGGATCTGTAGACATGACAGATCCTGAGATGCACACCCTGGCTAACTAAACCCAGTATGCAAGAACCTGAAAGAAAGGTATGACGAGACAAAGAAAACAAATGAAGATGCAACGGCTGTACGTGTGTGCCAAGACCGCATAGCACCGACAAACTATGACAGAACATGCTACGACTGGCTGAGACCTGCTATAACTGAAACACGCTGGGGTAAAACACGCTACGACAGAACACAACCCCCTCTATACCTACCCAAGTGCGAAGACATGAACAGGGATGGTGGGACCACGGCATTTAAGAACCTGATAACGACCCCCCCCCCCCCCTCCCGGTGTGACGTGAGTGAGCGCAAGTAGCCTGCTGCGCAACGACAGATCGTAGAAACAGAATACTCAAGACCTGTGTACCCACAGACCGAGGTAGGTAGTCCTGCAGGTGTAATTAAACAAATGCAACGTATGAGGAAATGTAACAGGCGAGAATATTGTGGATAACAAACGAAAAACCTCAGCCCATATGAATCTGTAGACGTGACAGATCCTGAGACGTGAGCCCAGGCTAACTGACCCAGGTATGCAAAGAAGCCACGAAAAGTAAGATAACATGAAAATGAACGAAGAAGAAAGGGCCAACGGTGTATGCGGAACCTGCATGGCACCGACGTACTGACAGGAGAACGCTACGACAGGAAAATGCTACGACAGAAGAAAAAAAACGCTATGACGGAGCCGCGATGGCAGAACGCTACTGACAGAAACACGCCATGACAGAAACACGCCATGACAGAAACACGCCATGACAGAAACACGCCATGACAGAAACACGCCATGACAGAAACACGCCATGACAGAAACACGCCAAAAACTGAGCTGCTGTGACAGAGCCGCGATGACAGAACACATTACCGACAGCAAACACGTCACCGACAGCAAACACGTCACCGACGGCAAACACGTCACCGACAGCAAACACGCCACCGACAGCAAACACGCCACCGACAGCAAACACGCCACCGACAGCCGGTGAACTAAGAAGCCCTCAGTGACCCCCCCAAAGCTTGCAGGGACAGATGCCCCAACAAACCTTACAAGTGCTGACTGATGACTCCTGCCAAACTGCACCCCCTCCCCTGTGAGGTGACCCCACTGCAATCTTGAAGAGCTGTCAGGAAAGATACCCCAAGTGGCTCATTCCTCCCAGGTAACAAAGCACAGCTTAGGAGTGTGTCTACGCATGCTCAGTATGCCCAAGAAAAGCTGCATACCCCTGCTCTGTGGAATTCCACAGCCTGAAATGGCGGAGGGGGGACGAGTCCCTGAGTGGGTGCTGGAAATGTCCTCCCTACCATACCCGCTATCACAGAAACATGCAACCGACAGAACCCCGCTAAGAAAAATGCAGTGAAGCTCCCCCACCAATCAGGTCCCCACCTGCTAGGCTGCACCCCCTTACCTTTAGCTACGTGACCCCCAAAGTAGCTAAATAACAAGCAAGTCTCAGCCGACCTGCTCCTCAGTCTCTCAGAGCCATGACAGGACACATCAAACAACATGTGAAACACTGGATACTGAGAATTCCAGCATACTATTCCGTGATGCAAATCCCCCCCCCCCCCCCCAACTATTCCCGGACAACCAGCTACACCCCCCTCCCTCTGATGTCTGGCGTACCAAGCCCCAGATCTGGCTCCCAGACTTGCCGAGAACCAAACCCGCACGGATGGGCTAACTAAGAAATGAGGAGCTGTAACAGCCATGCATTGTGGAACTACAAGTCCCAGCCCAACCCATCCTGGGTAAAGGAAGCTCCACAGGCTTGGGGCTCTAATGGTGTTCAGCCAAGGGAGCATGGATCTCGCTGCAGTACTGAGGAGGGAAGCCATTCTGCACAAAGTGGATAGATTAAGGTGACCAGATTTTTAAAATGAAATCTGGGGACATTTTTTTTTTCACTAGTAATGGCGGCAATCAGCAACTCAATGCCCATCGCCGCTGCTGCCTGCCTCACAGCCTGTCAAGTCTTACTCTCCGAGCCCCGGCTATTACTGGGTTGGGAGCAGAGGAAGATCACTCCTCCAGGGAAGGCAAGGAGATAAGCAGGCAGGCGGCTGGCTGGGACTTGAGCCAAGGCAGAAGAACATGCGAGCGGAGCTGAATGGGCATGCACCCGAAACTAAAGGAATATTCCCTCCGCTCAGCACATGATCATCAGAAAGGGGCACAGATAATGGAAAAAAAACACAACCCCCTAAGCTAGTAGGAGCGGTAGAGCGGGGGTGTGTAATTCAGATTTTTTTTTTTAATTCTGTACTGACTGTCTTTGAAATTGCCCCAGCCCTTGTTCAAATCCAATCCGGGGACAAAACCGGGGACAGACTTGTTCCGGGGACAGTGTCCTCAATCCGGGGACTGTCCCCTGAAACCGGGGATGTCTGGTCACCCTAGAATAGATGGACAAGTGACAGCATGTGGAGAGCTAGATATCTCTCCTGACACTTAAAAAAAAAAAAAAACAAGTATGCACACGAATGTCGGGTGAAACCAGAGCAGATAGAGCAAGGCTCGGCAGCCTGTGCAGGAGAAAGGACAACATGGAAACAGACAGAGCCCCAATTAACAAGCAGGGTAACGACCTGAGCAGAGGTCCTGACAACCTTGAGGACTTAAACCACCAGCAGCCCTAGCAGGACGTCTGACAACTACGGCTGCAAGATATATAGACCCCCCCCACACACAAGCGACCAGCAGATGACTGAACCCCCCCTGCAGAGGATAAAGACATGCTGGGACCCGCAACCACCCCCCCTCTCTGGCCCGACAGCAGCTGTCCTTCCACCAGCACTGATAAGCCCAGCAGAAGACCCCCCCCCCACACCAGACTCCCCCTGCATGACGCCCCCTTCCCCCGCATGACAACATGCATATCTCCATGAATACCGAGGGCCGCCCCCCCCATCGAACCCTTCCCTTCCTCCAATGCCCCAGGAATGGATGATCTGCAGCAGTCAGACACCCCCCCACATCGTCACTGTCCTGATGCCGCCACCACCCCCCCCTCCATGACCTCCAAGCCAAGGGGGGCCCTTCACCTGTACCAACCGAACCCTGAACACTGGGACAACCACGAGTCTCCTGATGCCGACCATGCTGCCGCTCTGCAAACCGAAACCGGAAGTGATGTCAGCTGACCCAGAAACCCAGGTGACAAAGGAGACGAGAGAGGAGGAGGGATAAATAGCCCTCAGACTCCTCCTACAAATCCAGGCTAGCCTGCTGCCAGCCTTCAAACGTGTATTTATTTGACATTTATTTATTCATATGTAGCGGGGTCCTAAATTGAGGTTATGTTATGCCAAATTTAGGGGTGACTTGAGTGATAGTTGGCTCAAGTCTTTCAATTTCTGGACTCTGCCTTGCTGCTGCTTCACCTGGCTTGCAGTTCCCCTAAGTAGTATGGGTGGCACTGTCGCTTGTGCTCGGGGTTGAACCACAGGTGTTGGAGTGGCGATTTGGTGTCCTCTCTCGGCAGCCATGCGGTGGGCGTAGTCGGCCTGCTGTGCATTATGGGTGAGGATACAAAAAGGGGCGGACGCCATTGTCCTGGGGGAGATCCAGAGAGTGATCCGGGGACCTGTACACGAAGGAACCTGCGGGTTCGGGAGTCGAGTGCGTGGCCTTCCAGGCTATGGGGCCACGTACGCTTCAGTCCCAGGCACCTTTAGCCCTGGGACTGCTACTTCAGCCCTGGGCCCAGCACCTTTTTTTTTTCCGAATAATTTTTTATTAAAGATTAACATATACACGTGAAGTAACAGTTACAGAAAATTCCAGGGCCCGGCACCTTTAGCTGGAGCCTGCTTCGGAAGGAGGAATCTCAGGGTGCTGCCTTGCAAGGAGACCCATTTCTGGATGAGGAGGCTGGGGGAGGACCGTTCCGAGGGACTGGTGAGCCATCACAGTGAAGGAAGGGGCCCAGTAACTCTGCAGGGGGATGTCATCCATCCGGAACCCAGGGGCCTAACAATCTGGACCATCGGGAGGTTTGGGATGCTATAGATCCTGTGGCAGAGGATCTCCTAGACCAGGGATATGCAATTAGCGGACCTCCAGCTGTTGCAAAACTACAAGTCCCATCATGCTTCTGCCTCTGTGTGTCATGCTTGCTGCTGTCAGAGTCTCGCTATGCCTCATGGGACTTGTAGTTTGGCAACAGCTGGAGGTCCGCTAATTGCATATCCCTGTCCTAGACGCATCTATTAGGGATCTAGATTGACTGTTCGAGCTGCACGCCGGCTGCTAGCACCTTAGGGGGCTATCCGGGTGAGCTATACCCACTCAGGACCGAGTGGCGACGAAGCCAGAAGAGCCTGAATGCTATCCTTTTAACACCTTTCTCTCTTCATACAAAGAAAATAAAGCTCTACGTTGGAGTGATAGACTTGTGTGAACCTTGGAGTTACTTGGGGTATAGAGACTCTGTCCTTGTACACTGAGGACAGAAACCAACTTCGCTGCAAGACCCGTAGGTGAAACAAGTGTGCTTAACCTCTGAAAACCAGAGGGTACGGGCATAATGGCACCTTATGCCTTTTCCTCTCATGAGCGAGCCAAATAGACGGGAGGAAAGGGGTGAGGTCACTACACATATATTATTACTATTTCAATTTTTAAATTTCCTTCATGCAAAAACGCGTGACAAAATGGGCGAATGCGCACAAAAACTCGCAAATGGCGCGTCTCCATTCATTTCTATGGGAATAAAAACATGCCAAAAACGCTCAAATCTGCCCTATTCAAGCTACAAGAAACGGTCCAGAACTTTTTGGAGCTTCAGGCGTTTGGCTTCAGGCGACTTGTAGTGGAGATGTGAACTATCTCTGTAGAGAATAGTTGATCTGTTTTTTTTCTCCTCCAGCGTTTTGGAGCCTCATGCCGCGTACACACGATTGTTTTTCATGACGTTAAAAATGCCATTTTTAAAAATGGGCATTATAAACAATCTTGTGTATGCTCCAGAGCATTTTTAACGACGTGAAAAATGGCCTAAAAAAATTAGAACCTGCTCTATTTTTTCACGTTGTTTTTCACGTCGTTTTTTTTAACGTCGTGAAAAACGGTAGTGTGCATGCTTTTACGAAGGGGAAAAAAAAAACGCGCATGCTCAGAATTAAGTATGAGACGGGAGTGCTCGTTCTGGTAAAACTAGCGTTCGTAATGGAGATAGCACATTCGTCACGCTGTAACGGACTGAAAAGCACGAGGCTGAAAAGCGCGAATCGTCGCTCAACAAACTTTACTAACATGAAGGGTGGCGCCATCCGAAGGGAGCTTCCCCTTTATAGTGCCGTCGTACGTGTTGAACGTCACTGCGCTTGAGAGGAAACATGAAAAATCACGTCGAGAAAAACGTTGTTTTTTTAAATGACATTTAAAACGATCGTGTGTACGCGGCATCAAGCTCCAAAATGCTGAGGTGTGAATAGGGCCTCATGGATTGAAGGCTATAAGTTATCTGGGCGGAGAAATCTAAACCACAAGACTGGCAGAGTGAAGCAGGTGAGTGGGTACGGGCAGGTAAAACTAGTTTAGGTAGATCAGCTGTCACCCAAATCTAAGTTGTAATACATAATTAGAAACAGTTGGATAAACTGGATATGCATTCTGTACAGAGCGCTTGTTAGCTGAACATTGATGCTTTCATTATTTACGGCACTGAAACTGTATTGCTCTGGCTTTCTGCTGGGAATGCGGAAGGCTTTTTTTTTTTTTTTTACTCTCTTCTCTGATGTATCACAAGAAGGCAAAGGTCTTGTCCTACAAAGCTGTCCTAGATACGTTTGTTATGGACTGGTAACACTTGTAAGCCTCCCTTGAAGAATATGAGGAAACCGGGTGTCTTTCTCTGTGCATTGGTCATCATCTATTTTATGGGGGTAAGTCTAAATTTCAGTATGTAGATCTTCCGGGCAAATTGAACAAATTTCTTGTTGGAGTTTTGAAATCAGGTTTCAGTGTAAAAGAATCAGTTGGTTTAACCACTTCAATACCGGGCACTTATACACCTTCCTGCCCAAGCCAATTTTCAGCTTTCAGCGCTGTCGCAATTTTAATCATTGCACGGTCATGCTACACTGTACCCAAACAATTTTTTATCATTTTGTTCCCACAAATAGAGCTTTCTTTTGGTGGTATTTGATCACCTCTGCGATTTTTATCTTTTACGCAACAAATAAAAAAAGACCGAAAATTTTGAAAAAAATTAAGTTTTTCTTTGTTCCTGTAAATTTTTGTAAATAAGTAAGTTTTTTTCTTCAATGACGGCCACTGATATTGCTACACTGATGGGCACTGATAAGGTGGCACCGATAGGCACCGATGAGGTGGCACTGATGGGCACTGATGATGGGCACTGTTAGGCAGCACTGATGGACACTGATAGGTGGCACTGGTAAGCGGCACTGATGGGTACTCATAGGCGGCACTGATGGACACTCATAGGTGGCACTGATGGGTACTTATGGCACTGATAGGTGGCACAGATAGGCACTGATAGGTGGGCACTGATGGGCATGGATGGGCACTGAGAGGTGGCACTGATGATACTGATGGGTGGCATTGCTGGGCATCACTTTTTTTATCTTGTCCAAAATTATGTTAGTCAGTGCCCATTTGTGGGCACTGATTAGCATCTATTGTGAATATTTTTTCTTATGTGGATGGCCATGGGGTACATACCTGGCCATCCACATGTTGCCCCCTTCCCTGGTGGTCCTAGCGGCTTCCTTGTTGGTCCAGTTTGGGCATTCGTTGGGGGGGCTGTGATGATAAACAATCAGCACAGCCCCCCCTGTCAGGAGAGCCGCCAATCGGCTCTCCTCTACTCGCGTCTGTACGACGCGAGTGAGGAAGAGCCGATCAATGGCTCTTCCTGTTTACATTGTGATCAGCCGTTGTTGGACACGGCTGATCAAGTGGTAAAGAGCCTCCGTCTCTTTACCGAGATCGGTGTTGCGGTGTGTCAGACTGACACACCGCAACACCGATCGCCGCGATGTGCGGCGGCTGTTATCCTGCTTGACGTCATATGACGCCCAGTCAGGATAACAGAGCCACTTCCCGGACGTCTATCTCCTATTGACTGGGCGGGAAGTGGTTAAATAAGATATTTCAGGTTGTGGTAGACCCTAGAGATCAATTTATAATTAGGTGACCAGATTTTTTAAATGAAATCTGGGGACATTTTTTTTTTTTTTACTAGTAATGGCGGCAATCAGTGACTCTGCCCGTCGCCACCCCGCCTCACAGCCTGTCAAGTCTTACTCCCCAGGCCCCGGCTACTACTGGGTGGGGAGCGGAGGAAGATCACTCCACCAGGAAAGGCAAGGAGATAGGCAGGCAGGCGGCTGGACGGGATTTGAGCCAAGGCAGAAGAACATGGGAGCGGAGCTGAATGGGCACCCGAAACTGAAGAAATATTCCATCCGCTCCGCCCAGCACAGATCATCAGAAAGGGGCACAGGTAATGGAAAAAAATACACCCCCCTAAGCTAGCAGAGCGGCGGTGTGTAATTTTTTTTTTTCATTCTGCACTGACTGTCTTTGAAATTGCCCCAGCCCCTGTTGAAATCCAATCCGGGGACAGACTTGGTCCGGGGACCGTGTTTTCAATCCGGGGACTGTCCCCTTAAACCGGGGATGTCTGGTCAGGTCACTCTAATTTATTACTACCTTTTGAAGTAAGGACCACATGGAAGGGTTTTGCATATCACAAACAAAAGATTCCCCAGCACACTTACCAGCTAGCCTGCAAAAAATAAATAAAAAAAATACTCTAATGCCGCGTACACACGATCGGAATTTCCGACAACAAATGTTCGATGTGAGCTTTTGGTCGGATATTCCGACCGTGTTTAGGCTCCATCGGACATTTGCTGTCGGAATTTCCGACAACAAATGTTTGAGAGCAGGTTCTCAATTTTTCCGACAACAAAAATTCTTAACGGAAATTCCAATCGTGTGTATCCAATTCCGACACACAAAAATCCTACGCATGCTCGGTAATAATTCGACGCATGCTCGGAATCATTGAACTTCATTTTTCTCGGCTCGTCGTAGCGTTGTACGTCCCCGCGTTCTTGACGATCGGAATTTCCGAGCAACATTTGTGCGACCGTGTGTATGCAAGACAAGTTTGAGCCAACATCCGTCGGAAAATAAAAAACGTGTTTTTTTTTGTCGGAAATTCCGATCGTGTGTACACGGCTTTACAATTTACGTTAAAAACAGAGGGTTTGGTTGCACGCATTTGCAAACATATGCGAAAGATGAACGGCCGAACCAAGGCTCCTCTATAAAGGTTTTCAATTTGAGTGTTTCCAAGTTGCAGCATATGTAGCAGTGGATAAATTAACCATTGGTTGGACTTGATGGACTTGTGTCTTTTTTCAACCTCACCTACTATGTAACTATGTAACCACTTGACCCCCGGAAAGTATTACCCTCCAATTATGACCAGGCTATTTTTGGGTTACTTTAACCACTTCAGCCCCAGAAGGATTTACCTCCTTGCCGACCAGGCCATTTTTTGCGATACGGCACTGCGTCGCTTTAACTGACAATTGTGCTGTCGTGTGACGCTGTTCACAAGCAAAATGCACATTCTTTTTTTGCCACAAATAGAGCTTTCTTTTGGTGGTATTTGATCACCTCTGCATTTTAAATTTTTTGCGCTATAAACAAAAAAAGAGCAACAATTTTGAAAAAAAAAAAATATTTTTATTTAATTTTTTTGCTATAATAAATATCCCAAAAAACAAAGGCAGTTCTTCATCAGTTTAGGCCAATATGTATTCTTCTACATATTTTTGGTATAAAAAAAAAATTGCAATAAGCGTATATTGATTGGTTTGCGCAAAAGTGATAGCGTCTACAAAATAGGGGATAGACTTATGGCATTTGTATTAGTATTATTATTTTTTTTTTGTAGTAATGGCGGCAAAAAGTTTCAAAAGTGTCAGTTAGTGTCAGTTTGTCTGCTGCAATATCGCAGTCCCTCTATAAGTCGCTAATCGCCCCCATTACTAGTAAAAAATATAAAAATAAATAAAAAAATATCCCGTAGTTTGTAGACGCTATACCTTTTACGCAAATCAATCAATACATACGCTTATTGTGATTTTTTTTTTTTTTAAAACAAAAATATGTAGCAGAATACATATTGGCCTAAATAGTTGAAGAAATTTGATTTTTTTTTTTTTTAATTATTGGAAATTTTTAAGTTTTATAGCAGAAAGTAAAAAAATGTTGTTGTTTTTTTTTTAATTGTCTTTTTTTGTTTAAAAAAAAAAAAAAAAAAGATCAAATACCACCACCAAAAAAAAGTTATATTTTGGGGAAAAAAAGGGCATCCATTTTGTTTGGGTACAGTGTCGCACGACTGCGCAACTGTCAGTTAAAGTAACACAGTGCCGTATTGCAAGGGGGGGGGGTGTAAACATTCCAGAGCTGAAATTGTTAAGGGCAGGTTTGCCTGGAGGGACCCTACTCCTCCCTAATGACACATTGAAAGCTCAGCAAGAGCACAATGGCAGTGGAAAGCATCTCATGTGTCCCCAGGCCAAATCCAGCAAACAAATAATACAAGAATGGCAACCACCCTGATTTAGCTGTAGCTTTAGAAGTAAGGTGCACACGGAAGGGCGTTGTATATTGCAAGTCACATACGAAAAAAAAAAAAAAAATTCCCAGCACAGTTACCATTACCAGCTAGTCTTTGTTTTTTTAGTTTTTTAGTTTTTTTTTGGTTTCTTTTTTGCAGGCTAGCTGCTAAGTTTGTTTGTGATGTGTAGGGATGAGCTTCGTGTTCGAGTCGAACATACGTTCGACTCGAACATCGGCTGTTCGATCGTTCGACGAAGATCGAACGATTTGGGCCGTTCGCGCCAAATTCGAGTGACGCGAACGGCCCACAATGCACTACGCCATCGCAGTGTCATCCAGGCGCTGTGATTGGCCAAGCATGCACTGTGACCCCGCATGCTTGGCCAATCACAGCGCCGGCAGCGAGGAGAGCAATGATTGGCCACAGGCAGGATGCCTGTGGCCAATTATTGCTGAGGGTGTTTAGTACACGCCCCACACTATAAAAGGCCGCCAGCACAGCGGCCTAGTGTAGTGTGTTCCGGAGCAGGGAAAGACAAGCATAGGCAGGGACAGTGACATTTATTTCTTTCTTGCTTAACCTGGATTCCTTTAGTTTAGGGAAAGAGAAGGATAGGTAGGGAGAGTGTCAGTGTGTTTTACTGTGCGAGTCCTTGTTTCTAGGGACAAAGAAGGAAAGTGAGGGGAATTCTCCTTGTGCTATAGTGTGCTTTAAAAAAACTTTTTTCTAGGGACAGAAAACTGTAGGTAGGGAGAGTGTCAGTTTCTTTCACTGTGCCAGTCCTTGTTTCTAGGGACAAAGAAGGAAAGTGAGGGGAATTCTCCTTGTGCTATAGTGTGCTTTAAAAAAACTTTTTTTCTAGGGACAGAAAACTCTAGGTAGGGAGAGTGTCAGTTTCTTTCACTGTCCCAGTCCTTGTTTCTAGGGACAAAGAAGGAAAGTGAGGGGATTTCTCCTTGTGCTATAGTGTGCTTTAAAAAAACATTATTTCTAGGGACAGAAAACTCTAGGTAGGGAGAGTGTCAGTTTCTTTCACTGTGCCAGTCCTTGTTTCTAGGGACAAAGAAGGAAAGTGAGGGGATTTCTCCTTGTGCTATAGTGTGCTTTAAAAAAACATTATTTCTAGGGACAGAAAACTCTAGGTAGGGAGAGTGTCAGTTTCTTTCACTGTGCCAGTCCTTGTTTCTAGGGACAAAGAAGGAAAGTGAGGGGAATTCTCCTTGTGCTATAGTGTGCTTTAAAAAAACTTTTTTTCTAGGGACAGAAAACTCTAGGTAGGGAGAGTGTCAGTTTCTTTCACTGTCCCAGTCCTTGTTTCTAGGGACAAAGAAGGAAAGTGAGGGGATTTCTCCTTGTGCTATAGTGTGCTTTAAAAAAACATTTTTTCTAGGGACAGAAAACTGTAGGTAGGGAGAGTGTCAGTTTCTTTCACTGTGCCAGTCCTTGTTTCTAGGGACAAAGAAGGAAAGTGAGGGGAATTCTCCTTGTGCTATAGTGTGCTTTAAAAAAACTTTTTTTCTAGGGACAGAAAACTCTAGGTAGGGAGAGTGTCAGTTTCTTTCACTGTCCCAGTCCTTGTTTCTAGGGACAAAGAAGGAAAGTGAGGGGATTTCTCCTTATGCTATAGTGTGCTTTAAAAAAACATTTTTTCTAGGGACAGAAAACTCTAGGTAGGGAGAGTGTCAGTTTCTTTCACTGTGCCAGTCCTTGTTTCTAGGGACAAAGAAGGAAAGTGAGGGGAATTCTCCTTGTGCTATAGTGTGCTTTAAAAAAACTTTTTTTCTAGGGACAGAAAACTCTAGGTAGGGAGAGTGTCAGTTTCTTTCACTGTCCCAGTCCTTGTTTCTAGGGACAAAGAAGGAAAGTGAGGGGATTTCTCCTTGTGCTATAGTGTGCTTTAAAAAAACATTATTTCTAGGGACAGAAAACTCTAGGTAGGGAGAGTGTCAGTTTCTTTCACTGTGCGAGTCCTTGTTTCTAGGGACAAAGAAGGAAAGTGAGGGGAATTCTCCTTGTGCTATATTGTGCTTTAAAAAAACTTTTTTCTAGGGACAGAAAACTGTAGGTAGGGAGAGTGTCAGTTTCTTTCACTGTGCCAGTCCTTGTTTCTAGGGACAAAGAAGGAAAGTGAGGGGAATTCTCCTTGTGCTATAGTGTGCTTTAAAAAAACTTTTTTTCTAGGGACAGAAAACTCTAGGTAGGGAGAGTGTCAGTTTCTTTCACTGTCCCAGTCCTTGTTTCTAGGGACAAAGAAGGAAAGTGAGGGGATTTCTCCTTGTGCTATAGTGTGCTTTAAAAAAACATTTTTTCTAGGGACAGAAAACTGTAGGTAGGGAGAGTGTCAGTTTCTTTCACTGTGCCAGTCCTTGTTTCTAGGGACAAAGAAGGAAAGTGAGGGGAATTCTCCTTGTGCTATAGTGTGCTTTAAAAAAACTTTTTTTCTAGGGACAGAAAACTCTAGGTAGGGAGAGTGTCAGTTTCTTTCACTGTCCCAGTCCTTGTTTCTAGGGACAAAGAAGGAAAGTGAGGGGAATTCTCCTTGTGCTATAGTGTGCTTTAAAAAAACATTTTTTCTAGGGACAGAAAACTCTAGGTAGGGAGAGTGTCAGTTTCTTTCACTGTGCCAGTCCTTGTTTCTAGGGACAAAGAAGGAAAGTGAGGGGATTTCTCCTTGTGCTATAGTGTGCTTTAAAAAAACATTATTTCTAGGGACAGAAAACTCTAGGTAGGGAGAGTGTCAGTTTCTTTCACTGTCCCAGTCCTTGTTTCTAGGGACAAAGAAGGAAAGTGAGGGGAATTCTCCTTGTGCTATAGTGTGCTTTAAAAAAACATTATTTCTAGGGACAGAAAACTCTAGGTAGGGAGAGTGTCAGTTTCTTTCACTGTGCCAGTCCTTGTTTCTAGGGACAAAGAAGGAAAGTGAGGGGATTTCTCCTTGTGCTATAGTGTGCTTTAAAAAAACATTATTTCTAGGGACAGAAAACTCTAGGTAGGGAGAGTGTCAGTTTCTTTCACTGTGCCAGTCCTTGTTTCTAGGGACAAAGAAGGAAAGTGAGGGGATTTCTCCTTGTGCTATAGCGTGCTTTAAAAAAACATTATTTCTAGGGACAGAAAACTCTAGGTGGGGAGAGTGTCAGTTTCTTTCACTGTGCCAGTCCTTGTTTCTAGGGACAAAGAAGGAAAGTGAGGGGATTTCTCCTTGTGCTATAGTGTGCTTTAAAAAAACTTTTTTTCTAGGGACAGAAAACTCTAGGTAGGGAGAGTGTCAGTTTCTTTCACTGTCCCAGTCCTTGTTTCTAGGGACAAAGAAGGAAAGTGAGGGGATTTCTCCTTGTGCTATAGTGTGCTTTAAAAAAACATTATTTCTAGGGACAGAAAACTCTAGGTAGGGAGAGTGTCAGTTTCTTTCACTGTGCCAGTCCTTGTTTCTAGGGACAAACAAGGAAAGTGAGGGGAATTCTCCTTGTGCTATAGTGTGCTAAAGCATTCCTCATCAACCATCTTTGAAATCCTTGTTTTTTGGACAGTCAGGGAAATTGTCGTTGTGCTATTCTGTGCAAAAGCAATAATCCTCAACCATATTTAGAAATCCTTAAGTAAAGGGACAAAGAAGGACACCTGAAGGTAGCCCTTATTGCTTTTTTCCCATCTCCCTGCAGGCCATCTATTAGAATGTCTGGAAGGCAAACAAGGAGAGGCAGACAGTCAGGAGGCAATAAAAGAGGGCAAGCAGGCTCTGTGTCTGGGGGCAACAGTGCTGGTCGTGGACGCGGTGCATTGTCATCAGCACATGGCCATGGGACACGCTTGTCCTTCTTTTCGGCAGCTGGACATGTTGAGCCACATCATGCCGAAGACTTGGTAGAGTGGATGACCAAGCCCTCCTCCTCCTCCTCATCCTCTCTCACCCAGGCTCAGGGTACTGGCAAAGCAGCTGCCAAAGCGTCCTCTTCCCTGGTATCAATGTCAGACTCATCATCAGTCACTCCTTCCCTAGACCCACCATGTCCTCCTCCTGAGGAGTCCCCCGAACTGTTTGAGCACAGTTTTGGGTACATGCTCCAGGAGGATGCCCAGCGTTTCGAAGGGTCTGATGATGAAACCCAGCTACAGGAAGGCAGTAGCGTGAGAGCAGACAGAGGGGATGCTCAAGAAGGACACCAATCTGGCAGTCATGTTCCAGCAGCTGCAGCATACTGCCAGATTGGCTCCAGTGATGAGGAGGGAGGGGATGATGAGGTCACTGACTCCACGTGGGTGCCTAATAGGAGAGAGGAGGAGGAGGAGGATGAGGAGGAGGCACATCTCCAACGAGGCAGGATGCCCTTTGGTGGCCAGCGTAAGGGCAGTACACCGACGGAATCACACCGCAGAGCGCCGCCTGTGCAGGGCGCTGCCTCTGCCCGTCATTCAAAAAGTTCTTTGGTGTGGGCCTTTTTTGAGGCTAGTGCATCAGATCGCACAGCTGCTGTTTGCAACATATGTCTCAAGCGTATATCGCGTGGCCAAAACATCAGCCGCTTGGGTACCACATGCCTGACCAGACATATGTTGACCTGCCATGCAGCTCGTTGGCAAGCCTACCTCAAAGACCCACACCAAAGAACAAAGCGGACCTCTCCTTGCACCGCATCAGCTGGGATCTCCAACCCCACTATAACTTCAGTCCTCTCTGAAACATGCACTGAGAGGAATGAAGGTGTAGAATTAGGTGTGTCACAGCCAAGTACTTGCGGCCACTCTGCTAGCAGTACACCGACGTCCGATTCTAGCAGGCAAATTTCCCTGCCCCAGCTGCTGGACCGTCGAAAGAAGTTCACTCCCAGCCATCCACATGCCCAGCGGTTGAATGCTAGCTTGGCTAAATTGCTAGCGCTTCAACTGCTGCCTTTTCAGTTGGTAGACTCGGCCCCCTTCCGTGAGTTTGTGCAATGTGCGGTTCCTCAGTGGCAGGTTCCCAAACGCCACTTTTTCTCACGGAAGGCTATTCCGGCTCTCTACCGGCACGTGGAAGGCAATGTCTTGGCCTCGCTGGACAGGGCGGTCAGCGGTAAGGTGCATATTACCGCTGACTCATGGTCCAGCAGGCATGGACAGGGACGTTACCTTTCTTTCACGGCCCATTGGGTCACTTTTTTGGCAGATGGGAAGGATGCAGGACAAGGTGCAGTAGTGTTGGAGGTTGTTCCACCGCCACGCCTCCAAAATGCTACTACTGGTTGTGACACACCTCTCTCCTCCACCCCCTCCTCTTCTTCTTCCTCCATGGCCTCTTCCTGTGGTTTGTCCTATGAACCAGCGGTGCTCCGTAGCCGTTCACGGGGCTACGCAAGTACGCAGGCAAAAAGATGCCATGCCGTGCTTGCGCTGGTGTGTTTGGGGGACAGAAGCCACACTGGGGCAGAAGTCCTGTCTGCTCTGCAGGGCCAGGCCGAGAGGTGGTTGACGCCACGCCAGCTTAAGCCAGGAATGGTGGTTTGCGACAATGGCACCAACCTCCTCTCCGCCCTCCGACAGGGACAACTGACCCATGTGCCCTGTGTGGCTCACGTCCTTAACCTGGTGGTGCAGCGGTTCTTGGGCAGGTACCCGGGCTTACAGGATGTCCTGAGGCAGGCCAGGAAAGTCTGTGTGCATTTCCGCAGATCATATAATGCCAGTGCTCGGCTGGCTGAGCTGCAAAAGGAGTTGAACCTGCCCAAGAACCGCCTTATATGTGACATGCCCACCAGGTGGAACTCAACGTTGGCCATGCTGCAGCGGCTGCACACGCAGCAGAGGGCCATCAATGAGTACCTGTGCGACTACGGCACCAGGACAGGGTCAGGGGAGCTTGGTTTTTTTTCTCCACGCCAGTGGGGCATGATCAGGGATGCATGCACTGTCCTGGCACCATTTGAGGAGGCCACGAGGATGGTGAGCAGTGACAGTGCATGCATCAGTGACACTGTACCTCTTGTCCACCTGTTGGAGCACACGCTGCGTGGAATAATGGACAGGGCACTTGAGGCAGAACAGAGGCAGGAAGAGGAGGACTTCCTTGCCTCTCAAGGCCCCCTTTACCCAGACAGTGTTCCTTCTGTCCCACCCATCGCACAGGAAGAGGAAGAGGAGGAGGAGGAGGAGGAGGAGGAGGATTGTGTCAGCATGGAGGTGGAGGCTGGCACTCAGCATCATCAGCAGCAGTCTTTTAGGGATGATTTACAGTCCCAAGAAACCAGTGGACTTGTACGTGGCTGGGAGGAGGTGGCTGCGGATCATGTCGTCCTTAGTGACCCAGAGGACTCCGGAGCGAATGCCTCAGCAAACCTACGCTGCATGGCCTCCCTGATCCTGCAAAGTCTGCGGAAGGATCCTCGTATTCTTCGGATCAAGGAGAGGGACCATTACTGGCTGGCCACTCTCCTTGATCCACGGTACAAGGGTAAGGTTGCGGACCTTATGTTACCTTCGCAGAGGGAGCAGAGGATGAGACAACTCCGGGAGGCCTTGCAGAAAGGTCTGTGCAACGCGTTCCCAGAGACTGGGAGGTTACAAACTCCTGGTCCTGGACAACGAGTTGCTGAGGCTTCGGCCAGTCAAAGAAGGAGCGGTGGGGAAGGTGGCCGTCTGACCGATGCGTTCAGACAATTCTTTAGTCCGCAGCCCCAAAGTATGATCGGTTCCAGCAACCATCGCCAGCGTCTGATAAACATGGTGCAGGAATATCTAGGGGCAAGGTCAGACTTGGACACCTTCCCCACCGAAAATCCTCTGGCTTACTGGGTCTTGAGGATGGATCACTGGCCAGAGCTTGCACAGTATGCAATTGAGCTACTGGCCTGTCCTGCATCCAGCGTTCTTTCGGAACGCACATTCAGTGCTGCTGGAGGATTTGTCACGGATCACAGGGTGCGCCTGTCCACCGACTCGGTTGATCGACTGACTTTCATCAAGATGAACCAGTCTTGGATCACCACCAGCTACCACACACCTGATGCTGATATAACAGACTAATTGATTTTAACATGTCACATCCCTTCAAGACTGATGCTGATGCTGAGTGCCTGTGCTGTTATGTTGACTGGCTATCCTCCTCCTCCGAGTCCTCAATGATACGATTGATGATGATAGCTTGGAAGATCATTTTTGTTTATGGGTGCCGCCACCAGTGGCTAAGGCCCAATTTTTCAGCCCCTGTTTTACAGGGGCGTGTAATTACAATTTTTTTAGCAATAATTTGCCATAGGGCTCATTGCTGTGCTCCAAGTACAGTATCTGTGAGGGGTTGGAGTGTTGTGGCACCAGTGCCTAAGGCCCAATTTTTCAGCCCCTGTTTAACAGGGGCGTGTCATTACAATTTTTGAAGCAATACTTTGCAACAGGGCTCATTGCTGTGCTCCAAGTACAGTATCTGTGAGGGGTTGTAGTGTTGTGCCACCAGTGCCTAAGGCCCAATTTTTCAGCCCCTGTTCAACAGGGGCATGCAATTACAATTCTTGATCTAATAATTCACAGCAGGGCCCATTGCTGCACCCACCAAGAGTAACTGTCAGGGCTTACAGTGTTGTGGCACCAGCACCACCATCAAAGGCCCAATTTTTACTACCACTGTTCAACAATTATATGTAATTAAAATTCCTGATATAATAGTTGACAGCAGGGCGTTCCAGCACCAACCAAGAGTAACTGTGAGTGCTTACAGTGTTGTGCCAACACCAACAACTAAGGGGCCTATTTCTGCAGAGTATATACGGCAGGTCCCTACTTTCAAACATCCAACTTACAAACGACTCCTACTTGCAAACGCAAGAAGACAACAGGAAGTGAGAGGAAATCTACCACTACGAAGGAAAATTCTCTCCTGTAAGAATAAATATGGGAGAAAGGTGTCTCCTCTGTACTGATGCTTTATCAGCAATCCTTGTTTCAAGAAAAACACCACATTTCAAAAACAGTTGTCATTGGGACGGAAAGTGAGGTGAAATGTTCTGAACAGGGGCACAGACAGCAAAACAAATGTTACAGGGGTGATAACCCTTACCTATGTTTTCCAAAAAGTTTAAAAATAGATTTTTGGGCTGGAGCTACACTTCAACAATGTACCTGTTCAAAATTACAAACAGATTCTACATAAGAACAAACCTACAGTCCCTGTCTTGTATGCACCGCCTGTATACGGCTGTTCAGAGTATATAGGGCCTTTTTTATTTTATGTGCAGTGTTCCCCTTAATATCCATACAAGACCCAAAGGGGCTGGTAATGGGCTGGGGTAGGGGGGGGGGGGGGTCATGGGGTAGCTATGCCATTTTTATTAAAGATTTTCATCCATATTACCGGGACCAGACATTACATTAAAGCCGCAAGCAATTTTAAATGGCTTTTTTTTCCTTTAGAAGTGTCATTTTGTGCAGGGACAGTTCTAAACACGGGAAACACGTGGCACTTCACAGGCATACTTTAGACACCCCCCAGGTACGATATTTAAAGGAATATTTGACTTTTTTTTTTCACTTTATGCATCATTAAAATGACTGCTCCCGAAAAACGACCGTTTTTAAAACTTCTTTTTGCATTGATACATGTCCCCTGGTGCAGAACCCGGGTTCCCAAACCCTTTTTAGGACAATAACATGCATAATAGTTGTTATAATTAGCACTTTAGAATTCGAACGTTCGCATCCATTGTATTTAATAGGGTTCTAATGTTCGTACGAACTTTCGGTCCGTTCGCGGGTTCTGGTGCGAACCGAACCCAGGGGTGTTCGGCTCATCACTAGTGATGTGCAACGTTCAATGCCATTCCATAATTGCACAGTGGTGCGACGTTGTACCCAAACCATATTGACGTCCTTTTTTTCCCCACAAATAGAGCTTTCTTTTGGTGGTATTTGATCACCTCTGCGGTTTTTATTTTTTGCGCTATAAACAAAAAAATAGCGACTATTTAAGAAAAAAAAAAAAAAACACAATATTTTATACTTTTTGCTATAATAAATATCCCCCCCAAAAAAATTAAAAAAAAACTAATTTCTTCATCAGTTCAGGTCGATACGTATGCTTCTACATATTTTTGGTAATAAAAATCGCAATAAGCGTATATTGTATTGGTTTGCGCAAAAGTTATGGTGTCTACAAAATATAGGATGGATTTATGGGGATAGATTTATTATTATTTTTTTTTACTAGTAATGGCGGCTATCTGCAATTTTTATCAGTACTGCGACATTATGGCGGACACAACGGACACTTTTGACACATTTTTGGGACTCTCTGTTTTTATTTTTTGCGCTATAAAGAAAAAAAGACCGACAATTTTGAAAAAAAAAAAAAAAAAACACAATATTTTGTACTTTTTGCTATAATAAATATACCCATTTTTTTTTTTTTTTAAAGAAAAGCACATTTTTTCCTCAGTTCAGGTCGATATATATTCTTCCACATAGTTTTGGTAAGAAGAATCGCAATAAGCGTATATTGATTGGTTTGCGCAAAAGTTGCTTTAACTGACAACTGCGCGGTCGTGCGACGCTGTACCCAAACAAAATTTTCGTGTTTTTTTTCCCCACAAATAAAGCTTAATTTTGGTGGTATTTGATCACCTCTGCGGTTTTTAATTTTTTGCGCTATAAACAAAAAAAGAGCGACAATTTTAGAAAAAAAAAAAAAAGTTTTTAACTTTTTTGCTATAATAAATGTCCCCCCAAAAAATAAAAAAAACAAAAACAAAGTTCTTCATCAGTTTAGGCCGATACGTATTCTTCTACATATTTTTGGTAATAAAAAATCGCAATAAGCGTATATTGATTGGTTTGCGCAAAAGTTATAGCGTCTACAAAATAGGGGATAGATTTATGGCATTTTTATTATTATTATTATTTTTTACTAGTAATGGCGGTGATCTGCGATTTTTATCGGTACTGCGACATTATGGCGGACACATCGGACACCTTTGACACTATTTTGGGACCATTGTCATTTATACAGCGATCAGTGCTATAAAAATGCACTGGTTACTGTGTAAATGTCTCTGTGAGGGAAGGAGTTAACACTAGGGGGCGATCAAGGGGTTAACTGTGTTCCCTAATGTGTGTTCTAACTGTAGAGGGGGAGGGGACTAACTATAGGAGATGACAGATCGTGGTTCCTAGCTTATAGGAACTCATGATCTGTCTCTCCTCACAGAACAGAACAGGGATTTGTGTGTTTACACACACACGTCCCTGTTCTGCCTCTCGTGCCCGCGATCGCTCGTAGCCGGCGGTCATCACGACCGCCGGTCACAAGCATTGGCGCCCCCCACAGTGCAGAGGCCCCCTTGCGCCCGCTATCCTGCTTAAACAAACCGACGTGCAGATACGACGGTTTGCGGGATCGTGCCGACCTGCCGCAGTATAATGACGGCGGCAGGTCGGCAAGTGGTTAAGTGGGCTCCCTCCAGGCAAACCTGACCTTGATTTATCCAACTTATTTTAACCACTTCAAGGTCAAGCCTATCTCTGACACTCTATATTTTTTTTACTTTCTGCCATAAAACATATCCAATAATAAAAATGAAAAAAAAAAAAAATTAATTTCTTCATAAATTCAGGCCAATATGTATTCTGCTACATGTTTTTGGTAAAAGCAAAAATCCCAATAAGTGGATATTGATTGGTTTACACAGGGCTTTTTTTTCAGCTGGAACTTGGTGGAACTCAGTTCCACCACCTCCAGCTCAGGCCCTCTGCTCCCTGCTCACCGCTATCGCTCTGTGGCAGCCAAGCTGTCACTTGTAAACACAGAAGCCGGACTAGGGTATTTACCATGTGATCAGCTGTGTCCAATCACAGCTAATCACAGAGTAACCAGGAAGTACTGTTTATCGGCATTCCTCTATTCACACTGACCGGGAGTGAGTAGAGGAGAGCCGATAAGTAGCTCTCCTGACAAGGGGGTCTGCACTGATAATCAGTGCAGTGATTATCAGTGCAGCCACATCAGCAATGCCCACCAGTGATGCCAATCAGGGCCCACCAGTAAGCCAATCAGTGCCCATCAGTGATGCCTTTTAGTGCCCATCAGTGATACCTGTCAGTGCCTCCTCATCAGTACCATCCATCAGTGTCCATCATTGCCGCCTATCAGTGCCCATAAAGGCTGCCCATCAGTGCCACCTATTAGTGCCCATCAGAGCAGCCTATCAGTGCTCATCAGTGCCACCTATCAGTGCCCATCAGTGCTGCATATTAGTGCCGCCCCATCAGTGCACATCAGTGAAGTTGAAAACGTACTTATTTACAAAATTTATATAACAGAAACTACGATTTTTTTTTTTTTTTTAAACCTCTGGTTTTTATCATTTGTTTAGCAAAAAATTAAAAACCCCTGTGGTGATTAAATACCACTAAAAGAAAGCTCCTTCTGTCTCCAAAAAAAATGGTAAAAATGTAGTTTTGGTACAGTGTTGCATGACCGCGCAATTGTCATTTAAAATGTTACAGCGCTGAAAGCTAACAAATTGCCCTGGGCACGAAGGGGGTGAGAGTGCCCGGTATTGAAGTCGTTAATGCAGAAAATGCATTAAGGGTAAAACCCTTTTACCTTTACAATCACTTTAACCACCCGCCTGGCCTATAGTAAGAAAACGGCCCAGTGGGAGCACTGTATTTCCGGGATATCATATGACATCCTCCCATCTGTGTGCCTCTTGTGCACCCTGCTTTGTCCCTGGACACAGCGAAACACAGATCGTTGTACCAAGCCTCTATGCACTGCCCTGGTACCATGTGATCACTGTGACCAATCACAGCAATCGCATGTCAATTGTTAACAAAGGCTTTCATTCATAGCCATTGTGATCTCTTTGGTTGGTTACAGTGATAACATGGTACAGGGGCCAATCACAGCAGACCTGTAGACTGAGGCTGAGGAAGAAGTGACATGGTTTGAAATGCGTTCCTATCTCCCAGTGCATTCCCAGCGGTGTCAGGTATCCTCTCCATACAGGCTCTGGTAGGTAGGGTTGTCTTCCTGCAGGAGTGGCTTCCTCCTGCCTGTGCTCTTCTCTCTCCTGCTCATCAGCCGAAGCAGGGGAATCTCACAGCGGCTCGGGGCTTCAGAGGCAGCAGCTTTGACTTTTTCTGCTTTGCACAAGCTCTTCTTTTGTTAGTGCTTTTTTTCAATGGCGTCCCTAGGGGAGGCCAGAGGGGGCCCTGACTTCCCCCCCAACATTATGCTGTGCCCCACCATGTGCCCCCCCCCCAAAAAAAATATATATATTTTTTTTTGTATTTTGCTCGGGCCGCCGCTGGAGTAACACAGTCTCTCCTGAGAGGTAGAGCGTCCCCAGTCAGCTCCTGCGGGAGATTCCTCCCCCCTCCCTCTGCTCGCTGACACTGCATAATGCGAGCGCTCACACAACCACAGCCACCCGATCTGCTCTTTCCTCTGCATCCTCATTGGCACAGAGAAGAGCGAGTTGCAGGAAGGACTCCACGAGCACTGTGGGGGGGGGGAGGGGGGCCCAAGCCTTCATCTCAGTTACTGAAAAAACAGACTGATTTCTCCCGTCCTTAGGACAGGAGAACCAGCCTGTAAATTCCGAGAGTGGTGACTGCAAGCTGAGCCGAGTGTCAGCCTATGACACTCTTTCACAGCCCAGCGAGTCCAGCCACCCCCCACCTCACATACGAGCAGGGAGGAATACAGTTGCTCCTCCTCCTTCCAGTCCCGCCCACACTATCCCGGCATGCAGTATCTGAAGAGAGGGGATGTGTGGGCGGGAAATATGAAAATCAGCAGCATTCCTGGCTGTGTGTGAATGATGCCTGAGATTCTAGCCTGGACCGTGGGTAAGTGTGTGCACTGCAGACTGCAGTACACTGTAATCACTGAACTGCATTATCTCCATCCCTTCTCTCCCCCATCTGTCTCCCTCCCCCTCTCCTGTTCTTTCAAGACCTTCACAATTTACTTTCACTTTCAGTTAGGCAGGTAATATACGGTGCAAATTTATTTCCTGCATCCACAGATTGCAGGAAAGAAACTTGCATAATTCCCCCATCAACACAGACAGTGGTGACAGGGGAATGTCCCTCCTGCCCAGCAATTGTATTCTCCCGACAAACAGTGATTATCACTAGTGGCTATAGCAACCACTAGTGATAATCATAAGAGAATCTGCTCATTAATGGTTCAAATCTCAGCCTGCTGAACCAGCTGAGATTTAAACTGTCTATGGCTGGTCTTAGCTCTTAGGCAGCCCATACATTGATCACTTTTTTTCATTTAACTATTAGGTTAAATGAAAAAAAAAAAGAAATGATCCAATTCCCCCATCTACACATTATAGGTGGATGAGGGAATCCTCCCAGTGTGGACCAGTGCTGGAACAACCAGAGTTGCTGTCCTGTCCTGGCTATTCACAGCGCTGGTCTCTGTCTCTATGGCAGCAGCGGCAGCACATTGGAACCCAGTGCTGGTTACTTTATGGGGCTGATGTACAGGAGGGCCAGCACAATTTGTTGTTAGAGATGGGCTGGGCATGTTCAAAATTCCACATGCCAGAGCCTGCCAGGAAGCCCACACTGCACAGCGCTAATCACAGGCAGTGAGACATTTCCCGGTCCGCAGCTGCACAGATCGGGAAATGTCTCACTGGCTGTGATTAGCACTGTGGAGTGTCGGCTTCCTGGCGGGAGATCGGGCATGTGGGATTTCAAACACACCCGAGCCCATCTGTATTGGCTGTAGACAGTTGAGCTCCCTGCAGGTTGCTTAGCAGCAGTGGAGCCTTCTCTGACATGCTGATCGTGATGCAATCCAGGTGATACTCCTAGTCAAATCCTAGTGTTAAATATCAGTGATTTTATTGATCAAAGCCCACACTTTACAGGCATAGAGCCCACATGGCTGCTGAACATACGGTTGATTATATACAGTATATGTGGTTGTACTCTTGATGCTAATAAATACTGTGTTTATTAGATCTGACTGGGAGCATCAACAGGATCACATCCCGATCAGCATGTCAACAGAGAAGGTTATACAGCATTACTGCTGCTAGGTGACCAGCTGGGGGCTAGGCTCTCTTTAACAGCCTTCCCCTGCATGCACCCATAATGTCACCAGCACTAGGTCCTAATAGACTGCCGCCGCTGCCAAGGAGACAGATGCCAGGCCAGTGCTGTCAATAGCAGGGACAGGACAGCTGGGGAACCCCACAGTGGCAGAACACCAGGGCCCGGTGGCAAGACAGCCTTTGCAACCCTGATAGCCTTTTCTTCCATTGCTTTGGACCCTTATATTTTCTTGGTGGGCTGGTGACATATATCTCTTGTTTTCTGCCACCCTGGGGGGCCCCAGTATAGTAGGAAGGGAGGTCACTGCAGAACATGTGAAAGGGCCCGTTGTGGGATCGTAGTAAAGGGTCCCAGGATATATATATATATATATATATATACACAGTCAGGTCCATAAATATTTGGACATCGACACAATTCTAATCTTTTTAGCTCTATACATCACCACAATGGATTTGAAATAAAACAAACAAGATGTGCTTTAACTGCAGACTTTCAGCTTTAATTTGAGGGTATTTACATCCAAATCAGGTGAACGGTGTAGGAATTACAACAGTTTGTATATGTGCCTCCCACTTTTTAAGGGACCAAAAGTAATGGGACAGATTAACAATCATAAATCAAACTTTCACTTTTTAATACTTGGTTGCAAATCCTTTGCAGTCAATTACAGCCTGAAGTCTGGAACGGATAGACATCACCAGACGCTGGGTTTCATCCCTGGTGATGCTCTGCCAGGCCTCTACTGCAACTGTCTTCAGTTCCTGCTTGTTATTGGAGCATTTTGCCTTTAGTTTTGTCTTCAGCAAGTGAAATGCATGCTCAATCGGATTTAGGTCAGGTGATTGACTTGGCCATTGCATAACATTCCACTTCTTTCCCTTAAAAAACTCTTTGGTTGCTTTTGCAGTATGCTTCGGGTCATTGTCCATCTGCACTGTGAAGCGCCGTCCAATGAGTTCTGAAGCATTTGGCTGAATATGAGCAGATAATAATATTGCCCGAAACACTTCAGAATTCATCCTGCTGCTTTTGTCTGCAGTCACATCATCAATAAATACAAGAGAACCAGCAGGGCCGATCCTAGGGTCACATGCGCCTGGGTGCAGAAATATTTCTGGCGCCCCTACAAGGGCGTGGTCACCTTACTAACTCCTCCCCCTTTACAAATGTTTTTATGGCAAGGACTCAAACACTGAGCTGCTCCCCTAAGGAGTCATCGTAACCCTGGGATCCTCCCATGATCTCTTAACAATAAACAAAATACAGGAAGAGAAGCAGAGTACTCTAATTGGACCTGCTGGGGGGTCTCTCTAATGGACACAGAGAGGGCCTCTGTTAGAGAATTTGTTTATAAAGAGCCCCCCATAATACAGGAGATGGTTAGAGACTGCAGATATAATACAGGAGATGGTCAGAGACTGCAAACATAATACAGGAGATGGTCAGAGACTGCAGATATAATACAGGAGATGGTCAGAGACTGCAGATATAATACAGGAGATGGTCAGAGACTGCAGACATAATACAGGAGATGGTCAGAGACTGCAGCCATGGTAAAAGAGATCAATGCAGCCTCACCAGTGCCCATCAAATGCAGCTCACCAGTGTCCACCAATTGCAGCCTACCATTGCTCACCAACTGCAGCCTACTAGTGCCCACAAAATGCAGCCTACCATTTGCTCACCAATTGTAGCCTACCAGTGTCCATGAAATGCAGACTCATCAGTGCCCACCAAATGCAGCCTCATCAGTGCCCACCAAATGCAGCCTTATCAGTGCCCACCAAAATGCAGCCTCACTGTGCCCATCAAAACGCAGCCTCACTGTGCCCATTAATTAGCGTCACTGTGCCCATCATAAAGAAGCCTCACTGTGCCCATCATAAAGCAGCCACTGTGCCTAATAATCAGCATCACTGTGTCCCTCCGAAAGCGTCACTGTGCCCATAAAAACTCAGCCACTGTGCCCATTAATCAGTGTCACTGTGCCCATTGGAGGAGGAGGAGGGGGAGAGAGGAGGAGGACGAAAAGAGAAGAGAGGGGGGAGGTGGAGAAGGAGAAGAGAGGGGGGAGGTGGAGAAGGAGAAGAGAGGGGGGAGGAGAAGAGAAGAGAGGGGGGAGGAGAAGAAAAGAGAGGGGGGAGGAGAAGAGAAAAGAGGGGGGAGGAGAAGAGAAGAGAGGGGGGAAGAGAAGAGAGGGAGAGGAGGAGAAGAGAAGAGAGGGAGAGGAGGAGAAGAGAAGGAGAAGAGAAGAGAGGGAGAGGAGGAGAAGAGAAGAGAGGGAGAGGAGGAGAAGAGAAGAGAGGGAGAGGAGGAGAAGAGAAGAGAGTGAGAGGAGGAGAAGAGAAGAGAGTAAGGCCTCGTACACACGGCCGAGATTCTCGTCGAAAAAAACATGTTGTTTTTTTCGACGAGATTCTTGGACAAGAAACTTGTCCCGGCCGAGTGTACAGACGCTCGATTCAAAGAACCCACGGTTCTTTGAATGGAGCGTACGCGGTGACGTCATCGACTACGATGAGCATGCGCTCGTCACATTCGATGCCGTCGCCGCCATCTTGGTATACCCTACGTATGCCTAGGAAGCTACCGCGCATGCGTCTAATTCATTTCGAACATGCGCGGGCTTCCGGGAGGACAGGTAAGTGTACACACACTCACTTTTCTCGTCGAGAAACAGGCTGACGAGAATCTCGACAGGATCTCTATTTTCTCGTCGAGATTCTTGTCATTTTTCTTGACGAGAAACCATACACACGAACAAATTTCTCGGCAAGAAATCTCTGCCAGCAAGTTTCTTGCTGGTTTTTGCCGAGAAACTCATTTGTGTGTACGAGGCTTGAGAGGAGGAGAAGAGAAGAGAGGGAGAGGATGAGAAGAGAAGAGAGGGAGAGGGGGGAGAAGAGAGTGAGAAGAGAAGAGTGGGGGAGGAGAAGAGAAGAGAGGGGGGAGGAGAAGAGAAGAGAGGGGGGAGGAGAAGAGAAGAGAGGGGGGAGGAGAAGAGAAGAGAGGGGGAGGAGAAGAGAAGAGAGGGAGGAGGAGAAGAGAAGAGAGGGGGAGGAGAAGAGTAGAGAGGGGGGAGGAGAAGAGAAGAGAGGGGGGAGGAGAAGAGAAGCGAAGAGAAGAGAAGAGAAGAGAGAGGGGTAGGAGGAGAAGAGAGTGAGAGGAGGAGAAAAGAAGAGAGGGAGAGGATGAGAAGAGAAGAGAGTGAGAGGGGGAGGAGGAGAAGAGAAGAGAGGGGGAGGAGGAGAAGAGAAGAGAGGGAGAGGAGGAGAAGAGAAGAGAGGGAGAGGAGGAGAGAAGAGAGGGAGAGGAGGAGAGAAGAGAGGGAGAGGAGGAGAGAAGAGAGGGAGAGGAGGAGAAGAGAGGGAGAGGATGAGAAGAGAAGAGAGGGAGAGGAGGATGAGAAGAGAAGAGAGGGAGAGGAGGATGAGAAGAGAAGAGAGGGGGAGGAGGAGGAGAAGAGAAGAGAGGGGGAGGAGGAGGAGAGAGGAGATGGGGAGGAGGAGGAGGGAAGAGAAGGAGAGGAGGAGGAGAGAAGAGAGGGAGAGGAGGAGAGAAGAGAGGGAGAGGAGGAGTAGAGAAGAGAAGAGAGGGAGAGGGGGGAGGAGAAGAGAAGAGAGGGGGGAGGAGAAGAGAAGAGAGGGGTAGGAGGAGAAGAGAAGAGAGGGGGAGGAGGAGAAGAGAAGAGAGGGGGAGGAGGAGAAGAGAAGAGAGGGGGAGGAGGAGAAGAGAGGGAGAGGATGAGAAGAGAAGAGAGGGAAAGGGGGGAGAAGTGAAGAGAGGGAAAGGGGGGAGAAGAGAAGAGAGTGAGAGGGGGAGAAGAGAAGAGAGTGAGAGGAGAAGAGAAGAGAGGGGGAGGATAAGAGAAGAGAGGGGGAGGATAAGAGAAGAGAGGGGGAGGATAAGAGAAGAGAGGGGGAGGAGAAGAGAAGAGAGGGGGAGGAGAAGAGAAGAGAGGGGGAGGAGAAGAGAAGAGAAGAGAGGGGGGAGGAGAAGAGAAGCGAAGAGAAGAGAAGAGAAGAGAGGGGTAGGAGGAGAAGAGAGTGAGAGGAGGAGAAGAGAAGAGAGTGAGAGGAGGAGGAGAAGAGAAGAGAGGGGGAGGAGGAGAAGAAAAGAGAGGGAGAAGAGAAGAGAGGGAGAGGAGGAGAGAAGAGAGGGAGAGGAGGAGAGAAGAGAGGGAGAGGAGGAGAGAAGAGAGGAGGAGGAGAAGAGAGAGGGGGAGGATGAGAAGAGAAGAGAGGGCGAGGAGGATGAGAAGAGAAGAGAGGGAGAGGAGGATGAGAAGAGAAGAGAGGGAGAGGAGGATGAGAAGAGAAGAGAGGGGGAGGAGGAGGAGAGAAGAGATGGGGAGGAGGAGGAGAGAAGAGAAGGAGAGGAGGAGGAGAGAAGAGAGGGAGAGGAGGAGGAGAGAAGAGAGGGAGAGGAGGAGGAGAGAAGAGAGGGAGAGGAGGAGAGAAGAGAGGGAGAGGAGGAGAAGAGAAGAGAGGGAGAGGAGGAGAAGAGAAGAGAGGGAGAGGGGGAGAAGAGAAGAGAGGGAGAGGGGGAGAAGAGAAGAGAGGGAGAGGGAGAGAAGAGAAGAGGGGGAGAGCAGAGAGGGAGAGGGGGAAAAGAGAAGAGAGGGAGAAGAGAGGGAGAGAGGGAGAAGAGAGGGAGAGGGAGAAGAGAAGAGAGGGAGAGGGGAGGAGAAGGAGGGGGGAAGAGGAGGAGGAGGAGGGGGGAAGAGGAGGAGGAGGGGGGAAGAGGAGGAGGGGAGGGAGGAGGAGGAGGAGGGGGGAGAGGAGGATGAGGGGGGAGAGGAGGAGGAGGAGGGAAGGGAGGAGGAGGAGGAGGAGGAGGAGGGAGGGAGAGGAGGAGGAGGGGGGGAAAGGAGGAGGAGGGGGGAGAGGAGGAGGAGGGGGGAAGAGGAGGAGGAGGGGAGGGAGGAGGAGGAGGAGGGGGAGAGGAGGATGGGGGGAAAGGAGGAGGAGGAGAGAGGAGGAGGAGGAGGAGGAGGAGGAGGAGTGAAAAATGGATCACTAACCCTGTCCCTTCCACTCCTATGTCCCAGGCTGCATAGTTTACAGTGCAGCATCTGAAGTAAAAGGAAGCTCCAGTCGTTCTGCTGAAGTTACTCACTCATGTCCTGTAGCAGAGTGCGCTTGGTCCCCGACTCCCTGCTCATCCATATGTGAAGGGCTAAGGCTGCTGGCGGGGGGGAACATGAGGAGTATGCCTTCTTGAGCCACCTCCATGTCAGTGGACACTGACAGATCTCGGAAGGCAGGGCAAAGTTCAAAGATAGGACTCGGAGAGTAGTGCCTGTGCAGCAGGAATGTGTGACAAGCCGCCTCTGGCTGGAGGAGATGGTGTCCAGCGCAGAGACATCAGATCAGTGTCACTGGCATCTGGGTGATTTGAAATCTCCCACCCACACCCCTTTCCAGGCACAGATTGGCCGCATAAGGGGTTGTGGGCAGGCACAGGGGATACATGGGGCGGACCTAACTTACCTCCTCTTCCCTCCTTGTACAGCGGCAATTCTCGGCAGGTCACCGGGCTGGGGATGTTGACACTGCTGCGGGCGTGTCGGCGGGCGGGTCAGTGGGCGGCGAAAGTACGGCGCCAGACTCGTTGGCAACACACTCCTGCTCCTGACACTTTGGCGCCCCCTCCCCTCTGGCGCCTCGGTGCAGTGCACCCCCTGCACCCCGTCTCGGAGCGGTCCTGAGAACCAGTTCCATTGGCAGCCATACATGCCCACTCCATGACACTACTACCACCATGCTTCACTGATGAGGTGGTATGCTTTGGATCATGAGCAGTTCCTTTCCTTCTCCATATTCTTCTCTTCTGATCACTCTGGTACAAGTTGATCTTGGTCTCACCTGTCCATAGGATGTTGTTCCAGAACTGTGAAGGCTTTTTTAGATGTTGTTTGGCAAACTCTAATCTGGCCTTCCTGTTTTTGAGGCTCACCAATGGTTTACATCTTGTGGTGAACCCTCTGTATTCACTCTGGTGAAGTCTTCTCTTGACATACACCTACCTCCTGGAGAGTGTTCTTAATCTGGCCAACTGTTGTGAAGGGTGTTTTCTTCACCAGGGAAAGAATTCTTTGGTCATCCACCACAGTTGTTTTCCGTGGTCTTCCTGGGTCTTTTGGTGTTGCTGAGCTCACCGGTGCGTTCTTTCTTTTTAAGGATGTTCGAAACAGTTGATTTGGCCACACCTAATGTTTTTGCTATCTCTCTGATGGCTTTGTTTTGTTTTTTCAGCCTAATGATGGCTTGCTTCACTGATAGTGACATCTCTTTGGATCTCATATTGAGAGTTGACAGCAACAGATTCCAAATGCAAATAGCACACTTGAAATGAACTCTGGACCTTTTATCTGCTCCTTGTAAATGGTATAATGAGGGAACAACACACACCTGGCCATGGAACAGCTGAGCAGCCAATTGTCCCATTACTTTTGGTCCCTTAAAAAGTGGGAGGCACATATACAAACTGTTGTAAATCTTACACCGTTCACCTGATTTGAATGTAAATACCCTCAAATTAAAGCTGAACATCTGCAGTTAAAGCACATCTTGTTCGTTTCATTTCAAATCCATTGTAGTGGTGTATAGAGCCAAAAAGATTAGAATTGTGTCGATGTTCCAATATTTATGGACCTGACTGTATATATAATTGCATTTTATAGTTGGCCCCCCTACTTTTGCCCCTGTCCCCCCGTGTGTCCCCCCCCTAAATATGAAAGCTGGAGACACCACTGCTTTTTTAAATCATTAATACATATTGTTCACCTTGTTTACTACACTATGGAGGTTGTTCTTTTCTTTCCCTTTTGGTTTTTATAGCAGACCTGTACCATGTGATAGCTGTGGCCAATCACAGCATCACAGTAGTAAGCAAGGTTTCCTGAATTAATTTGTTCATCACTGTAATAAGCAATCAGACAGTTCCAAAAAAAAATAAAAAAATCGGATTACCTCCCCAGAGCAGTAAAGTGTAGCAATGGTGACACAGTCACAGTATGTAAAAAAGAAAAAAAATGTAAAAACAAAAAATATATATTTAAAAAAATAGAAAATAACTATTATTATAATTTTTTTTAAACTAGTATCACCAGTCCGTGTCCCTGATCACCGCCACAGAAGTCATATGGCGATGCTGTACTCAGGTGACAGTATGTAAAAAGAATTATCACAATAAATGACAACTTCTAAAAACTCACCATGCCTGTTACTAAATACCTATTTTACAAAAAGGGTTTATTTGGAGGGTATTTGTACTATCCTGGCAGGGCCTCAAGAAATCAGAAGGGTGATCAGTACATCAGGATTGATCAATTTTCAAATATGCACTCTACTACCAAAAGTATTGGGATGTCTGCCTTTAACCACCTGCCTACCGGGCACAAAAACCCCCTTCCTGCCCAAGCAATTTTTCAGCTTTCAGCGCTGTCACACTTTGAATGACAATTGCACGGTCGTGCGACGTGGCTCCCAAATGAAATCTGCGTCCTTTTTTTCCCACAAATAGAGCTTTCTTTTGGTGGTATTTGATCACCTCTGCGGTTTTTATTTTTTGCGCTATAAGCAAAAGAAGAGCGTCCAGTTTGAAAAAAAAACACAATATTTTTAACTTTTTGCTATAATAAATATAATTTTTTTTTTTTTTAAATGTAAAATTTTCCTCAGTTTAGGCCGATTCGTATTCTTCTACATATTTTTGGTAAAAAAAAAAAAAATCGCAATAATCGTATATTGATTGGTTTGCGCAAAAGTTATAGCGTCTACAAAATAGGGGATAGATTAATAGTTTTTTTTTTTTACTAGTAATGGCGGCGATCTGCGATTTTTATTGTGACTGCGATATTGCGGCGGACACATCGGACACTTTTGACACATTTTTGGGACCATTCACAGTTATACAGCGATCCCTGCTATAAAAATGCATTGATTACTGTATAAATGTGACTGGCAGGGAAGGGGTTAACACTAGGGGGCGAGGCCCCTAGTTGTGTTTGAAGGCAGGACGTCATATGACGTCCTGTTAGAACGAGAGAGTCTTCTGCCCGCCGTCATTTGACGGTGGGCGGTAGACAAGAGGTTAAAAATTTTTTTATAAAAATTCCATAAAAATGCCATAAATCTTTCCCATAGTTTGTAGACACTATAACTTTTGCGCAAACCAATCAATATATGCTTATTGCAATTTTTTTTTTATTTTTACCAAAAATATGTAGAAGAATATATATCGACCTAAACTGATGAAGACATTTTTTTTTTTTTTTAAATGTGGGGATATTTATTATAGCAAAAATTAAAAAATATTGTTTTTTTGTTTATAGCGCAAAAAATAAGAAATCGCAGAGGTGATCAAATACCACCAAAAGAAAGCTCTATTTGTGTGAAAAAAAGGACGCAAATTTTGTTTGAGTACAGCGTTGCAATTGTCAGTTAAAGCAAAGCAGTGTGAAATTGTAAAAAAGTGCTCTGGCCAGGACTCAGGAGGGGGTAAAATCTTCCAGGGCTGAAGTGGTTAAAGGTATCCCGGTTCAATATTGAGTTGGCCCACCCTTTGCAGCTATAACAGCTTCAACTCTTCTGGGAAGGCTGTCCACAAGGTTTAGGAGTGTGTCTATGGGAATGTCTGACCATTCTTGTAGAAGCACATTTGTGAGGTCAGGCACTGATGTTGAACGAGAAGGCCTGGCTTGCAGTCTCCACTCTAATTCATCCCAAAGGTGTTCTATCGGGTTGAGGTCAGGACTCTGTGCAGGCCAGTCAAGTTCCTTCACCCCAAACTCGCTCATATTATTATTATTATTATAATTTTAAAATTTTCTTTATCTTTTATGGACCTTGCTTTGTACACTGGTGTGCAGTCATGTTGGAACAGGAAGGGGCCATCCCCAAACTGTTCCCACAAAGTTGGGAGCATGAAATTACACAAAATGTCTTGGAATGCTGACACCTTAAGAGTTTTCTTCACTGGAACTAAAGGGGCCAAACCCAACCCCTGAAAAACAACCCCACACCATAATCCCTCCCCTCCACTAAATGATTTGGACCAGTGCACAAAGCAAAGTCCATATGGACATGGATGAGCGAGTTTGGGGTGGAGGAACTTGACTGGCCTGCACAGGTTCCTGACCTCAACCCGATAGAACACCTTTGAGATGAATTAGAGCGGAGACTGCGAGCCAGGCCTTCTTGTCCAAAATCAGTGCCTAACCTCACAAATGCGCTTCTGGAAAATGGTCAAACACTCCCATAGACACACTCCTGAAGACAGAAAAGGGTCGGGACTTTATATGAAGCATGCGGGTTGAAAGCCAAACAGAGCTAGTAAATCAGATAATATAAATTTATGAAATATTATACAGTAAAATACATAAGACACCATGGTACATATTCCATCACCCAACATGGTTAGTTGGTTCATTAGCATTTGTTCGTAAATAAATTGAGTAAGACAGTAAAATCATGAGGTAGAACTGCATGGTAAATATTATTTGGCATCTGAAGCTCGACGCGTTTCACAGCTGTCATGCCGCTCATCAGGAGCTGATAGTTAATGGATGTCTATAATACAAGAACCTTGTATCAAATGATAGGTTAGGCTTGTTAGGGAAAAATTATATATAAGGGGGAGAGAAATATGCACTTAAATCAACAGCCCATACTTACAGGTCGGGTGATGGTATTGGCACGGCAGGGGGCATGTAGGCGGCCGGGGACACAGTCCGACATGGGAGCTGAGGCGGCATAACAGGTAGCGCAGAAAGGAGGCAGGCATCATTCTGTGAGCTGAACATGTGATCTTCACCAGGGTCAAGGGGCACATGCAGAAAGACTCCTGGGCCATCTGAAAATGAATGTGAAATGCAAAGAATTTGTGTGTTAAATTGCTGAAGGGTGATGGACCCTATGTACAGCAGTGGAAAGGTAAAAAGTGAATGTGAATTAGAAGGGGTGGTAATAAACCGAATAACTAAAATATGCGATAGTGTATCTATGTTGAAAGCAATAAAGTGCTCCAACCATAGGTGTGCGCAGCCTATTGCATTAGGGTGTGCACCCTTAAGCTCAAAAACACATGCGTGTGTATGTTTCTATATATATATGACCCCGGCACATTGTACTCCCTGCCGGCACAGTGAAAGAGAAGAGCATAAACACTTCTCTTATGGGAGAGTCAGTAAGAGGGAGATCTTTCCCATGTTCTTGCTGCTACACAGAGTGATAACACTAATGTGCTTGACGTGATTAGGGTGTGCCCGGGCACAACCGGCACACCCTGTGCGCACGCCTATGGCTCCAATGTTAAGAACGCTATCAATGAAAAGTGAGAAAATTGAAAAAATGAAAAAGGGTAAAAGTGTGATGGCGAGCTTGTTGAGGGCAATGAGGATGCTCCAACATAAAAGCACCGTCGTGGGGGGATTGAAAAAAGGGGGGGGGGAAGAAAAGAAGAGAAAGGGAGGGCGCAGCCTAAGGTGTATGATAGTGAAGCTATGTTGGAGACATGGAAATACTCCAACATTGTGAACGCTATCAATGATATGTGATAGTGAAGCTGTGTTGCAAACAATAAAAATGCTCCAACATAGGGAACACTGTCATAGTGAATAGAGGGGACTGTGTGCCAACAAAAATGTGCATAAAGAAATGTAAGAAAGGGGAAGGAAGGAAAAGAGTGTGCGATTAGGGGCAATGAATTTACCTGAATGGAAGGAGTTGAAGGTGCATTTTGCCCAATTTAAGATGTTCCTGGTTCCTCAACCCCTGACTATGTGTGTTGCTGCCTGTGCCAGAAAGGAAATGCTTGCCTCGCCGCGAACACCCTGTAGCCGCCAGCGTCACGCTGGCGAGTATGAGGGAGGAGAGACGCCATCTCCCAGGCAGCAGATGGCCGGCGAGTGGCGCCAAAAGACTCACTCCCTCATATTAACCGCCAGATGTAAAACACGGCGCTCATGTGATGACGTCGACCAGGGTGGACGTCAGACATGACGTGCCGGATGCGTGGCGCCGATGCGCAGCTGGGCGACCGCCCCATCCCCCAGGGGGAGGGGAGAAGGGGGAAGACCCCTGATGTGCATCGCAGCTCCCAATGTCAGAAAAGGCCCCAACTCACACTACCAAGCCCACCACGCCATGCCCCGAACAACACCAGACCCTGGGGCTGTGAATTGGGGTGTCTAAATGGATCATAATTTGCTTGAGAAATATCAAGACAAGGAACATTTTCTTAACTTGGCCTACAGTATGGTAGGCAAAGAAAACTATTTCTGACACTGGGGTGTTGTGTCCGAATGCTCAAAGAAACCCAATATTGACAATATAGTGTATGTAATGGCAAGAGGTGATGGGGTTTGCTGGAGGGTCTATTGACGTGAGGGGTCTATTGTTGCTGGTGAATTATCTAATGTTGATGGTGGTTTATCTATTGTTTTTGGTGGGGGGGGGGGGGGAATTGGCGACAAACTTTGGCACTTATAAATCTCCATTGGCGACGTTTAAAAATTTCTACAAGTTACCAGCTTTGAGATACAGAAGAGGTCTAGTGCTAGAATTATTGCTCTCACTCTAACGATCGTGGCGATACCTCACATGTGTGGTGCCATAACAACGGTATTTAGCATCAAAGTACCGACGCATAACGACGGTGACTGGCTCTTAAGTCGTTAAGCTTATATTACATTTTTTGGTATCCAGGGAGAGTTAAAGTGTTACTAAACCCAGGACCCTGCATTCACTATATCTGGTCTCCCACAGTACACAGAACATGGAAAATTATTTTAGTAAATATAAACTGCTAAATACCTTTTCTCATCAGCAGTATACAGCAGTCTTGTGACTTTTATCATTGTCTGGTTAAAGCTTATAGGAGGAATTTTCATTCTCCCATGACTGTCCTTTCAGGATGCAGGACCCCTGACCCCTGACCCTCTGTCTGGCTGATTGGCCTTGTGCTGATCACATGCTCCCTCCCAAAAAAAAAAAAAAAAACTTTCTCGCAATATACACCAAACTGAGCATGTGCAGCTTGTCCCCAAGCCTCTGTTCTATCAGCAGATGGTTTGGGGACAGTGGAAGAAGGGGCGGATCAGAGAAGACAGGATCAAAACAGCCTTTTTACACAATGCATAGGATAAACACCTTAGATTCCACAGTGAGTATAACAAGCGTGCTTTACTGCATATACAGACTGATTTTACTGTTGTAGGTTCAGTAACACTTTAGGCTCCCTGACACCTTTTATCTTTCGGGGCCACTGTTGGTGAGCGGGGAAAAAAATCATACAATCTCGTATACCCAATCCTATACCCACAGTTGATCCGGAGGAAGGCAAAAAAGACACATCCAGTTCAACCAATAAAATAAAAAAAATTATAATTTACAACTCTTCTGTCTATACACAATCCTATACCTACAGTTGATCCAGAAGAAGGTAAAAAAAAAAAAAAAAAAAACAGCAGGGCATGATCCAATTTGCTCCAGCAGTAGAAAAATTTCCTTCCTGATCCACCAAAAGGCAATCGGATTTTCCCTGGATCAACATACCTATAAATGTCAGTACCCAGTTATATTCTGTACATTTAAGAAAGAATCCAGGGCTTTCTTAAAGCAATCTACTGAGCTGGACAGAACCACCTCTGGAGGGCGTCTATTCCACATTTTTACAACTCTTAAGCCTCGTACACACGGCCGAGAATCTCGTCAGGAAAAAACACGTTGTTTTTCCTGACGAGATTCTTGACAAGAATCTTGTCCCGGCCGAGTGTACACACACTCGATTCAAAAGAACCACCGTTCTTTTGAATGGAACGAACGCGGTGACGTCATCGACTACGACGATCGCGCGCTCGTCACATTCGATGCCGCCACCGCCATCTTGCTACACCCTACTTATGCCTAGGAAGCTACCGAGCATGCGTCAAAGTCATTTCAAGCATGCGTGGGTTTCCACGGTGACAGGTAAGCGTACACACTCTCGGGTTTATCCCCGGGAAACAGACCGACGAGAATCTCAACGAGAAAATAGAGAGCAGGTTCTATATTTTTCTCGTCGAGATTCTGGCCAGTTTTCTTGACGAGAAACCTGAAAGCCTCGTACACACGGCCGGTTTTCTCAGCAAGAAGACTGCCGGGAATCTCGACGAGAAAAATAGAGAACCTGCTCTCTATTTTCTCGTTGGGATTCTCGTCGGCCTGTTTCCCGACAAGAAAACTGTGTGTGTGTATGCAGCAACAAGCTTACCTGCCCTCCGGTAAGCCCGCGCATGCTCGAAATGACTTTGACGCATGCGCGGTAGCTTCCTAGGCATAGGTAGGGTGTAGCAAGATGGCGGCAACGGCATTGAATGTGACGAGCGCATGCTCGTTGTAGTCAATGACGTCACCGCGTTCGTTCCATTCAAAAGAATGGCGGTTCTTTGGAATGGAGTGTGTGTACACTCGGCCGGCACAATATTCTTGTCAAGAATCTCGTCAGGAAAAACTACGGGTTTTTTCCTGACGAGAATCTCGGCCGTGTGTACTAGGCTTTACTGTGAAGAAACCTTTCCGTATTTGGAGATTAAATCTTTTTTCCTCTATACGTAAAGAGTGCCCCCTTGTCCTCTGTGATGACCTTAAAACTAATAACTCAACACCAAGTTCACTATATGGACCCCTTATATATTTGTACATGTTGATCATATCCCCCCTTAATCTCCTCTTCTCAAGACAATAAATTCAATTCCTCTAATCTTTCCTCATAGCTGAGCTCCTCCATGCCTCTTATCAGTTTGGTTGCCCTTCTCTGCACTTTCTCCAGTTCCCCGATATCCTTTTTGAGAACTGGGGCCCAAATTTGAACTGCATATTCCAGATGAGGTCTTACTAATGATTTGTACAGGGGCAAAATTATATCGCTCTCGCTGGAGTCCATATCTCTCTTAACCTGTTGCCGACCGGGCCATTATCAAAAAACGGCTGCAGAACGGTCGGATAACTCTGGGAGGGCGTACTACAACATCCTCCCAGAATCGCACTCCCGCGAGCCCCCCTTAAGCGCGCACATGGGAATATCCGTAACCGCCGGATCACGGTAAAGGGCCGATGACAGCGGCCCTTTACCATGTGATCGCTCTGTAAAATGATGGAGCAGTCAGTTGTAAACATGCCGGCACATGCCCGGTTCCCCTCTCCATACCCGGTACAGTGTGAGAGGAGAGGGGAGAGTTTGGGTGCAGCAGCGCTTTGGGCTGGATCTGTAGTACCCACAGTGCTGCTCTGTGCCAATTCCTGCCTCATCCATCCATACTCAGCCATGCCATCCATACTCAGCCTTGCCATCCATACTCAGCCTTGCCATCCATACTCAGCCTTGCCATCCATACTCAGCCTTGCCATCCATACTCAGCCTTGCCATCCATACTCAGCCTTGCCATCCATACTCAGCCTTGCCATCCATACTCAGCCTTGCCATCCATACTCAGCCTTGCCATCCATACTCAGCCTTGCCATCCATACTCAGCCTTGCCATCCATACTCAGCCATGCCATCCATACTCAGCCATGCCATCCATACTCAGCCATGCCATCCATACTCAGCCATGCCATCCATACTCAGCCATACTCAGCCTAGTCATCCATACTCAGCCATCCCATCCATACTCAGCCATACTCAGCCATGCCTTCCAACCTCAGCCATGCCATCCATACTCAGCCATGCTATCCATACTCAGCCATGCTATCCATACTCAGCCATGCCATCCATACTCAGCCATGCCATCCATACTCAGCCATGCCATCCATACTCAGCCATGCCATCCATACTCAGCCATACTCAGCCATGCATTTAAAAAAAAACTGCAGGGATGTGGGGAATCCCCTCTTAATAGCCCCAGCAGGTGTGCAGATTTAGGAGGTCAGAGCAGCTTGGCATTGCATACTATTATTAAGCTTATGATCTACCAAAACCCCCAGATCCTTCTCCCCCAAGTGTATAACTTTAAATTTATCAAAATTAAACCTCATTTGCCACATAGATGCCCAAATAAACAGTGCATTGAGGTTGGCTTCTAAGTTGGAGACATTATGGTGGTATTTGTACTGTATGTACAGTATACACGTTTTGTGTATTATAGGTTATATTTAAGTAGAGTTTAAGCTGTGTGATTATGGGCTCTGGCATGGTAAATATATTGTGTGTATGTACAGTACATCATAGTGGTGTTTTTTTTTTTCTGTATGTACAATATACATGTTTTTTGTATTATAGATCCTAGCAAAGTGGTATTTGTACTGTTTGTGTACAGGCCTTAATATATTATGGTCTGTAGTAATTTTATATAGTGGTGTCTGTGTATACATAATGGTTTGAATATGCTGTTTATAAAGTGATTTATATATCTAATATGGTATACTACTATAGTTTGTACTGGTTGTATATTGATCATCATAGTGTAGGAATGCATGTACTGTATGAATACAGATTATGGTATAGTAGGGATGAGCTTTGAGTTCGAGTCAAAAACTCATGTTCGACTCGAACATTGCCTGTTCGCCCGTTCGCCAAACAGCAAACAATTTGGGGTGTTCGCAGCAAATTCGAAAAGCCGCAGAACACCCTGTAAAAGTCTATGGGAGAAATCTAATGTGCTAATTTTAAAGGCTTATATGCAAGTTATTGTCCTAAAAAGCGTTTGGGGACCCGGGTCCTGCCCCAGGGGACATGTATCACTGCAAAAAAAAGTTTTAAAAATGGCTGTTTTTTCGGGAGCAGTGATTTTAAAAATGCTTAAAGTGAAACAATAAAAGTGAAATATTCCTTTAAATTTCGGACCTGGGGGGTGTCTAGAGTATGGCTGTAAAGCAGCGATTGTTTCCCGTGCTTAGAACTGTCCCTGCACAAAGTGTCATTTCTGAAGGAAAAAAAAGTCATTTAAAAGCACTCGCGGCTATAATGAATTGTCGGCTCGCGGCAATACAAAGAAAAGTCATTGATAAAAAATAAATAAAAATGCGTGGGGGTCCCCCCAAATTCAATTACCAGGCCCTTCAGGTCTGGTATGGATATTAAGGGGAACCCTGCGTCAAATAAAAAAAATGACGTGGGGTTCCCCCCAAATATCCATAGTAGACCCTTCAGGTCTGGTATGGATTTTAAGGGGAACTCCACCCCAATTTTTTTTTTTTTAAATGGCGTGGAGTTCCCCCCAAAAATCCATACCAGACCCTTTATCCGAGCACGCAACCTGGCAGGGCGCAGGAAAAGAGGGGGGGACGAGAGAGCAGCCCCCCCTCCTTAACCGTACCAGGCCACATGCCCTCAACATGAGGAGGATGCTTTGGGGGTCTGTGACCCCTCAAAGCACCATGTCCCCATGTTGATGGGGACAATGGCCTCATCCCCACAACCCTTGCATGGTGGTTGTGGGGATCTGCGGGCAGAGGGCTTATCGGAATCTGGAAGACCCCTTTCACAAAGGGGACCCCCAGATCCCGGCCCCCTCCTATGTGAATTGGTAAGGGGTACATTGTACCCCTACCATTTCACAAAGAAAGTGTAAAAAAAAAAAAAAAAAAAACACCCAGAGACCATTGGGAAAAGTCCTTTATTAAAAATAAAAAATAAATAAAAAAAGATTCCAGTGGCGGTAATCCATTCTCGGTATCCTGCGATGGGTGGTCTCCTCTCCGGGGTCCAGCGATGGATGATCTCTCCTCTCCGGGGTCCAGGCTCCAACGATGATGTCCAGCGCAGCACTCTTCACCGGAGCAGAGACACCCCGGGAATGACACCGCCAAAGCCAGTGACAGCTCTTAAATAGCTGAGGGCGGGGCCACCCGTCACGTGACCCCGTCCCCCTCTGATGTAACGCAGGTTTCCGTTGCATCAGAGGGGGGCAGGGTCACCCGCACGTCACTGGGGAAGCCCGGGTTTCCCCTTGCATCAGAGGGGGATGGGGTCACGTGACGGGTGGCCCCGCCCTCAGCTATTTAAGAGCTGTCACTGGCTTCGGCATTGTCATTGCCGGGGTGTCTCTGCTCCGGTGAAGAGTGCTGCGCTGGACATCATCGTTGGAGCCTGGACCCCGGAGAGGAGAGATCATCTATCGCTGGACCCCGGAGAGGAGACCACCCATTGCAGGATACCGAGAGTAGATTACCGCCGCTGAAATCTTTTTTTATTTTATTTTTTTATTTTTAATAAAGGGCTTTTCCCAACTGTGTCTGTATGTTTTTTTTACATTTTTTTTGCACTTTCTTTGTAAAATGGTAGGGGTACAATGTACCCCTTACCAATTCACATAGGGGGGCGGGATCTGGGGATCCCCTTTGTTAAAGGGGTCTTCCAGATTCCGATAAGCCCCCAGACCCCCACAACCACCGGGCAAGGGTTGTGGGGATGAGGCCTTTGTCCCCATCAACATGGGGACATGGTGCTTTGAGGGGTCACAGACCCCCAAAGCATCCTCCCCATGTTGAGGGCATGTGGCCTGGTATGGTTCAGGAGGGGGGGCGCTCTCTCGTCCCCCCTCTTTTCCTGCGGCCTGCCAGGTTGCGTGCTCGGATAAAAGGGTCTGGTATGGATTTTTGGGGGGAACTCCACGCCATTTTTTTTTATTTGGGGTGGAGTTCCCCTTAAAATCCATACCAGACCTGAAGGGTCTGGTATGGATATTTGGGGGGAACCCCACATCATTTTTTTTTATTTGACGCAGTGTTCCCCTTAATATCTATACCAGACCTGAAGGGCCTGGTAATTAAATTTGGGGGGACCCCCACGCCTTTTTTTTTTTTATCAATGACTTTCTCTGTATTGCTGGGTGCCGACAATTCATTATAGCCGCGAGTGCTTTTAAATTACTTTTTTTCCTTCAGAAATTACACTTTGTGCAGGGACAGTTCTAAGCACGGGAAACAATCGCTGCTTTACAGGCATACTCTAGACAGCCCCCAGGTACGAAATTTAAAGGAATATTTCACTTTTATTGTTCCACTTTAAGGCCTCATGTCCACGGACATTTTTAAAAACGAGCTGTAAAGCTAGATTAGACGCCTGGAAAAAGCGACATTAAAAACGCGATTTTTACCGCGTTTTTCATGAGCGTTTTTGCGTATGTTTGCGCGTTAGGTAGCGTTTGCAAAGGACTCTTGGGAAATCTAATGTCCAGACAGGAATTTCCTGTGTTTACAGAGGTTACACTGTCCAATCATCTTTTTGCAGATTAAAAAATGCCGGAGCTCAAAAACGCAGCTGCAGCCTTTTTGAGTGTTTTTGGGCGTTTTAGCGGTTTTAAGCGGTTTTTTAATGATTCGCGCTTTTCCAGCTCTAACGCCGACGCCACGGAACGCCCTGGTCGTGTTTTTTTTTACAGCTTAAAAACACCTATGCCATTTGCAGCTCAAAAACGCCTAGGTGGGCATGAAGCCATAGACTAACATGGATAGGTGTTTTTAAGCTGTAAAAAACGCTCAAAAAAGCAGCTGTAAAAACGTCCGTGGGCATGAAGCCTTAGCATTATTAAAATCACTGCTCCCGAAAAACGGCAGTTTTTAAAACTTTTTTTGCATTGATACATGTCCCCTGGGGCAGGACTTGTGTCCCCAAACCCTTTTTAGGACAATAACTTGCATATTAGCCTTGATAATTAGCACTTTTGATTTTGAACGTTCGCGTCCATTGTATTTAATAGGGTTCTAAAGTTCGCGCATCCCTATGGTATAGTAACATGTGATTTTAATTCTGTATATACTGTGGCATATAGCAGACTTTTTCAACCAGGGTACCCAGGCACCCTGGGGTGCATTCAGGTTTCCCCAGGAGTGCCTTGACAAAATGCCTAAAAAATACTCAAAAATTGTATACAAGCCAGTGGGTGGATGAAGCCTGCCTTTTAGTTACACAAAGCCACAGGTTTCCATTGTACACCACTGCAACCTTCCAGCCGCCGACATCCTAACAACCAATGACATCATCAGTAGTGTTGAGCGAACCCGAACTGTAAAGTTTGGGTCCGTACCGAACTTTAGCTTTTTCCCGAACCCGAACTTTGCCCAAAAGTCCGGGTTCGGGTTCGGCAACCTAATTTCGCATTTAGAAATGCTTCAGGGGCCAGCCAATCACCTTTTGATTAGCTGGTGTGCCCTTAGAAGCCATCATAGCCATGCCTACTAATGGCTGTGATTGGTCAGTGCAACATGTGACCCAGCTTCTATATAAGCTAGAGGCACACAGCACACATGTCACTCTGCTTCAGAATAGATAGGGAGAGGATCTAGTCTGCTGCTGCTGCTTTTAGGGAGAGATATAAAAATAGATGAGGTAGTCCTGATTCTACACTCTGAGGGAAAAGATAGAGAGATAGTGTAGTGTAGGGCCAGGTTCCTGTGTTGGTGCTTTCAGGGAGAGAGAATATTATATAGGAGTCCAGATTCAGAGATTAAAATCAGCGATCTGCATAGGTTTACCTGTTTGTGTTGCAGTGCAGTCTTTTTACACTGCCATGAGCCCAGTGTCAGAGAAAATCTAACTTTTAGGGGAAAAAAAAAAAGTCACTTTATTGTGCTCTTTTCCAAAAGACCCATAGGGCAAAAAAAAAAAAAAGCATTTTATTTTGCTCGTGCAAAAAAAGACCCATTTAGGGCAAAAAAATAAAATAAAAAAATTGCACTTTAATGTACACTTGCAAAAAGAGCCGTTTAGGGGCACAAAAAATAGTTTGCAGTGTGTTATACATATTTGGAGGTGTGTGAAATAAACAATTTCTATATAGTATTCTCCTACTGTGCTATACTAAAAAAAAAAACATTTTTTTTGAATAGCATTTTCTGCAGTTCTGTAGCTGTGCGATTCAGCAGTTACGTACTGTGGGTGTGTTCTGCTCTTCCAAAAACACCCATTTAGGGCAAGATCCTAAATTTGGAAAATATGAGGAGAAGGTCAAAGGGACGTGGTGGCCCCGGTCGTGGTGCTGCTGGTGGAGCTCCTGTTGCAGGGAGAGGACGTGGTGGATCTGTGCCAGATACACGCACAAGTGAAACACCTTCCTCAGGTGCGAGTAGGCGACCGAGCCTGCGGCGGTATTTTGTCGCGCCTAATGAGGCTCTACGAATGTTTAGGCCAGGACAAGTACAGGCGATAGTAGATTGGGTTGCTGACAGTGCCTCGGGTTCCTTCACATTGTCTCCCACCCACTCTTCTGATGAAAGAACAGAGTTGGCACCTGAAACCCATGTCCATCAGTCTTTCACCTCACCCCCTTGCAAATCAGCCAAGCAGTCAGAGCCCCAAATCATGCAGCAGTCTCTTCTGCTTTTCGATGACTCTGTTAGCAGGGTTTCCCAGGGCCATCCACCTAGCCCTGCCCCAGAAGTGGAAGAGATTGAGTGCACCGATGCCCAACCACTTATGTTTCATGATGAGTACATGGGAGGACCATTGCAGTACATCTCGGATGATGACGAAACATAGGTGCCAACTGCTGCTGCTTTCGCAATTGTGCAGACAGACAAGGAGGGCAGGGGTGAAGACTGGGTGGAAGATGATGTGGAGGACGATGAGGTCCTCGACCCCACATGGAATGAACGTTATGCAGGTGACCAGTGTAGTTTGGAGGAAGAGGCGGTGGTCGCACAGAGCCACCAGCACAGCAGAAGAGGGAGCAGGGTGCAAAAGCGGAGCGTCTGTCAGCTAGACAGTATGTCTGCTACTGCCCAACGCAGCAAGGGACCGAGCACACCAAAGCCAGGTCCAAGGAGTTCCCCAGCGTGGCAGTTCTTCACACAATGTGCTGATGACAAGACACGAGTGGCTTGCAGGCTGTGCAATCAGAGGCTGAAGCGAGGCATAAACGTTCTCAACCTGAGCACAACCTGCATGACCAGGCATCTAAGTGCAAAGCACGAGCTGCAGTGGAGTAGACACCTCAAAAACCAAGAAAGGTCTCTGGCTCCTCCTGCTTCCTCTTCTGCTGCAGTCTCGGCCTCTTCATCCACCTCTGTAGTGACAGTGGCACCTGCCACCCCGCAAACAGAGGATCTGCCAGCAACACTACCACCTGGGTCACCAACCATCTCCACAATGTCCCATGGAAGCGTTCAGCTCTCTATCTCCCAAACATTGGAGCGGAAGAGGAAGTACCCCCCTAGCCACCCACGATCCCTGGCCCTGAATGCCTGCATTTCAAAACTCATGGCCTTTGAAATGCTGTCATTCCGTCTGGTGGAGACGCAGAGTTTTAAAAGCCTGATGGCATTGGCTGTCCCACAGTACGTCGTGCCCAGCCGCCACTATTTTTCCAGGCGAGCCATCCCTTCCCTGCACAACCAAGTGGGGGACAAAATCAGGTGTGCACTGCGCAACGCCATCTGTGGCAAGGTCCACCTAACTACGGATGCGTGGACCAGTAAGCACGGTCAGGGACGTTATATCTCCCTAACAGCACACTGGGTAAATGCAGTGGCGGCTGGGCCTGAGGCAGATAGCAGTTTGGCGCATGTCTGTAAGGTACCTGTGATAGGTAGTGTCCGAAGTGGAACTTGTGTGCTGAGGATTCAGGCGAAAACATAGTCAGGCAGATTAGGTTGGCAACAGATCAGGCAAAATGGTACACAATCGAAATCCAGAGAGTGGTCAGGCAGGCAAAGGTCATACACGAGCTGGCAGTGAAGTACAAAATCAGCAGGCTGGAGAGTAGTCAGGAATTCAGGCAGAAGTTCAACACGAAAATCAGGATCAAAAAGCAGTCACAACACCCAGGGAGCTATGCCACACAAACGGGCGCTGAGAGATAGCATCACTTCCTTTTTAAGGGCTGCTTTGATTGAAAATTGTCCACAGCTGGCAGAAGGTGGGGCTAGTGAGTCCAAGGTAATGTTTAACACTGAGAGGACATTTCCAAAAGTCCAGATCTGCTCAGTAGCGCAACAGGTAAGGCTGCAGCTTTGGGACCAGGAAGATCCCGGTTCAAATACACCCAGGTACATGACAATGTCCTTCCACCACCGAGGATTGCAGGGCGCTTCAGTTTGCCTCCTGTTGCTAACTCCTCCTACTCCGCTTCCTCATCCTCTACCGCCTCCTCATCCGGTCAGCGTAACACCTTCACCACCAACTTCAGCACAGCCAGGGGTAAACGACAGCAGGCAGTTTTAAAACTTTCCTGTTTGGGGGAAAAACCCCACACCGCGCAGGAGTTGTGGAGGGACATGGAACAACAGACCAATGAGTGGTTGCTGTCAGTGAGCCTCAAGCCCGGCCTGGTGGTGTGCGATAATGGGCGAAATCTCGTAGCACCTCTGGGCCTAGCCGGTTTGACGCACATCCCTTGCCTGGCGCATGTGCTGAACTTGGTGGTCCAGAGGTTCCTTAAAAATTACCCCAATATGCCAGAGCTGCTGCAGAAAGTGCGGGCTGTGTGTGCGCACTTTCGGCGTTCTCACCCTGCTGCTGCTCGCCTGTCAGCGCTGCAGCGTAACTTCGGCCTTCCCGCTCACCGCCTCATATGTGACGTGCCCACAAGGTGGAACTCCACTTTGCACATGCTGGCCAGACTGTGCGAGCAGCAGCAGGCGATAGTGGAGTTTCAGCTGCAGCAATCACGCGTGAGTCGCTCTGCGGAGTAGCACCACTTCACCACCAATAACTGGGCCTCCATGCGAGACCTGTGTGCCTTGTTGCGCTGTTTCGAGTACTCCACCAACATGTCCAGTGCCAATGACGCCGTTCTTAGCGTTACTATCCCAGTTCTATGCCTCCTTGAAAAAACGCTTCGGGCGATGATGGAAGAGGATGTGGCACAGGAGGATGAGGAGGAGGAGGAAGCGGGATCATTTCAAAGGCTTTCAGGGCAGTCTTTCACAAGTGGCAATGAGGGTGGGTTCCTGCACCAACAAACGCCAGGTACACAATTGTCCGGCAGAAAGGGCACAGTTCTGGAGGATGACGAGGTGGAGGAGGAGATGGAGGAGGAGGAGGAGCCATTTTCACAGCAGGGTGGCACCCAGACCAGCTCGTGGCCATCACTGGTGCGTGGCTGGGGGGATACAGAGGACACAGACGATACACCTCCCACAGAGGACAGCTTTTCTTTGCCTCTGGGCAGCCTGGCACACATGAGCGATTACATGCTGCAGTGTTTCCGCAATGACCGCCGAGTTGCCCACATTTTAACTGGTGCTGATTACTGGGTGGCCACCCTGCTGGATCCCCGTTACAAGGACAACGTACCGTCCTTAATTCCCTCACTGGAGTAGGATCGTAAGATGCGCGAGTACAAGCGCACGCTGGTAGACGCGCTGCTGGTGGCATTCCCACCTGACAGCGGGCGTACCGTGGATGCACAAGGCGAAGGCAGAGGAGGAGAAGGAAGAGGTCGCCAATGCACCGGGGCACCGGCAGCACCTCAGAAGGCAGGGTTAGCATGGCTGAAATGTGGAAAAGCTTTGTCAGCACGCCACAACAACCAGCACCACCAGCTGAGATGGAACGTCTTAGCAGGAGGCAGCATTTCACCAACATGGTTGAGCAGTATGTGTCCACAGGCCTACACGTACTGGATGACGGGTCTGCCCCCTTTAACTTCTGGGTCTCCAAATTGGGCACATGGCCTGAGCTTGCCCTTTATGCCTTGGAGGTGCTGGCCTTCCCTGCAGCCAGTGTATTATCTGAACGTGTATTTAGCACGGCAGGGGGCGTTATCACAGACAAGCGCAGCCGCCTGTCCAGAGCCAATGTGGACAAGCTCACGTTCATTAAAATGAACCAGGCATGGATCCCACAGGACTTGTCCGTAACTTGTGCAAAATAGACATGTATACCCGTGTTGTGACAAAAACTGTCCGGCCATCGGATTGTGTCCGGCCCATACTGCGAAGGCGCAGCGCTTGCGCAGTACAGAGGACAAGGAGATTCACAAAATCTCCAAAGATGAACGGCGCCTGCGCCGTGAGTGCAGGTTCAAGCCCCACCATCCAAGTGGACATACGGTAGCACATAGTAACAGGGCCCCTCACGGGCTCGGTTCGATCGCCACGCTTCGGGCACGGCCTCACTTGGCTCGGCTTGAACCACGGATGGTGTGGCCTTCACCTGAACTCACCACGCAGGCGCCGTTCGTCTTGGGAGATTTTCGAAATCCCCTTGTCCTACATACTGAGCAAGCGCAGTGTCATGGATATGCATTAATGTCTGTCTGCCATCTTACCTTCCTCCTCATGTGTTCATCTAGAGACCAGACCTCCTTCACCTGGCTTCCTTTATAATCTCCTCCCAGCCTGACTCCACCCCAGGCCCTATCACTGAACACTATATTAACCTGTGCACTGCAAGCCTGCTTTGCTGATCAACGTGTTTGTTAGGCATTGTGTGTTTGGGTTCCTGCCTGCCGTGTGCTACGTCTGTCTCTCTGTTACGTTATTGGCTTGTCCCCGACCATCCCTGTCTGCTCATGACCCTTGACCTTCGGCTCGTTCTTCGTTATCCTTGTCTGCTTGTGGCCCCTGACCTTCGGCTTGTTATTCGGTTCTCTCTATCGTGTGCTGCTGCTTCCCCTTATCCTACGGGGCGTGAGCTAGGAAACTCCAGGGGCCGCGACCTGGTCCCAGCCTGCAGCGTAACATCCTCACCACTAGAGGCCCTGGAGAAGACCAGCTGGGTCTTAGACTCCGCGCCCTGGGGAATCTTGGCTCTCGCTTCCGTTGGGATCCCGGTTGTGCTCCTCTGGTCCCGCTTGCCACAACCACCCAGTTTCCTATCCACAGAAGCCAGCCATAGGGTTCACTACCTCGCGGTGCACTCCTGTCCCCCTACGGTGTGCATCTGTCACCTGGCCACAGGTGACCCTGACAGTTTGATCAGCCATGAACCCGGCTGACATCCCGCTTCCCGCGGATGATCCATTGCAGGGCATAGTTCGCAGACTTGAGACCCAGGAATCAAATCAGACCCAGGTGATGCGATTCCTCCAGGATCTGGCTTCTCGATTCGAGCAGCTTCAGGTCTCCTTGGGAACCCCGAATCCGCAACCCCAAGTACAACCAGCGGCTGTACCTATCGCACCAGTCGCAGCCTCACACTCACTAAGATTGCCAGCTCCGTTCCGTTTCTCTGGGGACTCCAAGGCCTGCAGGGGGTTTCTCAGCCAATGCACTATTCATTTTGAGCTTCAGCCTCAAAGCTTCCTATCTGACCGGGCTAAGGTAGCCTATATCATTTCCCTCCTCTCCGGTGAAGCTTTGGCCTGGGCTGCCCCCCTGTGGGAGAGGAACGATCCGGTGGTTTCCAGTCTGTCCGAATTCTTGAAGCTCTTTCGTAATATCTTTGAAGAGCCGGCTCGGGCTTCTTCAGCGGCTAGTGCTGTCTTACGTCTTCGCCAAGAATCTAGTTCAGTGGGGCAATATGCTCTTCAGTTCCGTATCCACACAGCTGAATTGAGCTGGAATAATGAGGCCCTGGTCGCTACCTTTTTACATGGCCTCTCTGACCGAGTGAAAGACGAATTAGCGGGAAGAGCCATTCCCGTCGGTCTGGACGATGTAATTTCATTATGCAACCAGATCGACATTCGTTTTCAAGAGAGGTCCTTAGAAAAAAGACGCCAGCACTCTCTGGGTCCTAGCCAGTCTGAGCTCCCCTCCCTTCATTCCGTGGAGCATCCTCTACCTGCTGAAGAACCTATGCAGCTGGGCCGGACCAGACTAACCCCCGAAGAACGTGCTAGGCGCAGAACTCTGGGCTTGTGCCTCTATTGTGGGGGCAAGGGTCATTTTCGTGACTCCTGCTCGCTTCGTCCGGGAAACGCTCGGGTCTAATACATTTGGAAGGTGGAGTATTGGACCCAGAAACATCACCTTCTCGCCTGCTCTTGCCGGTGTCCCTTCATGTAGGCACTTCTCCTCAGTCAACCCTTGCATACCTGGATTCCGGGGCTGCCGGCAATTTCATGGATTGGAGAACTGCTTCTTCTATGAAGCTTACCCTTTCACCTCTCACTACCCCATTGGTAGTCTCGGCAATTGATGGCACTGTTCTCCCAGGGGGCCCTATTCGCTTCCAGACGCTACCCATTAGGATGTCGGTAGGGATTCTCCACCAGGAGTGGATATCCTTTCTTATTCTACCCAAGGCCTCTACCCCAGTTGTATTGGGCCTCCCTTGGCTACAGCTCCACTCTCCACATGTGGACTGGGTCTCTGGGCAGATCCTGGCCTGGGGTTCCTCATGTTTCTCGTCGTGTCTTCTCAAGGTGACCCCCAAGGAGAGTCTTCCGGTTGCTGCCACTTCTGTTTCTTCTGATCTTCCCGCCGCATACAGCGATTACCGGGATGTGTTCTGTAAAAAATCAGCTGAGGTGCTTCCTCCCCACAGGTCTTTTGACTGTGCTATTGATCTTGTCCCCGGAGCAACTCTACCCAGGGGTCGTACCTACCCTCTGTCCATCCCAGAGACCCAGGCCATGTCGGAGTATGTAGCAGAGAATCTGGAGAGAGGGTTCATCCGGAAATCCTCATCGCCTGCAGGGGCAGGGTTCTTTTTTGTTGCCAAAAAGGATGGTACCTTAAGACCCTGCATCGATTATCGGGGTTTAAATGCGGTTACTATTAAAAATCGATACCCCTTACCCTTAATATCTGAGCTATTCGATAGGTTGAAGGGTGCCTCCATTTTCACCAAGTTGGATCTCAGAGGCGCGTACAATCTCATTCGAATACGGGAGGGTGACGAATGGAAGACTGCATTTAACACTAGAGACGGGCATTACGAATATCTGGTGATGCCTTTTGGTCTGTGTAATGCTCCAGCCGTGTTTCAAAACTTTGTCAATGAAATCTTCAGAGATCTGCTGTACCAGTTTGTTGTCATCTATCTGGATGACATTCTGATCTTTTCTGAAAATCTGCTCGTCCACAGAAACCATGTCCGCACTGTACTTCAACGTCTTAGAGAGAACAATCTCTATGCCAAGCTGGAGAAATGTTCCTTTGAATGTTCTGAGGTCCTGTTTTTGGGGTGCTTTGTCTCATGTTCGGGGCTTCGTATGGACCCTGGGAAGGTCTTGGCTATCACCAACTGGCCTCTTCCTGCTAGCCTCAAGGCCACACAGCGCTTTCTTGGCTTCACTAATTATTATAGGCAGTTCATAAGGAATTACTCTTCCATTGCCGCGCCTATTATCGCTTTGACCAAGAAGGGTGTGAATGCCAGAGACTGGCCTCCCGAAGCTGTCTCTGCATTTCACAACCTGAAACAGGCCTTTGTTTCTGGCCCCCTCTTGAGGAGACCAAATCCTGGGAATGCATTTTTTATTGAAGTGGACGCTTCCTCAATGGGGGTGGGAGCTGTGCTTCTTCAAATCTTTGAGAAGAGACGCCAACCATGTGCGTTCTTCTCCAAAAAATTTTCTCAGGCAGAGAGGAATTATGCCATCGGTGATCGGGAACTTCTCGCAATTAAATTGGCGTTAGAGGAGTGGCGTCATCTCTTGGAGGGTTCCCCTCACTCCATAACGATCTTTACCGATCACAAGAATTTACAGTATCTACAGAATGCTAAACGTCTGAATCCTAGACAGGCCAGGTGGAGTCTCTTCTTTGCCCGTTTTAATTTCACGATTACCTACAAACCTGGTTCCTGCAACGGTCGGGCTGATGCGCTCTCTAGGTCATTTGACACTTTGGACGAGGAGTCCGCCCCTGAACCTGAGCCGATCATTCCCACCTCATGCATTGTTGCCCACTCTACCACCCTGAAGTCTAAAATTCCGCCTGGTAAGACCTTTGTCCCCACTGAGCTAAGAGCTAAGATCCTTCGTTGGGGACATGATTCCAAGGTGGCAGGGCATTCTGGATTCCTCCGATCCTTCCTACTCATCAGTCGTCACTACTGGTGGCCTAATCTCCGCTCAGACGTCAAAGACTACGTTAAAGCTTGTCATGTCTGTGCTCAGTCCAAATCCTCCACACAAGCTCCTGCTGGCCTCCTCATGCCCTTGCCTATTCCTAAGGAACCCTGGGCCCATATTGCCATGGATTTTATCACCGATCTCCCACTGTCTGAGAATAATACAGTCATTTGGGTGGTAATCGATCGATTCTCCAAGATGGCTCATTTTGTTCCTCTTCCTGGTCTTCCTTCTGCCCCTGCCTTGGTTCCCATTTTCATTCGAGAAATTCTCCGCCTACATGGGGTCCCTTCTCATATTGTTTCCGACAGGGGAGTCCAATTCACGTCTCGTTTTTGGAGAGCCTTTTGCAAATCCCTCAATATTGTCTTGGATTTTTCTTCTTCTTACCATCCCCAATCCAATGGACAGACTGAGAGGGTTAATCAGGAGTTAGAGGTCTTTCTTCGCACCTTTGTGTCTTCTCACCATGACGATTGGTCCTCTCTACTCCCGTGGGCAGAATTCTCCCATAACAATCATGTGAATACCAGTTCGCAGAAGACACCCTTTTTCACAGTTTATGGAAAACACCCTCAACTTCCTCTTCCTATGATCTGTTCTCCAGACATTCCAGCTTTGGCTTCGGTTCAGGAGTCTCTCAATTCCGTTTGGGGTCACGTTCATGATTCCCTCCGGGCAGCTGCTGAAAAATTCAAAGGCTTTGCCGACCGCCGCAGGCGTAAACCGCCTTCTCTTCAGCCAGGGGACAAAGTCTGGCTCTCTACCAGGAACATCAAGCTCCGAGTTCCTTCTCTGAAGTTTGCTCCACGATTCATCGGTCCATACACGGTAACTGCTAAACTGAATCCGGTTTGTTTCAAACTCCAGATTCCTAAGAGCCTTAAAATCACTAACTCCTTTCATGTTGCTCTTCTAAAGCCTTTAGTCCTCAATAAATTCTCTCGTCCTCTTCCTACCGTGGCGCCTGTCTCGGAGGATAATCAGGAGTACGAGATCAGTCAAATTCTGGACTCCCGACTCTGTAAAGGCGTTCTTCAGTACCTCGTTCATTGGAAAGGGTTTGGTCCTGAGGAGAGGTCTTGGATCACTGCATCTGAGGTCTTTGCACCTCGTCTGTTAAAGGAGTTTCATCTGAAGTTTCCCTCTAAACCTGGGCCCAGGCGGGGAAGGGGGAGGCCTCGTAAGAGGGAGGGTACTGTCATGGATATGCATTAATGTCTGTCTGCCATCTTACCTTCCTCCTCATGTGTTCATCTAGAGACCAGACCTCCTTCACCTGGCTTCCTTTATAATCTCCTCCCAGCCTGACTCCACCCCAGGCCCTATCACTGAACACTATATTAACCTGTGCACTGCAAGCCTGCTTTGCTGATCAACGTGTTTGTTAGGCATTGTGTGTTTGGGTTCCTGCCTGCCGTGTGCTACGTCTGTCTCTCTGTTACGTTATTGGCTTGTCCCCGACCATCTCTGTCTGCTCGTGACCCTTGACCTTCGGCTCGTTCTTCGTTATCCTTGTCTGCTTGTGGCCCCTGACCTTCGGCTTGTTATTCGGTTCTCTCTATCGTGTGCTGCTGCTTCCCCTTATCCTACGGGGCGTGAGCTAGGAAACTCCAGGGGCCGCGACCTGGTCCCAGCCTGCAGCGTAACATCCTCACCACTAGAGGCCCTGGAGAAGACCAGCTGGGTCTTAGACTCCGCGCCCTGGGGAATCTTGGCTCTCGCTTCCGTTGGGATCCCGGTTGTGCTCCTCTGGTCCCGCTTGCCACAACCACCCAGTTTCCTATCCACAGAAGCCAGCCATAGGGTTCACTACCTCGCGGTGCACTCCTGTCCCCCTACGGTGTGCATCTGTCACCTGGCCACAGGTGACCCTGACACGCAGTACAGGGTGGACACTATTTGACGGGGGACAGAATTCGACACATCACCGGCCTTACCCAGCCATTGTTGTATTTTTGAATCAGTGTTGGCTACCTCGTCCTCCTCCACCGCCGCTTCCACCTACACAGCCACATCCACCGCCACCTCAACCTCCTACTCCATATGGACCTCGTCCTCCTAGGTCAAGATTATTATTTTTTATTTTTATTTTTTTTATGTTATTTTAAGTTATTTCCCTATCCACATTTGTTTGCAGAGCACTTGCCATGCTCTTAACAACATTTTGCTGCCATTTGCAGCCCTCTAGCCCTTTCCATTACTTTTTTAGAGCCTTTTTAGTCCTTAGAAGTCCGGGTCCCCATTGACTTCAATGGGGTTCGGGTTCGGGTCCGGGTTCGGGTTAAAGTTCGGTCCCGAACCCAAACTTTTTTCCGAAGTTCGGCCGAACCCGTCGTCCAGGTGTCCGCTCAACTCTAATCATCAGTTAATAAGGAGGATGTAAAAAGGGCAGGTGAACCTCCATTGAGCCAAAGTGCTGCCATCTTCCCGATAATTGCAAACAACAGAGAATTCTCCCATGGGACTTTTTTTCAGTAAAAACACAAATTATATCATATAAAAACCATTACATTTTATCATACAAAAAATCTTTGAATAAACGTCATATACAGTGCTCAGCATAAATGAGTACACCCTTTTTGAAAAGTACAATTTTAATCAATATCTCAATGAACACAAGATCAATTTCCAAAATTTTGACAAAATAGTTTTATAGAACATTTGCTTAGCTCATTACATGAACGCAAGGTTAATAATATAACTCAGATTACAAAATCTTCAGTTTTACTCAAACTGATGTATAAATGAATAGACATGTGCACACTGAAATATTTCGTTTCGGAATTTAGTTTTCGTCCAAAAAATAAATTTCTTTAGTTACTCCCGAAATTCGTTTTTATCTATTTCGTTTTTCATTAGAAATTGCATTCGTCCAAAAATCTGAATTAATTAAGGTCGAATCTGTCATTGAAGGCTTATGGTGTCTGTCGAATGTTCAAAGAAGATTCGACGGAGCAGCAAAACTGTACGACGCTGCAATCGTACATTTCCGGTCGAATGTTCCACCTACAAGCTATAGTAGAATTCTAATGTTGTATGACTAGTAATAATTATATTAATTAATTACTATTACTAGTCAACCAACATTAGAATTCTTCCATAGCCTATGGGCGGATGCATTTGACCGGAAATGTACGATTGCAGCGTCGTACAGTTTAGCTGCACGGTCGAATCTTCTAACTTTCAACAGACACCATAAGCCTTCAATGACAGATTCAACGTTTGTATGTTTTTCGATGCTTTGTCGAATCTTCGTCGTTCATGTTGAATTGTCAAGTTAGTTCTAGCTATTTTACTGCTCCTCCTCTTTGGTTATAATCAGCCAATAACATTCATCATCATCATTATTTTTATTTGACTTCCCCCACCCACATCCAGCAGCGATCTTTTCTCTCTAGGTCGAATCTTTTCTCTCTATGTCGAATCTTTTCTCTCTATAATGTCGAATCTTTTCTCTCTATGTAGAATAATCTTGGACTAATAGAGTTAAAGGAGTAGTAAAGTTACATGTTTTTTCACCTTAATGCATCCTATTGTGACAGCAGGAAGGTAAAGTCACCTGGTTGCATCCAGGGGGGTAGATATATTTCGCCCAGATTCAGGCTTTACGCCGACTTATACAACTAGGTGGAGAGTTGTATAAGGCTAGTGGGCTCATGGATGACTCATACCTCTAGGGAGAGGGCTGGGCGTCGTGCAGACAGGGAGTTGATGAGACCAGCTGAAGCTTGTCAGCTCATTTAGGCCTCTATAAGAACTCCCAGCTTCATTAGATGTTAGCTCATGCCTGGAACCAGACCTGTGTGGACTGTCTAGGGAGAGTGAACCCCTGTGCGGTGAGACAAAGCCTGTGTGGCTATTTGCTTGGACATTTAAAACCAGGGACTTAGGGACTAGGACAGCACTAGGCTGATCCCAGTTGTTAGTTAGGAAACCTGTATGTTTAGTCAGAGGTCAACTTGACCAGGATTTATTTTGGTTATGTTTCTTTTGCTTTGCTGTGTTTTGTCACTGTAAATAGAAAATAAACCGCACCTTTTTTGATTTTGAAAACCACAACCTCCGTTTGCTGGGCCTGTTTTGTGTGGGGAGCCCATCCCGGGGGTCACACACACCCGCTGCCGAGCTAACCCCCTCACAGTTGGTGGAGAACCAGTGGCAGTTTTTTTTAAGCCAGCATGGAGGAGATACTGAAGCAGCTGGCTCTAGCAAATGCCAATCAACAGCAGACAAATGCAGGTTTGCAAAGGAGCCTTGCAGCCCAGCAGCAGACAAACGCAACTTTGCAACAGAGTCTGGAGGCTCAGCAACGAGCCCAGCAGCAATCTGAGGCCCGCTTCATAGACCTGTTGCAGAAGCAAGAGCAGAGACTACAACAACAGATGGAAGCAGTAATGCAGCAACGTCCGCAGACCAGTGAGGAAAGCCGTCCCACTAATACCGCGTCCTTTGGGGTGAGTCGTTTATTGACAAAAATGACTGGAGAGGATGATCCAGAGGTATTTTTGACCACATTTATAAGGACCGCTGAAAGAGAAAAGTGGCCTGAGGAGCAGTGGGCTGGACTGGTGGCTCCTCTGTTAACTGGTGAATCGCAGAAAGCTTACTATGACCTAGAGCCTAACCAAGCAAAAGACTATGTGATGCTAAAAGCTGAAATATTGGCAAGGCTGGGTGTCACCCAGGCTGTCCGGGCTCAGCGTGTGCATAACTGGACTTTCCAGCTTGGAAAACCCCCCAGGTCTCAAATGTATGATCTCATTCACCTGAGCAGAAAGTGGCTACAGCCAGAGACTTTGTCCGCACCAAAGATTGTGGAACGTGTTGTAATGGATCGGTTTTTGAGAGCTCTTCCTACTGCCATCCAAAAGTGGGTAAGCCATGGAGACCCAGAGACGGCCGATGGTCTTGTGGATCGTGTGGAGAAATACTTGGCTACAGAGAACCTGACGGCCTCTTCCAGAGACACTCGGACTTTCCACCCTAAGACCAGACCATCCCCAGGGGCGGATAAGAGGATTCCAAGGGGTGAGGGTGGAGAGAGTGAGAGGGTGGGAGCTCTACCCCAAGTTTGGCGAGAACAGCCTGGGAAATCAGCGGCTCAAGAGGCGGCAAGAAGGATCGTTTGCTACCGCTGCCGGCAAGCGGGACATATTGCAGCCAATTGCCCGGTTGTGGAGGAACCCATGCAGTGTGACTTTCTGACGGGCAGACGTCAGTCGCTGTGTGCGACAGTCGCATGCACTGCCATTCGAGGAACTGAGAAACATTTATGCAAAATGTGTGTTAATGGTAGAAATGTTGTGGTATTGCTGGATTCAGGTAGCCTTGTGACCCTGATAAAGGCTGAGTTAGTTAAAACAGAGGTCTCTGGGAATAGCAAGGTAGCTGTTATTTGTGTGCATGGGGACACCCGAGAGTATCCAGTGACTACAGTGTGTTTCGAGACCCCCAAAGGTACCCTCTCTCATCCAGTGGGCTTAGTATCTCAGTTACCGCATGACGCCATTGTGGGAAGGGATTTTCCGAAGTTCTGGGAACTGTGGGATGATCCTGAGCCCCTCACTGGTGCCCCTATGTACCAGGAATGTGATAGCCAGAACTCCCCTGAGAGTGGTGAGGACTCTCCGGAATTTCCCTTATCAGTATTGGCAGGGGAGACTCAAGAAACTGGAGAGGAGCCCACCTCCTCAGACGAAAACCTACCGTCTGTGGAGTTTTCTGATCTTGAGGTTCACAGGGAAAACTTTGCCACAGAACAGTTGAAAGACCCCGCCCTAATAAAGGCACGGGAAAACGTAGTGAAAATAGATGGCGAGTTAGTGAACCCAGATAATACCTGCACTTACCCATACTTCAGCGTAGAGAAGGACCTACTGTATCGGGTGGCAAAAAGGGAAGAAGAAACCGTTGAGCAGCTTGTGGTGCCCAAACCTTACAGGAAGTTGGTGTTGGAGTTGGCCCATGGGCACATTCTTGGAGGTCATCTGGGGACAGAGAAAACCCGAGAGAGGGTATTACAGAGATTCTATTGGCCGGGGGTGATGAAGGACGTAGAAAATTATTGTTCCTCCTGCCCTGTGTGTCAGAGGTTGGCCCCGATGCCACATTTCCGTAGCCCGCTGGTCCCTCTACCCATCATTGAGGTCCCGTTTGAGAGGATCGCCATGGATTTGGTAGGTCCTATAATCAAGTCCGCTAGGGGGCACCAGTACATATTAGTTATAATGGACTATGCCACCCGTTATCCAGAAGCGATCCCTCTCCGAAATACCTCGGCCAAAACCATAGCCAAAGAGCTATCTCTTGTTTTTAGCCGGGTGGGTATTTGTAAAGAACTGCTTACGGACCAAGGTACACCCTTTATGTCCCGGGTTATGAAAGAGCTGTGTAAATTGTTCAAAGTGACGCAATTGCGTACGTCTGTGTATCACCCCCAAACCGATGGGCTGGTTGAAAGATTCAACAAAACCCTAAAACAAATGTTGAAGAAAGTGGTGGATAGAGATGGAAAGGATTGGGACTGTTTACTTCCTTATTTGATGTTTGCTATTAGGGAGGTGCCCCAATCCTCTACGGGATTCTCCCACTTTGAGTTACTGTATGGGAGACACCCAAGAGGGCTGTTGGATATTGCCAAGGAAACTTGGGAAAGTGAGAGTTCTCCCCACAGGAGTGTGATTGAGCATGTCGCCCTGATGCAAGATCGAATTGCACAGGTAATGCCCATCGTGAAGGAACATTTGGCCCAAGCGCAGTTGGCACAGCAGAGAGTGTACAACCGTGGAGCCAAGACCCGTACCTTTTCCCCGGGGGATAGGATATTGGTACTTGTCCCTACGGTTGAAAGTAAATTCCTTGCCAAATGGCAAGGCCCCTACGAGATAATGGAAAAAGTGAGCGAAGTGAATTACAAGGTCAGACAACCAGGAAGGCGAAAGCCCGAACAGATCTATCACGTTAATCTGTTGAAAGCCTGGAGGGATAGAGAGTCCCTAGTCGCAGACACTTGGTCACCAGCTCAAACTGGTTGCGTGATTCCTGAGGTTGGAATAGCAGCCACCTTGTCACAACCCCAACAACAGGAGGTTAAGGAGTTTGTGCTTCGCAACAAGGAGGTATTCTCTGAGCTGCCGGGACAAACATCTGGGGTAGAGCATGACATCATTACCCCGCCCGGTGAAAGGGTGAAGTTAAAACCCTATCGGATCCCAGAGGCTCGACGGGAGGCAATACGGGAGGAAGTACAGAAAATGCTGAACTTAGGGGTGATAGAGGAGTCCCAAAGTGATTGGTCTAGTCCCATCGTGTTAGTGCCTAAACCGGATGGGAGCTGGCGATTTTGTAACGATTTTCGTCAGTTGAACAAAGTTACAAAATTTGACACCTACCCCATGCCACGTATAGATGAGTTGATCGACCGGCTGGGAACAGCCCGATACATGACGACTCTTGACCTCACAAAAGGGTATTGGCAAATCCCCCTGGCCAAGTCGGCCAAAGAGAAAACCGCATTTGTAACCCCAGACGGGGCGTTCCAATATAAAAGAATGCCGTTCGGGTTACAGAATGCGCCGGCCACATTCCAGCGGAAAATGGACCAGATGCTGAGGCCCCATCGGAAGTATGCTGCGGCTTACCTGGATGACGTAATTGTCCATAGCACAGATTGGGCCTCACATCTGCCAAAAGTGCAAGCAGTCCTGGACTCTGTTCGGGAAGCGGGGTTTACGGCTAACCCCAAGAAGTGTACCATTGGGCAGGAGGAGGCCAAATATCTTGGGTACACCATTGGGAGGGGAGTAATAAAACCCCAACTCAACAAAGTCGAGGCCATCCAGAGTTGGCCACGTCCCAACAGCAAGAAGCAGGTACGAGCCTTTCTGGGAATCGCTGGGTATTATCGGCGATTCATTCCCCACTTTGCTTCTAAGGCTGTGCCCCTAACAAACCTGACGAAGGAGAAAGGGTCGGTCATGATTAAATGGACCCCCGAGGCTGAGGCAGCATTCCAATTCTTGAAACAAGCCTTATGTAGCCAGCCAGTGTTGTACTCACCCGACTTCTCTAAAGACTTTGTCGTACAAAGTGATGCGTCAGATGTGGGGTTAGGAGCAGTATTGTCCCAGGTCTGGAACGGGGAAGAGCACCCAGTCATTTACCTCAGCAGGAAGTTGAAGTCCCATGAGGTAAATTACGCCACCATTGAAAAGGAGTGTTTAGCGGTGAATTGGGCTCTAGATTCCCTTCGGTACTACCTGCTAGGTAGGCACTTTGACATGGTTACGGATCACGCTCCGTTAAAGTGGATGGCTCAAAACAAGGAAACAAATAGAAGAGTGAATAGGTGGTTCCTGGCCCTCCAGGAATTCAACTTCACAGTAAAGCATCGCCCTGGCGTTCAAATGGGGAATGTGGATGCTTTGTCTCGAGTACATGAATGCCTGATTGCTGGTGTTCCAACCCCGAGGTTAAAACAAGAGGGGGGGGTATGTGACAGCAGGAAGGTAAAGTCACCTGGTTGCATCCAGGGGGGTAGATATATTTCGCCCAGATTCAGGCTTTACGCCGACTTATACAACTAGGTGGAGAGTTGTATAAGGCTAGTGGGCTCATGGATGACTCATACCTCTAGGGAGAGGGCTGGGCGTCGTGCAGACAGGGAGTTGATGAGACCAGCTGAAGCTTGTCAGCTCATTTAGGCCTCTATAAGAACTCCCAGCTTCATTAGATGTTAGCTCATGCCTGGAACCAGACCTGTGTGGACTGTCTAGGGAGAGTGAACCCCTGTGCGGTGAGACAAAGCCTGTGTGGCTATTTGCTTGGACATTTAAAACCAGGGACTTAGGGACTAGGACAGCACTAGGCTGATCCCAGTTGTTAGTTAGGAAACCTGTATGTTTAGTCAGAGGTCAACTTGACCAGGATTTATTTTGGTTATGTTTCTTTTGCTTTGCTGTGTTTTGTCACTGTAAATAGAAAATAAACCGCACCTTTTTTGATTTTGAAAACCACAACCTCCGTTTGCTGGGTCTGTTTTGTGTGGGGAGCCCATCCCGGGGGTCACACACACCCGCTGCCGAGCTAACCCCCTCACACTATGCATTAAGGTGAAAAAACATTCGACAATACCGCCCCCCCCCCGAGCCCCCGTTTTACTTACCTGGCCCCTCGAAAGTCCCGCGCTCGTCCCCGTCATCCTCTTCGGTTTTCAGCCTGGCCACCGATTGGCTACACTGGGTGGATTGAAAGCAGCGCAGCCAGTGACTGGCGCTGCTGTCAATCACATCCAATGACGCGGCGCGCCGGGGGGTGGGGCCGAGTGATACAGCTGTATCACGGGAGCGCGCCCGCAATAACTCCACACCATGCGAGCTCGCTCGCATTATGGTGTGGAGTCCTTGCGGGGAGGAGCCAAGACAGCCGCCGAGGAATCCCAGAAGTGGAGGATCGGGGCCACTGTGTGCAAAACGAGCTGCACAGTGGAGGTAAGTATAGACTGTTTGTTATTTAAAAAAAAAAAACGGGAACCTGTAGTGTTCCTTTAAGGTTAGGCACATTCGACCACAGGTTCGATAGACACAGATTGTTATTGTCAGCGTCACGTCGAATCTCCTATCTATATCGAACTGTTGCCACAACGAAAACTAAAATAAAGCATTTGTTTATGTCGGATCTTTCGGTTTTCGGATTCTGTGCTTTCGTTTTCGTTTGTTAAAACGATAACGGAAATACCTGAAATTCGGACGAAAATGCATTCGGACGAAAACGAATGCACATGTCTATAAATGAATACATCTTACAACAAGAACTACTACATCTAGTATTTTGTATGACCTCCATGATTTGTAAGGACAGCCCCAAGTCTTCTAGGCATGGAATGAACAAGTTGGCGACATATTGCAACATCTATCTTTTTCCATTCTTCAAGAATGACCTCTTTTAGAGCCTGGATGCTGGATGGAGAGTGCTGCTCAACTTGTCTCCTTAGGATTCCCCATAGTTGTTCCCCGATTGGGTTCAGATCAGGAGACATACTTGGCCACTGAATCACTTTCACCCTGTTCTTCTTCAGAAATGCAACAGTGGCCTTAGATTTGTGTTTTGAATCATTGTAATGTTGGAAAAGTGCACGGCGACCAAGGGCACGGAGTGATGGTAGCATCTTCTCTTTCAATATAGAGCAGTACATCTGTCAATTCATGATACCATCAATGAAATGCAGCTCCCTGATGCCAGCAGCACTCATGCAGTCCCACAGAAGGACACTATGTTTCGCTACATTTGGCACTTTTTTGGGGTGGGAAGGGGGAGCGGGTACCTAGTTTTTGACAGGTACCGACTCCCACTTCATGGTGAGATCGCTGCACGGCGATCTATGTCATTTCCAGCCCCTTCTCCATCCCCCCGCTGCCTTATGGGACACACAGAGGTCCCAGAAGGAGGCGGAACCATTCAGAAAGTGCAGCACAATTTTTTTTTTTTACAGATTGGAACTCCGCTTTAATCAGGGTACTGTAGGGTATTCTAACCTTGCCTCCTTTCCATAAAAATTTCCTGAAAATTACCTCAACGTCCCGGAAAAATTAAGTAGGCAAGGGTAAAGGAATGGTCCTAAATAAATATAGTATTTTGTGCAGTACGAGCATTTTAAATGCTGCAATCCTCCCAAGCCAGGGTAGCGCATAGGCTGCTCTGGACTTCAAATCATTTTTAACAGATTCTAAGAGAGGGATAAAATTTGTCTCAAATACTTTAGATATCAGGAAACTAAGTGAAACACTTAAGTATTTCAACGATTGGGGTTCCCATATATACCGATATTGTGTTTGTAATACTGAAAGCCACTTGCCACCAACACAAATATGGAGAGCAGATGATATAGTAACATTAACTTTATAGTACAATACTATGCTAAATTTTTGCAGTTCAGTTTATACCTCCTGTAGGGACGATTTGGGGTTAGTCAGAGTCAAAATAACATCATCTGCAAAAAAGTCAATTTGTATAGACTTCTTTTTCCACTGCTATACCAGAGATTATGGGGCTTAATCTGATTGCTGTAATTAGAGGTTCCATAAGCATAAAGATAATTGGGGATAGAAGGCAGCCTTGGCAAGTTGCATTTGCAATTTTAAACATGTCCCATAAGACATTAGAAGGGTATATACATGCTGAGGGTTATGCCGCGTACACATGACCATTGTTCTCGTCGTGAAAAATGACATTTTTTCTCTTTGCCGAGAAAAACGACCGTGTGTGGACTTTTCATCATTTTATCCCGACGAGAAAAACGGCATAAATCACGACGAGAAAAATTAGAACATGCTCTAATTTTTCTCGTCGTGATTCACGGCATTTTTTTCCGCGGCAGTTTTCCCATAGGGAAACACTGCCGGGGTGCCTACACACGGTCGTTTTTCTCGATCAAGAGAAAAAATGTCGGGAAAAACGGCCGTGTGTAGGGGAACAAGCCGTTCCTCGTTTTTCCCGTCAATTTTCTCGACTGTGTTTTCACCGTCGAGAAAATCGATCGTGTGTACACGGCATAAGAGTATAATGGCAAAATTGTACGATTCCTGTAAGACCAAATTTAGTAAGAACAGAGCGTAGAAATCCCCAATCAACCCTGTTGAATGCCTTGTTGGCATCTAAAGTTAAGAACAGGGTTCCTTATGGCTTTTCAGTAGATTCTAGAGGTTGAACATTCAACGAGTGCCATCTGAGGCCTGGCGACCCTTCACAAAACCTCCTTGGTCTGGCTTAATAAGAGACAGAGTAACAAAAATCAAGAGAAATAGGTCCAAAGTTCTTGGGATGCGTAGGGTCTTTTCCTGGCTTAGGCAAGGTAATTATAATTGCTCTCAACATTTCTTGAGGGAAGGATCCAGAGGATGCTGCTGCATTAAATACCGAGGTCAGATGAGGAGCTATGGTATCACTAAAAGCTTTATAGTAGTCTGCAGATGCTAGTACATCAGAGGTAATTGATGGAAGTGGGACAGATTCTAAATAAGAAGAGATAGACTCTTCAGAAGGTTGAGGAGTTTTGTTGTCCTCATGTAGGTTGTAAAGAGAAAGAGAAGCCCGTAGCAAGGCGCAGGGCTGGCATGACAGGGTAGCAGGGAAAACAGCAGTTATAGGGGTTAAATTTGTGGGAGTGTAGCTGGCCAGGGTAGGGGGTGGCCTGAGTAAGTTTATTCCCGGGGTAGGAGGGGCCTGGGTCCGTAACAATAAGGGGGCAGGTACAATGGATATCTCCTAAACCGTGCAGGTTTAGGAGATATCCGGGGTAGCTACAGGTAAGCCTTATTATAGGCTTGCCTCTAGCAAAAAGTGGTTATAAAGGGTTTACAACCACTTTAATATGTATGTATAGATGTATGTATAGATTGCTAGGGGGACCCCTTGCATTTTTTCATGAGAGGTGCCCTTTAAAATCCATATTAGTACCAAATGGTCTGGTTTTGATTTCCTGTGGGACCTCACTAAATAATTTTTTTTTGTTTTTTTGCATGGGGTACCTCCTTAAAATCCACGCCAGACTAAAAATGCCTAATTTGAAAAAGGGAGAACACCATGCCTATAACGTACCTGGTGCTGGGGGCCAATGGAGAGAGGGCTTCTCTTGTGGCTAAGTTCCAGACTCCCCTGAAAATGGAACAGGAGGAGTCAGGCCCAAAGTAACACAGGTTGCCTGCTGGGATGCCTGCAGGGAAGTTCTGAATAGGAACCCAGGAGTACAGCTGATGTACTGGAACGGAACTGGGGCTTTGGTTGCCCAGAAACAGAAGAGAAGTCAGTTTGAAGCCAAGGTCATGTGCCAGGTGGGATTCAGAGCAAACATGGTTAGGTGGATAGCCGGGGTCATACATAGGAGAGCAGGGGGAGAAGATCCATTAATCAAGCCGAGGTCAGGTCAGGAGGCAGGAAGGAAACAGGTTCAGGAGAAGCCAAGTCAATAACAGAAAATCACAGGAACAAGCAAATCACAAGAAGGGAATCACAGGAACAACGCACTGGAGGAACCAAAGATCAACGAGCAACTGCAGATACTGCTTTCCTTATAAAGGTGCCAAACTAAGCTGGGGGCATGTGTAACTGTGCTCCAGTGTGCATGCATGTTCTGGCGCACATCCGTGCGCGCATATGTTTGCCAGTGTGCATCCATGCGCACCCCTGTGAATTTGTTATGTGTCAGTGACTCTGTGATCACAGCGCGCGACACACGCGCCCTGCAGGGGTGTGCGGGGAGCGCGCGAAGGGGAGAACGTCTATTGACGGCCTCCCGGCAATTGAGGTCTGCGTTGTGGCCATCATTCGGCTATAGCGCGGATCTCAAGGGGTTACATTATCAAGTTATACAGTCCCATACCCCCATCATTTGGTTGCCATACCCATAAGGGGTATAGGAAGGAGTATTTGAGCTCTTCTTTAAAGCCCAACTATGGGAATTTTATTTAATAAATTGGGCCCAAAGTCAGGGTTAACATACTGCAATACTTACCTCTAATGCTGCCCTCTACATTACTTTTACTCCATCACAAGATGTCCTACATTTTCAATGAAACACAGCTTAAATTCAACTCAGAAAACATACTATGAATGAATGTACTGTATGTCATGACACCTCCGCCAAGGGGGTTTCACCACAGTGACCTTGTGTTAAAGTTATTTAAATAAAATAAAGCGCTGATTGTCATCACGTCAGTGCTGTTCTATACATCAACAGAGGACCTTCCCAGGTCAGAGAGAGGAAGAAGACCTAGAAGATCACATGAGGATTTCTGAAAAAGGAAAGTAAAAAAAATATATAAATATCCAAAACCTACACTGTGGGGGGAGTCAACAGGTTGTCTGAGCCTTGAGTTGGGCTTTAAAGTAATAGTAAAGGTTTGTGTTTTTTTTTTTAAATAATACCAAACATGTCATACTTACCTCAGGCCCAGAACATCCTCTTCTGGGGTCCCTCGGCGGCTCTCGCGGCTCCTCCCCGGAAGAGCTAACCCCCTCTGGGAAGCTCTTTCCCGAGGGGGTTAGCTTGCGGGCGCGCTCCCATGTCAGACAGTCGGCGGCCATAGCCGCCGAGTTTATGACTCGACCCCGTCCCCCGACGCGGTGCGTCATTGGATTTGATTGACAGCAGCGTGAGCCAATGGCTGCGCTGCTATCAATCTATCCAATAAAGAGCCGAGAAGCCCGGGCAACAATCGAGCGCATTAGCGACACAGGACTTTCCAGGGCTCAGGTAAGTAAACGGGGGGGCTGGGGGGCCGCTAATCGTCGTCAGATGTTTTTCACCTTAATGCATAGAATGCATTAAGGTGAAAAAACATGTACCTTTACAATCCCTTTAAGTTAGCCAAATTAATATGATATACATTTCATTAAATAACTGTCCAGTAAACCTGTTCTTTTCATTTTTAGACAAATCGCATCAAGTATTATTAACTATTTTATCAATATTTCTTTCCAGTTTGTTTTTAACATTTTATGGAGAGGCTCTTCCATAGTGTGCAGTCGTCAAGCTGCATTGGAAACTATATCTACACCAACATTTCCAGCGACCAGCCCTCAAAGTGAGGAACTCACCAATCTTCTGAAGATGATTGAATGGCCCCTGGCTCCAACCAACGTATCACTGGAATTTTCTACCCATCCAAGGACTTCTGAATACTTTATAATCAATCCTCGGGCTACTTATGTGATTGGTGAATCACTGGAGGTTCTAATTATTGCTAAGGATCACAAGGGTCGGACAAAGAACTATGGTGGGGATTATTTTCATGTGAAGCTTCACTCTTTGAGTCTGAAAGCCGGAGTGAGTGGCTCTGTTACAGACCATAATAATGGTTCCTATACAGCAAGGTTTGTTCTTCAGTGGTCTGGAGAAACTATGATCTCTGTTAGACTCATGCATTCCAGTGAACTTATTGCAATTTTACATCATCAGAGGGATACTCGACCAGACAAGGTAATACAATTGATCAGATAAATGTAAAAGCAACATGGTTGGTTAACCCTTTCACATTGTAGGCAAATATGCAGCCCCACCGGACTGGGCTTTTTCTGTGGGGCCGCATATTTGCGTATATCTCTCTTTGTGCTGGGAGGGCCCAACATGGCGCACTCCCAGCACAGAGACTGGGGTCTCAGCGGGAGCCCTGGGCCCTGTACTAACGATCGGGACCCGGAACTCACGATTCCGGGTCACCTGATCCCTGTGATAGCCTCTGATTGGCTATCATAGAGATCAATCACTGTGAAGCCCACCCCCCGTGTTTTCTTTCTCTGTAAATGGAGGAAAGACATACTTAGTATCTCTCTCCTTGCAGAGAAAAAAAGCGGCGTGTGTAAAAAATAAAAAATAAAATAATAGAAAATAAAAAAATAAAAATAAAAAAATACCTAGATCAAGGTTTGATCTAGATCAGTGCCAGGGTTAGTGTTTGGGTCATAGTCAGGGTCAAAGTTCAGGATCAGTTTTTTTTTTTCTTTACAGGATCCTTTAATGCGCACTATTGTTTTTGGGCTGTACTACGGGTACAGACAACAACTAACATACACATATGTGGTATCGCTGCGATCATCAGGACCAGAAGAATTTAATTTGGGTTGTTCTTTGGTGATAGATTATGGTAGTAGCTAGAAATATACAGCTAAATTTAAAAAAATATATATTTATTTTACTATTTTGGGACAGTTTTCCATTGATGATAGAAAAAAAAATCAGGAGATATCTATTACCATTTACCACCAAATGAAAGCCCAATTTGTCCTGAATAAAATGCGATATAATCAACCTGGATGCACAAAGTAGTTGTGATGATATTTACAGTTTTACTAACATTTGTCAAAGTTGCAAAATTGTGCTTAGGCCTTAACATTTGTTTTACCCTTAGGCACAAAGGTGTTAGGATAATGAAACAAGACTCTATGGAGGAGCAGAATATTCCATAATGTGCCTATAGGGATGAATGCAGTAATTTGGGCTAAATAGATTTTACAATTGGCAGAATTTTGCTGAAGCAGATAATGTCAATTATACTCATTAAAGCTGTTGTATACCTGCAGATTATTATTTTTTTTAAACCTGTTAGGCAAAAGGCATAATGAGCTATGCACTGCATACTAGCTCATTATGAAATACTTACCTTAGAACGAGGGGTCGGCAGGTGATCCCGGTCCACGCAGAGGGAGCTGACATTTTCCCTCGGCGTGACTTCCGGGTATCGCGGCTCCGACGCTGTGAGTGGCCATAGCCGCGATGTCGTCACTCCCACGCATGTGCGGGAGACTTCTTTCCGGCAAGGTCCGACAGAGTCTGCCGGACCTTTGGCCGGGCATTCAGAGCGCATGTGCCACTGATGTCAGTGGCTGCATGCAAAGGAAATATCTCCTAAACTGTACAGGTTTAGGAGATATACTTTTTACCTACAGGTAAGCCTTATTATAGGCTTAACTGTAGGTAAAAGTAAAAAAAAGGGTATACAACCGCTTTAAGCTGCTGGGGTTGACAAAAAAAAAAAAAAAAACATATCCACTCTGTAGCGCATGCATCACAGTTTGAAGGTATTGTCTAGACCAATACACAAAACAGTAATACCATTATGAGTCGATCAACTCTTCCATAGATGGGTACACATCTAGCTCACGACCCAGTGTGTACCAGGTTTTTTGTTACTTTAGATAAGGGGTAGGCAACCTCTGCACTCCAGCTGTGGTGAAACTACAAATCCCATCATGCCTCTGTCTCTAGGAGTCATGCCTGTGATGGTCAGGGTCTTGCAATGTCTCATGGGACTTGTAGTTTCAAAACAGCTGGAGGGCCAAGGTTGCCTACCCTAGCCTACCCTAGCTGGTCCAAACTAGTTACTTTACTAACAGATGCTCCTGCTGTGAGCTCTGTATAAACTGTATCAGCTACATACAGTATACAGCAGCAGTATGGGGCCTTCCAGTCCCATTCTTTGAGAAACATTAAGTCAAAATGAGCGCTGCTCAGCCATTCACAGGAAAACTTGTATTTCTGCACTCTGGGATGTCGGGACTGCAACATTGCGGCGGTCAAATTGAACACTAAGTGACACTTTTTTGGGACCAGTGACACCAATACAGTAATCAGTGCTTAAAAAATCCACTGTCGCTATATAAATGACACTGGCAGGGAAGGGGTTAATATCAGGGGCAATCAAAGGGTTAAGTGTTCTCCCAGGGAGTGATTTCTAACTGTGTGGGGGATGGTTTAACTGTAGTAAGAAAGAGATCTGTGTTCCTGATTAGCAGGAAGACAAGATCTTTCTCTTCCTCTCTGACAGAACGGCGGTCTGCCTTGTTTCCATAGGCAGACCGCCGTTCTGCCTTTCCAGCTAACGAACGGAGTCCCACTGTATCCAATCACAGCGGGTCCCTGGTGGCTCAGGAGTCCCAGACCCCGAGGCGGAAACAACGTACAGGTACGTTGTTTCACACAGCTGGGCAGCCCTGCCGCACTAAATGTGCGGTGGGCGGTCCGAAAGCAGTTAAACTTTTTTTTTTGTATATTTAGCTGAAGTGTGAATCACTTTTCCAGTGCTAGCTTGCTCCATACTTTACAGGCATAGTTTGCGCAGCCATTTCTGGAGTTCACTTCACCTACAGTAGGTGCCGGCGATATTGTATTTCCAGCGCGATGGAATCACACTGGAAATCGGCACTGCAAGGCTGTATTCTCGGGCTCGCCGCCCCCTCAAGATGCAGCGTATCCATAGGAATCTATTTGGGCGGCGAGCTGGAGGAGCGACAGAGCTCAGCACTGGCTCCCGCGACGGGGGTCGCGGAGGGACAATATCGCCGCTGTCGAGCTGCATTTAGGTACAATATTGCGGTCAGGTACTGTACCTAAGCATCATTGCTATCCAAGTACACCTCTTCATGGAAACAGTATTTCCCCGATGGCAGTGGCCTCTTTCATTGGGATAATGCTCCTTGCCACACTGCAAAAGTGATCTAAAAAAGTTTTGAGGAACACAACGAGTTTGAGATGTTGACTTGGCCTCCAAATTCTCCAGATCTCATTCCATCGAGCATCTCTGAGACGTGCTGAAAAAAACAAGTCTGAATCATGGAGCTCCCACCTCGCAACTTACAGGACTTAAAGGAATTGCTAGCTTGGTGCCAGATATCACAACATACCTTCAGATGTCTAGTGGTGGCCATGCCTCAATGGGTCAGGGCTGTTTTGAAGGCAAAAGTTAGACCTACCAAATATTAGGTAGGTGGTTATAAATTTATGGCTGATCAGTGTATGCAACAACAGAATGGGAGTCTCACTTTTGTTTCTTTGGGAGTTGTAGAAGGTAGGGATAATTTTATTTTGCTACAAGGATCGACACCAGTCAGATAGTTATTCTGACATCTTTCCTGGAAATCCTCATTAAAGCGGAGTTCCACCCAAAAAAGGTACTTCTGCTTTAAGTGAAGGTGACCCCCTGAGATGCCACATGGCATGTAATTTTTTGGGGGGGCGGGGGGCGGATACCCTCTTTTTAGAGGGATCCAGCTCCAACTTCCTCCTGGAAGATCACCTCTCCCTCCTCCCTCTCGGCAATCATCTGGGACACGTCACAGGTCCCAGATGATTGCCTGGCCAGTCACGGAGTGCGGCTCGTGAATGCGCAGTGCGTGCCCGTCTGTGAAGCCACAGCCGGGCACCCACAGTGACAATGCCGGCGCAGCAGAGAGGAGGGGGAGATGAGCGGGGCTTTGTACGCCCGCATTGCTGGAACCTAGGACAAGTAAGTGTCTGATTAATAAAAGTCAACAGCTACCCCCAGGTTGACGTCATAAGACTTTGGGGACTTGAAGTGGCCATATCTGGATGATGCCTGCAGCTACAGGCATCACACGGTATGTCACGGTATGTCTGCTAAAAATATATATAGATATAATGTTTGAGGGGTTATGATGAATTTTTTTTGAAAAAAAAAAAAGAAGATTTTTACATGTAGGAGAGACATGTCATAGAGGGCTTGGGTGGCAAGTGTTTTACATTTTGTTAGCACTGAATGTGTTTAGTTTTGGCTTACAGGTGTTCTTTAAAGGCTACTTTGAGAAAAATGGGATTCGTGAAGTGGTCGAATGCAATTTTGATCTACCTGGGCAGGACGTCTGTGAATATTATGATCAGCAGAACCAAGAAAAGTGGGTGTGTCAGCGGCCAAAAAATCTCCCTTGCGACTCATACCGGGACCACTCATCGGGAGGAAACCGAAAAATCCAAAGCGAAGGAGAGAAACCGTTCTTCTCAATGTAATTAATTTTGTTCTTTCTACCTTCACTTTGTACTGCAATAATGTTCTTCAATCGATGAGTGTTTTTTTTTTTTCCCACCATCTAGTAAGGTTTAGTTAAAGCCCAACTACAGTGCCTTGCAAAAGTATTCACCCCCCTTGGCTTTTTACCTATTTTGTTACATTACAGCCTTTAGTTCAGTGTTTTTTAATCTGAATTATATGTGATGGATCAAAACACAATAGTCTAAGTTGGTGAAGTAAAATTAGAAAAATATATACATCAAACAATTTTTCAGAAATAAAAAACTGATAATTGGCATGTGCGTATGTATTCACCCCCTTTATTATGAAACCCATAAAAAGCTCTGGTGCAACCAATTACCTTCAGAAGTCACATAATTAGTGAAATGATGTCCATCTGTGTGCAATCTAAGTGTCACATGATCTGTCATTACATATACACACCTTTTTGAAAGGCACCAGAAGCTGAAACACCTAAGCAAGAGGCACCACTAACCAAACACTGCCATGAAGACCAAGGAACTCTCCAAACAAGTAAGGGACAATGTTGTTGAGAAGTACAAGTCAGGGTTAGATTATAAAAAAATATCCAAATCTTTGATGATCCCTAGGAGCACCATCAAATCCATCATAACCAAATGGAAAGAACATGGCACAACAGCAAACCTGCCAAGAGACAGCCACACACAAAAACCCCTGTCCCGGCAAGGAGGACATTAATCAGAGAGGCATCACAGAGACCTAAGGTAACCCTGGAGGAGCTGCTGAGCTCCACAGCAGAGACTGGAGTAGTTGTACATAGGACGACAATAAGCCATACGCTACATAGAGTTGGGCTTTATGGCAGAGTGGCCAGAAGAAAGCCATTACTTTCAGCAAAAAACAAAATGGCACGTTTTGAGATTGCGAAAAGGCTTGTGGGAGACTCCCAAAATGTATGGAGGAAGCTGCTCTGGTCTGATGAGACTAAAATTTAACTTTTTGGCCATCAAAGAAAACACTATGTCTGGCGCAAACCCAACACATCACATCACCCAAAGAACACCATCCCCACAGTGAAACATGGTGGTGGCAGCATCATGCTGTGGGGATGTTTTTCAGCAGTCGGGACTGGGAAACTGGTCAGAGTTGAGGGAAAGATGAATGGTGCTAAATACAGGGATATTCTTGAGCAAAACCTGTACCACTCTGTGTGTGATTTGAGGCTAGGATGGAGGTTCATCTTCCAGCAGGACAATGACCCCAAACACACTGCTAAAGTAACACTTGAGGGGTTTAAGGGGAAACATGTAAATGTGTCGGAATGGCCTAGTCAAAGCCCAGACCTCAATCCAATAGAAAATCTGTGGTCAGACTTAAAGATTGCTGTTCACAAGCGCAAACCATACAACTTGAAGGAGCTGGAGCAGTTTTGCAAGGAGGAATGGGCAAAAATACCAGTGGTAAGATGTGGCAAGCTCATAGAGACTTATCCAAAGCGACTTGGAGCTGTGATAGCCGCAAAAGGTGGTTCTACAAAGTATTTACTTTAGGTGGGTGAATAGTTATGCACATTGACTTTTTCTGTTATTTTGTCCTATTTGTTGTTTGCTTCACAATAAAAAAAAAAAAACATCTTTAAAGTTATGGGCATGTTCTGTAAATTAACCACTTAAGCCCCGGACCATTTGGTAGCTAGAGGACCAGAGGTGAATTCAGAATTTTGCACTGCGCTGCTTTAACTGTAAATTGTGCAGACATGCAATGTTGTACCCAAACGAAATTTGCGTCCTTTTCTTCCCACAAATAGAGCTTTCTTTTAATGGTATTTGATTGCCTCTGCGATTTTTATTTTTTGCGATATAAACGGAAAAAGACCGAAAATTTTGAAAAAAAATGATATTTTCTACTTTTTGTTATAAGAAAAATCGAATAAACTCAATTGTAGTCATACATTTAGGCCAAAATGTATTCAGCCACATGTTTTTAGAAAAAAAAATGTCAATAAGCGTATATTTATTGGTTTGCGCAAAAGTTATAGAGTTTACAAACTAGGGTACATTTTCTGAAATTTACACAGCTTTAAATTTATGACTGCCTATCTCATTTCTTGAGGTGCTAAAATGACAGGGCAGTACAAACCCCCCCCCCAAATGACCCCATTTTGGAAAGTAGACACCCCAAGGAAATTGCTGAGAGGCATGGTGAGCCCATTGAATTTTTTATTTTTTTGTCCCAAGTGATTGAATAATGACTAAAAAAAAAAAAAATTACAAAAAGTTGTCACTAAATGATATATTGCTCACACATGCCATGGTTATATGTAGGGATGAGCCGAACACCCCCGGGTTCGGTTCGCACCAGAACCTTCGAACGGACCGAAAGTTTGCGCGAATTTTCGAACCCTATTCGTTATAATGGACGCGAACGTTCGAAATCAAAATTGCTAATTACAACGGCCAATATGCATGTTAATGTCATAAAACAGGTTTGGGGACCCGGGTCCTGCCCCAGGGGACATATATCAATGCAAAAAGAAATTTTAAAAACTAAAGTTTTTTCGGGAGCAGTCATTTTAATGATGCATAAAGTGAAAAAAAAAAAAGTGAAATTTTCCTTTAAATATGGTACCTGGGGGGTGTCTAAAGTATGCCTGTGAAGTGGCATGTGTTTCCCGTGTTTAGAACTGTCCTTGCACAAAATGACATTTGTAAAGGAAAAAAAGAAGCCATTTAAAACCACTTGCGGCTTTAATGTCATGTCTTGTCCTGGCCGCCATATGGCTGAAAATCCTTGAGAAAAATGGCATGGCTACCCCATCACCCCCCCCCACCCCAGCCCCTTTGGGTCTTGTATGGATACTAAGGGGGACCCCGCACCCAAAATAAAAACCTATACCTACAACCCTATATACTCTGAACAGCAGTATATAGGTGGTGCAAACAAGACATGGACTGTAGGTTTGTTCTTAAGTAGAATCTGAACAGGTACATTATGAAGTGTAGCTACATCCCAAAAAAATCAATTTTTAAGCTTTTTGGAGAACATAGGGAGGGGTTATCACCCCTGTAACATTTGCTGTCTTTGCACATCTGTTCAGAACATGTCACCTCACTTTCCGTCCCAATGACAAATGTTTTTGGAAAAGTGGGGTTTTAATTGAAACAAGGATTGGTGATAAAGCATCAGTAGAGAGGAGATACCTTTTTCCCAAATTAAATCTAACAGGATAGAATTTTCCTTCCTAGGGGTAGATTTCCTCTCACTTCCTGTTTTCTCTTGCCGTTTGCAAGTAGGAGTCGTTTGTAAGTTGGATGTTTGAAAGTAGGGGCCTGCCGTATATACTCTGCAGAAATTTGCCCTATTAGATGTTGGTGTAGCCACAAGACTGGTGGGCACAGGAATGGGCCCTGCTGTGAGTTAATAGATCAAGATTTGTACTTGCATGCACCTGTTGAACCGGGCAGAAAAATTGGGCCTTTGGTGGTGGTGGTGGTGGTGGTGGACGGTGTTGCCACAAGACTGTAAGCCCTCACAGTTACTCTTGGTGGGTGCAGGAATGGGCCCTGCTGTGAGTTATTAGATCAAGATTTGTAATTGCATGCACCTGTTGAACAGGGCAGAAAAATTGGGCCTTTGGTGGTGGTGGTGGTGGTGGACGGTGTTGCCACAAGACTGTAGGCCCTCATAGTTACTCTTGGTGGGCGCAGGAATGGGCCCTGCTGTGAACTATTAGATCAAGATTTGTAATTACACGCCCCTGTTAAACAGGGGCTGAAAAATTGTGCCTTAGGCATTGGTGCTGGTGCCACAACACTGCAACCCCTCACAGATACTGTACTTGGAGCACAGCAGTCACACCTGTTGCGAAGCATCTTTTTAAAAAATTGTAATTACACGCCCCTGTTATACAGGGGCTGAAAAATTGTGCCTTAGGCACTGGTGCTGGTGCCACAACACTGCAACCCCTCACAGATACTGTACTCTGAGCACAGCAATGAGACCTGTTGCAAAGCATTGCCTAAAAATTGTAATTACACGCCCCAACAGGGGCTGAAAAATTGTGCCTTAGGCACTGGTGCTGGTGCCACAACACTGCAACCCCTCACAGATACTGTACTCTGAGCACAGCAGTCACACCTGTTGCGAAGCATCTTTTTAAAAAATTGTAATTACACGCCCCTGTTATACAGGGGCTGAAAAATTGTGCCTTAGGCACTGGTGTGGTGGCATGGATCATTGAGGAGGAGGAAGAGGATAGTCAGTGAACATAACAGGACAGTCACTCAGCATCAGCATAGGCAGTCTTGAAGGGATGTGACATTATAAATTATTCCGTTATATCCGCTTCAGGTGTCTGGTAGCTGGTGGTGATCCAAGACTGATTCATTTTTATGAAGGTCAGTCGATCAACCGAGTCGGTGGACAGGCGCACCCTATGATCGGTGACAAATCCTCCAGCAGCACTGAATGTGCGTTCGGAAAGAACGCTGGATGCAGGACAGGCCAGTAGCTCAATTGCATACTGTGCAAGCTCTGGCCAGTGATCCATCCTCAGGACCCAGTAAGCCAGAGGATTTTCGGTGGGAAAGGTGTCCAAGTCTGACCTTGCCCCTAGGTATTCCTGCACCATGTATATCAGACGCTGGCGATGGTTGCTGGAACCGATCATACCTTGGGGCTGCGGACTAAAAAATTGTCTGAACGCATCGGTCAGACGTCCACCTTCCCCACCGCTCCTTCTGCTACTGACCGAAGCCTCAGCAACTCGTCGTCCAGGACCAGGAGTTTGTAACCTCCCAGTTTCTGGGAACGCGTTGCACAGACCTTTCTGCAAGGCCTCCCTGAGATGTCTCATCCTCTGCTCCCTCTGCGACGGCAAGATAAGGTCCGCAACCTTACCCTTGTACCGTGGATCAAGGAGAGTGGCCAGCCAGTAATGGTCACTCTCCTTGATCCGAAGAACACGAGGATCCTTCCGCAGGCTTTGCAGGATCAGGGAGGCCATGCAGCGTAGGTTAGCTGAGGCATTCGGTCCGGAGTCTTCTGGGTCACTGAGGATGACATGATCGCCAGCCACCTCCTCCCAGCCACGTACAAGTCCACTGGTTTGTTGGGACTGTACATCATCCCTAAAAGACTGCTGCTGCTGATGCTGAGTGCCAGGCTCCACCTCCATGCTCACACAATCCTCCTCCTCCTCCTCCTCCTCCTTCTCTTCCTGTGTGATGGGTGGGACAGAAGGAACATTGTCTGGATAAAGGGGGCCTTGAGAGACAAGGAAGTCCTCCTCTTCCTGCCTCTGTTCTGCCTCAAGTGCCCTGTCCATTATCCCACGCAGCGTATGCTCCAACAGGTGGACAAGAGGTACAGTGTCACTGATGCATGCACTGTCACTGCTCACCATCCTCGTGGCCTCCTCAAATGGTGAGAGGACAGTGCATGCATCCCTGATCATGCTCCACTGGCGTGGGGGAAAAAAGCCAAGCTCCCCTGACCCTGTCCTGGTGCCGTAGTCGCAAAGGTACTCATTGATGGCCCTCTGCTGCGTGTGCAGTCGCTGCAGCATGGCCAACGTTGAGTTCCACCTGGTGGGCATGTCACATATTAGGCGGTTCTTGGGCAGGTTCAGCTCCTTTTGCAGCTCAGTCAGCCGAGCACTGGCATTATAAGATCGGCGGAAATGCACACAGACTTTCCTGGCCTGCCTCAGGACATCCTGTAAGCCTGGGAACCTGCCCAAGAACCGCTGCACCACCAGGTTGAGGACGTGAGCCATACAGGGCACATGGGTGAGCTGCCCCTGTCGCAGGGCGGAGAGGAGGTTGGTGCCATTATCAGAAACGACCATTCCTGGCTTAAGCTGGCGTGGCGTCAACCACCTCTCGGCCTGCCCCTGCAGAGCTGCCAGAACCTCTGGCCCAGTGTGGCTCCTGTCCCCCAAACACACCAGCGCAAGCACGGCATGGCATCTTTTTGCCTGCGTACTCGCGTAGCCCCTTGTACGCCTACGGAGCACCGCTGGTTCCGAGGACAGAGCACTCGAAGAGGACATGGAGGAAGAAGAAGAGGAGGGGGTGGAGGAGAGAGGTGTGTCACAACCAGTAGTAGCATTTTGGAGGCGTGGTGGCGGAACAACCTCCAACACTACTGCACCTTGTCCTGCATCCCTCCCAGCTGCCAATAGAGTGACCCAATGGGCCGTGAAAGAAAGATAACGTCCCTGTCCATGCCTGCTGGACCATGAGTCAGCGGTAATATGCACCTTACCGCTGACCGCCCTGTCCAGCGAGGCATGGACATTGCCTTCCACATGCCAGTAGAGAGACGGAATCGCCTTCCGTGAGAAAAAGTGGCGTTTGGGAACCTGCCACTGAGGAACCGCACATTGAACAAACTCACGGAAGGGGGCCGAGTCTATCAACTGAAAAGGCAGCAGTTGAAGTGCTAGCAATTTAGCCAAGCTAGCATTCAACCGCTGGGCATGTGGATGGCTGGGAGTATACTTCTTTCGACGGTCCAGCAGCTGGGGCAGGGAAATTTGCCTGCTACAATCGGACGTCGGTGTACTGCAAGTACTTGGTTGTGACACACCTAATTCTACACCTTCAGTCCTCTCAGAGCAGCTTTCAGAGAGGACTGAAGATATAATGGGGATGGAGATCCCAGCTGATGAGGAGCAAGGAGAGGTCCGCTTTGTTCTTTGGTGTGGGTCTTTTATGTGTGCTTGCCAACGAGCTGCATGGCAGGTCGACATATGTCTGCTCATGCTTGTGGTGCCCAAGCGGCTGATGTTTTGGCCACGCGAGATACGCTTGAGACAAATATTGCAAATAGCAGTGGTGCGATCTGATGCACTCGTCTCAAAAAAGGCCCACACCAAAGAACTTTTGTGATAATGTGCAGAGGCAGCGCCCTGCACAGGCGGAGCTCTGCGGTGTGGTACAGTTGCTGTGCTGGCCTCTAGCTGGCCTCCAGGGGGCATCCTGCCTCGTTGGACATGTGACGCTGCATCCTCCTCCTCCTCCTCCTCTCTCCCTTCAGGCACCCACGTGGAGTCAGTGACCTCATCATCCCCTCCCTCTTCACCACTAGAGCAAACCTGGCAGTAAGCTGCAGCTGGTGGAACACTACTGCCAGATTGCTGTCCTTCAGCATCCCCTCTCTCTGCGCGCACACTACTGACTTCCTCAAGCTGGGTATCATCATCCGAGCCTTCGAATCGTTGGGCATCCTCCTGGAGCATGTACCCAACACTGTGCTCAAACAGTTCGGGGGACTCCTCAGGAGGACATGGTGGGTCTAGGGAAGGGGTGGCTGATGATGCCATTGAGTACGCGTTGGCAGCTGCTCTGCCAGTACCCTGAGCCTGGGTGAGAGAGGATGAGGAGGATGAGGAGGGCTTGGTCATCCATTCTACCAAGCCTTCGGCATGATGCGGCTCCACATGTCCAGCTGCCGAAAACAAAGACAAGCGTGTCCCATGGCCACGTGCTGATGACGATGCACGACCACGTCCACGGCCAGCACTGTTGTCTCTAGAAACAGAGCCTGCCTGCCCTGTGTTCTTGCCTCGGCACGCTCTGCCTCTCCTTGGCGGTCTTCCAGCCATTGTAGTCGGTAGTGTATATAGTATAAAAAATAGAACTCCTATGTGTGCTCACAACACACTGTAGGTCCTATGGGTGCTGACACTAACACACTATAGGTACTATGTGTGCTGCTGACAAGAAAATATAGGAGCTCTGTTTGCTGCCACTAACACACTAGAAGTCCTATGGGTGCTGCTGAGAAGAAAATATAGGAGCTCTGTTTGCTGCCACTAACACACTAGAAGTCCTATGGGTGCTGCTGAGAAGAAAATATAGGAGCTCTGTGTGATGCCACTAACACACTAGAAGTCCTATGGGTGCTGCTGAGAAGAAAATATAGGAGCTCTGTTTGCTGCCACTAACACACTAGAAGTCCTATGGGTGCTGCTGAGAAGAAAATATAGGAGCTCTGTTTGCTGCCACTAACACACTAGAAGTCCTATGGGTGCTGCTGAGAAGAAAATATAGGAGCTCTGTGTGATGCCACTAACACACTAGAAGTCCTATGGGTGCTGCTGAGAAGAAAATATAGGAGCTCTGTGTGATGCCACTAACACACTAGAAGTCCTATGGGTGCTGCTGAGAAGAAAATATAGGAGCGCTGTGTGATGCCACTAACACACTAGAAGTCCTATGGGTGCTGCTGAGAAGAAAATATAGGAGCTCTGTTTGCTGCCACTAACACACTAGAAGTCCTATGGGTGCTGCTGAGAAGAAAATATAGGAGCTCTGTTTGCTGCCACCAACACACTAGAAGTCCTATGGGTGCTGCTGAGAAGAAAATATAGGAGCTCTGTGTGATGCCACTAACACACTAGAAGTCCTATGGGTGCTGCTGAGAAGAAAATATAGGAGCTCTGTTTGCTGCCACTAACACACTAGAAGTCCTATGGGTGCTGCTGAGAAGAAAATATAGGAGCTCTGTTTGCTGCCACTAACACACTAGAAGTCCTATGGGTGCTGCTGAGAAGAAAATATAGGAGCTCTGTGTGATGCCACTAACACACTAGAAGTCCTATGGGTGCTGCTGAGAAGAAAATATAGGAGCTCTGTTTGCTGCCACTAACACACTAGAAGTCCTATGGGTGCTGCTGAGAAGAAAATATAGGAGCTCTGTTTGCTGCCACTAACACACTAGAAGTCCTATGGGTGCTGCTGAGAAGAAAATATAGGAGCTCTGTGTGATGCCACTAACACACTAGAAGTCCTATGGGTGCTGCTGAGAAGAAAATATAGGAGCTCTGTTTGCTGCCACTAACACACTAGAAGTCCTATGGGTGCTGCTGAGAAGAAAATATAGGAGCTCTGTTTGCTGCCACTAACACACTAGAAGTCCTATGGGTGCTGCTGAGAAGAAAATATAGGAGCTCTGTTTGCTGCCACCAACACACTAGAAGTCCTATGGGTGCTGCTGAGAAGAAAATATAGGAGCTCTGTGTGATGCCACTAACACACTAGAAGTCCTATGGGTGTTGCTGAGAAGAAAATATAGGAGCTCTGTTTGCTGCCACTAACACACTAGAAGTCCTATGGGTGCTGCTGAGAAGAAAATATAGGAGCTCTGTGTGATGCCACTAACACACTAGAAGTCCTATGGGTGCTGCTGAGAAGAAAATATAGGAGCTCTGTTTGCTGCCACTAACACACTAGAAGTCCTATGGGTGCTGCTGAGAAGAAAATATAGGAGCTCTGTTTGCTGCCACCAACACACTAGAAGTCCTATGGGTGCTGCTGAGAAGAAAATATAGGAGCTCTGTGTGATGCCACTAACACACTAGAAGTCCTATGGGTGCTGCTGAGAAGAAAATATAGGAGCTCTGTTTGCTGCCACTAACACACTAGAAGTCCTATGGGTGCTGCTGAGAAGAAAATATAGGAGCTCTGTTTGCTGCCACTAACACACTAGAAGTCCTATGGGTGCTGCTGAGAAGAAAATATAGGAGCTCTGTGTGATGCCACTAACACACTAGAAGTCCTATGGGTGCTGCTGAGAAGAAAATATAGGAGCTCTGTTTGCTGCCACTAACACACTAGAAGTCCTATGGGTGCTGCTGAGAAGAAAATATAGGAGCTCTGTTTGCTGCCACTAACACACTAGAAGTCCTATGGGTGCTGCTGAGAAGAAAATATAGGAGCTCTGTGTGATGCCACTAACACACTAGAAGTCCTATGGGTGCTGCTGAGAAGAAAATATAGGAGCTCTGTTTGCTGCCACTAACACACTAGAAGTCCTATGGGTGCTGCTGAGAAGAAAATATAGGAGCTCTGTTTGCTGCCACTAACACACTAGAAGTCCTATGGGTGCTGCTGAGAAGAAAATATAGGAGCTCTGTTTGCTGCCACCAACACACTAGAAGTCCTATGGGTGCTGCTGAGAAGAAAATATAGGAGCTCTGTGTGATGCCACTAACACACTAGAAGTCCTATGGGTGCTGCTGAGAAGAAAATATAGGAGCTCTGTTTGCTGCCACTAACACACTAGAAGTCCTATGGGTGCTGCTGAGAAGAAAATATAGGAGCTCTGTTTGCTGCCACTAACACACTAGAAGTCCTATGGGTGCTGCTGAGAAGAAAATATAGGAGCTCTGTGTGATGCCACTAACACACTAGAAGTCCTATGGGTGCTGCTGAGAAGAAAATATAGGAGCTCTGTTTGCTGCCACTAACACACTAGAAGTCCTATGGGTGCTGCTGAGAAGAAAATATAGGAGCTCTGTTTGCTGCCACTAACACACTAGAAGTCCTATGGGTGCTGCTGAGAAGAAAATATAGGAGCTCTGTGTGATGCCACTAACACACTAGAAGTCCTATGGGTGCTGCTGAGAAGAAAATATAGGAGCTCTGTTTGCTGCCACTAACACACTAGAAGTCCTATGGGTGCCGCTGAGAAGAAAATATAGGAGCTCTGTTTGCTGCCACTAACACACTAGAAGTCCTATGGGTGCTGCTGAGAAGAAAATATAGGAGCTCTGTTTGCTGCCACCAACACACTAGAAGTCCTATGGGTGCTGCTGAGAAGAAAATATAGGAGCTCTGTGTGATGCCACTAACACACTAGAAGTCCTATGGGTGCTGCTGAGAAGAAAATATAGGAGCTCTGTTTGCTGCCACTAACACACTAGAAGTCCTATGGGTGCTGCTGAGAAGAAAATATAGGAGCTCTGTGTGATGCCACTAACACACTAGAAGTCCTATGGGTGCTGCTGAGAAGAAAATATAGGAGCTCTGTTTGCTGCCACTAACACACTAGAAGTCCTATGGGTGCTGCTGAGAAGAAAATATAGGAGCTCTGTTTGCTGCCACCAACACACTAGAAGTCCTATGGGTGCTGCTGAGAAGAAAATATAGGAGCTCTGTGTGATGCCACTAACACACTAGAAGTCCTATGGGTGCTGCTGAGAAGAAAATATAGGAGCTCTGTTTGCTGCCACTAACACACTAGAAGTCCTATGGGTGCTGCTGAGAAGAAAATATAGGAGCTCTGTTTGCTGCCACTAACACACTAGAAGTCCTATGGGTGCTGCTGAGAAGAAAATATAGGAGCTCTGTGTGATGCCACTAACACACTAGAAGTCCTATGGGTGCTGCTGAGAAGAAAATATAGGAGATCTGTTTGCTGCCACTAACACACTAGAAGTCCTATGGGTGCTGCTGAGAAGAAAATATAGGAGCTCTGTTTGCTGCCACTAACACACTAGAAGTCCTATGGGTGCTGCTGAGAAGAAAATATAGGAGCTCTGTGTGATGCCACTAACACACTAGAAGTCCTATGGGTGCTGCTGAGAAGAAAATATAGGAGCTCTGTTTGCTGCCACTAACACACTAGAAGTCCTATGGGTGCTGCTGAGAAGAAAATATAGGAGCTCTGTTTGCTGCCACTAACACACTAGAAGTCCTATGGGTGCTGCTGAGAAGAAAATATAGGAGCTCTGTTTGCTGCCACCAACACACTAGAAGTCCTATGGGTGCTGCTGAGAAGAAAATATAGGAGCTCTGTGTGATGCCACTAACACACTAGAAGTTCTATGGGTGCTGCTGAGAAGAAAATATAGGAGCTCTGTTTGCTGCCACTAACACACTAGAAGTCCTATGGGTGCTGCTGAGAAGAAAATATAGGAGCTCTGTTTGCTGCCACTAACACACTAGAAGTCCTATGGGTGCTGCTGAGAAGAAAATATAGGAGCTCTGTGTGATGCCACTAACACACTAGAAGTCCTATGGGTGCTGCTGAGAAGAAAATATAGGAGCTCTGTTTGCTGCCACTAACACACTAGAAGTCCTATGGGTGCTGCTGAGAAGAAAATATAGGAGCTCTGTTTGCTGCCACTAACACACTAGAAGTCCTATGGGTGCTGCTGAGAAGAAAATATAGGAGCTCTGTTTGCTGCCACTAACACACTAGAAGTCCTATGGGTGCTGCTGAGAAGAAAATATAGGAGCTCTGTGTGATGCCACTAACACACTAGAAGTCCTATGGGTGGTGCTGAGAAGAAAATATAGGAGCTCTGTTTGCTGCCACTAACACACTAGAAGTCCTATGGGTGCTGCTGAGAAGAAAATATAGGAGCTCTGTTTGCTGCCACTAACACACTAGAAGTCCTATGGGTGCTGTTGGGGTGCAATGCTGTGCTAACAGCACTGCGGTTGGTACTACTGCAATACTGTACTAATAACAGTAAGCACGCACCAGACTAATCCCCAGCAGCAGCTAATAACACACTAACTGTGCAATCAGCAGCAATGAACGATCAATGACTTAGGTAGCAATGGTTTAGCAAAGAAATAGCCAATGGTTTAGCAAAGAAGAGCAAATCTTTCAGTATCAAGCAAAGACAGAATCAGCAGACTAATCTCTCCTAAAGCCGGAACTCATGTGACCGGGGCCGATGGCGTGGCGGCCTTTTAAATGGTGGGGCGTGTACTAAAGCCCCTGAGCTGTAATTGGCTACAGGCGTCCTGCCTGTAGCCAATTATTGCTCTCCGAGTTTCGGGCGCTGTGATTGGCCAAGCATGCGGGGTCACAGTGCATGCTTGGCCAATCATCAGCCAGCAATGCACTGCGCCGGCCGCGCCGGCCGCAATGCATTGCGGGGCCGCTCGCATCACACGAATGTGATGCGAACGGCCCAAATAGTTCTGGGCTCGACGAGCGAGCGAACGCCCGATGCTCGATTCGAACATGGGTTCGAATCGAGCACCGGGCCCATCCCTAGTTATATGTGGAATTTCACCCCGAAATACATTTTGCTGCTTCTCCTGAGTACGGGGATACCACATGTGTGGGACTTTTTGGGAGCCTAGCCGCGTACGGGACCCCGGAAACCAAGCACCGCCTTCAGGATTTCTAAGGGCGCAAATTTTTGATTTCACTCCTCACTACCTATCACAGTTTTGAAGGCCATAAAATGCCAAAATAGCACAAAACCCCCCCAAATGACCCCATTTTAGAAAGTAGACACCCCAAGGAAATTGCTGAGAGGCCTGTTGAGCCCATTGAATATATTTTTTTTGTCCCAAGTGATTGAATAATGACAAAAAAAAAAGAAAATTACAAAAAGTTGTCACTAAATTATATATTGCTCACACATGCCATGGTTATATGTGGAATTACACCCCAAAATACATTTTTCTGCTTCTCCTGAGTACGGGGATACCATATGTGTGGGACTTTTTAGGAGCCTAGCCGCGTACGGGACCCCGAAAACCAAGCACCGCCTTCAGGATTTCTAGGCACAAATTTTTGATTTCACTCCTCACTACCTATCACAGTTTCGAAGGCCAAAAAATTCCAAAATCGCACAAAACCCCCCCAAATGACCCCATTTTGGAATATAGACACCCCAAGCTATTTGCTGAGAGGAATGGCGAGTATTTTACAGCTCTCATTTGTTTTTGAAAATGAAGAAAGAAAATATATATATATGTTTTTTTTTTTCCAATTTTCAAAACTTTGTGACAAAAAGCGAGATCTGCAAAATACTCACAATACCTCTCAGCAAATAGCTTGGGGTGTCTACTTTCCAAAATGGGGTCATTTGGGGGGGGGGGGGGTTTGTGCTATCTGGGCATTCCATGGCCTCCGAAACTGTGATAGGCAGTGAGAAGTGAAATCAAAAATTTACACCCTTAGAAAGCCTGAAGGCGGTGCTTGGTTTTTGGGGTCCCGTACGTGGCTAGGCTCCCAAAAAGTCTCACACATGTGGTATCCCCGTACTCAGGAGAAGCAACAGAATGTATTTTGGGGTGTAATTCCACATATGCCCATGGCATGTTTGAGCAATATATCATTTAGTGACAACTTTGTGCAAAAAAAAAATAAATAAAAAAAAAAATTGTCGTTTTTCCGCAACTTGTGTCAACATATAAAATATTCCATGGACTCGACATGCCTCTCAGTATATAGCTTGGGGTGTCTACTTTCCAAAATGGGGTCATTTGGGGGGGTTTTGAACTGTTCTGGCATTTTATACACAACATTAGGAAGCTTACATCCACTCTTCTAACCACTTGAAGACAAAGCCCTTTTTGACACTTTTTGTTTACATGAAAACATTTTTTTTTTTGCAAGAAAATTATGTTGAACCCCCAAACATTATATATATTTTTAAAGCAAAGGCCCTACAGATTAAAATGGTGGGTGTTGCATTTTTTTTCTACACAGTATTTTTGGGTTAAAAAATACACTTTTTTTAATTTTAATGCACTAAAACACACTATATTGCCCAAATGTTTGATGAAATAAAAAAGATGATCTTAGGCCGAGTACATAAATACCAAACACGACATGCTTTAAAATTTTGCACAAACGCGCATTGGCGACAAACTACATACATTTTTAAAAGCCTTTAAAAGCCTTTACAGGTTACGCCAGTAGATTTACAGAGGAGATCTACTGCTAAAATGATTGCCATCGATCTGACCTTCGCGGTGATACCTCACATGCATGGTGCAATTGCTGTTTACATATGACGCCAGACCGACGCTTGCGTTCGCCATTGGGCAAGAGCAGGGCAGGACAGGGGTGCTTTTTTTATTTTTCTTTTTTTTTTATTATTAATTTTGCTTTTTTATTTTATTTTTAAATTGTTCCTTCCAAGTATTTTTTTTTTTTATCATTTTTATTGTTATCTCAGGGAATGTAAATATCCCCTATGATAGCAATAGGTAGTGACAGGCACTCTTTTTTTGAAAAAACTGGGGTCTATTAGAACCTAGATCTTTCCTCTGCCCTCAAAGCATCTGACCACACCAAGATCGGTGTGATAAAATGCTTTCCCAATTTCCCAATGGCGCTTTTTATATCCGGGGGGGGCATTCCCTCCCACTGCTTGTAAAAGCAGTCCAGAGGCTAATTAGCCACTAGGATTGCTTTTACATGAAAGACGGCCGCAGGCTGAAAAGAATGATACCAAGATGATACCTAAACCCGCAGGCATCATTCTGGTATAAACATTCAAATTCCAGCAACATACCAGTACGTTGCTGGTCCTTGTTGGACATGTATTGTAATCTTTTTATTTCATGCAGCCAGTTGGCTGAACGAAAAAAGAGATTGATCGGTGGGTATGCCCACCATTAGAATACCGCCCTTCATCCACCCACTTCTAATGATGGGCATACATGCACCATTTATATATGCCGAAGCATGGGGGCATCCTCCCGCAAAAAAGTTATGCCGCACACACATGGTCGGACTTTTCCACGGGCAAGCCTCCGTCGGAATTTCGACCGTATGTACGCGGCATTAGGAGCAAAATCGCTCCTCCGCCCCTGCTGCCCCAATGCTTCGGCATATTTGCTTTTTTTTTTAACTGTGGTGGTGAAATCACCTCCTACAGCACTGGAGTTGCAGGGATCAGGCCTGTCTCTGCAAACGCTGCAGTTATGTGTGTTGTGTTTTGTAAGTGACAGTGATCGATCGATACTGCACTTGGGTGGCCTGGGCTGGACGGAGGGGCAAAACGCAGGTGCCAGCAGGTATCTGGGCTGATCCCGCTAACACTGCGTTTTTGGGAACCCTAAACTGCTGGGGACGCTAGTATAGATCAGATCAGATATTGATCTGTTCAGATACTATACCACTAAGGGGGGTGTATGCTTCACGCGTGGGTGTTAGCATTACTTGCACTAACCTGACGCTGCCTGGGGTGTGACGCAGACCCTCTCTGACGCTAAAACCTAATTGATATCACCCGCCGGGCGATCAGGGGGTTAAACCTTTATTGGGTTATATACACGGCGGGTGCCCTGACACTATAAAAAGCAAACTAACTAACCAGCGTCACCCGTAACACTTATATGGTGATCACTGGTGAAAGGGTTAACTAGGGGCAATCAGGGGGTTAAAACCTTTATTAGATAATATATGGGGGTACCTGACGCTATAAAAACCTGCGGCGAACCTAAAAAAAATTACTAGCTACCGATCTGCATCACCGACACTAAGACAGCGTTTAGAAAAACGATTGCTTAGCGACAGTGGTGATGGGGGTGAAAGGGTTACCTGGGGGGGCGATCAAGGGGGTTAAACCTTTATTAGATAATATATTGGGGTACCTGACGCTATAAAAACATGCGGCGAACCTAAAAAAAATTACTGGCTACGATCTGCATCACCGACACCAAGACAGCGTTTAGAAAAACAATTGCTTAGCGACAGTGGTGATAGGGGGTGAAAGGGTTACCTGGGGGGCGATCAAGGGGGTTAAACCTTTATTAGAAAATATATTGGGGTACCTGACGCTATAAAAACCTGCGGCGAACCTAAAAAAAATTACCGGCTACCGATCTGCATCACAGACACTAAGACAGCGTTTAGAAAAACGATCGCTTAGTGACAGTGGTGATAGGGGGTGAAAGGGTTACCTGGGGGGCGATCAAGGGGGTTAAACCTTTATTAGATAATATATTGGGGTACCTGACGCTATAAAAACCTGCGGCGAACCTAAAAAAAATTACTGGCTACGATCTGCATCACCGACACTAAGACAGCGTTTAGAAAAACTATTGCTTAGCAACAGTGGTGATAGGGGGTGAAAGGGTTACCTGGGGGGCGATCAAGGGGGTTAAACCTTTATTAGATAATATACTGGGGTACCTGACGCTATAAAAACCTGCGGCGAACCTAAAAAAAATTACCGGCTACCGATCTGCATCACAGACACTAAGACAGCGTTTAGAAAAACGATCGCTTAGTGACAGTGGTGATAGGGGGTGAAAGGGTTACCTGGGGGGCGATCAAGGGGGTTAAACCTTTATTAGATAATATATTGGGGTACCTGACGCTATAAAAACCTGCGGCGAACCTAAAAAAAATTACTGGCTATGATCTGCATCACCGACACTAAGACAGCGTTTAGAAAAACAATTGCTTAGCGACAGTGGTGATAGGGGGTGAAAGGGTTACCTGGGGGGGCGATCAAGGGGGTTAAACCTTTATTAGATAATATATTGGGGTACCTGACGCTATAAAAACCTGCGGCGAACCTAAAAAAAATTACCGGCTACCGATCTGCATCACAGACACTAAGACAGCGTTTAGAAAAACGATCGCTTAGTGACAGTGGTGATAGGGGGTGAAAGGGTTACCTGGGGGGCGATCAAGGGGGTAAACCTTTATTAGATAATATATTGGGGTACCTGACGCTATAAAAACCTGCGGCGAACCTAAAAAAAATGACTGGCTGCCGATCGGCATCACTGACGCTAAGACAGCGATCAGAAAAATGATTGCTAAGCGACAGTGGTGATAGGCGGTGAAAGGGTTATCTGGGGGGTGATCAGGGGGTTAAACCTTTATTAGGGGGGGTTAGGGGGCTACACTGGACCTAAGACTAAACTTTGGTGACACTTTTACAGTCACAAATGTCACTGATTGCAGTGATCACTAAATAAATGGTCACTGCAATCAGTGACACTGTGACTGGGGGCTGGGGGGGTGATCTGGGGGGTGATCTGGGGGGGCCTGGGGAGGCAATTTATGTCCCTATGTGTCCTGGTGTCAGTGTAGTGTTGTGTGCACTGACCTGATATCTTCTCTTGTACGGCGCTCGGTATATGTGAGCGCCGCACCAGAGATGACATCACTTCCTCCTGCTCCCTCTGTCTGACACAGACAGAGGGGGCATTTCCATTCGCCGGGAGCGATCGCGAGGGGGTGGCCAGAAACGAATGGCTGCCCCCTCATCCCGGAACGCTCCCGGACACTTAGCCACCGCTCACTGTATAGGAGGGGGGTCCGATTGGACCCCCCAACTGTACAAAGGCAATCACGTACACTCTACGTGATTGTGCCTGTCGGTGCCATTCTGCCGACGTATATATACAGTGAGCGGTCGTTAAGTGGTTAAATGATGCAAATCCTAAAACAATCCATTTTAATTCCAGGTTGTGAGGCAACAAAACACGAAAAATGCCAAGGGGGGTGAATACTTTTGCAAGGCACTGTACAGCTACACTTTTTTTCATTTGCGGTGTACATTTGAAAATAAAAATAATATCTCTGACACCGTCCCATGCAGACTCACTACTCTGAATCAATGCTGACCATCTTCTAGGTTGAACGCATTTTTTTTTTGTTCATTCAATTCAGCCTGGGAGCAGTGAGTGTCTTAAAGCTTGAGTTCCACCCAAAAGTAGAACCTCCGCTTATCTGCTTTCTCTCCCCCACCGGTGCCTCATTTGGCACCTTTCAGGGGGAGGGGGGAACGGGTACCTCTTTTTGACAGGTATCCTTCCCCACTTCCGGGAGACAGCGCCGCGGCGCCATCCCTCAGAAATTCGCCCACCCTCCGCCACTGGGCCATTAACCTCCCTAGCGGTAATCCCGAGCGTGACTCGGGGTTGTTTTTTTATGCTAGGATCGGTAACCCCGAGTCACGCTCGGGGTAGACATTGCAGAGCTCGCAGCGGAGTTTCCTTACCTTCTCCTGGCGATCCAGCGATGATGTCCTCTGCTGTGATCGCCAGCGAGATCTCCGGCGAGTGTCGGCACTTTCGACCCCATCTGACTTCCTAGTTCCGTTCCCTGCGAGCCACAGCGGCGCATGGGAGCGGAACTGGGCGGCAAATTCAAAAAGGTAAACAAATAGTATACATACAGTATACTGTAATCTTACAGATTACAGTACTGTATGTAATAATTACACACCCCCTTGGTCCCTAGTGGTCTGTCCAGTGTCCTGCATGCACTTTTATATAATAAAAATCGTTCTTTCTGCCTGTAAACTGGAGATTGTCCATAGCAACCAAAAAGTGTCCCTTTATGTCAAAAGTGGTTTTAGACCAACTAGAAAGCAGCGATAATAAATTAGAATCACTCGCAGAATTGAGCGATAGCGATTTGTGGGGAAATTCGTCATCAAACACTAAATCTAATGACAGCGACAATTCTGCAACTGAGCAAATTTCAGTGTTTTTGATTTGATTACATTATTGAATAATTTTTATTATAATTAGATTACTATTTTTTATAATTATTTATAGTTATTTATTATATTATAATTTATAATTTTGTGTTTCATATTTATCATACCCGGGATGTTTACTAGACTCTGGTTTGCTTAGGTTTAAGTAAGTAATTACTAAGAATCGCAGGCCTATAATACATAACACCAAATTTTCATGCAAAATAATTGTACCGCTTTTGGTACATAATTCCAGAAAGAATCATACCGCCAGGGAGGTTAAGAAAGCGTAGCATGCGCAGTAGGGAACCGGCTGTGAAGCCAAAAAGGCTTCACTGCCAGTTTTTCTTACGACGAAAGGGTGGCAGCAGCACCCGACAGCCGATTAGAAAATCGGCTGCGGTGCCGACATCGCGAGCTCCCTGGACAAGTAAGTGTCCATATATTAAAAGTCATCAGCTGCAGTCTTTGTAGCTGCTGACTTTTATTTATTTTTTTCCCCCAGGTGGAACAACGATTTAAGCACTAATATTTATAAATGTATTTTTATTTTATTTTATTTCAAATAATATTTTACTAGCTTCTTTACCACTTCAATACCAGGCACTTACGCACCTTCCTGCCCAAGCCAATTTTCAGCGCTGTCGCAATTTGAATGACAATTGCGCAGTCATGCTACACTGTACCTAAACAATTTTTTTTATCATGTTGTTCCCACAAATAGAGATTTCTTTTGGTGGTATTTCATCACCTCTGCGATTTTTATTTTTTGCGCAACAAATAAAAAAAGACCGAAAATTTAGAAAAAAATTATGTTTTTCTTTGCTTCTGTTATTTTTTTTGTAAATACTGTAAGTAAGTTTTCTTCTTCAATGATGGGCACTGATATGGCTGCACTTATGGGCACTGATAAGGCGGCACTGATGGGCACCGATGAGGTGGCACCAATGAGGTGGCACTGATGGGTACTGATGATGGTCACTGATAGGCGGCACTGATGGGCACTGATAGGTGGCACTAGTATGCGGCACTCATAGACAGCACTGATGGGCACTCATAGGCGGCATTGATGGGCACTCATAGGCGGCACTGATGGCTACTTACGGGTGGCACTGATGGGTGGCACAGATGGCCACTGGTGGGCACTGATAGGTGGGCACTGAAAGGTGGCACTGATGAACACTGATGGGTGGCACTGATGATACTGATGGGTGGCATTGCTGGGCATGACATGTTTTTTATTGACCATAATGTTGCCAGTCAGTGCCCATTTGTGGGCACCGATTGGCATCTATTGTGCTTATTTTTTTATATGTGGATGGCCATGGGGTACATACCTGGCCATCCACATGTTGCCCCCTTCCCTGGTGGTCCTTGCAGCTTCCTTGGTGTTCCAGTGTGGGGGGGCTGCACTGATAAACAATCAGCGCAAACCCCCCCTGTCAGGAGAGCCGCCGATCGGCTCTCCTCTTCTTGCGTCTGTCAGACACGAGTGAGGAAGAGCCGATCAACGGCTTTTCCTGTTTACATCGTGATCAGCCGTGATTGGACACGGCTGATCAAGTGGTAAAGAGCCTCCGCCGAGATCGGTGTAGCGGTGTGTCAGACTGACACACCGCACCACCGATCACCGCGATGCGCACCCCCTCTATGTGCACCACTGACAGTTGCTAGCGAAGATTCCTCACCAAACTATACCCACAGTTATAGTCAGGCCTGACTGGGTAGTTAGGACATTGCTGGGCGCCATTTCTTTGCTCACGAGGGAGGATAGCTGCAGCGGGGTAATGCCATTTTATTGCCTAACTGAGTGTCATTTGCATGTAATGTGTACACCGTTATTGCAGGGATCTGCATGAGTATATTGCACTCAAATTGCTCTTTTATATCATTGCTTACAGTAAACCGTTATAGTTAAGTAATTTGGTTGTGAGTGTCAATTATTATGTTGGCATCAGAAAAAAGGGGGTTGTGCTGTGTAATATATATCTATAGAGATAGTACAATTATATCACTACTTTCTCCCTTTTCTAACTGTGTCACGAGAGAAGTCAGAGCCGATTGCCAGGGGTTGGTGGCGGTGCATTACATGGGCCCAAACAAACAAGCAGCCCTCTTAAGCTGAGGGTATCACTACAGTAGTATGGTGGTCAGTGTAGTGTAGTGTATTATGGTGTAGTATGGTGATCAGTGTAGTGTAGTATGATGGTCAGTGTAGTGTAGTATGGTGGTCAGTGTAGTGTCGTATGGTGTAGTATAGTGGTCAGTGTAGTGTAGTATGGTGGTCAGTGTAGTGTAGTATGGTGGTCAGTGTAGTGTAGTGTAGTATGGTGGTCAGTGTAGTGTAGTGCACAGTATAGTATAGTGGACAGTATGGTGGTCAGTGTAGTGTAGTATGGTGGTCAGTGTAGTGTAGTGTAGTATGGTGGTCAGTGTAGTGTAGTGGTCAGTGTAGTATGGTGGTCAGTGTAGTATGGTGGTTAATGCAGTGGTCAGTGTAGTGATCTGTGTAGTGTAGTGGACAGTATAGTGGTCAGTGTAGTGTAGTGCACAGTATAGTGATCAGTATAATTCTCAGTGTAGTGGACAGTATAATATAGTGGTCAGTGTAGTGTAGTGTAGTATGGTGGTCAGTGTACTGTAGTGTAGTATGGTGGTCAGTGTAGTGTAGTATGGTGGTCAGTGTAGTGTAGTATAGTGGTCAGTGTAGTGTGGTGTAGTATGGTGGTCAGTGTAGTGTAGTATGGTGGTCAGTGTAGTGTAGTAGACCATATAATACCGTGGTCAGTGTAGTATGGTGGTCAGTGTAGTATGGTGGTCAGTGTAGTGTAGTATGGTGGTTAGTGTAGTGGACAGTATAGTTGTCAGTGTAGTGGTCAGTGTAGTGGACAGTATAGTACAGTGATCAGTGTAGTTGTCAGTGTAGTGGTCAGTGTAGTGGTCAGTGTAGTGGACAGTATAGTATAGTGGTCAGTGTAGTGTAGTATGGTGGTTAGTATAGTGGACAGTATAGTACAGCGGTCAGTGTAGTGTAGTGGACAGTGTAGTGGTCAGGGTAGTGGACAGTATAGTATAGTGGTCAGTGTAGTGTAGTGGTCAGTGTAGTGACCAGTGTAGTGGTCAGTGTAATTCTCAGTGTAGTGGACAGTATAGTATAGTAGTCAGTGTAGTATGGTGTTTAGTGTAGTGGACAGTATAGTACAGTGGACAGTGTAGTGGACAGTATAGTTTAGTGGTCAGTGTAGTGTAGTATGGTGGTTAGTGTAGTGGACAGTATAGTACAGTGGTCAGTGTAGTGGACATTGTAGTGGTCAGTGTAGTTCTCAGTGTAGTGGACATTATAATTGGTCAGTGTAGTTCTAAGTGTAGTGGACAGTATAGTACAGTGGTCAGTGTAGTGGACAGTGTAGTGGACAGTGTAGTGATCAGTGTAGTGGTCAGTGTAGTGTAGTGGACAGTATAGTGGTCAGTGTAGTTCTCAGTGTAGTGGACAGTATAGTATAGTTGTCAGTGTAGTGGTCAGTGTAGTGGACATTATATTGGTCAGTGTAGTTCTCAGTGTAGTGGACAGTATAGTACAGTGGTCAGTGTAGTGGACAGTGTAGTGGTCAGTGTAGTGTAGTGGACAGTATAGTGGTCAGTGTAGTTCTCAGTGTAGTGGACAGTATAGTATAGTTGTCAGTGTAGTGGTCAGTGTAGTGGACATTATATTGGTCAGTGTAGTTCTCAGTGTAGTGGACAGTATAGTACAGTGGTCAGTGTAGTGTAGTGGACAGTATAGTGGTCAGTGTAGTTCCCAGTGTAGTGGACAGTATAGTATAGGGGTCAGTGTAGTGGTCAGTGTAGTGGACATTATAGTGGTCAGTGTAGTTCTCAGTGTAGTGGACAGTATAGTGGTCGGTGTAGTTCTCAGTGTAATGGACAGTATAGTATAGTTGTCAGTGTAGTGGTCAGTGTAGTTCTCAGTGTAGTGGACATTATAGTGGTCAGTGTAGTTCTCAGTGCAGTGGACAGTATAGTACAGTGGTCAGTGTAGTGGACAGTGTAGTGTAGTGGACAGTATAGTGGTCAGTGTAGTTCCCAGTGTAGTGGACAGTATAGTATAGTTATCAGTGTAGTGGTCAGTGTATTGGACATTATAGTGGTCAGTGTAGAGGACATTATAGTGGTCAGTGTAGTGGACATTATAGTGGTCAGTGTAGTTCTCAGTGTAGTGGACAGTATAGTACAATGGTCAGTGTAGTGGTCAGTGTAGTGTAGTGGACAGTATAGTGGTCAGTGTAGTTCTCAGTGTAGTGGACAGTATAGTATAGTTATCAGTGTAGTGTAGTGTAGTGGTCAGTGTAATTCTCAGTGTAGTGGACATTTTAGTGGTCAGTGTAGTTCTGAGTGTAGTGGACAGTATAGTATAGTTATCAGTGTAGTGTAGTGTAGTGGTCAGTGTAATTCTCAGTGTAGTGGACATTTTAGTGGTCAGTGTAGTTCTGAGTGTAGTGGACAGTATAGTATAGTTATCAGTGTAGTGTAGTGTAGTGGTCAGTGTAATTCTCAGTGTAGTGGACATTATAGTGGTCAGTGTAGTTCTGAGTGTAGTGGACAGTATAGTATAGTGGTTAGTGTAGTGTGTAATGGTCAGTAAAGTAATCAGGTTGGTCAGTACTATTGTATTGTTGGAAGGGGCTCTGGGAGTGTCTAAGTCTGCAGGTTAGGGGGGGCGCAAATTACTTGCCTTGCCCCGGGTGCTGACAACCCACGCTATGCCACTGGCTCCACCATCTACCGTTCCTTACCCGGAAGTGACCGCAGTGTCTGCAAGGAGACGCACGCTTCCTCCTGGATGGCTGGATACTGGTGACAGTGCCCTCTTGGGTCACTTTATTATGTTTGTTTGATTTTTATTGATGTATGTAGTTAGCATTAAGGGGTGTCCTGATGTATGGGGAATAGGGATGAGCTTTGTGTTCGAGTCGAACTCATGTTCGATTCGAACATCGGCAGTTCGAGCGTTCATCGAATTTCGAACATTATGGGCCGTTCGCGCCAAATTCGAGTGGCGTATCACGGCCTATAATTCACATGCGGCATCGCAGTGCATTGCTGGCTGATTATTGGCCAAGCATGCACTACGACCCACATGCTTTGCCAATCACAGCGCCGTCTGTAAAGAGAGCCGTAATTGGCCAAAGCCAGGGTGGCTTTGGCCAATCATGGCTCAGAGGAGTAGGTACACGCCCCACACTATATAATGCCGCCTGGAAGTCAGCCTTGTGTAGTGTGTTGGCGTTTGTGAAAGAGAGAGTTACAGAGAGAGAGAGACAGTGTCATTTATATTGAGTTAGATAGAGCAGGCAGGCGAGTCAGTTAGCTGCAGTTACAGTGTGTAGAGGATATATATGCATCCTAGGTGTTGTATATATATTTATACACTGTATTCAGTTTAGCTAGATCCGTTCCTGTTATTCTCTCTATACTGTGACAGGCAGGCCGGTGATTGTGCTAGCTGCAGACAGTCAGTGTTTCACTTAGTGTACTACTGTGTGCTTTGCATAGCGTTCACCTAAAGCTTACCTGAATACAGTTATTCTCTATACTGTGACAGGCAGGCCGGTGATTGTGCAAGCTGCAGACAGTCAGTGCATACCAGGGATGAGCCGAACACCCCCCTGTTCGGTTCGCACCAGAACCTGCGAACAGACAGAATGTTTGCGTGAACTTTAGAACCCTATTAAATACAATGGACTCGAACGTTCGAAATCTAAAGTGCTAATTATAAAGGCTAATATGCAATTTATTGTCCTAAAAAGTGTTTGGGGACCCGGGTCCTGCCCCAGGGGACATGTATCAATGCAAAAAGAAGTTTAAAAAATAGACGTTTTTACGGGAGCAGTGATTTTAATAATGCTTAAAATGAAAAAATAAAAGTGAAATATTCCTTTAAATTTCGTATCTGGGGGGTGTGTATGATATGCATGTAAAGTGGCGCATGTTTCCCGTGCTTAGAACTGTCCCTGCACAAAGTGTCATTTCTGAAGGAAAAAAAGTCATTTAAAACTCACTCGTGGCTATTAATGAATTTTCGGCTTTTATCAATACATACAAAAGTCATTGATAAAAAAAAAAAAAAAGCGTGGGGGTCCCCCAGAATTCAATTACCAGGCCCTTCAGGTCTGGAATGGATATTAAGGGGAACCCCGCCGCAAATTAAAAAAAATGGCGTGGGTTTCCCCCTAAATATCCATACCAGGCCCTTCAGATCTGGCATGGATTTTAAGGGGAACTCCACCCCAAATTAAAAAAAAAATGGCGTGGAGTCCCCCCAAAAATCCATACCAGACCCTTATCCGAGCACGCAACCTGGCCGGCCGCAGGGGAAGAGGGGGGGACGAGAGAGTGCCCCCCCCTCCCTCCTGAACCATACCAGGCCACATGCCCTCAACATGGGGAGGATGTCCCCATGTTGATGGGGACAAGGGCCTCATCCCCACAACCCTTGCCCGGTGGTTGTGGGGGTCTGCGGGCGGGGGGCTTATCGGAATCTGGAAGACCCCTTTAACAAAGGGGACCCCCAGATCCCGGCCCCCCCTATGTGAATTGGTAAGGGGTACATTGTACCCCTACCATTTCACGAAGTTAGGCCTCGTACACACGACCGATTTTCTCGTCGTAAAAAACACGTCGTTTTTTTCGACGAGATTCTTGTTAAGCTTGTCGATTTTCTCGTCAAGCTTTCTATGCGTACACACTGTCATTTCCCAATTTCCTCGTGGTTCTCTGCGCTCACGTCCAGCACGTACGACGGCACTATAAAGGGGAAGTTCTTTTTTCTTGGCGCCACCCCTTGGGCTGCTTTTGCTGATCTCGTGTTACCGCGTGTGAAGTAAAAGTTTGGGAAGAGACGATTCGCGCTTTTCAGTCTTCGTACTTTTCAGATCGTTTTCTGCGGTTCAGTTTGTGCTTGTGGGTTCGTATCTTGACTTTCAGGGCGTCTAGGCAGGTCGTATCTGTTTTACAGTGCGTTCTTGCCTGTTTGTTTCTGATTTTCAGTTTGTTATTCATAGGCCTTGCTGTTCTAAAGTGCGTTCTGTTCTGTACGCTCTGATTAGATGACCGTTTCCTAGCCATGTCGCCTGGACGTTCTCGTCGTCGAGTTCGTGCTGTGCGTGCGCTTGGTGTTGGTCTGCTTGTTTTGGACCAAGACCAGTCCATGAATGGTGTGAGGAGGAGTTCATGGACCAAGAATTGGTTGCTCCAGCGGGACCAATTCTGCCACATGCCTCTGCTGCGGGAGATAGTCAAGAATAATCCTGAGGACTACAGGAATTTTCTCAGGATGTCTGACCCCGTTTTTCAGGAACTGTTGGCTTTGGTGTCCCCCTATATTACCAGGAAGGACACCGTTATGCGGGAAGCCATCAGTGCTGAGCAGAGGCTCATCGCCACGTTGCGTTACCTGGCGACAGGGAGAAGTCTTCAGGACTTGAAGTTCACCACAGGCATCTCCCCCCAGGCTCTGGGCCTCATAATCCCAGACACCTGTTCTGCCATCATCCAAGTCCTGCAGGAGGACTATATTAGGGTAAGTTTTCTCCCTTAACATCACATTTTAGGTATTACATGTATGCTAATGTATTGTATTTCTTTCATCCTTCCCTAATTACTAGACTTGTGCACAACGGAAAAATTCGTTCCGTTTCGGTTTGTTTCTTTCCGGTCCTGTTGATTCGTAATCATTCGTAATTTTGCTAGACGGGATTTTTCGTGTTCGGACTCATTCGTATTTTTGCAAGCGACATTTTTCGTTGAATTTTTTGTTGCTTTATAATTCGTACTTTCGGTAGAGTACGTTGTTTTTCGTTGATTCTGGACACAACTCCTACTTTCGTAACTTTTTTTGGGTTCGTTGATTCGTAATTTTCCGTGTCTCTCTCACAACGACGCTGCCTATTATGCCTAATGTGCTTCGAATGGATTTGTACTTTTCTAAATACATAGCGGTTATTTGTAACGATTCGAAATCTCGTATTTTACTTTCGTTTTTTACATGCGGCTATAGGCTCCGCCCCTGTACACCATTTTGAGAGGGTTCAGCACGGTGAGGGAGAAGCAGAGAGCAGAGCAGAGTGAGTGTTATTGTGCTTCGAATGGATTTGAAATCTCGTATTTTACTTTCGTTTTTTCATGCGGCTATAGCCTCCGCCCCTGTACACCATTTTGAGAGGGAGTTCAGCATGGTGAGGGAGAAGCAGAGAGCAGAGTGAGTGTTATTGTGCTTCGAATGGATTCGTACATTCGTAACTTTTTTCATAACGAATTATGCCGAAGACCTTCGGGCATTCGCTATTTTGCGGTATAATTTATTTCGGATTCGGTTTTATTCGTAATTGCTCTGTTCGGAAATTCGAATGCTTCCGAATGTCCGAAAGTTGCTAAATTCGGACGAATTTTGATTCGTTACGAAACGAATTGCACAAGCCTACTAATTACCATGATTGTAATATGCTGAGAATGTCCCCTTTGTCCCCATGCATGTTGGAAGCTTTAGATTGCCCCTTTTTTCTCCTTCATAAATATTTCCCCTCACTAACTTTTCCAGCAGGGGCGCCTGTTGCTCCAAATGTTGGGGGTTTCAAACCCCAGTTTAGGAAATAAACTTCCTCCTTTTTTGCTCTGTTGCCTAATAAACGCCCCCAGTTGTCCCCTCCAATGCAGCCATTTTGTTCCCTCAAATGCAGCCATTTAGTCCCCTCTAATGCAGCCAGTTTCCCCCCAGCCCTGCACTTACCTTCTTGTGGTCAGCGCCATCCTTCTTCTGTCCTTGATGTCTTCTCCTTCCCTTCATGTTGCATCAGCCAATCATGTTACCATTAAACAGACTTGGTGAACATGATTGCCAGAGCAGCCTGTCAGTGTTTACACAAGGAATGCCCCCCTCCTTGCGTCCCCGATTTTTCTTTGACAAAGCCAATTACATCCCTCATGTTGTAATTTGCAAGACTATTTTAATACCTGTTTCTGCTCTGCAATTTTAACCCCCTAAATGCCGCAATTAATCATATGTCGGTCGCTTTACAAGAGGCCATCCACCTGAATAGTGTGCGGCATAGACAATACATAGGTTCATGCAACGCATGAACCTATGTATTGTTCTGAGTGATGGGCACAGGAGAGAGGGGACAGTGCTCCAGCGCCCACTCTGGACGCACCGCGACTGCAATGCTATCCTGTGGCCAAACACATCTCCCCCCCCCCAAAATAATTTAGTAATGGCCCATCAGAGGGGGTGATGAATATGATAAATGAGCCTTCCATTATACTTTTTTTACACACCTTAATAAACGTATAATTAGATTGATGTTGGTCTCTAATTTTTTGGTATAGAATTTCCTTGTAATGTATGCCTTTGGTTTTCTAATATTATTTCATCTTGTTTCACTCCACAGCTTCCTTCCACGCCACAGGAATGGCAGACTGTGGCATCGGAGTTTGCCACGCGGTGGGACTTCCCCAACTGCGGTGGTGCCATAGACGGGAAGCACGTCCGCATCGTGCCGCCACCCCGTTCTGGGTCCTACTACTACAACTACAAGGGGTTTCATAGCATTGTGCTGATGGCGGTGGTGTCAGCACGGTATGAATTCCTCTATGTTGATGTAGGGAAAAATGGCCGGATGTCCGATGGGGGATCCTTCATCCAGACAGAGTTTGCCCTCCGTCTCCAGAGTGACGACCTTGCATTGCCACCGGATGCAGGGAATATTGAAGGACTCCCCTTTGTTTTTTTGGCTGATGAAGCCTTCGGACTCGGACGGCATCTTATGAGGCCATTTCCACAGAGGAACCTGACCCCAGAGAAGAGTGTGTTCAATTACCGGCTGGCCAGGGCCCGAAGAGTCGTTGAAAATGCCTTCGGCATAATGGCCAGCCGGTTCCCCCTTTTTATGACTTCCATCCACTTGGCGGACTACAAAATAAACTATGTAGTGTTATACTGCTGTGTGCTACACAACTTTCTGAGCCAAAAATCAAATTCCTATATGGCCTCAGTTTTGCCAGAGGCTGGACTTTCCCCTGCAAATCCCCTTCCGGGCCTGGAATCTGCCCGTCTTGGCTTGCCCCCCCAAAATGCCCGTGTGGTTCGGGACAAATACATGGAGTATTTCACGGGTAGGGGGGCAATTCCTATGCCAGCCTATGGTTAAGTATCCCAATAAAAATCTTGTTTAAACCTTTAATTATTTGTTCTTTTCTGTCTCCTAGTTTGTCTTTGTACATTTGTAGTGGCAAGTGTATTTTACTTTAGTAAATAACAACCAATTTCACTATGTTACCTTACAAAAGAACCAAATAAGCTTAGAGGGTATTATAAAAAGAAGCTACACGTTGTTTGTGGTCAAATATTTTACTCTGTGCACATTCTCTTCTTTTTTTTTTTTGGTTTTACTTTGGGGTTGGCCTGGCCACAACCCGGCAAATTTTGGCTTATGAAAATACAAAAATATCACTTGCATTTCTAAAATTACAACATTGGATACCTCTGAGCAATCAGAGACATTCACTTACACAAACTATGTCTCTATGTGCCCGTCCTATTATGGGGTCCTGCCACCCCTTGCCCAGCCAAAAATTCAATATGCACACATTTTTAAGTTTTTGCATATAGGAAGTTTACAATCCTGATCCCTATTGTCAACATGTGCTATCTGCCATCAGGGGTGTTCAATGGACGTGTTTTGGGGGTGCATCCCCTTCCTCAGTTCACCGACTTTTGATACGAGGAAGGGGTTGCACCCACAAAAGACGTACATGGATATCCCCTGATGGCAGATAGCACATGTTCACACACTGTGTGCATATTCAATTTTTGGCTGGTTTGTTACTCAAAAAATTAGAAAAAAATATAAAAACAAACATGTAAAAACAAATGTGTTTGAATTCTCCCCAAAACATCGAGAATGTCTTTAAATGTTTGTTCCATCACATGGATTCTTTGTTTAATTAGGTCCAGTTCTATGCTACATTCCATCACTTGCTGGATGAGGCGGAGGGCACTGTCAGCAGAGAACCGTGTACTATCCTTCACAACATTTACATCCCCTAAAAAAAAAATAACAAAAGGTATTATAACTCTGCAGGCCTACCTCGCTTACCTTAAGCTGTGGTGTCAGATACTGACCTGTTGTGGTGACCAGATCCACAACGTCATCCACCTCTCCTTCCTGCACTTCTCCTTCCTCCACCTCAACTTCCTGCACATCTTTCGGTTGTGGATCTTTGGGAGTTTGGTGTTGTTTGGAAGTTGTGGGGTGCATGTGCTCCCTGGAGTGTCCTCCTCCCAGTCTTCTCTCCCCTATGAGAATAAAACAAAAGGTCTATTTATCACACTGTAAATCTCATTGTTAAACTAAAAAAAGGATAAATTGTTTGGAAGTGGTGTACAAGTGTGTGTTTGTGCGGAATTTAAAGAAGAATGCATTATTTATGACCCCAAATATGTTTAGTATTCACATTTGGATGTAATTTTTGGGACATGGAGGCACCACAAATAAACTCTGATGCACCTGTGTGGGACACCCAAAATAGGCGGGTCTGTTGGCCCACACTATAGTGCTCCAAAGTACAGATGTGGAAGCAGCTGCTGAGTGTCCTCTCCTTTACACTGATAAAAGTTTGCATTTCATTCTCCTTACAAACACATCATCTAGACTAAAAAATTATCCACAATACTTGATCAAAAATGGCAGATGTCTAATTACTTTTGTGACTCTTAAATAAGCCAAAACCGCGGATAGTGGCCGAACGAAGTGTCGGTAACGTAACAAACGATTACTGTGCCCAACCTAGTTCAAAATATGACATTTTGGAAGTGAGTCCAATATGATAAAAAAAAAAAACATGTCAGTTTATAAAAAGATTAATAGCAGAAACGTCGTCATTTTACTTACTTTTAGCGAGCATCCTCTTTATGCTCCTCAACTGGTCTGGCTCCCTCAGTTTGAGGTCTGACCACCTCTTTCTGAGCTGCTCATTTGAGCGTTTCACCCCGAACTTCGCCCTCAGACTCTTCACAACTTTAGTGAGGATTTTGGCCTTCCTTCTATTTGGTTTGCTATACGGCCCATGCTTGGCATCATAATCAGCCTTGACCAAGATGTCCACCATCTCCGCCATCTCCGCCAAAGACATATTCGATGCCTTGAATCTCCTCCTTGATCGTGACGTGTCCTCGGTCTCCGGGCTTGTCTCCTCGCTAGTTGCGGAATTATCAGACACCTGCTGTAACTCCGCCATATCTGTCTGCGCGCCGAAAGAGAAAGGGCGGGGAAAAGATGTAAGTTAGAACGTCATGGGCGAGCGACGTGTGCGGAGCGACGTGTTCGAATTTTGACGCATGCGTGGTGTATATATAGCAAACACACATGTGACTATAGTACGTTCGGTGTGCGGAGAGAGGAGTTCAAGTGACGGACGTGCGAACGAAGGTATGTGATTTTGTGATTTGGAAAAAATGTTGGCCTATACTGTCTTGAGATTGTTGGAGGATTTATATGGTGACTAGGATGTGAAGGAGGTTAGACTGTTTGCCTCACATTATTTTAATATAATTTATTTTACTTGCAGATACAATATGAATGTCTTTATTAGCGACAAAGAGTTCCTGGCGGAATTTATTGACCGGGTAAGGGAGCTGCCGGCTCTGTGGGAGACGAAAAACCCCATCCATAAAAAAAAAGGGGTGAGAAAAGCAGCGCTGGAGAAGCTGCTCCCATTTTTGCATACCAAGGTGCCCACAGCCACAGCAAAACAAGTGGACACTAAAATTGGGAGCTTGAGAGGTACCTACAGGACTGAACGCTCTAAGGTGCTGGCTTCTCAGAGGTCAGGAGCAGCAGCAGATGATGTTTATGTCCCGATTTTGTGGTACTACAACAGGATGTCCTTCCTGGATGACCACATTGAGACAAGGCCATCACTCTCCACTCTTCCCCCCAGACTTCCCTGCGGCCAACCTGAGCCTTCTCTGGAGCAAGAGGAGGCAGCCATCCTGGATGATCCTGATTTGGCCATCTGGAGCCAGGTATAGTATTAACTGAAAATGTATTGGGATAAAATTAATGTTTCTCAAATATGTCAGGATGAGAAACATACATTATTTTGTATTACACAAGTGAAATCAGGATCTGTAGACATTATTCTGCACTTAATTGTGTGGTAAATAGGGATGAGCTTCGAGTTCGAGTCAAACTCATGTTCGACTCGAACATTGCCTGTTCGCCCGTTCGCCGAACAGCGAACAAATTGGGGTGTTCGCGGCAAATTCGAAAAATCTATGGGAGAAATCTAAAGTGCTAATTATAAAGGCTTTTATGCAAGTTATTGTCCTAAAAAGTGTTTGGGGACCCGGGTCCTGCCCCAGGGGACATGTATCAATGCAAAAAGAAGTTTTAAAAACGGCCGTTTTTTCGGGAGCAGTGATTTTAATAATGCTTAAAATGAAAAAATAAAAGTGAAATATTCCTTTAAATTTCGTACCTGGGGGGTGTGTATGATATGCATGTAAAGTGGCGCATGTTTCCCGTGCTTAGAACTGTCCCTGCAAAAAGTGTCATTTTTGAAAGAAAAAAATGCATTTAAAACTGACTCGCGGCTATTAATGAATTGTCGGCTCCCGGCAATACATACAAAAGTCATTGATAAAAAATAAAAAAAAAGCGTGGGGGTTCCCCAGAATTCAATTACCAGGCCCTTCAGGTCTGGAATGGATATTAAGGGGAACCCCGCCGCAAATAAAAAAAAAATTGACGTGGGGTTCCCCCAAATATCCATTCCAGGCCCTTCAGATCTGGCATGGATTTTAAGGGGAACTCCACCCCAAATTAAAAAAAAATGGCGTGGAGTCCCCCTAAAAATCCATACCAGACCCCTTATCCGAGCACGCAACCTGGCCGGCCGCAGGGGAAAAGGGGGGGACGAGAGAGCGGCCCCCCCTCCCTCCTGAACCGTACCAAGCCACATGCCCTCAACATGGGGAGGATGTCCATAGTGAAGGAAGTTCCCCGCTCAAGCCAATGACGTAGGCGGGTCTGACATACCGAGGGGGCGGACCTGATGGGGAACTGCTCTCACTTTGGTAATACATGTATAGACCCGCCCCTTCTCATGTTCCGCATCTCGTCCGCTGAGCGGACCTGATGGGGAACTTTAGAAAGGGCGGGTCTATACATTTAAAATACTGAGAGGGAGTTCCCCATCAGGTCCGCTCAGGCACAACCAATGAAGGACAGCGCTGGACATCGGGATCGCCGCGGGACACTGGATTTCACCGCTGGAATGTTTATTTATTTATTTTTTTAAATAAAGGACTTTTTCAAGGTGTTTGTGTGTTTTTTTAAACATTTTTTTTACGCTTTCTTCGTGAAATGGTAGGGGTACAATGTACCCCTTACCAATTCACATAGGGGGGGGCGGGATCTGGGGGTCCCCTTTGTTAAAGGGGTCTTCCAGATTCCGATAAGCCCCCCGCCCGCAGACCCCCACAACCACCGGGCAAGGGTTGTGGGGATGAGGCCCTTGTCCCCATCAACATGGGGACATCCTCCCCATGTTGAGGGCATGTGGCTTGGTACGGTTCAGGAGGGAGGGGGGGCCGCTCTCTCGTCCCCCCCTTTTCCCCTGCGGCCGGCCAGGTTGCGTGCTCGGATAAGGGGTCTGGTATGGATTTTTAGGGGGACTCCACGCCATTTTTTTTTTAAACTTGGGGTGGAGTTCCCCTTAAAATCCATGCCAGATCTGAAGGGCCTGGTAATTGAATTCTGGGGAACCCCCACGCTTTTTTTTTTTTTTTTCTCAATGACTTTTGTATGTATTGCCGGGAGCCGACAATTCATTAATAGCCGCGAGTCAGTTTTAAATGCATTTTTTTTCTTTCAAAAATGACATTTTTTGCAGGGACAGTTCTAAGCACGGGAAACATGCGCCACTTCACATGCATATCATACACACCCCCCAGGTACGAAATTTAAAGGAATATTTCACTTTTATTTTTCCATTTTAAGCATTATTAAAATCACTGCTCCCGAAAAAACGGCCGTTTTAAAAACTTCTTTTTGCATTGATACATGTCCCCTGGGGCAGGACCCAGGTCCCCAAACACTTTTTAGGACAATAACTTGCATATTAGCCTTTATAATTAACACTTTAGATTTCGAACGTTCGAGTCCATTGTATTTAATAGGGTTCTAAAGTTTACACGAACATTTTGTCTGTTCGCAGGTTCTGGTGCGAACCGAACAGGGGGGTGTTCGGCTCATCCCTGGTGGTAAATAGTCAAGCTGATGTTGTGGTAAATTTAAAGCAAGGATTTATGCATTTACATTCTAATTGCTTCCATCAGGATTACAAAGTTTGATGCAAAGATTAAACCAACATATTAAACTATGTTCCTTTTTCATACACAGGATGAAATCAGCCAGGAGGAGGGTCTGGAAACTGTCAGGCAGGAGGAGGAAGGGCCCAGTGGCAGCCAGGAGGTGGCAGGGCCCAGTGGCAGCCAGGAGGTGGCAGGGCCCAGTGGCAGCCAGGAGGTGGCAGGGCCCAGTGGCAGACAGGAGGTGGCAGGGTCCAGTGGCAGCCAGGAGGTGGCAGGGCCCAGTGGCAGACAGGAGGTGGCAGGGCCCAGTGGCAGACAGGAGGTGGCAGGGCCCAGTGGCAGACAGGAGGTGGCAGGGCAAAGGAGAAGCACCAGATCCCAGGTGCCTCCCATCCGGTTTCACAAAAGAGGCAGGAGGGACAGGACCACCAGTGAGGCAGCAATGGCCCTTATTAAAGAGGCCCATGCCACCCTCAAGGAGCCCACATCCCCTGAAGAGGCCATTGCCGGCCTAGTGGAGGCTAAGTTCAAGGTGATGAGCATGGAGCAACGCCTCCTATGCGAGCCCCTGCTCATCACCTTGCTCAACAAGGGGGTGATGGAGCAAATTACCCCCAATACCGCCATATGTGAGGTGGCCCAACTGACCCAACCTCAACCTCCACCTCCACCTTCCTCTTCTGCCCCACCCCCTTCTGCTACACCTCCACCTTCTGCCCCACCCCCTTCTGCTACACCTCCACCTTCTGCCCCACCCCCTTCTGCTACACCTCCACCTTCTGCCCCACCCCCTTCTGCTACACCTCCACCTTCTGCCCCACCCCCTTCTGCTACACCTCCACCTTCTGCCCCACCCCCTTCTGCTACACCTCCACCTTCTTCTTCTGCCCCACCCCCTTCTGCTACACCTCCACCTCCTCCTCCTGACAGGAGTACCCCTCCAGTGGGCCAGCCTCCAGCCAAACGAAGAAGGAAGGCTGCAGGAAAGGCTTCAGGAAAGGCTTCAGGAAAGGCTTCAGGGAAGGTTGCCAGGAAGAAGAGGAAGTGATGGCCTCGCTTCATTGTGGTCGGACAGAAGGCAGCCTGTTGTAGTACCACACACTTGGGACATATATCTCACCTGCTGCTGTTCCTGACCTCTGGGAGGCCAACATCAGATTGTGTTCAGAAATGTGGGCCTTCTCAAGCTCCCAATTTTAGTGTCCACACAGGGTTGCTGTGTGCTCTGGGGTCCCTGGGATGCACAAATGGCAGCAGCTTCTCCTGCGCTGCCTTCTCTTTATTTAATTTATAAACATGAATAAATGTGTTTTTTGTTTAAGTTCATACTTGACTATGTGTCTTTTTAAATAAAAAAAAAAGGGGGGCGGAGCCGGCGGCCGGAGCGGATGGTGGTGTGAGAGGAGAGCTCCGACGCATCAGGGGACCTTAAGCAACCTTTAGCGGCTTTTGAGGCTCAGAAACAGCACATCCGAGCGGCGGAAGACAGGAGGAACCCCGCTGATAGCATGGCCAAACGCAAGAACAGAGAGGGGCCCAGAAAATTGACGGACTTCTATCCCTCCATGACAGGCCGGAAGGCCCAAGATGGCGCCGCAGCGGGACTGCATGCATCACACTGCCATGAGGGAGAGAACGGCGCGACATTCACTTTGCAGGGTGAGCTACCTAATGACACACTAACTCAGCCCCCTTATTCTTCCCCATTCAACAGCCCCCTCAAGCAGAAACGGAGGGTCAGTGCCCCAGGGGATGATAGCAATGAACAAGGAGGGGGGGGAGACGACATGGAGCAAGCTGCCTCATATGCCCAGAAGCTGGATGATATGCCTGTCTCTGGTCAGCCCATGACCGATACAATTATGAAGGATATGATCCTGACGCTAAGAGGGGCCATACAACAAGACATAGCTCACATCGCTCACTCCACACGCAGGGAGCTGAGTGCAATGGGGGATAGAATAGCCCATGTCGAAAACAAAATGGGGGATTTCTCTGCAGCCCACAACGAATTGGTGGATGCTCATGTGGATCTAGAAGATGAACTCACAGCACTACGCCTGAAGGTCTCAGATCTCGAGGACCGCGCACGCAGGAACAATGTGAAATTCAGAGGGATTCCTGAAACAGTTAAGCCTGCCGAACTGAGTTCATTCCTGCAGCAGCTAATGAAGACGGCAATTCCCTCGCTCACCACAGCGGATGTCATTATTGACAGAGCACACAGGCTGCACAAACCACAACATCTCCCTGAGAAGATTCCTAGGGATGTTATAGCCAGAATTCATTTCTTTCATATTAAAGACCAGCTTATGAGGTTTTCCAGGCAAAACAACATCCTCCCAGACCCATATGCTGGAATCACACTGTATGCTGACCTATCACAGGCCACAATGAAGGCTAGAAATAATCTGATACCGGTTACAAAAATGCTGAGAAATCATAAGATTCTCTATAGATGGGGCTTCCCTGCAAAAATCATTCTGGAGAAAAACAACGAATGGTATTCCATTTCCTCCCTGGATAAAGGTCTGGAACTACTCCGCAAGTGGGGACTCCTTCCCCAGGAAGGTTTCCCTGAATCCATGGACCAGTCTTCACCCAGATCGGAACTTATCAACAACCGCAGTGCCAGGAACAACCGTGATAAATAACCACATCTGTACTACACTAATAATGGTCCTATGGTGCTGAACTTCCTATTTTCCAAATTAACCTTACTGCGCCTCTTTCGCCTTCTAATGCTGAACAGATGGTCCCCGGATGTTCGGCTGAACAGGTAATCACCTGAATGTTTTTACCCCAATACTGCTTTTGGGATTGTTCCAAATCCATCCTGTTGATGATAACGGTTATATGTTTTGATTTTCAGACCATTGACGTTGCAATGGTCACTTGTCTCTGTATAATTTTGAGACTCCAGGCTTCTGTAATGAAAACCAAATTACAGCTCCTCACTGCTCAGAAATTAATGCTCAGCTACAGCCAATTCTCATATTGCGCCACTAGATGTCACCGAAGCACCATGAATGAAACAAATGACACTTAAACTGCTATCTATCAACGCTAGAGGACTTAACAGCCCCTATAAAAGGAGAACCCTATGGAAAACTGCCCTGGACGAGAACTGTGATGTACTGTGTGTACAAGAGACTCATTTCCTGGACCAAAGTACACCTAAATGCTCCCATAAGAAATTTCCACATGTCTTCACGGCAAATAACTCAAAAAAAAACAATGGAGTAATGATCGCTATTAAGGACTCTGTATCTTTTAACCTCCTAGATGAACACTATGATGGTAATGGTAGGTATATCATCCTGATTACCGAAATTAACAATGAGGTATACACACTGGTGAACTTATATGCTCCAAACAAAAGCCCGATTAGGTTTTTACGCAAAACCATACAAAAAGCAAAAGCAATGAAAAAAGGTAACCTAGTCATTTGCGGAGATTTTAATGTACTTATGAATAACATGCTTGACTCCTCCTCTGGGGAGCGGAGACGAGCGCCATCCCTAGGTAATTTCTGCCTGGGGGAAGATCTCTATGATCCTTGGCGCTGTCTCCGCTCCACAGAGAGGGACTACACCTACTTCTCACCGGTCCACAAGAGTTACTCTAGGATTGACTTCTTCCTTACGGACAAATATACTTTACAAAAGGTACTCAAAGCAAATATTCACACCATCACATGGTCTGACCACGCCCCTATCACCATTGATATAACTTCCACCAACAAAACTACAGCCTCTCCACTTTGGCGTAACAACACATATCTACTCTCCCAGCCCAAAATTAGGGAGGAAATTCAAGGGAAGCTAAATGAATTCTTTGAATTCAATGAAACCCCTGGCACTTCCCCCGCGACAATCTGGTGCGCCCACAAAGCCTTCACGAGAGGCGCCTTGATCCAGATAGCAGCTAGGGAAAAAAGGAAAAAAAGCAGATATATATCGCAACTCCATGACCGAATAGCTGACCTGGAAAGTAAGCATAAAAAAAATGGGGACCACTCCTTATTACAACAATTGAACTCCAGGAGGGAGGAACTGAGACTAGTATTGAAATCAGACTACGACCTTTACTATAAGAGACTTAAACTAACTTTCTACTCCCAGAACAATAGAGCGGGGGAAGTTACTAGCATCCCAATTAAAGAAAAGACAAGCACAATCCAAAATATCTATAATTAAACATCCCACTAATAATACTTCATATCAGAACCCCAAAGACATAGCAAACGCGTTTAAAGACTTCTACGAGGTCTTATATAATCTGAACCAGGATAAGTCTACCCATCAACCCACAGAAACTGAGATTACTGACTTTCTTAAAAGGATTGACCTCCCGTCCATAGATAAGGGGACCTTAGGCATAATTAATGCGCCCTTTACAGAAGATGAAATCAAGGACGTAATTAAGAAACTTCCCAAACACAAATCACCGGGAGCCGACGGGTTCTCAGCCGAATACTACCAAACATTCTCATCTTTGCTCGCCCCCCGACTGGTAGATCTATACAATACGGCGGCACACACCTGTGCATTCCCAAAGGAAATGCTCCAAGCAATTATAGTGACTATCCCAAAACCCGGGAAGGATCCGGCCTACCCCCAGAATTATAGGCCCATTTCACTCCTGAACTCGGATCTAAAGATTTATGCAAAGATAGTAGCAAACAGACTACTCAATGTAACCCCTACACTCATTGGGCTAGAACAAGTGGGCTTTGTCAAGGGCAGACAGGCCCCAGATGGCACTAGGAAAATGATCAATCTCCTGAGACACGCGGAACTCAATCGCACGCCTAGCATATTTGTAGCCTTAGACGCGGAAAAGGCGTTTGATAGAGTTCACTGGTCATACCTGTCACACACGCTACATAAATTCGGCATAAGTGGATTCTTGCATTCAGCGGTCATGTCTTTATACACGAATCCCTCCGCCAGAGTATTTACGTCAGGGATGCTTTCTGATTCTTTCAACCTCACAAATGGAACGAGACAGGGATGTCCGCTGTCTCCGATTGTTTTTTCCCTAGCAATAGAACCCCTTGCAGAAATCATTAGATCCACTGGGGAGATCACAGGCCTCCGAATTGGTCACACGGAACACAAAATAGGTCTGTTTGCAGATGATGTGATTCTTACCATGACCAACCCACACATCTCACTAAGTAAAGCCACGGAAGTTATTAATGAATTTGGGAGGATAACATATTACAAAATTAACACCTCTAAATGTTTTGCCCTGCCACTTCATTTACCCCACAATATGGTCGCCAAACTAGAACTACTATTCCCTTGCACCTGGGATGCCCCCTCTATCACCTACTTAGGTATCCAACTCACCCACCCTACATCCAAACTATACTCTGAAAATTTTTTACCCCTCCTAGAGCAGACCAAGAAAGACTTTTTACAGATGTCCAAATTCCAACTGTCATGGATGGGGCGGATTGCGGCTTATCAGATGCAAATATTCCCCAAGATTCTATACCTTTTCAGAACCATCCCAATCCCTATACCCCACAAATTTTTCTCGGATCTCGCAAAGCTTCTGAATGCCTACATATGGGAGAATAAAAAACCTAGAATAGCGATGAAAATTCTTTACTTACACAAAAAGGTGGGGGGAGGAAGCTTACCGAACGCGTATGCCTACTATACTGCCTCTTTATTGGACCAGCTGAAATTTTGGTTCTCTAGTCAGGAAGATAATTTATGGAATCAAATAGAAAGGGAGGTTACACCAACTCATGATCTGATTGCACTCCTGATGGCATCCACCATACATCACAAACCCCTAATACCTGATTACCCTACAATTAGGGCCTCAATTGCTGCGTGGTCCCTACTCACCAAAATGAAATTCCCGGGGGAGACTACTCACAAACTAGAAAAGCCTCTCACGACCTACACATTCCTTATTCATAACTTCTCAACACATCACTGGAAACAAAAGGGCGTGCATTTTCACACTGTAGATATTACTCAACCTTCGGCACTTGACACCCTTATGCTACAGCAAATTCGGAGTTATAATAAAATGAATCCTCATGATACCACGGAAGTCCCACTAGTCCTATGGGAATTCTTCATGTCCAGGGGCAAGACAAACATAAGGGGTATATCTCTCTGCTATAGATTCTGTAACCATCAATTAAAGAACTCCAAAACCCCGAATATGCTCAAATGGGAGGCTGAACTACAGACAATCTTTACATTCCCACAATGGATGACTGCTATTAGATACAATAGGGTATCCTCAGCCTGTGTAGATCACTGGGACAATTCGTGTAAGTTACTGCATAGGTGGTACATCACCCCGACGCGCCTACACACAATGAACCCCATTCTTTCCCCACTTTGCTGGAGAGAGTGTCAGCACAGAGGTAACCTCCTACATGTTATGTGGCACTGTAGTATACTACATAACTTCTGGAGAGATGTATTTTCACTCATCTCAGACATTTCCAAAACGAAGTGTAAATCCACCCCAGAATTAGCACTTCTTACATTAGGGATAGACTCCTTCCCAAGCGCACAAAGGATTGTGATTGTACATATCCTATTTGCTGCCCGTATATCAATTGCAGCCAAATGGAGATCCCCAGACCCCCCTACTGTGTTGGAGGTCATAAATAGAGTAAATGCTCAATGTTTAATGGAGAAGATGCTAGCGTATAAATTGAACAAAATACATGTCCATCAGAAATTTTGGGGTCTGTGGCCCACCACTATATGACGTCCTCTAGTGTTGAGTAAACTGTTTGTTGATTTCTTATGTATATGCGAAGACATGTGGAAAGGCGCGGTAGCATGTTTAGAGCAGTGAACCTGGTAACATCATTATTCTTCCTGATAATCTAAATACAGGTATTGTTGTAGTGTTAAATTAGATATGGGTCATACTATGAATATTTTCTCAAGTACCGTGATACTCTGTCCCAATAATATAGTATCAATCTACACACATGTGCAATTGGGGTCGGCCAAATTCTGGGCTGCGCTTTCTATGCCTGGACCTTCATATAAAGGGCCTGCTCACAGAATATTCCCGAGAGGGGTGACAGGCTCCCTAGCCTAAGTTTACTGTTGATTATAGTTCCTGGACTGATGTTATGGAGCCAACGCTCCTGACCCATGATAAAGTCCCAAGAAGGCCGGAGTTGTATTATTTAGAGTGTTGTTAAGCCCTGCATGTGCAATACTTGGAGATGTATGTTGCTAAAGTAATGTATGTAACTTGAGACTGTACCTGTATGTAATGCCCATCTTATCATTAATTTAAAAATAAAGAATAAAAATTTTTAGTCAAAAAAATAAATAAATAAAAAAAAAAACAAGCTTTGGAGTAAGCAGATACATTTGACTGACAATAAAAGGCACAGATATCACCCCCCCCAAAAGAATAACTAAATATGATTAGCACAAAAACATGGTGTGAAATTTAAATAATATAGATTCAAAAATTAAATGGGAGATCGCTATCAAAACATTGAGAAATTATAATTAACATCATTTTGAAAAATCTAACCATTTAAATTATTCCTAAAAACTTGCACGATATAATACACATAAATCTTATAAAGAGCAGCATGAAAAAGGTTAAAAATAAGGCTCAACTCTGTGTGAATATCAGCAGCAAAAGAAGGTCACTCGTTTTGATTAATGTAACATTCTAACGAAGATTTCAATGCAGAACATTTAAACGATGAAATATTTATGAGCGTGACGAATGTGCTCTCTCCATTATGATGGCTTGTTTTACCAGAAGATGCGCTCCCGTCTCATAGTTGCTTGTGAGCATGCGCGCTTTTTGAAGAGTCGTAAAAGCATACACACGAACCATTTTCTCGTCACAAAACAGGCCGACGAGAAACACGACGTGGAAATCTGGAATCCTGACGAGAAAATAGAGAGCAGGTTCTCTATTTTCTCGTCGAGATTCTCGGCAAGTTTCTCGTCGTAAAACCATACACACAAACGTTTTTCTAGACAAAAAACCTCTCGCGGCACTTTTCTTGACTGTTTTGGACGAGAAAATCGGTCGTGTGTACGAGGCCTTAGTGTCAAAAAATGTAAATAAAAAACACACAAACACCTTGGAAAAGTCCTTTATTTTAAAAAAAAAAACATTCCAGCGATGAAATCCAGTGTCCCGCGGCGATCCCGATGTCCAGCGCTGTCCGTCATTGGTTGTGCCTGAGCGGACCTGATGGGGAACTTCCACTGCAGTGTTTTAAATGTATAGACCCGCCCCTTCTAAAGTTCCCCATCAGGTCCGCTCAGTGGACCAGATGCGGAACGCGAGAAGGGGCGGGTCTATACATGTATTACCAAAGTGAGAGAAGTTCCCCATCAGGTCCGCCCCCTCGGTATGTCAGACCGTGCCTACATCATTGGCCTGAGCGGACCTGATGGGGAACTTCCTTCACTGTGTAAATTTAAATTACACAGTGAAGGAAGTTTCCCGCTCAGGCCAATGACGTAGGCGGGTCCGACATACCGAGGGGGCGGACCTGATGGGAACTTTACATGCATATCATACACACCCCCTAGATGCGAAATTTAAAGGAATATTTCACTTTTATTGTTTCACTTTAAGCATTATTAAAATCACTGCTCCTAAAAAAACGGCCGCTTTTTTAACTTTTTTTTGCATTGATACATGTCCCCTGGGGCAGGACCCAGGTCCCTAAACACTTTTTAGGACAATAACTTGCATATAAGCCTTTATAATTAGCACTTTAGATTTCTCCCATAGACTTTTCGAATTTGCCGCGAACACCCCAAATTGTTCGTTGTTCGGCGAACGGGCGAACAGGCAATGTTCGAGTCGAACATGAGTTCGACTCGAACTCGAAGCTCATCCCTAGTGCATAGCATTCACCTAAAGCTCACCTGAATACAGTTAGTGACTAATACTATTATAGTGGTGTTCTCATAATAAAACCACAAGCAGAGAGCTGCAAGTATTTTCAGTGTACTGTGTCCTCTGCACAATTTTCACCTAAAACTAACTGAAAACAATTGCTGCTTTTCCCATACTAACACCACAGCAGGCCATTAGTATGTCTGGAAGGCAAACAATGAGAGGCAGACAGTCACGAGGCAATAAAAGAGGGCAAGCAGGCTCTGTGTCTAGAGGCAACAGTGCTGCTGGTCATGGACACGGTGCATCCTCATCAGCACGTGGCCGTGGGACACGCTTGTCCTTCTTTTCGGCAGCTGGCCATGTTGAGCCGCAACATGCCCAAGACTTGGTAGAGTGGATAACCAAGCCGTCCTAATCCTCCTCATCCTCTCTCACCCAGGCTCAGGGTACTTTGTCTGGCAAAACAGCTGCCAAAGCGGCCTCTTCCCTCCGCTCAATGGCATCAGTCACTCCTTCCCTAGCCCCACCATGTCCTCCCAAAGAGTCCCCCGAACTGTTTGAGCAAAGTGTTGGGTACATGCTCCAAGAGGATGCTCAGCGTTTTGAAGGCTCCGATGATGGAACCGGGCTGGAGGAAGGCAGTAACGTGATCTCAGAGAGAGGGGGTAGTAACGTGAGCCCAGAGAGGGGGGGTGCCCAACAAGGTCAGCTATCTGGCAGTCATGTTCCCCCAGCTGCAGCATACTGCCAGATTGGCTCCAGTGATGAGGAGGGAGGGGATGATGAGGTCACTGACTCCACGTGGGTGCCTGATAGGAGAGAGGAGGAGGAGGCACATCTCCAACGAGGCAGGATGCCCTCCAGGGGCCAGCTTGAGGGCAGCACACTGACTACATCACACCACAGAGCTCCGCATGTGCAGGGCGCTGATGTCTCTGCCCGTTATTAAAAAAGTTCTTTGGTGTGGTCCTTTTTTCAGACGCGTGCAGCAGATCGTACCATTGCCATTTGCAACATATGTCTAAAGCGTATCTCGCGTGGCCAAAACATCAGCTGCTTGGGCACCACGTGCTTGACCAGACATATATCGACCTGCCATGCAGTCCGTTGGCAAGCAGACCTAAAAGACCCACACCAAAGAACAAGGCGGACCTCTTGCTTCTCATCAGCTGGGATCTCCAACCCCCACTATACCTTCAGTCTTCTCTGAAACCTGCACTGAGAGGAATGAAGGTGTATAATTAGGTGTGTCACAGCCAAGTACTTCCGGGCAATCTGCTATCGGTACACTGACGTCCGATTGTACCAGGCAAATTTCCCTGCCCCAGCTGCTGCACCACCGAAAGAAGTTCGCTCCCAGCCATTCACATGCCCAGTGGTTGAATGCTAGCTTGGCTAAATTGCTAGCACTTCAACTGCTGCCTTTTCAGTTGGTAGACTTTGCCCCCTTCCGTGAGTTTGTGGAATGTGCGGTTCCTCAGTGGCAGGTTCCCAAATGCCACTTTTTCTCACGGAAGGCGATTCCGGCTCTCTACCGGCATGTGGAAGGCAATGTCTTGGCCTCGCTGGACAGAGCGGTCAGCGGTAAGGTGCATATTACCGCTGACTCATGGTACAGCAGGCATGGACAGGGACGTTACCTATCTTTCACGGCGCATTGGGTGACTCTGCTGGCAGCTGGGAAGGATGCAGGACAAGGTGCAGTAGTGTTGGAGGTTGTTCCGCCACCACGCCTCCAAAATGTTACTACTGGTGATTCTGACATACCTCTCTGCTCCACCACCTCCTCTTCTTCTTCCTCCATGGCCTCTTCCTGTTCTGATTTGTCTTCGGAACCAGCGGTGCTCCGTAGGCGTTCAAGGGGCTACGCCAGTACGCAGGCAAAAAGATGCCATGCAGTGCTTGAGCTGGTGTGCTTGGGGGACAGGAGCCACACTGGGACAGAGATTCTGTCAGCTCTGCAGGAGCAGGCTCAGAGGTGGTTGACGCCACACCAGCTTAATCCAGGAAAGGTGGTTTGCGACAATGGCACCAGCCTCCTCTCCGCCCTCCGACAGGGACAACTGACCCATGTGCCCTGTTTGGCTCATGTCCTTAACTTGGTGGTGCAGCGGTTCTTTGGCAAGTACCCAGGCTTACAGGAGGTCCTGAAGCAGGCCAGGAAACTCTGTGGGCATTTCCGCCGGTCATATAATGCCAGTGCTCGGCTGGCTGAGCTGCAAAAGGATTACAACCTGCCCAAGAACCGCCTAATCTGTGACATGCCCACCAGGTGGAACTCTACGTTGGCCATGCTGCAGCGGCTGCACACGCAGCAGAGGGCCATCAATGAGTATCTGTTGCAATATGGCACCAGGACAGGGTCAGGGGAGATTGGATTTTTTCCCCACGCCAGTGGGCCATGATCAGGGATGCATGCACTGTCCTAGCACCAATTGAGGAGGCCACGAGGATGGTGAGCAGTGACAGTGCATGCATCAGTGACACTGTTCCTGTTGTCCGCCTGTTGGAGCACACGCTGCGTGGAATAATGGACAGGGCACTTAAGGCAGAACAGAGGCAGGAAGAGGAGGACTTCCTTACCTCTCAAGGCCCCCTTTAACCAGACAGTATTCCTGCTGGCCCGGCTATCACGCAGGAAGAGGAGGAGGAGGAGGAGGATTGTGTCAGCATGGAGATGGAGACTAGCACTCAACATCAGCAGCAGTTTTCAAGGGATCAATTACAGTCCCAAGACACCCATGGACTTGTACGTGGCTGGAAGGAGGTGGCTGCGGATCATGTCGTCCTCAGTTACCCAGAGGACTTTGCACCGAATGCCTCAGCAAACCTATGCTGCATGGCCTCCCTGATCCTGCAAAGCCTGCGAAAGGATCCTCGTATTCATGCGATCAAGGAGAGGGATCATTACTGGCTGGCAACCCTCCTTGATCCACGTTACAAGGGTAAGGTTTCGGACCTTATCTTGCCGTCACAGAGGGAGCAGAGGATGAGGCATCTTCGGGAGGCCTTGCAGAAAGGTCTGTGCAACACGTTCCCAGAGACTGGGAGATTACAAATTCCTGGTCCTAGACAACGTGTTGCTGAGGCTTCGGTCAGTCAAAGAAGGAGCAGTGGGGAAGGTGGCCGTCTGACCGATGCGTTCAGACAATTTTTTAGTCTGCAGCCCCAAGGTATGATCGGTTCCAGCAACCATCGCCAGCGTCTGGTTTACATGGTGCAGGAATACCTAGGGGCAAGATCAGACTTGGACACCTTTCCCACCGAAAATCCTCTGGGTTACTGGGTCTTGAGGATGGATCACTGGCCAGAGCTTGCACAGTATGCAATTGAGATACTGGCCTGTCCTGCATCCAGCGTTCTTTCGGAACGCACATTCAGTGCTGCTGGAGGCTTTGTAACTGATCACAGGGTGCGCCTGTCAACCGACTCGGTCGATCGACTGACCTTCATAAAAATTAATCAGTCTTGGATCACCACCAGCTACCAAGCACCTGATGCTGATGTAACAGAATAATTTTATTTTAAATGTCAGATCCCTTCAAGACTGCCTATGCTGATGCAGAGTGACTATCCTGTTATGCTGAGTGACTATCCTCTTCCTCCTCAATAATCATGCTGATAGCTTGAAAGAACATTTTTGTTCTGGGCACTGCCACCAGTGGCTAAGGCCCAATTTTTCAGCCCCTGTTTAACAGGGGCATGTAATTACAATTTTTGATGCAATGCTTTGCAGCAGGGCTCATTGCTGTGCTCCAAGTACAGCATATGTGAGGGGTTGCAGTGTTGTGGCACCAGCACCAGTGCCTAAGGCCCACTTTTTCTGCCCCTGTTTAACCACTTAAGCCCCGGACCATTTGGTAGCTAAAGGACCAGAGGTGAATTCAGAATTTTGCACTGCGCTGCTTTAACTGAAAATTGTGCGGACATGCAATGTTGTACCCAAACGAAATTTGCGTCCTTTTCTTCCCACAAATAGAGCTTTCTTTTAATGGTATTTGATTGCCTCTGCAATTTTTATTTTTTGCGATATAAACGGAAAAAGACCGAAAAATTTAAAAAAAATGATATTTTCTACTTTTTGTTATAAGAAAAATCGAATAAACTCAATTTTAGTCATACATTTAGGCCAAAATGTATTCAGCCACATGTCTTTAGTAAAAAAAATGTCAATAAGCGTATATTTATTGGTTTGCGCAAAAGTTATAGCGTTTACAAACTAGGGTACATTTTCTGGAATTTACACAGCTTTAAATGTATGACTGCCTATCTCATTTCTTGAGGTGCTAAAATGGCAGGGCAGTACAAAACCCCCCCAAATGACCCCATTTTAGAAAGTAGACACCCCAAGGAAATTGCTGAGAGGCATGTTGAGCCCATTGAATATTTTTTTTTGTCCCAAGTGATTGAATAATGACAAAAAAAAAAAAATTACAAAAAGTTGTCACTAAATGATATATTGCTCACACATGCCATGGTTATATGTGGAATTGCACCCCAAAATACATTCCGCTGCTTCTCCTGAGTACGGGGATACCACATGTGTGGGACTTTTTAGGAGCCTAGCCGCGTACGGGACCCCGAAAACCAAGCACCGCCTTCAGGATTTCTAAGGGCGCAAATTTTTGATTTCACTCCTCACTACCTATCACAGTTTTGAAGGCCATAAAATGCCAAAATAGCACAAAACCCCCCCAAATGACCCCATTTTAGAAAGTAGACACCCCAAGGAAATTGCTGAGAGGCCTGTTGAGCCCATTGAATATTTTTTTTTTGTCCCAAGTGATTGAATAATGACAAAAAAAAAAAATACAAAAAGTTGTCACTAAATGATATATTGCTCACACATGCCATGGTTATATGTGGAATTGCACCCCAAAATAAATTTTGCTGCTTCTCCTGAGTACGGAGATACCACATGTGTGGGACTTTTTAGTAGCCTAGCCGCGTACGGGACCCCGAAAACCAATCACCGCCTTCAGGATTTCTAGGCACAAATTTTTGATTTGACTCCTCACTACCTATCACAGTTTCGAAGGCCATAAAATGCCAAAATAGCACAAAACCCCTCCAAATGACCCCATTTTGGAAAGTAGACACCCCAAGCTGTTTGCTGAGAGGCATGGTGAGTATTTTACAGCTCTCATTTGTTTTTGAAAATGAAGAAAGAACATTTTTTTTTCTTTTTTTTTTTCAATTTTTAAAACTTTGTGACAAAAAGCGAGATCTGCAAAATACTCACAATACCTCTCAGCAAATAGCTTGGGGTGTCTACTTTCCAAAATGGGGTCATTTGGGGGGGTTTTGTGCCATCTGGGCATTCCATGGCCTCCGAAACTGTGATAGGCAGTGAGAAGTGAAATCAAAAATTTACACCCTTAGAAAGCCTGAAGGCGGTGATTGGTTTTTGGGGTCCCGTACGCGGCTAGGCTCCCAAAAAGTCTCACACATGTGGTATCCCCGTACTCAGGAGAAGCAACAGAATGTATTTTGGGGTGTAATTCCATATATAACCATGGCATGTTTGAGCAATATATCATTTAGTGACAACTTTGTGCAAAAAAAAAAAAAATTGTCTTATTTCCGCAACTTGTGTCAACATATAAAATATTCCATGGACTCGACATGCCTCTCAGTATATAGCTTGGGGTGTCTACTTTCCGAAATGGGGTCATTTGGGGGGGTTTTGAACTGTTCTGGCATTTTATACACAACATTAGGAAGCTTACATCCACTCTTCTAACCACTTGAAGACAAAGCCCTTTTTGACACTTTTTGTTTACATGAAAACATTTTTTTTTTTGCAAGAAAATTATGTTGAACCCCCAAACATTATATATATTTTTAAAGCAAAGGCCCTACAGAATAAAATGGTGGGTGTTGCATTTTTTTTCTACACAGTATTTGCGCAGCGATTTTTCAAACGCATTTTTTGGGGAAAAATACACTTTTTTTAATTTTTAACTTCAATAAATTTTTATTATAAAGTCAGGTTCATACAATAGACAACGCAATAAACTTTGCCATCAACATTTGGACATCTATGTGATGTACTTATACCGCGACTATATTTAAGGCATAAAATAGAAGGATAAGAGGTAGAATTAACACTCAGAAATTGGTTTATAACTCATAATAAGAACATTGTTGAAAAAAAAAATATTGTCTCTTAACTATATATCAGAAATAAGGATCGGCTTTACTCCAATTTCGTTTAAACCATATTTCCCAGGCAGACCATTTGTCTCTTGTGGATAAGTATTTGCCCTGAGATGCTGCGAACATTAACTCGTACGTGGCGTGGGTGTTAGTCGTCTCTACAATTTCTCTAAATGATGGTGGGATTGCTGCTAGCCAGTGTCGCAGAATCACCAGCCTAGTGCTGAGAAGGATGTGCGTGACTACAGTTCTTATTTGTGGCGCTATTTGTTCTATTCCTAAAGATAATACTGCTAGTGCTGCATTAGGCGCAATGTGTGACCCTGCCAACCTAGAAATGAGATTGAACACTTCGGACCAAAGTGGGTTCAGGGCATGGCAATTCCACAGAATATGGTGCAGAGTACCCGTCTCTCCGCATTTCCTCCAACAAAGAGAGGAGGTAGAAGCATTAAATTTGGACATTCTGTATGGTGTAAGGTACCACCTGAGTAAAATTTTATGGGTTACTTCCCAGAGATTGGAGCTTTTAGTCGCGGTGAAATTATATACTAGGGCTTTTTGCCATTGGAGTTCTGAGTACTCTGCACCTAGTTCCCGTTCCCATGCAACTATATTAGTGGATTTTTCAAATAAGGCTTTAGACTGTAAGAGACAGTAGAACAGTGAGATGCCTTTAATAGTGGTGCAACTGTTCGTTAGGTATAACAATGCTCGCCATGGCAGCAACGTTTCAAAATTGGACAATGTTCGAATAAAGTGAACTATTTGCATGTATCTATATTGGTCCCTGTCCTCAAGATTATATTCTATTTGCAATGCTCTAAATGTTTTTGGGGCCGGGCCTACCAGTATATCTTGTACAGTTTTGATGCCTTTGGCCTCCCAATGTGTGACAGACAAGTCTGGGATTATCAGTGAGAAGCAAGAGATATTAAGAGGTAAGGGCTTTAAAAGTTGATCTGGGATGTCTAGAGATGTGAACATTTTCCACTTTTGAAGTGTGGCCTTCATAGTTAGAGATATGTGTGGGTATGCCTGGGGTATAATGTGGCATGTTAGGAGTATATCAGCCAATTTGTGCCCCAAGGTTTGGGCTGCTTCTAGGTCCAACCATTTAGGGCCTTGGCGCTGGTTAAACCAAGCTCTGGTTTGAGAAAGGATAGTAGCCGAGTGATAATCTTGTAATAGGACATGGCCTATACCTCCTGCACTTCTAGTTTTAATTAATTTTTTGAAAGCCCACCTAGCTCTTCTACCCCGCCTTAGGAATTTGTTCAGTATAGACTGAGCCTTGGTGAAAAAGGAATTAGGGATCGGGATTGGTAGTGATCGGAAGAGGTATAACAGTTGTGGTAAGACTAACATTTTAAATGACGCTAGCCGTCCCGTCCAGGACAGCTCAACCTTGCCCAGTTCCTGTAACTTGTTGGTCAGAATATTGAGGAAGGGAGTAAAGTTAGCTGTAACTAGGTCTTCTGTAGATGCCATGAGGGTAATCCCTAGGTATTTTATCCCATCTTGCTTCCATATGTATGGGAACCGTGTGCTAAGTCGCGTTTGGACAGATAGATCAATACCCAATCCCATTATATACGATTTACTTTCATTGACCTTATAGTAAGACAACTGGTTAAACATAGCTAAAGCCGAGTGCACAGAAGCCAGGGAAGTCTCCACATCTGTGAGAATCATTATAATGTCGTCAGCGAATAGGCTAATCGTGTGTGTAGAGTTGGGCATGGAGAAACCTTTAATGTTGGGGTGAGATCGAATATAGATGGCCAGGGGTTCCATTAAAAGATTAAATATTAAAGGAGATAGTGGGCACCCCTGTCTGGTGCCGTTAGATATGGTGAACGGCTTGGAGAGCACCCCTGAGGTATAGACCTGAGCCGAGGGGTTAGAGTATAAGGCTAATATTGCTTGCAGTATATTACCCGAGAAGCCAAAACTTTGTAATACTTGGGTGAGGTACATCCAGTGAATACGATCAAAGGCCTTCTCTGCGTCCAATGCCAACAGCAGAGAAGACCTTTTGTGCAGTTTAGCTAGATGAATAATGTTAATTAGTCTACGCTTGGCATCGGACGTTTGGCGACCCTTAGTGAAGCCCGTCTGATCAGGGTTAATGATAAGGGGAAGTATGTCTATTAATCTGTATGCAACAATTTTAGCATAAACCTTTAAGTCGATGTTGAGAAGTGATATGGGCCTAAAGTTTGGAGGGGAATCAGGCTCCTTCCCTGGCTTCGGCAAGGCCACAATAACAGCACCCAACATTTCAGGCGGGAATGAGGCCGAGGCGGCGGCAGCGGCAAAGATTTGTTCCATATATGGTGTCAGTAAATGTTTGAAGGATTTATAATAGTCACCAGAAAATCCATCCGGCCCTGGAGACTTGTTAATTGGGAGTGAGTCTATCGCCCTATGTATCTCTGCCATGCTGAACGGCTGATTGAGGGTCAATAGTTGCTCCTGTGAGATGTTAGGAATGTCTAATTTTCCAAGAAACACGTTTATTGCTTCAACATTTGGTTGGGTAGTGTTCGGATCATCTTTCAAATTGTAAAGAGAGCCATAGTAATGGCTGAAGGCGTCCGCCATTTCTTGGGGATGATACAATTTATTTTTGGTAACGGGGTGTATAATATACGGAATCTGAGTTTTTTGTCTCATGCCCTTTACCCTTTGAGCTAGATTCTTACCCACTTTGTTACCTGTAGCGTAGTATGTCATCTTACGTTTTTTTGATGTTTTTTCAAAGTTCTCTAAAAGAAGGAGCCGCAACTCACATCTCAGCTGGGTAATTTGACTCAAAATTTTGGGAGAAGATTTTTGCTTATTACTAGTCTCTAATAGGAAGATTTTGTCAGTGATTTCTTTTATTTGCCTGTGCCACTGCCTCTTGACCCTCGCTCCCTGTTGTATGAAAATGCCACGAATAAAAGCTTTGTGGGCATTCCACAGTACAAATTTATCTTGCACAGAGGATTCGTTATTCTTAAAAAATTCAGTTAGCTGGTTTTTAATGACTGACTTATAGTCCGCTTGCTGTAAGAGAAAGGAGTTCAATCTCCATAATGGAGGTGCGGTGTTGGGTGTCCCGTCCACCAGAGACAGGGTAGTAGAAGCGTGGTCAGACCACGTAATGGCATTAATGTTTGTGGCGGATGCATTGGCTAGTGTTTGTTGGTCGACAAGAAAAAGGTCAATGCGGGAATAAGTCCTGTGAGGTGATGAAAAGAATGTGAAGTCTTTTTCTCCCGCATGTAAGCATCTCCAGGCGTCAAACAGATCGTGCTTGTGAATTGAGGGTAGTAAGGACGGGCTATAGCGTTTGGCGCCGGAGGTAGAGTCCATCACAGGATCTGGGGTGGCGTTGAAATCCCCGCATAATAGTAATCTTCCCTTGTGGTGTTTCCTAACCTTTTTCATCAGCTTATTAAAAAAATAAATCTGGCGTTGGTTTGGTGAATAGACATTTACTATGGTATACGTGATTGAGTTAAGTTCACAAACCAGGATAAGATACCGGCCATTTTCATCTTTAATTTCCTCAAGTAGGGTGAAAGTTACAGAGTCACGTATTGCTATGAGGACTCCTTTAGTTTTATTGCGGGCATTTGCGGTAAAAAGATGTGGAAAGTTCCTGTGCGAACATTTGGGTGGTGTTGAAGCAGAGAAATGTGTCTCTTGAGCGCAAAGTATGTCAGCTTTGTTAGAGAGGGCTTCTGACCATAAGGAACGCCTTTTAGCAGGATGATTCAGTCCTTTAGAGTTTATAGAAATTATCTTTATCCCCATACTTGCAGGAGTGTGAAGATTATGTTACATTGCTGCTTTACATTCATTGTTGGTGCAATGTCTCCCTCATGTGGTTGGATTTGGGATAGCGGTGGGAAACTGAAAATGATGGTGCATAAAGTCAAAAGGTACTTACTATTTGGTGATGCGCAGAGAGTTTGTCTATTTTGGACTTCGGGCCAAGTTGAGTGGCATTTCTGCATGGAGGGTCCAGCAGTAATTACTTGAACTCCGTCTTGTAAATCTTTCAACAGTAAAAACAAGAAAACTGAGAGAAAAAAGAAAAACATAGAAAAATATAACCAAGCAACTGATAGAAAACAATAGAGAGGTCCTAGTCCTCAGTGGGCACTAGAACCAGGATACCCGTATGCAGCGTTAAGCTGCCCAAAGTGGGTGGGGGTAAAGTTCAGGCCTAATGGCGCTCCTGTACGTTCCTCCAGGGGTTAGAAGTGGAGTGTTACCCATCCGGGTCAAGTGTGCGATTTTGCGTTTTTGTTTGTAACAGTTTTCCAATCTGGTTCTGCAGACCTCCTTGGCTTCACAGCAGGGGAATCATCAGAATGCTCTGGCAGTATACCCCATTCTTCCAGAAGAGAAAGGCCTTTTCCCAGAGAGTCTATAGTGTATGTTCGGCCATCTTTCACAATAGATAACTTTGTGGGATAACCCCATCTGTATACAATTTTATGATTCCTAAGTATCTTGGTGACGGTATTCAGGGTCTTTCGTTTCTGAAGTGTATATTGCGACAGGTCAGCATAAAACTGTAAATTTTGATACTGTGCAGGTATTTGTTCACCTTTACGCATCGTCACCATCAGCAATTCCTTTGCATGAAAGAAATGCATGCGCAGTATTACGTCTCTAGGGACCTGCTCTGGCAAAAAAGACGGCTTAGGTAAGCGGTGAATTCTGTCAATCGTTAGCTCGAGACCAGATAGATTAGGGGTGAGCAGTTTAAACAGTGATGTAGCATAATCACGCAGGTCAGCTGGCTGGATTGACTCGGGGATTCCCCTGATCTTCATATTGTTCCTCCTATTCCTGTCTTCAAAATCTGCCAGCTTAGCTTTCACCCATTCTGTGTCCCCTTCTCTCTCCTCATGTGCGTCTACTAGATCATTGATGGTTTCAGCAAAGTCTCCCATTTTTTGCTCTATATGATCAACCCTCGATTCCACTGCTTGTATGTCAGTGTGGAACCTGTGCATGCACTGTGCCATATCAGATTGTAGTGAGCTCCTTAGTGATAGCAGCATATCTTTCAGTACAGTGTCTATCACAGGCTGGTGCATGGTTGGGAACGATTCTATTGAATCAGGGAGATCATGTGTCTCATCTCCAGAGTCTGTGGCATGGCTGGCCTGGGGACTGTATCCCTCTCCATCCAGCCTGAGTTTTGCTTTAGCTGGGCTGCCAGAGATAGGGGAGGGAGAGTGCTGCTGTGAGCTTGCAGGGGAGCTGTTATTTGTGTGTTTCTTGCCTTTATCAGGCAAGTTGTTGGCCGTTTTGTGTGCAGGTGTGGATGATGGCCGGGGGCCATCTTGCCTACCTTCATGTGGCTTATGAGGATAAAAGTCCGTCAGATGCTGCGGTTTGCGGGGCTCCTTTCTTTTCCTGGACATGCTGCAGGAGTAATTCAGGTAATCCAGAGGTAGATTGCCTTGTGGGGATGATGTTCTTGGGTCCCGATGGGATGATTCGTGCTGCTATTCCCTGGTAATCACAGGAGCTCCGGTTCTATGCTGCCATTCAGCTTGCACGCAGGCCACGCCCCCCACTTTTTTAATTTTAATGCACTAAAACACACTATATTGCCCAAATGTTTGATGAAATAAAAAATATGATCTTAGGCCGAGTACATAGATACCAAACACGACATGCTTTAAAATTTCGCACAAACGCGCATTGGCGACAAACTACATACATTTTTAAAAGCCTTTAAAAGCTATTACAGGTTACCCCGTTAGATTTACAGAGGAGGTCTACTACTAAAATTACTGCCCTCGATCTGACCTTCGCGGTGATACCTCACATGCATGGTGCAATTGCTGTTTACATATGACGCCAGACCCACGCTTGCGTTCGCCATTGGGCAAGAGCAGGGCAGGACAGGGGTGCTTTTTTTTTTTTTATTATTAATTTTGCTTTTTTATTTTATTTTTAAATTGTTCCTTCCATATTTTAATTTTTTTTATCATTTTTATTGTTATCTCAGGGAATGTAAATATCCCCTATGATAGCAATAGGTAGTGACAGGTACTCTTTTTTTGAAAAAACTGGGGTCTAGACCCTAGATCTTTCCTCTGCCCTCAAAGCATCTGACCACACCAAGATCGGTGTGATAAAATGCTTTCCCAATTTCCCAATGGCGCTTTTTATATCCGGGGGGGGGGACATTCCCTCCCACTGCTTGTAAAAGCAGTCCAGAGGCTAATTAGCCACTAGGATTGCTTTTACATGAAAGCCGGCCGCTGGCTGAAAAGAATGATACCAAGATGATACCTAAACCCGCAGGCATCAATCTGGTAGAACCAAAGTCCAGCAACATACCAGTACGTTGCTGGTCCTTGTTGGACATGTATTGTAATCTTTTTTTTTCATGCAGCCAGGTGGCTGAACGAAAAAAGAGATTGATCGGTGGGTATGCCCACCATTAGAATACCGCCCTTCATCCACCCACTTCTAATGATGGGCATACATGCACCATTTATATATGCCGAAGCATGGGGGCATCCTCCCGCAAAAAAGTTATGCCGCACACACATGGTCGGACTTTTCCACGGGCAAGCCTCCGTCAGAATTTCGATCGTATGTACGCGGCATTAGGAGCAAAATCACTCCTCCGCCCCTGCTGCCCCAATGCTTCGGCATATTTGCTTTTTTTTTTAACTGTGGTGGTGAAATCACCTCCTACAGCACTGGAGTCGCAGGGATCAGGCCTGTCTCTGCGAACGCTGCAGTTATGTTTGTTGTGTTTTGTAAGTGACAGTGATCGATTGATACTGCACTTGGGTGGCCTGGGCTGGACGGAGGGGCAAAACGCAGGTGCTAGCAGGTATCTGGGCTGATCCCGCTAACACTGCGTTTTTGGGATACCTAAACTGCTGGGGACGCTAGTATAGATCTGATCAGATCAGATATTGATCTGTTCAGATAGTATACCACTAAGGGAGGTGTATGCTTCACGCGTGGGTGTTAGCGTTACTGGCACTAACCTGACGCTGCCTGGGGTGTGACGCAGACCCTCTCTGACGCTAAAACCTAATTGATATCACCCGCCGGGTGATCAGGGGGTTAAACCTTTATTGGGTTATATACGGCGGGTGCCCTGACACTATAAAAAGCAAACTAACTAACCAGCGTCACCCGTAACACTTATATGATGATCACTGGTGAAAGGGTTAACTAGGGGCAATTAGGGGGTTAAACCTTTATTAGGTAATATATGGGGGTACCTGACGATATATAAAAACCTGACGGGGAACCTAAATAACAAAATAACTAACTGGCTAACCAGTGTCACCGGTAACACTTATACAGTGATCACTGGTGAAAGGGTTAACTAGGGGCAATTAGGGGGTTAAAACCTTTATTAGATAATATATGGGGGTACCTGACGCTATAAAAACCTGCGGCGAACCTAAAAAAAATTACTGGCTACCGATCTGCATCACCGACGCTAAGACAGCAATCAGAAAAATGATCGCTTAGCGACAGTGGTGATAGGGGGTGAAAGGGTTACCTGGGGGGCGATCAAGGGGGTTAAACCTTTATTAGATAATTTATGGGGGTACCTGACGCTATAAAAACCTGCGGCGAACCTAAAAAAAAAATACTGGCTACTGATCTGCATCACCGACGCTAAGACAGCGATCAGAAAAATTATCGCTTAGTGACAGTGGTGATAGGGGTGAAAGGGTTACCTGGGGGGCGATCAAGGGGGTTAAACCTTTATTAGATCATTTATGGGGGTACCTGATGCTATAAAAACCTGCGGCGAACCTAAAAAAAATTACTGGCTACCGATCTGCATCACCGACGCTAAGACAGCGATCAGAAAAATTATCGCTTAGCGACAGTGGTGATAGGGGGTGAAAGGGTTACCTGGGGGGCGATCAAGGGGGTTAAACCTTTATTAGATAATTTATGGGGGTACCTGACGCTATAAAAACCTGCAACGAACCTAAAAAAAAATACTGGCTACCGATCTGCATCACCGACGCTAAGACATCGATCAGAAAAATGATCGCTTAGCGACAGTGGTGATAGGGGGTGAAAGGGTTACCGGGGGGGCGATCAAGGGGGTTAAACCTTTATTAGATAATTTATGGGGGTACCTGACGCTATAAAAACCTGCGGCGAACCTAAAAAAAAATGACTGGCTACCGATCTGCATCACCGACGCTAAGATATCGTTCAGAAAAATTATCGCTTAGCGACGGCGGTGCTAGGGGGTGAAAGGGTTATCTGGGGGGTGATCAAGGGATTAAACCTTTATTAGGGGGGGTTAGGGGGCTACACTGGACCTAAAACTAAATGTAGTGACACTTTTACAGTCACAAACGTCACTGATTGCAGTGATCAGTAAATAAATGGTCACTGCAATCAGTGACACTGTGACTGGGGGCTGGGGGGTGATCTGGGGGGGCCTGGGGGGGGCGATTTATGTGCCTATGTGTGCTGGTGTTAGTGTAGTGTTTGTGCACTAACCTTGATGTCTTCTCTTGTACGACGCTCGGTATATGTGAGCGCCGCACAGGAGATGACATCACTTCCTCCTGCTTTCTCTGTCTGTGTGTACATTCGACAGACAAAGGGGGCATTTCTATTCGGCGGGAGCGATCGCGGGGGGGTTGCCGGAATCGAATGGCCGTCCCCTCATGTCGGATCGCTCCCCAATGAATTCCGACCGCTCACTGTACAGAAGGGGGGTCCGATCGGACCCCCCAACTGTACAAAGGCAATCATGTACACTGTACGTGATTGTGCCTGTCGGTGCCATTGTGCCGATGTATATATACAGTGAGCGGTCGTTAAGTGGTTAACAGGGGCGTGTAATTACAATTTTTGATGCAATACTTTGCAACAGGGCTCATTGCTGTGCTCCAAGTACAGTATCTGTGAGGGGTTGCAGTGTTGTGGCACCAGCACCAGTGCCTAAGGTCCAATTTTCTGCCCCTGTTTAACAGGGGCATGTAATTACAATTCTTGATCTAATAATTCACAGCAGGGCCCATTCCTGCGCCCACCAAGAGTAACTATGAGGGCTTACAGTGTTGTGGCAACACCACCACCAAAGGCCCAATTTTTCTGCCCCTGTTCAACAGGGGCATGTAATTACAATTCTTGATCTAATATTTCACAGCAGGGCCCATTCCTGCACCCACTAAGAGTAACTGTGAGGGCTTACAGTGTTGTGGCACCAGCACCACCACCAAAGGCCCAATTTTTCCTACCACTGTTCAACAGTGGCATGTAATTACAATTCCTGATATAATAGTTCAAATCAGGGCGTTCCAGCGCCCACCAAGAGTAACTGTCAGGGCTTACAGTGTTGTGACAACACCAACACCTAAGGGGCAAATTTCTGAGTATATACGGCAGGCCCCTACTTTCAAACATCCCACTTACAAACGACTTGCAAACGGAAGGAGACAACAGGAAATGAGAGGAAATCTACCCCTAGGAAGGGAAATTCTCTCTGTAAGAGTTTATATGGGAAAAAGGTGTCTCATCTCTACTGATGCTTTATCACCAATCCTTGTTTCAATAAAAAAAACAAATTTTCCAAAACAAAATTGTCATTGGGACGGAAAGTGAGGTGAAATCTTCTGAACAGGGGCACAGACAGCAAAACAAATGTTACAGGGGTGATAACCCTTCCCTATGTTTTCCAAAAAGCTTAAAAATAGATTTTTTGGCTGGAGCTACACTTAAAAATGTACCTGTTCCAAATTACAAACAGATTCTACTTAAGAACAAACCTACAGTCCCTGTCTTGTTTGCACCGCCTGTATACTGCTGTTCAGAGTATATAGGGCATTTTTTTTTATTTTGGGTGCGGGGTTCCCCTTAATATCCATACAAGACCCAAAGGGGCTGGTAATGGGTTGGGCTGGGGTGGGGGTGATGGGGTAGCTATGCCATTTTTCTCAATGATTTTCATCCATATTACCGGGACCAGACATTACATTAAAGCCGCAAGCAGTTTTAAATGGCTTTTTTTCCTTTAGAAATGTCATTTTGTGCAGGGACAGTTCTAAACACGGGAAACACACGCCACTTGTCAGGCATACGTTAGACACCCCACAGGTACGATATTTAAAGGAATATTTCACTCTTTTTTTTTTCACTTCATGCATCATTAAAATCACTGCTCCCGAAAAAAAAGGGATTTTTATAACAGCTTACCTGTAAAATCCTTTTCTTGGAGTACATCACGGGACACAGAGCGACTTAGTCATTACTAATGGGTTATATAGATTACCTTCAGGTGTTGGCACTGGCCAATTCCAAACCGGAAGTACCCTCCCCTATATAAGCCCCTCCCATCCGGGAGCACCTCAGTTTTGTAGCCAAGCAATAAGTGTCCCAAAAAGAGGGGTGGGAGCTCTGTGTCCCGTGATGTACTCCAAGAAAAGGATTTTACAGGTAAGCTGTTATAAAAATCCCTTTTTCTTTTTCGTACATCACGGGACACAGAGCGACTTAGTCATTACTAATGGGACGTCCCAAAGCAATGCCAAATGAGGGGAGGGATACATAAGCTGGGCGCCATCAGGCATGAGGCTCTTTTGCGGCCTGCAACACACTGCGCCCAAAGGCGACATCCTCCTGACTTCTGACGTCTACCTGGTAGAACCTAGTAAACGTGTGTACTAAGGACCATGTTGTGGCCTTACAGACTTGAGCCAGGGAGGCTTGGTGATGCACTGCCCATGAAGTTCCAACTGCTCTTGTGGAGTGCGCCCTAACTTTGAACGGAGGCGGTCTCCTTTTCAAGCCATAGGCTTGTATTATGACCTGTCGAATCCACTTGGCTAAAGTAGATTTTTGATGCTGCCTGGCCCTTTCTGGGGCCTTCCGGCAGAACAAACAAAGTATCCGTTCTGCGAATCTGAGCAGTGGCTTTTAGATAAGCTTTAACTGCTCTTACTACATCCAAAGAATGCAATAACTTTTCCTCTACCGAAGTAGGTTTGGGGAAAAAGGAAGGAAGAACCACATCTCGGTTCAAATAGAACCTCGATACCACCTTAGGAAGAAAGGCTGGATGAGGACGTAATACTACTCTGTCCTTATGGATAACCAGATATGGCTCCTTACAGGACAAGGCGGTTAATTCCAATACTCTTTTAGCCGAACAAATGGCTACTAAGAAAATCAATTTCCTGGTGAAAAGAACCAAGGAAACGTGCCGCAATGGTTCAAATGGTTGTTTCTGTAGAACCGACAGAACCAGGTTTAAGTCCCATGGACATATGGGAATACTAACCGGAGGGCTAAAACGCATCACTCCTTGTATGAAAGCTTTGACTAATGAATGCAAAGCCAAGGGCCTTTGAAAAAAAATATTGACAAGGCCGTCTGACCCTTGATAGTACTCAAGGCAAGCTTCCTATGTACAGCCCACTGTAGGAAGTCCAGAATCCTACCTATTACGTACTTACGTGGATGCCATTTCCTGGCCTCACACCACGTGATGTACGCCTTCTAGATCCTATAATAGATCTGCCTGGATACCGGCTTCCTGGCATTGATCATGGTAGATACCACAGGATTAGAGAGCCCTCTCTTTTTTAGAATGTGGGCTTCAATAGCCAGGCCGTCAAACCTAGGGCTGGTAAGGAAGGGTAGTATATCGGTCCTTGCGAAAGCAGGTCCGGACGATGTGGGAGGGTCCAAGGACTTCCCACTGACATTTTTACAATCTCCGCGTACCATGCCCTTCGGGGCCACGCTGGAGCCACCAGAATCACTGGTTTCTTTTCTACCCTGATTCTGCGGATTAATCGCGGTGGGAATGCATATATCAGCTTGAACTGATCCCAAGGGAACACTAGGGCATCCGAACCACAAGCTAGGGGATCCCTTGTGCGAGACACAAATCTGTCCACCTTTGCGTTGAATCTGGATGCTAGCAGATCTACATCCGGTGTTCCCCACCGCTGGCATATTGCCTGGAAAACCTCGGGGTGAAGAGACCATTCCCCGGGCATAATTGCTGGCGACTTAAAAAGTCCGCTCTCCAATTTTCCACTCCTGGGATAAAAACCGTGGATATGGCTGTGACATACCTTTCTGCCCATTCCAGGATGCAATTCGCTTCCCTCTGGGCTGCACGACTCCTGGTGCCACCCTGGTGATTGATATATGCCACTGCTGTGGCATTGTCTGATTGAATTCTGACAGGTGACCCTTGGAGTTTGGATGTCCATGCTACTAGGGCATACCGGGCTGCTCGTATCTCTAAGAGATTGGTGGGCAGGGCCTTCTCTGCTTCTGACCACTTGCCCTGGAGAGACCATTGCTCCAGTACTGCCCCCCCAGCCTATGAGGCTGGCATCTGTAGTGACCACCTTCCAAGAAACCGGACTGAAGGGTTTCCCTTTTTCCAGATTCTGGTACCAACCACCAATGGAGGCTCTTGCGAAAGGGGACAGGGACATTGGTAAGTCTAAAGCCTGAACTTTTTTGTTCCAGGCTGACAGTATGGCCCTCTGCAAGTTCCTTGAATGGAATTGATCGTAGGGTACCGCTTCGAATGAAGCCACCATTTTTCCCAGCAGCCTTATACACAGGCGTATGGATGGTTTTCCTTTTTTGTACCCACTAAGTGGGTCAAATCTTTCAAAGACGACACCTTCTCTGGAGGTAAGAAAATCTTTCTCTGATTTGAATCCAGTCTTAGCCCCCAAGTATTCCAGGCTTTTGACTGGTTTTAGGGCTGACTTGTCTCGGTTGATAATGCAACCGTGAGATTTCAGATACTTGATTGTCTTGTGAACGACCACTTCTAGTTTTTTTCACTGAGTGGTCTATCAGCAACAAGTCGTCTACATATGCCATTATCGTTACACCTTGTGTTCCTAGTTTGGCCAATCGTAGGGCCAAAATTTTTGTGAACACTCGTGGTGCCGTGGCCAGACCGAAAGGTAAGGCTCTGAACTGAAAATGGCGCCCTTCTACTGCAAGGCGTAGAAATTTCTGGTGGGCCGGACAGATGGGAATATGCAAATAAGCATCCCTTATGTCGATCGAGGCTAACCATTCCTGCCCTTGTAGGGCGGTGGCCACCGATCGGATCGACTCCATCCGAAAAAGTCCTGATATGTAGGAACTTGTTTAGCCCTTTTATATTTAATATGGGCCTCATGTCCCCATTTGGTTTGGGGACTGTGACAAGGTTCGAGTAAAACCCGAACCCGTTTTCTTCCAAGGGAACCTTCATGATTACCCTTGGGGCAATAGTTGCTCTAGTGCCAGAAGGAGGGATCCACTCTTCTGGGGATCGCTTGGCACGTTTGACCTTATAAAATGGGCAGGAGGAATGTCTTTTAACTCCAGCCTGTATCCCAGACTTACTGCGGAGATCACCCATCTCTGATGGTGTCCCGCCAGGTCTCTGTGAACAACTGAAGTCTTCCCCTCACCCGATTGAGTGGGGGCAACCCTTCATGACTTAGGGGGAGGTTTTGTACCTCTCTTGACCCAGGGTTTCTTGTTACCCTGTGATTGTCCCTGATTTCTGCCCCCTGGATTTGACCGCGGAGGCCGTCGGAACTGTTTCACAGCCGATGTGCCAGGGACTGGAGAAGTAGGCCTCCTAAAAGAAGGACTTCTACCCTTGTTCTTAACCGGTAAGAGTGAACTTTTACCGGCAGAAATTTTCTGGATATATTTGTCCAGATCTTCTCCAAATAAGCGTTCTCCATGAAATGGGAAGCTAACCAGCAGTTTTTTACAGGGAGCTTCAGCAGACCAGTTTTTGAGCCACAGAAGCCTACGCATATGTACTATAGACAGCGTAAAGCGGGAGGCCTGTTGGATTGTATCCTTTATGGTGTCCACCGCAAAACACAAGGCTCTAGGCAGGTCAGCTAGGGCAAGAGCCTGCTGATCTGGTAAGTCCCTTAAGACTTGTTTCAACTGATCTTTCACTGCTTGGCAGACTCCAATCGCTGCTACCACAGGTTGTGTCACCATGCTTGCTGTAGAGAAAGCAGATTTTAGTAAAGACTCCAATTTTTTATCTATTGGGTCTTTGAACATTGGAACATTATCTACTGGACATGTCAGTGATTTGTTAACAGAAGAGATGGCTGCGTCCACTGTAGGGACCCTCCATTTTTTTATGAACTTATCCTCCATGGGATAGATCACCGGAAATCTCTTGGGGGGAGCAAATATTTTATCAGGATGCTCCCAATCCTGGTAAATAAACCCTTCTAATAAAGGGTGGATTGGGAAGGAACAGACAGCCTGGGGAGCTTTTAGCGACCCCAGCGAGGAAACCATAGTGGATGGTGGTTCCGCCAGAGGCATTTTAAATGCTGATCGGACCATGTTAGTCAGAGACTGAACCCATAATCTTTCAGCCTGAGATGCTGAGAAAGGTTCTTCCACTGTTGATTCCTCCATAACTGAATCAACCTCATCCTGATCCCCTTCAGGTAGGTCGATCTCTGTGTGGGGCTGTTCCTCCACTAACAGGCACTCTGAAGGAGGAGACGGAGATCGGACGCGCTTTTCCTGTGACAGGGAAGCAGCGATCAATGCTGTTAATCTCTCTTCCAATCCTCCCAGAGTTGAGGATAAAAAACCTCCTCTGTTATATATATACAGGAGCAGGTGGACTGGGGACAGCCGCAGCACCAGGCACTCCTGCGGGGTTTCTACGGCTACTGACCTCTGAATTCTCAGGGGAGATTGGTGCAGTACAAGCATGCCCAATATCCTCAGAGCCCGATGGAGACCCCTTTGGCTTCCTGGAAGACCTATTTCCGGAGCGTCTGGACGACATATCCTTTAAGCACAAAGCTGAGGTATTCCCGTCGTCATACACCAATTTTTGCTGGTAATAGTCTAACACAGTTGCTGCTATATACCAGCTGGTGTCCACTAAAGTGCCTTTCTATGGGGATGCCTGCATCAACCGCCTCTGTGTGCCACTGTTTGTTGCTAGCTCTGTTTGCATCCAGCTGACACTTGTACTGTGTCTTTTATCCATGCTGGGACGCCTGCACATGCGCAGAAGTGCCGCGGCGCGCATCGAGCGTCATCCACCCGCCCCGCCCCTTTTTTTCATAGGAGGCGCGTGCATGCACCCGCGCGCGCGCCCGTGCGCCATTGGTGCCCTTTTCAAAATCAAACAGGGACTAGGAGCCAGGGCCCTTTTTGCCGGAGGGCCTGTGCGGTGGATGAGCGCAGCAACAGGGCAGAGGAAGTGGATTCCCACAGAGAAACTTACCAACTGCCTGGATCTTTTGACTTGAGAAAACCAAAGATCCACATGACAAGAAAAATGGACTACAGCGGCCTCTAGTGGTTTAACACAGGTACCGCGGTCCTTTTTTTTTTTCTTTTTTTCTTGACTACTATTAAAATTTTACATTTTCAGTAGTTACAGGCATACACAGATATTAGCGGGAATACCGTTAGGTAACAGACAGAAAGACAAATTAGGCTTGGGGGTCCCCCAATAGAACCAAGTTCCTGGGGGCCCCCACTTACCTGATCCCGCCGCAGGACTTTGTTTGGTCCACAGAAGTCCAAACTTCACCTATCTCGGCAGGCATTGTAATTAAACCTTCAGGGACCGGGTTCCCAAGGATTCCACTCCCCTGGACCTGTATAGCACCCTGCACAGACAACATCTTGGTCGTGGGTATGACCAGAGCTCTGGATCCCAGGGTCCAGTCCTCCTAAGAGAGGCATTACAGGCAAAACCTTGCTCTTCTGCTGCAAGGCCCGGGTACCGACCGTTTAGCTATGAAGCTTTTTTGGTGGGATCCGGAACAGCTTACTAAGGCCCAAAAGAACCTGTACGCAAGCCCAGTGAAAACACATGTTACTCTTTGGCCAACACCTTAGACACTGGCAAAAAAACTGAGGTGCTCCCGGATGGGAGGGGCTTATATAGGGGAGGGTACTTCCGGTTTGGAATTGGCCAGTGCCAACACCTGAAGGTAATCTATATAACCCATTAGTAATGACTAAGTCGCTCTGTGTCCCGTGATGTACGAAAAAGAAACGACCGTTTTTAAAACTTCTTTTTGCATTGATACATGTCCCCTGGTGTAGAACCCGGGTTCCCAAACCCTTTTTAGGACAATAACATGCATATTAGTCATTATAATTAGCACTTTTGATTTTGAACGTTCGAGTCCCATAGTATTTAATAGGGTTCTAAAGTTCGCGCAAACTTTCGGTCCGTTCGCAGGTTCTGGTGCGAACCGAACGGGGGGGGGGGGGGTGTTTGGCTCATCCCTAATGGGGAACATTGGTATAATAAACAGGATTACACTATGTGCTACCATTCTTGTGTTTTATGACCTGTGTTGGAGTACCTGTACCAGTGGAGCCTGTTTGATGGTGATGACCCATTGCAAAGTAGCGGATGAACACCTTACTTAAGGCTTGATTATTAGAGGCTTCTGGTGAGTTTGACCCCCTGGGGGAGTGTGCATGGCGCGGTGGAATATGGACACTGTTTTCTCTGGTGGAAGGTGCACACTAGGACAAACGTTTTATACACCTATGTTGCTTTGAACTGTTCACATCATCTTTTACTACGTTAAAACTGTACATCAGTGTTTTTTTCCACGAGTCTATTATCATTATTTTAATTTTCAGCACTGTTTTGTGTATTTTAATGATTTAGAGATTGGACTGTTTTATTTTAATACCTTTATTTTTATTTTACCATATTTTTTAAACAGCTGCTTAGTGCTTTAAAATATCTTGCAAATTTTATTTTATTGTGATTTTATCTTTGTATACACTGCTAAGGGAGCTGTGGGATTGATTTGGCGCTGAGTGGGTGTACTGAAGGCCGATTGCACACCCCGTTTGTCCATTTTTATGTATTTTTTACTTGTAATGGCAGCGATCTGCATTTCTTATTCAGACTGTGACATTGTGGTGGACAGATCAGACACTTTTGAGACATTTTTGGGACCAGTGACATTTATACAGTGATCAGTGCTATGAAAATTCACTGATTACTTTGTAAATGTCTCCGGTAGGGAAGGGGTTAACACTAGGGGCGATCAAGGGGTTAAATGTGTTCCCTCAGCATGTTATAACTGTGGGGGGATGGGACTGACTGGGGGAGCAGACTGATCGTTGTTCCTATATACTAGGAACACAAGATCTGTCTCCTCTCCCCTGACAGGACATGGATTTGTGTGTTTTCACACACACAAATCCCCGTTCTCGCTCTGTCAGGAGCAATCGCGGATACGCACATCGGCTTCTTAGGAACGTGGCGGGCGCACGCGCCCCTAGACTCCTTAAAGTGCCCACCGTACAGCTACGGCGATTTGCGCAGGAGTGCCATTCTGCCGCCATCAATCGACGGCGGGCAGTCGTCAAGTGGTTAACCAAAGGATACATTTTTTGGGGGGATTTTGATCTTTTGTTTTTTTAAGGTAAAGAAGAGATATATATATATATATTTATTTAATTTAGTGGTTCATTATTAACTTTGTTGTGTGTAGCATTTAGCGCGGTTTATTCTTTATTATCTATCAATTGTTTACATCAATTTACACTGCAGCTGCTCCAGTCATGTAATAATCTTTCCTATCCATGACATTTTCACGAAATTATTATTATTACCATTCATTACCTTTTAGTATCTGCATCACTGTCCTTTGGCGCTTTGGCCCTTATATATTTTATCAAAGAAGAGATATGGGGTCTTTTTTGACCCCAGATCTCTACATAAAAAGCACCTGTCACGCTTATTTCTATTAGAAGGGATGTTTACATTCCTTGTAATAAGAATAAAAGTGATGTAAAAAAATATATAAATAAAGGGAAAGTGTAAAAAATATAAAATGAAAAATAAATAAGATATATATATTTTTTTTAAAGTGCTCCCTTCCCTCTGTGCTTGCACGCAGAAGCAAATGCATACGTAAGTTGCGCACGCTTATGTAAACTGTGTTTGCACCACATGTGAGGTATTGCTACTAATGTTAGAGTGAGAGCAATAATTTTAGAACTAGACCTCCTCTGTAACTTTAAACAGGTAACCTGTAAAAAATGTTAAATTGTTGCCCATTGTGATGTTTAAGAATCATAATTTGTCGCCATTCCACGAGGGTGCGCAATTTTAAAGCGTGACATGTTAGGTATCTATTTACTTGGTGTAAAATCATCTTTCATTTTTTACATTGGGGTATATATGGTGATTTGTTTTTTAGTTCATTAAAGTGTATTTTTATTTTAAACAAAATGTGTTTAACCGCTTGCCGACCGCCTCCTGTACTTATACGTTGGCAGAATGGCACATCAACGTACCTGTACATCCCCTTTAAATGCCTGTCCGTGTGGTCGCGCGTGCCCCTGGCAGCGCACTCGCGACCCTGCCGCCATCCCCGTGAGTCGGACTGCGGGTCCCGTGGACTCAGCGCCGCGGGCATCCCCGCGATCGTCTCACGGAGGTATAGAGCGGGGAGATGCTTGTGTAAACAAGCATCTCCCGGCTCTGCCTAGTGACAATGACACGGATCTCGGCTCCGTGTACTCGGAGCGGAGATCAGTGTCATGTGACACATAGCCCATCCCCCCTACAGTAAGAAACAGTATGCAGGGAACACTTAACCCCTACAGCGCCACCTAGTGGTTAACCCCTTCACTGCCAGTGTCATTTTCACAGTAATCAGTGCATTTTTATAGCACTGATCGCTGTGAAAATGTGAATGTTCCCAAAAATGTGTCAAAAGTGTCCGATGTGCCCGCCCTAATGTCGAAGTCATGAAAAAAATCACTGATCGCTGCCATTACTGGTAAAAAAAAAAAAAATGCCACATAACTATCCCCTATTTTGTAAACGATATGACTTTTGCGCAAACCAGTCAATAAACGCTTATTGCAATTTTTTTTACCAAAAATATGTAGAAGAATACGTATCGGAATAAACTGAGGAAAAAAAATGTTTTTTTATATATTTTTTGGGGATATTTATTATAGCAAAAAGTAAAAAATATTGCATTTTTTTCAAAATTGTCGCTCTATTTTTGTTTATAGCGCAAAAAATAAAAACCGCAGAGGTGATGAAATACCACCAAAAGAAAGCTCTATTTGTGGGAAAAAAAGGACGTCAATTGTCAGTTAAAGCGACGCAGTGCCAAATCGCAAAAAGGGGCCTGGTCTTTAACCAGCCAAAATGGTCCGCGGCTGAAGTGGTTAAAAAATCACTGCGCAAATACTGTGTGGCATAAAAAATTGCAATGATTGGGGTTATAAGTAAAGTCTTCAAGTCTTCAAGTCTTCAAGTGGTTAGGAACCATTGACAGGGAGAAGCTGTCATATATAAAAGAACTACAAATATCGCTTCTACATATGAAGCTCAGCTCCCACCAAAGGGAGCTGAATGGACAAAAGTTCAGGCATTCATTTAAACACCAGAACATACAGTAGAAAGTGTGGCCTGAACTTTGGTTTGGAATGAACTGCTGGCTCAGCTCTACTGGGGATGGGGAACATATACCAATGCAAAAATAAAAATAAAAATACAAAGTAAAAAATTGTCAGCAAAAGACATTTCCTTGCAAATTACTTAACAAAAATAAATACAAAAATACAAAAAAAACCTTTAGAGCTGGTTCACACTGGGGCAACACGACTTCCAGCGCGACTTCCAGAAGCAACTCAGACACGACTTGAGCATGAATCACAGCGAGACTTGGAGGAGACTTCAGCGTGACTTGTGGTCATTAACAACATGACTTGAAGTAAATTCCTTGTGGCTTCTGGGTAATATCCTTTCTGCTTCCTGTAAAGTTGCCTTCAAAATGAACAGTGATCAGACTTCTAAGCGACTTCCATTAAAATCAATGGGTACTAGATGCCAACAGGTCGCCTAGAAGTCTGATTGAAGTAGTACAGGAACCTTTTTTGAAGTCGGAGCGACTGCAGTCGTGTACATTCACTTCAATTAGTTTTAAAAATAGCGCGACTTGGGGCAACTCGGGGCGACCTGAAGTCGTGTCCGGAGTCGCCTCTCTGTGAACCGGGTCTTAATAATCAATAGCTTTGATAATAAATAAATACTAGCATTTCAGCTTTTAAAGGGGTTGTAAACCTTCGTGTTTTTTCACCTTAATGCATCTTATGCATTAAGGCGAAAAAACACCTTGCAGTGTCCGGCCCCCCAGTCCCCCGTTTTACTTACCTGTGCCCAGAATTTCCGTCCCCACCGTCCTTCTCTCCATGGAGTCCCGGCTTTGATTGGATAGATTCATAGCATCGCAGCCATTGGCTCCCGCTTCTGTCAATGAAATCCAATGACGCGCCCGACGGGGGGCGGGCAGAGTCATACACTCGCCGTCTATGGACGCCGAGTGTATGACTCAGGAGTGCGCCTGTAAGGTAACCCCCTCGGGAGAGCGCTTCTCCTAGGGGGTTATCTAATGCGGAGAGGAGCTGTGAGAGCCACCGAGGGCCCGCAGAAGACGAGGATCGGGTCCACTCTGTGCAAAACGAGCTGCACAGTGGAGGTAAGTATGACATGTTCGTTATTTAAAAATGAAAAACAAAACAAAGCTTTAGTATTACTTTAAGCACTTATTTTTCTTTTGCCCTATCAGGTCACTGATTGACCAAGAAATCCCATCAAACCTTGGTTCACTTAACGTCTTACCTCTGAAGAATGTCACAAATGGTAGGTGTTTTTAAGTTAAAAAAAAGAAAAGTTTCTCATTGAATGCAACTTGTGTCTAAGTTGTGTACAGAATACCAGGGATGGGTCCTGGACAGGAGATATATTTCCTCACTATTTTGGTTGTGGACTATTAAAGGGAGAGTTCAAGGGACATTTTTAGTATTTAGGGGTTGTTATCCATGCAGAGTGAGGGGTTCCGGGGTTAGTCCAACCCTTCCCTTCTTCATTCTGCTACTGATGGCCTTTTCGATAAAATTGTACCACTGTCATCCTACCTGGATGCACTTGCTCCTCTTTCTACACGCAGAACCAGGCCTCATCTGCTATAACCCTGGCAAACAGACGACACCAGAAGTCTCAAGTCTCTTGAGCGAGCATGGCATAAATCTAAATCCCTGCAAGACTTCACCCTCTACAAATCTGCACTTCCCAAATACAACTCCTGCCTCAACACTGCTAAACAAACCTACTACAACACGCTTATCAAAACCCTCTGATCCAAACATTGTCAACTCTTTTCTACCTTCAATTCCTAACTCACCCCCCATCCACCCACCAACTTGCTTACCGCCCAGGAGATCGCCAACCATTTCAAACCAAAATTGACACAATTCGTGATGAGATATCAAGCATCCAACCCCCCCCCCCCCCAACCAACACATCAGGTCCAACACTGCACTCAATACTTTCCTCCTTTCAGCCCTGTTACCACCAAGGAAGTTGCCAAACTCCTCTCCATTGCCCACCTCACCACCTGTCCCATCACAATTACTGCGACCACCTTCCAACTCTATCCTAAACTCTCTAACACACAGATTCAACCTCTCCCTCTCCTCCGTCACCTTTCCCTCCCCACTCCAACATGCACTGGTTACCCCAATACTTATGTAGCACACGGATCTTTTTCCCCCTCTTACCTTCTCAAGCAGGGGGATTAGTCACACCATGCCACATGCCCATGTCCTTTAGGTTATAAAGGTCAGGCAGTGTTACATACTTGGGTCCCACAACGAGTTGCTTCCTTCTTCTGGTTCTCCCCTCTAGGTTATAGAGGCGAGTCTTTACCTTTCCCAAATTAGGTCAATGTCCACACAACAAGTCAACTCCAACAAGAGTTTATTTTATCTTGCTTTCAGTAACCAGAGAGTTGAAAGGAGAAAAAGGGTTAGCAGATAGAAATGGATTTAGGCACACTTATGGCTTTGTCGCGACTCGGTCCCGAGTGGGTACAGCTCACCCGGATATTCACTCAATAGCACTAGCAGCCGACATGAAGCTGGAACAATGACTCAGTCCCCTCCAAGGACAAAGTCAAGGAGATCCCTCCTGAACTTGCAACACTCCGCAGAGGCAGTCTGCGAAGCAAGAAATCCTTACCTCCGACAGGTCACCAGGCCTTTCCCGAGACAGCAATACTTTATCACTCGCCTCCTGTTATGAGACGATCCTCCCCTGGCTTCCTCTATGTCAGAGCGGTCACCCTCACGCAGGTTCCCTGGGACTCCTCTTCGGTTGTAGACCCAGTTAAAGGTACCGGGCCTACCTGGAACTCCGCAGCCTCGGGCCGAAGGTGCCCAAGACTCCTCGGTCAAGATTGAGCGCACCCCCTTCTAAGGGGCAGCTCCCTCCGGGCATGGGCCCCGGGTATCTCTCTCGGACATGGGCCCCCGGGTAATCTCTCCCTCAACAATGGCGTCTGCCCCTTATATACCCTCTCCTGGCATGCACAGCAGGCCAGAACCACCCACCAACGGCAGCCGAGAGAGGACATCCAATACCTACTCCATCACCTGTGGCTCAACCCTGGGCATAAGTGATAGCACCACCTATACGCCTAAAGGGGAACCGCACACCAGATGACACAGCGGTAAGGCAGAGTCCAAATAATTAGAAGACCCGAGCCAACTATTGCTCTGGTCACCCCTAAATTTAGGTATAGCGAGGTTTGAATTTGGGGACCCCGCTACACTTAAAAAACCCTCACTGGACCCCACCTGTTTGAATAATTCAAGACCCATCTGCCTGGTCCCATTTGCCTTCAAGCTCAAACGCCTTGTCTACGACCATATGAGTTGCTACCTCACTGACTACCTTACTTCCTCTTTCTGTTGGGGTACCCCAAGGCTCTGTCCTTGTGCCCCTCCTATTTTCTGTCTATACCTCTTCCTTGGGCCAGTTGATGACCTTCCATGGCTTCCAATACCACCTCTATGCCTATGACACCCAGATCTACCTATCCACTCCTCAACTCACCCCCTAAATCTCCTCACTGATCACAAACGTACTGAATGACATATCGGTATGGATGTCACACCACTTTCTAAAACTCAATCTTTCTAATATTGTTAGTCTTAACAATCTTGTAATATTTCCTCCTCTCCGATCCCCTCCCCATGAGTTTACCATTAAGATCAACGGCACAGCACAACCATTGGTCCCTCCACACATGACAGGGTGCTGGGTATAATCCTATACTCTGACCTCTCCTTAAGCCCCCACATCCAATCACTGGCTAAATCTTGCCACCTTATCCTCCGCAACATCTCCAGAATTTGCCCCTTCGTGTCTAACGACACCACAAAACAACTTATCCACTCCTTGATTATTTCCCGCCTCGACTGATGCAACTTTCTCCTCAATGGCTTACCCTTACACAGGCTATCCCCCTTCAGTCTATTATGAATGCTGCTGCTAGACTAATACACCTCACTAACCGATTCGTGACTGCTGCTAATCTCTGCCAATCCCTTCACTGGCTTCCACTACCCCACCATATATAATTCAAAATACTAACCACAACATACAAGGCCATCCACAACATTACCCCCAGCTACATCACCAGCCTCATCTTCCCAAATCATCCCCTCCACTCCTCCCAAAACCTCCTGCTCTCTAGGTCTCTTGTTACCTCCTCCCATTTTCGCCTCCAGGACTTCTCCAGAGCCTCTCCCATCCACTGGAACTCCCTTCCCCTGTATGTCCGGTTAGCCCCTAACCTGTCCACCTTCAGGAAATCCCTGAAAACTTGTTTATTCAGGGAAGCCTATCCCACACCCACCTAAGAACTGTACCCGAGCCACCCCTATCAGTCCATCCCCCACAGCTATTACCTTTTGTACCACCTCTATCTTTTAGAACAGGGGTCTCCAAACTGTGGCCCTGGGGCCGGATGCGGACCTTTGCTTGCCTTTATCCGGCCCTTGGGGCACTATTCCATCCACTGAAACCAAAAATTGCCAATCATTTTTATTGCTGAAACCACCAATGGAGCACTATTCATCCAACTTACACTAACAAAAGGGTACAATTCCTTCTATTGACACCAACAATGGGGCACTAGTCCTCCCACTGACACCAAAGAAATGGTATTGTTTACTCCCTCTCGACATTTTCTACTCCAAATGGTCCTAGTCCGGCCCTCCTAAAGTCCAAAAAACAGTAAACTGGCCCTTTGTTTAGAAAGTTTGGAGACCCCTGTTTTAGAATGTAAGCTCCATGAGCAGGGCCCTCCTGTCCCTTCTGTATTGAACTGTATTGTATTTTGTGCTGTCCCCCCTATACATTGTAAAGCACTGCACAAACTATTGGTGCTATATAAATCCTGTGTAATAATATTAATAATAATAGTCCAGTAGGAGAGGGGAGGACTGATTTTAATACCCTCTAAATTTTTAAGTCCTCATTTGGGACCCAAAATTAAGAGACGTGGAGAGACTTTGGGTGGGAAAGAGCCTCTAAACTCTGATTACAGGTTGTTCAGTCTCAAAATGGTTAATCTACCTGCATGGGAGGATGAAAAATCATCAGATCATCAGGAAGGGGTTAGAACGTGTCTATGAGTTAGTGTTGAGTAATTCACAGCTGTGAAAAAGTGTGGAGGCTGAGACTCCTTTTCAGGGATGAGCCGAACACCCCCCTGTTCGGTTCGCACCAGAACCTGCGAACAGACAGAATGTTCGTGTGAACTTTAGAACCCTATTAAATACAATGGACTTGAACGTTCGAAATCTAAAGTGCTAATTATAAAGGCTTATATGCAAGTTATTGTCCTAAAAAGTGTTTGGGGACCCGGGTCCTGCCCCAGGGGACATGTATCAATGCAAAAATAAGTTTTAAAAACTGCCGTTTTTTCGGGAGCAGTGATTTTAATAATGCTTAAAGTGAAACAATAAAAGTGAAATATTCCTTTAAATTTCGTACCTGGGGGGTGTGTATGATATGCATGTAAAGCAGCGCTTGTTTCCCGTGCTTAGAACTGTCCCTGCAAAAAATGTCATTTTTGAAAGAAAAAAAGTCATTTAAAACTCACTCGCGGCTATTAATGAATTGTCGGCTCCCGGCAATACATAGAAAAGTCATTGATAAAAAAAAAAAAATGTGGGGGTCCCCCAGAATTCAATTACCAGGCCCTTCAGGTCTGGAATGGATATTAAGGGGAACCCCGCCGCAAATTTAAAAAAAAAAATGCGTGGAGTTCCCCCAAATATCCATACCAGGCCCTTCAGATCTGGCATGGATTTTAAGGGGAACTCCACCCCAAATTTAAAAAAAAATGGCGTGGAGTCCCCCCAAAAATCCATACCAGACCCTTATCCGAGCACGCAACCTGGCCGGCCGCAGGGGAAGAGGGGGGGACGAGAGAGCGCCCCCCCCTCCCTCCTGAACCGTACCAGGCCACATGCCCTCAACATGGGGAGGATGTCCCCATGTTGATGGGGACAAGGGCCTCATCCCCACAACCCTTGCCCGGTGGTTGTGGGGGTCTGCGGGCGGGGGGCTTATCGGAATCTGGAAGACCCCTTTAACAAAGGGGACTCCCAGATCCCGCCCCCCCCATGTGAATTGGTAAGGGGTACATTTTACCCCTACCATTTCACAAAGAAAGTGTCAAAAAATGTAAAAAAAAAAACCACACAAACACCTTGAAAAAGTCCTTTATTAAAAAAAATAAAAAAATAAAAAAAATAAAAACATTCCAGCGGAGAAATCCAGTGTCCCGCGGCGATCCGATGTCCAGCGCTGTCCGTCATTGGCTGAGCCTGAGCGGACCTGATGGGGAACTTCCTCCGCAGTCTATTACATGTATAGACCCGCCCCTTCTAAAGTTCCCCATCAGGTCCGCTCAGCCAATGACTCGTGTAAGGCTGAGGACCTGATGCGGAACATGAGAAGGGGCGGGTCTATACATGTATTACAAAGTGAGAGAAGTTCCCCATCAGGTCCGCCCCCTCGGTATGTCGGACCCCGCCTACGTCATTGGCCTGAGCGGGTAACTTCCTTCACTGTGTAATTTAAATTTACACAGTGAAGGAAGTTTCCCGCTGAGGCCAATGACGTAGGCGGGGTCTGACATACCGAGGGGGCGGACCTGATGGGGAACTTCCTTCATTGCGTAATACATGTATAGAGTCTATACATGTATTACACAGTGAAGGAAGTTCCCCATCAGGTCCGCCCCCTCGGTATGTCAGACCCCGCCTACGTCAATTACACAGTGAAGGAAGTTCCCCGCTCAGGCCAATGACGTAGGCGGGGTCCGACATACCGAGGGGGCGGACCTGATGGGGAACTTCTCTCACTTTGTAATACATGTATAGACCCGCCCCTTCTCATGTTCCGCATCAGGTCCTCAGCCTTACACCTAGTCATTGGCTGAGCGGACCTGATGGGGAACTTTAGAAGGGGCGGGTCTATACATGTAATAGACTGCGGAGGAAGTTCCCCATCAGATCCGCTCAGGCTCAGCCAATGAGGGACAGCGCTGGACATCGGATCGCCGCGGGACACTGGATTTCTCCGCTGGAATGTTTTTTTTTTTTTAATAAAGGACTTTTTTAAGGTGTTTGTGTGTTTTTTTTTACATTTTTTGACACTTTGTTTGTGAAATGGTAGGGGTAAAATGTACCCCTTACCAATTCACATAGGGGGGGGCGGGATCTGGGGGTCCCCTTTGTTAAAGGGGTCTTCCAGATTCCGATAAGCCCCCCGCCCGCAGACCCCCACAACCACCGGGCAAGGGTTGTGGGGATGAGGCCCTTGTCCCCATCAACATGGGGACATCCTCCCCATGTTGAGGACATGTGGCCTGGTACGGTTCAGGAGGGAGGGGGGGCGCTCTCTCGTCCCTCCCTTTTCCCCTGCGGCCGGCCAGGTTGCGTGTTCAAGTAAGGGTCTGGTATGGATTTTTGGGGGGACTCCACGCCATTTTTTTTTAATTTGGGGTGGAGTTCCCCTTAAAATCCATGCCAGATCTGAAGGGCCTGGTATGGATATTTGGGGGAACCCCACGCATTTTTTTTTTAAATTTGCGGCGGGGTTCCCCTTAATATCCATTCCAGACCTGAAGGGCCTGGTAATTGAATTCTGGGGGACCCTCACGCTTTTTTTTTTTTTATCAATGACTTTTCTATGTATTGCCGGGAGCCGACTATTCATTAATAGCCGCGAGTGAGTTTTAAATGACTTTTTTTCCTTCAAAAATGACACTTTGTGCAGGGACAGTTCTAAGCACAGGAAACATGCGCCACTTTACATGCATATCATACACACCCCCCAGGTAAGAAATTTTAAGGAATATTTCACTTTTATTGTTTCACTTTAAGCATTATTAAAATCACTGCTCCCAAAAAAACGTCCGCTTTTTAAAAAAAAAATTGCATTGATACATGTCCCCTGGGGCAGGACCCGGGTCCCCAAACACTTTTTATGATAATAACTTGCATATAAGCCTTTAAAATTAGCACTTTAGATTTCTCCCATAGACTTTTCGAATTTGCCGCGAACACCCCAATTTGTTCGCTGTTCGGCGAACGGGCGAACAGGCAATGTTCGAGTCGAACATGAGTTCGACTCGAACTCGAAGCTCATCCCTACTCCTTTTCATGTAACCCAAGCACACTGGATCCCTAAACCCATGTGTGGGACTGATATATTGGTGGTGAGCTGTTATATTCTTTAATTATACCAGGATAATACCAGGATAATGGACTATTTGCTTTATTTGTGCTGAAGAAAGATGTTTTTTGTTTGCTTGTTTTGAGAGTCCAATAAAGCTCCTTACTTTATTTTATAAGTGGCTGGCAGGTGACCCCAGGTTCTCCAGAGTAGACCTGTTGGAATCACGTGCCAAATTATCATTAAAACATTCATATGCTTAAGAGAGATTTCCAAACTCAAGCAAGTATGTTAATTTTTTTGGGCATGAACGAACAAAACCTGATCTACCAGCGGCATTTAGATGGTGACTAATAGACAGTGAGTTTAAACACACTCCTTGCTGGAAAGGTGAAGTAAATATGCTCTAAACTGGTGACTGTGAGACTGGTGACTGTTCTTAAAAGAAAAAAAGAAAAATCACTTTTTACCATGGTAAAATCGGAACCTTTTTTTTTTTTTTTTTTTTACGAAGGTCTATCAATCATTTTTAAAGTTCTGCCTTGGCACAGACAAGCCTATCAACCATTTTTAAAGTTCTGCCTTGGCACAGACAACATTGGGTGCCTAGTATTACCTCTAGTAGACAGAAGCCCTTAATTGCTCTCCACTCTGCTCTAATGATCACATTCTAAAGTCTTGACTTTCCTGACTTGCAGTCTAAGCCCCATACACCCACCCTCTCCCAGTACAATAACAGCACCCCTATTGGCCATTGAGGTGCTCTTATTAGACCAAGGTGGTAAGTATTTTGAAATGATATACAGTTGGTTAGAGTTAGCTGGTTTCATGTGTTGCACATTGAGAAGCTGGATAACGCAATGTAGGGTATGAGATAGTAACAAAGTCATTGGCATTCAAAGTGTGACAGCGCTAAAATCTGAAAATTGGCCTGGGCAGGAAGGGGGTGAAAGTGTCCGTTATTGAAGTGGTTAAGGATAATAATCATTCATAATTCAAAATAAATATCTGATGTTAGTGGCATCATGAGAAGTGTGATTTTGATTATTTTTCTCTAGGTACAAATGTTGCATGTATCGCTGGGCTAAAGAATCCAAACCCCTCAGGATTCTATTACCAAGATGTCTGGAAGTCTCTGGTCTGCTCCAATAAACAGTTTGATCATCATACTATGGCAGCAAAATGCCTTGCTGGGAAGATGGTCTACATGTTGGGAGACTCTACACTGCGACAGTGGTGGGAATACCTTGTGGATTTCATACCAAGTATGTTACATAACAGGGAATTAGTAGAACCCCTATCAGGTAGTTTTTGTTATTGGTGTCCTGTTGGGAAGATTTCCTTTTGCTGCCTGTCCTAGTGACAATGTTTTCACTGTGGAAGGAAATAATGGCAAATATCCAATGGGGACACATTCAGGAAATAAAAGTTAATGTTGGGTCAAACCTTTCCCTACGCTGTAAGCTATGTCTTTTTATTTCGGTTGTATGCCTGTTAGAGAGATTTACCCTTACTTCCTGTCCTTGTTGGCAGTGGTGAAAAATTTGTCAAACAGGGTGTAAGAGGGGCTTCATGGTTGGCTAGAATTGGTGGCAAGAGTGCAAGTCCCTAGCCACGCTCCTGTCCTGCTAGAACACTGTCCTCCCCTGCCTCCACATGACATTCCTGGCCATTGATCCTTACATTTACAAAGAAAGGAATGTCCATACATAACGTAGTTTGTTGCACTTTACTGATGGAATTCTGGAAATGGCATAACAGTTACATCACATCAACATACAATCCAGAGTTACTTGACATTACACAGCCAATTACATTAAGTGAACGGACCGTAGTAGTCACAGGTGAAAGCATATGTAGCTTCTTTATCAGCCATCTCCCTATAACAGTTTCTCCTTCCACCTGGCGACATTAGTACTCACAAGATTTTACTTTCTGTAGTCACTTCCTTCTTAGGTACACCTTTCCCAGGACCCTCCAGATAAGCAGCCTCACTAAAGGGATTCTTGGCCTGGTCTCAAAGACCTTTTGCAATCTACTGTAGCCCCCATAAGGGTCAGAAAGTCTACAGCCGGCTCTCCCTGTGTGCAGTTCTACTCCTCCTGGCCTCTTACCCTGTCCAGGGCCTACATGTGCTGGCTACATCCACATATTGTAGTTGTGGAATGTTTAGCTTCCATGCCCCAAGTGTGTGTGCTCCTCCCTACTGACTTATATATGAGTGTTGACTCACCCCTGACATCACCGCAGGAGTACGCTACCTAAAAGGGGTCTAGCACCCAATGACAATGTCTGCTGTAACTAGATATTATTTTGGTACAGGGGCGACAACCAGCACAAAATGTTTGCCTATTACATTACATAGCTATTACATTAACTTTGATTCACTTATTAATTTTACCTTGCATATTTTTCCAAAATCTTAGCTCTGAAGGAGATCAATCTTCATGTGACTCACAATCCAGGTCCGCTTCTAGCCACAGATGCAGAATTTAATTATTTGGTCCAGTGGAGAGCCCACCAGAAACCTTTACGCATGGAACGTACTGGAATACAAGAACTACGCTACATTGCCTCAGAGTTGGATCGATTGGGGAACCGGAAAGGGATGATCATCGTGATAACATGCTGGAGCCACTTCCTTACTTACCCTGTTGGAGTGTATATCCATAGGATACATCACATTCGAGAAGCAGTAGTTCGACTGTTAGAACGTAGCCCCGAAACAAAGATCCTCATCAAATGGGCCAACACTGGCTACCGGTTTGACCACGGAAGTGACTGGTTATCATTACAGCTGGAAACTTTGATGAGGGCTATGTTCTCTAAGCTACCGGTTACAGTTCTTGATGTTTGGCAGATGACCTCCTGCCACCGTGAATCTGAAAATCTCCACCCTATAAAGGTCATTATTAAAAATGAGGTAGACTTGATGCTTTCATTTATATGTCCTCATTAACAAGCAGTGGCATGTTTTTATAATGTTTAGAACACATAATTCAGTGGGAAGTTCAAGCCTAAGTAACACCTGCTATATATATAGAGGACAGAAAATTTTATGAACTGTGTAACGGTCCCTCTGTCCTCAAACAGATCTAGGTCCGCTGTCAATGCTTCCTCTGTTCAGATACAGCACCGTCCAAGATTCTTTAGCCCCCCAGTCAACGGACAGCACCTCAGTGTAGAGTAAAAACCAACAGCCTACACCAGTCTTGGAGTACATCAGGACTAACATTTTATTTGAGATCTCACACAAATATATAAAACAAGGGTGACAATAAAATTGAACTAGAAACCTAATTACCATGAGCTAATTAGCAATCCTTTAGACAGCATAGGTGACTCATAGGCAGGACCTTTCAGGTCCTAGTCTTGCTGTCTCCTTCTCTCTACCTCACAGCAAGACACTTACACATCCCATAATAGTTGAGGCAGACAGCCACAATAGACAATAGAACCCCAAACCATCACAGCAAATATTACACAACAGCCAACACACAATATACACACAATATATACAATGTATACAGCATTGAGTCTGACTAGCACAGATCAGACTGGGGTTCTCATTCACCCTGTGCCCCTATTAGAGACACAGGGTAATTTGCACATAAGAGGCGTCGGGGAAGCTGGACAAGGAGTTTCCAGAACTCTCCAGGGCAAGCTGAGTTCCCCAAACCCCCGACCCAAAGTCACTCCTGTCACAAACTGCTTTGGTTGCAGATGGACAAATATACAGAGTAGATTACTACATACTGTATGTAGACCTCACTAGACCCCACCTGTTTGAATAATATAAGACCCATCTCCCTGCTCCCGTTTGCCTCCAAGCTCATTGAACACCTTGTCCATGACCGAATGAGTCGCTACCTCGCGGACAACAATCTTCTCGACCCTCTACAGTCTGGCTTCCGCCCACAACATTCTACTGAAACTGCCCTATTAAAACTCACCAATGACTAGGGATGAGCTTCGTGTTCGAGTCGAACATACGTTCGACTCGAACATCGGCTGTTCGATCGTTCGACGAAGATCGAACGATTTGGGCCGTTCGCGCCAAATTCGAGTGACGCGAACGGCCCACAATGCACTACGCCATCGCAGTGTCATCCAGGCGCTGTGATTGGCCAAGCATGCACTGTGACCCCGCATGCTTGGCCAATCACAGCGCCGGCAGCGAGGAGAGCAATGATTGGCCACAGGCAGGATGCCTGTGGCCAATTATTGCTGAGGGTGTTTAGTACACGCCCCACAATATAAAAGGCCGCCAGCACGGCGGCCTAGTGTAGTGTGTTCCGGAGCAGGGAAAGAGAAGCATAGGCAGGGACAGTGACATTTATTTTTTCTTGCTTAACCTGGATTCCTTTAGTTTAGGGAAAGAGAAGGATAGGTAGGGAGAGTGTCAGTGTGTTTTACTGTGCAAATCCTTGTTTCTAGGGACAGGGAAGGACAGTGAGGGAAATTCTCCTTGTGCTATAGTGTGCTTTAAAAAAACATTTTTTCTAGGGACAGAAAACTATAGGTAGGAAGAGTGTCAGTTTCTTTCACTGTGATAATCCTTGTTTCTAGGGACAGGGAAGGACAGTGAGGGAAATTCTCCTTGTGCTATAGTGTGCTTTAAAAAAACATTTTTTCTAGGGACAGAAAACTATAGGTAGGGAGAGTGTCAGTGTGTTTTACTGTGCGAATCCTTGTTTCTAGGGACAGGGAAGGACAGTGAGGGAAATTCTCCTTGTGCTATAGTGTGCTTTAAAAAAACATTTTTTCTAGGGACAGAAAACTATAGGTAGGAAGAGTGTCAGTTTCTTTCACTGTGATAATCCTTGTTCCTAGGGACAGGGAAGGAAAGTGAGGGAAATTCTCCTTGTGCTATAGTGTGCTTTAAAAAAACATTTTTTCTAGGGACAGAAAACTATAGGTAGGAAGAGTGTCAGTTTCTTTCACTGTGATAATCCTTGTTTCTAGGGACAGGGAAGGACAGTGAGGGAAATTCTCCTTGTGCTATAGTGTGCTTTAAAAAAACATTTTTTCTAGGGACAGAAAACTATAGGTAGGGAGAGTGTCAGTGTGTTTTACTGTGCGAATCCTTGTTTCTAGGGACAGGGAAGGACAGTGAGGGAAATTCTCCTTGTGCTATAGTGTGCTTTAAAAAAACATTTTTTCTAGGGACAGAAAACTATAGGTAGGGAGAGTGTCAGTGTGTTTTACTGTGCGAATCCTTGTTTCTAGGGACAGGGAAGGACAGTGAGGGAAATTCTCCTTGTGCTATAGTGTGCTTTAAAAAAACATTTTTTCTAGGGACAGAAAACTATAGGTAGGAAGAGTGTCAGTTTCTTTCACTGTGATAATCCTTGTTTCTAGGGACAGGGAAGGAAAGTGAGGGAAATTCTCCTTGTGCTATAGTGTGCTTTAAATAAACATTTTTTCTAGGGACAGAAAACTATAGGTAGGGAGAGTGTCAGTTTCTTTCACTGTGATAATCCTTGTTTCTAGGGACAGGGAAGGACAGTGAGGGAAATTCTCCTTGTGCTATAGTGTGCTTTAAAAAAAATTTTTTCTAGGGACAGAAAACTATAGGTAGGGAGAGTGTCAGTGTGTTTTACTGTGCGAATCCTTGTTTCTAGGGACAGGGAAGGACAGTGAGGGAAATTCTCCTTGTGCTATAGTGTGCTTTAAAAAAACATTTTTTCTAGGGACAGAAAACTATAGGTAGGGAGAGTGTCAGTGGGTTTTACTGTGCGAATCCTTGTTTCTAGGGACAGGGAAGGACAGTGAGGGAAATTCTCCTTGTGCTATAGTGTGCTTTAAAAAAACATTTTTTCTAGGGACAGAAAACTATAGGTAGGAAGAGTGTCAGTTTCTTTCACTGTGATAATCCTTGTTCCTAGGGACAGGGAAGGAAAGTGAGGGAAATTCTCCTTGTGCTATAGTGTGCTTTAAAAAAACATTTTTTCTAGGGACAGAAAACTATAGGTAGGGAGAGTGTCAGTTTCTTTCACTGTGATAATCCTTGTTTCTAGGGACAGGGAAGGACAGTGAGGGAAATTCTCCTTGTGCTATAGTGTGCTTTAAAAAAACATTTTTTCTAGGGACAGAAAACTATAGGTAGGGAGAGTGTCAGTGTGTTTTACTGTGCGAATCCTTGTTTCTAGGGACAGGGAAGGACAGTGAGGGAAATTCTCCTTGTGCTATAGTGTGCTTTAAAAAAACATTTTTTCTAGGGACAGAAAACTATAGGTAGGGAGAGTGTCAGTGTGTTTTACTGTGCGAATCCTTGTTTCTAGGGACAGGGAAGGACAGTGAGGGAAATTCTCCTTGTGCTATAGTGTGCTTTAAAAAAAACATTTTTTCTAGGGACAGAAAACTATAGGTAGGGAGAGTGTCAGTGTGTTTTACTGTGCGAATCCTTGTTTCTAGGGACAGGGAAGGACAGTGAGGGAAATTCTCCTTGTGCTATAGTGTGCTTTAAAAAAACATTTTTTCTAGGGACAGAAAACTATAGGTAGGGAGAGTGTCAGTGTGTTTTACTGTGCGAATCCTTGTTTCTAGGGACAGGGAAGGACAGTGAGGGAAATTCTCCTTGTGCTATAGTGTGCTTTAAAAAAACATTTTTTCTAGGGACAGAAAACTATAGGTAGGAAGAGTGTCAGTTTCTTTCACTGTGATAATCCTTGTTTCTAGGGACAGGGAAGGACAGTGAGGGAAATTCTCCTTGTGCTATAGTGTGCTTTAAAAAAACATTTTTTCTAGGGACAGAAAACTATAGGTAGGGAGAGTGTCAGTGTGTTTTACTGTGCGAATCCTTGTTTCTAGGGACAGGGAAGGACAGTGAGGGAAATTCTCCTTGTGCTATAGTGTGCTTTAAAAAAACATTTTTTCTAGGGACAGAAAACTATAGGTAGGAAGAGTGTCAGTTTCTTTCACTGTGATAATCCTTGTTCCTAGGGACAGGGAAGGAAAGTGAGGGAAATTCTCCTTGTGCTATAGTGTGCTTTAAAAAAACATTTTTTCTAGGGACAGAAAACTATAGGTAGGAAGAGTGTCAGTTTCTTTCACTGTGATAATCCTTGTTTCTAGGGACAGGGAAGGACAGTGAGGGAAATTCTCCTTGTGCTATAGTGTGCTTTAAAAAAAACATTTTTTCTAGGGACAGAAAACTATAGGTAGGGAGAGTGTCAGTGTGTTTTACTGTGCGAATCCTTGTTTCTAGGGACAGGGAAGGACAGTGAGGGAAATTCTCCTTGTGCTATAGTGTGCTTTAAAAAAACATTTTTTCTAGGGACAGAAAACTATAGGTAGGGAGAGTGTCAGTGTGTTTTACTGTGCGAATCCTTGTTTCTAGGGACAGGGAAGGACAGTGAGGGAAATTCTCCTTGTGCTATAGTGTGCTTTAAAAAAACATTTTTTCTAGGGACAGAAAACTATAGGTAGGAAGAGTGTCAGTTTCTTTCACTGTGATAATCCTTGTTTCTAGGGACAGGGAAGGAAAGTGAGGGAAATTCTCCTTGTGCTATAGTGTGCTTTAAAAAAACATTTTTTCTAGGGACAGAAAATTATAGGTAGGGAGAGTGTCAGTTTCTTTCACTGTGATAATCCTTGTTTCTAGGGACAGGGAAGGACAGTGAGGGAAATTCTCCTTGTGCTATAGTGTGCTTTAAAAAAACATTTTTTTCTAGGGACAGAAAACTATAGGTAGGGAGAGTGTCAGTGTGTTTTACTGTGCGAATCCTTGTTTCTAGGGACAGGGAAGGACAGTGAGGGAAATTCTCCTTGTGCTATAGTGTGCTTTAAAAAAACATTTTTTCTAGGGACAGAAAACTATAGGTAGGGAGAGTGTCAGTGTGTTTTACTGTGCGAATCCTTGTTTCTAGGGACAGGGAAGGACAGTGAGGGAAATTCTCCTTGTGCTATAGTGTGCTTTAAAAAAACATTTTTTCTAGGGACAGAAAACTATAGGTAGGAAGAGTGTCAGTTTCTTTCACTGTGATAATCCTTGTTCCTAGGGACAGGGAAGGAAAGTGAGGGAAATTCTCCTTGTGCTATAGTGTGCTTTAAAAAAACATTTTTTCTAGGGACAGAAAACTATAGGTAGGGAGAGTGTCAGTTTCTTTCACTGTGATAATCCTTGTTTCTAGGGACAGGGAAGGACAGTGAGGGAAATTCTCCTTGTGCTATAGTGTGCTTTAAAAAAACATTTTTTCTAGGGACAGAAAACTATAGGTAGGGAGAGTGTCAGTGTGTTTTACTGTGCAAATCCTTGTTTCTAGGGACAGGGAAGGACAGTGAGGGAAATTCTCCTTGTGCTATAGTGTGCTTTAAAAAAACATTTTTTCTAGGGACAGAAAACTATAGGTAGGGAGAGTGTCAGTGTGTTTTACTGTGCGAATCCTTGTTTCTAGGGACAGGGAAGGACAGTGAGGGAAATTCTCCTTGTGCTATAGTGTGCTTTAAAAAAAACATTTTTTCTAGGGACAGAAAACTATAGGTAGGGAGAGTGTCAGTGTGTTTTACTGTGCGAATCCTTGTTTCTAGGGACAGGGAAGGACAGTGAGGGAAATTCTCCTTGTGCTATAGTGTGCTTTAAAAAAACATTTTTTCTAGGGACAGAAAACTATAGGTAGGGAGAGTGTCAGTGTGTTTTACTGTGCGAATCCTTGTTTCTAGGGACAGGGAAGGACAGTGAGGGAAATTCTCCTTGTGCTATAGTGTGCTTTAAAAAAAAAAATTTCTAGGGACAGAAAACTATAGGTAGGGAGAGTGTCAGTTTGTTTTACTGTGCAAATCCTTGTTTCTAGGGACAGGGAAAGACAGTGAGGGAAATTCTCCTTGTGCTATAGTGTGCTTTAAAAAAACATTTTTTCTAGGGACAGAAAACTATAGGTAGGAAGAGTGTCAGTTTCTTTCACTGCGATAATCCTTGTTTCTAGGGACAGGGAAGGAAAGTGAGGGAAATTCTCCTTGTGCTATAGTGTGCTTTAAAAAAACATTTTTACTAGGGACAGAAAACTATAGGTAGGGAGAGTGTCAGTGTGTTTTACTGTGCGAATCCTTGTTTCTAGGGACAGGGAAGGACAGTGAGGGAAATTCTCCTTGTGCTATAGTGTGCTTTAAAAAAACATTTTTTCTAGGGACAGAAAACTATAGGTAGGGAGAGTGTCAGTGTGTTTTACTGTGCGAATCCTTGTTTCTAGGGACAGGGAAGGACAGTGAGGAAAATTCTCCTTGTGCTATAGTGTGCTTTAAAAAAACATTTTTTCTAGGGACAGAAAACTATAGGTAGGGAGAGTGTCAGTGTGTTTTACTGTGCGAATCCTTGTTTCTAGGGACAGGGAAGGACAGTGAGGGAAATTCTCCTTGTGCTATAGTGTGCTTTAAAAAAACATTTTTTCTAGGGACAGAAAACTATAGGTAGGAAGAGTGTCAGTTTCTTTCACTGTGATAATCCTTGTTTCTAGGGACAGGGAAGGACCGTGAGGGAAATTCTCCTTGTGCTATAGTGTGCTTTAAAAAAACATTTTTTCTAGGGACAGAAAACTATAGGTAGTGTGACAGCAGGAAGGTAAAGTCACCTGGTTGCATCCAGGGGGGTAGATATATTTCGCCCAGATTCAGGCTTTACGCCGACTTATACAACTAGGTGGAGAGTTGTATAAGCCCAGCTGAGGCTAGTGGGCTCATGGATGACTCATACCTCTAGGGAGAGTGTGGGGCGTCGTGCAGACAGGGAGTTGATGAGACCAGCTGAAGCTTGTCAGCTCATTTAGGCCTCTATAAGAACTCCCAGATTCATTAGGTGTTTGCTCGTGCCTGGAACCAGACCTGTGTGGACTGTCTAGGGAGAGTGAACCCCTGTGCGGTGAGACAAAGCCTGTGTGGCTATTTGCTTGGACATTTAAAACCAGGGACTTAGGGACTAGGACAGCACTAGGCTGATCCCAGTTGTTAGTTAGGAAACCTGTATGTTTAGTCAGAGGTCAAGTTGACCAGGATTTATTTTATTTATGTTTCTTTTGCTTTGCTGTGTTTTGTCACTGTAAATAGAAAATAAACCGCACCTTTTTGATTTTGAAAACCACAACCTCCGTTTGCTGGGCCTGTTTTTGTGTGGGGAGCCCATCCCGGGGGTCACACACACCCGCTGCCGAGCTAACTCCCTCACAGTTGGTGGAGAACCAGTGGCAGTTTTTTTTTAAGCCAGCATGGAGGAGATACTGAAACAGCTGGCTCTAGCAAATGCCAATCAACAGCAGACAAATGTAGGTTTGCAAAGGAGCCTTGCAGCCCAGCAGCAAGCTCATCAACAGAGCCTTGCAGCTCAGCAACAAGCCCAGCAGCAATCTGAGGCCCGCTTCATAGACCTGTTACAGAAGCAAGAGCAGAGACTACAACAAATGGAAGCAGTAATGCAGCAACGTCCGCAGACCAGTGAGGAAAGCCGTCCCACTAATACCGCGTCCTTTGGGGTGAGTCGTTTATTGACAAAAATGACTGGAGAGGATGATCCAGAGGTATTTTTGACCACATTTGAAAGGACCGCTGAAAGAGAAAAGTGGCCTGAGGAGCAGTGGGCTGGACTGGTGGCTCCTCTGTTAACTGGTGAATCGCAGAAAGCTTACTATGACCTAGAGCCTAACCAAGCAAAAGACTATGTGATGCTAAAAGCTGAAATTTTGGCAAGGCTGGGTGTCACCCAGGCTGTCCGGGCTCAGCGTGTGCATAACTGGACTTTCCAGCTTGGAAAACCCCCCAGGTCTCAAATGTATGATCTCATTCACCTGAGCAGAAAGTGGCTACAGCCAGAGACTTTGTCCGCACCAAAGATTGTGGAACGTGTTGTAATGGATCGGTTTTTGAGAGCTCTTCCTACTGCCATCCAAAAGTGGGTAAGCCATGGAGATCCAGAGACGGCCGATGGTCTTGTGGATCGTGTGGAGAAATACTTGGCTACAGAGAACCTGACGGCCTCTTCCAGAGACACTCGGACTTTCCACCCTAAGACCAGACCATCCCCAGGGGCGGATAAGAGGATTCCAAGGGGTGAGGGTGGAGAGAGTGAGAGGGTGGGAGCTCTACCCCAAGTTTGGCGAGAACAGCCTGGGAAATCAGCGGCTCAAGAGGCGGCAAGAAGGATCGTTTGCTACCGCTGCCGGCAAGTGGGACATATTGCAGCCAATTGCCCGGTTGTGGAGGAACCCATGCAGTGTGACTTTCTGACGGGCAGACGTCAGTCGCTGTGTGCGACAGTCGCATGCACTGCCATTCGAGGAACTGAGAAACATTTATGCAAAATGTGTGTTAATGGTAGAAATGTTGTGGTATTGCTGGATTCAGGTAGCCTTGTGACCCTGATAAAGGCTGAGTTAGTTAAAACAGAGGTCTTTGGGAATAGCAAGGTAGCTGTTATTTGTGTGCATGGGGACACCCGAGAGTATCCAGTGACTACAGTGTGTTTCGAGACCCCCAAAGGTACCCTCTCTCATCCAGTGGGCTTAGTATCTCAGTTACCGCATGACGCCATTGTGGGAAGGGATTTTCCGAAGTTCTGGGAACTGTGGGATGATCCTGAGCCCCCCACTGGTGCCCCTATGTACCAGGAATGTGATAGCCAGAACTCCCCTGAGAGTGGTGAGGACTCTCCGGAATTTCCCTTATCAGTATTGGCAGGGGAGACTCAAGAAACTGGAGAGGAGCCCACCTCCTCAGACGAAAACCTACCGTCTGTGGAGTTTTCTGATCTTGAGGTTCACAGGGAAAACTTTGCCACAGAACAGTTGAAAGACCCCGCCCTAATAAAGGCACGGGAAAACGTAGTGAAAATAGATGGCGAGTTAGTGAACCCAGATAATACCTGCTCTTACCCATACTTCAGCGTAGAGAAGGACCTACTGTATCGGGTGGCAAAAAGGGCAGAAGAAACCGTTGAGCAGCTTGTGGTGCCCAAACCTTACAGGAAGTTGGTGTTGGAGTTGGCCCATGGGCACATTCTTGGAGGTCATCTGGGGACAGAGAAAACCCGAGAGAGGGTATTACAGAGATTCTATTGGCCAGGGGTGATGAAGGACATAGAAAATTATTGTTCCTCCTGCCCTGTGTGTCAGAGGTCGGCCCCGATGCCACATTTCCGTAGCCCGCTGGTCCCTCTACCCATCATTGAGGTCCCGTTTGAGAGGATCGCCATGGATTTGGTAGGGCCTATAATCAAGTCCGCTAGGGGGCACCAGTACATATTAGTTATAATGGACTATGCCACCCGTTATCCAGAAGCGATCCCTCTCCGAAATACCTCGGCCAAAACCATAGCCAAAGAGCTATCTCTTGTGTTTAGCCGGGTGGGTATTTGTAAAGAACTGCTTACGGACCAAGGTACACCCTTTATGTCCCGGGTTATGAAGGAGCTGTGTAAATTGTTCAAAGTGACGCAATTACGTACATCTGTGTATCACCCCCAAACCGATGGGCTGGTTGAAAGATTCAACAAAACCCTAAAACAAATGTTGAAGAAAGTGGTGGATAGAGATGGAAAGGATTGGGACTGTCTACTTCCTTATCTGATGTTTGCTATTAGGGAGGTGCCCCAATCCTCTACGGGATTCTCCCCCTTTGAGTTACTGTATGGGAGACACCCAAGAGGGCTGTTGGATATTGCCAAGGAAACTTGGGAAAGTGAGAGTTCTCCCCACAGGAGTGTGATTGAGCATGTCGCCCTGATGCAAGACCGAATTGCACAGGTAATGCCCATCGTGAAGGAACATTTGGCCCAAGCGCAGTTAGCACAGCAGAGAGTGTACAACCGTGGAGCCAAGACCCGTACCTTTTCCCCGGGGGATAGGATACTGGTACTTGTCCCTACGGTTGAAAGTAAATTCCTTGCCAAATGGCAAGGCCCCTATGAGATAATGGAAAAAGTGAGCGAAGTGAATTACAAGGTCAGACAACCAGGAAGGCGAAAGCCCGAACAGATCTATCACGTTAATCTGTTGAAAGCCTGGAGGGATAGAGAGTCCCTAGTCGCAGACACTTGGTCACCAGCTCAAACTGGTTGCGTGATTCCTGAGGTTGGAATAGCAGCCACCTTGTCACAACCCCAACAACAGGAGGTTAAGGAGTTTGTGCTTCGCAACAAGGAGGTATTCTCTGAGCTGCCGGGACAAACATCTGGGGTAGAGCATGACATCATTACCCCGCCCGGTGAAAGGGTGAAGTTAAAACCCTATCGGATCCCAGAGGCCCGACGGGAGGCAATACGGGAGGAAGTACAGAAAATGCTGAACTTAGGGGTGATAGAGGAGTCCCAAAGTGATTGGTCTAGTCCCATTGTGTTGGTGCCTAAACCGGATGGGAGCTGGCGATTTTGTAACGATTTTCGTCAGTTGAACAAAGTTACAAAATTTGACACCTACCCCATGCCACGTATAGATGAGTTGATCGACCGGCTGGGAACAGCCCGATACATGACGACTCTTGACCTCACAAAAGGGTATTGGCAAATCCCCCTGGCCAAGTCGGCCAAAGAGAAAACCGCATTTGTAACCCCAGACGGGGCGTTCCAATATAAAAGAATGCCGTTCGGGTTACAGAATGCGCCGGCCACATTCCAGCGGAAAATGGACCAGATGCTGAGGCCCCATCGGAAGTATGCTGCGGCTTACCTGGATGACGTAATTGTCCATAGCACAGATTGGGCCTCACATCTGCCAAAAGTGCAAGCAGTCCTGGACTCTGTTCGGGAAGCGGGGTTTACGGCTAACCCCAAGAAGTGTACCATTGGGCAGGAGGAGGCCAAATATCTTGGGTACACCATTGGGAGGGGAGTAATAAAACCCCAACTCAACAAAGTCGAGGCCATCCAGAGTTGGCCACGTCCCAACAGCAAGAAGCAGGTACGAGCCTTTCTGGGAATCGCTGGGTATTATCGGCGATTCATTCCCCACTTTGCTTCTAAGGCTGTGCCCCTAACCAACCTGACGAAGGGGAAAGGGTCGGTCATGATTAAATGGACCCCCGAGGCTGAGGCAGCATTCCAATTCTTGAAACAAGCCTTATGTAGCCAGCCAGTGTTGTACTCACCCGACTTCTCTAAAGACTTTGTCGTACAAAGTGATGCGTCAGATGTGGGGTTAGGAGCAGTATTGTCCCAGGTCTGGAACGGGGAAGAGCACCCAGTCATTTACCTCAGCAGGAAGTTGAAGTCCCATGAGGTAAATTACGCCACCGTTGAAAAGGAGTGTTTAGCGGTGAAGTGGGCTCTAGATTCCCTTCGGTACTACCTGCTAGGTAGGCACTTTGACATGGTTACGGATCACGCTCCGTTAAAGTGGATGGCTCAAAACAAGGAAACAAATAGAAGAGTGAATAGGTGGTTCCTGGCCCTCCAGGAATTCAACTTCACAGTAAAGCATCGCCCTGGCGTTCAAATGGGGAATGTGGATGCTTTGTCTCGAGTACATGAATGCCTGATTGCTGGTGTTCCAACCCCGAGGTTAAAACAAGAGGGGGGGGTATGTGACAGCAGGAAGGTAAAGTCACCTGGTTGCATCCAGGGGGGTAGATATATTTCGCCCAGATTCAGGCTTTACGCCGACTTATACAACTAGGTGGAGAGTTGTATAAGCCCAGCTGAGGCTAGTGGGCTCATGGATGACTCATACCTCTAGGGAGAGTGTGGGGCGTCGTGCAGACAGGGAGTTGATGAGACCAGCTGAAGCTTGTCAGCTCATTTAGGCCTCTATAAGAACTCCCAGATTCATTAGGTGTTTGCTCGTGCCTGGAACCAGACCTGTGTGGACTGTCTAGGGAGAGTGAACCCCTGTGCGGTGAGACAAAGCCTGTGTGGCTATTTGCTTGGACATTTAAAACCAGGGACTTAGGGACTAGGACAGCACTAGGCTGATCCCAGTTGTTAGTTAGGAAACCTGTATGTTTAGTCAGAGGTCAAGTTGACCAGGATTTATTTTATTTATGTTTCTTTTGCTTTGCTGTGTTTTGTCACTGTAAATAGAAAATAAACCGCACCTTTTTGATTTTGAAAACCACAACCTCCGTTTGCTGGGCCTGTTTTTGTGTGGGGAGCCCATCCCGGGGGTCACACACACCCGCTGCCGAGCTAACTCCCTCACAGTAGGAAGAGTGTCAGTTTCTTTCACTGTGATAATCCTTGTTTCTAGGGACAGGGAAGGACAGTGAGGGACATTCTCCTTGTGCTATAGTGTGCTTTAAAAAAACATTTTTTCTAGGGACAGAAAACTATAGGTAGGGAGAGTGTCAGTGTGTTTTACTGTGCGAATCCTTGTTTCTAGGGACAGGGAAGGACAGTGAGGGAAATTCTCCTTGTGCTATAGTGTGCTTTAAAAAAACATTTTTTCTAGGGACAGAAAACTATAGGTAGGAAGAGTGTCAGTTTCTTTCACTGTGATAATCCTTGTTTCTAGGGACAGGGAAGGAAAGTGAGGGAAATTCTCCTTGTGCTATAGTGTGCTTTAAAAAAACATTTTTTCTAGGGACAGAAAACTATAGGTAGGAAGAGTGTCAGTTTCTTTCACTGTGATAATCCTTGTTTCTAGGGACAGGGAAGGACAGTGAGGGAAATTCTCCTTGTGCTATAGTGTGCTTTAAAAAAACATTTTTTCTAGGGACAGAAAACTATAGGTAGGAAGAGTGTCAGTTTCTTTCACTGTGATAATCCTTGTTTCTAGGGACAGGGAAGGACAGTGAGGGAAATTCTCCTTGTGCTATAGTGTGCTTTAAAAAAACATTTTTTCTAGGGACAGAAAACTATAGGTAGGAAGAGTGTCAGTTTCTTTCACTGTGATAATCCTTGTTTCTAGGGACAGGAAAGGACAGTGAGGGAAATTCTCCTTGTGCTATAGTGTGCTTTAAAAAAACATTTTTTCTAGGGACAGAAAACTATAGGTAGGAAGAGTGTCAGTTTCTTTCACTGTGATAATCCTTGTTTCTAGGGACAGGGAAGGAAAGTGAGGGAAATTCTCCTTGTGCTATAGTGTGCTTTAAAAAAACATTTTTTCTAGGGACAGAAAACTATAGGTAGGAAGAGTGTCAGTTTCTTTCACTGTGATAATCCTTGTTTCTAGGGACAGGGAAGGACAGTGAGGGAAATTCTCCTTGTGCTATAGTGTGCTAAAGCATTCCTCATCAACCATCTTTGAAATCCTTGTTTTTTGGACAGTCAGGGAAATTGTCGTTGTGCTATTCTGTGCAAAAGCAATCATCCTCAACCATATTTAGAAATCCTTAAGTAAAGGGACAGAGAAGGACACCTGAAGGTAGCCCTTATTGCTTTTTTCCCATCTCCCTGCAGGCCATCTATTAGAATGTCTGGAAGGCAAACAAGGAGAGGCAGACAGTCAGGATGCAATAAAAGAGGGCAAGCAGGCTCTGTGTCTGGGGGCAACAGTGCTGGTCGTGGACGCGGTGCATTGTCATCAGCACATGGCCATGGGACACGCTTGTCCTTCTTTTCGGCAGCTGGACATGTTGAGCCACATCATGCCGAAGACTTGGTAGAGTGGATGACCAAGCCCTCCTCCTCCTCCTCATCCTCTCTCACCCAGGCTCAGGGTACTGGCAAAGCAGCTGCCAAAGCGTCCTCTTCCCTGGTATCAATGTCAGACTCATCATTAGTCACTCCTTCCCTAGACCCACCATGTCCTCCTCCTGAGGAGTCCCCCGAACTGTTTGAGCACAGTGTTGGGTACATGCTCCAGGAGGATGCCCAGCGTTTCGAAGGGTCTGATGATGAAACCCAGCTACAGGAAGGCAGTAGCGTGAGAGCAGACAGAGGGGATGCTCAAGAAGGACACCAATCTGGCAGTCATGTTCCAGCAGCTGCAGCATACTGCCAGATTGGCTCCAGTGATGAGGAGGGAGGGGATGATGAGGTCACTGACTCCACGTGGGTGCCTAATAGGAGAGAGGAGGAGGAGGAGGATGAGGAGGAGGCACATCTCCAACGAGGCAGGATGCCCTTTGGTGGCCAGCGTAAGGGCAGTACACCGACGGAATCACACCGCAGAGCTCCGCCTGTGCAGGGCGCTGCCTCTGCCCGTCATTCAAAAAGTTCTTTGGTGTGGGCCTTTTTTGAGGCTAGTGCATCAGATCGCACAGCTGCTGTTTGCAACATATGTCTCAAGCGTATATCGCGTGGCCAAAACATCAGCCGCTTGGGTACCACATGCCTGACCATACATATGTTGACCTGCCATGCAGCTCGTTGGCAAGCCTACCTCAAAGACCCACACCAAAGAACAAAGCGGACCTCTCCTTGCACCGCATCAGCTGGGATCTCCAACCCCACTATAACTTCAGTCCTCTCTGAAACATGCACTGAGAGGAATGAAGGTGTAGAATTAGGTGTGTCACAGCCAAGTACTTGCGGCCACTCTGCTAGCAGTACACCGACGTCCGATTCTAGCAGGCAAATTTCCCTGCCCCAGCTGCTGGACCGTCGAAAGAAGTTCACTCCCAGCCATCCACATGCCCAGCGGTTGAATGCTAGCTTGGCTAAATTGCTAGCGCTTCAACTGCTGCCTTTTCAGTTGGTAGACTCGGCCCCCTTCCGTGAGTTTGTGCAATGTGCGGTTCCTCAGTGGCAGGTTCCCAAACGCCACTTTTTCTCACGGAAGGCTATTCCGGCTCTCTACCGGCATGTGGAAGGCAATGTCTTGGCCTCGCTGGACAGGGCGGTCAGCGGTAAGGTGCATATTACCGCTGACTCATGGTCCAGCAGGCATGGACAGGGACGTTACCTTTCTTTCACGGCCCATTGGGTCACTCTTTTGGCAGCTGGGAAGGATGCAGGACAAGGTGCAGTAGTGTTGGAGGTTGTTCCACCGCCACGCCTCCAAAATGCTACTACTGGTTGTGACACACCTCTCTCCTCCACCCCCCCCTCTTCTTCTTCCTCCATGGCCTCTTCCTGTGGTTTGTCCTATGAACCAGCGGTGCTCCGTAGCCGTTCAAGGGGCTACGCAAGTACGCAGGCAAAAAGATGCCATGCCGTGCTTGCGCTGGTGTGTTTGGGGGACAGAAGCCACACTGGGGCAGAGGTCCTGTCTGCTCTGCAGGGCCAGGCCGAGAGGTGGTTGACGCCACGCCAGCTTAAGCCAGGAATGGTGGTTTGCGACAATGGCACCAACCTCCTCTCCGCCCTCCGACAGGGACAACTGACCCATGTGCCCTGTGTGGCTCACGTCCTTAAGCTGGTGGTGCAGCGGTTCTTGGGCAGGTACCCGGGCTTACAGGATGTCCTGAGGCAGGCCAGGAAAGTCTGTGTGCATTTCCGCAGATCTTATAATGCCAGTGCTCGCCTGGCTGAGCTGCAAAAGGAGTTGAACCTGCCCAAGAACCGCCTTATATGTGACATGCCCACCAGGTGGAACTCAACGTTGGCCATGCTGCAGCGGCTGCACACGCAGCAGAGGGCCATCAATGAGTACCTGTGCGACTACGGCACCAGGACAGGGTCAGGGGAGCTTGTTTTTTTTTCTCCACGCCAGTGGGGCATGATCAGGGATGCATGCACTGTCCTGGCACCATTTGAGGAGGCCACGAGGATAGTGAGCAGTGACAGTGCATGCATCAGTGACACTGTACCTCTTGTCCACCTGTTGGAGCACACGCTGCATGGAATAATGGACAGGGCACTTGAGGCAGAACAGAGGCAGGAAGAGGAGGACTTCCTTGCCTCTCAAGGCCCCCTTTACCCAGACAGTGTTCCTTCTGTCCCACCCATCGCACAGGAAGAGGAGGAGGAGGAGGAGGAGGAGGAGGAGGATTGTGTCAGCATGGAGGTGGAGGCTGGCACTCAGCATCATCAGCAGCAGTCTTTTAGGGATGATTTACAGTCCCAAGAAGCCAGTGGACTTGTACGTGGCTGGGAGGAGGTGGCTGCGGATCATGTCGTCCTTAGTGACCCAGAGGACTCCGGAGCGAATGCCTCAGCAAACCTACGCTGCATGGCCTCCCTGATCCTGCAAAGTCTGCGGAAGGATCCTCGTATTCTTCGGATCAAGGAGAGGGACCATTACTGGCTGGCCACTCTCCTTGATCCACGGTACAAGGGTAAGGTTGCGGACCTTATGTTACCGTCGCAGAGGGAGCAGAGGATGAGACAACTCCGGGAGGCCTTGCAGAAAGGTCTGTGCAACGCGTTCCCAGAGACTGGGAGGTTACAAACTCCTGGTCCTGGACAACGAGTTGCTGAGGCTTCGGCCAGTCAAAGAAGGAGCGGTGGGGAAGGTGGCCGTCTGACCGATGCGTTCAGACAATTCTTTAGTCCGCAGCCCCAAAGTATGATCGGTTCCAGCAACCATCGCCAGCGTCTGATAAACATGGTGCAGGAATATCTAGGGGCAAGGTCAGACTTGGACACCTTCCCCACCGAAAATCCTCTGGCTTGCTGGGTCTTGAGGATGGATCACTGGCCAGAGCTTGCACAGTATGCAATTGAGCTACTGGCCTGTCCTGCATCCAGCGTTCTTTCGGAACGCACATTCAGTGCTGCTGGAGGATTTGTCACGGATCACAGGGTGCGCCTGTCCACCGACTCGGTTGATCGACTGACTTTCATCAAGATGAACCAGTCTTGGATCACCACCAGCTACCACACACCTGATGCTGATATAACAGACTAATTGATTTTAACATGTCACATCCCTTCAAGACTGATGCTGATGCTGAGTGCCTGTGCTGTTATGTTGACTGGCTATCCTCCTCCTCCGAGTCCTCAATGATACGATTGATGATGATAGCTTGGAAGATCATTTTTGTTTATGGGTGCCGCCACCAGTGGCTAAGGCCCAATTTTTCAGCCCCTGTTTTACAGGGGCGTGTAATTACAATTTTTTAGCAATAATTTGCCATAGGGCTCATTGCTGTGCTCCAAGTACAGTATCTGTGAGGGGTTGGAGTGTTGTGGCACCAGTGCCTAAGGCCCAATTTTTCAGCCCCTGTTTAACAGGGGCGTGTCATTACAATTTTTGAAGCAATACTTTGCAACAGGGCTCATTGCTGTGCTCCAAGTACAGTATCTGTGAGGGGTTGTAGTGTTGTGCCACCAGTGCCTAAGGCCCAATTTTTCAGCCACTGTTCAACAGGGGCATGCAATTACAATTCTTGATCTAATAATTCACAGCAGGGCCCATTGCTGCACCCACCAAGAGTAACTCTGAGGGCTTACAGTGTTGTGGCAACGCCACCACCACCACCACCACGAAAGGCCCAATTTTTCAGCCCCTGTTCAAAAGGGGCATGTAATTACAATTCTTGATCTAATAATTCACAGCAGGGCCCATTCCTGCACCCACTAAGAGTAACTCTGAGGGCTTACAGTGTTGTGGCAACGCCACCACCACCACCACCACGAAAGGCCCAATTTTTCAGCCCCTGTTCAAAAGGGGCATGTAATTACAATTCTTGATCTAATAATTCACAGCAGGGCCCATTCCTGCACCCACCAAGAGTAACTCTGAGGGCTTACAGTGTTGTGGCAACGCCACCACCACCACCACCACGAAAGGCCCAATTTTTCAGCCCCTGTTCAAAAGGGGCATGTAATTACAATTCTTGATCTAATAATTCACAGCAGGGCCCATTCCTGCACCCACCAAGAGTAACTCTGAGGGCTTACAGTGTTGTGGCAACGCCACCACCACCACCACCACGAAAGGCCCAATTTTTCAGCCCCTGTTCAAAAGGGGCATGTAATTACAATTCTTGATCTAATAATTCACAGCAGGGCCCATTCCTGCACCCACCAAGAGTAACTCTGAGGGCTTACAGTGTTGTGGCAACGCCACCACCACCACCACCACGAAAGGCCCAATTTTTCAGCCCCTGTTCAAAAGGGGCATGTAATTACAATTCTTGATCTAATAATTCACAGCAGGGCCCATTGCTGCACCCACCAAGAGTAACTCTGAGGGCTTACAGTGTTGTGGCAACGCCACCACCACCACCACCACCACCACAAAAGGCCCAATTTTTCAGCCCCTGTTCAAAAGGGGCATGTAATTACAATTCTTGATCTAATAATTCACAGCAGGGCCCATTCCTGCACCCACCAAGAGTAACTCTGAGGGCTTACAGTGTTGTGGCAACGCCACCACCACCACCACCACGAAAGGCCCAATTTTTCAGCCCCTGTTCAAAAGGGGCATGTAATTACAATTCTTGATCTAATAATTCACAGCAGGGCCCATTCCTGCACCCACCAAGAGTAACTCTGAGGGCTTACAGTGTTGTGGCAACACCACCACCACCACCACGAAAGGCACAATTTTTCAGCCCCTGTTCAACAGGGGCATGCAATTACAATTCTTGATCTAATAATTCACAGCAGGGCCCATTCCTGCACCCACCAAGAGTAACTCTGAGGGCTTACAGTGTTGTGGCAACGCCACCACCACCACCACCACGAAAGGCCCATTTTTTCAGCCCCTGTTCAAAAGGGGCATGTAATTACAATTCTTGATCTAATAATTCACAGCAGGGCCCATTGCTGCACCCACCAAGAGTAACTCTGAGGGCTTACAGTGTTGTGGCAACGCCACCACCACCACCACCACGAAAGGCCCAATTTTTCAGCCCCTGTTCAAAAGGGGCATGTAATTACAATTCTTGATCTAATAATTCACAGCAGGGCCCATTCCTGCACCCACCAAGAGTAACTCTGAGGGCTTACAGTGTTGTGGCAACGCCACCACCACCACCACCACGAAAGGCCCAATTTTTCAGCCCCTGTTCAAAAGGGGCATGTAATTACAATTCTTGATCTAATAATTCACAGCAGGGCCCATTCCTGCACCCACCAAGAGTAACTCTGAGGGCTTACAGTGTTGTGGCAACACCACCACCACCACCACGAAAGGCACAATTTTTCAGCCCCTGTTCAACAGGGGCATGCAATTACAATTCTTGATCTAATAATTCACAGCAGGGCCCATTGCTGCACCCACCAAGAGTAACTGTCAGGGCTTACAGTGTTGTGGCACCAGCACCACCATCAAAGGCCCAATTTTTACTACCACTGTTCAACAATTATATGTAATTGAAATTCCTGATATAATAGTTGACAGCAGGGCGTTCCAGCACCAACCAAGAGTAACTGTGAGTGCTTACAGTGTTGTGCCAACACCAACAACTAAGGGGCCTATTTCTGCAGAGTATATACGGCAGCTCCCTACTTTCAAACATCCAACTTACAAACGACTCCTACTTGCAAACGCAAGAAGACAACAGGAAGTGAGAGGAAATCTACCCCTAGGAAGGAAAATTCTCTCCTGTAAGAATTAATATGGGAGAAAGGTGTATCCTCTGTACTGATGCTTTATCACCAATCCTTGTTTCAAGAAAAACACCACATTTCAAAAACAGTTGTCATTGGGACGGAAAGTGAGGTGAAATGTTCTGAACAGGGGCACAGACAGCAAAACAAATGTTACAGGGGTGATAACCCTTACCTATGTTTTCCAAAAAGTTTAAAAATAGATTTTTGGGCTGGAGCTACACTTAAACAATGTACCTGTTCAAAATTACAAACAGATTCTACATAAGAACAAACCTACAGTCCCTGTCTTGTATGCACCGCCTGTATACGGCTGTTCAGAGTATATAGGGCCTTTTTTATTTTATGTGCGGGGTTCCCCTTAATATCCATACAAGACCCAAAGGGGCTGGTAATGGGCTGGGGTAGGGGGGGGGGTCATGGGGTAGCTATGCCATTTTTCTTAAAGATTTTCATCCATATTACCGGGACCAGACATTACATTAAAGCCGCAAGCAGTTTTAAATGGCTTTTTTTTTCCTTTAGAAGTGTCATTTTGTGCAGGGACAGTTCTAAACACGGGAAACACGTGGCACTTCACAGGCATACTTTAGACACCCCCCAGGTACGATATTTAAAGGAATATTTGACTTTTTTTTTTCACTTTATGCATCATTAAAATGACTGCTCCCGAAAAACGACCGTTTTTAAAACTTCTTTTTGCATTGATACATGTCCCCTGGTGCACAACCCGGGTTCCCAAACCCTTTTTAGGACAATAACATGCATAATAGTTGTTATAATTAGCACTTTAGAATTCGAACGTTCGCATCCATTGTATTTAATAGGGTTCCAATGTTCGTACGAACTTTCGGTCCGTTCGCGGGTTCTGGTGCGAACCGAACCCGGGGGTGTTCGGCTCATCACTGCCAATGACCTACTAACTGCTAAAACCAATGGCCATTACTCTATATTCATACTGTTAGACCTCTCTGCTGCCTTTGAAACAGTTGACCACCTCCTCCTTAATGGCCTACCCTTAAGCAGACTATCCCCTCTTCAGTCTATTATGAATTCTGCTGCTAGACTAATACACCTCACTAACCGATCTGTGACTGCTGCTCCTCTCTGCCAATCCCTTCACTGGCTTCCCCTACCCCACCGTGTAAAATTCAAAATGCTAACCATAATATACAAGGCCATTCACAACATCGCCCCCATCTACATCACCAACCTCATCTGCAAATATCGCCCAAATCGTTCCCCCGCCTCCTCCCATGACCTCCTGTTTTCTAGCTCCCTTGTTACCTCCTCCCATGCTCACCTTAAGGACTTCTCCAGAGCCTCTCCCATCCTCTGGAACTCCCTGCCCCAGTATGTCCAATCAGCCCCTACCCTGTCCACCTTTAGGAGATCCCTGAAAACTAATTTATTCAGAGAAGCCTATCCCACACCCAACTAACAACTATCCCCGAGCCACCCCCATCAAATTCTCTGCAGCTATTACCTTTTGTACCACCACCCCCTCCCTTTAGAATGTAAGCTCTACGAGCGGGGCCCTCCTGTACCTTTTGTATTGAACTGTACTGTAATTTTGTTGTCCCCCCTATACATTGTAAAGCGCTGCGTAAACTGTTGGCGCTATATAAATCATGTGTAAAAATAATAACATAATAATAATAATGTGGGCAGGTGTAGACAAGCCTACTGTGGACCGGACTGGCTGGACTGCAGCTTTTATTTATATGCCTCTCAATGTGAACTGAATTGTTTGATTAACTAAAAAATATATTTTTATCTTATCTATTTGAAGTGAATGTAATCAGCATCAAGGAATAAAGATTATGCAGAAGTGGACCTTATGAAACCTTCTTGAACCCTTTTATTGCCACCAACATCCTGTCATGCTATGTCTGGGATTTGATCCAGTGTTCTGTGGACGGTTTCCTATTGTATGTACCAGACCAGACCAGCTGTTAGCAGTCACCTGATCTAGTGACCTTATAAATCATCACTTCCCCTACCTGTCTTTGCCCTAGTATAGTTTCCTGTTTGTTGTCAATGTATTTCTGGTTGCTGACTTTGCTCGTTCCTGACTCCGCTTCTTGGATTACCCCTTGGATCTTGTTGCCGACCCTGCCTGTTTCCTTCTGGTTGACCCCTGTGTACTTCTACCTTGGTCCGCTTCTTGGATCGTTTAGGATTGTCCTTTCTCCCACCTGGTTCCTGTCTTTGGCCTCTACTAACCGTGAGTTGCTTACTGGTGGTTCCTCGTTAGGCTGTTTGTGCCATCTATTGTGGTCCCTTAATCTGGATCTAAACTGTTCCTCCACCTGATACTAGGATAACAAGACTACCGGTCAGGAAACCGGAGTGATGGCTGAAATCTCCTGGCAGACCTGACACATACTGTAAGTTACGTGGCAGTGGGGGTTTTACACACACACTCCAGAAGCCCACTGCGGTCTTAGATGTTGCTACCTCTCCTCTACACTGAAGCTCGTGCTGAAAGCCAGTCATGTGATTGGACCAAAGCAGCTTCAGAATAGGTAAGTATGGGTATCTTATTTTTCAAGGTAGATAGAATAGTCTTAGAATTACATAGTTACATAGTTAGTCAGGGGGTGGGAATAGATTTAGGCTTAGTTAGGGTATGACTGGAATGCCACTTTAAAGTTTTTCAATTTCTATAGCTTGTCTTGCACACAGATAGGTATTTCTGTATGGCCAACTTGATCTCTTGGTTCCTCAAGCTGTAGATTATAGGGTTCAGTAATGGGGTGACCACAGTGTGCATAAGTAAAACCACCTTTTCATGGCCAAGGATTGTCCTGAGGGCATTACATACATGGCAAACAGTGCATCATAATAGATACCTAAAATGGCAGGGAGAGGGAGGGGGAGGGGAGGGAGAGAGGGAGAGAGGCAGAGGGAGAGGGAGGGGGAGAGGGGGAGAGGTAGAGGGAGGGAGAGAGGGAGAGAGAGGGAGAGAGAGAGAGAGAGAGAGAGAGAGATTTGCTGCATTGTGGTAGCGCACATTTATACAGTATATACATGTATATTAATTACAAACATGTTATACTTATCTGCTTTGTAAAATGGTTTTGCACAGAGCAGCCCAGACCCTTCTCTTCTTGGGTCCCTCGCTGGCTCTCCTGGCCCCTCCCTCCTGTTAAGTGCCCCCACAGAAAGCAGATTGCTATGGGGGCACCCGAGCCGCAGCTCAGTGTGTCCTTTCAGATACTGACAAAAGATATACTGTACCTGTGCTCAAATTCCAATAGCTTGTACATGTATTTGAACTTTCAGGTGCTAAAGGGGTGTGACCACATGTTAACACTACAAATTCTGGATGGACCCTCTGCACACTGCTACACCCTTCCCAGCAAACTATGCAATAAAAAACAGGGATATTTAGTTCACATATATTGCAATACATTTTTAAGTTGACCAAGTAAAAAAAAGTGTGGGGCCAAAAAAGCCCATTCTTGCCTCAAAATAAGTTAATGTAACGTTTGGGGCATGAAACGCTGAGCTACAGGTACCTGAGCACCCATATGTGGATAGTCACCATTGAAATACATAGAATGCTGAGCTGTTAGGATCTCCAAGCTACAAAATACTCAGGTGTGAATTGGGCCTTAAAGCAGAACTAAAGCAGCTTTTGTTTCTTAATGCAAGCACTCTAAAATTGAAAGCTAAAAAATGTGCATGCAAAATTGCAATTCTGCATTACCTCTTGTAATATGCATAATTGAAATTATAATTTTGCGATCTTGCAGAGTCTGTCCATCAGTATTTAGGAGAAGTGATGAAGGTGAGGGGGTGGGAACCATCTAAACGAATGATGAAATGATTCTCTCTCAGGAAGTTCTCCATAGAAATTACTTTGTTTTTCTTTACCAAGAACTGGACACATAAGAATATTCATACACCACCTTGTAGACCCATTGTCTCTGGCATGGGTTCCCTGACAGAGAATGTCAGCAAGTTTGTTGATGCATTTTTAATGCCCCACGTCCTGAGCCTCCCATCATATATAGGTGACACTACTGATCTTCTTAAACATGTTGAGGCCTTGTACTTGTAGCACTACCCCCGTAGGAGCTGCTGTTTGTTTGATTTGGGTCTACGTCCTGCCTATCAACCCCTGGAAGTGGCTCAAACCTTCCCTTAGCACAACTGATATGAATAAGGAGTGTGAGACATATTGAGTATTAGGAGCAGGGATGAGCCGAACACCCCCCTGTTCGGTTCGCACCAGAACCTGCGAACAGACAAAATGTTCGTGTAAACTTTAGAACCCTATTAAATACAATGGACTCGAACGTTCGAAATCTAAAGTGTTAATTATAAAGGCTAATATGCAAGTTATTGTCCTAAAAAGTGTTTGGGGACCCGGGTCCTGCCCCACGGGACATGTATCAATGCAAAAAGAAGTTTTAAAAACGGCCGTTTTTTCGGGAGCAGTGATTTTAATAATGCTTAAAATGAAAAAATAAAAGTGAAATATTCCTTTAAATTTCGTACCTGGGGGGTGTGTATGATATGCATGTGAAGTGGCGCATGTTTCCCGTGCTTAGAACTGTCCCTGCAAAAAATTTCATTTTTGAAAGAAAAAAATGCATTTAAAACTGACTCGCGGCTATTAATGAATTGTCGGCTCCCGGCAATACATACAAAAGTCATCGATAAAAAAAAAAAAAAAAAGCGTGGGGGTTCCCCAGAATTCAATCACCAGGCCCTTCAGGTCTGGAATGGATATTAAGGGGAACCCCGCCGCAAATTAAAAAAAAAATTGACGTGGGGTTCCCCCAAATATCCATTCCAGGCCCTTCAGATCTGGCATGGATTTTAAGGGGAACTCCACCCAAAATGTAAAAAAAAAATGGCGTGGAGTCCCCCTAAAAATCCATACCAGACCCCTTATCCGAGCAAGCAACCTGGTCGGCCGCAGGGGAAAAGGGGGGGACGAGAGAGCGGCCCCCCTCCCTCCTGAACCGTACCAAGCCACATGCCCTCAACATGGGGAGGATGTCCCCATGTTGATGGGGACAAGGGCCTCATCCCCACAACCCTTGCCCGGTGGTTGTGGGGGTCTGTGGGCGGGGGGCTTATCGGAATCTGGAAGACCCCTTTAACAAAGGGGACCCCCAGATCCCGGCCCCCCCTATGTGAATTGGTAAGGGGTACATTGTACCCCTACCATTTCACAAAGAAAGCGTAAAAAAATGTTTAAAAAAACACACAAACACCTTGAAAAAGTCCTTTATTTAAAAAAAACAAAAACATTCCAGCGGTGAAATCCAGTGTCCCGCGGCGATCCCGATGTCCAGCGCTGTCCTTCATTGGTTGTGCCTGAGCGGACCTGATGGGGAACTCCCTCTCAGTATTTTAAATGTATAGACCCGCCCCTTCTAAAGCTCCCCATCAGGTCCGCTCAGCGGACGAGATGCAGAACATGAGAAGGGGCGGGTCTATACATGTATTACCAAAGTGAGAGCAGTTCCCCATCAGGTCCGCCCCCTCGGTATGTCGGACCCGCCTACGTCATTGGCTTGAGCGGGGAACTTCCTTCACTATGTAAATTTAAATTACACAGCGGGGAACTTCCTTCACTATGTAAATTTAAATTACATAGTGAAGGAAGTTCCCCGCTCAAGCCAATGACGTAGGCGGGTCCGACATACCGAGGGGGCGGACCTGATGGGGAACTGCTCTCACTTTTGTAATACATGTATAGACCCGCCCCTTCTCATGTTCCACATCTGGTCCGCTGAGCGGACCTGATGGGGAACTTTATAAGGGGCGGGTCTATACATTTAAAATACTGACAGGGAGTTCCCCATCAGGTCCGCTCAGGCACAACCAATGAAGGACAGCGCTGGACATCGGGATCGCCGCGGGACACTGGATTTCACCGCTGGAATGTTTTTTTTTTTTTGTTTTTTTTTAAAAAAGGACTTTTTCAAGGTGTTTGTGTGTTTTTTTAAACATTTTTTTACGCTTTCTTCGTGAAATGGTAGGGGTACAATGTACCCCTTACCAATTCACATAGGGGGGGCCGGGATCTGGGGGTCCTCTTTGTTAAAGGGGTCTTCCAGATTCCGATAAGCCCCCCGCCCGCAGACCCCCACAACCACCGGGCAAGGGTTGTGGGGATGAGGCCCTTGTCCCCATCAACATGGGGACATCCTCCCCATGTTGAGGGCATGTGGCTTGGTACGGTTCAGGAGGGAGGGGGGCCGCTCTCTCGTCCCCCCCTTTTCCCCTGCGGCCGGCCAGGTTGCGTGCTCGGATAAGGGGTCTGGTATGGATTTTTAGGGGGACTCCACGCCATTTTTTTTTAAATTTGGGGTGGAGTTCCCCTTAAAATCCATGCCATATCTGAAGGGCCTGGAATGGATATTTGGGGGAACCCCACGTCAATTTTTTTTTTTAATTTGCGGCGGGGTTCCCCTTAATATCCATTCCAGACCTGAAGGGCCTGGTAATTGAATTCTGGGGAACCCCCACGCTTTTTTTTTTTTTTTTTATCAATGACTTTTGTATGTATTGCCGGGAGCCGACAATTCATTAATAGCCGCGAGTCAGTTTTAAATTCATTTTTTTCTTTCAAAAATGACATTTTTTGCAGGGACAGTTCTAAGCACGGGAAACAAGCGCGACTTTACATGCATATCATATACACCCCCCAGGTACGAAATTTAAAGGAATATTTCACTTTTATTTTTTCATTTTAAGCATTATTAAAATCACTGCTCCCGAAAAAACGGCCGTTTTTAAAACTTCTTTTTGCATTGATACATGTCCCCTGGGGCAGGACCCCGGTCCCCAAACACTTTTTAGGACAATAACTTGCATATAAGCCTTTATAATTAGCACTTAAATTTCTCCCATAGATTTTTCAAATTTGCCGCGAACACCCCAATTTGTTCGCTGTTCGGCGAACGGGCGAACAGGCAATGTTCGAGTCGAACATGAGTTCGACTCGAACTCGAAGCTCATCCCTAACCACAACCAGTCAGATTCTGCTTCTTCATCCTCTTGACCTTCATTGTCAGAGTCTCCATCTCTCACATCTGGAAGCACTGTTTGAGATCGGGTGATGGGTCTGGAACCTTGAGAAGTTGAAGGGGTTTCTTGTGAGTCAGATGCAGGAGGCATGCGAACTGCCTCGGAGAGGGGCAACAAGTGATTCCTGTGCCAGGTCTTTAACGGTCCCACGCTTCCTTCTGGCCTAATTTGGTACACAGGAAGGTTTTCCAGCTTCTTGCAGATAACATAAGGTTGGGATTTCCAACGGTCAGCCAACTTATGTTTTCCCGGAATTCCCAAGTTCCTCAACAGCACTCTATCTCCTGGCTGTAAATCTTGAATTCTGACTCTTAGGTCAAAGTTTCTTTTATTTCTCAGCCCCCGTTGGTCAGATGCTGCTTGGGCCTTTTCAAAAGCTGTCTTCAGACTCTTTCTCAATCGGTCTACATACCCCTTGTGGGATGCTGCTGAGGTATGATCCAGCGATATGCCAAAGGCCAAGTCCACTGGCAACCGAGCCTCCTGCCCGAACATCAAACGGTATGGGGAATACCCGGTGACATCACTGGCAGTGCTATTGTAGGCATGCACTATGGCAGCTACATGCTTGCTCCAATGCTGCTTTTTCTCTGAACTCAGAGTCCCCAACATATCCAAGAGAGTCCGGTTAAACCGTTCAGGCTGAGCATCTCCTTGTGGGTGATAAGGGGTTGTCCTGGTCTTCTGGATGCCTAACAGGTCTAATAACTTCTTTATTAATTTGCTTTCAAAGTCTCTGCCCTGATCTGAATGAAGGCGTTGGGGTAGACCATAGTGCACAAAGAATTTTTCTACCAGTACTTTGGCTACTGTTGAGGCCTTCTGGTCTTTTGTTGGGAATGCTTGAGCATATCTGGTAAAGTGATCTGTTATTACCAAGACATTCCCTTGACCACTCAGATCAGGCTCCAGGCAAAGGAAGTCGATGCACACCAGTTCCATAGGTCCCTGACATTGCAGATGGCCCATTGGGGCTGCTTGCCGTGGCAAGGTCTTCCTTTGAATGCATCGGACACAGGAATGGCAATATCCTTCCACTTCAGCCCGCATGCAGGGCCAATAGAACCTATCCCGTACAAGGTGAAAAGTCCGTTCGGACCCTTAGTGACCATGGTTGTCATGGAGGGCAGCTAGGACCGCTTCTCGATATTTGGCTGGTAGAAACAGCTGCCACTTCTCTTCTGAGTCGTCAGAGGGGCCCCTTCGGTAGACCACCCCTTGACGTATGTGTAGCCGATCCCACTCCCTGCGCAACAATCGGGCTTCTCTTGGGGAGTCTGTTTCAAGCATCTTGGGACACTGGCTTTCCAGGGCCTTTATCAGGAGTTTCCCTAAAGAGTCTTCTTCTTGCTCCTTTCTCAAATCCCTTTTTGTCAGCTTGGGCAAGCCCTCCCCTTCGACTTGGGTCACACTGCAATAGCACTTCGGTACTCCAACAGCTGAGACCCCAATTTCTTTGGCTCTTGACCCACCTCTGGCTTGAAGTTCTGTCCCCTGATATAGGGCTCGCACTCCCTCTGGGTCTAGTTGGGCCCATTCTTCGGTAGGGTCGGTGGGGGCATGAGACCTCCTGGACAAGGCATCTGCATCCCTATTTCCCACTCCGGGCCGGTACTTCAAGCTGAAAGTGAAACTTGAAAGGGCAGCCAACCACCGGTGTCCCGTTGCATCCAACTTGGCAGTGGTCAGAAGGTAGGTGAGCGGGTTATTATCTGTCTTCACCACAGACTCCGCCCCATATAGGTAGTCTCTCAGTTTGTCTACCACTGCCCATTTCAAGGCCAGGAATTCAAGCTTGTGGGTGGGGTAATTCTTCTCAGCAGGTATCAGACTCCTGCTCACATATGCGACGGGTCTTAGGTAACCATCATGTTCCTGGTACAGCACCCCACCCAGCCCATCTCGGCTGGCATCTACATGCAGTTCATAAGGCTTCTTTGGATCAGCATAGGCCAGGACTGGTGCAGTGGTAAGACTCTTCTTTAACATCTGGAAGGCTTCCTCGCACTCCCCTGTCCACTGGTCTTGAATCGACTCTTTGGGCCTTCGGGGTCCTATGGTGAGTTTCACTGGTTTGACCAGCTCTGGAACATCATCTTCCCCTTCGTTTCTGAGTAACTCGTTCAGGGGTCTGGCAATCTTGGCGAATCCTTCTACAAATCTTCTGTAGTAAGAACAGAACCCCAGGAATGACCGAAGCTCAGTCACGTTGGTAGGTCTCGGCCAAGAGGTGACGGCATCCAGCTTCTCTGGGTCCGTGGCCACCCCTTCTGCAGAAACGATATGGCCCAGGTAATGGACTGAGGACTGGTAAAATTGACACTTCTCTGGGGAGAGTTTCAGGCCCTCTTCACTGAGCCTCTTCAGGACCTTCTCCAGTCTCTCTTCATGCTCTTCTAGGGTTCTCCCGAACACGATGACGTCGTCCAAATATACCAGTACCTCTATTAGATTCATGTCCCCGACGGTTCTCTCCATTAGCCTTTGGAAAGTGGCGGGGGCTCCTGATAACCCTTGAGGCATACGGTTGAACTCAAAGAACCCCACAGGGGTGATGAAGGCTGTCTTCTCCCGATCCTCAGGGTGCATGGGGATTTGGTAATATCCACTTTTTAGATCCATTACACTGAACCACTTGGCCCCTGACAGACTCTGCAGGGCGTCTTCAATTCGGGGAGTGGTGTATTGATCTGGGATGGTCCTTCTGTTTAGTGTTCTGTAGTCGATACACAGTCTCAGCGACCCGTTCTTCTTTCGGACTACCACTATTGGAGAAGCGTAAGGGCTCCTGGATTCTCGATTAATCCCCGTCCTCTTCAGCTCAGCCAACTTTTTCCGCAAGTCTTCTAAGTCACCCAGTGGGACCCGTCAAACTCTCTCTCTAAAGGGCTTATCTTCTTGTAAGCGTATCTTGTGAGTGGCACTCCTTGCGCACCCCACATCGAACTCATCTTTAGAGAAGATCTTTTCCCACCTTGCAAGTTGAGCTTTGGCCCTTTTTCTCCATTCTGGTGGGAGGGCCGTGTCTTCAGAACAGAGCTTCTCTATGGTGACTTCACCCCTTTCTTCTTTCTTCAATTCACACGGGGCAATTGGGGTGGCTGGATTCACCTGGCCCAACAGCATTCTGGCCGGCACCTTCACTGGTGTATTAGCAGTGTTCCTTATACTCACTGAAACCCTCCCATGGCTTTTCTGTAGGGCCTTCAATGGGATCACTTCGGGGATTACTTCAATCCCTTTCTGTCTTTCCTGTGGGCCTGGTTCGAAGACAATGAAGGGGCCTGGCTGTTTCCATGTGAGCTTGACAGAAGCCCTCAGGCAAGTCACCTCTCCCGGTTGTAATACCTTCTCTGTCTTGTCTAGCTTCCAAATCTTGCCAACTCCCTCAGCCGGGGCCTTCTGCTCCAGTACCAGGCGCTGGTAGGCTTGCCTTAACATGGGGTGGACTCTTGTGGTCGGGGCTTCTTCCTGTTGGGCCAACGGTGTCAGCAGTCGCCTGACTAGATCAGTGTTGGTCCCTATGATGAGTGAGCTCTTGCTGGCCCCTGGTGGGCGAGGGCACACTACTGCCAGAGTATCGAAGGTCTCTGTCTCCCCAGCCACTGAGGGATCAAAAGTCAACTTGATTGGCAGGTAACCGTCATAGGGAAAGCTCTGAGTTCCAATACCCCATATTTCCAGTTCCTCTAATTTCTGTAGGGGCAGATGTTTAAGATGTTTATCATAGAAATCCCTATACAGAAGAGTCACTTGAGCCCCAGTGTCAAGAAGAGCCTTGGTGTAGATCCCTTCTACTTGTATGGAGACTACTGGAGAAGGCCCCACTAACTTGGCAGGGAACTCCTTCAACACAGACTTCTTGCTGGGTTCAGTTACCTGTACCCTCACTTCTTTTTTTCTTGAGTTTCCGGTGGGTCTCAGTCCCTTCTGGGTCTGGTGTGCACTGGCCTTCTGTTCAATAGCAGCCTGAGTTGTGGGACGGGGCCTAATTGGCAGAGGTTTAGGTCCCTGACTGTCATGTTTTGGATCATTGGACTTCTTGAAGGAGTTCGTGGAAACTGGTGGGCGCCCGGCTGACTCCTTCACCGGGGCCCTCTGAAGTTTTCCGCCGGCTTGCGATATCTGGATGCAACTTCATCTGGGCTGGGACACGCTGCTCTAACATGCCCGATTCCCCCACAATTGAAGCATGTTATCAATCTCTTAGGCTTCTGTACTAGTTCCATATTGGAGCTAGGAGGTTTTTTCGGTTCCTCTGACGTGTTCTTGTTGTGTGGCACAGAGGCCTGGCTAGTCAGCATGGACACCATTTCTACTAGTTGTGACACCTGGGTCTTTAGGAGTTCAACTTCTGAATCACCTTCTTCTGCACTTAACATTCTGACTCGGGCAGTTGGTTCGGTGTGTTGACTCCTCCTTTTGTCTTCCAACATGGCCTCCTCCTCCCTGACTATCCGGATCAAGTCGGGGTATTCCAGGCTGCTCCCGTCCCGCCGGGTGTGTAGCAATAATGCGATGGGGTCCAAGGGTTGAGCTCCCCTCAACACCTGCTGGGCACGGGCCTCATCCACTTTTCTTGGATCGATCCCTTTCTTCAGTAGGATCCGATGCAGGATCTTATCCAGGCGTCCTATGAATTCTGACAGCTTCTCTCCCTCTTTTTGGTAGCAATGCCCCAGCTGGTAAGTGAGTTCAGTGACGTTTTCCGTCCCGCCGAACACATTCTGCAGAATATCCAGATAATCCTGTGCATTGCAGTCCTTCTTGCTTAACTTGAGGTTACGTATGGCCTCCAGAGCAGGCCCCTTTAAGCTTTCCACAATCCGTTGTTTTTTTTGTTGTTCTGGCACCTCCCATTCTTCTAGGGCCTGAGTGGTGCCATCTAGCCACTCTTCAAATCCATCTTCCACTGAAGGTACAGGTTTCTTCCCAGAAAAGGTCCTGAGTTTCCTGTATCCTGACATCAGGTAGTCTGGAGGGTCCTTTTTACACTTGGTCACAATCTCCCCCAGGACAGCGCACAATTCTGAGCTAAGGGTGGTCAATGGTGGTGAACCGGGACCCTTTTGTTGGGCGCTCCCTCCTGTGCTGGGGCCTCCTGAAGTAGTGGATGTGGGGCCATCTTTATTCTCTTCTGGGTGTATCAGGAGGAGTTCTACTTGGTTTGTAGTTTTTATGCTGGCACCCTTGAAGTAGTCAGAGATTCCGTTCCTCCACTCACATAATGCATAGGTGTGGGGATTTACAGTATCTGTCTTTATGTCAATCACCCATGGCTTCCTGTCCGTGGACAATGCTCTCAAGACTGGAGTTAGCTGCTCCTCTACCCAGGCCTCTCTCTGGATTTCAACCACCAGGCCATTTCCGGGTAGGATGCCTTCATCCCTGCACCACCGGGCTACGGCAGCAGGGTCCATTTCTGTGCTGTAAGGGTTCTGTCTAGGGGGAAAGTTGATTGCAGAACCGTAGAATATCCCGGACGAGCCCCCACGTGTAGCACTACCCCCGTAGGGGCTGCTGTTTGTTTGATTTGGGTCTACGTCCTGCCTATCAACCCCTGGAAGTGGCTCAAACCTTCCCTTAGCACAACTGATATGAATAAGGAGTGTGAGACCTATTGAGTATTAGGAGACACAATCCTGCATACATCACACAATAACCTGTAAATGTTATTACCTTTGCTGGTCACTAGTCCTTCTAAGTGACAGAGATACTTCACACAAGTTATATGTTTAATCAAAGGTACCTTTACTCAGTATAAAAGGGTAGGGTAAAGAATCACATTAATACACACAGTTGACTCTGCATGCGCATTGCAGAGTCAATAAACCAATAAGGATAGGTATCACTGAGATTAGATAATAACAGGAAATAACATCAGCTATATATATGTACATGTATCTATATGTGTCTCTGCACGGCTAACTGGTTGCTCGCGAGCTCCCCCTTTATTGCAATACCTTGCACGTGTTCATTCCCTATAATAGGTAAGCAAGGCCTATCTGCGTCCCACTCAAAGTTCCTTTCTCCAATGAAGTCTTCACTAGCCACCGTCGGTGCACAAGTTAAATTGTAATCCACAGGGTTTCAACAAGATGCTGTAATTATCCGCAATATACCTGAGTACTCGTGTGCCTGCCACCCACTAATGACAGATGCACCAATCTCTGATCACATAGTCTCCAGTGAGATACACTAGGCCGCAAGCTGTGGCGTGATAGGTGAAGTGTGGCTGGCACTAACTAAATCACTTTCCTCTAAGGTAGTAGTCAATTCTGGGCAGGTGCCCTTCTCACCAAACAGGCCCGACTTTCAGATAGTCTCCTCTGGCTTGTCCTGGTCACTCGATCTCCACGCTTCTGCTTCAGCTGCAGTCTCCGGACTCCGTCACTAACAGCATATGGTGATGGACGACTCCGGTCTCTGCTGGGCAATCACAGGACGCTGTGGACGATCCTCTGCTGGAAATCACTCAGGCACTCCCGTAATTTAGGCCCAGGCTTCTGGCCTAATCTAAGGTGACCAGATTTTTAAAATGAAATCCGGGGACATATTTTTTTTACTAGTAATGGCGGCAATCAGCGACTCTCTGCCCTTCGCCGTCGCCGCCCGCCTCACAGCCTGTTACAGTAAGTCCTAAGCCTCGTACACACTATCAGATATCCTATGGATTCTAATCCGATGGTTTTGTCCATCCGAAATCCGATGAAGCTGACTTCCATCAGTCTTGCCTACACACCATCAGTCAAAAAACCGACCGTTCTAAACGCGGTGACGTAAAACACTCCGATGAGCCGAGAAAAATGAAGTTTAATGCTTCTGAGCATGCGTCGACTTGATTCTGAGCTTGCCTGGGTTTTTTATCGATGGACTTGCCCACAGACGATCGGAATTTGCTATCGGTTTTTGATCCATCTGAAAAATTTAAAACATGTTCTATTTTTTAAAACCGATGGAAAAAAGACAGATGGGGCCCATACACGATCGGTTTGTCCGATGAAAAAAGTCCATCGGACGGTTTTCATCGGTAAAACCGATCGTGTGTACAGGGCTTAACTCTCCGGGCCCCAGGCTACTACTGGGTGGGGAGCGGAGGAAGATCACTCCACCAGGGAAGGCAAGGAGATAAGCAGGCAGGAGGCTGGCCGGGACTTGAGCCAAGACAGAAGAACATGAGAGCGGAGCTGGATGGGCACCCGAAACGGAAGAAATATTCCCTCCACTCCGACCAGCACATGATCATCAGAAAAGGGCACAGATAATGGAAAAAATACAAACCCCCTTAAGCTAGTAGGTGCTGGGGGGTGCAATTCAGATTTTATTTTATTAATTCTGCACTGACTGTCTTCGAAATTGCCCCAGCCCCTGTTCAAATCCAATCCGGGGACAAAACTGGGGACAGACTTGGTCTGGGGACAGTGTCCTCAATTCGGGGACTGTCCCCGGAAACCGGGGATGTCTGGTCACCCTAGCCTAATCCTTAGGAAGCAGGCCTCCGTGCCAACTTCCTGCTTGATTGAGAGCTGGATCCAGAGAGAGAGATGCTGGCCCCTCCCCTGGTTTAAGTAGTCTGCCCAGAATGCTTTGCGGTGTTGCAATGCACCCTGGGTAATGTAGTCTGTCTTTTACTAAAAGCAACAAAGTCTTTTCTCCTAGCTGATATCTGTCCCAAAGTGCATTAGTTGCATTGTAACACTTATACCACCGGAGGGAGCCGGATTCCTTCTTACATATGGACATCCTGCTACATACTCTAGTGTCCCCCACAAGCAGGGCGTCCAGATGGTTGGATCCTTTCTGATGAAACAGGACCAAACCTCTTGGCCCTTGAATGCATTCCTCCTCCAATATTTAAATTTCATCTTAACAAGAGATGATTTTACCTTTCTGGACCAGATTTATCTTCAAACCCAAGGCATGGCCATGGGCACGTCCTGTGCCTCGTCCTACAGAAACTTATATCTGGGAGGGTGGGAGAGGATGGTATTCACGGAAGAACTCTTTGCACCTTTCCTGTGCCACATTTTGTGTTGGCATAGGTTTAGTGACGATTTGTTCCAGATATAGATGGGTTTCGAAGTGGACTTGTTGGATTTTGTCAGGGTAATTAATGTCAATAGCTTTAACTTTCATTTTACGTTTACTTTTGATCGTAACTGAATCCCCTTCTTGGATCTATCTATTATCATTGACCCGGTGGGTTATGTGAACACAAATTTATACCGTAAACCCTCTGCAGGCAACACGCTATTACATGCGTCTAGTGCGCACTCCAAACAGCTTATTCGCAGCATTCTGTATGCTCAGTCTTACGTCTACGTCAAAAATGCAAAGAAGAAGGGGATTTTAGGTTACAGGCCAATGTTCAATGATCAGCTTCTGGCTAGAGGCTACTCACGGATAGGGATGAGCTTCGAGTTCGAGTCGAACTCATGTTCGACTCGAACATTGCCTGTTCGCCCTTTCGCCGAACAGCGAACAAATTGGGGTGTTTGCGGCAAATTCGAAAAGTCTATGGGAGAAATCTAAAGTGCTAATTATAAAGGCTTATATGCAAGTTATTGTCATAAAAAGTGTTTGGGGACCCGGGTCCTGCCCCAGGGGACATGTATCAATGCAAAAAAAAGTTTTAAAAACTAACGTTTTTTCGGGAGCAGTGATTTTAATAATGCTTAAAGTGAAACAATAAAAGTGAATTTTAAGGGGAACTCCACCCCAAATTTTAAAAAAATGGTGTAGAGTCCCCCCAAAAATCCATACCAGACCCTTATCTGAGCACACAACCTGGCAGGCCGCAGGAAATAGACCCGCCCCTTCTAAAGTTCCCCATCAGGTCCGCTCAGCCAATGACTAGGTGTAAGGCTAAGCGGACCAGATGCGGAACATGAGAAGGGGCGGGTCTATTCATGAGTTACACAGTGAAGGAAGTTCCCCATCAGGTCCGCCCCCTCGGTATGTCAGACCCCGCCTACGTCATTGGCCTGAGCGGACCTGATGGGGAACTTCCTTCACTGTGTAATACATGAATAGACCCGCCCCTTCTCACGTTCCGCATCTGGTCCGCTTAGCCTTAAACCTATTCATTGGCTGAGCGGACCTGATGGGGAACTTTAGAAGGGGCAGGCCTATTCATGTATTACACAGTGAAGGAAGTTCCCCATCAGGTCCGCTCAGGCTCAGCCAATGATGGACAGCGCTGGACATCGAATCGCCGCGGGACACTGGATTTCATCGCTGGAATGTTTTTGTTTTTGTTTTTGTTTTTTAATAAAGGACTTTTCCAAGGTGTTTGTGTGTTTTTTTTTAATTTTTTTACACTTTCTTCGTGAAATGGTAGGGGTACAATGTACCCCTTACCAATTCACATAGGGGGGCGGAATCTGGGGGTCCCCTTTGTTAAAGGGGTCTTCCAGATTCCGATAATCCCACTGCCCGCAGACCCCCACAACCACCGGGCAAGGGTTGTGGGGATGAGGCCCTTGTCCCCATCAACGCCCCCCCTCTATGTGAATTGGTAATGGGGTACATTGTACCCCTACCATTTCACAAAGAAAGTGTAACAAATTGTGAAAAAAAACCACAGACACCGTTGGGAAAAGCCTTTATTAAAAATAAAAAAAAATAAAAATAAAAAAAAACATTCCAGCGATGAAATCCAGTGTCCCGCGGTGATCCGATGTCCAGCGCTGTCCACACGAAATGTCATTGGCGGACCTGATGGGGAACTTTAGAAGGGGCGGTGTATTCATTTATTACACTGCAGAGGAAGTTCCCCATCAGGTCCGCTCAGGCTCAGCCAATGAAGTTTCGTGTAGACAGCGCTGGACATCGGATCACCACGGGACACTGGATTTCATCGCTGGAATGTTTTTTTTTATTCTTTATTTTTAATAAAGGACTTTCCCAACGGTGTCTGTTTTTTTTACAATTTGTTGCACTTTCTTTGTGAAATGGTAGGGGTACAATGTACCCCATTACCAATTCACATAGGGGGGGGGGGCGGGATCTGGGGGTCCCCTTTGTCTTCCAGATTTCGATAAGCCCTCCTCCCGCAGACCCCGACAACCACCATGCAAGGGTTTTGGGGATGAGGCCCTTGTCCCCATCAACATGGGGACATCCTCCCCATGTTGAGGGCATGTGGCCTGGTACGGTTCAGGAGGGGGGGGGGGGCGCTCTCTCGTCCCCCCCTTTTCCCCTGCGGCCGGCCAGGTTGCGTGCTCGGATAAGGGGTCTGGTATGGATTTTTAGGGGGACTCCACGCCATTTTTTTAAAAAATTTGGGGTGGAGTTCCCCTTAATATCCATTCCAGACCTGAAGGGCCTGGTAATTGAATTCTGGGGAACCCCCACGCTTTTTTTTTTTTATTAATGACTTTTGTATGTATTGCCGGGAGCCGACAATTCATTAATAGCCGCGAGTCAGTTTTGAATGCATTTTTTTCTTTCAAAAATGAAATTTTTTGCAGGGACAGTTCTAAGCACGGGAAACATGCGCCACTTCACATGCATATCATACACACCCCCCAGGTACGAAATTTAAAGGAATATTTCACTTTTATTTTTTCATTTTAAGCGATAATAAAATCACTGCTCCCGAAAAAACGGCCGTTTTTAAAACTTCTTTTTGCATTGATACATGTCCCCTGGGGCAGGAACCGGGTCCCCAAACACTTTTTAGGACAATAACTTGCATATTAGCCTTTATAATTAACACTTTAGATTTCTCCCATAGATTTTTAGAATTTGCCGCGAACACCCCAATTTGTTCGCTGTTCGGCGAACGGGCGAACAGGCAATGTTCGAGTCAAACATGAGTTCGACTCGAACTCGAAGCTCATCCCTATGTGTGTATGTATATGTATATATATATATGTATATATATATATATATATATATATATATATATATATATATATATATCTTTCTATCTATATATATATCTTCCAGGCAAATTGATCTCATCTCGAGTCAGTCTCTGTTGAGGCAAGGACAAATCCTGGGAGTGTCGGCAGCACAACTCCACCACCACCAGCATTGGCTCTGGTGAAGGCCAGATTCTCTTATGCTGCGTACACACGACTGTTTTTAATGTCATTGAAGAAAACAAAGTTTTTCTTGACGTGATTCTTCTCAAGCCTGCCTTGCCTACACACTATCATGAAAAAAAATGCTCAAGCAAAGCACGATGACGTACGAAATGTACGACGGTACTATAAAGGGGAAGTTCCATTCGGATGGCGCCACCCTTTGGGCTGCTTTTGCTGATCCTCGTGTTAGTAAAATTTGGTGAGAGACGATTCGCGCTTTTCAGCCTCGTGCTCTTCAGTCCGTTACAGCGTGACGAATGTGCTATCTCCATTACGAACGCTAGTCTTACCAGAACGAGCGCTCCCGTCTCATAACTTGCTTCTGAGCATGCGCATTTTTTTTCACGTCGTTAAAGCCTACACACGCCTGTTTTTCATGACGAGAAAAATGACGACGTGAAAAACAACGAGAAAAATTAGCGCATGTTCCAAATTTTTAATGCCCATTTTTCACGATGTGAAAAATGCTCTGGAGCCCACACACAATCGTTTTTAATGACCAAATAAAAAAATGGCATTTTTCTCGTCATAAAAAACGGTTGTGTGTACGTGGCATAAAAGAAAAAAACACATTTTATTCAATTTCTTAATTTTCCCAAAAATGTGATAAAAAAAATGATAACATCAAAAAACTCTCCATGCCTCTTACTAAAAACCTCAGACTGTCTACTTTCCAAAAAGAGGTCATTTTGGTGGAATTTGTACTGTCCTGGCATTTTGGGGCCTCAAGAAATGAGGCTGTCAGTACTTCATATTAAACCACGTCGGCTCTGGAAGATTTGCCTCCCTCAATGATCAGGCCATTTTTTGCGATACGGCACTGCGTTACTTTAACTGACAATTGCGCGTCGTGAGGCTCTGTATCCAAATAATAATAAACAATAAGACCGATCATTTTGAATATATATATATATATTCTGCTATAAAACATATCCCATAAAAATTTTAAATTCTAATTTCTTTATTAATTTAGGCCAATGCGTATTCTGCTACATATTTTTGGTAAAAATAAATCCTAATAAGCGTATATTGATTGGTTTGCGCAAAAGTTATAGTGCCTACAAACTATGGGATATATTTTTGGAATATTTTTATTTTTTACTAGTAATCGCGTGATCAGTAGGGCTGTGTCATTGCAGCGAACAAATTGGACACTAACTGACACTTTTGACACTTTTTCGGAAGGGCCAGTGACACTAATACAGAGATCAGGGCTAAATAATATGCACTGTCACTGTACTCTTGACACTGGCAGGGAAGTGGTTAACATCAGGGGAGATCAAAGGGTTAAATGTGTGCCCAGGGAGTGCTTTCTAACTGTGGGGGAGATGCTTGTACTGTGGGAAGGCAGAGATCCATGTTCCTGCTTAGCAGAAACACAGGATCATTCCTTTCCCTTGCCACAGAACGCCATTCTGCCTGTGCCTCGAACGATCGGCAGGTCCCGTCAGACATCACTTTTGCCGGACCCGCTAATTGGCTCCCACTGTGTCCAATCACAGCAGATGCGCGCCCCAGACCCGGAAGTGTGGAATCACGTACCTGTACATGATTCTGCACAGAGTGGCAGCCGTGACGCAGTAAATGTGTGTGGGGTGATCGGCATCAGGTTAATCAATTTTCAAATACATATACCATAGTTTGTAGACGCTATAAGGTTCAGGCTGGGTTCACACTAGTGCGAATTGGATGACGGTTTCCCCGCATCCAATTCGCATGACAGGAGGGTGTGACCGACTCTCAATTGAGCCGGTTCACACATCTCCAGGGCGACCGCAGAGCGCTCTGCAGAAGAGTCCTGTGCATCTTTGGCTACGTTTCAGGTCCGAGTTCAGCCAAGATTTCGCACCTAATTCGGACCTGAAACGGTGAACAGGGACGCACCTGACCCCTGACATGTTGCAGAATACATTTTGACCTACATTTATGAAGACATTTGATTTTATTGGATATGTTTTATAACAGAAAGGAGAAAATATTGTTCTGTCTTGCTCTTTTTGTGTGAAAAAAATGATAAAAGTGTAATTTGCTTACAATGTACAGGCAATCCCTGAGTTACGAACGGGCCAGGGACTGTAGGTTTGTTCTTAAAGCGGAGTTCCACACAAAAATAGAACTTCCGCTTTTCGGAACCCTCCCCCCCTCCGGTGACACATTTGGCACCTTTCAGGGGGAAGGGGGGTGCAGATACCTGTCCCCTTGGGAGTCTACGCCACTTCCCGTCCTCCTGCGCTGTCTCCTGGGAAACACACTGGTCCCAGGAGAGAGCGGGGACCAGTGACGACGCGCCGCGCTACTTGCGCATGCGCAGTAGGGAACCGGGCAGTGAAGCCGCAAGGCTTCACTTCCTGATTCCCTCAGCGAGCATGGCGGTGGCAGCATCTGAGAACCGAGCGATTGCTCAGCTCGTCTGCCGACATCGCGGGCGCGCTGGACAGGTAAGTGTCCATTTATTAAAAGTCAGCATCTGCAGTATTTGTAGCTGCTGGCTTACAAAAAAAATTCGGGTGGACCTCCTCTTTAAGTAAAATTTGTTCGTAAGTCGGAACTCTGAGATTTCCGATGTTCTGTCGAAATGTGCCCGCCTTCGAAAAGTGGTCGCACATGCGCAGAACGGCAGAAACGTCACGACGCCTCCCATTCGTAAGTAGGAGTCTTTCGCAAGTCGGATGTTTGTAACTTGGGGACTACATGTAGCATGACCACACAATTACCAGTTAAAGGAGCGCAGTTCTGAATAGTAAAAAATGTCCTGGTCATGAAGAGGGTAAAACTTTCTGAAGCTGAAGTGGTTAAAATGATTACTAGATCCCTTTCTAGGTTAAACAGGTATTAAACTCTTGTTTGTTTTTTCTTTGTTCTTAAAGCGGGGGTCCACCTTAAAAAAAAAATAAAAAAATTAAAATCCAGCAGCTACAAATACTGCAGCTGATGCCTTTGATAAATGGACACTTACCTGTCCAGGGTGCCTGCAATGTCGGCAGCAGAAGATGAGCAATCGCTCGTCTCTCGGCTGCCCCCGCCGCCATCCTCGGTGAGGGAATCAGGAAGTGAAGCGTTGCGGCTTCACTGCCCGGTTCCCTACTGCGCATGCGCGAGTCGCGCCGCGCGTCTTCAGTGGTCCCCGCTCTGTTCTGGGAAAAATCTCAGAACACAGCCTGGGGGGGGGGGGGGGGGGCTGTGGCGTATTTTGCGGATATTCTGCGGCTATCTATGCCCGGAAGTGGGTGCAAATACCTGTATTAGACAGGTATCTGCACCCCCCTCCCCCCTGAAAGGTGACAAATGTGACACCGAAGGGGGGGGGGGGTTCCAAAATGCGGAAGTTCACTTTTTGTGTGGACCTTCACTTTAAATAACAAGCATGCTATACTTACAGTATCTGCTCTGTGTAGTGGTTTTGCACAGAGCAGCCCGAATCCTCTACTTCTCAGGTCCCACTTCGGCACTCCTGGCCCCTCCCTCCTGCCGAAAACCCCCACAGGAAGGAGCTTGCTCTGGGGGCACCCAAGCAGGAGCATTTCCGAGCCGCGGCTTTGTGTGTCCATTCACACTCACCGAGCCACCCTCTCTATCTCCTGATTGGCTAACTGGCTGTGATTGACAGCAGCGGGAGCCAATGGACTCTGTGCAGGCTAGTCAAGTTCTTCCACCCCAAACTCGCCCATCTATGTCTTTATGGATCTCTCTTTGTGCTCTGGTGCGCAGTCATGTTGGAACAGGAAGGGGCCATCCCCAAACTGTTCCCACAAAGTTGGGAGCATGAAAATTTCCTAAATGTCTTGGTATGCTGATGCATTAAGAGTTCTCTTCACTGGAACTAAGGGGCCAAGCCCATCCCCCAAAAAAAAAAAACCCACACCGTAATCCCCCCCACCATGATTTGGATCAGTGCACAAAGCAAAGTCCATAAAGACATAGATGAACGAGTTTGGGGTGGAGGAACTTGATTGACTTCAACCCAATAGAACACCTTTGGGATGAATTAGAGCGGAGATTGCGAGCCAGGCCTTCTCGTTCAACCTCAGTACCTGATCTCACAAATGCGTTTCTGGAAGAATGGTCAAACATTCCCATAGACACACTCCTAAACCTTGTGGACAGCCTTCCCAGAAGAGGTGAAGCCGTTATAGCTGCAAAGGGTGGGCCAACTCAATATTGAACCCTACGGACTAAGACTGGGATTCCATTAAATTTCATATGCGTGTAAAGGCAGGCGTCCCAATACTTTTGACAATATAGTGTATATTATTTTCAGATTAATTTCTGTATGTTAACCTTGGATGACATTTATTTAACTATTGCGAAACACGTTAATAACATACGCCAAGTTCTACAATTATGTTTCAGAAAAAGCATACCTCTAGACCGGTTAATTAACTTAAGTCATTACTGAACTGTGTGTTAAGCTGCAAGGAGACCACTAGGAAAAGGATCTGGGCAATCTAAGAAGCGGCTCCTCTGGGGGGTTGTGCTACAGAGCGAGCATTAGAGAGCATTAGGGTGGGGACAGAACTGCCCTATTACACACCCAATTCCTGAAAAATAATGAACATATTTTCTATAGGGAGCTTTCTGTGCTACTCTAAAGCCTCGTACACATGGCCGATTTTCTCGTCGTAAAAAACACGTCGTTTTTTTCGACGAGATTCTTGTTAACCTTGACGATTTTCTCGTCAAGCTTTCCATGCGTACACACTGACATTTCCCAAATTCCTCGTTGTTCTCCGTGGTCACGTCCAGCACGTACGATGGCACTATAAAGGGGAAGATCGATTTCCCTGGCGCCACCCCTTGGGCTGCTTTTGCTGATCTCGTGTTACCGCGTGTGAAGTAAAAGTTTGGGAAGAGACGATTCGCGCTTTTCCGTCTTCGTGCTTTTCAGTTCGTTTTCTGTGGTTCAGTTTGTGCTTGTGGGTTCGTATCTTGTCTTTCAGGGCGTCTAGGCAGGTCATATCTGTTTTACAGTGCGTTCTTGCCCGTTCGTTTCTGATTTTCAGTTCGTTATTCATAGGCCTTGCTGTTCTAAAGTGCGTTCTGTTCTGTACGTTCTGATAAGACGACCGTTTCCTAGCCATGTCGCCTGTACGTTCTCGTCGTCGAGTTCGTGCTGTGCGTGCGCTTGGTGTTGGTCTGCTTGTTTTGGACCAAGACCAGTCCATGAACGGAGTGAGGAGGAGTTCATGGACCAAGAATTGGTTGCTCCAGCGGGACCAATTCTGCCATATGCCTCTGCTGCGGGAGATCGTCGAGAATAATCCTGAGGACTACAGGAATTTTCTGCGGATGTCTGACCCCGTTTTTCAGCATCTGTTGGCTTTGGTGTCCCCCTATATTACCAGGAAGGACACCGTTATGCGGGAAGCCATCAGTGCTGAGCAGAGGCTCATCGCCACCTTACGTTACCTGGCGACAGGGAGAAGTCTTCAGGACTTGAAGGTCACGACAGGCATCTCCCCCCAGGCTCTGGGCCTCATAATGCCAGACACCTGTTCTGCCATCATCCAAGTCCTGCAGGAGGACTATATTAGGGTAAGTTTTCTCCATTAACATCACATTTTATGTATTTCATGTATGCTAATGTATTGTATTTCTTTCATCCTTCCCTAATTACCATGATTGTAATATGCTGAGAATGTCCCCTTTGTCCTCATGCATGCTGGAAGCTTTTAAATGCCCCTTTTTTCTCCTCCATGCATATTTCCCTTCACTAACCTTTCCAGCAGGGGCGTCTGTTGCTCCAAATGTTTGGGGGTCCAACCCCAATTTTAGGAACTAAACTTCCTCCTTTTTAGCGACTGTGCCTATTAAACGCCACCAGTTGCCCCTTCCAATGCAGCCATTTTGTCCCCTCCAATGCAGCCATTTTGTCCCTTCCAATGCAGCCATTTTCCCCCCAGCCCTGCACTTACCTTCTTCTGGTCAGCGCCATCCTTCTTCTGTCCTTGATGTATTTTCCTGCCCTCGATGTTGTATCAGCCAATCATGTAACCGTAAAACAGACTTGGTGAACATGATTGGCAGAGCAGCCTGTCAGTGTTTACCCGAGGAATGTCCCCCCCCCCTGCGTCCCCTATTTTACTTTTATCAAGCCAATTACATCCCTCAGGCTGGATTTTGCAAGCCTATTTGCCCCCCTGTTTCTGATATGCAATTTTCACCCCCTAAATGCCGCAGTAATTCATATGACCGTCGCTCAACAGGGGGCCATCCACCTGGATAGTGGGCGGCATTGACAATACATAGGTTCATGCAAGGCATGAACCTATGTATTGTTCTGAGTGACGGACACAGGTGAGAGGGGGCAGTGCTCCAGCGCCCACTCTGGACGCACCACCACTGCAATGCTATCCTGTGGCCAAACACATCTACCCCCCCCCCAAATTTTGTTAGAATGGACCATCACAGGGGGTGATGAATATGAAACATGAGCCTTCCATTATACTTATTAAAAACACCTTAAACTGAGATTTTTATTGATGTTGGCCTCTAATGTATTTTCTTATAATCTGCTTGCAATGTTCTATTTAAAATTTCTATTTTTTTTTCATCTTGTTTGACTCCCCAGCTTCCTTCCACGCCACAGGAATGGCAGACTGTGGCATCGGAGTATTCCACGCGGTGGGACTTCCCCAACTGCGGTGGTGCCATAGACGGGAAGCACGTCCGCATCGTGCCGCCACCCCATTCTGGGTCCTACTACTTCAATTACAAGGGGTTTCATAGCATTGTGCAGATGGCTGTGGTGTCATGAATTCCTCTATGTTGATGTAGGGAAGAATGGCCGGATGTCCGATGGGGGATCCTTCATCCAGACGGAGTTTGCCCTCCGTCTCCAGAGTGACGACCTTGCATTGCCACCGGATGCAGGGAATGTTGAAGGAATCCCCTTTGTTTTTTTGGCTGATGAAGCCTTCGGACTTGGACCGCACCTCATGAGGCCATTTCCACAGAGGACTCTGACCCCAGAGAAGAGGGTATTCAATTACCGGCTGGCCAGGGGCCGAAGAGTCGTTGAAAATGCCTTCGGCATAATGGCCAGCCGGTTACGCCTTTTTATGACTCCCATCCACTTGGCGGAGTACAAGATAAACTATGTCGTTTTATGCTGCTGTGTGCTCCATAATTTTCTGTGCCGAAAATCAAGTACTTATATGGCCTCAGTATTGCCTGAGGCTGGACTTTCCCATGCCAATCCCCTGCTGGGCCTCGAATCTGCCCGTCCTGGCTTGCCCCCCCAAAATGCCCGTGAGGTTCGGGAGAAATATATGGACTATTTCACGGGTAGGGGGGCAATTCCTATGCCAGGCCATGACTAAAGAATTGTGCATAAAAACTCATTAAAATTCTTTTTTAATCTGGTAACTTTGTTTGTTTCCTGTCTCCTAGTTTGTCTTAGTGCATTTGTAGTGGCAATTGTTTTTTCCTTTAGTAAATAACAACCATTTCACTATGCAACCCAAAAAAATACACAAATAAGGTTAGAGCGTATTTGAAAAAGAAGCTACACTTTGTTTGTGTTCAAATATTTTACTCTGTGCACATTCACACACATGGTAAATTTTTTATTTTTTTTTGTTTTTTGGCTGGCCACAAACCGGCAATTGTTTTCTTATGAAAATACAAAACCATTAGTTGCATTCCAAAATGTACAACATTGGATACCTCTGAGCAATATGAGACATTCACTTACACAAACTATGTCTCTATGTGCCCGTCCTAATATGGGGTATTGGCACCCCTTGCCCAGCCAAAAATTGAATATGCACACATTTTGAAGTAATTTCCAATAGGGATTTTAGATTCCTGATCCCTATTGACAACATGTGCCATCTGCCATCGGGGATGATCAATGGACGTGTTTTGTGGGTGCAACCCCTTCTTCAGTTCACCTACTTTAGATACGAGGAAGGGGTTGCACCCCCAAAAGGCGTACATGGATTTCCCCTGATGGCAGATTGCACATGTTGACACACTGTGTGCATATTCAATTTTTGCCTGGTTTGATTGTCAAAAATACAATAAAAGGGTGAATAACAAACTGAAAACAAAAATGGGGGTTTTGAGGCCTTATTCAATTCTCCCCAAAACATCTAGAATGTCTTTAAAGGTTTGATCCATCACATGAATTCTTTGTTTAATTCTGTCCAGTTCTGTGCTACATTCCATCACTTGCTGTATTATTCGTAGGGCAGTGTCAGCAGAGAAACGTGTACTATCTTTCACCACAACATTTACATCCCCTAAAATATAAAAAAAAAGGTATTATAACTCTGCAGGCCTACATCTCTTACCTGAAGCTGTGGTGACAGATACTGACCTGTTGTGGTGACCAGTTCCACCACGTCATCCACTTCTCCTTCCTGCACTTCTCCTTCCTCCACCTCTTCAACTTCCTCAACACCCTCAGGTTGTGGGTCTTGGTGAGGTTGGGGTTGTTTCGAAGCTGTGGGGTTCCTGTGCTCCCTGGAGTGTTCTCCTCCCAGTCTTCTCTCCCCTATGAGAATAAAACAAAAGGTCTAGTTATCACACAGAAATAAAAACAGGCTAAATTGCTTGGAAGTGGGGTACAAGTGTCTGTTTGTGCAGAATTTCCACATGAAGACATTATTTTGTCTAAAAAATATGTTTAGTATTCACCTTTGGCTGTCAATTTTGAGACATGGAGGCACCACAAAATTTCACTGATGCACCTGTGTGGGACCCCCAAAAAAGGCGGTTCTGGTGGGCCACACTATAGTGCTCAAAAGTACAGATGTGGAACCAGCTGCTGAGTGTCCTCTCCTTTACACTGAATAAAGTTTGCATTTCATTCTCTTTACAAACACATCATCTAGCCAACAATGTAAGAACCACAATTTTATCAAAACAGGCAGATGTCTAATTAAATTTGAGCCTGAAAAATAATCAAAAAACGAGGATAGTGACCGAACGATGTGTCTGTAACGAACGCTTACTGTGCCCAACAAAGTTCAAAATATTACATTTTGGAAGGGAGTACACTTGTAAAATAAATAAACTTGGAGCAACATGTAAGTTGATAAATACATTAATAGCATTAAAGTTTCCAAAGTACTTACTTTTTCCTAGCATTCTCTTAATGCTCCTTAACTGCTCCGGCTCCCTCAGTTTGAGGTCTGACCACCTCTTTCTGAGCTGATCATTTGAGCGTTTCACCCCAAAATTCTTCTTCAGACTCTTCACGACTTTCTTCATGATTTTGGCCTTCCTTCTATTTGGTTTGCTATACGGCCCATGCTTTGCATCATAATCCGACTTTAGCAAGATGTCCACCATCTCCGCCATCTCCCCATAAGACATATCAGATGCCTTGAATCTCCTCCTTGATCGTGACGTTTCCTCAGTCTCCGGGCTTGTCTCCTCCTCGTTATTTGAGGAATTATTAGACACCTGCTGTAAATCCGCCATATCTGTCTGCGCGCCGAAAGAGAAGGGGCGGGGAAAAGATGTTAGTTAGAACGTCATGGGCGGGCAACGTGTGCGTAGTTTGACGCATGCGTGGTGTATATATAGCAAACACACATGTGACTATACTACGTTCGGTGTGCGGAGAGAGGAGTTCAAGTGACGGACGTGCGAACCAAGGTATGTGAATTTGTGACTTTGAAAAATTGTTGCCCTATACTGTCTTGAGAATGTTGGAGGATATATATGGTGAATAAGATTTTAAGGAGGTTAGACTGTGTGCCTCACATTAGTTATATAATTTTTATTTTACTTGCAGAGCCAATATGAATGTCTTTATTAGCGACAAAGAATTCCTTGCGGAATTTATAGACCGGGTAAGGGAGTTGCCCGCTCTGTGGGAAACCAAAAACCCCATACATTAAAAAAAAGGTGTGAGAAAAGCAGCGCTGGAGACCCTGCTCCCATTTGTGCATACCAAGGTGCCCACAGCCACAGCAAAACAGGTGGACACTAAAATTGGGAGCTTGAGAGGCACATACAGGACTGAACGCTCTAAGGTCCTGGCTTCTCAGAGGTCAGGAGCAGCAGCAGATGATGTGTATGTCCCCAAATTGTGGTACTACAGCAGGATGTCCTTTCTGGATGACCACATTGAGGCAAGGCCATCACTATCCACTCTTCCCCCCAGACTTCCCTGCAGCCAACCTGAGCCTTCTCTGGAGCAAGAGGAGGCAGCCATCCTGGATGAACCTGATTTGGCCATCTGGAGCCAGGTATAGTATTTATAGAAAATGTATTGGGATAAACCTAATGTTTGAAAAATATGTCAAGATTAGTGATGAGCCGAACACCCCCGGGTTCGGTTCGCACCAGAACCCGCGAACGGACCGAAAGTTCGCACGAACTTTAGAACCCTATTAAATACAATGGATGCGAACGTTCGAAATCTAAAGTGCTAATTATAATGACTAATATGCATGTTATTGTCCTAAAAAGGGTTTGGGAACCCGGGTTCTGCACCAGGGGACATGTATCAATCCAAAAAAAAAGTTTTAAAAACGGCCGTTTTTCGGGAGCAGTCATTTTAATGATGCATAAAGTGAAAAAAAAAGTCAAATATTCCTTTAAATATCGTACCTGGGGGGTGTCTAAAGTATGCCTGTGAAGTGCCACGTGTTTCCCGTGTTTAGAACTGTCCCTGCACAAAATTACATTTCTAAAAGAAAAAAAGCCATTTAAAACTGCTTGCGGCTTTAATGTAATGTCTGGTCCCGGTAATATGGATGAAAATCTTTAAGAAAAATGGCATAGCTACCCCATCACAGCCCCCCCCCCCCTACCCCAGCCCATTACCAGCCCCTTTGGGTCTTGTATGGATATTTAGGGGAACCCCGCACACAAAATAAAAAAGGCCCTATATACTCTGAACAGCCGTATACAGGCGGTGCATACAAGACAGGGACTGTAGGTTTGTTCTTATGTAGAATCTGCTTGTAATTTTGAACAGGTACATTGTTTAAGTGTAGCTCCAGCCAAAAAATCTATTTTTAAGCTTTTTGGAAAACATAGGGAAGGGTTATCACCCCTGTAACATTTGTTTTGCTGTCTGTGCAGTGTGCACCTGTTCAGAACAGTTCACCTCACTTTCCGTCCTAATGACAAATGTTTTTTGAAAATTTGGGGTTTTTATTGAAACAAGAATTGGTGATAAAGCATCAGTGGAGAGGAGACACTTGTTTTCCCATATTAACACTTACAGGAGAGAATTTGCCTTCCTAGGGGTAGATTTCCTCTCACTTCCTGTTGTATCCTTCCGTTTGCAAGGAGGAGACGTTTGTAAGTTGGATGTTTGAAAAGTAGGGGCCTGCCGTATATACTCAGCTGAAATTTCCCCTTACATGTTGGTGTTGCCACAACACTGTGAGCCTTCACAGTTACTCTTGGTGGGCGCATGAATGGGCCCTGCTGTGATATATTAGATCAAGAATTGTAATTGCATTCCCCTGTTGAACAGGGGCTGAAAAATTGGGTCTTTGGTGGTGGTAGTGGTGGTGTTGACACAACACTGTAAGGCCTCACAGTTACTCTTGGTGGGCGCAGGAATGGGCCCTGCTGTGAATTATTAGATCAAGAATTGTAATTACATGCCCCAGTTAAACAGGGGCAGAAAAATTGGGCCTTAGGCACTGGTGCCACAACACTGCAACCCCTCACAGATACTGTACTTGGAGCACAGCAATGAGCCCTGTTGCAAAGTATTGCATCAAAAATTGTAATTACACGCCCCTGTTAAACAGGGGCTGAAAAATTGGGCCTTAGCCACTGGTGCTGGTGCCACAACACTGCATCCTCTTCCAGATACTCTAGTTGGAGTGCAGGAATGAGCCCTGCTGCAAAGCATTGCATAAAAAATTGTAATAACACGCCCCTGTTAAACAGGGGCTGAAAAATTGGGCCTTAGCCACTGGTGCTAGTGCCACGACACTGCAACCTCTCCCAGATACTCTAGTTGGAGTGCAGGAATGAGCCATGCTGCAAAGCATTTTATAAAAAAATGTAATTACATGCCCCTGTTAAACAGGGGCTGAAAAATTGGGCCTTAGCCACTGGTGGCGGCACCCAGAAACAAAAATGTTCTTCCAAGCTATCATCATCAATCGGATCATTGAGGAGACGGAGGATAGTCAGTCAACATAACAGGACAGTCTCTCAGCATCAGCATCAGTCTTGAAGGGATGTGACATTTGAAAATAAATTAGTCTGTTATATCAGCTTCAGGTGTTTGGTAGCTGGTGGTGATCCAAGACTGGTTCATCTTTATGAAGGTCAGTCGATCAACAGAGTCGGTGGACAGGCGCACCCTGTGATCCGTGACAAATCCTCCAGCAGCACTGAATGTGCGTTCTGAAAGAACGCTGGATGCAGGACAGGCCAGTAGCTCAATTGCATACTGTGCAAGCTCTGGCGAGTGATCCATCCTCAAGACCCAGTAAGCCAGAGGATTTTTGGTGGGGAAGGTGTCCAAGTCTGACCTTGCCCCTAGGTATTCCTGCACCATGTATATCAGACGCTGGCGATGGTTGCTGGAACCAATCATACCTTGGGGCTGCGGACTAAAGAATTGTCTGAACGCATCGGTCAGACGGCCACCTTCCCCACCGCTCCTTCTTTGACTGACCGAAGCCTCAGCAACTCGTTGTCCAGGACCAGGAGTTTGTAACCTCCCAGTCTCTGGGAACGCGTTTCACAGACCTTTCTGCAAGGCCTCCCGGAGTTGTCTCATCCTCTGCGACGGTAAGATAAGGTCCGCAACCTTACCCTTGTACCGTGGATCAAGGAGAGTGGCCAGCCAGTAATGGTCCCTCTCCTTGATCCGAAGAATACGAGGATCCTTCCGCAGACTTTGCAGGATCAGGGAGGCCATGCAGCGTAGGTTAGCTCAGGCATTCGGTCCGGAGTCCTCTGGGTCACTAAGGACGACATGATCCGCAGCCACCTCCTCCCAGCCACGTACAAGTCCACTGGTTTCTTGGGACTGTAAATCATCCCTAAAAGACTGCTGCTGATGACGCTGAGTGCGAGGCTCCACCTCCATGCTGGCACAATCCTCCTCCTCCTCCTCCTCCTCCTCTTCTTCCTGTGCGATGGGTGGGACAGAAGGAACACTGTCTGGGTAAAGGGGGCCTTGAGAGGCAAGGAAGTCCTCCTCTTCCTGCCTCTGTTCTGCCTCAAGTGCCCTGTCTATTATTCCACGCAGCGTATGTTCCAACAGGTGGACAAGAGGTACAGTGTCACTGATGCATGCACTGTCACTGCTCACCAACCTCGTGGCCTCCTCAAATGGTGCCAGGACAGTGCATGCATCCCTGATCATGCCCCACTGGCGTGGTGAATAAAACCCGAGCTCCCCTGACCCTGTCCTGGTGCCGTAGTCACACAGGTACTCATTGATGGCCCTCTGCTGCGTGTGCAGCCGCTGCAGCATGGCCAACGTTGAGTTCCACCTGGTGGGCATGTCACATATAAGGCGGTTCTTGGGCAGGTTCAACTCCTTTTGCAGCTCAGCCAGGCGAGCACTGGCATTATAAGATCTGCGGAAATGCACACAGACTTTCCTGGCCTGCCTCAGGACATCCTGTAAGCCCGGGTACCTGCCCAAGAACCGCTGCACCACCAGGTTAAGGACGTGAGCCACACAGGGCACATGGGTCAGTTGTCCCTGTCGGAGAGCGGAGAGGAGGTTGGTGCCATTGTCGCAAACTACCATTCCTGGCTTAAGCTGGCATGGCGTCAACTGCCTCTCGGCCTGCCCCTGCAGAGCAGACAGAACCTCTGCCCCAGTGTGGCTCCTGTCCCCCAAACACACCAGCGCAAGCACGGCATGGCATCTTTTTGCCTGCGTACTTGCGTAGCCCCTTGAACGCCTATGGAGCACCGCTGGTTCCGAGGACAAAGCACAGGAAGAGGCCATGGAGGAAGAAGAAGAGGAGGGGGTGGAGGACAGAGGTGTGTCACAACCAGTAGTAGCATTTTGGAGGCGTGGCGGCGGAACAACCTCCAACACTACTGCACCTTGTCCTGCATCCTTCCCAGCTGCCAAAAGAGTGACCCAATGGGCCGTGAAAGAAAGGTAACGTCCCTGTCCATGCCTGCTGGACCATGAGTCAGCGGTAATATGCACCTTACCGCTGACCGCCCTGTCCAGCGAGGCCAAGACATTGCCTTCCACATGCCGGTAGAGAGCCGGAATCGCCTTCCGTGAGAAAAAGTGGCGTTTGGGAACCTGCCACTGAGGAACCGCACATTGCACAAACTCACGGAAGGGGGCCGAGTCTACCAACTGAAAAGGCAGCAGTTGAAGCGCTAGCAATTTAGCCAAGCTAGCATTCAACCGCTGGGCATGTGGATGGCTGGGAGTGAACTTCTTTCGACGGTCCAGCAGCTGGGGCAGGGAAATTTGCCTGCTAGTATCGGACATCGGTGTACTGCTAGCAGAGTGCCCGCAAGTACTTGGCTGTGACACACCTAATTCTACACCTTCATTCCTCTCAGTGCAGGTTTCAGAGAGGACTGAAGGTATAGTGGGGTTGGAGATCCCAGCTGATGCGGTGCAAGAAGAGGTCCGCTTTGTTCTTTGGTGTGGGTCTTTAAAGGTAGGCTTACCAACGAGCTGCATGGCAGGTCAACATATGTCTGGTAAAGCATGTGGTGCCCAAGCGGGTGATGTTTTGGCCACGTGATATACGCTTGAGACATATGTTGCAAACAGCAGCTGTGCGATCTGATGCACTCGACTCAAAAAAGGCCCACACCAAAGAACTTTTTGAATAACGGGCAGAGGCAGCGCCCTGCACAGGCGGAGCTCTGCGGTGTGATTCCGTCGGTGTGCTGCCCTTACGCTGGCCCCCCGAGGGCATCCTGCCTCGTTGGAGATGTGCCTCCTCCTCATCCTCCTCCTCCTCCTCCTCCTCTCTCCTATTAGGCACCCACGTGGAGTCAGTGACCTCATCATCCCCTCCCTCCTCATCACTGGAGCCAATCTGGCAGTATGCTGCAGCTGCTGGAACATGACTGCCAGATTGGTGTCCTTCTTGAGCATCCCCTCTCTCTGCTCTCACGCTACTGCCTTCCTCTAGCTGGGTATCATCATCAGACCCTTTGAAGCGCTGGGCATCCTCCTGGAGCATGTACCCAACACTGTGCTCCAACAGTTCGGGGGACTCCTCAGGAGGACATGGTTGGTCTAGGGAAGTAGTGACTGATGATGACATTGATACCAGGGAAGAGGACGCTTTGGCAGCTGCTATGCCAGTACCCTGAGCCTGGGTGAAAGAGGATGAGGAGAATGAGGAGGGCTTGGTCATCCACTCTACCAAGTCTTCGGCATGATGCGGCTCAACACGTCCAGCTGCCGAAAAGAAGGACACGCGTGTCCAATGGCCACGTGCTGATGGCGATGCACCGCGTCCACGACCAGCACTGTTGTCTCTAGACACAGAGCCTGCTTGCCCTCTTTTATTGGCTCCTGACTGTCTGCTTCTCCTTGTTTGCCTTCCAGACATTCTAATGGCCTGCAGGGAAATGGGAAAACCAGCAATAAGGCCTAGCTTCAGGAGTATATTTTGCAGGAATCACACTACGCCTGCTGTAGGTGCTGCAAATGCCTGTTGGTGTAACACACCAGGAAAAAGCAGCAATACAGGCTAACTTCAGGTGTAATATGATCAGGAGGCACAGCCTGCCCGCTGTAAGTGCCGCAAATGCCTGTTGGTGTAACACACCAGGAAAAAGCAGCAATACAGGCTAACTTCAGGTGTAATATGATCAGGAGGCACACCCTGCCCGCTGTAAGTGCTGCAAATGCCTGTTGGTGTAACACACCAGGAAAAAAGCAGCAATACAGGCTAACTTCAGGTGTAATATGATCAGGAGGCACACTCCGCCCGCTGTAAGTGCCGCAAATGCCTGTTGGTGTAACACACCAGGAAAAAGCAGCAATACAGGCTAACTTCAGGTGTATAATGTGCAGGAGGCTTAGCAACAATGACACTGACACTGTCCCCTGCCTATCCTTCTCTCTCCCTGCACACAAGGTTTATCAAAGTATATGACACTGACACTCTCCCTGTCTATCCTTCTCTCTCCCTGCACACAAGGTTTAGCAAAGAATATGACACTGACACTGTCTCCTGCCTATCCTTCTCTCTCCCTGCACACAAGGTTTATCAAATTATATGACACTGACACTCTCGCTACACACAAGTTTGAGGTACAAATAGCACTGACACTGTCCCTGCCTATGTAACTCTTTCCCTGCACCGGAACACACTACACAAGGCCGCCGCGCTGGCGGCCTTTTATAGTGTGGGGCGTGTGCTAAACCCCCTGAGCTATAATTGGCCACAGGCAACCTGCCTGTGGCCAATTATGGCTCCCCTAGCTGCCGGCGCTGTGATTGGCCAAGCATGCGGGGTCACAGTGCATGCTTGGCCAATCACAGCGCCGGGATTGCACTGCGATGGCGCAGTGTATTGTGGGCCATTCGCGTCACTCGAATTTGGCACGAATGGCCCAAATCGTTCGATGTTCGCCGAACGGTCGAACAGCCGATGTTCGAGTCGAACAGCCGATGTTCGAGTCGAACAGCCGATGTTCGAGTCGAACAGCCGATGTTCGAGTCGAACTTATGTTCGACTCGAACACCGAGCTCACCCCTAGTCAAGATGACAAACATAAACTATTTTGTGTTCCACACGTAAAATCAAAATCTGTAGACATTAGTCTTGCCTAAATTGGGTGCTAAATAGTCAATCTGATGTAGTTGTAAATGTTTGGAAACTTATTCTTGATTTACATTCAAATTGCTACAATCTGGATCTGAAAGTTGTATGAAAATAATAAACCAAAATATTAAACTATGTCCCTTTTTCATACACAGGATGAAATCAGCCAGGAGGAGGGTCAGGAAACTGTCAGGCAGGAGGAGGCAGGGCCCAGTGGCAGCCAGGAGGTGGCAGGGCCCAGTGGCAGCCAGGAGGTGGCAGGGCCCAGTGGCAGACAGGAGGTGGCCGGCTCGAGGAGAACCACAAGATCACAGGTGCCTCCCATCCGACTTCCCAAAAGAAGCAGGAGGGACAGGACCACGAGTGAGGCAGCAATGGCCCTTATTCGAGAGGCCCATGCCACCCTCCAGGAGCCCACATCCCCTGAAGAGGCCATTGCCGGCCTAGTGGAGGCCAAGTTCAAGGTGATGAGCATGGAGCAACGCCTCCTATGCGAGCCCCTGCTCATCACCTTGCTGAACAAGGGGGTGATGGAGAAAATTACCCCCAATATGGCCATATGTGAGGTGGCACAACTATCCCAACCTCAACCTCCTCCTCCACCTCCACCTTCTTCTTCTGCCCCACCCCCTTCTCCTCCACCTCCACCTTCTTCTTCAGCCCCACCCCCTTCTCCTCCACCTCCTCCTCCACCTCCACCTTCTTCTTCTGCCCCACCCCCTTCTCCTCCACCTCCACCTTCTTCTTCTGCCCCACCCCCTTCTCCTCCACCTCCTCCTCCACCTCCACCTTCTTCTGCGCCACCCCCTTCTCCTCCACCTCCTCCTCCTCCTGACAGGAGTACCCCTCCAGTGGCCCAGCCTCCAGCCACACGAAGAAGGAAGGCTGCAGGAAAGGCTGCAGGGAAGGCTGCCAAGAAGACGAGGAAGTGATGGCCTTGCTTCATTGTGGTCGGACAGAAGGCAGCCTGTTGTAGTACCACACACTTGGGACATATATATCACCTGCTGCTGTTCCTGACCTCTGGGAGGCCAGGATCAGATTGTGCTCAGAACTGTTGGCCTTCTCAAGCTCCCAATTTTAGTGTCCACACAGGGTTGATGTGTGCTCTGGGGTCCCTGGGATGCACAAATGGCAGCAGGTTCTCCAGCGCTGCCTTCTCTTTTTTTTTTAAAACATGAATAAATGTTATTTTTGTTTAAGTTCATACTTGACTATGTTTATTTTTACAATTTTTTAATTTAGCTTTGGAGTAAGCAGATACATTTGACAGCCAAAAAAAGGGACAGATAACAACCCCCCAAAAAACAATAAAATAATAATGTAAAAAATATAGGGTGTAAAATTTACAATTAAAAAAAAAAACAAATATACAATGGGAGATCACTAGCAAAACATTGCCAAATAAAATTAACATCTGTTACAAAAATCTAAAAACAGTAAAATATTCAGAAGATCTTGCACAATATAATACATCTAAATCTTCTTAAGAGCAGCATGAAAAAGGTTAAAAAAACATAGTCATAACTCTGTGTGAATATCAGCAGCAAAAGAAGTTCATTCGTTTTGATTAATGTAACATTCTAAAGAAGATTTCAATGCACAACATTTAAACGATGCAATAATTTAGAGCGTGACGAATGTGCTATCTCCATTACGAAGGCTTGATTTAGCTGAAGATGCGCTCCCGTCTCATACTTAATTCTGAGCATGCGCGCTTTTGGAAGAGTCGTAAACGCATACACACGAACCATTTTCTCGTCACAAAACAGGCCGACGAGAAACACGACGAGGAAATCTTGAATCCTGACGAGAAAATAGAAAGCAGGTTCTCTATTTTCTCGTTGAGATTCACTGCAGTTTTCTCGCCGTAAAACCATACACACGAACGTTTTTCTCGAGAAAAAAGCTCTCGCGGCACTTTTCTTGCCGGTTTTGGACGAGAAACTCGGTCGTGTGTACGAGGCTTTCGATGGTAGCATTGCTTTCATCATCTCCATTTAATGCTGATAAACATATTGGACAAGATTAAATATAGATAATATAAAATATGAATAATGCAACAGGTTTAACAGATCTGCATATATGCATGCCCTATTATTAACTATGACTAATGCCCATACGGGGCTGAAACATATAAGCAATGAAGAACACTTTTTTTTTTTTTTTTTTATACTGTGCTAAATAAAGGAATATTGTAATTCCACCAACGTGTGACGGTCTACAACTTTAGATGACTATTTTTGATTGACATTTTCAGAGTGCATAAAAAAAAAACTTAGAGTATCTCACAAAAGTGAGTACACCCCTCACATTTTTGTAAATATTTTATTATACTTTTTCATGTGACAACGCTGAAGAAATGACACTTTGCTACAATGTAAAGTAGTGAGTGTACAGCTTATATAACAGTGTAAATTTGCTGTCCTCTCAATATAACTCAACACACAGCACAGCCATTAGTCTCTAAACCGCTGGCAACAAAAGTTAGTACACCCCTAGGAGAAAATGTCCAAATTGGGCCCAATTAGCCATTTTCCCTTCCCGTGTCATGTGACTCGTTAGTGTTACAAGGTCTCAGGTGTGAATGAGGAGCAGGTGTGTTAAATTTGGTGTTAGCGCTCTCACTCTCTCATACTGGTCACTGGAAGTTCAACATGGCACCTCATGGCAAAGAACTCTCTAAAGGATCTGAAAAAAAAAAAAATAGTTGCTCTACATAAAGATGATAAAAAAAGAAAAAAAATGGCGCAGAATGAGTTCTAGGCAGAGTATATGATCAAAGGAGTCAATGAATATTAATGTTGCAAGCACCAGCGGCAGCTACCATGAGCAGAAGCAGGCTCTGTAAAATATGATGAAGAAAGGAAGGTGCGCCAAACTAAGTGCAGTAAAACAGGCTTTAATGGCAAAATTATATAAAAACCAGCCAAGTGGCTACTCACAGGATGCAGGACAAATTAAGGCATGTAAGAGGTTAATTGTGGTCCGGAGTCATCTAAGGCGGTCCTCAGGGGAGATGTAAGTTCCAGATGAGAGAAGTTGATAAAGATGGCTGAAGGCAGGAAGGCTGGAAGCAGGTTGTGGTGTCAGCAGGGGAAGTCAAGGCATCCGAGCTGTGGGTGGTGTGAAGAGCCCTGTATCGCTGGGATGAACAGGAGACAACCAGGAAGCTGCAGTTCAGCGTGTGCTTCAGCGTGCGCTTTAGCATGGAGTGCAGCGTGCTGTCGGACCGAAAGTGACGTGGAGATAAAACGGACCAATGGGATAACGCGTTTCACAGCATCCGCTGTTTCATCAGATCTGATGAATGCTGGGCCGCAAAAGCACCATGGGATTTCCCTGTCGTTCCTGCAAACATCCTGCGTTTTTAAATGCGTGGGCATGACATTAAAAATGAATAACATCCCTGTGTGGTTTTAATGAGCAGCACGTTTGAAATGCTGCAAAAAGTTTGTTGGATGTGTAATGCCGCGTACACACGATCGGAATTTCCGTCAGAAAAACATTGGATGGTTTTTCTGACGGAATTGCGCTCAGACTTGGCTTGCATACACACGGTCACACAAAAGTTCTCTGAACTTTCGACTCTCAAGAACACGGTGACGTACAACACTACGACAAGCCGAGAAAATGAAGTTCAATGCTTCCGAGCATGCGTCGAAATGTTTCCGAGCATGCGTTGGAATTTTGCGAGTCGGAATTGCTACAGACGATCGGAAAAATAGAGAACCTGCTCTCAATCTTTTGTTGGCGGAAATTCTGACAGCAAAAGTCCGATGGAGCATTCACACGGTCGGAATTTCCGACCAAAAGCTCACATCGGACTTTTCTTGTCGGAATTTCCGATCGTGTGTACGGGGCATTGGAGGGGGGGGGGTATTTTCTTAAAAATGTGTGTCAATGGAGGGTATCCTCATTCAATTTAGATAAATACTGTAGCAATATAGTGTATAATAGGACTTTAAATTCCCCTCCAGTGAACACAATAAATGCATAAATGTTATACTTACCCACTGCCAGTATCGCTTTTCCATTTCTATCAATTTTGTATATCGTATGAATCGATGAATCCGATTAAATACTATCATGAGTTACTACCATTTTTTATTAAATTCTAACTTTTGAGCACCCAGTCACACCCAGTCACTTAAAAGAGACAGATACTCGCCTATATAGTGGAAATGATTTACTACAAGGAAAGCACAGTGGAATATGACACGACAAAGGAGGAGGGAACAGGAAGTAGAAATGGAGAAAGCACTGAAAACCAGTGAAGAGTCCTATATAGAAGGCCCAGACAAAAAAACAACCCACGAAAACTCAGAAAGAGCAGAAAAAAGGGCCCAAAGGAAATTTAGTTAATCAGGGAATAGACTCTGTTAACCGCTTAATGACCGTCGCATGATCATTTACGTCGACAGAATGGCACGGACAGGCAAATGGGCGTACAGGTACGCCCCCTTTAATTTGCCGCCGTGTGGTAGCGCACACACCGCCGGCGTCGCGCTCGCGACCCTTCCACGAGCTCCGTGACTGTGCCCGCGGGACCCGCGGACTCGATGTCCCGCGATCGTGTCACGGAGCTGAAGAACGGGGAGATGTCAGTGTAAACACAACATCTCCCCGTTATTCCTAGTGACATGTCACTAATCGAATGCTCCCTCTCATTGGGAGCAACGATCAGTGATGTGTCACTCATAGCCACGCCCCCTAACAGTTAGAATATTTCCCTAGGACACACTTAACCCTTTCAGCGCCCCCTACAGGTTAACCCCTTCAGTGCCAGTGTAATTTTTACAGTAATCAGTGCATTTTTATAGCACTGATCGCTGTAAAAATGACAATGGTCCCAAAACAGTGTCAAAAGTGTCCGATGTGTCTGCCATAATGTTGCAGTCATGATAAAAATCGCTGATCGCCGCCATTACTAGTAAAAAAATAATAATAATAAAAATGCCATAAAACTATCCCCTATTTTATAGACGCTATAACTTTTGTGCAAACCAATCAATAAACGCTTATTGCGGGGTTTTTTTACCAAAAATATGTAGAAGAATACGTATCGGCCTAAACTGAGGAAAAAAAAATGTTTTTTTATATATTTTTGGGGATATTTATTATAGCAAAAAGTTAAAAATATTGCATTTTTTTCAAAATTGTCGCACTATTTATGTTTATAGCGCAAAAAAATAAAAACCGCAGAGGTGATCAAATACCACCAAAAGAAATCTCTATTTGTGGGAAAAAAAGGATGTCAATTTTGTTTGGGAGCCACGTCGCACGACCGCGCAATTGTCAGTTAAAGCGATGCAGTGTCGAATTGCAAAACGTGGCCTGGTCTTTGGCCAGCCAAATGGTCCGGGGCTTAAGTGGTTAACTAAGAAAAACTCATTGGGAAGGAAAGTAGAGATATACAGGCTAATCTGGACACTCTGAAAGATTCTCAGATGGAGCCCGAAACAGCACAGATATCACGTATTCCACAAGTATCATGGGGGTTGGAGGGAAGATCGTGGCAAATACGTCTTTGGTACCAGTACCAGATCCCAGTGGGGATATGGAGACATCAGATTATGAGATGGACAGAAAAGAAATAGATGAAACACAAATAAGTAAAGATGTAAATACTAGACTTGTGCACAACGGAAAAATTCGTTCCGTTTCGGTTCGTTTCTTTCCGGTCCTGTTGATTCGTAATCATTCGTAATTTTGCTAGACGGGATTTTTCGTGTTCGGACTCATTCGTATTTTTGCAAGCGACATTTTTCGTTGAATTTTTTGTTGCTTTATAATTCGTACTTTCGGTAGAGTACGTTGTTTTTCGTTGATTCTGGACACAACTCCTACTTTCGTAACTTTTTTTGGGTTCGTACTTTCGGTAGAGTACGTTGTTTTTCGTTGATTCTGGACACAACTCCTACTTTCGTAACTTTTTTTGGGTTCGTTGATTCGTAATTTTCCGTGTCTCTCTCACAACGACGCTGCCTATTATGCCTAATGTGCTTCGAATGGATTTGTACTTTTCTAAATACATTGCGGTTATTTGTAACGATTCGAAATCTCGTATTTTACTTTCGTTTTTAACATGCGGCTATAGGCTCCGCCCCTGTACACCATTTTGAGAGGGTTCAGCACGGTGAGGGAGAAGCAGAGAGCAGAGCAGAGTGAGTGTTATTGTGCTTCGAATGGATTCGAAATCTCGTATTTTACTTTCGTTTTTTACATGCGGCTATAACCTCCGCCCCTGTACACCATTTTGAGAGGGAGTTCAGCACGGTGTGGGAGAAGCAGAGAGCAGAGCAGAGTGAGTGTTATTGTGCTTCGTATGGATTCGTACATTCGTAACTTTTTCATAACGAATTATGCCGAAGACATTCGGGCATTCGCTATTTGCGGTATAATTTATTTCGGATTCGGTCTTATTCGTAATTGCTTTGTTCGGAAATTCGAATGCTTCCGAATGTCCGAAAGTTGCTAAATTCGGACGAATTTCAATTCGTTACGAAACAAATTGCACAAGCCTAGTAAATACACAGCGTATTACCTCCACCCCCTCTCTGATAGCGGAACCTACTTTGAGGGACGTTCTTATGGCAGTACAGGCCTGTAAAGATTCGCTGATATCATTAACAAATCGGATGACAGAACTGAAAGGAGATATCGCAATTATGAGACATGAGAATCAGAAAGAACGCAAAAGAACCACTGCGGTGGAAACGAGAGTAGGAGATCTGGAGGATTCAATACAGTTGATAAAAAAAGGATCTACATCTGACAAAAATGCAGATAAAGGATCAAACTCAAAGAATGGAAGGAATGGAGAATAGACAAAGACATAATAATGTCCGTATACTAGGTCTACCGGAACAAGAAAAAGGCCAATCACCTGTTACTTTCTTTGAGAAATTGTTAACGGACATTTTTTGGGGGGGATGGCTTTTCTAAATCTTTTGCAATAGAACAAGCACATCGTATAACAAGTCATTCTCCTTCACTTGGGGGTAGACCCAGGCCAATTATTATTAGTTTGCTAAACTGCCAAGATAGAGTTGAAGAGGAAGTAAGCCCGAAAAAAATAAAAAATACAACCTGAAAGACAAAGGCATAATGAGCTAGTGTCATGGATATGCAGTAGTGTTTGTCTGTCAGCTTACCTTCCTTCCCATGTGTTCATCTTAGAGGCCAGAACCCTTTCACCTGGCTTCCTTTATAATCTCCTCCCAGCCAGACTCCACCCCAGGCCCTGTCACAGAACACTATATTAACTTGTGCACTGCAAGCCTGCTTTGCTGATCAACGTGTTTGTTAGGCATTGTGTGTTTGGGTTCCTGCCTGCCGTGTGCTACTTCTGTCTCTCTGTTACGTTTGGCTTGTCCCCGACTATCCCTGTCTGCTCGTGACCCTTGACCTTCGGCTTGTCTTTCGTTATCCTTGTCTGCTTGTGGCCCTTGACTTTCAGCTTGTTATTCGTTACTCTTATATCTCGTGCTGCTGCTTCCCCTCTTGTCCCCTTATCCTACGGGGCGTGAGCTAGGAGACTCTAGGGGCCGCGACCTGGACCCAGCCTGCAGCATAACATCCTCACCACTAGAGGCTCTGGAGAAGACCTGCTGGGTCTTAGACTCCGCGCCCTGGGGAATCTTGGCTCTAGCTTCCTATAGGATCCCGGTTGTGCTCCTCTGGTCCCGCTTTCCACAACCACCCAGTTTCCTATCCGCAGCAGTCAGCCATAGGGTTCACTACCTTGCGGTGCACTCCTGTCCCCCTACGGTGTGCATCTGTCACCTGGCCACAGGTGACCTGACAGTTTGATCAGCCATGAACCCGGCTGACATGCCGCTCCCCGCGGATGATCCTTTGCAGGGCATAGTCCGCAGACTTGAGACCCAGGAATCTAATCAGACCCAGGTCATGCGATTCCTTCAGGATTTGGCGTCCCGTTTTGAACAGGTTCAGGCCTCATTAGGACCACTGGTTCAACAACCTCAACCGCTACCAGCGGCTGCACCTATTCCGGTCGCAGTCGCAGCCACACATTCACTACAACTGCCAGCTCCGTCCCGTTTCTCTGGGGACTCCAAGGCCTGCAGGGGGTTCCTTAGCCAATGCACGATTCATTTCGAGCTTCAGCCTCAAAACTTTCTGTCTGATAGGGCAAAGGTAGCCTATATAATTTCCCTCCTCTCCCGTGAAGCTTTAGCCTGGGCAGCCCCTCTGTGGGAACTGAATGATCCAGTGGTTTCTAGCCTGTCTGGCTTCTTGAAACTTTTTCGGAATATCTTTGAAGAACCGGCTCGTGTCTCTTCAGCGGCCAGCGCCCTTCTACGTCTCCGCCAAGAGTCTGCTTCAGTGGGACAGTATGCCCTTCATTTCCGCATACTGTCGGCTGAGTTGAGCTGGAACAATGAGGCCTTAGTCACAACCTTTTTGCATGGCCTCTCTGATAGAGTGAAGGATGAATTAGCAGGAAGAACCATCCCCACTGATCTGGGCAGAGTTATCTCCTTGTGTAACCAGATCGATATTTGCTTTCAGGAGAGGACCCTAGAAAAGCAACGCCAGCACTCCTTGGTTCTTAGTCAGCCTGAGCTCCCCTCTCTTTGACCCTTAGAGCATCTCCTACCAGCTGAGGAACCCATGCAGCTGGGTCGGACCAGGCTATCCCCCGAGGAACGTGCTAGGCACAGAACTCTTGGTCTGTGTCTTTACTGTGGGGGCAAAGGCCATTTTCGTGACACTTGCTCTCTTTGTCCAGAAAAACTTTCGGGTCCACTTCATCTGGAAAGTGGAGTATTGGACCCAGAAATATCACCTTCCCCTTCTCGTCTTCTGCTTTCTGTGTTCCTTCATGTTGGTGCTTCTTCCCATTCGGTCTCAGCATATCTGGATTCCGGAGCCGCTGGTAATTTCATGGACTGGGAAATCGCATCGTCCATGAGACTTACTCTTTTGCCCCTCACCACGCCATTGGTGGTCTTGGCGATAGACGGTACTGTTCTCCCAGGGGACCTATCCGCTTCCAGACCCTCCCTGTTAAGATGTCGGTAGGGACACTCCACCAGGAGTGGATATCCTTCCTTATCTTACCCAAGGCCTCAACGCCTATAATTTTGGGTCTCCCATGGTTACAGCTCCATTCTCCTCATGTGGACTGGACTACTGGACAGATCCTGGCTTGGGGTTCCTCCTGTTCCTCGTCCTGCCTACCCAAGGTTGCCCCCTGTGAACCTGAGCCGGTCATTCATTCCAGGTCGCATAACCATTTACATTTCTCTGTCCCTAATCACCCTTGGACGCACAGCCAGGCTAGCTTGTCTACAAGTCCTGCAGTCGCTACGTCTTGCGATGCGATTCAGGTAGTCGCTACACCTGACTCTGCTATTCACTCGGCCTCTGTACTAGTTATGCCAGTCCAGCCCATGCCCAGTGAGCCGCCTACTTTTTCTTGTTCAGGACATTCTGCTTGTCTTTCAGCTATTCAGCTTGACTCCTGTGACATGTCACCCTCTAACCAACCTGACTTCAGGGTTCCACTGACATCTGCCCAGTCTGATGGTCCTGTGCTAGATGACTAGTTCATCTTTAAGGGTCTAGGGGACCCTCCTCAGATTCCTGTTGATCCTCTCATGCCCTTGCTTATTCCTAGAGAGCCTTTGGTCCTCAATAGATCTTCTTGTCATCTCCCTACCTCGGTTCTGGTCTCTGAGGATAATCTAAAGTACGAGGTTAGACAAGTTCTGGATTCTCGGCTCTGCAGAGGTATTCTTCAGTACCTTGTGCATTGGAGAGGTTTTAGTCCTGAGGAGGCGTCTTGGATCGCTGCATCTGATGTTGTTGCACCTCATCTGTTGAAGAGGTTTCATCTGAGATTTCCCTTTAAGCCTGGGCCCAGGCGGGGGAGGGCCCATAAGAGGGAGGGTACTGTCATGGATATGCAGTAGTGTTTGTCTGTCAGCTTACCTTCCTTCCCATGTGTTCATCTTAGAGGCCAGAACCCTTTCACCTGGCTTCCTTTATAATCTCCTCCCAGCCTGACTCCACCCCAGGCCCTATCACAGAACACTATATTAACCTGTGCACTGCAAGCCTGCTTTGCTGATCAACGTGTTTGTTAGGCATTGTGTGTTTGGGTTCCTGCCTGCTGTGTGCTACTTCTGTCTCTCTGTTACGTTATTGGCTTGTCCCCGACTATCCCTGTCTGCTCGTGACCCTTGACCTTCGGCTTGTCTTTCGTTATCCTTGTCTGCTTGTGGCCCTTGACTTTCAGCTTGTTATTCGTTACTCTTATATCTCGTGCTGCTGCTTCCCCTCTTGTCCCCTTATCCTACGGGGCGTGAGCTAGGAGACTCTAGGGGCCGCGACCTGGACCCAGCCTGCAGCATAACATCCTCACCACTAGAGGCTCTGGAGAAGACCTGCTGGGTCTTAGACTTCGCGCCCTGGGGAATCTTGGCTCTAGCTTCCTATAGGATCCCGGTTGTGCTCCTCTGGTCCCGCTTTCCACAACCACCCAGTTTCCTATCCGCAGCAGTCAGCCATAGGGTTCACTACCTTGCGGTGCACTCCTGTCCCCCTACGGTGTGCATCTGTCACCTGGCCGTAGGTGACCTGACAGCTAGTTTGCATAGCATACTAGCTCATTATGAATTACTTACCTGAGATCGAAGCCCCGCAGTGGCTGTCGTTCCTCTCCTCCACCGCCGCCATCTCACTTCCTTGGATCGCGGCTCCGGCGGTGTGACTGGCCGCAGCCGCGATGACGTCACTCCCGCGCATGCGTGCGGGAGACACCACTTACGAAATGATCGCCGTTAGTAGCAACACGCTCAGTGCGCCTGCGCACCGTTGTCTACGGCGAATGCGTTGTAGACAATGGTGAGTGTCTATTGCAAATATCTCCCAAACCTATACGGTTAAGGAAATATTTCTTGTACCTACATGTAAGCCTTAATCTAGGCTCATGCCGCGTACACACAATCGTTTTTAGTGTCATTTTCAAAAACGACGTTTTCTCGACGTGATTTTTCTTTTTTCCTCTCAAGCCTGTCTTGCATACACACGTTCATTAAAAAAAAACGCTCGAGCAAAGCGCAGTGACGTACAACACGTACGACGGCACTATAAAGGGGAACTTCCATTCGAATGGCGCCACTCTTCATGTTAGTAAAGTTTGTTGAGCGACGATTTGCGCTTTTCAGCCTCGTGCTTTTCAGTCCGTTACAGCGTGAGGAATGTGCTATTTCCATTACGAACGCTAGTTTTACCAGAACGAGCGCTCCCATCTCATACTTGATTCTAAACATGCGCGTTTTTCTTCCCCTCGTAAAAGCATACACACTACCGTTTTTCACGTCGTTAAAAAAAACGACGTGAAAAACTACGTGAAAAAATAGAGCAGGTTCTCATTTTTTTTAGGCCATTTTTCACGTTGTCAAAAATGCTCTGGAGCCTACACACGATCGTTTTTAATGCCCAATTTAAAAAATTGCATTTTTAACGTCGTGAAAAACGGTCGTGTGTATGCGGCATTACCTGTAGGTAAAAGTGGTCTGTAAGGGTTTACAACCACTTTAATTTACTGTCTAAAGCAAGACAAAAGGGGGGGCGGAGCCAGCATGAGACCGTGATGGACGCTCACTAGCTGAGCTCCGGATCCAGGGGTGGCACAGCAGCACAAAACAGACCTCCTAGAAGGCTAAATCTTACCCTACCACAGCGATCCAGTCTCACATCACCCGGGGAACTTTTGACCGCGATGACGAGGCGCAGGAACAACGGCAATCGGCCTACCAAGCTGACAGAGTTTTTTCTCCTGGGGCCTAGGCAAGATGGCGCCGGCTCTTCATCCACTCCGCTTCCCGGACCACAGAAGCGCCTTGAAAAAATGGGGAAATCTCAAAAAAGGAGCAGTCCTCCTAAGAGTGCATGATCTCCACCAGCCACACCGTCCTCTGGAAGCCCTGAAAAGGCAAGATTCCGGCTGGATGCCACGGATGCTGCACATGAGGTGAGCTCTCTCCTAGACTCAGGGGATGACACTAGGGAGCTGCCGGACTCCATAGACACATTCCCCACTAACAATCAACCGGTGATGGACACAGTAATAAAGGAGATGTTAGTTTCCCTAAGAAGTTCCCTGCAATGTGTACATCAGTTCAGCACTGATCTCAGAGCGGTATCAGACAGAGTCTCCCACATAGAAAATAAGATGGGGAAATTTGCATCCACAATAAATGACCTTGTCGATGCCAATGACAGTAGGGAGGATGACATAGAGGACATTAAAGCAAAGATGGACAACATGGAAGACAGGTCCAGGAGAAATAATGTTAAAATTAGAGGAGTCCCAGAATCTGTCAAGCCACGGGACCTACGCAAATATGCATTTCAGCTGTTCTCCACCATTTTGCCTGACATGACCGAGCTTGATTACACTGTAGATAGAATCCATCGTCTTCCTAAACCTTCCTATCTGGCTGACAGCGTTCCAAGGGATGTCATCCTGAGACTGCATTTCTACCATACAAAGGAAAAGCTGATGGCAGTATCCAGGCAGAGAGACCAAATACCACCAACGTATGCTAACCTTCAGTTTTATGCAGATTTATCCCAATACACTCTACAAAAGCGCAGGAACATCACTACAATTACAAAAGCCCTAAGAAACCACAAATTAACCTACAAGTGGGGTTTCCCAACAAAGTTGATTGTTACTAAGGATGATAAGGACTAGGGATGAGCTTTGTGTTAGAGTCTAACCCATGTTCGACTCGAACATCGGCTGTTCGATCGTTCGACGAAGATCGAACATTACGGGCTGTTCGCGCCAAATTCTAGTGGCGCGTCACGGCCCATAATTCACTGCGGCATCGCAGTGCATTGCTGGCTGATGATTGGCCAAGCATGCACTATGACCTGCATGCTTGGCCAATCACAGCGCAGAAAAAACAGGATGGCTTTGGCCAATTATGGCTCAGAGGGTTTAGTAAACGCCCCACACTATATAAGGCCAGCCGGCTCGGCGGCCTTCTGTAGTGTGTTGGAGTTGTGAAATGAGAGTTTACAGAGACAGACAGTGTCATTTATATTGAGTTAGATAGAGCAGGCAGGCGAGTCAGTTAGCTGTAGTTAAAGTGTGTAGAGGCTATATATGCATCCTAGGTGTTGTATATATATTTATACACTGTATTGAGTTTAGCTAGATCCGTTCCTGTTAGTCTCTATACTGTGACAGGCAGGCAGGTGATTGTGCTAGCTGCAGACAGTTAGTGTTTCACTTAGTGTACTGTGTACTTTGCATAGCATTCACCTAAAGCGTAACCTAAATACAGTTAGTCTCTATACTGTGACAGGCAGGCCGGTGATTGTGCTAGCTGCAGACAGTCAGTGTTTTACTTAAGTGTACTACTGTGTGCTTTGCATAGCATTCACCTAAAGCTCACCTGAATACAGTTAGTTACTATTATAGTGGTGTTCTCATAATAAAACCATAAGCAGAGAGTTGCAAGTATTTTCAGTGTACTGTGTCCTCCAGGAGGATGCCCAGCTTTTTGAAGGCTCCGATGATGGAACCCAGCTGGAGGAAGGCAGTAACGTGAGCTCAGAGAGAGGGAGTAGTAACGTGAGCCCAGAGAGAGGGGGTACCCAACAAGGTCAGCTATCTGGCAGTCATGTTCCCCCAGATGCAGCATACTGCCAGATTGGCTCCATTGATGAGGAGGGAGGGGATGATGAGGTCACTGACTCCACGTGGGTGCCTGATAGGAGAGAGGTGGCACATCTCTAACGAGGCAGGATGCCCTCCACGGGCCAGCTTAAGGGCAGCACACCGACTGCATCACACCGCAGAGCTCCGCATGTGCAGGGCGCTGCTGTCTCTGTGCGTAATTCCAAAAGTTCTTTGGTGTGGGCATTTTTTCAGACGTGTGCAGCAGATCGCACTGTTGCCATTTGTAACATGTCTAAAGCGTATCTCGTGTGGCCAAAACATCTGCCGCTTGAGCACCACGTGCTTGACCAGACATATGTCGACCTGCCATGCAGTCCATTGGCAAGCACACCTAAAAGACCCACACCAAAGAACAAGGCGGACCTCTCCTTGCTCCTCATCAGCTGGGATCTCCAACCCCCACTATACCTTCAGTCCTCTCTGAAACCTGCACTGAGAGGAATGAAGGTGTAGAATTAGGTGTGTCACAGCCAGGTACTTGCGGGCAATCTGCTATTGGTACACCGACGTCAGCTTGTACCAGGCAAATTTCCCTGCCCCAGCTGCTGCAACACCAAAATAAGTTCACTCCCAACCATCCACATGCCCAGCGGTTGAATGCTAGCTTGGCTAAATTGCTATCACTTCAACTGCTGCCTTTTCAGTTGGTAGACTCTGCCCCCTTCCGTGAGTTTGTGGAATGTGCGGTTCCTCAGTGGCAGGTTCCCAAACGCCAATTTTTCTCATGGAAGGCAAGTCCGGCTCTCTACCGGCATGTGGAAGGCAATGTCTTGGCCTCGCTGGACAGAGCGGTAAGCGGTTAGGTGCATATTACCGCTGACTCATGGTCCAGCAGGCATGGACAGGGACATTACCTATCTTTCACGGCGCATTGGGTGACTCTGCGGGCAGCTGGGAAGGATGCAGGACAAGGTGCAGTAGTGTTGGAGGTTGTTCCGCCACCACGCCTCCAAAATGTTACTACTGGTGATTCTGACACACCTCTCTCCTCTACCCCCTCTTCTTCTTCCTCCATGGCCTCTTCCTGTGCTGATTTGTCCTTGGAACCAGCGGTGCTCCGTAGGCGTTCAAGGGGCTACGCCAGTACGCAGGCAAAAAGATGCCATGCGGTGCTTGAGCTGGTGTGCTTGGGGGACAGGAGCCACACTGGGAGAGAGATTCTGTCAGCTCTGCAGGGGCAGGCTCAGAGGTGGTTGACGCCACGCCAGCTTAAGCCAGGAAAGGGGGTTTCCAATAATGGCACCAACCTCCTCTCCACCCTCTGACCGGGACAACTGACCCATGTGCCCTGTTTGGCTCATATCCTTAACTTGGTGGTGCAGCGGTTCTTGGGCAGGTACCCGGGCTTACAGGAGGTCCTGAAGCAGGCCAGGAAACTCTGTGGGCATTTCCGCCGGTCATATAATGCCAGTGCTCAACTGGTTGAGCTGCAAAAGGATTACAATCTGCCCAAGAACCGCCTAATCTGTGACATGCCCACCAGGTGGAACTCTACGTTGTCCATGCTGCAGTGGCTGCACATGCAGAATAGGGCCATCAATGAGTATCTGTTGCAATATGGCACCAGGACAGGGTCAGGGGAGCTTGGATTTTTTTCCACATGCCAGTAGGTCATGATCAGGGATGCATGCACTGTCCTGGCACCATTTGAGGAGGCCAGGAGGATGGTGAGCAGTGACAGTGCATGCATCAGTGACACTGTCCCTCTTGTCCACCTGTTGGAGCACACGCTGCGTGGAATAATGGGCAGGGCACTTAAGGCAGAACAGAGGCAGGAAGAGGAGGACTTCCTTACCTCTCAAGGCCCCCTTTATCCAGACAGTGTTCCTTCTGGCCCGGCTATCACACAGGAAGAGGAGGAGGAGGAGGATTGTGTCAGCATGGAGGTGGAGACTAGCACTCAGCATCAGCAGCAGACTTCAAGGGATCAATCACAGTCCCAAGACACCCATGGACTTGTACGCGTCTGGGAGGAGGTGGCTGCGGATCATGACTTCCTCAGTGACCCAGAGGACTCTGCACCGAATGCCTCAGCAAACCTCCGCTGAATGGCCTCCCTGATCCTGCCAAGCCTGCTTAAGGATCCTTGTATTCGTGCAATCAAGGAGAGGGATCATTACTGGCTGGCAACCCTCCTTGATCCACATTACAGAGGTAAAGTTGCAGACCTTATCTTGCCGTCGCAGAGGAAGCAGAGGATGAGGCATCTTCGGGAGGCCTTGCAGAAAGGTCTGTGCAACGCGTTCCCAGAGACTGGGAGGTTACAAATTCCTGGTCCTGGACAACGTGTTGCTGAGGCTTCGGTCAGTCAAAGAAGGAGAGGTGGAGAAGGTGGCCGTCTGGCCGATGCGTTCAGACAATTTTTTAGTCCGCTGCCCCAAGGTATGATTGGTTCCAGCAACCATCGCCAGCATCTGGTTTACATGGTGCATTAATACCTGGGGGCAAGATCAGACTTGGACACCTTTCCTACCAAAATCCTCTGGGTTACTGGGTCTTGAGGATGGATCACTGGCCAGAGCTTGCACAGTATGCAATTGAGATACTGGCCTGTCCTGCATCCAGCGTTCTTTCGGAACGCACATTCAGTGCTGCTGGAGGCTTTGTCACGGATCACAGGGTGCGCCTGTCCACCGACTCGGTTGATCGACTGACCTTCATAAAAATTAATCAGTCTTGGATCACCACCAGCTACCAAGCACCTGATGCTGATGTAACAGAATAATTTTCTTTGAAATGTCAGATCCCTTCAAGACTGCCTATGCTGATGCAGAGTGATTATCCTGTTATGCTGAATGACTATCCTCTTCTCCTCAATCATGCTGATAGCTTGAAAGAACATTTTTGGTTCTGGGCACCGCCACCAGTGGCTAAGGCCCAATTTTTCAGCCCCTGTTTAACAGGGACGTGTATTTACAATTTTTTTATGCAATGCTTTGCAGCAGGGCTCATTGCTGCGCTCCAAGTACAGTATTTGTGAGGGGTTGCAGTGTTGTGGCACCAGTGCCTAAGGCCCAATTTTTCTGCCCCTGTTTAACACGGGTATGTAATTACAATTCTTGATCTAATACTTTGCAACAGGGCTCATTGCTGCACTCTAAGTACAGTATCTGTGAGGGGTTGCAGTGTTGTGGCACCAGCACCAGTGCCGAAGGCCCCATTTTTCTTCCCATGTTCAACAGGGGCATGTAATTACAATTCTTGAACTAATATTTCACAGCTGGGCCCATTCCTGCGCCCACCAAGAATAACTGTGAGGACTTACAGTGTTGTGGCACCAGCACCACCGCCACCACCAAAGGCCCAATTTTTCTGCCCCTGTTCAACAGGGGCATGTAATTACAATTCTTGTTCTAATATTTCACAGCTGGGCCGGCGTGCCAGGGAGTCGGGACGCAGGGCTGCAGGGCTGGGCGCTGGCTGCAACTTTACCCCAGGATCAGGAGCGTTACTCCCCCAGGAGACCGTGGCATGCAAGGACCTGCTGAGCTGAGATCGCTGAGGTGAGAGACCCTGACACCCCTAGCTGACCCCCCATCTCCCCACCATACACCCCTTGTAACCTGCTCCAGTGATCAGGCTGCATTGATGGGCACTGGAGTTGGCTGCACTGATGGGCACTGGTGAGGCTGCATTGAAAAACCAGGTGGGCCATGGATGGTGAGCTGATTCGGCGGTTCAATGGGCTACTTGACTGGACTTGCCCCCCAGGCCTAAGGCCGCCAGCCCTCCCCTGCACTCACTCACTAACCAAGAGTAACTGTGAGGGCTTACAGTGTTGTGGCAACACCACCACCACCAAAGGCCCAATTTTTGAACTAATATTTCACAGCTGGGCCCATTCCTGTGCCCACCAAGAGTAACTGTGAGGACTTACAGTCTTGTGGCACCAGCACCACCGCCACCACCAAAGGCCCAATTTTTCTGCCCCTGTTCAACAGGGTCATGTAATAACAATTCTTGATCTAATATTTCACAGCTGGGCCCATTCCTGTGCCCACCAAGAGTAACTGTGAGGACTTACAGACTTGTGGCACCAGCACCACCGCCACCACCAAAGGCCCAATTTTTCCTACCACTGTTCAACAATGACATGTAATTACAATTCTTGATATAATAGTTCACAGCAAGGCATTCCAGCGCCCACTAAGAGTAACTGTGAGGGCTTACAGTGTTGTGGCACCAGCACCACCACCACCACCAAAGGCCCAATTTTTCCTACCACTGTTCAACAATGACATGTAATTCAATTCCTGATATAATAGTTCACAGCAGGGCGTTCCAGCACCCACCAAGAGTAACTGTGAGGGCTTACAGTGTTGTGTCAACACAAACACCTAAGGGCCAAATTTCTGCAGAGTATATACGGCAGGCCCCTACGTTCAAACATCCAACTTACAAACGACTCCTACTTGCAAACGGAAGGAGACAACAGGAAGTGAGAGGAAATCTACCCCTAGGAAGGGAAATTCTCTCCTGTAAGAGTTAATATGGGAAAAAAGGTGTCTCCTCTCCACTGATGATTTATCACCAATCCTTGTTTCAATAAAAAAAAAAATAATTTAAAAAACATTTGTCATTGGGACGGAAAGTGAGGTGAAATGTTCTGAACAGGGGCACAGACAGCAAAACAAATGTTACAGGGGTGATAACCCTTCCCTATGTTTTCCAAAAAGCTTAAACATAGATTTTTTTGGCTGGAGCTATACTTAAAAAATGTACCTGTTCCAAATTATAAACAGATTCTACTTAAGAACAAACCTACAGTCCCTGTCTTGTTTGCACCGCCTGTATACTGCTGTTCAGAGTATATAGGCCTTTTTTAAATTTGGGTGCAGGGTTCCCCTTAATATCCGTACAAGATCCAAAGGGGCTGTTAGTGGGCTGGGGGTGGGGGGGTACCCATGCCATTTTTTTCAATTATTTTCATCCATATTGCCGAGACCAGACATTACATTAAAGCCGCAAGCAGTTTTAAATGACTTTTTTTCCTTTAGAGATGTCATTTTGTGCAGTTCTAAACACGGGAAACACGTGCCACTTCACAGGCATACTTTAGACACCCCTCCAGGTACGATATTTAAAGGAATATTTCACTTTTTTTTCACTTTATGCATCATTAAACACTTCAATACAGGGCTTTTTATACCACTTCCATACCGGGCCTATTCTGGCACTTCTCTCCTACATGTACAAATCATCATTCTTTTGCTAGAAAATTACTCAGAACCCCCAAACATTATATATGTTTTTTTAGCAGACACCCTAGGGAATAAAATGACGGCCATTGCAACTTTTTTCTTGCACGGTATTTGCGCAATAATTTTTCAAACGCCTTTTTTTTGGAAAAAAAAAATGGTTTCATGAATTCAAAATAACAAAACAGTAAAGTTAGCCCAATTTTTTGGGAAAAAATAAAAGATGATGTTATGCAGAGTAAGTAGATACCTAACATGTCACGCTTTAAAATTGCGCACACTCATGGAATGGCGCCAAACTTCGGTACTTAAAAATCTCCATAGGCAACGCTTTAATTTTTTTTTACATGTTACCAGGTTAGAGTTACAGAGGAGGTCTAGTGCTAGAATTGTTGCATGCGCTCTAACGCACGTGGCGATACCTCACATATGTGGTTTGAACGGCGTTTACATATGTGGGCGGGACTTACGTCTGCATTTGCTTCTGATCGCGAGCTACCGGGGACAGGGGCGTTTTAATTTTTTTTTTTTTATTTTACTTATTTTTATTTTTTTTTACACTTATTTTACTTTTTTTTATCACTTTTATTCCTATTACAAGGAATGTAAACATCCCTTGTAATAGGAATGTGTGTGACAGGTCTTCTTTATTGAGAGATGCGGGGTCAATAAGACCCCACATCTCTCCTCCAGGCTGGAAAGCATGAGATCGTGATTTTTTTTTCACTGATCTCATGTTTACTAGCCGCAATGGCGGCTTTGTTTACATCTGAGGACCCGGGCGTGACATCATCACATCGCGCCTGGGCCTCCGACGGTCATAGAGATGACTGGTGACCATCTGGTCACCAGTTATCTCTATGCTCGTCACGTGACCCACCACCGGCGCCGGACGATTCTCTCCGGGTCCCCGATGGCACGGGAGAGCTCGGAGAAGCACTGGATGGCGGCGGGAGGGGGGATGTCCCCTCCCGCCGCCTATAAGAACGATCAAGCGGGGGAACTGCCGCTATGATCATTCTTATGGTGCACAGAATCGCCAGCACAACAAAAGGATATCAGAATGATGCTTCTAGCTGCAGGCTTCGATCAGATATCCCCCCTCAAACCCAGGACGTCATATGACGCCCACCCAGGATGGGAGATAAGTGATTTCTTGTTCTTGAGCAGCACACCTCACTACCATAACCTCCAAATATGGCGATAAACTTTTTGACCATCAACGCTAAAGGACTCAATCATCCGGCCAAAAGGCGTTCCCTTTGGAAGGAAGATTTACAACAGAACTGTGATATACTGTGTGTTCAAGAAACCCACTTTATAGTGCAGCTCCCTCAAATTGCACGCACCCCAAATTCCTGTTTACCTTTTTTGCCAATGCGGACTCAAAAACGAAGGGAGTTATGATTGCTGTGCGTGACTCAGTTGCTTTCTGTTTACACAAGTCCATCATTGACCCATTAGGACGTTTCATAATTTTAGTATGTGATATCAACTTAGTCACCTATACAGTGGTGAATGTTTACGCTCCAAATGCTAGACAAACTAGATTCCTCCACAGGACAGTTAAAAGGATCAGATCTATTCAACAAGGTCTTCTGGTGAAGGGTGGGGACTTTACCATTACTCCTGATCCGTCTATGGATTTCACTTCATCCCTGAAACGTCCCCCACCATCTCTGAAATCCTTTCTAAGAACTTATGAGCTATATGATTCATAGAGATGTGTAAATGCTAATGAGAAAGACTACACCTTTTTTTCCAATGCACATAGGTCCTATAGTAGGATAGATCTTTTTCTGGTCGATAAGAGGTTACTATTCAAATGCAAATCTGCTAAGATCAATAGCATTACCTGGTCGGACCACGCCTCAGTGAGCCATACTGTGGGGGATCCCTCATTAAACAAATCTGCTTTTTTATGGTGTTCCATCCCCCGGCTCCTCCAGACAGGCCAGATCGGGTCCTATATTGAACAGAAGCTGAAGGACTTCTTTGATAACAACAAAGGGTTGGCTGCTGACCCATTCATTGTGTGGGAAATGCCCATAAGGCATATGTGCCAGGGATCTTGATACAACAAGGAGCGAGAGCTAAGAGGGAAAGACAGCAGCAAACTGTAAAGCTAATAGCCCAAATTGATGAATTAGAACAACAAAATAAGTCTAAACAATCTTCATTGCTATCTAATCAACTATCTCATCTCCGCACGGAGCTTAGACTAATGTTCCTAGAGGATTTTGAAAAGGCATCCAGGAGACTCAAACTAACATACTACACTAGCGGTAATAGGGCAGGGAAGCTTCTCGCTAACCGGTTGAGGGGTCATAGATATAAAACTCAAATCACCTATGTGAAACACCCAGTAACACAGACAAAACATTTTCATCCCCAAGAAATAGCCGATGCCTTCAGCCAATATTATGGCTCGCTTTATAATCTTAAAACTGACCCTACTGTCATACAACCATCACTAGATACCATAGAGAAGAATTTCTAAATCAAATTCATCTCCCTTCACTCTCCCCTGAACAGCTCCTTAACCTAAACTCTCCAATTGGAACTTCCGGTTCCGGCGCCATATGTAGGGGATGAGGAGACCGGAGGCTTCGATCAGCCCAAACTCAAATTAGCATATAAAACCCCGGTTCTGCTTCGGAACAGCCAGCCAGTCGCCCACCCATCTCCTCCGCATCGCAGTGGATGGAGCGGTACCTCACCCAGCCGCAATCGAACCCCGGCACCAGCGCGAGTGACGCTTCTCCCTCCCATTTAGAGGACACAGGTATATCTAAGATGGCCTCCGCAGCACGAGCCTCTTCTCCCCCACATCTCATGCTGCAGCCACTCACACACGGCTGCCTCCCTGCTAATGAGCCGCCACACAAGGCCATGGACACTATTGCTACGAGACACTAGGAGCCGGACAGCTACTATGATAAAATAGCACAGGCCGTGGCTGCCCTTCTCTCTCCAACCATAACAGCTGCTGTAGAGAGGAGCGGCTGGTGGCAGAGGGCATACAACAGCTGCGGAGGGAGATAGGAGAACACGCACAGAGACTGAACACAGCTGAACAGCGCATATCCTCAGTGGAAGATGACCAATACAATATGAACACTGCACTGGAAAAATTCATACAGGATCAGCAACATATGCACAATCGACTGGAAGACATCGAGAATCGTTCCAGGAGGAACAATCTGAGGATCATTGGTCTCCCTGAATCCCACAAACAGGGTTCTTTGATGGGTCTTTGTGCCTCCACTATCCCTGAGGCCCTTGGCATCAACCACAGATGCACAGTGGAAAGGGCACACCGGATCGGAGCTCCGGCGGATGATTACAAACGCCTGAGGCCCGGAATTGCGAAATACCTAAATTGCGCTGACCGCACGGACATTTTACAGAGCTAGTGGATTTGTCTTTACTAAACCCCAAACTACCCAATGATTTGGGGTGTACACAACAAAGTGCTAGAGAACAATTTGCATAATGGGGACACTAGTTAGATTGATCTGTGTGTCCCCAAGAAAAGACATTGGTAGGGTTTTACCTTCACTTCCTGTTTAGCTGTGTAACAGGAAGTGAAGCCAATTTTACTAAAAGGGGACACAAAGCCCAACCTAAAAAAAAAAAAAAAAAAAAACAAGCAGGGGTTCTAACACTTACTTGGTTTCCCTCAAAATGCCCACAATTAGAATCGCCAAAAACAAAACAAGGAGAAGTGCCTTTAAATATGCCAAATTGCTTAAGGGCCATTTCACACCACATGCAGTCCATTGCGTTTTTTATGCATCAAAAATGCACGGAAAGTTGGTTATATGGTTCTAAATGGCAGTGTTTGTTCCAGTGCGTTCCAGTTCCACAAAAAAAGTAGAACATGCTGCATTTTACCTGCACTGGACTGTACTGGATTGCAGCAAAAAACATCATAAACGCACCGGAACACACCTAAGTGCACCAAAAACACACTGGAACACACTTGTCCTTATCTATAGTTAATAAAAAAGAGGGGTGAAAAAAAAGCACCGGACTGCATCAAAAACTTACCAAAAATGCACTGGAACGCATCAAAAACGTGCATGCAAAAAAGCACCTGGAACGCATCCGGATTGCGTTTCTATGGTGTGAACTGGCCCTAGTTCACACCATAGAAATGCAGTCTGGATGCGTTCCAGGTGCTTTTCTGCATGCACGTTTTTGACACATTCCAGTGCATTTTTGATGCGTTTTTGATGCAGTCCAGTGTTTTTCCCCCTTCTTTTCACTTAGGACAAGTGTGTTGCAGTGCGTCTTTGGTGCATTTAGGTGCGTTCCGGTGCATTCCAGTGCGTTTTTGTTACGTTCTGTAGCGTTTTTGATGTGTTTTACTGTGGTCAAGTACAGTTCTGTACATAAAAAATGCAGAATGACCATTTTTTTTTTCCTTTCTGAAACGCACTGGAACGGACTGCAGTGGTGTGAACTATGCCATTGGCATTAATGTGATCAACTTTCTTTGTGTTTTTCATGCATCAAAAAAACGCACTGCACTGCATCCGGTGTGAACTGGCCCTAAATATCATACCTGGGGGTGTCTATAGTATGCCTGTAAAGTAGCGCATGTTTTCCATGTTTATAACAGTTCGAGAGCAAAATGATATTTCTAAAGTAAAATGATAGTCATTTAAAAGTACTCGCGGCTGTAATGAATTGCTGGTTCCCGTCAATACAGATAAAAGTCATTGAAAGTCTTTGGAAAAAAAAAATGCGTGGGGGTTCCCCAAACTCCATTACCAGGTCCTTCAGGTCTGGTATGGATATTAACGGGAACTCCGCGCCAAATTTAAAAAAAATGGCGTGGGGGTTCCCCACAAAATCCGTACCAGGCCCTTCAGGTCTGGTATGGATTTTAAGGAGACCCCGCGCCAAACTTAAAAAAAAAATAGCGTAGGGGTCCCCCTAAAAATCCACACCAGACCCTTATCCGAGCACGCAACCTGGCAGGCCGCAGGAAAAGAAGGGGGGACGAGAGAGCGCCCCCCTCCCTCCTGAACCATACCAGGCCACATGCCCTCAACATGGGGAGGATGCTTTGGGGGTCTGTGACCCCAAAGCACCATGTTCCCATGTTGATGGGGACAAGGGCCTCATCCCCACAACCCTTGCCGGTGGTAGTGGGGGTCTGTGGGTGGGGGGCTTATCGGAATCTGGAAGACCCCTTTAAAAAAGGGGACCCCCAGATTCCGGCCCCCCTGTGTGAAATGGTAATGGGGTACAAATCTACCCCTACCATTTCACAAAAAAAAGTGTCAAAAATTTTAAAAATTACAATAGCCAGTTTTTGCCAATTCCTTTATTAATGTCTTCTCCTTTCTTCCATCTTCTTCCATCTTCTTCTTCCAGCTTCTTCTTTTCTCCATTCGGGTTTCTTCCTCCATCTTGTTCTTCATCTTCCTCTTCATCTTCCTTCTTCCTTCGGTGTTCTCGTCCGCATCTTGCTCCGGCTTCTTGTTCCCCCTCTGACGCACATGAATTTCACGGGGACTTACCCCGTGGTGTCAGAGGGGGGTGGAGCCACCGGGTGGCAGCGGACCCAGAGGAGAACTGATGAACTGAAGCGTCACACAGCGGGAACCTCGAATTCAAATGGAGTGGCCGGAGAAAGAAGAAGGGGAACAAGAAGCCGGAGCAAGATGCGGACGAGAACACCGAAGGAAGAAGGAAGATGAAGATGAAGAACAAGATGGAGGAAGAAACCCGAATGAAGAAAAGAAGAAGCTGGAAGAAGAAGCTGGAAGAAGAAGATGGAAGAAGATGGAAGAAAAGAGAAGACATTAATAAAGGAATTGTCAAAAACCGGCTATTGTCATTTTTTACATTTTTGACACTTTCTTTGTGAAATGGTAGGGGTACATTTGTACCCCATTAACATTTCACACAGGGGGGGCGGGATCTGGGGGTCCCCTTTGTTTAAGGGGTCTTCCAGATTCCGATAAGCCCCCCGCCCGCAGACCCCCACAACCACCGGGCAAGGGTTGTGGGGATGAGGCCCTTGTCCCCATCAACATGGGGACATCCTCCCCATGTTGAGGGCATGTGACCTGGTACGATTCAGGAGAGGGGGGCGCTATCTGGTCCCCCCCTCTTTTCTTGCGGCCTGCCAGGTTGCGTGCTCGGATAAGGGTCTGGTGTGGATTTTTAGGGGGACCCCCACGCTATTTTTATTAAGTTTGGCGCGGGGGTTCCCCTTAAAATCCATACCAGACCTGAAGGGCCTGGTACGGATTTTGAGGGGGACCCGCACGTCATTTTTTTAAAAAGAATTGGCGTGGAGTTCCCCTTAATATCCATACTAGACCTGAAGGACCTGGTAATGGAATTTGGGGGGACCCCACGCATTTTTTTTTTTTATCAAAGACTTTCAATGACTTTTCTCTATATTGCCGGGAGCCGACGATTCATTACAGCCGTGGGTGCTTTTAAATGCCTTTTTTTTTTTCCTTTAGAAATGTCATTTTGCTGTCGCACTGTTATATAACAGCAAGTTCAGAGCTGCACCTGTTCAACCTATGCAAATTGATTTATGTGACTTGACATTTACTAAGATTTTGCCGGCGCAGTGTCCCGGCGCATTTGAATGAGTGAAATTCCCACGCTGAGCTCAAAAAAAAACCCTCGCAGTTCTAAATGTACTTGCCGGCGCAGCGGGCTTGTTCAGAAAAAATTACTTTCTCACTCTATTTTGGGCATAATTGTTACTTGGGCAGGTGTCACTACACTTCCTCACATCACCCCATGTCACCCCTATTATATTGGCACTTCCAGCTTCTTTATATTTAGGTTTTAAGATGCCGTGGGCCAGGTCCATAGTAGTGCACTGAGCGCCTCCTCCCGTCCGCCGAGAACACTATAGTAAATGGGAAATAGCGATGCGCTACCGGCGCAAATATTTTATACATACCAAAACAGCCGTTGCGCACGCAGATGCGCCGATACTCATGGCGCAAACGTTTACTAAATCAGCCCCAGGGAGTTGCCCCATAGGACTTTTTAGGCAGAAAAAATATTAGGGAGAGTAGACATATGTAAAAAAACGCACAAGGAGTGCTAGTTTTATTAACCACTTCTCTACTGTGCACGAAAACCCCCTTCCTGCCCAAGCCATTTTTCAGCTTTCAGCGCTGTCACAATTTGAATGACAATTGCGCGGTCGTGCGACGTGGCTCCCAAACAAAATTTGCGTCCTTTTTTTCCCACAAATAGAGCTTTCTTTTGGTGGTATTTGATCACCTCTGCGGTTTTTATTTTTTGCGCTATAAACAAAAGAAGAGCGTCCAGTTTGGAAAAAAAAACACTATATTTTTTACTTTTTGCTATAATAAATACCCATTTTTTTTTTCAAATAAAATTTTCCTCAGTTTAGGCCGATACGTATTCTTCTACATATTTTTGGTAAAAAAAAAAAAAAACGCAATAAGCGCGTATTGATTGGTTTGCGCAAAAGTTATAGCGTCTACAAAATAGGGAATAGATTTATAGCATTTTTTTTATTAGTAATGGCTGCGATCTGCGATTTTTATTGTGACTGCGATATTGCGGCGGACACATCGGACACTTTTGACACATTTTTGGGACCATGCACATTAATACAGCGATCCGTGCTATAAAAATGCATTGATTACTGTATAAATGTGATTGGCAGGGAAGGGGTTAACCACTAGGGGGCGGGAAGGGGTTAAATATGTTCCCTCAATGTGTTCTAACTGTGGGGGGAGGGGACTGACTGGGGGAGGTGACCGATGGTTGTCCCTATGTACAAGGGACACACCATCGGTCCCCTCTCCCTGACAGGACGTGGATCTCTGTGTTTACACACAGAGATCCACTTTCCTGCTTGTTTCCCAGGCAATTGCGGGTGCCCGGCGGCAATCGCGTCCGCCGGGCACGCGCATCGGGGCCTTGGGAACGCGGCGGGCGCGCGCGCCCCCCAGCTCGTTTTAAAGGGAGGACGTCATATGACGTCCTCCCAGAACGAGAGTGTCCTCCGCCCGCTGTCAATTGACAGTGGGCGGGGGACAGGTGGTTAATGATAAAGAAAAAAATATGCATAGAAATCCATAAAAAACAAGACTCACTTAAAATTAGATAAATTAATCGCTCATGTACAAGATATTGGTATCAACCCAGAAGCTTACAATCCACTGCCCAAATAGCGATTAGGGTCAGGCGGACAGAATTACAGCATGACATCCCAACATGTTTTGGAGTTCCACAGTAATATGTGATGTTCCTTCATCAGGGGAGACTTATACGATGGTTGATTTACTTCTTGTCTGTAATGTAAATATAATGGTGTAACAGTATTTGTATAATTGCATTGAAACATTATACTTTGTTAATTTACATAATAATTAGTACTTCAATTTGAGCATACTTATGTAGCGGGGTCTTCAAATTTAGGGGAATGTTTGAGTGGTAGTTGTACTCAAACACCTTATTTGATAGGGCTTTGCTAACCATTTTATACCACAGGTGGGATACTGGTGTATAGTTCCCTGTGGCCTGTGGATGGCTCTGCCATCAGGGGCTAGGGTTGAACCGCTGGTATAGTGCTGTGCCTTGGATGTCCCCTCTCGGCAGTGGTAGGAAAAAGGGTCCGTGTGCTACACGTGGGGGCTCGAGTCTGGGATTCTATGGCTAAAACCCCCCAGAGTTTGGACTTTATTCCCCCTGTGAGGCTCCGTGGAGGTCGGCCATCTTTGGAAGAATTTTGACTGCGCCACAAGGAGAGCCCAAGCTGCGTAGTTCGTGGGCATGTCAAGAGTTGAGAAAGCCCGCAAACATTGCAGGAAAATGGGAGGAACCTCGACATGCAGTGAGATGTGCGTGGTGGCTTTGGCGCCAAGTTAACAGTGCGTGATGGATCAGCGAGTGAGCAACATGGCGACTGCCCCATGGATTTCTGTTCCCATAACCATGAACGTTGCCTCACTGGCTAATCCCTTAATGGATACGGGGATTCGGCTGAAGCCTCGGGGTCGCTTCGCTCTCTATGTCTGCCGAGACGCGGAGGCCCTTGGAGTAGTTTGTCCCGGATGCCAGGGACTGGTGGTGCACCTTCGGCCCTTTGGAGAGTTTATCTTCGAGGTGGAGCAACCTACAGAGAAACCTCGGTCCTACCGTTTGAATTGCCTGATGGGCACCACCACTCTAGAGGAGGAAACCTATACTTCTACAGTCACCCCCACGCGCACTGTCGTGACTTCGGAGGAAGTCGTTGCTGATGTTCCAGTAGTTGAGGAACCGGAGACGGAGAAGCCGGCGGATGCTGCCTCCGTCATTACGGAGTCTTCTCTCCCACCGCCCAAGCAAAAGGTGGGCTATGTGAAGGCCTCCTGCGACCGTGGTCGAGGTACACCCCAGCGCTTGCCTGGATCGGATTGTTTAGTCGGAGGGACCTCCAGACGATCCACGACAGATACAGGCCGAGGTAAGCCGGGGAAAGGGACGAAGATTATTGTCCGTGGTATTGGGGATGCTTGGGTTACCGACCCGAAATAACTTTTAAGAGACATTGATTCCTCCACCACCAAGAATTACCTGCCGGCAGAGGAGTGCGATACCTCTGACTTGGAATCGTCCTCTGATGTGGGAGACGATGTGGAGATTGACGAACTGTTTGCCAGAAAGGGCTGGGATAGAGTACCCCTATCCTCATCCAAAAGTAGAAGGGATTCACCCATAGACTCTGGGGACATTGCGCCCCGGGTGGAGGCCCATGTGCTTGAGGAGGGACCTGACCCCATGCCTGCATTATCTATACCTGTATTGCCTGTACCTACCGCTGTGGCTGAGTATGCACTATTGCAGGCTGCTATGTTGCATCTTAAGGCAGTGAAAGTGGCTAGACATCCGGATGCCATTGTCCTACCGGGTGCGGGAGATCGTGCTACTCTTTCTCCGCTTTCTAGGATGCAACGGCTGTTCAACCAGAGAGTGGCTGCTGATTATGGATGGGAGTACCCGTATGTCCAAAGAGATTTGCTGTTTGAAGTAGAGGCCTACAGAGAGAGATGGTACGCTGACTTTCTGTTGAACTATTTGAAGGTGCCCAATGCCCGCAGGTATCTCTCTTGTTCTGCTACTGTTGCTGAGAGGTACAAGGGGTGTAACCAGGAATGGGTACTTGGTCGGCACATACACGCAGATCGGGTGGTTGTGTGTCGGAAGGAGCGTGAGGATGCCGTGTATTCTATTGAGACTTTCGATAAGAACTGGAAGCTCCTTGTTTTGCCCGATCCAAAATTCTATCTCTAAAGAGACTGGACTCTATTGTGTTTTCTTTTGTACTCTCTTGGAGTCCAAGGACTTTGCCCTCGTGAATCGGGGTAATCTACTCAGCTGGAGAGCTAGGAGAGCTGTTGACGTTTTCTCTCTGCTCACAGCGCCACAAAGACAGAGACTTTGGGGGTAGATACAGTTAGGGCCACAGTCAGAAAAAAAAAGAGAAGAAGATGTATTTCCAAATGTTTTGGTACAGTGTTATGACAGTAGCACTTCCACTAGGTGGCGGTGTTCGTAAAGGTTTTCTGTGCACCCAGAAAAAAAAATGAATGTCTATTTCACACTAGGACTAGTGTATTAGGAACTTGTTTTAGAAGGAAAATGTCCTTTCCTCGGGGAGGATAGTTCCCTTCTTATGTAGAAAGTAGTATAGGATGTTTATTATGCTGGTTTTATGTGTGTTTTTCTCCCTCTGCAGGTGAATGACTGGCAACCACAGAGCATGGGTGGGTCAGCTAGTATAGGGGGGGGAGGGAAATGTAAATGTGAATATCATAATGTGTTTTATTCTGATATGTGACATTGAGAATGGGATGTACACATTTTATTTTTTTTGCTTGTTGATCTTTCTTCATCTCTTTTTTTCAATCCCTTTCCCCACATTCAGGTTCCGGCACAAACAAACCGTTTTTTAAATATTTTTTTTTGTATAGAGATCAGGAATAAACCTGCGTGACTCAAGCTTGAGGTGCGTGAGTTTACTCCAGACACTGGGGACAGTGTCTGTCTAGGGGGAGTGTGTAGCGGGGTCTTCAAATTTAGGGGAATGTTTGAGTGGTAGTTGTACTCAAACACCTTATTTGATAGGGCTTTGCTAACCATTTTATACCGCAGGTGGGATACTGGTGAATAGTTCCCTGTGGCCTGTGGATGGCGCTTCCATCAGGGGCTAGGGTTGAACCGCTGGTATAGTGTTGTGCCTTGGATGTCCCCTCTCGGTGGTAGTATGGTGGGCGTGGTCGGCCTGCTGTGCATGCTGGGAGAGGATATAAAAGGGGCAGACGCTGCCTGTGGGGGGTTGACTCCCGGGGGTCTTACCCCGGGGAGTGTGTCGTTGTTCTGTTCATTGGCCACCCCCGGCACCTTCAGCCCGAGGGTGGGGTTCCAGGTTTGCGAGTACTGGGTCTTCCTGGCCCGGTACACTGGCATATCAGTCCCATGCACCTTTAGCCCTGGGGCTGCAACTGAAGGCCTTGAGTCCAGCACTTTTGGCTGGGGCCCACGGAGGGAAGAGGAATCTCAGGGTGCTGCCTTGTGAGGAGACCCGTATCCGGAAGAGGAGGCTGGAGGAGGACCGTTCCGAGGGACTGGTGAGAGATCACAGTGAAGGAAGGGGCCCGGTAACTCTCTGGAGGGATGTCATCTCCCCGAAAGAAGCCTTATACCACAAGCAAAGTTCACCAGGTCTGTGGCAGAGACCCAAAGTTCATCAGGTCTGTGGCAGAGACCCAAAGTTCACCAGGTCTGTGGCAGAGACCCAAATTCACCCGTAACAGTTCGAGCAGAGACTGTGTGTAATCTAATTTGAGCGTCAATCCGGCTGCTAGGATCCACTCTAATGGGAGACTATGCGGGTGAGCTAGGCCTACTTGAGAGACAGGTAGTGAATCATACATTCGTTTGTGCCTGGACCTACTCCAACACCTTTTGCTGTCTTGCTCTCCATCCACCCTTTCCTATCTAGTGACTGTGCATATGAGAAAATAAACTCTACGTTGGAGTTGCAACTGGTGTGGACCTTGGAGTTATTGGGGCAAATAGAGACTTGTCTTTATCGCATGAGAGACGAGAACCATTCTCTGGAGAACCTAGCTGTGGAGACCCAGTTGTATTTACACCGCTCAACCTCTTCACACAGGAGGGTACGGGCATATAGTACGGTGTTCCCTTTTCCTACAAGTGAGCCAAAGGTAGGAAAAAGGGTCCGTGTGCTACACTTACATAGATACAATTCACTTTAAATTGTGGCAAGATAAAAACAAACAGCATTGACGGTACAAACTGGCTGAGAGGTCCACAGAGATGGAAGTGCAGAGGCTCAGGGGCAGATACTGCAATGCTTTCACAAGAGACGCCTACTTGTGTGACTAACAGCGAAAGGATGTTGTTCAAACTGAAATAAGTAAAGAAGGGGTACTCTAAGTTAGTCCCATATATTATATAGGTACATAGCATGAGAGTAAGGGAAGTAAACAAGCTGAGTGGAGAAAGTAATCTCCAGTCAGACAGGACAATGTTATTTACCTTTCAAGCTGTGGTGTAGTCATAGGAAGCAGACCTCATGGCGGCAGTCAGAAGACTGACAATCTTCCAACAGAGAGTCTGCTCCTTAAATAGTACCATAGTCCAATCATAGGAGTAATTAGGGCTGCAAGGATCAGCCCCCCAGCACAGCTGAGAAGCAGCCAGTTGACGGGGCTGAGAGGTGTCTCTCTGAGGCGGAGGCGCGCGGCGTAGCCACGCCCACCGGGGGCGTGATGATGTCACGCATCGCCGCGTCACCGGTGGGAGTACATTCACCAGGTGTCCGGCGATTGCCGGCCCTGGGGACGTAGAAGAGGCTTGGCCCGACGTGTAAGGCCCAAGCGACGGGAGGAGGACAGTGGACAGTTGGAAATAGACATGTCAGCCAGTTTGTTTACAATGAAAAAGAAGAGAAAAAGTAAGTACAGTGGTGGACAATGGGTGCAATGTAAGAGAGACATTGGTATAAATAGCAATATTAAGCAATTACAAGTGAAATTAGGGAAATTACAGGGAAATTATACAGAATGTGCACAGGGATAAATGACGGAGTCAAAATCATTCAATATAAAATTTAAAAATGAAATTAAAAGATGACAAAACCAGAAGTATATACAGTATGCAAAATAATAATAATACCTTATATTTGACTAGAGGGAAAAGGGGAAGAAAATACATGATGGCATCACAGGGATAAAGGGACACAAGGAACAAAGAGCAAAGAGTGCATTGATGCATCAACACTTGGGCCTAATGCCACGTACACACGACCGTTTTTAATGTCATTTTAAAAAACAACGTTTTTCTCGACGTGATTTTTTTTGTTTCCTCTCAAGCCTGTCTTGCATACACACGTTCATTAAATAAACCGCTCGAGCAAAGCGCAGTGACGTACAACACGTACAACGGCACTATAAAGGGGAAGTTCCCTTCGGATGGCGCCACCCTTTATGTTATTAAAGTTTGTTGAGCGACGATTCACGCTTTTCAGCCACATGCTTTTCAGTCTGTTACAGCGTGACGAATGTGCTATCTCCATTACGAACGCTAGTTTTACCAGAACGAGCGCTCCCGTCTCATACTTGATTCTGAGCATGCGTGTTTTTTTTCCCCTCGTAAAAGCATACACACTACCGTTTTTCACGACGTTAAAAAAAACGACGTGAAAAACGACGTGAAAAAATAGAGCATGTTCTCATTTTTTTTAGGCAGTTTTTCATGTCGTTAAAAATGCTCTGAAGCCTACACACAATCGTTTTTAATGACCAATTTAAAAAATGGCATTTTTAACGACGTGAAAAACGGTCGTGTGTACGCGGCATCAGAAAAGAGGGCAGAAAAAGAGAGGGAAGGACATCTATAAATTGAGTTCACAGACTCCTGAGGTGAATCCTGGTAAAAAAGGTTGAAAGTTGAATGTCTCATTGAGGCCTGGTGGCAGGGTCGCCTATAGATTGAATATCCATTTTAGCTCACATTGGAGGAGATATTTGTTAAAACACCTCCTCGGGAGCCAAGGTGGATACGGTCAAGGGCAAGGAAAACTACTTTTGGGGTCGACTTTGGATGAACTAGAGCCATATGTCGGCCAATGGTTGCATCTGGACCACGTTTTTTTATGGTGGTAATATGTTGGTAAATTTGTTTCCAAAATTTGTTTTTTGTTTTTCGATTTTCCAACATAATAGCATCCACATTCACAGCTGAGTAGATACACCACAGCTGGAGTTCTACAGTTAACGCAGTGTTTATGATGGAACCGTTGGCCGTTAGGCAATTTTACATGCTTGCATCTGTCCATGTACTGGCAATACGGACATCCCCCACATGGGAAAGTTCCAAGTGTTTTGGTGAAGTATGAACTCAAGAGAGGTCAAAATTAACTTGTTCAATTTCCTTAATTTCACTTGTAATTGCTTAATATTGCTATTTATACCAATGTCTCTCTTATATTGCACCCATTGTCCACCACTGTACTTACCTTTTCTCTTCTTTTTCATTGTAAACAAACTGGCTGACATGTCTATTTCCAACTGTCCACTAGATGGTTCTGGGTGGAGCTCGGAAGCAGTTCTGCATTTTTTGCAGACACCTGGTGGGTAAGCTCCGCCCACGCAGAGGCCTTTGATGGGCAGAATTCCCTCCTGCCGTCGCTTGGGCCTTATGCGTCGAGTCGAGCCTGTTCTACGTCCCCAGGGCCGGCAATCGCCGGACACCTGGTGAATGTACTCCCGCCGGTGACGTGGTGACGCGTGATGTCATCACGCCCCGGTGGACGTGGCTACGCCGCGCGCCTCGGCGTCAGAGAAACGCCTCTCAGCCCTGTCAGCTGGCTTCTTCTCAGCTGTGCTGGGGGGATGATCCTTGCAGCCCTAATTACTCCTATGATTGAACTATGGTACTATTTAAGGAGCAGACTCTCTGTTGGCAGATTGTCAGTCTTCTGACTGCCGCCATGAGGTCTGCTTCCTATGACTACACCACAGCTTGAAAGGTAAATAACATTCTCCTGTCTGACTGGAGATTACTTTCTCCACTCAGCTTGTTTACTTCCTTTATTCTCATGCTCTGTACCTATATAATATATGGGACTAACTTAGAGTACCCCTCCTTTACTTATTTCAGTTTGAACAACACCCTTTCGCTGTTAGTCACACAAGCAGGCGTCTCTTGTGAAAGCATTGCAGTATCTGCCCCTGAGCCTCTGCACTTCCATCTCTGTGGACCTCTCAGCCAGTTTGTACCGTCAATGCTGTTTGTTTTTATCTTGCCACAATTTAAAGCGAATTGTATCTATGTAAGTATGCTCAAATTGAAGTACTAATTATTATGTAAAGTAACAAAGTATAATGTTTCAATGCAATTATACAAATACTGTTACACCATTATATTTACATTACAGAGAACAAATAACTCAACCATTGTATAAGTGTAGCGGGGTGTTACATTTAGGGGGCAGGTGTCTGAGTGTAATCAGGCTCAGATGCACTATTGTTAGGATCTATGGACTATATTTTCCTGTGGAGGAGATCAATGGTGCCAAGTTCCCTGCAGTCTATAGGTGGCGCTGTCGCCATAGACTGGGGTTGAACCATCGTTGAAGGTTGTGCCTTTTTGTGTCCTCTCTCGGCGGTGGTACGACGGGGCGGGGAACCCGCTGTGCCTGCTGGGAGGGGGTATACACTTCTACACGGGGTCCGCTGGGTCCACTGGGGCTGCTATTCCGGTTTGTCCGCACCCAGGTGCCCTTGGCCTGGGTGTAGGGGATTGAATGCCATCCCAGGCACCTTCGGCCTGGGGTGAGGTACTACTTGAAAAGGCCTGGGGCCCAGTACTTTTGACTGGGTTCCGTGAGGGATTGAGGAATCCTAGGGGTCCACCGAGTGAGGGAATCCAAATCTAGGACGAGGGGGACCAGAGAGGTTACCCTTCCCGAAGACCCATTGCAGCAATTTGGTGACGGTGGGGCCTCTGGTGACCGTCCGGATGGATGTCTTCTCCCTGACAGGGGTCGCAACTTTTTGAAGGTAGTCCACGTTCTCATGGTCTGTGGCAGGGACCCAACGTGAATCAGGTCGGTGGCAGAGACCCAACAACCAGGTCTGTGGCAGGGACCTTATTTCACCTGGTCTGTGGCAGGGGCCAACCTCACGGTCAGTGGCAGCGACCGTGCGCTATAACTGTTGTGAAGTCCTAACAGTTTAGTTTCATTGATAGGATTGTGCCTGGACCTCCTCCCCACTTTGTTCTGAACTGTTCTGTGTCTAACCAGTCGCTCTCAAAGGACTATTTATTGCTCTGAAGAATAAATAAGTGTTGAACTTTTAGTGGTGTGGAAGTTGACTTTCTGGGAGCTAAAGGGTCCTACCTCCACCTGTGTGGAGGGTGGGAGTCATCCTCAAGGGAAGTTTTGGCTCTGGACAGAGACACAGGCCCGAAGGTAAAAGGTTATAGCTCACACCTCTGCACACAAGAGGATACAGGCTGGTGGTGCGCCACACTCTCCTCCCTGGTCCCCTAGACGAGAGCCATTGACCGAGAAGACAAAGAGGGAGTGAGAGGTGAGGCCGCTACATGTGGGGCCTCTGGGTCCGGGATCTGTGTTTGTGTTGATGGAACCGAGACTTTCAGAGCTTGAACTTTGCTGCCTAGAGGAGTTCCGAGGAGGTCGGCCATATTGGCCAACGTGCCACGAGGCACACCCTGGCTGCGCAGTTCGTGGGCGTGACACAACAGAAGCCCGCGAACAGGTGCGAAATATGGGAGGAGTCTGGCCATGTGAAGTGGTGCACGTGGGGACTTTGGCGCGAGATAGTCAGTGCGCGATGGAGCAGCAAGCGGTCAGCATGTTCACTACTGCCTCGTGGGTTCCTACTTCCACAGCCACGAGGATGACTTTGTTTGCTACTTCGCTGACAGATACAGGGATTAGGCTCAAGCCCCAAGGACGGTTTGCCCTCTATGTATGCAAGGACGTAGAGTCCCTCGGTGTGATTTGTCCCGGCTGTTCGGGACTGGTGGTTCAGCTAAAGCCGTTCGGGAGATGTGAGGCCTGTAAAGAGTTAATTTTTGAGGTGGAGCAACCCACGGAAAGGCCTCGGGCCTTCCACTTCAACTGTATAACAGGCACCACCACTCTGGAAGGAGAAGTCAGATGTCACGGAGATCCTGCCAGAAACAGGCGCCCCGGACTTCCTGGTTCCCGATCGCAGGCCCGACCGCGCATGAGCGCACGCGTTCCACAGATGGTGCCAGAAGGGCTATTTAAATCTGTCAATGACAGACAGTCCCTGCTGTCTGCTCTACAGCGTTTAGTACCTGAGAACCAGATCCAAAGACTTACCTGCATCTGACCCGGCTTGCCTGTGACCTTTCCAGTTTTCTGCCTGCATCCGACCTCTGGCTTGTTGTGACCTCTCCTCTGCCTGATCCCTCAGTACCTTTGCTGCCAGCCAGTTAAACGACCTGACAGTAGCAGACAGCCATGTCTGAGCCCGAGCAGGGAGCCTCACCTATGGAGGAACTATGCCAGCACCTGGCAGGATTTACTGAAGCAGTCAAGAGCCTTCAACAAGGCTACACCCATCTGGAAGAACAAGTGCGGGCCCTCTCCAACCCCTCTGGTGCCCAAGGGGGCCCTCATGCCTCTATCTCCACAGCCGGGACAGGATCCACACCCACAGTTGTCATGCTTCCTCCTGAACCCAAGGTTCCTACACCCGAAAGATTCTCCGGGGATCGGAGCAAGTTTAGGGCCTCATGTAGATCTTGTGAACTGTACTTTGCCCTACAGCCTCGCACCTTCTCTTTAGAGGCCACCAAGGTGGGCTTTGTGATTTCCTTGCTCTCCAGGGACCTTCAGAGCTGGGCCCACCGTCTCTTGGAATGGAAAGATGTGACTTTAAACAGCCTTGCGGCCTTCTTCGATGCCATGGCCCAGTTATATGAAGACTCCCAGCTCTCAGTAACCGCAGAAACCGCCTTGCGTACCCTTCAGCAGGGGCGCAGAGCGGCAGAGGACTATGTAGCGGAATTCAGGCGGTGGAGCGCGGATACCAACTAGAATGATGCCGCCCTCCGCCATCAGTTCTGCATAGGACTTTCCGACCCCCTGAAGGATGAGCTTGCTAGAGTCGGTATACCGCAGACCCTGAATCTGTTAATTGACTTAACTATCCAGATTGACCGACGTCTGAGGGTATGGAGGGCTGAGTGGGCCACGGGCTTCTCCCGCCCGACCTGGATGCTTCCCCGGACTCCTAGCCATCTGTACCCGGCTCCTGCTGTACCTCCAGCCCCCACATCTGACGCACCTGAGCCCATGCAGCTCGAAATCCTTCGTCCATCCCTCACTCCAGAGGAACGCCAGCGTCGCCGAACGAATAACTTGTGCCTGTACTGCGGGGAACCCCCAGGCTTTTAACTTTGGTGCTTGGGGTTATGTTTTGTCCAAGGATGGTAGGTGGCGTCCATGTGGTCCTGGCGTTTTCCTTTCGGTTAGCATGGAAAATGAACAGTTCTGTTTTGGATGCATTAAGCTTGAGGGAGCTCTCTGTCATCCAATTGTTGATCAATGTAAGGCATTTTTCCAGTCCGTAATATTGATCTTTTTTGTTGTTTATGCGAAAGTAAAGTTGAGTGTCGTCTGCATAGGAGTGATAACGTAGGTCCTGTTCACTGATGATTTTGAGGAGTGGCCGGAGGTAGATGTTGAAGAGTACCGGTGACAGGGGTGATCCTTGAGGGACTCCGCATGTATTTATGCGTGGTGCCGAGGTGAAGGCTCCCAGTTTCACTGTCTGGGACCTTTTTTCCAAAAAGGATGTGAACCATGGTAGGTCCTCGTCTGCGACTCTTGCTACTTCTGTGAGGCACGTAAGTAGAATTTTGTGATCTACTGTATCAAAGGCTGCACTGAGGTCCAGCAGCACCAGGAGGCACGATTCTCCATCATCTGCTGCTTCTAGTGCGTCATCCCATATTTTAAGAAGTGCCGTTTCCGTCCCATGGCCTGGGCGGAACCCTGATTGAAGTGGATCCAGGAGTTTGTGGGTATCCAAATGAAGTTGTAGCTGTTGTGTTACAACTTTCTCGATGATCTTGGAGATGGTGTTCAGGCTTGTTACTGGTCTTCTAAAATTTGGGTCATTCGGGTCAAGGTTAGGTTTCTTTAGGAGGGGTTTGATTATTCCTTGTTTAAGGGAAGTCGGCACAATACCTTCTTTGAACGATTGGTTGATGAAGTGTGTTATGAGGGGTGCCAAGGTGTCGATACATTCTTTCAGCAGTTTTGCTGGAATGATGGCGTTTTTTTTAATGAACGTGTGTATGCAAGACAGGCTTGAGAGGAAACAAGAAAAATCACGTCGAGAAAAACGTTGTTTTTTAAAATGACATTAAAAACGATTGTGTATACGCGGAATTAGACCTGCTCTCCCTTCTTAAAATAGTATTATCGGTTATCCAGGACCCATCTTTTACATTGTGGCAGTATAGGCATTTGGCTGCAGTATCGGTCTAGGGAGTAAAGCCCCGTACACACGATCGGTTTGACTGATGAAAACCGTCCGATGGATGGTTTTCATCAGACCAACCGATCGTGTATGGTACCCATCGGTCTTTTTTCCATCGGTTGGAAAAAATAGAACTTGTTTTAAAATTTTCCGATGGATAAAAAACCGATGGGAATTTTCGATCGTCTATGAGCAAGTCCATCGGTTAAAAAACCCACACATGCTCACACTGAATTAGGAGACGGGAGCGCTTGTTCTGGTAAAACTAGCGTTCCTAATGGAGAGAGCACATTCGTCATTCTGCAAGTTATTGCTTCGTTTAATGCAGCGCATGTTTTGTTGCTTTAGAACGGTCTTTAAAATGACATTTTGGCAGCAGATCTTTCTCCTGAGTTCTGACAAACGTATGTCTTTCTTCTTTCTTGTGATCTTAGGAATAATTTGTTTAATTCTTCAAGGCCGACCTCCCAAATTACACCTTTTTTTTTGTTTTTGTCTTTAAATTTGTTGTGCATTTTTTGGTGTGTCAATTTCTCAGAACAACATATTATTTTTATTTTTTACTCATGGAGGTTGGTGTCTCTTGTTATTAATTACACATTGTATTTATGAAATCTTATTGCTACTTCCAAAAAAAACACATCAGGCATGTATATTGGCTGAAATCAAATTTCCCTTTATTTCGGAAAAAAAACAAACAAAAACCGAAGGGCAACTATTCAGAAATTAGCAGAGAATATAAAGTCATTAGATCCCAAATGCAGACCTGACTATGATCAATAATAAAATCAACAACAGCATGAAATCAGGAGCAGCAGCCAAAGACATACATCATCCCAAGCTGTGGTACTCCATCAACCTTCAATTTCTGGATGAGCAGCTCGAGGCCAGGGAATCACCTCCTGCTCTTCCCTGTAGCCTTCCTTCCACGCCTCTCTGCAGCGTTCTCTCCACAGCCCCGTCCACGCACCCTTGCAGGCTGGGCCACTGTGGGTGGTGATGTGGCAGGAGGAGGAGGAGAAGGAGGAGAGGGATTGGCCTGCTGCAAGATATGGGTGGCCTCAGTCAGCAGCCCCCTCGCCCCCATGTGTACGGCCATATATATAAGGTGCTCACAAAGGGCCCGTTGTCCCGCCTCCATTCTGAGCAACTTATCCACCAGATAGGTGCTAAACCCCTCCGTAGGGTTGAGGGGGGCCCTCATGATAGCAGCAGCCTCCTGAATCATCTTTAGTGACTCCTCCTCCACTTGTGTCATCCACCGTTGTTTTGGCGGTCTGACGTGGAGGGGAGCCACTTGGGAGACGGTGCTGCCACTAGGCCTGGGGACCTGCTGAGTCCCACTTGGCCCTGCCTCCTCCTGCCTGCCACACTCCTGACCCTCTTCCTCCTGGCTTGCCTCATCCTGTTTTTAAAATAAAATGAAAAATTTGATTATTTGGGGAATCTATCACACACAATTTTGATCTCTTTCCTGTTTTTTTTTTTGGGGGGGGGTGGATGATATCATTTATGGCTAATCCAAACAGTTCAACACAATATTACTTTAGTGGACAATAATTATGATCAAAAATACTATACCTGGCTGAAGATGTGAAGATCTGGCTCTTCTAGCTCGGGAGGCTCCTCCTCCGCCTCTGCAGGGGTGGAGGGAAGGGTGGAAGGAACGCTGGAGGGAAGGGTGGAAGGAAGGGTTGAGGGAAGGCTGGAAATAGATTCCCTGGCCTCGATCTGGTCTTCCAGAAATTGAAGATGTCTGTAGTACCACAGCTTGGGCTTTCCTACATCGTCGGCTGCTGCTCCTGATCTCTTTGACTGGTGCACTTCCTTGTATTTTTTTTTATAGGAATTACGCAGGTTGTTGATTTTATTATTGATCATAGTGTAGTCTGCATCTGGGATCCATGGCTTCATATCCTCTGCTAACTTGGTAATAGTTGCCCGACGTACATCACTCTTGTGGTACGCTGGGTGTTTCAGTTCCCACAGGTTGCGCTGTTCCTTATATTTTTCTATAAAAATCAGCATCACCTCCGGCTCTCGTAGTTTATGCATCTTTTTGGAACAACAAGTAAAAAACAAAAGAAAAAAAAGAAAAGGATCAGAATTGATTCTCCTCAACTTATCACAATATTGCCCTTTACAATCATGAAACATTAGAGGCCACTGCAGGCCCGAGTTCCCTTCTTACCTTAGTTCAGTTTGTTGGTTCACTTCCGGTCGTCCTTACTCCGCGCATCCCTAATAACTTCTTTCCCCTTTTTATACCCTGCGCATGCGTCTAACTCCGCCCTCGTCGCCCGCCCATGACGGACTTTTTCAGCATTTCCCCGCCCCTTAACGGACGGCGCACAGTGTGAGACGGCGACATGTCGCAGACACTGGTGGCTTCTTTACTAGAAATTACCGACGAGGAAAGCCCGGAGGCGGAAACGTCACGATCCAGTAAAAAAATATACAAGGCGACTAATATGTATTTTTCTGAGATGGCGGAGATGGTGGACATTCTGCGGAGGAAGGATTACAACGGCAAGCATGGCCCATACGACACCCCTAATCTCCGGAAGTCACAAATTATGGACAAAGTTGCGAAGACTCTCTATAAAAAAATATGGGGTCAGGAGATCCAAGGAACAACTCCGTAAAAGGTGGTCAGACCTGAAGCTCAGGGAGCCGGAGCAGTATAGGAAGCTTATAAAAAGCATTGAAAAAAGTAAGTTTATTTTACTGTGTTCTTTCACATTGTAATATGTATTCTTTCATGTTTTGCAACATGTGCTTGGCTTGACTGGTTTCACATTTTAAAATCACAAGTTTTATGTTAAGTGGAGAGTCCACTTATTTGCTAAATGTGTGGATAAAAATATTGCTGCTCTTCCCCCAAACATGGTTGGCACATATCCACGTAAACTACATGTGGACATGCCTCATTTTACTTCAACAATGTTTATCTACACATTGTTGGCAAGATGATGTGTTGTAAGGAAAATTCAAATGTGAATGAAAGGATAACCTGTATTCTGGGTAAAGGAGATGACACTCCAGCAGTTGTGTACTTTTTTTTTGTTCTTGATCAAGATACTATACTCTGGGCCACATGACCAAATTTCTTAACGGTGTCACACACAGGTGCTCCATTCCCATAGGGAAGAGGAGACTGGGAGCACACCATGCTCAGGAGACGAGGAACCCAACACCACAGAAACTCCCCGAAGATCCCAAAGCAGACCAAGTTCAGCAGGTTCAGGAAGCGGAGGGGGAGAAGGCGGAGGTGGAGGAAGGGGAGGTGGAGGAAGGAGAGGTGGAGCTTATCAGCACAACAGGTCAGTGTCTGTCACCACAACTTCAAGGTAAATACAGATGTAGGCCTGCATAGTTTTAAAATATTTGTTTCTTTTTAGGGACTGAACGTGGGGGTGTGTCAGGAAGTCCAAATCCTCCATTCTCGAGTGCCAGTGCCAAAATAATCATTCAGAAAATCATGGAATGCAGTAGCGAAATGGACATTATGAGAAAAAGAATGATTGTGATTGAGCAAAAATATAAAAACATGATAGATATTTTGGAGAGAATAGTGTGAACCCCCCTTTTTGTGTTTTTTGTTATGCGTCCGAAATTTTCTATGGCATTTCCACAAGCCCAAATGTGAGGATGCACACACTGAAGACTCAACATGTGCTATCTGCCGTCACAGGATATCTATGTCCCTGTTTTGGGGGTGCAACCTCTTCCTCCCTCCTCAAGTAGGGGAGAGGAAGGGTTTTCACCCCCAAAGCACGTCCATTGATCCCCCATGATGGCAGATAGCACATGTTTACCTTAGCCATGGGATCATGTTGAAGATACCCATTTGAGCCCCAAAAATAAAGTGTGGTTCTTCACATTTGGGATGGATCAGGGGTAACATCACCCCATCTCCTGTTTGTCTTTTTCACTGTGTTATTTTATTACTTTTTTATTAAAAAAAAATTGGCTTTTGACCCATGCATGTTTCTGCCAAAAAAGCCGCACAAAATAACAAAAAAAAACAACCAAAACTGTGGTGCAATCAATAAAAACATTCGGGAAGTCTAAAAAAGGTGTGCCTTTTTCTTTCTATGCTCAATAGCAGTTCTGAAGATGCAAAAAGAGTGTTTTTACCTCTACTACTAAGGACAAATACACTTGGCACTACTAGAACCTGGGAGACACGTAAACCACAAATACAAGAATGACAACACAAGTTAGTAGTAAATCAAATATTTTATTTTATTTTAAAAAGGTAAAATCAAAGGTCAGATGTGGTCTGGCATTGCGATGCCCCCCTACCCGTGAAGTACTCAATGTATTTCTGACGTACTTCACGGGCACTTTGGGGGGCCAAGCCAGTACGGGCAGTGCTGAGGCCGGTCAGATTTATCAGTTCAGAGGGACCGGCCTCAGGCCCAACTGATGACACATAATTTGTGGAGAATTTCCGTAAAAAATTGTGCAACAAGCAGCAGCAGTACACAATGTTGTTGAGTTTATAATCCGCCAAATTTATAACTGTCTGGAACAGGCGGAACCGGCTGGCCATTATCCCGAAGGCATTCTCCACAACTCTCCGGGCTCTGGCCAGCCGGTAATTAAAAACCCTCCTCTCCGGGGTGAGGGTGCGTTGGGGAAACGGCCGCATGAGGTGTGGTCCTAGTCCAAAAGCTTCATCCGCAATGAAAATGAACGGTAGCCCTTCCACGTTCTCTGCATCTGGAGGCAGTGCAAGACCCCCAGCCTGCAGATGGTGAGCAAACTCCTTCTCTGCGAATGCTCAGCCATCGGACATCCGGCCGTTCTTCCCCACGTCCACATATAGGAACTCGTACCGTGCCGACACCACCGCCATTAACACTATGCTATTAAAACCTTTATAGTTGAAATAGTATGAACCCGAACGGGGTGGCGGCACTATGTGGACGTGCTTCCCATCAATTGCCCCTCCGCAGTTGGGGAAATCCCACCGCTGGGCAAATTGGGAGGCCACAGTCAGCCATTCCTGTGGTGTGCTAGGGAACTGTGGAGTCAAACAAAAAGAAGACATTAGTACGGTTTATGTTTACAGTGCAAGCAGAAAACACACAAAAACATTGTTGACCAACATCATTCTAACATTATTATTTTGGGGAGTATTTCCTACCAATAAACAAAGGCCCACTTAGCAGATGCCTCACCCCCGCTGAGTGGACATTCTAAAATAAACTAAGGGGGGGGGGGGCTAAGGTGATTGTGGGGTATCCAAAAAAAGGCAAAAGCACTCTGCTGAGCTTGATTGAGAACTTTAAAATTTTTAACATCTTTAGGGGGGGGGAGGGTTGTCAAACTACGCGGGCAATGACCTAAAAAAATGAAAAGGAAAATAGAAGGCTAGCTGGGTTTGCGCCCAGGATAGCATGCTGGAGAGGTTAGTGAAGGGAAATAGGCATGTAGGGCCCAAAAAGGCCTTTACAGGTAAAAACATGCATGGGGAAAATGGGGACATTACCATGATATTACAAAAAGGCAAATTTGGGTTAGGAGGGGAAAAATAAGAAGATTCTAAAACAATAAAAACATATAATGTGAGGTTAAAGGAGCAAAATTACCTTCATATAGTCCTTCTGCAGGACCTGAATGATGGCTGAACACGTCTCAGGGATAATGATCCCGAGAGCCTGGGGGGAGATGCCTGTTGAGAACTTGAGGTCCTGCAAGCTTCTCCCAGTCGCCAGGTATCTCAATGTGGCAATAAGCTTCTGCTCGGCAGTGATGGCCTGGCGCATCACAGTGTCCTGCCTCGTGATATAGGGGGACAGCAAATCCAACAGACGGTGAAATACGGGGTTCGTCATCCTGAGATAATTCCTGAAATCATCAGGATTATTCTCATGGATTTCCCACAGCAGAGGCATATGAGAGAATTGGTCCCGCTGGAGCAACCAATTCTTAGTCCATGAACTCCTCCTCACCCTGTTCACAGACTGAACTCGGGTTACAGTGTTAACTGCAACACCAAGCCCAAAGCCAGCACGAGCTCGAGAACGAGAACGCACTTCAAACATGGTTTTAAACCGGTCGGCTGGTCAGAACGCACTCAAACAGAACGCACCGTGGAACAGCAAGGCCTGAGAAGAACGATCTGAAAAACAGTAAAAGAACGGCCAAGAAGGCACTGTGAGGCAGTAACGACCTGACTGCACGCACTGAATCACAAATACAAACCCACAAGCACAAACTGAACACCAGGAAACGATCTGCAAAGCACGGAGACTGAAAAGCGCGAATCAGCTCTCACCAAACTTTTACTAACACGCGGTAACACGAAATCAGCAAAAGCAGCCCAAGGGGTGGCGCCGTTAGATTTGTTCGGCCCTTTTATAGCACGTCGTACGTTTTGTACGTGCTGTCGTTTTCTTGCAGTCGGTTTTTTAACTGATGGTGTGTGGCCAAGACTGATGAAAAACAGTTTCATCGGATTTCCGATGGTCAAATCCATCGGACGAAAATCCATAGGTTATCCGATCGTGTGTACAGGGCTTTACATTATCCTTTAGATAAGTGTACACATATACATATATATCCTTGTTGTTGTTAATATGTGTCTTGTATCTTCGAGGGGTTCTTCTGCAGAGTTCAAAACAGATTATAGCGCGCACATTCAAGAATGACATTTATCCTGCAAGGCTAGTTAAAAACACCTGAACATATACAAAATATATACGGGGGTTTTGTCACACTATATGGCATATAGTGCTAAGCCCACAAACTGCGACAAAGTACCCCAAATTTTGTGGGTCCTACCCTAGTAATAAAATGAAAGAACCTGCATCTCAACCGTTGGAGCCAAACTCCTCTATTTGGGAAAACTGAAGGGATTCCTCCTATGCACTTGTGGCCACTAATAAGAGGTAATGAGGAGGGGGAGGGGTGCTCCAGCCCAAAAAAAAACTGGTCAGGGTCTACTACAATACAAAAACATATTTGGGGTCACACCCTAAAATGCGTTTAAATTCAAGATGGTGCTGCTATAAAACCAAAAGACAGTACACAACAGATTATAGAGCACACATTCAAGAATGAAATTTATCCTGCAAGGCTAGTTAAAAACCCCCTTATATATTTTGTATATGTTCAGGTGTTTTTAACTAGCCTTGCAGGATAAATGTCTTTCTTGAATGTGTGCACTATAATCTGTTTTGTAATGTCTTTTGGTCTTGTAGCAGCACCATCTTGAATTTAAACGCATTTTAGGGTGTGACCCCCAAATATGTTTTTGTTTTGTTTTGTTTTCTTCTTCTGCAGAGTTGGCGCTGTTTGCTTAAAACTCAATAGATCTACTTCCTCCTTTTTGTAGCCACATCCCCCTTTTTGGTTCAAGTAAAATATTCATAGAACCTAAATACGCTGAGTTGTCTGATTATTATTCCACAGTGAAGCAAGGATGTCTGAGCCCAGAGTGTCAGGTGGGTTGGAATGTTCACCAGGTCATGGCTGTGCAGATGAGCAGGTAATTCTAAGCTGTCCCCTAGGGGGCCGTGCTACATTAAAAATTGAGCATGCATAATTGCAATTCTGCATTACCTCTTGTATTATGCATAATTGAAGTTATCAATTTGCGATCTTGCAGAGTCTGTTCATCAATATTTAGGAGAGGTGATGAAGGTAAAGGAGTGGAAACCATCTAAATGAAGGATGTCAATTTTGTTTGGGAGCCACGTCGCATGACCGCTCAATTGTCAGTTAAAGCGACGCAGTGCCAAATCGCAAATAGGGGCCTGGTCCTTTAGCCACAAAATGGTCCGGGGCTTAAGTGGTTAAAGTTTATTTTTAGAAAAATACAGTGTTGCATAAAAGGTCATAAACATATATCAACTTTTTTTTTTACAGAAGATATTATAATGTGCACCATATCAACACTGTACCGTTATTATGATAAAGAAGAAGGTAGTAATATACAAGTGATACTCAAAAAATTTGAATATTGTGCAAAAGTTCATTTATTTCACTAATGCAACTTAAAAGATGAAACTAATATATAATATAGACTCATTATATGCAAAGCAATATAGTTCAAGCTGTGATTTGTCATAATTGTGATGATTATGGCTTACAGCTCATGAAAACCCCAAATCCACAATCTCAGAAAATTAGAATATTGTGAAAAGGTGCAATATTCTAGGCTCAAAGTGTCCCACTCTAATCATCTAATTAAGTCATAACACCTGCAAAGGGTTCCTGAGCCTTTAAATGGTCTCTCAGTCTGGTTCAGTAGGAATCACAATCATTGGAAAGACTGCTGATCTGACAGTTGTGCAGAAAACTATCATTGACACCTTCAATAAAGAGGGAAAGTCTCAAAAGGTAATTGCAAAAGAAGTTGGATGTTCCCAAAGTGCTGGATCAAAGCACATTAATAGAAAGTTATGTGGAAGGGAAAAGTGTGGAAGAAAAAGGTGCACAAGCAGCAGGGATGACCGCAGCCTGGAGAGGATTGTCAGGAAAAGGCCATTCAAAAGTGTTGGGGACTTTCACAAGGAGTGGACTGAGGCTGGAGTCAGTACATCAAGAGCCACCACACAGACGTATCCTGGACATGGGCTTTAAATGTCGTATTCCTCTTGTCAAGCCACCCCTGAACAACAAACAATGTCAGAAGCGTCTTACCCGGGCTGAAGAAAGACAGACCTGGTCTGTTGCTCAGTGGTCCAAAGTCCTCTTTTCTGATGAGAGCAAATTTTGCATCTCATTTGGAAACCAAGGACCCAGAGTATGGAGGAAGAATGGAGAGGCACACACTCCAAGATGCTGGAAGTCCAATGTGAAGTTTCCACAGTCTGTGTTGATTTGGGGAGCCATGTCATCTGCTGGTGTTGGTCCACTGTGCTTCATTAAGTCCGGGGTCACCGCAGCCGTCTACCAGGAGATTTTGGAGCACTTCATGCTTCCTTCCACAGACAAGCTCTATGGGGATGCTGACTTCATTTTCCATAAGGACTTGGCACATGCCCACACTGCCAAAATCACCATAACCTGGTTCAATGACTGTGGGATTACTGTGCTTGATTGACCAGCAAACTCGCCTGACCTGAACCCCATTGAGAATCTATGGGGCATTGCCAAGAGAAAGATGAGAGACATGAGACTGAAAACAATGCAGAAGAGCTGAAGGCTGCCATTGAAGCATCCTGGTCTTCCATAACACCTCATCAGTGCCACAGGCTGATAGCTTCCATGCCACGCCGCATTGAGGCAGTAATTGCTGCGAAAGGGGCCCAAACCAAGTACTGAGTACATATGCATGCTTCTACTTTTCAGAGGTCCGATATTGTTCTATGTACAATCCTTGTATTATTGATTGCATGTAATATTCAAATTTTCTGAGATTGTGGATTTGGAGTTTTCATGAGCTGTAAGTCATAATTATCACAATTATGACAAATCACGGCTTGAAATGTCTTGCTTTGCATGTAATGAGTCTATCTCATATATTAGTTTCACCTTTTAAGTTGCATTAGTGAAATAAATTAATTTTTGCAGGATATTCAAATTTTTCGAGTATCACCTGTATACACGTTAGAAATGAAAACATGTCACTGCCATTTACATAACATATATCTGGAAAAAAAAAACAGTAGAGGAAAAAAGTCTATAACCTGTTCTGTGGATATCAATATTATGGCGACAAGGGAAACAAAGAAGGGTGGGAGTGTAGGGGCAGTTGCTGAAGCTGACCATATGCACATAACCGCCCAATAGGTTATAATGGACTTTCTCGATACTGATAAACAACAACGTAGTTTTTATAAAATAAGCTGTTTAATACATATAAAATGACATACAAAAATCATTAAAATATCAAACACAGACATTTACTAACGGGTTCCCCCAAAAGATATCTGTTCATGTAGTATATAGATTGGTCTTTCCTTAACTAGTTTTGCGGTTTAGGGCCGCTTCCCCAGGAGGAGTTATCTATAAGACAAATGATACAATAAGACACAAAACAAGTACAGTATAATTCAACCACTTAAAAAGTCATAATACAGCCAAGATTGTAATAGAAAGATCTGCTTACCCAACAGGTCAAGGCCAGATGCGGGACCAGGCCGCTCGAAAAAGTTCCCCCGCGGCGGACAAGGGGGATTATGCGAAACACATTCTAAATAAAAGGAGTGATATTGATAAAGTGACATGCTCTAATATTAATTCCAATGGGGTATACGTGCAGGAACATGGAAGGGCACAAGAGAAGGAGGGGGGGAAAGGAAGGGGGAAAAAATTGGAAAAAGGAGAGGTAGGAGAGAGGGAAGGAAATGGGAGGGAGGGGGGGGGGAACTAAGGAGGGAAGAAAAGGGAAAAATACCAGAGGGGGGGACGAGGGGGGGAGGGGGGAAGAAGGAAGGGGAGGAAGAATAGAAGGGGGGAGAGGGAGGGGGAAGGGGGCAAGGAGGGAGACCGGGAAAAAGGGAGTGGCAGGGAAGGGAAGGAAAAGGGGGGAAGGAAAGGGTGAATAAGGGGGAGAGAAAAAAAAAGGGGGGTGAGGAAGGGGGAAGGGGGGAAGGGTAGAGGGAAAAGGGGGGAGGGGGGGTTTCAGAGAGGACTGAAGGTATAGTGGGGTTGGAGATCCCAGCTGATGAGGAGCAAGGAGAGGTCCGTTTTGTTCTTTGGTGTGGGTCTTTAACCACTTCAATACCATGCACTTATACAGCTTCCTGCCCAAGCCAATTTTGAGCTTTCAACGCTGTCGCAATTTGAATGACAATTGCGCGGTCATGCTACACTGTACCCAAACAAATTTTTTATCATTTTGTTCCCACAAATAGAGCTCTCTTTCGGTGGCATTTGATCGCCTCTGCGATTTTTATTTTTTGCACAACAAATAAAAAAATAGCGAAAATTTTGAAAAAAACTATGTTTTTCTTTGTTTCTGTTAATTTTTTTGTAAATAAGTACCTTTTCTACTTCAATGACGGGCATTGATAAGGCGGCACTGAAGGGCACTGATAAGGCGACACTGATGGGCACCGATGAGGTGGCACCAATGAGGTGGCACTGATGAGGTGGCACTGATGGGCACTGATGATGGGCACTGATAGGCGGCACTGATAGGCACTGATATGTGGCACTGGTATGAGGCACTGATGGGCACTCATAGGTGGCACTGATTGGCACTCATAGGTGGCACTAATTGGCACTCATAGGCGGCACTGATTGGCACTCATAGGCGGCACTGATGGGCACTTATAGGCGGCACTGATAGGTGGCATGGACGGGCACTGATAGGTGGGCACTTATGGGCACAGATGGGCACGGATGGGCACTGATAGGTGGCACTGATGGACACTAGTAGGTCGCACTGGTGACACTGATGCCCAGCATTGCCAGCCACCACACATTGTGGTCGTGCCATGATAGTGCCAGTCAGTGCCCATTTTTGGGCACTGATTGGCATATTTTTTTATGTTTTTTTTATTCTTTTTTTGTTTTACTACATGTGGATGGCCATGGGGGCCATCCACATGCTTGGGGCTTCCCTGGTGGTCCTGGGGGGCTTCCCTGGTGGTCCAGTGTGGGTATACAAGGGGGGCTGCGCTGATAAACAATCAGCGCAAACCCCCCCTGTCAGGAGAGCCGCTGATCGGCTCTCCTCTACTCGCGTCTGTCAGACGCGAGTGAGGAAGAGCTGATCAATGGCTCTTCCTGTTTACATCCTGATCAGCCGTGATTCGACACGGCTGATCACGTGGTAAAAAGACTCCGCCAGAGGCTTTTTACCGAGATCAGTGAAGCGGTGTGTCAGACTGACACACCGCTCCACCGATCGCCGCGATGCGCGCCCCCCCGGGCGCGCGGCGGCTGTTATCCTGCAGGACGTCATATGACGTCCAGTGTGGATAACAGAACCACTTCCTGGACGTCAATATGCTATTGACTGTGCGGGAAATGGTTAAGGTACGCTTGCCAACGAGCTGCATGGCAGGTCAACATATGTCTGGTCAAGCATGTGGTGCCCAAGCGGCTGATGTTTTGGCCACGCGAGATACGCTTGAGACATATGTTGCAAATAGCAGCGGTGCGATCTGATGCACTCGACTCAAAAAAGGCCCACACCAAAGAACTTTTGGAATAACATGCAGAGGCAGCGCCCTGCACAGGCGGAGCTCTGCGGTGTGATTCAGTCGGTGTGCTGCCCTTAAGCTGGCCCCCGGAGGGCATCCTGCCTCGTTGGAGATGTGCCTCCTCCTCCTCCTCCTCCTCTCTCCTACCAGGCACCCACGTGGAGTCAGTGACCTTATCATGCCCTTCCTCTTGATCACTGTAGCAAACCTGGCAGTATGCTGCAGCTGGTGGAACATGACTGCCAGATTACTGTCCTTCTTGAGCATCCCCTCTCTCTGCGCTCACGCTACTGCCTTCCTCTAGCTGGGTATCATCATCAGGGCTTTCAAAACGCTGGGCATCCTCCTGGAGCATGTACCCAACACTGTGCTCAAACAGTTCGGGGGACTCCTCAGGAGGACATGGTGGGTCTAGGGAAGGAGTGACTGATGACATTGAGACGAGGGAAGAGGATGCGTTGACAGCTGCTTTGCCAGTACCCTGAGCCTAGGTGAGAGAGGATGAGGAGGATGAGGAGGGCTTGGTCATCCACTCTACCAAGTCTTCGGCATGATGCGGCTCAACGCGTCCAGCTGCCGAAAATAAGGACAAGCGTGTCCCATGGCGACGTGCTGATGACGATGCACCGCGTCCACGACCAGCACTGTTGCCCCTAGACACAGAGCCTGCTTGCCCTCTTTTATTGGCTTGTGACTGTCTGCCTCTCCTTGTTGGCCTTCCAGACATACTAATGGCCTGCAGGGAGATGGGAAAACCAGCAATAAGGGGTAGCTTCAGGTGTATACTGTGCAGGAGGCACCTAAACCCACTGTAACTGCTGCAGATGCCTGTGTTACACAACAGAACAACACCAGCAAAAAGGGGTAGCTTCAGGTGTATACTGTGCAGGAGGCACACTACACCCACTGTAACTACTTGCAGATGCCTGTGTTACACAACAGAACAACACCAACACCAGCAATAAGGGGTAGCTTCAGGTGTATACTGCGCAGGAGGCACACTGCACCCACTGTAACTGCTTGCAGATGCCTGTGTTACACAACAGAATAACACCAACACCAGCAATAAGGGGTAGCTTCAGGTGTATACTGTGCAGGAGGCACACTACACCCACTGTAACTGCTTGCAGATGCCTGTGTTACACAACAGAACAACACCAACACCAGCAATAAGGGGTAGCTTCAGGTGTATACTGTGCAGGAGGCACACTACACCCACTGTAACTGCTGCAGATGCCTGTGTTACACAACAGAACAACACCAGCAATAAGGGGTAGCTTCAGGTGTATACTGTGTAGGAGGCACACTACACCCACTGTAACTGCTTGCAGATGCCTGTGTTACACAACAGAACAACACCAACACCAGCAATAAGGGGTAGCTTCAGGTGTATACTGTGCAGGAGGCACACTACACCCACTGTAACTGCTTGCAGATGCCTGTGATACACAACAGAACAACACCAACACCAGCAATAAGGGGTAGCTTCAGGTGTATACTGTGCAGAAGGCACACTACACCCATTGTAACTGCTTGCAGATGCCTGTGTTACACAACAGAACAACACCAACACCAGCAATAAGGGGTAGCTTCAGGTGTATACTGTGCAGAAGGCACACTACACCCATTGTAACTGCTTGCAGATGCCTGTGTTACACAACAGAACAACACCAACACCAGCAATAAGGGGTAGCTTCAGGTGTATACTGTGCAGGAGGCACACTACACCCACTGTAACTGCTGCAGATGCCTGTGTTACACAACAGAACAACACCAACACCAGCAATAAGGGGTAGCTTCAGGTGTATACTGTGCAGGAGGCACACTACACCCACTGTAACTGCTGCAGATGCCTGTGTTACACAACAGAACAACACCAGCAAAAAGGGGTAGCTTCAGGTGTATACTGTGCAGGAGGCACACTACAACCACTGTAACTGCTTGCAGATGCCTGTGTTACACAACAGAACAACACCAACACCAGCAACAAAGGGGTAGCTTCAGGTGTATACTGTGCAGGAGGCACACTACACCCACTGTAACGGCTTGCAGATGCCTGTGTTACACAACAGAACAACACCAACACCAGCTATAAGGGGTAGCTTCAGGTGTATACTGTGCAGGAGGCACACTACACCCACTGTAACTGCTGCAGATGCCTGTGTTACACAACAGAACAACACCAGCAATAAGGGGTAGCTTCAGGTGTATACTGTGCAGGAGGCACACTACACCCACTGTAACTGCTTGCAGATGCCTGTGTTACACAACAGAACAACACCAGCAATAAGGGGTAGCTTCAGGTGTATACTGTGCAGGAGGCACACTACACCCACTGTAACTGCTTGCAGATGACTGTGTTACACAACAGAACAACACCAGTAATAAGGGGTAGCTTCAGGTGTATACTGTGCAGGAGGCACACTACACCCGCTGTAACTGCTTGCAGATGCCTGTGTTACACAACAGAACAACACCAACACCAGCAATAAGGGGTAGCTTCAGGTGTATACTGTGCAGGAGGCACACTACACCCACTGTAACTGCTGCAGATGCCTGTGTTACACAACAGAACAACACTAGCAATAAGGGGTAGCTTTAGGTGTATACTGTGCAGGAGGCACACTACACCCACTGTAACTGCTTGCAGATGCCTGTGTTAAACAGCAGAACAACACCAACACCAGCAATAAGGGGTAGCTTCAGGTGTATACTGTGCAGGAGGCACACTACACCCACTGTAACTGCTGCAGATGCCTGTGTTACACAACAGAACAACACCAGCAATAAGGGGTAGCTTCAGGTGTATACTGTGCAGGAGGCACACTACACCCACTTTAACTGCTTGCAGATGCCTGTGTTACACAACAGAACACCACCAACACCAGCAATAAGGGGTATCTTCAGGTGTATACTGTGCAGGAGGCACACTACACCCACTGTAACTGCTTGCAGATGCCTGTGTTACACAACAGAACAACACCAGCAATAAGGGGTAGCTTCAGGTGTATACTGTGCAGGAGGCACACTACACCCACTGTAACTGCTGCAGATGCCTGTGTTACACAACAGAACAACACCAGCAAAAAGGGGTAGCTTCAGGTGTATACTGTGCAGGAGGCACACTACAACCACTGTAACTGCTTGCAGATGCCTGTGTTACACAACAGAACAACACCAACACCAGCAACAAAGGGGTAGCTTCAGGTGTATACTGTGCAGGAGGCACACTACACCCACTGTAACTGCTTGCAGATGCCTGTGTTACACAACAGAACAACACCAGCAATAAGGGGTAGCTTCAGGTGTATACTGTGCAGGAGGCACACTACACCCACTGTAACTGTTGACGATGCCTGTGTTACACAACAGAACAAAACCAGCAATAAGGGGTAGCTTCAGGTGTATACTGTGCAGGAGGCACACTACACCCACTGTAACTGCTGCAGATGCCTGTGTTACACAACAGAACAACACCAGCAATAAGGGGTAGCTTCAGGTGTATACTGTGCAGGAGGCACACTACACCCACTGTAACTGCTTGCAGATGCCTGTGTTACACAACAGAACAACACCAGCAATAAGGGGTAGCTTCAGGTGTATACTGTGCAGGAGGCACACTACACCCACTGTAACTGCTTGCAGATGCCTGTGTTACACAACAGAACAACACCAGTAATAAGGGGTAGCTTCAGGTGTATACTGTGCAGGAGGCACACTACACCCGCTGTAACTGCTTGCAGATGCCTGTGTTACACAACAGAACAACACCAACACCAGCAATAAGGGGTAGCTTCAGGTGTATACTGTGCAGGAGGCACACTACACCCACTGTAACTGCTGCAGATGCCTGTGTTACACAACAGAACAACACTAGCAATAAGGGGTAGCTTCAGGTGTATACTGTGCAGGAGGCACACTACACCCACTGTAACTGCTTGCAGATGCCTGTGTTAAACAGCAGAACAACACCAACACCAGCAATAAGGGGTAGCTTCAGGTGTATACTGTGCAGGAGGCACACTACACCCACTGTAACTGCTTGCAGATGCCTGTGTTACACAACAGAACAACACCAACACCAGCAATAAGGGGTAGCTTCAGATGTATACTGTGCAGAAGGCACACTACACCCACTGTAACTGCTGCAGATGCCTGTGTTACACAACAGAACAACACCAGCAATAAGGGGTAGCTTCAGGTGTATACTGTGCAGGAGGCACACTACACCCACTTTAACTGCTTGCAGATGCCTGTGTTACACAACAGAACAACACCAACACCAGCAATAAGGGGTATCTTCAGGTGTATACTGTGCAGGAGGCACACTACACCCACTGTAACTGCTTGCAGATGCCTGTGTTACACAACAGAACAACACCAGCAATAAGGGGTAGCTTCAGGTGTATACTGTGCAGGAGGCACACTACACCCAGTGTAACTGCTTGCAGATGCCTGTGTTACACAACAGAACAACAGCAGCAATAAGGGGTAGCTTCAGGTATATACTGTGCAGGAGGCACACTACACCCACTGTAACTGCTGCAGGTTAACAAGCAAAGATGACACTGACACTGTCCCTGCCTATCCTGCTCTCTCCCTGCATGCCAACACACTACACCCAGTGTAACTGCGCTAGGTTAAGCAAAGATGACACTGACACTGTCCCTGCCTATCCTGCTCTCTCCCTGCACGTCAACACACTACACTCACTGTAACTGCGCTAGGTTAAGCAAAGATGACACTGACACTGTCCCTGCCTATCCTGCTCTCTCCCTGCACGCCAACACATTGCACAAGGCCGCCGCGCTGGCGGCCTTATATAGTGTGGGGCGTGTACTAAACCCCCCTGAGCTATAATTGGCCACAGGCATCCTGCCTGTGGCCAATTATGGCTCTCCTCGCTACTGGTGCTGTGATTGGCCAAGAATGCAGGGTCACAGTGCATGCTTGGCCAATCATCAGCCAGCAATGCACTGCGATGGCGCAGTGCATTGTGGGCCGTTCGCGCCACACGAATATGGCGCGAATGGCCCACAAAGTTCTGGCTTTGCCGAACAGACGAACAGCGAGCTCATCCCTAGCCGCCCCTTCTCCGGTCACCACACCCAATAACACAGGTCACCCGTGGGAGCAAAATTAATCAAAGTCACACTTAGATAAAGACTGATACGCCACTCGTTTATTTCCTGGTACGGTACATTATTAAATACAGCGTACAAAACAGGATATGACCGGGCAATGTTAAACCAATATGGACTTGTCCACCCACATACATGGGGTGAGTTCTATGTACCTCAACATTCCTCATCCAATCATAAACACTTATTAAAGCATACACTAAATATTCATGAGCATAATTAAAGGTTGGCTTACTCAAGCAGTTTACTATTTGTTATAGAAATATTCCACTAAGAAAAGTTCCTCTTTCCCCGCAAGCTTTACTTCCTTCTTTTTCTACCAGTGTTCTGGGCGTCTGGCCAGATTTATTTCTCTGCAATATACATTATATACACAGTATATATACAGTATCTCACAAAAGTGAGTACACCCCTCACATTTTTGTAAATATTTTAGTCTATCGTTTCATGTGACAACACTGAAGAACCGACACTTTGCTACAATGTAAAGTAGTGAGTGTACAGCTTGTATAACAGTGTAAATTTGCTGTCCCCTCAAAATAACTCAACACACAGCCATTAATGTCTAAACCGCTGGCAACAAAAGTGAGTACACCCCTAAGTGAAAATGTCTTGCATTCACACGTGATTATATTTGTTTTGTGGTGTTTGATTAACCACTTCCCGCCCGCCATATAGCAGAATAACGTGCACAAAGTGGTTTCATTATCCTGACTTGGCGTCATATGATGTCAAGTCAGAATAAGACGCAATCGTAAGCACGCCGGCTGACACACCGCATCACCGATCTCGATAAAGAGCCCCTGACGTAGGCTCTTTACCGTGTCCAATCACAGCTGATCACAGCAAAAACCGAAAGAGCAATTTATCGGCTTTTCCTCCACTCACACTGACAGACAGTAGAGGAGAGCCGATCGGCTGCTCTCCTGATGAGGGGGGGGGACACTGCGCTGATTGATTATCAGTGCAGCCCCCTTGAGGATGCTCACCCTTGCCCACCAGGGATGCCCACCCAGGACCACCAAGTATGCCCACCCATGACCACCAGGGTTACCAATCAGTGCCTATTAGAGGTGCCAATCAGTAATGCCTGCCGGTGCCATCTCATCAGTGCTGCCTATCAGAGCCATCTATTAGTGCCCATCAGTGATACCCATCAGTGCCACCTATAAGTGCCCATGAGTGCAACCTATAAGTGCCTGTTAGTGCCACCTATCAATGCCCATCAGTGCTGCATATTAGAGCCACCTATAAGTGCCCATCAGTGCCACCCATCAGTGACCATCAGTGCCACCTATAAGTGCCCATCAGTGCCACCTGTCAATGCCCATCAGTGCTGCATATCAGTGCCACCTATAAGTGCCCATCAGTGCCACCCATCAGTGACCATCAGTGCCACCTGTCAATGTCCATCAGTGCTGCATATCAGTGCCACCTATAAGTGCCCATCAGTGCAGCCTTTCAGTGCCCATCAGTGCCACCTATGAGTGCCCATCAGTGCCACCAATCAATGCCCATCAGTGCTGAAAATCAGTGCCACCTATCAGTGCCCATTAGTTCTGTCTATCAGTGCCCATCAGTGCTGCATAATAATCCCACCTCATGAGTGCCACCTCTTCGGTGCCCATCAGTGCCATCTTATCACTGCCCATCGGTTAAGGAGAAAACTTTCTTATTTACATAATTTTATAACAGAAACAAAGAAAAACTTTTTTTTTTAAAATCTTTGGTCTTTTTTAAGTTGTTTAGCAAAAAAATTAAAACCCCAGTGGTGATCAAATACCACCAAAAGAAAGCCCATATTTCTGGGAACAAAATTATAAAAAGTTTGTTTGGGTGCAGCGTTGCATGACCGCTCAATTGGCATTCAAAGTGTGACAGCGCTAAAAATTGTCCATGGCAGGAAGGGGGGGTGGGGGTGGGGGAGTGCCCGGTATTGAAGTGGTTAATGTTATAATTATTGGTTCATACAACACTTATACACGTTTGAGTTGTGTACCATACACATATCGCAGCGTAACACTCTAAAATTTCTAATTTCTATTATTGGTGTGTATAATATTGTGAGTGCAGCTGCTTCTCCTCACTAATTATTAATCATAATTTATAATTGTTTTTCAGTACATTTTTGGCTAAGTGCAGGTATTTTTACAAGACTGCCATTGTGAAGCAGATGAGGAGGGTTGGGCAGGTAAAACACGTTTCCATATATAGCTCAACTGTAACCCAGATCTCAGATGTAATATATATCTATAAATAGTTGGATACACCCGGCATTGCTAGCTGCACATTGATGCTTTCATTATGTACGGCACTGAAACTTTATTGTTCTGGCTTTCCCCTGGGGATGTTATATACATTGTATTACTTTCCTGTATTCTCTGATGTATCACAACAAGGCAAAGGTCGATACTGTGCGTCCTACAAAGCTGTCCTAGATACATTTGTTATGGACTGGTAACACTCGTAGACCTCCCTTGAAGAATATGAGGAAACTGGGTGTATTTCTCTGTGCATTGGTCATCATCTTTTTTATGGGGGTAAGTCTAAATTTCATTATGTATATCTTCCAGGCAAATAGAACTAATTTCTTGATGTTTCAGGTTTCAGTGCTAAATGATCATTCCAATTAAAATGGATATTTGAGGTTGTGGTAGACACTAAAGATCAATTTATAGCTAACTTTTAAAGTAAGGTGCACATGGAAAGGGCTTTGCATGTCACAACCAAACAAAAGATTTCCCAGCACACTTACCAGTTGGCAGGAAAAAATAAATAAATAAAAAAATACATTTGACTCTGTCTAACGATTTACGATAAAAACAGAGGGTTTAGGGAGCGTGATCTTCAATGTGAGTTTTCTAAAGAACAATTACAGCAGATGTACTACTTGACCCATTCTAGCTCAGTGGAGTCCAGGGCTCAAGAGAATAACTACAAATTGTTAACTAGGTGGTACCGTGTTCCCACGACCCTAACAAAAATATTGCCTTCAAACCCTGATGTGTGCTGGAGGGGCTGTGGACTAAGGGGCACTTTCCTGCACATATGGTGGGAATGTCCTTTGATCCAACCTTTTTTGGAAGTGGTACGTAAACATGTGCTGGACGGTCTTGGGATAGACCTTCCCAACTCCCCAAAGTGCCTTCTCCTTCAGGTTCCCCATGTGTCTCTCTCTTGCTACAAACGCAGTGCTCTCCCTCACCTTCTCAGTGCCGCCAGACGTCTGATACCGGTTCATTGGAAAAGCTCTCAGGTTCCGAGTGAGGCAGAGTGGATGGGGAAGGTGAGGGAGATCATGGAGGCAGAAGAATGGCTTGACACCTGTAAAGACAAGCGCAAGAGGTTTGACTCAATATGGGTGAACTGGAGGGAGCATGTATCTGGTTCAACCTCTTTCTCATCTAGCCTGGACGTAGCCTTACTGGCACTGGCAGACCCCTCATTTAAACAACTGACATAAGCTGACCGTTGTCCGCCCAATGTGAAATTATCAGGTACCACTTCTGAGTAGTGGAGAACCAGGTGTGTGCATAAAAACTAAATTCTCGGAGTGTGAATAGGAGCCTAGACACATGATAGCTCAAGTTAATAGGGAATTGCTCCCTGTGAACTTCAAACACGTTAAGCCCTGTACACACGATAGGTTTTACCGATGAAAACAGTCCGATGGACTGTTTTCATCGGACAAACCGATTGTGTATGGACCCCATCGGTCTTTTTTCCATCTGTGTTTAAAAATAGAACATGTTTACATTTATCCAATGGTTAAAAAAAACGATAGCAAATTAATAACGTCTGTGGGGAACTCCATCGGATAAAAAACGCACGCATGCTCAGAATCAAGTTGACGCATGCTCAGAAGCATTGAACTTAATTTTTCTCGGCTCATCGGAGTGTTTTACGTCACCGCGTTTGAAACGGTCGTTTTTTTGACTGATGGTGTGTGGGCAAGACTGATGGAAGTCAGCTTCATCTAAGCCTTTATAATTAGCACTTTAGATTTCGGATTAGAATCCATAGGATATCCGATCGTGTGTACAGGGCTTTATTGTTATTTCCTGGAGAATAGGTCTCTCCGCTCCCCTGTTTGCTGAGAGAGGAGTCATGTCTTCTGGGACCGAAAGTCCATGACATAGGAGAGACCCCTCGCGTTTGATAGTGCTGAGGTAGCTCTCGGCCCCATTATAATAACTGTTACTTCTATCTGAGTGATGACTCCTGGAATTCTTATATTTTGTAATCCTATATTACCACTGTCTCTTGTTTATTTTAATTTACTTTATTTTATTGTCTCTTTTGTTCCCTGTTTTTTTTCGTTATGTTCTCATACAATACATAAAAAAAATAAAGATTATAAAAAAAAAAAAAAAAACAGAGGGTTTAGTTGCACACATTTGCAAACATATGTGGAAGATGAACTGCTGAGTCAAGGCTCCTCTATAAAGGACGCTCCTAACTATAAAAAAGAGTAAGGCCGCATACACACAATCGGATTTTCCGTCTGAAAAAACGCGGATGGTTTTTCCGACGGAATTTCGCTCAAGCTTAGCTTGCATACACACGGTCACACAAAAGTTCTCGGAACTTTCGACCGTCAAGAAGGCAGTGACGTATAACACTACGACGAGCCAAGAAAATAAAGTTCAATGCTTCCGAATTGTTTCTGAGCATGTGTCGGAATTTTGCGCGTCGGAATCGCTACAGACGATTGGATTTTCCATCGGAAAATTTGAAAACCAGCTCTCAATCTTTTGTTGGCAGAAATTCCAACAGCAAAAGTCCGATGGAGCATACACACGGTCGGAATTTCCATCCAAATGCTCACATGGGACTTTTCTTGTCGGAATTTCCAATCGTGTGTACGGGGCATTAGACTATGACAGAGAGGGGACAGTCAAAGATGCCACATAGGTGAGCCACAGGGATACAGTGATCAAAAAATCAATGAAAAACTAAATTCAAAAAATATATATAAATGTATTAATGAAAAATACATAACAAAGGTAATAGAAAAAATTCCTCCACCTTCCACCATCTAAAACAGACTTTCTCAACCAGGGTTCCGTGGAACCCTGGGGTTCCTCCAGAGCTTGCTAGGAGTTCATATGATGTCAGAAGGGGGCGTGGTCACCCACAGGGATGAGCCGAACACCCCCCTGATCAGTTTGCACCAGAACCTGTGAACAGACAGAATGTTCGCGTGAACTTTAGAACCCTATTAAATACAATGGACTCGAACGTTCGAAATCTAAAGTGCTAATTATAAAGGCTTATATGCAAGTTATTGTCCTAAAAAGTGTTTGGGGACCCAGGTCCTGCCCCAGGGGACATGTATCAATGCAAAAAGAAGTTTTAAAAACGGCCGTTTTTTCGGAAGCAGTGATTTTAATAATGCTTAAAATGAAAAAATAAAAGTGAAATATTCCTTTAAATTTCGTACCTGGGGGGTGTGTATGATATGCATGTAAAGTGGCGCATGTTTCCCGTGCTTAGAACTGTCCCTGCATAAAATGTCATTTTTGAAGGAAAAAAAGTCATTTAAAACTCACTCGCGGCTATTTTTGAATTGTCGGCTCCCGGCAATACATAGAAAAGTCATTGATAAAAAATAAAAAAAAAGCGTGGGGTTCCCCCAGAATTCAATTACCAGGCCCTTCAGGTCTGGTATAGATATTAAGGGGAACCCGGCCGCAAATTAAAAAAAAATGCGTGCGGTTCCCCCAAATATCCATACCAGGCCCTTCAGATCTGGCATGGATTTTAAGGGGAACTCCACCCCAAATTTTTAAAAAAATGGCGTGGAGTCCCCCCAAAAATCCATACCAGACCCTTATCCCAGCACGCAACCTGGCAGGCCGCAGGAAAAGAGGGGGGGACGAGAGAGCCCCCCCCCATCCTGAACCGTACCAGGCCACATGCCCTCAACATGGGGAGGATGTCCCCATGTTGATGGGGACAAGGGCTTCATCCCCACAACCCTTGCCCGGTGGTTGTGGGGGTCTGCGGTCGGGGGGCTTATCGGAATCTGGAAGACCCCTTTAACCACCCTTGCCCGCAGACCCCCACAACCACCGGGCAAGGGTTGTGGGGATGATGCCCTTGTCCCCATCAACATGGGGACATCCTCCCCATGTTGAGGGCATGTGACCTGGTACGGTTCAGGAGGGGGGGCGCTCTCTCTACCCCCCCTCTTTTCCTGCAGCCTGCCAGGTTGCATGCTCGGATAAGGGTCTGGTATGGATTTTTGGGGGGACTCCACGCCATTTTTTTAAAATTTGGGGTGGAGTTCCCCTTAATATCTATACCAGACCTGAAGGGCCTGGTAATTGAATTCTGGGGGACCCCCACGCTTTTTTTTTATTTTTAGCAATGACTTTTCTATGTATTGCCGGGAGCCGACAATTCATTAATAGCCGCGAGTGAGTTTTAAATGACTTTTTTTTCTTCAAAAATGACATTTTATGCAGGGACAGTTCTAAGCACGGGAAACATGGGCCACTTTACATGCATATCATACACACTCCCCAGGTACGAAATTTAAAGGAATATTTCACTTTTATTGTTTCACTTAAAGCATTATTAAAATCACTGCTCCCAAAAAAACGGCCGTTTTTAAAACTTTTTTTTGCATTGATACATGTCCCCTGGGGCAGGACCCGGGTCCCCAAACACTTTTTATGACAATAACTTGCATATTAGCCTTTAAAATTAGCACTTTAGATTTCTCCCATAGACTTTTCGAATTTGCCGCGAACACCCCAATTTGTTCGGTGTTCGGCGAACGGGCGAACAGGCAATGTTCGAGTCGAACATGAGTTTGACTCAAACTCGAAGCTCATCCCTAGTCACCCAGTTACGTCACCGGGTGGCCCCGCCCTTGGCTATATAACAGCTGTCACTGCAAAAAGACGTCAGTCAGGGGGATGCCTCCCATGGAGGCAGAGTTTTACAGTTTATTTTATTTTTTCTCTGGACCGCCGGCGCCATAATTGACAATGGATTTACATTGTGGGACACTTTTTTTTTGTAAAAGAAATTGTCAAAAACTGTCTGCTATCATTTTTCCTTTTTTTTACACTTTTTTGGTGAATGGGTAGGGGTACAATTTACATGTATATGCTTACCTAAATGAATGTACATATGCAGGGCTATTTTTCAGCGGGAACTCGGGGGAACGCAGTTCCGGCACCTCAAGCACTGAATGTATGTAATGGTGAGAGGTGCTGAGGAATGCTGGAAGGTCTATTGTTGCTGGCTGCGGGGGGATCTATTTTTGCTGCTGTGCTTTATTATTGCTGGTGGGGGGGTCTATTGTTGCTGGAGTGGTCTATTGTTTGTGGGAAGGTCTGTTGTTGCTGGTGGAGGATTTATTGTCGCTGGGGGGTCTATTTATTTTGGCTAATGGTGGGCCTATTAATGCTGACAGCAGAGGTCTATTGTTGCAGGGGTGTATCTGTTGTTGCTGGGGTGGTGGTATTTTGTTGTGTGCGATCTATTGATGATGGGGGGAGTCTATTGTTTATGGGGGGTCTATTGATAATGGGGGGGTCTATTGTTGCAGTAGATATATTTTACTGCTTTTCTTGCTATCATTAACACATTCCATACAAATTACTTGGCCTCACAAAATGATACTTGGTTCTGTATTCTCTAAGAGGGGCGGTACTGGGCAGTGAGTAGGGGGCGGAGACAAGGGGTGACTTGGAAGGGAGAGTACCTGCACCTATTCCTCGAGAAAAAAATCCCTGTACATATGGATAGATTAGACCCATAGAGGGAATCTAAGTTGCATCCAGGAACACTTGTAAATTAAGTTCCTTATTTAGTCCCTTACACATTAGTACATTTAATTTATAAATCCAAAATGTTTTTTTTTTTTTTTTTTTTTTATAGAAGCACCTTATCAAAGTCACCCTGTCTTTTATTTACTTTTAAAGCATACATTCTTGCCACTACTGGCTACTGGAATTCACAGAGATACTCTGCCAGCACTGACCAGCTCATATCAGCTTTTCCATTTCATAGTGATATGTTCCATGATTTGATGTGCTGGAGTGTGGATGCACGGATGGCGTCTAGACATTTTTGGATATTGACAACGTTGTCATTTTAGATGAGCTTTTCTCAACCTTTAATATGGGCCTCTAATATAGAGGAACCCTTGAAATACCTTTCTGGTCTCAGGGAACCCTGCTGATAATTACTACAATATACTGTATCTATAACTCTGGGTAAATTATTGTAATGTTCAAAAGGAAGAATACTCCTTACATTAAGGGTTAGTAGGAAGAATGCAACTTTATACAGTATATAGCTAAAAAGATGATTGTGTCAGTAGTTACTAATTTGAGAGGCAGTAGTTTGCTCAAGGAACCTCTAGCAAGCTCTGGAGGAATCACAGGGTTCCATGGAACCCTGGTTGAGAAAGCCTGTTTTAGAGGAATTTTTTCTATTACCTTTGTTATGAATTTTCATTGATACATTTATATATATTTTTTGAATTTTGTTTTTCATAGATTTTTTGATCACTATATCCCTGCGGCTCATCTATGTGGCATCTTTGACATGCCCCCTCACTCTTTTTTTTGCAGTTCCATTTGCCACAGAGCCCTATGTCCTTTGGACAGTGAGTGGATGAGATGTCAACAGTAATTCGGTACTCTATATTTGGGTTCCCAGTTCACTTACATTTCATTGTGCTCCTAACTGTACCAATACCAGCTAGTCCTTTTTTTTTTTTTTTTTTTTTTACAAGCCAGCTGGTAAGTTTGTTTGTGATGTGCAATGTTCAATGATCAATGTGTGCACCTTACTTTAATAGCTATATATAAATTGGGAGGGGGGGGGGGGGGTGTTGCCATTTCTGGATTCAGCATGGGGACACATTGGATGCCTTCAGCTTCCTCTGTGCACTTACTACTTACTGGGCATCTAATGTGTCCCTGTGCCTTTAAGAAGTGGGCTCTCCTCAGGCAAACCTGCCCTTGATTTATCCAACTTACTTTGAAATATAAAGACGAATATTTGTCAAAATAATGATGCTATCCAATAGTGGCTCGTCCATTAGGGGCAAACCGGGCGCCGTCCCCTTTATCCACAGCCGCCACATCATAATTAATGCTCTATGACTCACGACTGCTACCCCTATTCATGTGTCTGGCCCCTGGGCACATGAATTACAGTGGTGGGGGTGTTTTTAAAAAAAAAAACCTTATTAGAGCCAGCATTGCGTCATGAGCCGACCCAGGTGTTACAACAACAAATAAAAATTTGCTGTTGCAACACTGATCCTCCCGGCCAATCGGGAAGCGAGTCTGATACCCGTTATCCGATTGGCTGAAAGGACATGCGATCCTATTGGACGCCTATGAGAAGGGGAGGAGATGCACAGCAGAAGCGAGGAGGAGAAGACACAGGAGCTGCTGCCCGATGCCTGCCGCAGCCTGATGTCCACCAACGCCCTGACCTGATGCCTCTTTCATTACACTTGTTGTTTTACAGAGGGGCAGGTCTGGGTAGCAGTCTCGCCCCAAATCCGACATCGCAGCTTGGATTTGACAGATGAAGTCTCTCATTGGAGCTGCACAGTGCACATCCAACTGGCTTGCTCCCCAATCCCTGGATGTGCTGGATGGGGGGAGGATGAGGGCAGAGGAGAGAGGCAATAGTGAGATGTGGATGGATGACTGTACCTAGCGTTTTTGAACCCTTCACTCTGTACATAACACACTCCGGAACCATACACTATGCCCAGCACTCTCCTGCACTCTGTACATAACGCACTCCATAACTCAGCACCTTGTGCATAACATACTCCAGAACCCTGCACTCTTTACCTAACACCAGAACCCTGCACCCTGTGCATAACACTCCAGAACCCTGCACTCTTGATGTAACTCTAGAAACCTGTTCATAACACTCCAGAATCCTGCACTCTGTACTTAACTCCAGAACCCTGAATCCTGTGTATAACGCACTCCAGAACCCTGCACTCTGTACATAACCCACTCCAGAATCTACCTCCCTGTACATAACGCACTCCAGAACCTTGCACTCTGTAAGTAACTCCAGAACCCTGCACCATGTGCATAACACACTCCAGAATCCTACACTCTGTACATAACACACTCCAGAACCCTGCACTCTGTATCTAGCACTCTCCTGAACCCTGCACTCTGTGCGTAACACACTCCAGAACACTGCTTTCTATGCAAAAAGCACTGCAGAAACCTGCAGTCTGTACTTAGAGCTCTCCTGAGCCCTTCACTGTAATTAAAGCACTCCAGAAACATACTCCCTGTGCATATCAGACTCCTGAACAAGGCACTCTGTACATGCACACTCCTGGACGATGTACTCTGTACGTAATGCATTCCTGAATCCTTCCACACTTTGTGTAACACACACTTCCATAGTTTATGCAAAACCAAATGTAATAGAAGCTTTTTCTTTTTTTTTTTGTAAATGATAGTGCTGGGGTTTGTATGTGTCTGTGAAACTCTATCTTGTGTCACAGCAATCAAAGCATATTTTAGAGGTAAAAGGAAACCTGGGTTTTGTTTAACCACGCCCATTAAGCCCCTCACACTGTTGCGAGTTTTAGCACACCTACTTTTGCCGCAGTGCACGTAGCGTGCCGTCGGCCGCTTCCTTCCACAAGTGTCCCTCATTCTGAAGTTCAAAAGTTGGGAAATATGTTATCTGAATGCATAGCATGCATTTGAATAAAACATGTATAGCCCTGTTATAGTGGGGGTTATATGAAGTTGCCCTCTCCACACATATATAGGCAGCACTGATGGGCTGCACTGATAGGCAACACTGATGGTCACTGATAGGCTGCACTGATGGGCACTAATGAGGCGGCACTGATGGGCACTAATGAGGCGGCACTGATGGACACTGATAGGCAGCACTGATGGGCACTGATAGGCTGCACTGATGGGCACTGATAGGCTGCAATGATGGGCAGTGATGAGGCGGCACTGATAGGCAGCACTGATGGGCACTGATAGGCTGCACTGATGGGCAGTGATGAGGCGGCACTGATGGGCACTGATAGGCGGCATTGATGGGCCCTAATAGGCAGCACTAGTGGGCACTGATGAGGCCGCACTGATGGGCGCTAATAGGCAGCACTGATGGGCACTGATAGGCACCACTGATGGGCACTGAAAGGCACCACTGATGGGCACTGATAGGCTGCACTGATGGGCACTGATAGGCAGCACTGATAGGCTGAACCGATGGGCAATGATGAGGCGGCACTGATGGGCACTGATAGACAGCACTGATGGGCACTGATAGGCTGCACTGATGGGCACTGATAGGCAGCACTGATGGGCACTGATAGGCTGCACTGATGAGGCGGCACTGATGGTCACTGATGGGCTGCACTGATAGGCACTAATGAGGTGGCAATGATGGGCACTGATAGGCAGCACTGATGGGCACTGATAGGCGGCACTGATAGGCTGCACTGATGGGCAGTGATGAGGCGGCACTGATGGGCACTGATAGACAGCACTGATGGGCACTGATAAGGTGGCACTGATGGGCACTGATAGGCAGCACTAATGGTCACTGATGGGCTGCACTGATGGGCACTAATGAGGAGGCAATGATGGGCACTAATGAGGCTGCACTGATTGGTTCTGATAAGTAGGGATGAGCCGAACACCCCCCAGTTTGGTTCGCACCAGAACTTGCGAACGGGCAATAAATTTGTTCGAACATCCGAACACCGTTAAAGTCTATGGGACTCGAACATGAAAAATCTAAAGTGCTCATTTTAAAGGCTTAAGCCTCGTACACACGGCCGAGAATCTCGTCGTAAAAACACGTTGTTTTTTTCAACGAGATCCTTGGACAAGAAACTTGTCCCGGCCGAGTGTACACACGCTCATTTCAAAGAACCCGCGGTTCTTTGAATGGAGTGTACGCGGTGACGTCATCGAATACGACGAGCATGCGCTCGTCACATTCGATGCCGTCGCCGCCATCTTGGTTCACCCTACCTATGCCTAGGAAGCTACCGCGCATGCGTCAAAGTCATTTCGAGCATGCGCGGGCTTCCCCGCGAACAGGTAAGTGTACACACACACACTTTTCTCGTCGAGAAACAGGCTGACGAGAATCTCGACGAGAAAATAGAGAGCAGGTTCTCTATTTTTTCGTTGAGATTCTTGTCGCTTTTCTTGACGAGAAATCATACACACGAACAAATTTTTTGGCAAAAAATCTCTGCCAGCAAGTTTCTTGCTGCTTTTTGCCGATAAACTCGGTCGTGTGTACGAGGCTATATATGCAAGTTATTGTCATTAAAAGTGTTTGGGGACCCGGGTCCTGCTCCAGGGGACATGTATCAATGCAAAAAAAAGTTTTAAAAACTGCCATTTTTTCGGGAGCAGTGATTTTAATAATGCTTAAAGTGAAACAATAAAAGTGATATATTCCTTTAAACTTCGCACCTAGGGAGTGTGTATAGTATGCCTGTAAAGTAGCGCTTGTTTCCCATGCTTAGAATTGTCCCTGCACAAAGTGTCATTTCTGAAGGAAAAAAAGTCATTTAAAAGCACTCGTGGCTATAATGAATTGTCGGCTCCCGGCCGGCAATACAGAGAAAAGTCATTGATAAAAATAAAAAATGAATTCAATTACCAGGCCCTTCAGGTCTGGTATGGATATTAAGGGTAACCCTGCGTCAAATAAAAAAAAATAATTACGTGGGGTTCCCCCCAAATATCCATACCAGACCCTTCAGGTCTGGTATGGATTTTAAGGGGAACTCCACACCAAATTTAAAAAAAAATGGTGTGGAGTTCCCCCCAAAAATCCATACCAGACCCTTTATCCGAGCACACAACTTGGCAGGCTGCAGGAAAAGAGGGGAGATGAGAGAGCGCCCTCTCCCCTCCTGAACCGTACCAGGCCACATGCCCTCAACATGGGGAGGATGCTTTGGAGGTCTGTGACCCCTCAAAGCACCATGTCCCCATGTTGATGGGGACAAGGGGGCCTCCATGTGTTTTATTAGTGTGTGTGGCAAGTCACATCCATTTACTGTATAGTCAATGGAGCTGGTGCTTCCTCAAAAAGTGTAATGGAGGTCAAAAGTATGTGACATGGGTTACAGGTCACTTGGCTCACCATGGAAGTGACCAATGTACTAAATGCAGGGACCAGTGGGCCCATATCATAGAAGTCACCAGCAATAGACAGTGAAGCTTCAACTGTAACTGTAAAACTTAGATTTCTGACTGGAAACAGTCCAGACTAACAGGAACAGGGTAAATGAGGGGAGCTGGTTACGATAGGAAACCACTGTCCACTAGAAAAAAAAGTGGGGTGTAGAAAGCCGATTAAGGTGATCTTCATCATCTAAAGATGACACTCAAGGGGATTCATTGAAGCTGATATTAGTCACCTGGTCAGAATCAGTCCATTGAGTCCTCAGTGGATGCAGCAGGGTTGTCGAGGGGGACCGCGATTGTAGAGGTTTCCACGGGCATGAGCTAGATCTGCGGCAACATTTTCTGTGGGGAATGGGGCGGCGAACTACCCGCGATTAGAGGAGGCGGCGGCTATAATGTAGGGAGCCGATGCGTGGCTGTGAGTTCCCGTGAGGTTCTCCCTGGAGCGGAGCTCTAAGCAGACATGTCCGTCTCGCTCAGAGTCCGGGCATGCGCCCCCGAATTGTAACTTTTACATATGATTGCAAACATACGACATGCGGTTTTAAATGTTCATCCACTAAGCGGCTGGCATTTTCACTTATTGATTCTCTGCCCGATATAATCAGTCTTCCTGTGGGATTCGAGGCATCCTTGTGGATTTTTGGAAGGGAGTAAAAAGTCGTACAATATGGAAATTAGTTCTAATATATTCCCATGTGGTTTTATTGATCACATTATTGAAATATGCCAAGTCGACTAGTTGGTAATATTCTTGATTTAATTTTTATACTATATTAGTCGTAATTTTTCTATACCAATATTTATTCCTTGGGATCTTATTGCACATAGCCATATAGTGAGCATTGTCCATAAGGACAATGTTCCCTCCCTTGTCCGCTGGCTTAATTTTAATGGTGGTATTAGTACTAAGTTGTTTTAGGGCCTGCTCTTCTTGAATATTGATGTTAGTCGATCTGGGAGAGTGAATGTTTAGTTTGTCAATCTCCCCATGGACCAACCTCAAAAAGGCAGAAATGTTAGGGTTCGAACTGGGGGCTGGAAACTGTGCAATTGTTTTCCTAATTTTGGATCCTGGGCTGGGCCAGCACTGATTTCCTCTGAGAGAGAGAGGGCCTTCGGCAAATCGATATAATCAATGAGATCCGTGGTGTCGCCCTCCTCTAGGAGGGAGACCAACTGGTCAAATGCTCTATTTTCTCTAGGCGTGAGATCAATTTGTCCCCCTGGTTTTTGATACATATTTTTGAGGATCAACTTAGGTGCGAATAATTGTAGATCCTTTACAACTTCAAATTTATCCACATTTTCATTAGGACAGAAGCCCAGACCTTCGTGGAGTATCTGGGTTTCCTCGGAAGAAAGTGTGTATGAGGAAAGAGTTTGACAGCATCTGCGGTGGACCAAGAAGAGTCCCTCCCAGGTTCCGCATCTAGGATAGGTGGATTCACTTGGTGCTGGTTAAAAGTGCTTCAACAAAAGGGGAAGGGTCTGATTTATCCACTACTTGTGTAGTTTTAGATCTAGTAACTGGGTGAGACATAAAACTTGACTCATGTTTAGTATAGGTAAAGATGAAGATGAGCACGTCACCAAAGCTGGCACTTTACCCGAGACCGCAGGTACCGTAGAAGGACACCCAAGTAAAGTATCATTGTTAGCTTTTTGAAGGAGAGGACACATATATGGGAGAGATGGCTGCACACCCCGGTAAGAGAAAACAAAAATGGAAAGGGTCCCCGGTGGGGTTTTCTAGCAGCAATAGTGTAGCAAAGTCACAATATATAAAAAAAAAAAGGTCGTTTATTGAAAAATACAATGTTATATTACAGTTTAAAATAGAGTTACGGCTATAAGGTACAATACATACTCCATAATTAGACAATGCAAATATAGGTATACACAGCATTACATTACATAATGTTGAAACTGTGTGGCAAACCCGACGCGTTTCGACCTGTGCATTAGGTCTTCTTCAGGGGGATATTTGCTCTGGGGAGATATATAAAAATCTCATTTATCATGTCATTACAATTGCACCTGGAAGGAATTATAAATGTTTGCATAAGTACCATATTTACCACTAAAAAATGGAGTGGATGATCTCATAGCCAAAACCATTGTTTAAAACCAAATGCGCGATCCAAAAGGCTCCATGGTGGTTCCCACCTTCTCACAGGAAAGGGCCCAACTCAAGAAGACTTGCAAGGAGCCACACAGGATCAAGATGTAAGTTATTAGCATTTATGCCTTTATATGACCATTCAGTTTTGAATGGAAGCATTAATCTATTGTTGATCACCTGCATATGAATCTTATAGACAGGGCTTTTTTTTTCAGGTGTAACTTGGTGGAACTCAGTTCCACCACCTCTGGCTCAGACCCTTTGGTGCCTGCTCCCCACAGTCACTTGTAAACACAGAAGTCTGGTTTCTGTGTTTACAAGTGATAGCTCTACACTCTGTGTGTAACCCCCCTAAACTCTGTACTGTTCGTGAAATTTGACTGACCATACATGCTATTTGATGTGATTTGGAGGGTGTGTGTAGGGGAGGAGTTTTGGAGGGTCGTGGTTGAGTTCCAGCACCTATTGTTTGAGAAAAAAAGCCCTGCTTATAGATATCATACCTCCTGCTAACCCTTGATGAAGGAGACAAACATTCATCTCTGAAACATGTCGGGTATAGGATTTTGTATCTTCAATTGCATATTTTGTATTTTTTGTATCCACGACCATGTGTAATTATCTATTTTTTCCTATTAAATTCAAATGATATATTTTTACTTTATTGTCTTGCTGGTAGTGCCTTAAAAATCCCACCCCTGGGGGCTCTCCTTCTCAGTACTTTGTAGTACCACCTTTTCGCTGAAATTATAGCTGCAAGTCTTTTTGAGGATGTCTCTACCAGCTTTTCACATCTAGAGAGGGACATTTTTGCTCATTCTTCTTTGCAAAATAGCTCAAGCTCTGTGAGATTGGATGGAGTGTGTCTGTGAAGAGCAATTTTCAAGTCTTGACTCAGATTCTCAATTGGATTTAGGTCTGGACTTTGACTGGGCCATTCTAACACATGAATATGCTTTGATCTAAGCCATTCCATTGTAGCTCTGGCTGTATATTTAGGGTCGTGGTCCTGCTGGAAGGTGAACCTCCGCCCCAGTCTCAAGTCTTTTTCAGACTCCAACAGGTTGTATTTTACTCCATCCATCTTTCCATCAACTCTGACCAGCTAAACTGTCCTTGCTGAAGAAAAGCATCCCCACAACGTGATGCTTCCACCACCATGTTTTACGGTGGGGATGGTGTGATCAGGGTGAAGTACAGTGTTAGTTTTCCACCACAAACACTGTTTTGCTTTTAGGCTAAAAAGTACAATTTTGGTCTTATCCGACCAGAGCACCTTCTTCCATATGAATTGCTGTGTTCCCCACATGGCTTCTCGCAAACAGCAAACAGGACTTTCCTATGGTTTTCTTTTAACAATGGCTTTCTTCTTGCCACTCTTCCATAAAGGGCAGATTTGTGGAGTGCACGACTAATAGTTGTCCTGTGGACAGATTTTCCCACCTGAGCTGTGGATCTCTGCAGCTCCTCCAGAGTTACGATGGGCCTCTTGGCTGCTTCTCTGATTAATGCTCTCCTTACCCAGCCTGTCAGGTTAGGTGGAAGGCCATGTCTTGGTAGGTTTGCAGTTGTGCCATACTCTTTCCATTTTCCAATGAAGGATTGAACAGTGCTCCATGAGATGTTCAAAGCGTGGGATATTTTTTTATAACCTAACCCTACTTTAAACTTCTCCACAACTCTATCCCTGACCTGTTTGGTGTGTTCCTTGCCCTTTGTGATTCTGTTTGTTCACTAAGGTTCTCTAACAAACCTCTGAGGGCTTCACAGAACAAATGTATTTATACTGAGATTAAATTACACACAGATGGACTCTATTTACTAATAATATGACTTCTGAAGGTAATTAGTTCCACTAGACTTTAGTTAGGGGTATCAGAGTAAAGGGGGCTAAATAAAAATGCACCCCACACTATTTACATATTTATTTGTAAAAAAAAATTAAAACCATTTATCATTTTCCTTCCACTTCACAATTATGTGCCACATTCTGTCACATAAAATCCCAATAAAATACATTTACGTTTTTGGTTGTAACATGACAAAATGTGGAAAATTTCAAGGGGTGTTAATACTTTTTTTAAGGCACTGTACTTGCGTGTTTCAAATTGCTCATAAGCTGGCAGGCATCCCAGGTGGTGACATTAACTAGTTCATGATGAATGGTATTTGCTAATGGTTGCACTCTGTGGCGGTACTCAGTGAAGAGGAGGAGCCAGGAGCACCACAGGGAGACCGCAGAAAAGGAGGATCGGAGCCGCTCTGTGCAAAACCTTTAAAAACACTTTAAGTCTTCTGTAAACCGGAAGTGATGTCATGACATTGCTTCCAGGTTAGTAGACCTGAGACCCTGAACAAAGTCGTTCAGGTTTCTGGCCAGCCGGCGGGTCTTCTGGTGGGATGGGAGAGCCTGGGCGAGCTGCAGAAGGCGGCGGGATGGGGGAAGTCCCCTCCTGCTGCTTGGGGATAACAGCTGAGTGGCTTCTTAGCCGCATAGGTTGTTATCCCAAGAAAGTCAACCACCAGCTCTACAAAAAATGTCCACTGGCCAGGTGCACGTGAATTCATCATGTGCACCGACTGGCCAGGCATTTAGCAGCGGCGGGCCTGGTGCGGCCCGTGGGCCATAGGTCCCATAGGCCATATCCCTGCTTTATGGGGTGAGAGACTTTTTAGTTGGTCTTATTTAATAGCGGTGAGTTTAGATAAAGTAAGGCGGGAGCAGTCCACCAGGGACTGATTCAGAGGAGTATCAGCACTGTAAAGAGGCAGGGAGCAAAACTCATGTAGTATTTTAAGGGGATTGCTTGCATGAATACCAGTGGGATGCTTCAAGCGGATTGGTTTAAAGCTATGCTCCAGTTTTCTATGGGCCTGGGCTAAGAACGTTGCATAGTATAAGTGTCTCGACCTGTGTTCCGATTTCTCAGCCGATTCTGTTAGAAAGAGATCAAGCCTGCTTCAAGCTTTATCTGGACATGTTTTATTATCTGTTGTTGGGGCGTTTTGGAAAGAGGTGTAGCAGCTTTGAAATTTGGCATCCAATTTTTGGTGTAGAAGGCAACAGTCCTTCTTGAATGGAGATGCTACTTGGATGCAAGTCTCTCAAATGGCCGGTTTATGAGCTTCCCACAGGTAAGCAGTAAAATTTCAGAGGTTGTGTTATGAGTGAGGTATTATTTGATTGCTATTTGTATGTCCATTTTAAGGGTCGGGGGAGTCGGTAGGAAATCAGTAATACACCAGGATCAGTCAGAATCAAGATAACTGTGTTATGGCCTGGCAATGCTAACAGGAGTATGGAGGACAAGATTAATACTGGGCTAGTCCCAATGTAGATGAAGATATTACCTATTCTCGAATGGGTGGGAGTAGAAAGTGTATTGATGGATTTCATTCCCCCAAGTATCCAGCAAGAAATGTTGGTGAAGAAGTGCTTGCAGGGTAATGTGGTCCAGGGGTGTAGAGTGAGTTGCAAAATAGGTGTCCTGGATACAATAGGATGAGCATATTTTTTAAATGAAATCCGGGGACATGTTTTTTTGGCGAATGGTAAACTATTTTATAAGCATATTTTCCTCAAATGATATATGCAGTGTATGTGGTATGTGTTTATGGAATAATTGTATGATATATACGTTATTTCTCACATTTCGTTCATGAGATAAAAATAAGATACTACTTAGAATTGTTTGGGATATGTTACGAAGATAATATGGAGAAGAAACCTAAGTACAAGAGGGGTGCGGACTGTATGGCGGTGAGTAGTATGTACAGGAGAGGGGTGTGGAGTGTATGGTGGTGGGTAGTATGTACAGAAGAGGGGTGTGGATTGTATGGCGGTGGGTGGTTTGCACAGGAGAGGAGTGTGAAGTGTATGGCGGTTGGTGGTATGTGTAGAAGAGGGGGTGGAGTTATGGCGGTGGGTGGTAAGTGTAGGAGAGGGGTGTGGAGTGAATGGCTGTGGGTGGTATGTTTCGGAGAGGGGTGTGGGTTGTATGGTGGTGGGTGGTATGTACATGAGAGAGGTGCGGAGTGTATGGCGGTGGGTGGTATGTTTCGGAGAGGGGTGCGGGTTGTATGGCGGTGCGTGGTATGTACAGGAGAGGGGTGCGGAGTGTATGGCGGTGGATGGTATGTACAGGAGAGGGGTGCAGGTTGTATGGCGGTGGGTGGTATGTACAGGAGAGGGGTGAGGAGTGCATAGCGGTGGGTGGTATGTACAGGAGAGGGATGCGGAGTGTATGGCGGTGGGTGGTATGTTTCGGAGAGGGGTGCGGAGTGTATGGCGGTGGGTGGTATGTACATCAGAGGGGTGCGCAGTGTATGACGGTTGGTGGTATGTACAGGAGAGGGGTGCGGGTGTATGGCGGTAGGTGGTATGTACAGGAGAGGGGTGCAGAGTGTATGGCGGTGGGTGGTATGTACAGGAGAGGGGTGCGCAGTGTATGGCGGTGGGTGGCGCAGTGTATGGCGGTGGGTGGTATGTACAGGAGAGGGGTGCGGGATGTATGGCGGTGGGTGGTATGTACAGGAGAGGGGTGCAGAGTGTATGGCGGTGGGTGGTATGTACAGGAGAGGGGTGCGGGTGTATGGCGGTAGGTGGTATGTACAGGAGAGGGGTGCGGGGTATATGGAGGTGGGTGGTATGTACAGGAGAGGGGTGCAGAGTGTACGCTGGTGGGTGGTATGTACAGGAGAGGGGTGCGGGTGTATGGCAGTAGGTGGTATGTACAGGAGAGGGGTGCGGGGTGAAAGGAGGTGGGTGGTATGTACAGGAGAGAGGTGCGGAGTATTTGGAGGTGGGTGGTATTTACAGGAGAGGGGTGCGGGATGTATGGCGGTGGGTGGTATGTACAGGAGAGGGGTGCAGAGTGTACGGCGGTGGGTGGTATTTACAGGAGAGGAAATCATCTTGATTTCTTTTCAAAAAAAGATATATATTTTCTGTTGTTTGGAAACAGTGTTTGAGCCTTTATATGGGGTCTCATGCATTTAGGGATTGTGGAGCCATATAAACAGTTTTTAATGTGTTCTTTCCCGTTACAGTATACACTATATGGGATATATTGTTTATGGGGAGTCCAAGTTAGGTAGACTTTTTAAATGAATAAAGAATGGTCTTTCGTGCTACTGAAGAGTAGGTGAAATGTGAATAAAGTGGTGTGTGCAAAAAGCTGCAAAAACTGAATGTGTTCACCTTACACCATGATAAATATAACAAGAGGGGGTGTTTTCGTGCTAAATGCCGGCATAAAAACTACATAAAGTGAAGAAATTAAAATGCAATACATATATAAATAGTAATATGTATATAAACACTCAAATATACCAATGTTCAAAATGGCATGACTATTATAAATACAGTGCTGTGTCTTCTAAAGTAAATAATAAAACCATTCAATTAGGCTGTGCAAAGTGACAAAAATATATTTAAAGTGCACAAGTGCTAAATATATATATGGCTCCAATATAAGCCTGAAAGTCCTGGAAGAATGTGCCAAAAAAAGGGTTATAAATAAGGAAAAGTCTCTTAATGGGACTCCCTTGATGTGAATAATCAAAAAATAAAATGGAAGTGAACTTGTGCTTATATAAATCCTCTGGTGGTGAAAGGGTCACTGATGTGTCCATGCACTGGTCTCACAGAACTCTCACCTCCATGTTGACAAAATAAGGCATGATCAGATAAATCTCCCTCCTCTATCCTGTGTGTAGTTACTGATCGCCTCCACATCTCCTCTGCTTGCAATGATTTTGCAGCTCCTAGAGGGGGGGGCAGCTCCAATAGGAATATCAGATAAGGGATGGGAAGAGAAGAAAGCCTCCGATAGTGTAGTAGTAAACCAAACTGAGTTGATTATTAATATATATTAGTTGCTCGTACATCAAACTGTTAATAAAAAAGCATATGGATAAGTACAGCGGCGCGGTGCGCCGTCTTACTAGTCCTCTGGGTACTTCCAGTCTGCGGTACCTCACGATCTCCCTACAGCGTTACGTCACGCACCTCGTGACTCTGCCATTGGCTAGACAATATTCTGGGACCTGTGTTGTGTTCCAGAAGATCGCTGGCAGGGAGGGGCCACCTAGGGCGAAAGGAGAAGTCACCTAGGCAAATGGGACAGGAAGTCCCACTAAAAAGAGGACACCCCCCCCCCCAAAAAAAAATGACATGCCAAATGTGGCATGTCAGGGGGCAAGGGGTGCCTAAAATGGAAGTTCCACTTTTGGGTGGAACTCCGCTTTAAGGGAGTGAGGTTATTTTTAATTCAAAGCAGTGTTCCAGTCATTTTTTTGTTTATTAAAAGTCAGCAGCTACAAAAAAAGTGTATCTTCTGACTTTTAATAAAAAGACACTCACCTGTCCCACAATCCAGCGACGTGGCCACCCGAACCCTCCATTCTCTCCCCCGCCTGTCCACGGCGCTGGCAATACTACTGTGGGCATCCAGCTGTGACAGCTTGCAGCTTCACAGCCGGGTGCGCATGTCTCATTGCGCTGTCCTGCATAGCCAGGCAATCTTATGGGACCTGTGATGTGTCCCAGAAGATTGCTAGGCGGCCCAAGCGGAAGTGGGACCACGTCAGTAATCGTGATGCATCACGGAATCGAGTTGAATCTTTGACCAGATAATCGTGAGACCAGTGAAGATGTGCACCCCTAATAAACAACAGGCTAGCTGAAGATATCCGGAATTGAAAGAACATTCATCATTCTCCTCTTTATTATGCTTTACTGCTCTGCATTTATTTCTAGTCATTGAATTATAACTTAGGGGAGCCATTTTGTGGGACATTGTCTAATTTCTGTATGTATATGCTGTGCACTCTTTGCTGTTTTGTGTGCTGAGGCCTCATAGGAAAGGTATCCAACACATGTGTGTTAAAGGTGTTGGATATTTGTCTCTCTGTGTATCTGTTCACATAGATCTTTTTCAGGTCATAAAGGTATACACTCTTGTATATCAATGTTAATTAATATTTTCTGTCAAACATAAGTTGTGTTCATTCATATTGTAGCGGCCTCACCCCTCTCACCCCTTCTTCTTCTCGGCTTGTTGTCTTGTCTAGGGGGATCAGGGAGGAGGGGTGCGGTACACTACGGCCTATGTCCTCTAATGTGTAGAGGTGAAAGCCAACACCTGTTTACCTTTGGGTCATGTGTATAACCCAGAGCCAAGTCCGTTCTACAGATGACCCCCCTTTGCTCCCAGTAACCGGAGTTCCACACCACTGAAAAGGTCCAACTCTAATGCCGCGTACACATGATCGTGATTCACGGCGGTGAAAACACCGCCGTGAATCACGATAGGAAAAACGGGGGAACGGCTTGTTCCCCCACACACGGATGTTTTTCCCGTCATTTTTTCCCTATGGGAAAACTGCCACGGAAAAAAATGACAGGAGTCACGACGAGAAAAATTAGAGCATGTTCTAATTTTTCTCGTCGTGATTAATGCCGTTTTTCCCGTCGGGAAAAACGGCAAAAAGCCCACAGACGATCGTTTTTCTCGTCCAAAGGAAAAAATGAAATTTTTCCCGACGGGAAAAATGATCGTGTGTACGCGGCATTATTTATTCTCTGACAGCAATAAATCGTCCTTTAACAGCAGACAGGTTGTGACCCAAAGAACAGTTCAGTACAAGTGGGGAGTAGGTCAAGGCACAATCCTCAAATAGAACTAACCATTGTAGTGTCACCAAGGGTTATGGTGCACAGCCGCTGCCACCGACCGTGTAGAACAGGAACAGAATTACCTTCGCTAAGTGCAGCCCCTGTCAGAGGGAAGACATCTTTCCAAGAGAGTTACCAGAGGCCCCGCCCCCACTGGCAAATGCTGCACCGGACTGTTCGGAGAGGTTACGCTCCCTGGCCTCCTCATCTCAGATTCGGGCACCCAAAATCTTAGGGCCCCTCGGACTCTTCCACCCCTGCGGAACCCAGTCGAATGTACTGGGCCCCGGGCCTCCTCCGTAGTACCTCACCCCAGGTTGAAGGTGCCTGGGATGGACTCCATCTCCCGCTCCGGCCAGGTCAAGGGCACCTGGGCACGGAACTCCGGAACACCAGCACCCAGGCTGAAGGTGCCTGGGCGCGGCTGTGACCTCCGACTCTGAACCTCGTGTTGAGGGCGTCTCTCCCCTTTATCTCCTCTCCCGACAGGCACAGCAGGTTCCCCGCCCCGCTGTACGGCTGCCGAAACAGGACAAAAAGGGCACAGCACTGCAGCGATGGTTCAACCCCGGCCCAGGGCGACATTGCCACCCACAGGCCGCAGGGAACTGCACACCACTGGAGTCCTCCACGAACAAAATGGTCCCAAATTCCCTAACAATCGGTGCATCTGGGTCATACTACCACCCAGATGCTCCCCCTAAATTTAAATACCCGCTACAATATCTTTTCTTGTGTTCATTCTTTATCTCAGTAAACATTTCTGAGTGGTTCAGTGATACTGTGTGAGTTTCTCATTACTAACGCAACATTTCAGAATGGAACCCAAGGTGTCAGAGGTAAGAGAGGATTTGCAGAGTCAGGGTGGCCAGTGGGGTATAGAGTCTATCAGCAGCCCTCACGGGGGTACAGCTATACCTGCAAGCATTTTTTATTTTTATGTTTAAACTTAGTATTTACTGTGAGTTTTTCAATGTACAAGGTACAAAGCACAAAGCCTTATATTAGCTTGTCGTGTATACAATCCATAAAGAGAACAAAGTAACATAATAATGTTATAGGTACATATGTCATGAAAGTACAATAAAGCAAGTTGAAGGTTGATTTATTAGGTAAGAGGGTTTGTAAATGGTAAATCTTAAATTAAGAGAACATTGCTGGATGTGTAAATAGAAGTCAGGAGGGGTAATATACATATGGACGGGGGGGGGGGTCAAAGCCTAACTTACATGTTAGGAGTGGTATGTGGCAGGGACATTGCTTGTGGGGGTGTTCAGATTGAGCACATATAAAAGCCTACAAACCGCTATCGTGCTAACAGTTCAATCATGAGAAGATCAGGCACTTAGGGTGTTTGAGCCAAAGGTCCCATTGCTTTTGAAATGCTGGGATTTGGAGCTGAGCTTTGGCATACATGTATTCCATCAAACAATACATACAGTAAAACCTTGGATTGCGAGCATAATTTGTTCCAGAAACATGCTTGTAATCCAAAGCACTTGTATATCAAAGCAAATTTCCCCATAAGAAATAATGGAAACTCAAATGATTCATTCCACAACCATTTATTCATAGGTTCTTCAGTTTATAGTCCATATAAAAAGATTATAGCAATGTGAACAGGTTGTGTAACCACAAAAATGTCCATCCACAAATGGAAGCTTAATACAGCAGGAGCTACAGAGTATAAAAGAGAAGAGAGGCGCCTCTAAGTGTAGCAATACGTTGCTAAATGTTGTACCTTCTTCACTAAATGTAACCATACACTTAAAGGCACCTCTCTTGTCTTTTATACTCAGTTGTGACATGACGCTACTCACTTATATCAAGACATCGCTTGTATATCAAGTCAAAATTTGTTCAAAAATTTTGCTTGTCTTGCAAAATGCTCTCAAACCAAGTTACTCTCAAACCAAGGTTTTACTGTATATACATAGGGTTCGCCATGAGACTTTCAGCGAGGTGAGGATGGTTAGCCAAAAAACATATCATGATTGTATAAAAAGTAGTTTTATTACAATTTGTTGCGCATATAAAACACAACAAAAATGAATGCAGTAAAATATGCATACGATGTGAAAAAAAGCCAATCCACATACATGGTAAACAGTATATAACTAATATACAAACATCAGAATAATGTGCAAGCATCAGTAGTATCTGACGACGTTTTGCAAGACCGTGCTCGCTCTTCAGGGGTAAATGCTTTACTATATCTGTATTACAAGTAGTAAATCAAATGAATGTATGTTGCATAGGATTGGCAGGGAGGTGAGTAATCATCGGGGTCAGAGTATAGGACCCCATACCCACCAATGGGCTGGGCTAGGCCATCAGTCACTGATTCCACAGGTGGCGGCAGCGACAATGCCAAACATCCAGCACGGGAGCTGAGGAGGCGGAGCAAAAGGTAACCCCAACGGGGGAACAAGTGGAGCACCGGCATGGCTTTAGTAGGTGCGAGTGCAAGTGTCCCTAGAGGTCTCACCTTGTCCATGATAATTAGCTTAAAAAAAAGTAGAAGAGTATACAGTCAGGTCCATAAATATTGGGACATCGACACAATTCTAATATTTTGGCTCTATACAACACTACAATGGATTTGAAATGAAACAAACAAGATGTGCTTTAACTGCAGACTTTCAGCTTTAATTTGAGGGCATTTACATCCAAATCAGGTGAACGGTGTAGGAATTACAACAGTTTGTATATGTGCCTCCCACTTTTTAAGGGACCAAAAGTAATGGGACAGATTAACAATCATAAATCTAACTTTCACTTTTTAATACTTGGTTGCAAATCCTTTGCAGTCAATTACAGCCTGAAGTCTGGAACGCATAGACATCACCAGACGCTGGGTTTCATCCCTGGTGATGCTCTGCCAGGCCTCTACTGCAACTGTCTTCAGTTCCTGCTTGTTCTTGGGGCATTTTCCCTTCAGTTTTGTCTTCAGCAAGTGAAATGAATGCTCAATCAGATTCAGGTCAGGTGATTGACTTGGCAATTGCATAACATTCCACTTCTTTCCCTTAAATAACTCTTTGGTTGCTTTCGCAGTATGCTTCGGGTCATTGTCCATCTGCACTGTGAAGCACCGTCCAATGAGTTCTGAAGCATTTGGCTGAATATGAGCAGATAATATTGCCCGAAACACTTCAGAATTCATCCTGCTGCTTCTGTCAGCAGTCACATCATCAATAAATACAAGAGAACCAGTTCCATTGGCAGACATACATGCCCACGCCATGACACTACCACCACCATGCTTCACTGGTGAGGTGGTATGCTTTGGATCATCATGAGCAGTTCCTTTCCTTCTCCATACTCTTCTCTTCCCATCACTCTGGTACAAGTTGATCTTGGTCTCATCTGTCCATAAGATGTTGATCCAGAACTGCGAAGGCTTTTTTAGATGTTGTTTGGCAAAGTCTATTCTGGTCTTCCTGTTTTTGAGGCTCACCAATGGTTTCCATCTTGTGGTGAACCCTCTGTATTCCCTCTGGTGAAGTCTTCTATTGATTGTTGACTTTGACACACATACACCTACCTCCTGGAGAGTGTTCTTCATCTGGCCAACTGTTGTGAAGGGTGTTTCCTTCACCAGGGAAAGAATTATTCGCTCATCCACCACTGTTGTTTTCTGTGGTCTTCCAGATCGTTTGGTGTTGCTGAGATCACCGGTGCGTTCTTTCTTTTTAAGGATGTTACAAACAGTTGATTTGGCCACACCTAATGTTTTTGCTATCTCTCTAAATGGTTTGTTTTGTTTTTTCAGCCTAATGATGGCTTGCTTCACTGATAGTGACAGCTCTTTGGATCTCATATTGAGAGTTGACAGCAACAGATTCCAAATGCAAATAGCACACTTGAAATGAACTCTGGACCTTTTATCTGCTCCTTGTAAATGGGATCATGAGGAAATAACACACACCTGGCCATGGAACAGCTGAGCAGCCAATTGTCCCATTACTTTTGGTCCCTTAAAAAGTGGGAGGCACATATACAAACTGTTGTAATGCCTACACCGTTCACCTGATTTGGATGTAAATACCCTCAAATTAAAGCTAAAAGTCTGGACCTGACTGTATATGTATATCAGAAGGACCCTGCAAATACAGGCAAACTTCCTGCAGTATTTTGTATGCATGTAAATTTAAAAGGACCAGCATGAAGTAAGTGCTGTGATGGGCTGGGGACAATAAAAATGGATTCATTACAGAGTATAAAAAAATATTGGCAAGTAGTGTGTAGAGTGCACTGTAAGTGAGATAAAGTGAGGGTTAAAGGAAAAAGCAAATAAGTGTGCTCAAATGTCAACTATGCTAAAAAGCAACATAAATGACCTAAGTGTAACGTGAGTCCTTCCCCTCGTGGAGCTGCAGCTGGTGTGTGCATAGTCATGATGTGAATGAGAGAAGCTGCCATGTCAGGCTCCAAATATACCCCTGGGAGGGGGGAGGACCAAATGCTCCGCCCCCAACGTCATGTAAGAGCAAAGAGGCGTGCGAGCGCTGGAGACACTCGTCGCTGCTGGGGCCGCGAATACACTGTATCCCCCATTGTTTGAGGTATACCACACAGCCCAGGTGTGGCGACGCCAAGATTGATGCCACCCGATGGGCGTGGAAAACATGACATCTATATATGGGTGGCCCCACCCGACCACAAGGGCGTGAGGGGACAGCAGGAGATCTGGCAGACCCCCTTTGACACATATCGCAGCTGCCGAGCTGGACGACAGGAGCCGCCACTGACAGGGAGCAGCAAGAGGGAACAGGGCCAACCCAAAAACAATCTGCCTATTTATACACGGCCAATTGTAAATATGTCCCGATATAGAGGAATGATGGCTGATAGTGGCAACAGACCAGGTTGCATAGAGACATAATAAAAGGTCTGGTGCCACCCCAACATCACCTCCATCCCAAATTCAATACATATATACTTAGGGTTCGCCATGGGACTTTGAGTGAGGTGAGTATGGTTAGACAAAAAACATATCATGATTGTATTAAAAGTAGATTTATTACAATTTGTTGCGCATATAAAACACAACAGAAATGAATGCAGGCCGATAAAATATGCATACAATGTGAAAAGAATACAATCCACATACATGTGTAGCGGGTATTTGAATTTAAGGAAAGCGTCTGGGTGGTAGTGTAACCCAGATGCACTGATTGCTAGGGAATCCGGGGCCCTTTTATGGTTCTTGGAGGACTCTGGTGGTGTGAGGTTCCCTGCGGCCTGCAGGTGGCATTGTCGCCCTGGCCGGCGTTGAACCCACGCCGCAAGACTGTGCCTTTTTGTCCTCCCCTGGCGCTGGTACAGCGGGGTGGGGAACCCGCTGTGACGCAAAGGGAGAGGGGATAAAAGAGGCGGATGCCCTGACCACGGGGTTCAGAGTTCGGAGTCAGAGGACACGGCCGCACTCAGGCACCCTCAGCCTGGGTGCTGGCGTTCCGGGGTTCCGGGCCCAGGTGCCCTTGACCTGGCCGGAGCGGGAGATGGAGTCCATCTCAGACACCTTTAGCCTGGGGTGAGGTACTATGGTGGATGCCTGGGGCTCAGTACCTTTGACTGAGTTCCACGAGGGTGGAGGAATCTGAGGGGGCCCTAACACCTTGGGTGCCCGTTTCTGAGGTCGAGGAGACTGGTGAGCAGAACTTCTCTGGAGAGTCCGGCGCAGCATTGCTGGTGACAGAGAGGCCTCCGGTGACTCCCTTGGATGGATATCCTTCCCCTGACAGGGGCTGTGCTAGCGAAGGTAATTCACGTTCTACCTCATATATTCAGTGGCAGTGACTATTCGCCACTGGTGACACCCCGGTGGTTAGCAATACTTTAAAGGATTGTGCCTCGACCTACTCCCATTAATACTGAACAGTTGCAAAGGTCCCAACTTGACTGTGCTGTATGTTTATTCGCTGAGAAGAATAAAACTGTGTTGGACCTATTCAGTGTGTGGAACTCTGGTTACTAGGAGCAAAGGGGGAGTCAAGGACGGAGGAAAGGATTTGACTCTAAGACACCTACACAAAGCCCGATCTTTCTGGCCGTCACCTCTTCACTATGGTGGACATGGGCCGTGGTGTATCTCATCCCTCCCCCCGGTACTAACACCCCTAGACAAAGACAGACAAGCCGAGAATGAGAAGGGGTGAGAGGGGTGAGGTCGCTACATGTGGGGGCATCGTGTCCGAGATGTGTATGGTGTCTGAATTTGAACTTTACTGCCCGGAGGAGTTCCGAGTAGGTCGGCCATATTGGCCAACGCGCCACGAGGCAAACCATAGCTGCGCAGTTCGTGGGCGGGGAAAAGGAGAAGCCCGCAAACAAGTGCAGAGTGTGGGAGGAGTCTGGCCATGTGGACGCACACACACGTGGAGATTACGGTGTGAGTGAGTCAGTGCGCATTGGAGCAGCGAACAGGGAAGATGACTTCAAGTACCCCGTGGATTTCTGCTTCTTCCTTCACGGACATGACTTCTCTAGCTGCTCCAATTATGGACACAGGAATCAGACTAAGGCCCCGGGGGCGATTGGCTCTGTACACCTGCAGAGACATGGAAGGCAAAACAAAAGATCAAGTCTTCTGGACAGCAGCACTCCAATAAAAAGCCTTTATTATGTAAAATCTTCAAAAATCCAAATACAGCACAGCAAGTCACAAAATTCTGGTTAGAGCTGACTAGTTTCACACTTTCTTAGTGTTTAATCATAGCTATGATTAAACACTAAGAAAGTGTGAAACTAGTCAGCTCTAACCAGAATTTTGTGACTTGCTGTGCTGTATTTGGATTTTTGAAGATTTTACATAATAAAGGCTTTTTATTGGAGTGCTGCTGTCCAGAAGACTTGATCTTTTGTTTTGCCTGAAATTGCATTGTCTGCACCCTTGGCTGTTGGGAGGAGATAGTCACCTGGAGGACGTCCACACCTGAGCGGTTTCTGTTTTTGTTTGTCAGAGACATGGAAGGCCTCGGAGTGATCTGTCCCGGCAGTTCGGGACTAGTGGTCCAATTGAAGCCATTCGGGCGATGTGAGGTCTGCAAGGAGTTTCTTTTCGAGGTGGAGCCATCCACAGAAAGGCCTCGCGCCTTCCACCTCAACTACCTCACAGGTACTGCCACTCCGGAGGCAGAGATCAATGCCATGGCGGGCATTCCTGTGCGCGCTGACCAGGGCAAAGTGACTGCCCAAGCAGAGATTAAGAGAGAGAAATCCGAGGATGCTGCCTCGGTCACCAGCAGCTCCTTGCTCCGACCGCCGAAGAGGAGAGTCAGCCTGGTACAGGCCTCCTGTGGTCGTGGAAGAGCTTTGCCCCGTCGCTTGCCTGGCCTGGATGGATCCGAAGGGAAGAGCCCTGGACATCTCTGTTCTTCTGAAGGCCCAGGTGAGCCAAGGGTTGGGACTGTGTGTGTAGTTGGAGGTGTCGGCAGCCCACTGTCGGTGGAGGCCGTCAAGGGGGATGATTCCGTGACTGGGAATTATCTACCCGCTGAGTGTTATGACACCTCCGACCTGTATTCATTGTCTGACAATGGCGATGATGGGGAGATAGACAAGATCTTCCACCGGAAGGGATGGGACAAGATGAAGTTACCCTTGTCCCATGTCAAAAGGGATCCACCTATGTCCATTGGGGATAGTACACCCCGGGTGGAGGCCTCGGAGCCTAGGGAGGAATCTGGTCCACTGTCTGCAATCCCTCTTCTGGATTCAACTTCCATTTCACCTTCTCCTGTTGCGGGAGTGCAACGCCAGTCACTGTGGGCCCCTATGCCCAAGTCTGCCGAGGTGGTGAATGCACCTCGCTATCCGGAAGCTATTGTTTTGCCTGGAGAAGGAGACCGTGTCACGATGCCACCTTTATCAAGGCTGCAGCATCTCTTTAGCCAGAAGATTGCCCAAGAGTATGGGTGGGAGTACCCATACCCACCTCGAGAATTGCTCTATGAGGTGGAAGTTTTTCGTCAGAGGTGGTACGATACTTTTGTTCGGGACAAACTCAAGGTACCTCAAGCACACCGATACCTTTCATGTTCACCAGCAGTCACCAAAAAGTTTCGGGACTGTAAGGCTAAGTGGATGCTGGGAAGGCATATCCATGCGGACAGAGTGGTAATTTGTCACAAGGATGGAGGAAATGTTGAATATAACATGGAGGCTTTTGACAATGATTTGAAGCCTGTGTTTCTGCCGCATCCAAAGTTATTTGTAAGAGAAAGAGACTCTTTTCTGTTTATTACTGCTGAGTTTTCCTGAAGCGAGTGCTGGAACACAGAGACTGTGCCCTCTATTTTTCTGGGTGTTTGTTCTTGGGAGAATGGGAACTGCTGCCGTGTCATGTACCTGGGTGTATTTGAACCGGGATCTTCCTGGTCCCAAAGCTGCAGCCTTACCTGTTGCGCTCCTCAGCACACAAGTTCCACTTCGGACACTACCTATCACAGGTACCTTACATTCCAACTGGTCTGAGTATTTGCCTTTTGCTGAGTTCGCCATTAATTCCCGTTGGCACAGTGCTCTTCATACCACACCATTCTACGCAGCCCTAGGCTATCACCCTCAGACTTTTCCCCTACTTCAGCCTTCTTCTGGTGTACCAGCAGCAGATCAGCGGGTTAAAAATATTCTGCTACATTGGAAAAAGATTTGCTTATTACTACGGAAGTCAGCAGGCAAGTATGCACTTTTTTCCAACAAACGAAGACGCCATATACCTCCATGTGTGGTGGGGGACAGAGTTTGGCTATCAACCAAATATGTGAGACTGAAACAACCTTCTACCAAATTGGGCCCATTTGTAATGTAAGGTACCTGTGATAGGTAGTGTCCGAAGTGGAACTTGTGTGCTGAGGATTCAGGCGAAAACGTAGTCAGGCAGATTAGGTTGGCAACAGATCAGGCAAAATGGTACACGATCGAAATCCAGAGAGTGGTCAGGCAGGCAAAGGTCATACACGAGCTGGCAGTGAAGTACAAAATCAGCAGGCTGGAGAGTAGTCAGGAATTCAGGCAGAAGTTCAACACGAAAATCAGGATCAAAAAAGCAGTCACAACACCCAGGGAGCTATTCCACACAAACGGGCGCTGAGAGATCGCATCACTTCCTTTTTAAGGGCTGCTTTGATTGAAAATTGTCCACAGCTGGCAGTAGGTGGGGCTGGTGAGTCCAAGGTAATCTTTAATACTGAGAGGACATTTCCAAAAGACTAGATCTGCTCAGTAGCGCAACAGGTAAGGCTGCAGCATTGGGACCAGGAAGATCCCGGTTCAAATACACCCAGGTACATGACATGCCGTTTGTTTCCTTTTCCTCCCCTCATCAAGAGAAATCAGTGACTTTGGGGTTTTAGTCAGTGTAGGGCCACAGAAGAAAAAAAAGAGCAAGAGAGAAAAGTTCATCTGGATTTGATAAGTGTCTTTACCACGGCATTACCACCAGGTGGCAGTGTTGCGCAACGATTGTTGTTTGTTTTTTTGTACATTATGCAGCACTCATTGGAGTGAATGGGTTTCTTCTCGGATAGACCCATTTGTTCCAAGCAAACACATATATTATGTTAGGATGAGAGTTCCTTTTTTTTTTTTCCTTCCCTCTGCAGGAGACTCGTCTATCAAGGTTGCTGAGAATGGGGTGGTCCTTAGATAGCCAGCAGGGGGGGGAGAAATGTAAATGTGTGAGATATTTAAAGTATTCTATTACAAAAGTTTATGGTTTTATATTACTGTTTTCCCTTTCCTGTTTAGGTCCTGGCACAATTCCTGATCAAAATTTGTTGAGTTTGGATTTATGTGAATGTTGTCTCTGGGTTGAACTTATGTTACAACTCTTTGGGAGACATGGGTTTGCACCAGACACTGGGGACCAGTGTCAAATCACCAGGGGGAGAGTGTAGCGGGTATTTGAATTTAAGGGAAGTGTCTGGGTGGTAGTGTAACCCAGATGCACTGATTGCTAGGGAATCCGAGACCCTTTTATGGTTCTTGGAGGACTCTGGTGGTGTGAGGTTCCCTGCGGCCTGCAGGTGGCATTGTCGCCCTGGCCGGCGTTGAACCCACACCACAAGACTGTGACTTTTTGTCCTCCCCTGGCGCTGGTACAGCGGGGCGGGGAAACCGCTGTGACGCAAAGGGAGAGGGAATAAAAGGGGTGGACGCCCTGACCACGGGGTTCAGAGTTCGGAGTCAGAGGACACGGCCGCACTCAGGCACCCTCAGCCTGGGTGCTGGCATTGGAGTCCATCTCAGGCACCTTTAGCCTCGGGTGAGGTATTATGGCGGATGCCTGGTGCTCAGTACCTTCGACTGATTTCCCCGAGGGTGGAGGAATCCGAGGGGGCCCTAACTCCTTGGGTGCCCGTGTCTGTGGTCGAGGAGACTGGTGAGCGGAACTTCTCTGGAGAGTCCGGCGCAGCATCGCTGGTGACAGAGAGGCCTCCAGTGACTCCCTTGGACGGATATCCTTCCCCTGACAGGGGCTGTGCTAGCGAAGGTAATTCACGTTCTACCTCATATAGTCAGTGGCAGTGACTATTCGCCACTGGTGACACCACGGTGGTTAGCGATGCTTTAAAGGATTGTGCCTCGACCTACTCCCATTAATACTGAACAGTTGCAAAGGTCCCAACTTGACTGTGCTGTATGTTTTTTCGCTGAGAAGAATAAAACTGTGTTGGACCTATTCAGTGTGTGGAACTCTGGTTACTAGGAGCAAAGGGGGAGTCAAGGACGGAGAAAAGGATTTGACTCTAGGACACCTACACAAAGCCCGATCTTTCTGGCCTTCACCTCTTCACTATGGAGGACATGGGCCGTTGTCAGGGCCTGGACTGACGGCTAGTGAGGACACAGGAGGTGGATCCTCTGTGCCAGAGAGGCGAAGGCACGGGTCGCACTGGAGGATCGGTTCTAAGCAGCTACCGGTTTTCACCAGAGCCCGCCGCAAGGCGGGATGGACTTGCTGCGGCGGTAGCAACCAGGTCGTGTCCCCCAGTAGTGGCTCGACTTCTCTGGCAGCTGAGATAGGCACGGTACACTGGGACTAGGCAGAGGCAAGGTCAGACGTAGCGGAAGGTCAGGGCAGGCGGCAATGGTACGTAGTCAGGGGCAACGGCAGAAGGTCAGATACACTGGAAAGGCAAGTACAAAACGCTTTCTCAGGGCACTAAGGCAACAAGATCCGGCAAGGACAGGAAGGGGGAGTGGGTTTTTAAGTGTTTTGGAGTGTGACACAGTAATTGGACCAGGCACCAATCAATGGTGCACTGGCCCTTTAAATTTAAGAAGACCGGCGCGCGCGCGCCCTAGAGAGTAGCGGGACCGCGCGCGGGGACGGAGCAGGGGGAGGAGGCCGGTGAGCAGAATGGGATGCGATCCGCGGGCGGACAGGTGCCGCCGCAAGGATCGCATCCCCGCCAGCATCAGAGCAGCGCTCACGGTCAGAGGAGCCGACCGGAGCGCTGCAGGGAGACAGACGCCGTGGGCGCTCCGGGATGGATGGGACACTCGGAGCGTTCGGCGTTACAGTACCCCCCCCCTTAGGTCTCCCCCTCTTCTTGGAACCCAAGAATCTTCGGATGAGCTCTTTATCTAAAATGTTGGCCTCAGGTTCCCAGGACCTTTCCTCAGGACCACAGTTCTCCCAATCCACTAAAAAACATCTTTTACCTCGGATGACCTTGGAGGCGAGGATCTCTTTCACCGAGAAGACATCAGAAGAACCAGAGACAGGAGCAGGAGCAGTGACCTTAGGGGAAAATCGGTTAAGAATGAGGGGTTTAAGAAGAGACACATGAAAAGAGTTGGGAATACGAAGAGAAGGAGGAAGGTGGAGCTTGTAAGAAACAGAATTGATTTGGTTTTTGATTTTAAATGGCCCAAGGTAACGAGGGCCCAGCTTGTAGCTAGGTACCCGAAACCAAATATATTTGGAGGAGAGCCACACTTTGTCACCAGGGGCATAGACAGGAGGGATTCTTCTTTTTTTATCTGCATGTCTCTTCATGCGGGCAGAGGCCAGTGAGAGCGACTTTTGAGTCTCTTTCCAGATAGAGGCAAAGTCCTGAGTAAATTCATCCACGGCCGGAACTCCATAAGACGTGGGAATGGGGAGGGGGGGCAATGGGTGACGGCCGTAGACCACAAAGAAAGGCGACTTGGAGGAAGATTCAGAGTTCTTGAAATTGTATGAGAATTCTGCCCAGGGCAATAGGTCGACCCAATCGTCTTGACGGGCGGAGACAAAATGTCGTAGGTAGTCGCCAAGGACCTGGTTAACTCTCTCCACCTGTCCATTGGACTGCGGGTGATAAGCGGAAGAAAAATTCAACTTAATTTTTAGTTGAGTACAGAGAGCTCTCCAAAATTTTGAGATGAATTGAACACCTATATGAGTGAGTGAGTAACTTGTATAGCGCTGCAATTGCGAACTAAATCGCCTCAAGGCGCTTTGCATCCAGTGTCGTTGAGATCGTTAGAAGAGATGGGTCTTTAGTATTTTCCGGAAGGCCCGATGGTTTTCTTCCATGCGGATATTCGTGGGTAGCGCATTCCATAGCCTTGGTCCTTGGACAGCAAACCTTCGTTCTCCCTTGGCTTTGTAGCGGGTCTTGGGGATGTGGAGGAGGTTTTGGTTAGTTGATCGAAGGTCACGAGTAGTGGTGTAGTGTTTTATTTTCTCGCATAAGTATTCAGGAGCGTTTCCTTGTGCGCATTTGTGGGTGAGGCAGAGGGTCTTGAATGTGATCCGATCCTTTACGGCTAGCCAATGGAGGCTTTTCAGGGATGGTGCGATTGATTCCCAGGGTTTTTTCCCTGTTACCAGTCTGGCTGCTGTGTTTTGGACGACTTGTAGACGTGCAACTTGGTATTTGGGTAGTCCTAGGTAAAGTGAGTTAGCGTAGTCAAGCCGTGAATTGATAATGGTTCCGACTACTACTGCTCTGTCTTTTTCCGGGATGAACGGGATAAGTCTTCGTAGCAGGCGGAGAAGGTGGTGGGATCCACTGACTACTGATCCTATTTGTGCGTCCATAGTCATGTCTGAGTTAAAGATAACTCCCAGGCTTTTAACTTTGCTTGGGGTTATGTTTTGTCCCAGGATGGTGGGTGGCGTCCATGGGGTCCTGGCGTTTTTCTTTCGGTTAGCGTGGAAAATGAGCAGTTCTGTTTTGGATCCATTAAGCTTGAGGGAGCTCTCTGTCATCCAATTGTTGATCAATGTAAGGCATTTTTCCAGTCCGTAATATTGATCTTTTTTGTTGTTGATGCGAAAGTATAGTTGAGTGTCATCTGCATAGGAGTGATAACGCATGTCCTGTTCACTAGGGATGAGCTTCGTGTTCGAGTCGAACATACGTTCGACTCGAACATCGGCTGTTCGATCGTTCGACGAAGATCGAACGATTTGGGCCGTTCGCGCTAAATTCGAGTGACGCGAACGGCCCACAATGCACTACGCCATCGCAGTGTCATCCAGGCGCTGTGATTGGCCAAGCATGCACTGTGACCCCGCATGCTTGGCCAATCACAGCGCCGGCAGCGAGGAGAGCAATGATTGGCCACAGGCAGGATGCCTGTGGCCAATTATTGCTGAGGGTGTTTAGTACACGCCCCACACTATAAAAGGCCGCCAGCACGGCGGCCTAGTGTAGTATGTTCCGGAGCAGGGATAGAGCAGCATAGGCAGGGACAGTGACTTTTATTTCTTTCTTGCTTAACCTGGATTCCTTTAGTTTAGGGAAAGAGAAGGATAGGTAGGGAGAGTGTCAGTGTGTTTTGTGCTTGTGCTATAGTGTGCTTAAAAAAAACATTTTTTCTAGGGACAGAAAACTGTAGGTAGGGAGAGTGTCAGTTTCTTTCACTGTGCAAGTCCTTGTTTCTAGGGACCTGGAAGGACAGTGAGTGAATTCTCCTTGTGCTATATTGTGCTTAAAAAAAACATTTTTTCTAGGGACAGAAAACTGTAGGTAGGGAGAGTGTCAGTTTCTTTCACTGTGCAAGTCCTTGTTTCCAGGGACCTGGAAGGACAGTGAGTGAATTCTCCTTGTGCTATATTGTGCTTAAAAAAAACATTTTTTCTAGGGACAGAAAACTGTAGGTAGGGAGAGTGTCAGTTTCTTTCACTGTGCAAGTCCTTGTTTCTAGGGACCTGGAAGGACAGTGAGTGAATTCTCCTTGTGCTATATTGTGCTTAAAAAAAACATTTTTTCTAGGGACAGAAAACTGTAGGTAGGGAGAGTGTCAGTTTCTTTCACTGTGCAAGTCCTTGTTTCCAGGGACCTGGAAGGACAGTGAGTGAATTCTCCTTGTGCTATATTGTGCTTAAAAAAAACATTTTTTCTAGGGACAGAAAACTGTAGGTAGGGAGAGTGTCAGTTTCTTTCACTGTGCAAGTCCTTGTTTCCAGGGACCTGGAAGGACAGTGAGTGAATTCTCCTTGTGCTATATTGTGCTTAAAAAAAACATTTTTTCTAGGGACAGAAAACTGTAGGTAGGGAGAGTGTCAGTTTCTTTCACTGTGCAAGTCCTTGTTTCCAGGGACCTGGAAGGACAGTGAGTGAATGCTCCTTGTGCTATAGTGTGCTTAAAAAAACATTTTTTCTAGGGACAGAAAACTCTAGGTAGGGAGAGTGACAGTTTCTTTCACTGTGCAAGTCCTTGTTTCCAGGGACCTGGAAGGACAGTGAGTGAATTCTCCTTGTGCTATAGTGTGCTTAAAAAAAACATTTTTTCTAGGGACAGAAAACTGTAGGTAGGGAGAGTGTCAGTTTCTTTCACTGTGCAAGTCCTTGTTTCCAGGGACCTGGAAGGACAGTGAGTGAATTCTCCTTGTGCTATATTGTGCTTAAAAAAAACATTTTTTCTAGGGACAGAAAACTGTAGGTAGGGAGAGTGTCAGTTTCTTTCACTGTGCAAGTCCTTGTTTCTAGGGACTGGGAAGGACAGTGAGTGAATTCTCCTTGTGCTATAGTGTGCTTAAAAAAAACATTTTTTCTAGGGACAGAAAACTGTAGGTAGGGAGAGTGTCAGTTTCTTTCACTGTGCAAGTCCTTGTTTCCAGGGACCTGGAAGGACAGTGAGTGAATTCTCCTTGTGCTATATTGTGCTTAAAAAAAACATTTTTTCTAGGGACAGAAAACTGTAGGTAGGGAGAGTGTCAGTTTCTTTCACTGTGCAATTCCTTGTTTCTAGGGACCTGGAAGGACAGTGAGTGAATTCTCCTTGTGCTATAGTGTGCTTAAAAAAAACATTTTTTCTAGGGACAGAAAACTGTAGGTAGGGAGAGTGTCAGTTTCTTTCACTGTGCAAGTCCTTGTTTCTAGGGACCTGGAAGGACAGTGAGTGAATTCTCCTTGTGCTATATTGTGCTTAAAAAAAAACATTTTTTCTAGGGACAGAAAACTGTAGGTAGGGAGAGTGTCAGTTTCTTTCACTGTGCAAGTCCTTGTTTCTAGGGACCTGGAAGGACAGTGAGTGAATTCTCCTTGTGCTATATTGTGCTTAAAAAAAACATTTTTTCTAGGGACAGAAAACTGTAGGTAGGGAGAGTGTCAGTTTCTTTCACTGTGCAAGTCCTTGTTTCTAGGGACCTGGAAGGACAGTGAGTGAATTCTCCTTGTGCTATATTGTGCTTAAAAAAAAACATTTTTTCTAGGGACAGAAAACTGTAGGTAGGGAGAGTGTCAGTTTCTTTCACTGTGCAAGTCCTTGTTTCTAGGGACCTGGAAGGACAGTGAGTGAATTCTCCTTGTGCTATATTGTGCTTAAAAAAAACATTTTTTCTAGGGACAGAAAACTGTAGGTAGGGAGAGTGTCAGTTTCTTTCACTGTGCAAGTCCTTGTTTCTAGGGACCTGGAAGGACAGTGAGTGAATTCTCCTTGTGCTATATTGTGCTTAAAAAAAACATTTTTTCTAGGGACAGAAAACTGTAGGTAGGGAGAGTGTCAGTTTCTTTCACTGTGCAAGTCCTTGTTTCAAGGGACAGAGAAGGATACCTGAAGGTAGCCCTTATTGCTTTTTTCCCATCTCCCTGCAGGCCATCTATTAGAATGTCTGGAAGGCAAACAAGGAGAGGCAGACAGTCAGGAGGCAATAAAAGAGGGCAAGCAGGCTCTGTGTCTGGGGGCAACAGTGCTGGTCGTGGACGCGGTGCATTGTCATCAGCACATGGCCATGGGACACGCTTGTCCTTCTTTTCCGCTGCTGGACATGTTGAGCCACATCATGCCGAAGACTTGGTAGAGTGGATGACCAAGCCCTCCTTCTCCTCCTCATCCTCTCTCACCCAGGCTCAGGGTACTGGCAAAGCAGCTGCCAAAGCGTCCTCTTCCCTGGTATCAATGTCAGACTCATCATCAGTCACTCCTTCCCTAGACCCACCATGTCCTCCTCCTGAGGAGTCCCCCGAACTGTTTGAGCACAGTGTTGGGTACATGCTCCAGGAGGATGCCCAGCATTTCGAAGGGTCTGATGATGAAACCCAGCTACAGGAAGGCAGTAGGGTGAGAGCAGACAGAGGGGATGCTCAAGAAGGACACCAATCTGGCAGTCATGTTCCAGCAGCTGCAGCATACTGCCAGATTGGCTCCAGTGATGAGGAGGGAGGGGATGATGAGGTCACTGACTCCACGTGGGTGCCTAATAGGAGAGAGGAGGAGGAGGATGAGGAGGAGGCACATCTCCAACGAGACAGGATGCCCTTTGGTGGCCAGCGTAAGGGCAGTACACCGACGGAATCACACCGGAGAGCTCCGCCTGTGCAGGGCGCTGCCTCTGCCCGTCATTCAAAAAGTTCCTTGGTGTGGGCCTTTTTTGAGGCTAGTGCATCAGATCGCACAGCTGCTGTTTGCAACATATGTCTCAAGCATATATCGCGTGGCCAAAACATCAGCCGCTTGGGTACCACATGCCTGACCAGACATATGTTGACCTGCCATGCAGCTCGTTGGCAAGCCTACCTCAAAGACCCACACCAAAGAACAAAGCGGACCTCTCCTTGCACCGCATCAGCTGGGATCTCCAACCCCACTATAACTTCAGTCCTCTCTGAAACATGCACTGAGAGGAATGAAGGTGTAGAATTAGGTGTGTCACAGCCAAGTACTTGCGGCCACTCTGCTAGCAGTACACCGACGTCCGATTCTAGCAGGCAAATTTCCCTGCCCCAGCTGCTGGACCGTCGAAAGAAGTTCACTCCCAGCCATCCACATGCCCAGCGGTTGAATGCTAGCTTGGCTAAATTGCTAGCGCTTCAACTGCTGCCTTTTCAGTTGGTAGACTCGGCCCCCTTCCGTGAGTTTGTGCAATGTGCGGTTCCTCAGTGGCAGGTTCCCAAACGCCACTTTTTCTCACGGAAGGCTATTCCGGCTCTCTACCGGCATGTGGAAGGCAATGTCTTGGCCTCGCTGGACAGGGCGGTCAGCGGTAAGGTGCATATTACCGCTGACTCATGGTCCAGCAGGCATGGACAGGGACGTTACCTTTCTTTCACGGCCCATTGGGTCACTCTTTTGGCAGCTGGGAAGGATGCAGGACAAGGTGCAGTAGTGTTGGAGGTTGTCCCACCGCCACGCCTCCAAAATGCTACTACTGGTTGTGACACACCTTTCTCCTCCACCCCCTCCTCTTCTTCTTCCTCCATGGCCTCTTCCTGTGGTTTGTCCTATGAACCAGCGGTGCTCCGTAGCCGTTCACGGGGCTACGCAAGTACGCAGGCAAAAATATGCCATGCCGTGCTTGCGCTGGTGTGTTTGGGGGACAGAAGCCACACTGGGGCAGAGGTCCTGTCTGCTCTGCAGGGCCAGGCCGAGAGGTGGTTGACGCCACGCCAGCTTAAGCCAGGAATGGTGGTTTGCGACAATGGCACCAACCTCCTCTCCGCCCTCCGACAGGGACAACTGACCCATGTGCCCTGTGTGGCTCACGTCCTTAACCTGGTGGTGCAGCGGTTCTTGGGCAGGTACCCGGGCTTACAGGATGTCCTGAGGCAGGCCAGGAAAGTCTGTGTGCATTTCCGCAGATCTTATAATGCCAGTGCTCGCCTGGCTGAGCTGCAAAAGGAGTTGAACCTGCCCAAGAACCGCCTTATATGTGACATGCCCACCAGGTGGAACTCAACGTTGGCCATGCTGCAGCGGCTGCACACGCAGCAGAGGGCCATCAATGAGTACCTGTGCGACTACGGCACCAGGACAGGGTCAGGGGAGCTTGGTTTTTTTTCTCCACGCCAGTGGGGCATGATCAGGGATGCATGCACTGTCTTGGCACCATTTGAGGAGGCCACGAGGATGGTGAGCAGTGACAGTGCATGCATCAGTGACACTGTACCTCTTGTCCACCTGTTGGAGCACACGCTGCGTGGAATAATGGACAGGGCACTTGAGGCAGAACAGAGGCAGGAAGAGGAGGACTTCCTTGCCTCTCAAGGCCCCCTTTACCCAGACAGTGTTCCTTCTGTCCCACCCATCGCACAGGAAGAGGAAGAGGAGGAGGAGGATTGTGTCAGCATGGAGGTGGAGGCTGGCACTCAGCATCATCAGCAGCAGTCTTTTAGGGATGATTTACAGTCCCAAGAAACCAGTGGACTTGTACGTGGCTGGGAGGAGGTGACTGCGGATCATGTCGTCCTTAGTGACCCAGAGGACTCCGGAGCGAATGCCTCAGCAAACCTACGCTGCATGGCCTCCCTGATCCTGCAAAGTCTGCGGAAGGATCCTCGTATTCTTCGGATCAAGGAGAGGGACCATTACTGGCTGGCCACTCTCCTTGATCCACGGTACAAGGGTAAGGTTGCGGACCTTATGTTACCGTCGCAGAGGGAGCAGAGGATGAGACAACTCCGGGAGGCCTTGCAGAAAGGTCTGTGCAACGCGTTCCCAGAGACTGGGAGGTTACAAACTCCTGGTCCAGGACAACGAGTTGCTGAGGCTTCGGCCAGTCAAAGAAGGAGCGGTGGGGAAGGTGGCCGTCTGACCGATGCGTTCAGACAATTCTTTAGTCCGCAGCCCCAAAGTATGATTGGTTCCAGCAACCATCGCCAGCGTCTGATAAACATGGTGCAGGAATATCTAGGGGCAAGGTCAGACTTGGACACCTTCCCCACCGAAAATCCTCTGGCTTACTGGGTCTTGAGGATGGATCACTGGCCAGAGCTTGCACAGTATGCAATTGAGCTACTGGCCTGTCCTGCATCCAGCGTTCTTTCGGAACGCACATTCAGTGCTGCTGGAGGATTTGTCACGGATCACAGGGTGCGCCTGTCCACCGACTCGGTTGATCGACTGACTTTCATCAAGATGAACCAGTCTTGGATCACCACCAGCTACCACACACCTGATGCTGATATAACAGACTAATTGATTTTAACATGTCACGTCCCTTCAAGACTGATGCTGATGCTGAGTGCCTGTGCTGTTATGTTGACTGGCTATCCTCCTCCTCCAAGTCCTCAATGATACGATTGATGATGATAGCTTGGAAGATCATTTTTGTTTATGGGTGCCGCCACCAGTGGCTAAGGCCCAATTTTTCAGCCCCTGTTTTACAGGGGCGTGTACTTACAATTTTTTTAGCAATAATTTGCCATAGGGCTCATTGCTGTGCTCCAAGTACAGTATCTGTGAGGGGTTGTAGTGTTGTGCCACCAGTGCCTAAGGCCCAATTTTTCAGCCCCTGTTTAACAGGTGCGTGTCATTACAATTTTTGAAGCAATACTTTGCAACAGGGCTCATTGCTGTGCTCCAAGTACAGTATCTGTGAGGGGTTGTAGTGTTGTGCCACCAGTGCCTAAGGCCCAATTTTTCAGCCCCTGTTCAACAGGGGCATGCAATTACAATTCTTGATGTAATAATTCACAGCAGGGCCCATTCCTGCACCCACCAAGAGTAAGTCTGAGGGCTTACAGTGTTGTGGCAACGCCACCACCACCACCACCACGAAAGGCCCAATTTTTCAGCCACTGTTCAAAAGGGGCATGTAATTACAATTCTTGATCTAATAATTCACAGCAGGGCCCATTCCTGCACCCACCAAGAGTAACTGTCAGGGCTTACAGTGTTGTGGCACCAGCACCACCATCAAAGCCCCAATTTTTACTACCACTGTTCAACAATTATATGTAATTAAAATTCCTGATATAATAGTTGACAGCAGGGCGTTCCAGCACCAACCAAGAGTAACTGTGAGTGCTTACAGTGTTGTGCCAACACCAACAACTAAGGGGCCTATTTCTGCAGAGTATATACGGCAGGTCCCTACTTTCAAACATCTAACTTACAAACGACTCCTACTTGCAAACGGAAGAAGACAACAGGAAGTGAGAGGAAATCTACCCCTAGGAAGGAAAATTCTCTCCTGTAAGAATAAATATGGGAGAAAGGTGTCTCCTCTGTACTGATGCTTTATCAGCTATCCTTGTTTCAAGAAAAACACCACATTTCAAAAACAGTTGTCATTGGGACGGAAAGTGAGGTGAAATGTTCTGAACAGGGGCACAGACAGCAAAACAAATGTTACAGGGGTGATAACCCTTACCTATGTTTCCCAAAAAGTTTAAAAATAGATTTTTGGGCTGGAGCTACAGTTCAGCAATGTACCTGTTCAAAATTACAAACACATTCTACATAAGAACAAACCTACAGTCCCTGTCTTGTATGCACCGCCTGTATACGGCTGTTCAGAGTATATAGGGCCTTTTTTATTTTATGTGCGGGGTTCCCCTTAATATCCATACAAGACCCAAAGGGGCTGGTAATGGGCTGGGGTGGGGGGGGGGGGTCATGGGGTAGCTATGCCATTTTTCTTAAAGATTTTCATCCATATTACCGGGACCAGACATTACATTAAAGCCGCAAGAAGTTTTAAATGGCTTTTTTTTCCTTTAGAAGTGTCATTTTGTGCAGGGACAGTTCTAAACACGGGAAACACGTGGCACTTCACAGGCATACTTTAGACACCCCCCAGGTACGATATTTAAAGGAATATTTGACTTTTTTTTTTCACTTTATGCATCATTAAAATGACTGCTCCCGAAAAACGACCGTTTTTAAAACTTCTTTTTGCATTGATACATGTCCCCTGGTGCAGAACCCGGGTTCCCAAACCCTTTTTAGGACAATAACATGCATAATAGTTGTTATAATTAGCACTTTAGAATTCGAACGTTCGCATCCATTGTATTTAATAGGGTTCTAATGTTCGTACGAACTTTCGGTCCGTTCGCGGGTTCTGGTGCGAACCGAACCCGGGGGTGTTCGGCTCATCACTACTGTTCACTGATGATTTTGAGGAGTGGCCGAAGGTAGATGTTGAAGAGTACCGGTGACAGGGGTGATCCTTGAGGTACTCCGCATGTATTTGTGCGTGGTGCCGAGGTAAAGGCTCCCAGTTTCACTGTCTGGGATCGGTTTTCTAAGAAGGATGCGAACCATGGTAGGTCCGTGTCTGCGACTCCTGCTACTTCGGTGAGACGCGTAAGTAGGATTTTGTGATCTACTGTGTCAAAGGCTGCACTGAGGTCCAGCAGCACCAGGAGACATGATTCTCCGTCATCTGCTGCTTCTAGTACGTCGTCCCATATTTTGAGAAGTGCCGTTTCCATCCCATGGCCTGGGCGGAACCCCGATTGAAGTGGGTCCAGGAGATTGTGGGTATCCAAATGAAGTTGTAGCTGTTGTGTTACAACTTTCTCGATAATCTTGGAGATGGTGTTCAGGCTTGTTACCGGTCTTCTAAAATTTGGGTCATTCGGGTCAAGGTTAGGTTTCTTTAGGAGGGGTTTGATTATTCCTTGTTTAAGGGAAGTCGGCACAATACCTTCTTTGAACGATTGGTTGATGAAGTGTGTTATGTGGGGTGCCAAGATGTCGGTACATTCTTTCAGCAGTTTTGCCGGAATGATGTCGTTCGGTGAAGTGCTATCTCGGAGGCTTCTGATGATGTTTTTAGTAGTGTCCATTGTAATTGGGACCAGAGTAAATTTCTTTGATTGCAGAATATTTATCTGGTTCTTTTCCTTCTTTTGGCTGTGTGGGGTTGTTTGATTTTTCCTGCTGAATTATTTTCCTAATGTTATCAATTTTGTCGATAAAAAAATTGGATAGTTCATTGCAGAATTCCTGTGTTTCGTTTGCTGAAGACTCCAAACAGGTGGGATTCATGGTCTGAGCTACTAGTTTGAAGAGTTCGAGGGGGCGGTTTAGGGCTTTTGCGATGGTGTTTGCGAAATGGTCTCTTTTTGCTTTGAAGATTGCTTTATGATATTTCCTAGTGAGTGCTTTGTAGATTGTGTAGTTCTCCTTTGTTGAATTTCTTCTCCAGGCTCCTTCTGCTCTTCTGCGTTCTTGTTTCAGTAAAGTAAGAGCGTCATTGAACCAGCCTGCATTGTTTTTGCGGATGAGTGCTCTGCGTCTTGGAGCAACTGTATCTGCTGTCTGTAGCAAAGCATTGTTCAGGAAGTTGAGTGTTTCTTCTGTTGAGTGGTTTTGGTTTAGCATTTCCATATTGTTCAATTTGCGTGGTTTTGAAAAGCTCAGAGTATAGTTTCTTCTGTGATCTTGTCCAGTGTGTTGTTGCTGATTGTATTAATTTTTGGAGGGCCGTGTTGGTCGTTATAGTAAACTTGATGGCATGATGGTCTGTCCATGGTAGAGGCTGGTTGTCCAGTGTGTTGATGTCCATATCTTGTTTGAAGATTAGGTCAAGAGTGTGACCTGATACATGAGTAGGAGTATTTATCAATTGTTGCAAGCCTAGTTTTTCTAGTTGGTCGATGCAGGCAGTGGCGATAGGGTCTTCGGGGGAGTTGGCCCAAAGGTTGAAGTCTCCAAGTAGCAGCAGATTTTTGGTTTTCATGGTGTATGTCGAGAAAAATTCATTTAAATGTGTGAGGAGGTGTGTCTTGGGTCCCGGTGGTCTGTAGCAGAGCAGTATGTGGATGGTATCCTGGGGTGTAGTTTGTAGTTGCAGAGTGAGTGTTTCCATGAAAGGCAATGAGTTCTGTAGAGTTGGTTTGATGAACGTAAGGTGGTCTTTGTAAATTACTGCTAGGCCCCCTCCTCTTTGTCCTGTTCTATGCTCCGTTAGGATGCGGTAGTTCTCCGGCACTAGTTCTGCTAGGATGGTATTGCAGTCGGGTGTTAGCCAGCTTTCCGTGATGAAGAGGCAGTCTATGTTGTGTTGGGTTATGAAATCATGGATTTCCTGTCTGTGTTTGACTGCAGATCTGGTGTTGATTAGGGCACTTGATAGATGTTGTAGATGCCATGGTGCTCTGTTTTTTCCTGTTGATAGTCGACTGATTCTTACGATTCGTTCTTTTTGTAATTTTTTTTGGATGGGTGTTGGTAGTGTTGTGGCAAAGTTCTTTAGGCTTTGGATGGTGTCGGCTGAGTATATAATGTTAACCATGTTGAAAAAGTGCTGATAATGATGAGGCGATGAGATGATGTTGATAACGATGATGATCCTGATGTTGATGATGATGAGCGATGCGATGAGAGAGCTGCTGAGGTGTGCTAATGCTTGAAGTTGGTGTTTGATGTTGACAAGGATGATGATCCGATAGTGATGAATGATCCGATAGTGATGATGATCCAATGCTGATGATGATTCCTTCCTGATCCCTGGAGGCGGTTGGAGCTACCCTGACCTTCCTGCTAATGGAAGGAGTCCGATATACTTACCTGGTTATCAGGTTTGATGGACGACTGATGATGATGATGATGATGATGATGATCCTGGTGTAGACGGCGCTGCTCCCCAACTATCTAATCCCCCCCGTTGATCCAGAGGAAGGCGAAAAACCCCAGCCAAGCACGGGCCAATAGTGCTAGAGCGGGGGAAAAAATTCCTTCCTGATCCCTCTAGAGGCGATCGGGTCTGCCCTGGATCAGCTAGCTAATGGAGGAGCCCGGTATACTTACCTAGTTGTCAGGTTTGCCAGGACAACTGGTGGTGATGCTGAGAGGAGGATGAGGATGATGATGTGAATGAGGATGAGGATGATGATGAGGAAGATGCTGCTGATGAGGATACCGATGAGGGTGAAGATGATGGTGCTGAGAATGAGTATTGTCATGAGAATGAGGATATGGATGAAGATGATGGTATTTGCAGAGTATATTTCCTGCTATACTTTTCTTGGTACTGTCAGGGTCCTGATAGATATGGGCCCAGGTGTACCAAGATGGCCACTGGTGCCTAGATTGAGTCAGGAAGTGCTGAGGCCGGGCGGTTGTACCAAGATGGCCGCCGCGGCTGGAAGTTAGGCCGGAGCCGCGGACTGTCCTAAAAAGGACAGGCGGTGGTGGTTGCGGCTTCGGGCCGCTTGGGGGAGCTCCGATGCGGGAGACACGGCTTGCCCGCTAAGGATGGGGGAGAGGGGGGACGATGCTGGGCTGGAGGAGGCCGGAACTAGGCCTCAGCCACGGACTATCTTGCCGGCAGTTGCCGGTCAATGGCGTCTTCCGATGGCGAGTGGACGAGCAGTGCTCCGCTCTGGGAGCAGCTGTGGAAGGATAGGGCCGGGTGCCAGGGGCCGTGGCCTGTTAGGCAGCCCCTGTATGGGAGGAAGAACCGCGGAATGTGCCCTGGAAGGCAGACGGCAGGAGCTCCTGCAACACACGTCCGTTCTCAACTGACAGGTACTTTCATATGGGCTTTCACTTAGAAAGTTGGAGGAAGTGAATATCTGAGACGATATGTGAGGGCAGCCCATGGAGGTGGAAAATTTGAAGAAAAAAATGCTTCGCCAACTGAGGTGCAGTAGGCAGACCAGGGAGCGGGACAAAATGAGCCATTTTAGAAAAGCGGTCAACGACCACCCAGATGACAGTGTTACTACGAGACAAAGGGAGGTCTGTGATGAAATCCATGGCGATGTGGGACCATGGTTGTTCAGGCACAGGTAGGGGAAGGAGAAGACCTGCAGGCTTCTGGCGAGGCGTCTTGTCACGTGCACAGATAGTGCAGGCCCGTACAAAGTCAGTCACATCTTCCTCCTGGGTAGGCCACCAATAGTGTCTGGCAATCAATTGTATGGATTTTTTGATCCCAGCGTGACCGGCTAGATGGGAGGAATGGCCCCACTTGAGTATCTGAAGCCGAAGGCGTGGAGGAACGAAAGTCTTTCCTGGAGGAATTGGCACGAGAGAAACGGGGGTATGATGTGTTGAGGAGGAGTCTCGGTTTCAGAGGTATCAGAGAGACAGGACAAAGCATCAGCCCTGACATTTTTGTCTGCGGGCCGAAAATGGATCTGGAAGTTGAAGCGGGCAAAGAACAATGACCACCTGGCCTGGCGAGGATTTAGGCGCTGAGCGGACTGAAGGTAGGACAAATTTTTATGGTCAGTGTAGATGGAGATAGGGTGAAGGGATCCTTCCAGGAGATGTCTCCACTCTTCTAATGCCAACTTGATGGCCAACAGTTCACGGTCACCTATGGAATAGTTTTTTCCCGGAGGGGAGAAAGTTTTAGAGAAAAAACCACAAGTGACGTTTTTCCCTTTAGCGTTTTTTTGAAGAAGCACAGCTCCGGCTCCTACCGAGGAGGCGTCGACTTCAAGGAAGAACGGCTTTAGAGGATCTGGCCGAGACAGGACAGGTGCAGAGGAGAAGGCGGTCTTAAGGCGAGTAAAGGCTTCCTCCGCTTGAGGCGGCCAGGACCTAGGATTCGTGTCTTTTTTGGTCAGTGCCCCTATAGGAGCAACGATGGTGGAGAAGTGGGGTATGAACTGACGATAGTAGTTGGCGAAACCAAGGAAGCGTTGGATAGCACGAAGTCCAGAGGGACGTGGCCAACCCAAGACTGCGGAAAGTTTGTCAGGGTCCATTTGAAGACCTTGTCCAGAGACCAGATATCCTAGGAAAGGAAGACTGCTGCACTCAAAAAGGCATTTTTCAAATTTAGCGTAAAGATGATTTACGCGGAGGCACTGGAGCACTTGACGGACATGGAGCCGATGTTCCTTAAGGTTGGCAGAGAAGATTAGGATGTCGTCAAGATAGACAACCACACAGGTATACAGTAGGTCCCGGAAGATTTAGTTGACAAAATCTTGAAAGACTGCAGGGGCGTTGCAAAGTCCGAACGGCATGACGAGATATTCAAAGTGACCGTCTCTGGTGTTAAATGCGGTTTTCCATTCATCTCCCTTACGGATTCTGATGAGGTTATAAGCGCCCCTGAGGTCCAATTTAGAAAAAACTTTTGCTCCGCGCAGACGGTCAAAGAGCTCCGAGATGAGAGGCAGAGGGTAGCGGTTTTTAATAGTGATTTTATTGAGACCACGATAGTCTATGCAAGGGCGTAGAGATCCGTCCTTCTTGGCCACGAAGAAGAAGCCCGCTCCGGCTGGAGAAGATGATTTCCTAATAAAACCTCTCTTGAGGTTCTCCTGAATGTATTCAGTCATAGCCTTGGTTTCAGGAGAGGAGAGAGGGTAAATTCTGCCACGGGGTGGTGTAGTACCTGGGAGCAAGTCAATGGGGCAGTCGTAGGGTCTATGTGGGGGTAAGACCTCCGCCTGTTTTTTGCAAAAGACATCAGAAAAGTCCTGATAGGCCTTTGGAAGGCCAGGCAAAGGAGTAGTGATGGGGACTTGACAGGTCGGTACAGACTTAAGGCAATGCTTGTGACAGGAGTCACCCCAGGATTTGATGTCCCCAGTGGTCCAGTAGAGGGTAGGAGTGTGACGCTGGAGCCAGGGTAGGCCAAGAAGGATGTCAGAAGTACAGTTCGGCAAAACAAAGAATTCAATCTTTTCTTGGTGAAGAACACCAACGGACATGAGCAGGGGTTCGGTGCGGTAACGCACGGTACAATCCAAATTCTCTCCATTTACAGAGGAAATGAAGAAGGGTTTGATGAGACGGGTAACAGGAATGTTGAACCTGTTGATGAAAGAGGCTTCATTAAAGTTTCCTGCAGAACCATAGTCCAGGAAGGCCACCGCAGGGAAGAGGGAGCCAGCAGAAGGAGAAATCCGCACAGGAATAGTCAGACGTGGAGAGGAAGAATTCACACCCAGTAACGCCTCTCCCACGTTCACTAGGTGCGGGCGTTTCCCTGACGCGGAGGACGAATAGGGCAGTCTTTTAGGAAGTGATCAGAGCTCGCACAATAAAGGCATAAGTTCTCGTTCCTACGGCGAGACCTCTCTTGTAGGGTCAGGCGAGACCGGTCCACTTGCATGGCCTCCTCGGCGGGAGGCACGGTAACAGGATGCATTGGATTCAGAAAGAGAGTGTCAGGGAAATCGTTCCAACAGCGCCAATCAGCGCCCAATGCGCACGCGCGGCGGAATGATGCTTCGGCGCGTGCGCGGGACGACGCTTCTACGTTCTCGGGTGCGCGCGCCGACGCAGCGGCGCGCGCGCATGCGCGGCGGCGCACCAATAGGAATCCAGGCGGGCCTATTTAAAGAGACCTAGTTGCACTGACAAGTTGCTGGTTTGTCAGCTTTCCTGTATTCCCAAGACTCTGGAAAACTATCCTGAAAATCTCCTTGTGACCCGGACTGGCTTGATTCCTCTGATCTCTCTCCTGGACCTGACCCTCGGCTTGTGATACGGACTTCTGCCTTCTCCTGTGTTTGACCCTCGGCCTGTGACTCGGATCTGCTGTCTGTCTCCAATCCTTGACCTCTGGCTTGTACCTTTTGGACTTCCACGTTTCCTTTGAACCCCTGCCTGGTTCCCGGTACTCTCTGGACTTGTTACCTTTTACTGCGTTTGACCCCCAGCCGGGACTGTTACCTTGCCACTGCAACCCGGACTCAACCTGCACCGGTTTCCATTATCTCATGCTGTTTGAACTTTACCAATCCGGATAGTTCCTGCTTGAAGCCTGTTCTTCAGTCTACTCAGCTCTACCGGACCGTCTACAGATACCCACCACCTGCCGGTAGCCGGTGCCGCTTCTCGCCATCCACTCTCTGTCTCAACTCCAGGGGGTGGAGTGCGTCAAGTCGCAAAGGTGAACCACTCTCGGCATCTTGGCCTCGGTGAGTACATACCCTTACAGTACAAACCAGCCAGATGTCTGAGGCCGACAGGGTGCGTTCACCGTTCGAGACCCTATGTCAGCAAGTCACCGCACTAACCGATGCGGTTCAGAAATTACAAGAAGGTTATGTCCAAATGGATGGCCGCTTTCAGCTACTTACTGGAGCTACAGGACCAGCATCACCAGCTGCTACCGTTGCCAATGTTGCCTCCACGTCTCAAAATCAGGCAAATCCCACCGTAGTAATGGCTACCCCTGAACCCAGGGTCCCCCTGCCTGAGCGATTTTCTGGCGTCCGTAAGAAATATCGGGCTTTCAAAAACGCATGTTCTCTTTATTTCGCCCTTCAACCCAGGACTTTCTCTTCAGAAGTGGTAAAGGTGGGGTTCGTCATCTCCCTTCTAACCGACGAACCTCAGGCCTGGGCCCATGGCCTGATGGAGCAAAGTAGCCCCATACTAGATTCCGTGGACACCTTCTTTGAGAGTATGGCGCAGCTGTATGACGATCCTCAGCGATCAGCTACAGCTGAGTCTGTTCTCCACAGTTTAACCCAGGGGAGAAGGCCGGTGGAGGACTACACGGCAGAATTCCGGAAATGGTCAGCTGACACTGGCTAGAATGAGACGGCCCTTAAATACCAATATCGCCAAGGACTGTCTGAGGCTCTTAAGGACGAGCTGGCCAGGATTGGTGTTCCAACTACTCTGGAAGATCTGATCCAGTCTGTCACTCAGCTTGACAGACGCCTGCGGGAGCGGCGTTTTGAGCGTTTCCAGACTACCCGTCCAAACTGGACTTTGCCCCGATCAGCTTCTGCCTACCCACCCATCCAAGTTCCTACAGCATCTTCTCCCCCCGAGCCTGAACCCATGCAGCTTGGTCTAGTTCGTCCTCCCCTTTCTCCTGAGGAAAAGCAGCGCAGGCGTCAGGCCAATCTGTGTCTTTACTGCGGGGGTACTGGCCATTTCCTTCGGAGCTGCCCAGTGAGACCTAGTAAGTGTACCCTCAAAGACACTTTGAACTACCCAGTTTCTGGCTTGCCACAGACTTATGTTGTTCTTTCTATTTCTCTACAGCTACCAACAGGAGCAACCCGCCTACCGGCGATTATTGATTCAGGAGCCTGCAGCTGCTTTCTGGACTCTTCACTTGCTTCCCAACTTCACTTCCCTCTGCAAACCAAGGACCGTTATCTTCAGGTTCGTCTGGCGGATGGATCCCTGCCTCGTTCAGGGGTAATTACGCAAGAAACAAAACCCGTCCTTGCCATCACGGATTCAGGCCACCAAGAATACCTTCGATTTGACCTCATCTCATCTCCCATGTTTCCCATCATCCTGGGCCTCCCCTGGTTACAAGCACATGAGCCTCATATAAACTGGGCCAAGAGGGAAGTTAACTTCACTTCTTCATATTGTTCTCAACACTGTCTTTCCGCACTTCCAACTGCCTGTGCTACTTTAACCCCTCAACCGGATAACCTACCACATGTTCCATCAGCATACTTAGGATTCCAGGACGTCTTCGACAAACAGCAGGCCGACCGCCTACCTCCACATCGTCCCTACGATTGTCCCATCGACCTTCTGCCTGGCTCCAAAATTCCATTCGGCCGCATCTTTCCCTTGTCCGAATCTGAGTTGAAGGCCCTCAAGTCTTACATTGAGGAAAATCTGGAAAATAAATTCATTCGACCCTCTTCTTCCCCAGCCGGTGCCGGAATTTTTTTCGTTGAAAAGAAAGATGGGACTCTGAGGCCCTGCATCGACTATAGGGAATTAAATAAAATTACTATTAAAAATAGATACCCGCTTCCTCTCATCCCGGAGTTGTTCCAACGATTCCGATCAGCCCGGATCTTCTCTAAACTGGACCTTCGAGGGGCCTACAACCTCATCCGGATCAGGGCTGGAGACAAATGGAAGATGGCTTTTAGATCTAGGTTCGGTCATTTCGAATACTTGGTCATGCCATTCGGGCTTTGCAACGCCCCAGCTACTTTCCAGCACCTGGTCAATGACATTTTCCGTGAACACCTGGACGATTTCCTAGTAGTCTACTTGGACGATATTCTTATTTTTTCATCTTCCCTTGAGCTGCACCGAATCCATGTCATCAAGGTCCTCACTATTCTCCGAGAACATAGACTTTACCTCAAGGCCGAGAAATGTGACTTTGAGAAAACCACGGTGCAATTTTTGGGATTTATTATTTCTACCAATGGGGTCGCAATGGACCCGCAGAAAGTCAAAGCTATCCAGGAATGGCCAGCCCCAACAGACAAGAAAGGGGTACAACGATTTATAGGTTTCGCCAATTTCTACAGGAGGTTCATTGTGGGGTTCTCCTCTATTGTGGCGCCTATAACCCAATTGACACGCCAGGGCTACCGCTTCCACTGGTCACCGAAAGCTCAGGAAGCCTTCGATAAACTAAAAAAAGCATTCACATCGGCACCTGTATTGAAGCATCCAGATCCGTTACTGCCGTTTACTCTGGAAGTAGATGCTTCAGAGTCAGCCACTGGGGCCATCCTCTCTCAAAGGCAGGGCCCCAAATCCCTTCTTCATCCAGTAGCCTTTGCCTCTCGTAAACTAACTTCTCCGGAACGTAATTATGACGTCGGAGACCGGGAACTATTAGCTATCAAATTCGCCCTGGAAGAATGGCGATACCTTCTGGAGGGAGCTCCTCACCCTGTCATGATATTCACGGATCATAAGAATCTAGAATATCTAAGAACAGCAAAACGTCTTCGACCCAGACAAGCCCGATGGGCCCTCTTCTTCACCAGGTTTAACTTTCATATCTCTTATAGGCCCGGTTCCAAGAACGTGAAGGCGGATGCACTCTCTAGGATGTTTCCCGAGACCCCTCAAGCAGAGGAACCAAGTACCATCCTATCAGCACAAAACTTCCTGCTCATCCCACAGGCTGATCTACTAACCTCCATAAGAGCCGCCTCTAAGCATTGTCCTGACCAAGTAACCTCTTCCTTGGAGAAGCGTAACGACTTGCTCTGGTCCCAAGGCAAAGTCTTCGTCCCTCTGGAAACAAGGCAACTGACTCTGAGAACTTTCCACGACCACAAACTAGCTGGTCACTTTGGAACCAAAAAGACTATGGAACTAATCTCTCGCTCCTTCTGGTGGCCTGGTTGGAGACAAGATTGCAAGTCCTATGTTGCCTCCTGTACCCATTGCCAACGGTATAAGGGACCCAAAACCAAGAGTTGGGGACTACTCAAGCCCTTGCCTATCCCTGAACGTCTGTGGGCAGATGTGTCCATGGACTTCATTGTAGATCTACCGCCCTCTGGAGGTTTTACCACGATTCTGGTCGTGGTTGACCGCCTCTCCAAAATGGCACACTTCGTGCCCGTGATTGGTACTCCCTCTGCTGCAGATACAGCCAAAGCCTTCTTTCAGGAGATAATCAGGCTCCATGGAGTGCCTAAAAGCATCACCTCTGACAGAGGCGTCCAATTCACGGCGAAATTCTGGAAGGAACTTTGCAAATCTTTAGAAATCAAAATTTGCCTATCATCGGCATATCACCCCCAGAGCAACGGACAGACAGAGAGAACCAATCAAACCCTAGAACAATATCTCCGTTGTTTTTGCTCAGCCTCACAAGATGATTGGTCCTCCCTATTATCCTACGCTGAATTTGCATATAATAACTCGGTGCATTCAGCCACCAGTCAAACTCCTTTTTGGGCCAACTTTGGCTTCCATCCTTCCTTTCTCCCTGATGACATTCCGGAGAGCTCTGTTCCTGCTGTTCAAGATCGGATAGCCTTTGTTCAATCTAATTTTCTGAGACTCCAGGAAATGATGCAAAACGCCCAGGAGTCTTACAAGAGACACTATGACAAGGGTAGGAAGGAAAATCCAGTCTTCAAAGTTGGGGAGGAAGTATGGCTCTCCGCCACCAACCTCAAATTGCCGATCCCTTCACGGAAATTGGGACCAAGATTTATAGGCCCTTTTAAAATCAAGCGAGTAATCAACCCTGTGGCCTTTGAATTGGCACTGCCCGACTCCTACAGGATACACCCAGTCTTCCACACGTCTCTGTTGAAACCGGTAGTCTCCAGCTCCTTCCCGGGAAGGGATGAGCCACCTCCTCCACCTGTGGAGGTTGATGGCGAAAACGAGTACGTGGTGGAATCTATCCTGGGCTGCAGGAAAAGAGGCAGGCAGTTACAATATTTAATCAAATGGAAGGGGTATCCCCCGGAGGACAACTCTTGGGAACCATCTAGGAACCTACATGCTCCCCGCCTAATTAGAGTCTTTCACCAGGAACATCCCGAGTTGATGTCTAGTCTGGGCATCCGGAGTCCGCCCCTAGGAGGGGGGCACTGTCAGGGAAATCGTTCCAACAGCGCCAATCAGCGCCCAATGCGCACGCGCGGCGGAATGATGCTTCGGCGCGTGCGCGGGACGACGCTTCTACGTTCTCGGGTGCGCGCGCCGACGCAGCGGCGCGCGCGCATGCGCGGCGGCGCACCAATAGGAATCCAGGCGGGCCTATTTAAAGAGACCTAGTTGCACTGACAAGTTGCTGGTTTGTCAGCTTTCCTGTATTCCCAAGACTCTGGAAAACTATCCTGAAAATCTCCTTGTGACCCGGACTGGCTTGATTCCTCTGATCTCTCTCCTGGACCTGACCCTCGGCTTGTGATACGGACTTCTGCCTTCTCATGTGTTTGACCCTCGGCCTGTGACTCGGATCTGCTGTCTGTCTCCAATCCTTGACCTCTGGCTTGTACCTTTTGGACTTCCACGTTTCCTTTGAACCCCTGCCTGGTTCCCGGTACTCTCTGGACTTGTTACCTTTTACTGCGTTTGACCCCCAGCCGGGACTGTTACCTTGCCACTGCAACCCGGACTCAACCTGCACCGGTTTCCATTATCTCATGCTGTTTGAACTTTACCAATCCGGATAGTTCCTGCTTGAAGCCTGTTCTTCAGTCTACTCAGCTCTACCGGACCGTCTACAGATACCCACCACCTGCCGGTAGCCGGTGCTGCTTCTCGCCATCCACTCTCTGTCTCAACTCCAGGGGGTGGAGTGCGTCAAGTCGCAAAGGTGAACCACTCTCGGCATCTCGGCCTCGGTGAGTACATACCCTTACAGAGAGGAGCCAGGTGCGGATAACGCCTGGTGCGAACAAGATCTTTCTCCTGGCGAAGCTCTTGGCGTCTTTCGACGTAACGCATATTGATGCGGGTAGCTAAATGGAGTTCCGTCAAGGAAGAGGGTATCTCTCGTGCGGCCAGACAATCCTTGATGTGGCCGGATAAACCCTTCTTGAAGGTCGCGCACAGAGCCTCATTATTCCAAGCTAACTCTGAGGCCAGTGTGCGGAACTGTATGGCATATTCGCCCACAGAAGAAGTGGGACAAGGTTAAGCAGGGCGGTTTCAGCGGATGAGGCTCGGGCTGGTTCCGCAAAAACACTGCGAACCTCAGCAAAGAAGGACTGAACGGTGGCTGTAGCAGGGTCGTTGCGGTCCCAGAGTGGCGTGGCCCAGGCCAAGGCCTTTCCAGACAACAGAGAGACCACGAATGCCACTTTAGACCGTTCTGTGGAAAACTGATCAGACATCATCTCAAGATGCAGGGAACATTGGGACAAGAATCCCCGTCACATCCTAGAATCCCCGTCAAATTTCTCCGGAAGAGACAGGCGAATTCTCGAGGTAGTAGCGGCAGCTCGGAGAGGGGAAGATGCTGGAGACTGCGGCGGCAGAAGCTGCTGGACCATGGCGGTCAACTGCGACAGCTGCTGTCCTTGTTGTGCGATCTGTTGCGACTGCTGGGCAACCACGGTAGTGAGGTCAGCGAGATTTGGCAGCGGTACCTCAGCGGGATCCATGGCCGGATCTACTGTCAGGGCCCGGACTGACGGCTAGTGAGGACACAGGAGGTGGATCCTCTGTGCCAGAGAGGCGAAGGCACGGGTCGCACTGGAGGACCGGTTCTAAGCAGCTACCGGTTTTCACCAGAGCCCGCCGCAAGGCGGGATGGACTTGCTGCGGCGGTAGCAACCAGGTCGTGTCCCCCAGTAGCGGCTCGACTTCTCTGGCAGCTGAGATAGGCACGGTACACTGGGACTAGGCAGAGGCAAGGTCAGACGTAGCGGAAGGTCAGGGCAGGCGGCAATGGTACATAGTCAGGGGCAACGGCAGAAGGTCAGATACACTGGAAAGGCAAGTACAAAACGCTTTCTCAGGGCACTAAGGCAACAAGATCCGGCAAGGACAGGAAGGGGGAGTGGGTTTTTAAGTGTTTTGGAGTGTGACACAGTAATTGGATCAGGCACCAATCAATGGTGCACTGGCCCTTTAAATTTAAGAAGACCGGCGCGCGCGCGTGCCCTAGAGAGCAGCGGGACCGCGCGCGTCGGGACGGAGCAGGGGGAGGAGGCCGGTGAGCAGAATAGGATGCGATCCGCGGGCGGACAGGTGCCGCCGCAAGGATCGCATCCCCGCCAGCATCAGAGCAGCGCTCACGGTCAGAGGAGCCGACCGGAGCGCTGCAGGGAGACAGACGCCGCGGGCGCTCCGGGATGGATGGGACACCCGGAGCATTCGGCGTTACAGCCGTGGTGTATCTCATCCCTCCCCCCGGTACTAACACCCCTAGACAAAGACAGACAAGCCGAGAATGAGAAGGGGTAAGAGGGGTGAGGTCGCTACACATGGTAAACAGAATATAAGTCGTCAAGCCTGGGCTGTGTGGTACATCTCAAACAATGGGGGGTACTGCATATTTGAGGCCCCAGCGGCGACGATTGTCTCCAGCGTTCGCACGCCTCTTTGCTCGTACATGACGTTGGGGGCATTTGGTCCCCCCCCGGGGGTATGATTGGAGCCTGAAATGGCAGCTTCTCTCATTCCCATCATGACTAGATATGAGCTGCGGCGTGTTTGCACACTCCACGTGCCGAGCCCGCCAGGAAGTCGACACAGCGCTAATCACAGGGAGCGAGACATGTCCCGATCTCTGCAGCCGCGCATCAGGACATGTCTCCCTCCATGTGATTAGCGCAGCGCCGTGCCGACTTCCTGGCGGGCTCAGCACGTGGAGTATGCAAACACGCCGGAGCTCATCCCTAATCATGACTATGCACACACCAGCTGCACATCTACGAGGGGAAGGTCTCACATTATACTCAGGTAATTTATGTTGTTTTTTAGCATAGTTGACACTTCAGCACATTTGTTTGCTTTTTCCTTCAACCCTCAATTTATCTCACTTACAGTGCACTCTGCACACTATTTGCCAACATTTTTTCATACTCTGTAACAAATTCATTTTTATTTTATTTCCAGTCCCCCAGACCATCCCAGCACTTACTTCATGCTGGTCCTTTTATATTTACGTGCATACTAAATACTGCAGGAAGTTCACCTGTATTTGCATGCATAATTATCATGGACAAGGTGAGACCTCTAGGGACACTTGCACTTGCACCCACTAAAGCCATGTCGGTGCTCCAGCTGTTCCCCCATTGGAGTTACCTTTTGCTTTGCCTCCTCAGCTCCCATGCTGGATGTTTGTCGCTGCCGCTGCCGCCGCCTGTGGAATTAGTGACTGGTGACCTGGCCCAGCCCATTGGTGAGTATGGGGTCCTATATTCTGACCCAGATGATTACTCACCTCCCTGCCAATCTTTTGCAACATACATTCACTTGATTTACTACTTGTATTACAGATATAGTAAAGCATTTACTCCTGAAGAGCAAGCACGGTCTCGCGAAACGTCGTTGGGTACTACTGATGCTTGCACATTTTTCTGATGTTTGTATATTGGTTATACACTGTTTATCATGTATGTGGATAGTCTTTTTTTCACATTGTATGCATATTTTATCGGCCTGCATTCATTTCTGTTGTGTTTTATATGCGCAACAAATTGTAATAAATCTACTTTTTATACAATCATGATATGTTTCTTTCTCGTACATCACGGGACACAGAGCGACATAGTCATTACTAATGGGTTATATAGATACCGTCAGGTGCTGGCACTGGCAACTTCCAAAACCGGAAGTACCCTCCCCTATATAAGCCCCTCCCATCCGGGAGCACCTCAGTTTTTTTTTGCCAGTGTCTAAGGTGTTGGCCAAGAAGAAACATGTGTTTTTCACTGAGCTTGCGTACAGGTTCTTTTGGGCCTCAGTAAGCTATTCCGGATCCAACCAAAAAAGCTTCATAGCTAAACGGTCGGTACCCGGGCCTTGCAGAGAAGAGCAAGGTTTTGCCTGTAATGCTTCTCTTAGGAGAGCTGGACCCTGGGATCCAGAGCTCTGGTCATACCCACGACCAAGATGTTTTCTGTGCAGGGTGCTATACAGGTCCAGGGGAGTGGAATCCTTGGGAACCCGGTCCCTGAAGGTTTGATTACAATGCCTGCCGTGATAGGTGAAGTTTGGGCTTTTGTGGACCAAACAAAGTCCTGCGGCGGGGAACAGGTAAGTGGGGGCCCCCAGGAACTTGGTTCTATTGGGGGACCCCCAAGCCTAATTTGTCTTTCTGTCTGTTACCTAATGGTATTCCCGCAAAATTCTGTGCATGCCTGTAACTACTAAAAAAATGTAATAATTTTTAATGGTGGTCAAGAAAAAAAAAAAATATATATTTTTTTTTATATATATTTAAGATATTAGACTGCGGTACCTGTGTTTGTCCACTAGAGGCCGCTGTGGAATGTTTTCTTGTCATGTGGACTAGTTTCTTCTCAGCAGAGCAAGTCCAGGCAGATGGTGAGTTCTCTTATGGGAAACTGCTTCCCCTGCCATGTTGCAATGCTCGTCCATCCCCCGGCCTGCGGCAAAGAGGGGCCCTGGCTCTTGTCCCTAGTCTCCATTTTTCAAAATTAGCGCCGAAGGCGCACGTGGCCGCGCGCGTGCGCGTGCACGCGCCTCTATATATAGAGGTGAGCCAGGAAAGGGGGCGGAGCCTGGGGGATGACGCTCTGTGTGCGCCGCAGCGCTTCTGCGCATGTGCGGTGGTCCCAGCATGTAAAAACCACAGTTTTGTGTGGTGAGCTGGCTATGAAGTACAGAGACAGAGCTGGCAACATTTAAAAAAGGGCATACAGCAAGCGGTTGATACAGGCATCCCCTAGAAAGGCACATTAGTAGACACCAACTGTGATATAGCAGCAATTGTGCTAGACTATTCTCAGTAAAAGTGGTGTATTACGGCTGGAATACCTCAGCTTTAGGCTTAGGAATATGCCGTCCAGAAGCTCCGGAACTGAATCTTCCAGGAAGCGAAAGGGGTCTCATCGGGCTCGGAGGATCTTGGGCATACTTCTGCTGCACCAGTCTCCCCTGAAGTTCAGAGGTAAGTGACCGTAGAGACCCCGCAGGGGTACTTGGTACTGTGGCTGTCCTCAGTTCACCTGCTCCTGTGTATGTAACAGAGGAGGTTTTTTCCTCAGCTCTGGGAGGATTAGAGAGAGATTGTCAACATTTATCGCTGCCTCCCTGTCAGGGAAAGCACGCCCGATCTCCGTCTCCTCCTTCAGAGTGCCTGTTAGCAGAGCAACAGTCCCATACAGGGATCGACCTACCTGAAGGGGATCAGGATGAGGTTGATTCTGTTATAGAGGAATCAACAGTGGGGGAACCTTTTCTCAGCATCTCAAGCTGAAAGATTATGGGTTCAGTCTCTGACTAACATGGTCCGATCAGCATTTAAAAATGCACCTTACGGAACCATCAACCACTACTGTATCCTCGTTGGGGTCGCTAGAAGCCCCCAGACTGTCTGTTCTTTTTCCACTTCACCCTTTACTGAAAGGGCTCATTTACCAGGATTGGGAACGTCCTGAGAAAATATTTATTCCCCCAAGAGATTTCCGGTGGTCTATCCCATGGAGGATAAGTTCATCACAAAAAAAAAAAAAAAAATGGAAGGTCCCTACAGTGGACGCAGCCATCTCTTGTATGTATAAATCACTGACATGTCCAGTGGATAATGTCCAAATGTTCAAAAACCCAATAGATAAAAGATTGGAGTCCTTATGAAAATCTGCTTCTTTCTACAGCAAGCTTGGTGACACAACCAGCAGTAGCAGCTATTGGGGTCTGCTAAGCAGTGAAGGATCAGTTGAAACAGGTCTTGAGGGACTTGACAGATCAGCAGGCTTTGCCCTAGCTGATCTACCTAGAGCCTTAGGCTTTGCGGTTGACGCCATAAAGGATTCAGTCCATCAGGCCTCCCGCCTTACGCTGTCTATAATACATATGCGTAGGCTCCTATGGCTCAAAAACTGGTCTGCTGAAGCTCCCTGTAAAGAATGGCTGGTTAGCGTCCCATTTCATGGTGAACGCTTATTCAGGGAAAACCTGGACAAATATATCCAGAAAATTTCCAGCGGTAAAAATACGCTCTTGCCGGTTAAAAACAGAGTTAGAGGTCCCTCTTTAAGAGGCCTGCTTCTCCAGTCCCTGGGGCATCGGCTGTGTAACAGTTCCGACGGCCTCCTCGGTCAATTCCCGGGGGTAAAAAACAGGGACAATAGCAGGGTAATGAGAAACCCTGGGTCAGGGGAGGTACAAAACCTCCCCCAAAGTTAAATTCATTGAAGCCCCCACTCAGTCGGGTGGGGGGGAGGACTCCAGTTGTTCGCAAGAGACCTGGCGGGACAAGATAGGTGCTCTCCGCAGTATGTTTGGGATACAGTTTGGAGTTAAAAGACTCTCCTCCTTCCCATTTTTGAGGTCAAACGTGCCAAGGGATCCCCGGAAGAGAGAGTCCCTCCTGTTGGCACTAGAACAACTATTGCCCCAAGGAGTAATTATGGAGGTTCCCCTGGAAGAATGAGGGTTCGGGTTTTACTCAAACCTCTTTACAGTCCCGAAGCAAACGCGGACGGGAGGCCCATATTAATTCTAAAAGGGCTATACAAATTCCTGTATATCAGGACTTTCCAATGGAGTCAATCCGATCGGTGGCCACTGCCCTATAAGGGGAGGATTGGTTAGCCGCGATCGACATCAAAGATGCTTATTTGCGCATTCCCATCTTTCCAGTCCACCAAAAATGTCTACGCTTTGCAGTAGAAGGGCGCCATTTTCAGTTCAGAGCCTTACCCTTCGGTTCGGCCACAGCACCACGAGTGTTTACAAAAATTCTGGCCCTTTATTGGCCAATCTAAGAACACAAGGTGTAATGATAATGGCATATCTAGATGACTTGTTGCTGATAGACCACTCAGTGAAAAAACTAGACGTGGTCGTTCACAAGACAATCAAGTATCTGGAATCTCACGGTTGGATTATCAACCGAGACAAGTCACCCCTAAAAACCAGTCAAAAGTCTGGAATACTTGGGGCTAAGGTTGGATTCAGGCCAGAGAAAAATATTCTTGCCTCGAGGAAAGGTGTTGTCTTTGAAAGATTTGATCCACTTAGTGGGTACAAAAAAGACAGCCGTCCATACGCCTGTATATGAGGCTGCTGGGAAAGATGGTGGCATCATTCGAAGCAGTACCCTACGGTCAATTCCATTCAAGGAATTTGCAAGGGGCCATACTGTCAGCCTGGAACAAAAAAGTTCAGGCCCTAGACTTACAATGTCCTTGTCCCCTTCCGTTCGCAAGAGCCTCCGTTGGTGGTTGGTTCCCCAGAATCTGGAAAAAAGGAAATCCTTCAGTCCGATTTCTTGGAAGGTGGTCACTACAGATGCCAGCCTTATAGGCTGGGGAGCAGTACTGGAGCAATGGTCTCTCCAGGGCAGATGGTCGGATGCAGAAAAGGCCCTGCCCATCAATCTCTTAGAGATACGAGCAGCCCGGTATGCCCTAGTAGCATGGACATCCAAACTCCAAGGGTCCCCTGTCAGAATTCAATCATCAGGGGGGCACCAGGAGTCGTGCAGCCCAGAGGGAAGTAAATTACATCCTGAAATGGGCAGAAAAATATGTCCCAGCCATATCTGCGGTATTCATTCCAGGAGTGGAGAATTGGAAGGCGGACTTTCTAAGTCGCCAGCAATTAGGCCCAGAGGAAGGGTCCCTTCACCCCGAGGTTTTCTGGACAATATGTCAGCGGTGGGGAACATCGGATGTAGATCTTCTAGCATCCAGATTCAACGCAAAGGGGGACAGGTTTGTCTCTCGGACAAGGGATCCCCTAGCTTGCGGCTCGGATGCCCTAGTGTTCCCTTGGGATCAGTTCAAGCTGATATATGCATTCCCACCGCCACAATTGTTACCTCGATTACTCCGCAGAATCAGGGTAGAAAAGAAACCAGTGATTCTGGTGGCTCCAGCGTGGCCCCGAAGAGCATGGTACGCGGAGATTGTAAAAATGTCTGTGGGGAGTCCTTGGACTCTCCCACGTCGTCCGGACCTGCTTTCGCAAGGACCGATATACCACCCTTCCTTACCAGCCCTAGGTTTGACGGCCTGGCTATTGAAGCCCACATTCTAAAAAAGAGAGGGCTCTCTAAGGCTGTGGTATCTACCATGATCAATGCCAGGAAGCCGGTATCCAGGCAGATCTACTATAGAATCTGGAAGGCGTACATCGCGTGGTGTGAGGCCAAGAAATGGCATCCACATAAGTACGTAATAGGTAGGATTCTGGACTTCCTACAGTGGGCTGTAGATAGGAAGCTTGCCTTGAGTACTATCAAGGGTCAGATTTCGGCCTTGTCAATATTTTTTCAAAGGCCCTTGGCTTCGCATTCACTAGTCAAAGCCTTTATACAAGGAGTGATGCGTATTAGTCCTCCGGTTAATATTCCCATATGTCCATGGGATCTAAACTTGGTTCTGTCGGTTCTACAGAAACAACCATTTGAACCATTACAGCATATTTCCTTGGTGCTTCTCACCAGGAAATTGATTTTTCTAGTAGCCATTTGTTCGGCTAAAAGAGTATCGGAATTAGCAGCTATGTCCTGTAAGGAGCCATATCTGGTTATCCATAAGGACAGAGTAGTGTTACGTCCTCATCCAGCCTTTCTTCCTAAGGTGGTATCGAGGTTTCATTTGAACCAAGATGTGGTTCTTCCTTCTTTTTTTCCCCAAACCTACTTCGGTAGAGGAAAAGTTATTGCATTCTTTGGATGTAGTAAGAGCAGTTAAAGCTTATCTAAAAGCCACTGCTCAGATTCGCAGAACGGATACTTTGTTTATTCTGCCGGAAGGCCCCAGAAAGGGTCAGGCAGCGTCAAAATCTACTTTAGCCAAGTGGATTCGACAGGTCATTATGCAAGCTTATGGCTTGAGAAGGAGACCGCCTCCGTTCAAAGTTAGAGCGCACTCCACGAGAGCAGTTGGAACTTCATGGGCAGTGCATCACCAGGCCTCCCTGGCTCAAATCTGTAAGGCCGCAACATGGTCTTCAGTTCACACGTTTACTAGGTTCTACCAGGTGGACGTTAGAAGTCAGGAGGATGTCGCCTTTGGGCGCAGTGTGTTGCAGGCCACAAAAGATCCTCATGTCTGATAGCGCTCAGCTTATATATGGTGTATCCCCCCCCTCATTTGGCATTGCTTTAGGACATCCCATTAGTAATGACTATGTCGCTCTGTGTCCCGTGATGTACGAGAAAGAAAATAGAATTTTTATAACAGCTTACCTGTAAAATCCTTTTCTTGGAGTACATCACGGGACACAGAGCTCCCGCCCCTCTTTGGGGACACTTATTGCTTTGCTACAAAACTGAGGTGCTCCCGGATGGGAGGGGCTTATATAGGGGAGGGTACTTCCGGTTTTGGAAGTTGCCAGTGCCAGCACCTGACGGTATCTATATAACCCATTAGTAATGACTATGTCGCTCTGTGTCCCGTGATGTACTCCAAGAAAAGGATTTTACAGGTAAGCTGTTATAAAAATCCTATTTTTTTGGCTAACCATACTCACCTTACTTAAAGTCCCAATGCGAACCCAATGTATATATGCATTGAATTGGGGATGGAGGTGATGTTGGGTTGACACTAGGGATGAGCCAAACACCCCCCAGTTTGGTTTGCGTCAGAACATGCGAACAGGCAATAAATTTGTTTGAACATCTGAACACCGTTAAAGTCTATGGGACTTGAACATGAAAAATCTAAAGTGCTAATTTTAAAGGCTTATATGCAAGTTATTGTCATAAAAAGTGTTTGGGGACCCGGATCCTGCCCCAGGGGACATGTATCAATGCAAAAAGAGGTTTCAAAATCTGAAGTTTTTTCGGGAGAAGTGATTTTAATATTGCTTAAAGTGAAACAAAAAAAGTGAAATTTTCCGTTAAATTTCGTACCTAGGGGGTGTGTATAATATGCCTGTAAAGTAGCGCTTGTTTCCCGTGCTTAGAACTGTCCCTGCACAAAGTGTAATTTCTGTAGGAAAAAAAGTAATTTAAAAGCACTCGCGACTCTGCCAGGACTTTTAGCATATAGTAGCGAAAGTGCTGGACCCCAGTCCTCCGAAGAGAGACATTACAGGCGACACCTCGTCCATGTGGCTCGGATAACATCCTTTTTTGGTGTAAAAATTTAGGCATCTTGGATGGACCCGAAAGTGTAGCTCTTTTACCCCCAGAGGGCTTCTTTGGCAGAGCTTCCTTCAGCACATCCTACTCGCGTCCAACACCTTAGACACTGGCGAAAAAACTGAAGTACTTTCCTTATGGGAGGGGTTATATGGAGGGGAACTTGTCTTCATTGGTTGTGCCAGTGTCCAATCACCTCTTGTGACCCATACAACCCACTATGTAATGATTAAGGCTCTGTGTCCCGTGGTGTACAATAAAGAAAAGGGATTGGTAAAATAGAGAAAATAAACTTAGACAGAATGGTCCAAAATCAAGTTAGTATTGGACATTTTCACCAAATATGTAAAGAGGACCAAGTTACCACAGTTCTTCCAGCATAGGTTAGTAGAAGAAGGGTAAATGTGAGCAAGTTTAGAAGGGGTGAGATACAAGTTGTGAAATATTTTCTGGTCAGATTCCCAATTTAGTATGCAGCGGAATGTCTTCAGAGGCATTTGTAAGGAACGGTACCATTGTTTTGGGGTGTAGTCGCAGTGTAGCAGTTCTTCCCAATGTAGCATCGTTGGGGTTTTTAAGTTGTACGAGGTGTAGGTGAGGAGTTTATAAATATAGGAGATTCCTCGGTGGTGAGGGGAGACTTGATCAAAGAATTTGATCATGTGCCAGAATGTGAGATCGACTGACCATATTGCCCGGGAGAGGGCTGAGCGTAGCCTGAGGTATTTGAAGAAGTCCTTGGAGACAACATTCCTACTGGATTGCAAATGTTGGAAGGAGAGGAGTAGCAAATTCTCATATAAATCCCCAATAGTGGAGATGCCTACGGTGGTCCATTCAGAAGACGAGATGTCAGGCATGATAATTTGCAATACAGCAAGGGGTATGTAGGATAGCAGGCAACGTGGCATGCCTTTGGAACATTGAAGAACAGCTTTCCATGTTTTAATAGTGGCATTGATGGTATCAGGGTAAGAGTGTGTTACATGATGTTGTAGAAGTAGGACAACAAGGATCCGCTTAGGTTGTATGGTAAGAACCACTTTCTCAATTTGGAGCCAGGTAGTTTGTTGGGAGGGTCTCCACCAGACTTTAGTTTGGTCCAGGATGTTTGCCTTGTAATAGGCTTGGATACCAGGTGCACCCATTCACCCAGAGGAGACAGGTGTGCATAGCATACTGCTTTGAAGTCATTTTCCGTTTCATATAAAGGTGGAGATGATGGTTTGGAGCCTGTGAAGTTGCGATTGGAGGAAAGATATGTGCGGTAACAAATACATTTTGGATAATGTGATTCTGCCTGCCCATGAGGCTTGGGTGTGTTGAAGATCTTGTATTGTCTTCTGAAGTTTTGAGATGAGATTGGTGAAGTTAAGAGATAATAAGCAGGAAGGAGGAGAGATCAGTTGAATACCCAGATAAGAGAGAATTACATTAGGGGTCCACGAGAAAGATGTGCAGGCAGCAATGCTATTTTTAGTAGCTTGGTCAAGATGTATGTCTAGTAGGCTTGTGCAATTCGTTTCGTAACTAATCGAAATTCGTCCGAATTTAGCAACTTTCGGACATTCGGAAGCATTCGAATTTCCGAACAAAGCAATTACGAATAAAACCGAATCCGAAATAAATTGTACCGCAAACAGCGAATGCCCGAATGTCTTTGGCATAATTCGTTATGAAAAAAGTTACGAATGTACGAATCCATACGAAGCACAATAACACTCTGCTCTGCTCTCTGCTCCTCCCTCACCGTGCTGAACTCCCTCTCAAAATGGTGTACAGGGGCGGAGGCTATAGCCGCATGTAAAAAACAAAGGTAAAATACAAGATTTCTAATCCATTCGAAGCATAATAAAACTCTGCTCTGCTCTCTGCTTCTCCCTCACCATGCTGAACCCTCTCAAAATGGTGTACAGGGGGCGGAGGCTATAGCCGCATGTAAAAAACAAAGTTAAAATACAAGATTTCTAATCCATTCGAAGCATAATAAAACTCTGCTCTGCTCTCTGCTTCTCCCTCACCATGCTGAACCCTCTCAAAATGGTGTACAGGGGTGGAGGCTATAGCCGCATGTAAAAAACAAAAGTAAAATACGAGATTTTGAATCGTTACAAATAACCGCTATGTAGTTAGAAAAGTACAAATCCATTCGAAGCACATTAGGCATAATAGGCAGCGTCGTTGTGAGAGAGACACGGAAAATTACGAATTAACGAACCCCAAAAAAGTTACGAAAGTAGGAGTTGTGTCCATAATCAACGAAAAAAAAATGTACCCTACCGAAAGTACGAATTATAAATCAACTAAAAATTCAACTAAAAATGTCGCTTGTGAAAATACGAATTAGTCCGAACACGAAAAATCCTGTCTAGCAAAATTACGAATGATTACGAATCAACAGGACCAAAGAGAAACGAACCGAAACTAAACAAATTTTTCCGTTGTGCACAAGAAACAAACCGAAACTAAACAAATTTTTCCATTGTGCATAAGTCTAATGCCTAGCATACTGGACTTGGAGAGGTTGATTTGTTATAGGGAAGCCCTGCTGAATAGGTCTAAGGTATGGTGAAGTTCGGGGAGTGACTTACAGGGTAGGTCAGGGATATGATGACATTGTCAGTATAGAGGCCAATTTTGGGTGTTGTATCGCCAACCTCCATACCCGAGACGAGGGGAATGTTACAAATTGATTGTGCTAGGAGTTCCATAATGAGGATGAATATTAGGGGGGAGAGTGGACACCCTTGACGTGTCCCAGTAGAGATGCTGAAGGGGTCTGAGAGCGAACCTGATGTCATGACTCTGGCGCTGGGAGAGGAGTACAGGGACAGGATGACTTTTAGAATCGTCCCAGAAAAGCCAAATTTTGTGAGGACTGCTTTTAAATAATTCCAGTCATCTCTATCAAATGCCTTCTCCACATCAAGGGAAATTAACAGAGAAGGCATTTGATGGTGGTCTGTCCACTGTAGTAAGTCAATAAATCAATGCATGCCATCCGATACTTGCCCGCCAGCCACAAAACCCACCTGGTTGATATGTACTAATTGTGGAATGATAGCAGATAGGTGCGTTGCTAAAAGTTTGACGTAAAGCTTAGTATCAGTGTTAAGTAGAGATATGGGTCTGTAGCTGGCAGGATCATCAGACGGTTTGCCGGGTTTCAGTAATGTGGTAATAGCAGCTTGTATGGATTACGCTGGGATGGAGCCTGTAGTAGCAATGTAGTTGAAGGAAAGACATAGATGTGGGGCAAGGAGTTTGAAGAATACTTTATAATATTCATTGCTAAAGCCATCAGGCCCTGAAACGTTATGAAGTGGTAAAGTGGCAATAACATGGTCAATTTCCAATATAGAAAATGAGGCTGAAAGAGAGGTTATCTGTTCCTGTGATAATGTTGGCAAGTGTAAACTGTTCAGGAACTGTTCGATGTCATCAGTTGAGGGTGGTGGTGCAGTGTCAGAACTAAGAACTAATTAGGTTATATAATTTGGCATTAAAGGAGCTGAATTGGTCTCCAATGTCTTTGGGGTTGATGACTCAGGTGCCAGATTTATTAGTGAGGTAGAAAATTTTAGTGCGAGCCAGTTGGTTTTTAAGCTATTTGGCCAGATGGGTTACGGGTTTGTTGTTTTTTGAGTAAAATACAGGGATGAGCCGAACACCCCCCTGTTCGTTTCGCACCAGAACCTGCGAACAGACAAAATGTTTGTGTGAACTTTAGAACCCTATTAAATACAATGGACTGGAACGTTCGAAATCTAAAGTGCTAATTATAAAGGCTTATATGCAAGTTATTGTCCTAAAAAGTGTTTGGAGACCTGGGTCCTGCCCCAGGGGACATGTATCAATGCAAAAAGAAGTTTTAAAAACTGCAGTTTTTTCATGAGCAGTGATTTTAATAATGCTTTAAATGAAAAAATAAAAGTGAAATATTCCTTTAAATTTCGTACCTGGGGGGTGTGTATGATATGCATGTAAAGTGGCGCATGTTTCCCATGCTTAGAACTGTCCCTGCAAAAAATTTAATTTTTGAAGGAAAAAAAGTCATTTAAAACTCATTTGCAGCTATTAATGAATTGTCGGCTCCCGGCAATACATACAAAAGTCATTGATAAAAAAAAAAAAGCGTGGGGGTCCCCCAGAATTGAATTACCAGGCCCTTCAGGTCTGGAATGGATATTAAGGGGAACCCCGCCGCAAATTTAAAAAAAATGGCGTGGGGTTCCCCCAAATATCCATACCAGGCCCTTCAGATCTGGCATGGATTTTAAGGGGAACTCCACCCCAAATAAAAAAAAAATGGCGTGGAGTCCCCCCAAAAATCCATACTAGACCCTTATCCGAGCACGCAAAATGGCCGGCCGCAGGGGAAGAGGGAGGGGACGAGAGAGCGCCCCCCCTCCCTCCTGAACCGTACCAGGCCACATGCCCTCAACATGGAGAGGATGTCCCCATGTTGATGGGGACAAGGGCCTCATCCCCACAACCCTTGCCCGTGGTTGTGGGGGTCTGCGGGCGGGGGGCTTATCGGAATCTGGAAGAATCTGGAAGTTCTGACATACTGAGGGGGAGGACCTGATGGGGAACTTCTCTCACTTTGGTAATACATGTATAGACCCGCCCCTTCTCATGTTCCGCATCTGGTCCGCTGAGCGGACCTGATGGGGAACTTTAGAAGGGGCGGGTCTATACATTTAAAATACTGAGAGGGAGTTCCCCATCAGGTCCGCTCAGGCACAACCAATGAAGGACAGCGCTGGACATCGGGATCGCCGCGGGACACTGGATTTCACCGCTGGAATGTTTTTTGTTTTTGTTTTTTAAATAAAGGACTTTTTCAAGGTGTTTGTGTGTTTTTTTAAACATTTTTTTACGCTTTCTTCGTGAAATGGTAGGGGTACAATGTACCCCTTACCAATTCACATAGGGGGGGCCGGGATCTGGGGGTCCCCTTTGTTAAAGGGGTCTTCCAGATTCCGATAAGCCCCCCGCCCGCAGACCCCCACAACCACCGGGCAAGGGTTGTGGGGATGAGGCCCTTGTCCCCATCAACATGGGGACATCCTCCCCATGTTGAGGGCATGTGGCCTGGTACGGTTCAGGAGGGAGGGGGGGCCGCTCTCTCGTCCCCCCTTTTCCCCTGCGGCCGGCCAGGTTGCGTGCTCGGATAAGGGGTCTGGTATGGATTTTTAGGGGGACTCCACGCCATTTTTTTTTAATTTGGGGTGGAGTTCCCCTTAAAATCCATGCCAGATCTGAAGGGCCTGGAATGGATATTTGGGGGAACCCCACGTCAATTTTTTTTTAAATTTGCGGCGGGGTTCCCCTTAATATCCATTCCAGACCTGAAGGGCCTGGTAATTGAATTCTGGGGAACCCCCACGCTTTTTTTTTTTTTTTTATCAATGACTTTTGTATGTATTGCCGGGAGCCGACAATTCATTAATAGCCGCGAATGAGTTTTAAATGACTTTTTTTCTTTCAAAAATGACATTTTTTGCAGGGACAGTTCTAAGCACGGGAAACAAGCGCCACTTTACATGCATATCATACACACCCCCAGGTACGAAATTTAAAGGAATATTTCACTTTTATTTTTTCATTTTAAGCATTATTAAAATCACTGCTCCCGAAAAAACGGCCGTTTTTAAAACTTCTTTTTGCATTGATACATGTCCCCTGGGACAGGACCCGGGTCCCCAAACACTTTTTAGGACAATAACTTGCATATAAGCCTTTATAATTAGCACTTTAGATTTCTCCCATAGATTTTTCGAATTTGCCGCGAACACCCCAATTTGTTCGCTGTTCGGCGAACGGGCGAACAGGCAATGTTGGAGTCGAACATGAGTTCGACTCGAACTCGAAGCTCATCCCTACTAGTCAACCAACATTAGAATTCTTCTATAGCCTATGGGCCGAGCATTTGACCGGAAATGTACGATTGCAGCGTCGTACAGTTTATCTGCTCCGTAGAATCTTCTTAGAACTTTCAACAGACACCATAAGCCTTCAATGACAGATTCGACGTTTGTATGTTTTTCGATGCTTCGTTGAATCTTCGTCGTTCATGTCGAATTGTCAAGTTAGTTCTAGCTATTTTACTGCTCCTCCTCTTTGGTTACAATCAGCCAATAACATTCATCATCATCATCATTTTTTTATTTTACTTCCCCTACCCAATTCCAGCAGTGATCTTTTCTCTCTATGTCAAATTTTTTCTCTCTATAATGTCGAATCTTTTCTCTCTATAATGTCAAATCTTTTCTCTCTATGTCGAATCTTTTCTCTCTATAATGTTGAATCTTTTCTCTCTATGTAGAATAATCTTGGACTAATAGAGTTAAGGTTAGGCACATTCGACCACAGGTTCGATGGACACAGATTGTTATTGTCAGCCTCATGTCGAATCTCCTATCTATATCGAATAGGGATGAGCTTCGTGTTCGAGTCGAACATACGTTCGACTCGAACATCGGCTGTTCGATCGTTCGACGAAGATCGAACGATTTGGGCCGTTCGCGCCAAATTCGAGTGACGCGAACGGCCCACAATGCACTACGCCATCGCAGTGTCATCCAGGCGCTGTGATTGGCCAAGCATGCACTGTGACCCCGCATGCTTGGCCAATCACAGCGCCGGCAGCGAGGAGAGCAATGATTGGCCACAGGCAGGATGCCTGTGGCCAATTATTGCTGAGGGTGTTTAGTACACGCCCCACACTATAAAAGGCCGCCAGCACGGCGGCCTAGTGTAGTGTGTTCCGGAGCAGGGAAAGACAAGCATAGGCAGGGACAGTGACATTTATTTCTTTCTTGCTTAACCTGGATTCCTTTAGTTTAGGGAAAGAGAAGGATAGGTAGGGAGAGTGTCAGTGTGTTTTACTGTGCGAGTCCTTGTTTCTAGGGACAAAGAAGGAAAGTGAGGGGATTTCTCCTTGTGCTATAGTGTGCTTTAAAAAAACATTTTTTCTAGGGACAGAAAACTGTAGGTAGGGAGAGTGTCAGTTTCTTTCACTGTGCCAGTCCTTGTTTCTAGGGACAAAGAAGGAAAGTGAGGGGAATTCTCCTTGTGCTATAGTGTGCTTTAAAAAAAAAAATTTCTAGGGACAGAAAACTGTAGGTAGGGAGAGTGTCAGTTTCTTTCACTGTGCCAGTCCTTGTTTCTAGGGACAAAGAAGGAAAGTGAGGGGATTTCTCCTTGTGCTATAGTGTGCTTTAAAAAAACATTTTTTCTAGGGACAGAAAACTGTAGGTAGGGAGAGTGTCAGTTTCTTTCACTGTGCCAGTCCTTGTTTCTAGGGACAAAGAAGGAAAGTGAGGGGAATTCTCCTTGTGCTATAGTGTGCTTTAAAAAAACATTTTTTCTAGGGACAGAAAACTGTAGGTAGGGAGAGTGTCAGTTTCTTTCACTGTGCCAGTCCTTGTTTCTAGGGACAAAGAAGGAAAGTGAGGGGAATTCTCCTTGTGCTATAGTGTGCTTTAAAAAAACATTTTTTCTAGGGACAGAAAACTGTAGGTAGGGAGAGTGTCAGTTTCTTTCACTGTGCCAGTCCTTGTTTCTAGGGACAAAGAAGGAAAGTGAGGGGAATTCTCTTTGTGCTATAGTGTGCTTTAAAAAAACATTTTTTCTAGGGACAGAAAACTGTAGGTAGGGAGAGTGTCAGTTTCTTTCACTGTGCCAGTCCTTGTTTCTAGGGACAAAGAAGGAAAGTGAGGGGAATTCTCCTTGTGCTATAGTGTGCTTTAAAAAAACATTTTTTCTAGGGACAGAAAACTGTAGGTAGGGAGACTGTCAGTTTCTTTCACTGTGCCAGTCCTTGTTTCTAGGGACAAAGAAGGAAAGTGAGGGGAATTCTCCTTGTGCTATAGTGTGCTTTAAAAAAACATTTTTTCTAGGGACAGAAAACTGTAGGTAGGGAGAGTGTCAGTTTCTTTCACTGTGCCAGTCCTTGTTTCTAGGGACAAAGAAGGAAAGTGAGGGGAATTCTCCTTGTGCTATAGTGTGCATTAAAAAAACATTTTTTCTAGGGACAGAAAACTGTAGGTAGGGAGAGTGTCAGTTTCTTTCACTGTGCCAGTCCTTGTTTCTAGGGACAAAGAAGGAAAGTGAGGGGAATTCTCCTTGTGCTATAGTGTGCTTTAAAAAAACATTTTTTCTAGGGACAGAAAACTGTAGGTAGGGAGAGTGTCAGTTTCTTTCACTGTGCCAGTCCTTGTTTCTAGGGACAAAGAAGGAAAGTGAGGGGAATTCTCCTTGTGCTATAGTGTGCTTTAAAAAAACATTTTTTCTAGGGACAGAAAACTGTAGGTAGGGAGAGTGTCAGTTTCTTTCACTGTGCCAGTCCTTGTTTCTAGGGACAAAGAAGGAAAGTGAGGGGAATTCTCCTTGTGCTATAGTGTGCTTTAAAAAAACATTTTTTCTAGGGACAGAAAACTGTAGGTAGGGAGAGTGTCAGTTTCTTTCACTGTGCCAGTCCTTGTTTCTAGGGACAAAGAAGGAAAGTGAGGGGAATTCTCCTTGTGCTATAGTGTGCTTTAAAAAAAAAAATTTTCTAGGGACAGAAAACTGTAGGTAGGGAGAGTGTCAGTTTCTTTCACTGTGCCAGTCCTTGTTTCTAGGGACAAAGAAGGAAAGTGAGGGGAATTCTCCTTGTGCTATAGTGTGCCAAAGCATTCCTCATCAACCATCTTTGAAATCCTTGTTTTTTGGACAGTCAGGGAAATTGTCGTTGTGCTATTCTGTGCAAAAGCAATAATCCTCAACCATATTTAGAAATCCTTAAGTAAAGGGACAGAGAAGGACACCTGAAGGTAGCCCTTATTGCTTTTTTCCCATCTCCCTGCAGGCCATCTATTAGAATGTCTGGAAGGCAAACAAGGAGAGGCAGACAGTCAGGAGGCAATAAAAGAGGGCAAGCAGGCTCTGTGTCTGGGGGCAACAGTGCTGGTCGTGGACGCGGTGCATTGTCATCAGCACATGGCCATGGGACACGCTTGTCCTTCTTTTCGGCAGCTGGTCATGTTGAGCCACATCATGCCGAAGACTTGGTAGAGTGGATGACCAAGCCCTCCTCCTCCTCCTCATCCTCTCTCACCCAGGCTCAGGGTACTGGCAAAGCAGCTGCCAAAGCGTCCTCTTCCCTGGTATCAATGTCAGACTCATCATCAGTCACTCCTTCCCTAGACCCACCATGTCCTCCTCCTGAGGAGTCCCCCGAACTGTTTGAGCACAGTGTTGGGTACATGCTCCAGGAGGATGCCCAGCGTTTCGAAGGGTCTGATGATGAAACCCAGCTACAGGAAGGCAGTAGCGTGAGAGCAGACAGAGGGGATGCTCAAGAAGGACACCAATCTGGCAGTCATGTTCCAGCAGCTGCAGCATACTGCCAGATTGGCTCCAGTGATGAGGAGGGAGGGGATGATGAGGTCACTGACTCCACGTGGGTGCCTAATAGGAGAGAGGAGGAGGAGGAGGATGAGGAGGAGGCACATCTCCAACGAGGCAGGATGCCCTTTGGTGGCCAGCGTAAGGGCAGTACACCGACGGAATCACACCGCAGAGCTCCGCCTGTGCAGGGCGCTGCCTCTGCCCGTCATTCAAAAAGTTCCTTGGTGTGGGCCTTTTTTGAGGCTAGTGCATCAGATCGCACAGCTGCTGTTTGCAACATATGTTTCAAGCGTATATCGCGTGGCCAAAACATCAGCCGCTTGGGTACCACATGCCTGACCAGACATATGTTGACCTGCCATGCATATCGTTGGCAAGCCTACCTCAAAGACCCACACCAAAGAACAAAGCGGACCTCTCCTTGCACCGCATCAGCTGGGATCTCCAACCCCACTATAACTTCAGTCCTCTCTGAAACATGCACTGAGAGGAATGAAGGTGTAGAATTAGGTGTGTCACAGCCAAGTACTTGCGGCCACTCTGCTAGCAGTACACCGATGTCCGATTCTAGCAGGCAAATTTCCCTGCCCCAGCTGCTGGACCGTCGAAAGAAGTTCACTCCCAGCCATCCACATGCCCAGCGGTTGAATGCTAGCTTGGCTAAATTGCTAGCGCTTCAACTGCTGCCTTTTCAGTTGGTAGACTCGGCCCCCTTCCGTGAGTTTGTGCAATGTGCGGTTCCTCAGTGGCAGGTTCCCAAACGCCACTTTTTCTCACGGAAGGCTATTCCGGCTCTCTACCGGCATGTGGAAGGCAATGTCTTGGCCTCGCTGGACAGGGCGGTCAGCGGTAAGGTGCATATTACCGCTGACTCATGGTCCAGCAGGCATGGACAGGGACGTTACCTTTCTTTCACGGCCCATTGGGTCACTCTTTTGGCAGCTGGGAAGGATGCAGGACAAGGTGCAGTAGTGTTGGAGGTTGTTCCACCGCCACGCCTCCAAAATGCTACTACTGGTTGTGAAACACCTCTCTCCTCCACCCCCTCCTCTTCTTCTTCCTCCATGACCTCTTCCTGTGGTTTGTCCTATGAACCAGCGGTGCTCCGTAGCCGTTCACGGGGCTACGCAAGTACGCAGGCAAAAAGATGCCATGCCGTGCTTGCGCTGGTGTGTTTGGGGGACAGAAGCCACACTGGGGCAGAGGTCCTGTCTGCTCTGCAGGGCCAGGCCGAGAGGTGGTTGACGCCACGCCAGCTTAAGCCAGGAATGGTGGTTTGCGACAATGGCACCAACCTCCTCTCCGCCCTCCGACAGGGACAACTGACCCATGTGCCCTGTGTGGCTCACGTCCTTAACCTGGTGGTGCAGCGGTTCTTGGGCAGGTACCCGGGCTTACAGGATGTCCTGAGGCAGGCCAGGAAAGTCTGTGTGCATTTCCGCAGATCTTATAATGCCAGTGCTCGCCTGGCTGAGCTGCAAAAGGAGTTGAACCTGCCCAAGAACCGCCTTATATGTGACATGCCCACCAGGTGGAACTCAACGTTGGCCATGCTGCAGCGGCTGCACACGCAGCAGAGGGCCATCAATGAGTACCTGTGCGACTACGGCACCAGGACAGGGTCAGGGGAGCTTGGTTTTTTTTCTCCACGCCAGTGGGGCATGATCAGGGATGCATGCACTGTCCTGGCACCATTTGAGGAGGCCACGAGGATGGTGAGCAGTGACAGTGCATGCATCAGTGACACTGTACCTCTTGTCCACCTGTTGGAGCACACGCTGCGTGGAATAATGGACAGGGCACTTGAGGCAGAACAGAGGCAGGAAGAGGAGGACTTCCTTGCCTCTCAAGGCCCCCTTTACCCAGACAGTGTTCCTTCTGTCCCACCCATCGCACAGGAAGAGGAAGAGGAGGAGGAGGAGGAAGAGGATTGTGTCAGCATGGAGGTGGAGGCTGGCACTCAGCATCATCAGCAGCAGTCTTTTAGGGATGATTTACAGTCCCAAGAAACCAGTGGACTTGTACGTGGCTGGGAGGAGGTGGCTGCGGATCATGTCGTCCTTAGTGACCCAGAGGACTCCGGAGCGAATGCCTCAGCAAACCTACGCTGCATGGCCTCCCTGATCCTGCAAAGTCTGCGGAAGGATCCTCGTATTCTTCGGATCAAGGAGAGGGACCATTACTGGCTGGCCACTCTCCTTGATCCACGGTACAATGGTAAGGTTGCGGACCTTATGTTACCTTCGCAGAGGGAGCAGAGGATGAGACAAATCCGGGAGGCCTTGCAGAAAGGTCTGTGCAACGCGTTCCCAGAGACTGGGAGGTTACAAACTCCTGGTCCTGGACAACGAGTTGCTGAGGCTTCGGCCAGTCAAAGAAGGAGCGGTGGGGAAGGTGGCCGTCTGACCGATGCGTTCAGACAATTCTTTAGTCCGCAGCCCCAAAGTATGATCGGTTCCAGCAACCATCGCCAGCGTCTGATAAACATGGTGCAGGAATATCTAGGGGCAAGGTCAGACTTGGACACCTTCCCCACCGAAAATCCTCTGGCTTACTGGGTCTTGAGGATGGATCACTGGCCAGAGCTTGCACAGTATGCAATTGAGCTACTGGCCTGTCCTGCATCCAGCGTTCTTTCGGAACGCACATTTTAGTGCTGCTGGAGGATTTGTCACGGATCACAGGGTGCGCCTGTCCACCGACTCGGTTGATCGACTGACTTTCATCAAGATGAACCAGTCTTGGATCACCACCAGCTACCACACACCTGATGCTGATATAACAGAGTAATTGATTTTAACATGTCACATCCCTTCAAGACTGATGCTGATGCTGAGTGCCTGTGCTGTTATGTTGACTGGCTATCCTCCTCCTCCGAGTCCTCAATGATACGATTGATGATGATAGCTTGGAAGATCATTTTTGTTTATGGGTGCCGCCACCAGTGGCTAAGGCCCAATTTTTCAGCCCCTGTTTTACAGGGGCGTGTAATTACAATTGTTTTAGCAATAATTTGCCATAGGGTTCATTGCTGTGCTCCAAGTACAGTATCTGTGAGGGGTTGGAGTGTTGTGGCACCAGTGCCTAAGGCCCAATTTTTCAGCCCCTGTTTAAAAGGGGCGTGTCATTACAATTTTTGAAGCAATACTTTGCAACAGGGCTCATTGCTGTGCTCCAAGTAACGTATCTGTGAGGGGTTGTAGTGTTGTGCCACCAGTGCCTAAGGCCCAATTTTTCAGCCCCTGTTCAACAGGGGCATGCAATTACAATTCTTGATCTAATAATTCACAGCAGGGCCCATTGCTGCACCCACCAAGAGTAACTCTGAGGGCTTACAGTGTTGTGGCAACGCCACCACCACCACCACCACCACGAAAGGCCCAATTTTTCAGCCCCTGTTCAAAAGGGGCATGTAATTACAATTCTTGATCTAATAATTCACAGCAGGGCCCATTCCTGCACCCACCAAGAGTAACTCTGAGGGCTTACAGTGTTGTGGCAACACCACCACCACCACTACGAAAGGCCCAATTTTTCAGCCCCTGTTCAACAGGGGCATGCAATTACAATTCTTGATCTAATAATTCACAGCAGGGCCCATTGCTGCACCCACCAAGAGTAACTGTCAGGGCTTACAGTGTTGTGGCACCAGCACCACCATCAAAGGCCCAATTTTTACTACCACTGTTCAACAATTATATGTAATTAAAATTCCTGATATAATAGTTGACAGCAGGGCGTTCCAGCACCAACCAAGAGTAACTGTGAGTGCTTACAGTGTTGTGCCAACACCAACAACTAAGGGGCCTATTTCTGCAGAGTATATACGGCAGGTCCCTACTTTCAAACATCCAACTTACAAACGACTCCTACTTGCAAACGCAAGAAGACAACAGGAAGTGAGAGGAAATCTACCACTAGGAAGGAAAATTCTCTCCTGTAAGAATAAATATGGGAGAAAGGTGTCTCCTCTGTACTGATGCTTTATCAGCAATCCTTGTTTCAAGAAAAACACCACATTTCAAAAACAGTTGTCATTGGGACGGAAAGTGAGGTGAAATGTTCTGAACAGGGGCACAGACAGCAAAACAAATGTTACAGGGGTGATAACCCTTACCTATGTTTTCCAAAAAGTTTAAAAATAGATTTTTGGGCTGGAGCTACACTTCAACAATGTACCTGTTCAAAATTACAAACAGATTCTACATAAGAACAAACCTACAGTCCCTGTCTTGTATGCACCGCCTGTATACGGCTGTTCAGAGTATATAGGGCCTTTTTTATTTTATGTGCGGGGTTCCCCTTAATATCCATACAAGACCCAAAGGGGCTGGTAATGGGCTGGGGTAGGGGGGGGTCATGGGGTAGCTATGCCATTTTTCTTAAAGATTTTCATCCATATTACCGGGACCAGACATTACATTAAAGCCGCAAGCAGTTTTAAATGGCTTTTTTTTCCTTTAGAAGTGTCATTTTGTGCAGGGACAGTTCTAAACACGGGAAACACGTGGCACTTCACAGGCATATTTTAGACACCCCCCAGGTACCATATTTAAAGGAATATTTGACTTTTTTTTTTTCACTTTATGCATCATTAAAATGACTGCTCCCGAAAAACGACCGTTTTTAAAACTTCTTTTTGCATTGATACATGTCCCCTGGTGCAGAACCCGGGTTCCCAAACCCTTTTTAGGACAATAACATGCATAATAGTTGTTATAATTAGCACTTTAGAATTCGAACGTTCGCATCCATTGTATTTAATAGGGTTCTAATGTTCGTACGAACTTTCGGTCCGTTCGCGGGTTCTGGTGCGAACCGAACCCGGGGGTGTTCGGCTCATCACTAATATCGAACTGTTGTTGCAACGAAAACGAAAATTAAGTATTTGTTTATGTCGGATATTTCGGTTTTCGGATTCTGCATTTTCGTTTTCGTTTGTTAAAACGATAACGAAAATACCTGAAATTCGGACGAAAATGCATTCGGACGAAAACGAATGCACATGTCTATTAGGCACTGGTGGTGGCACCCAGAAACAAAAATGTTCTTCCAAGCTATAATCATCAATCGGATCATTGAGGAGGAGGAGGAGGATAGCCAGTCAACATAACAGTGTGAATAGTGAGAGATAAGGGCGCTCAGTGGTAATAAAACTAATATTAATCAATAATTAAATTGATATACTTACACCTACCTAAAATATATAGTGCAATAAACAAGTGAATGTTTATAATCACAAACTAATAAAAATCAATGAGCCGGTGATTCCCAAAAAAAACAAATAATATTATATAGTGCATCAAAGTCCAAAGAAACCCACAAAACGTCCCACAACGATAGTGAACAACGAATATGTTTCCTGCATGTGTAATAAATCTTCAATCTTCAATAAACATGATATTTAAAAATAGACTCTTGTGACTGTTCAAATCCACCTTCACCAAAAGCAGTGACACCCGATAGTGCTGAAGTAATGATGGCAGCTTACCCCAACAATTTGACCCTTTTACCTAAAAAAGAGGTCAAGCAGGCTTTCTGCAAGTATCAACTTGCCAGATATCAAAGCTATGATGTCCACAGAGCAGGCAGCGGTGGATGATGGGATAAGAACTCCGATATTATGCAAATTAGGAGAAGAGAAGCAAAAAATAGTGTGATACCATTTATTGCACAGAATAGTTTAAAAAGCCAAAAACGCGCTTACTTTGTAAGTGCCCCGACCCGGCACTGAGGCTGTAAAGGCGTGGGTATACGAATGGCGGTCCCAGACCTGTGGATAATGGCGTGCGTTCCACCTCTTCGGAACGAACAGCCAGCGGGACCGGAAGTAACGTCAATTGCGTGACCTGTATTGCGCTTCGACGTACGTTTCGGGTTCCGTCATCAGGAAGCGCTACAGGTCACGCTCAGAATGCAATATTTATGTCGCTCTTAATTTGAATATGGGAGGGGATATATACGTAAGCAGCCTCTGTCCCGGCAGAGCGGCACAGCATATTATGCACATATACATAGTAACAGCATATATATTAATACAAATCAATACAATAATAATAGTTTATATTGCCACTCTCAAGCTGCCACTCTCATTGAGAGGTTTAGGGAAAAGGGTTACCCCCAACACACACTTGAAAAAAACAAAAACAAAGTTCTTTTGATGGAGAGGGAATCCCTTCTGGTTTCAAAGAAAAAACCTCTTTTTTCGGGTGAATTAGCCTTCCTTTCAGGTTTTCATAGGCAATATAGGGATGTAAAAAAAAACCTTTAAGAAATTTTGGCCTATTCTTCTTAAGGATAATGATTTGGCCAAAATTTTACCTCCCAAACCAAAATTTATTTACAGGAGGGCACCAGTGTTGCGAAACATGATTGCGCCTAATATACCTGATCCCCCCCAAGAAACCTCCCACCTTTTTAGATGGTTCTGGTTTCCTCTACTGCACTCGATGTAAATCTTGTCGAAAAACCAAAAGATATACTAAGAAAATTAGCAAATTCAGGTCCAATGTTACACATCAAGAATTTGATATTAAACCCCTCATAACCTGTGACTCCAGGCATGTCACATATGTCATGGAGTGCCCTTGCTCCCTTCAATATGTAGGTAGGACTACAAGGGAGCTAAAAGTTAGGATAAATGAACATGTAACAAATATTCTTAAAGGATTTCCTAACCATAGTGTCTCACGTCACTTTGCCCAATACCATGATCAGGACCCTGGAAAAATGACCTTCTATGGGATTGACAAGGTCGTGGGACACTGGAGAGGAACAGATTTAAAGAAATCCATATCACAGAATGAGACTCAATGGCTATACCGACTTAGAACGATGCAGACTTCTGGTTTAAATATTGATTTGGACTTGAACTGCTTCCTTACAAATGAATAAGGTCTCCATCTATTAGGGCCCTGTTTATCCCATTCAGTTAAAATAAATTTTAGATTTTTTTAATATTTTTATAATTACTTTATTTTAATATTTGGGATTGGTTTATAACCATTTTTCAACATTTTATATAAACTATTATTATTGTATTGATTTGTATTAATATATATGCTGTTACTATGTATATGTGCATAATATGCTGTGCCGCTCTGCCGGGACAGAGGCTGCTTATGTATATATCCCCTCCCATATTCAAATTAAGAGCGACATAAATATTGCATTCTGAGCGTGACCTGTAGCGCTTCTTGATGACGGAACCCGAAACGTACGTCGAGGCGCAATACAGGTCACGCAATTGACGTTACTTCCGGTCCCGCTGGCTGTTCGTTCCGAAGAGGTGGAACGCACGCCATTATCCACAGGTCTGGGACCGCCATTCGTATACCCACGCCTTTACAGCCTCAGTGCCGGGTCGGGGCACTTACAAAGTAAGCGCGTTTTTGGCTTTTTAAACTATTCTGTGCAATAAATGGTATCACACAATTTTTTGCTTCTCTTCTCCTAATTTGCATAATATCGGAGTTCTTATCCCATCATCAACCGCTGCCTGCTCTGTGGACATCATAGCTTTGATATCTGGCAAGTTGATACTTGCAGAAAGCCTGCTTGACCTCTGTTATAGGTAAAAGGGTCAAATTGTTGGGGTAAGCTGCCATCATTACTTCAGCACTATCGGGTGTCACTGCTTTTGGTGAAGGTGGATTTGAACAGTCACAAGAGTCTATTTATAAATATCATGTTTATTGAAGATTGAAGATTTATTACATATGCAAGAAACATATTCGTTGTTCACTATCGTTGTGGGACGTTTTGTGGGTTTCTTTGGACTTTGATGCACTATATAATATTATTTGTTTTTTTTGGGAATCACCGGCTCCTTGATTTTTATTAGTTTGTGATTATAAACATTCACTTGTTTATTGCACTATATATTTTAGGTAGGTGTAAGTATATCAATTTAATTATTGATTAATATTAGTTTTATTACCACTGAGCGCCCTTATCTCTCACTATTCACATTGTTTTCAGCTATCACTGAAATTTTAGGTGCAGCTTTTTTATATACACACTAGGTGGCGCAAGTTTTTTTCTATTCATTCTTTTGGAGTTTTTCACAACTTTTCAAACTCTGCAGCCATGGATGTCTTCAATTTTATGCAGGGTCGCCAGACCAATATTGAGGAGATCTTTTTACAAACACCTAGCCCTAATTTGGATCTGGAAAGGGGGTTCAAGCAACTCCAGTATGACATGGAGAAACAGATACGTCTCTGGTGGGACATAGCATCATTTGAGATGTACATCGGGAGGAATCTCACCCCTAGGAGGTTGAGGTGGGATGTGCATCCAAATGATGGTATAGAAGATTTAACCCTTGTAGATGAGTGGTTTCAATTCTTTAACGCATGTGAACAAAAACTTATGCAGTTAATGGTACGGAGAAGACGAGCAAAAAATGTTTTAGTGGAAGCCAATATAGCAGACCTGAAAGAGAAAATGGGGCCCCTAATGGGAACTAAAGAGTATTTGGATAAGGCCCAAGGGTTACAGACCCATTTATCCAAATATGATGGGGACATTAAACAGAAAAAATTGAAAAAATATCAGAGAGATGTTAAAGTTTATGAGGATAATAAGGTGTACAAATGGCAGGTGGATTTTGATCCCTCCAGTTTAAATGAATCCCCTGTGGATAGGGATTTAGAAGTTCATAATGTTGTCACTCAACTAGCTAATAAATTTAAAAATAAAGTACATACCCCTACTAAAGCTAAAACTCCAGCTAAAAATAAGGGGCAAGCTAGTTCCAATGGGAGGGGGCCCCCTCAACCCCCCCCCCACCTCGTATTATGGAGGGGGATATTCCCAGTCTAATGATTATTATCCAGCTCCATACATGGTACCCACCTTTAACAAGTATGGTCCTCTGGATGATAGATCTGCTGACTATAATCACCCGTATTACAACCAGGGACCCAATCACTATGCCCCCAGACCACCTAGGGGTCAGTTTAGAGGCAATTACAGAGGGAGACCGGTCCAACATCAGAATAATTACCCACAGGGGGGAATGGAGAGGATGGAAAGAGCCCTACAAAATTCCAACCAATACTCCACAATACCCCAAAGAACAATTAGAAAAAGAGGTAAAAGAGGGGGAACCAGAAAGAAAAAGGCTGCGAGACAATTAAATGGAGGTATTTTCAATCTTACAGGAATTGACTTCTCGGAGGCGGAGTTACAAGTTCTATCACAGGGTTTGAAATTTGCACCTGATAAGAAACTAAATAAATTTGATCTCTTTATTGATATTGAAAAGTACATTAGGAAACTAAATATTAAAAAACACTTTGCATCTCAATTACCCAATACTCCCTTGGTTGGAGAGGGTAGTATCTATTCACATAGTGGATTGAAAAACAATTCCACATTTAATCCTAAAAAAGGTTCACATCATCATGTGGAGGTTTTCAAGCATATGGTGCAAGATGACATTAGAGATCTAGAAATCCAGCAGGGTAGACCCAACCAATTATTGATGGAGGGAATTAGATCACTTGAGAAAAACAAAGATATTGTTGTTCGCCCCACGGATAAGGGGGGGGGGTAGTGGTACTTCCCATACAAAAATATCACGATGAAATCGATCGCCTATTAGGAGATCAAAGTACTTATAAACTTCTCTCAGGTGATCCTTTGAGGAGATTAAAGGAAGAATTATTGGAATGGGTGACGGAGGGAGCTGATAGAAATATACTGAATACTAAAGAAGCCCAATACCTTGTACCCCGAGTGCCCCGGACGCCGGTGTTATATATATTACCGAAAGTCCATAAAAATATTGACAATCCCCCTGGGCGACCAATTGTGAGTGGTATTGGGTCCCTCTACTCCAGGGTGGGAGAATATTTGGACATTTATTTACAACCCTTGGTCATACAAGGGAAGTCCTATCTCAAAGACAGTAGAGAACTTATCAAATTACTGTCTTCTATAGTAGTCACCCAGGAGACCTTGATGGTTACCATAGATGTAGAGTCTCTCTACACCAATATCCAGCAGAGAGATGCTTCTGTGGCGGTCGAATTGGCCCTCATAGAGCATTCCAGTTTATCTGGGGATCAAATAGAATTTTTGGGAGAAGGATTACAATTAGCAATGGGTAACAATTATTTCTGGGCACGGGGTAGTTTCTATAACCAGATTAAAGGTGTGGCGATGGGGGCTCGTTATGCCCCCAGTGTGGCTAACCTTGTCCTAAATAAATGGGAAAATGAGTCCATCTACCTTGACATCTCCAAGTGTTTGATCTTTTATAAAAGATATATTGACGACATTATTCTGTTGTGGGAAGGGTAATTACCCTCGTTTGAAACATTTTTGGGGGCCATGAATATAAATCATTATGGTCTCAAGTTTTTAGCAGAAATCAGTCTTACCTCCATCAATTACTTAGATTTAACACTAGTTAAAAAAGAGGGTCGAGTAGGCACGAAAACTCATTTCAAGACCACAGACAGGAATGGATTTGTGCCTACATCGAGTTGTCATCATCCCCAGTGGTTGGGGGCAGTCCCTAAGGGGCAACTTATGCGCATTAGGCGTAATTGTGATCAAATCTCAGACTTTGAAACGCAAGCTGCCACTCTCATTGAGAGGTTTAGGGAAAAGGGTTACCCCCAACTAGTGATGAGCCGAACACCCCCGGGTTCGGTTCGCACCAGAACCCGCGAACGGACCGAAAGTTCGAACGAACATTAGAACCCTATTAAATACAATGGATGCGAACGTTCGAATTCTAAAGTGCTAATTATAACAACTATTATGCATGTTATTGTCCTAAAAAGGGTTTGGGAACCCGGGTTCTGCACCAGGGGACATGTATCAATGCAAAAAGAAGTTTTAAAAACGGTCGTTTTTCGGGAGCAGTCATTTTAATGATGCATAAAGTGAAAAAAAAAAAGTCAAATATTCCTTTAAATATCGTACCTGGGGGGTGTCTAAAGTATGCCTGTGAAGTGCCACGTGTTTCCCGTGTTTAGAACTGTCCCTGCACAAAATGACACTTCTAAAGGAAAAAAAAGCCATTTAAAACTGCTTGCGGCTTTAATGTAATGTCTGGTCCCGGTAATATGGATGAAATTCTTTAAGAAAAATGGCATAGCTACCCCATGACTCCCCCCCCCCTACCCCAGCCCATTACCAGCCCCTTTGGGTCTTGTATGGATATTAAGGGGAACCCCGCACATAAAATAAAAAAGGCCCTATATACTCTGAACAGCCCTATACAGGCGGTGCATACAAGACAGGGACTGTAGGTTTGTTCTTATGTAGAATCTGTTTGTAATTTTGAACAGGTACATTGTTGAAGTGTAGCTCCAGACCAAAAATCTATTTTTAAACTTTTTGGAAAACATAGGTAAGGGTTATCACCCCTGTAACATTTGTTTTGCTGTCTGTGCCCCTGTTCAGAACATTTCACCTCACTTTCCGTCCCAATGACAACTGTTTTTGAAATGTGGTGTTTTTCTTGAAACAAGGATTGCTGATAAAGCATCAGTACAGAGGAGACACCTTTCTCCCATATTTATTCTTACAGGAGAGAATTTTCCTTCCTAGTGGTAGATTTCCTCTCACTTCCTGTTGTCTTCTTGCGTTTGCAAGTAGGAGTCGTTTGTAAGTTGGATGTTTGAAAGTAGGGACCTGCCGTATATACTCTGCAGAAATAGGCCCCTTAGTTGTTGGTGTTGGCACAACACTGTAAGCACTCACAGTTACTCTTGGTTGGTGCTGGAACGCCCTGCTGTCAACTATTATATCAGGAATTTTAATTACATATAATTGTTGAACAGTGGTAGTAAAAATTGGGCCTTTGATGGTGGTGCTGGTGCCACAACACTGTAAGCCCTGACAGTTACTCTTGGTGGGTGCAGCAATGGGCCCTGCTGTGAATTATTAGATCAAGAATTGTAATTACATGCCCCTGTTGAACAGGGGCTGAAAAATTGGGCCTTAGGCACTGGTGGCACAACACTGCAACCCCTCACAGATACTGTACTTGGAGCACAGCAATGAGCCCTGTTGCAAAGTATTGCTTCAAAAATTGTAATTACACGCCCCTGTTAAACAGGGGCTGAAAAATTGGGCGTTAGGCACTGGTGGCGGCACCCATAAACAAAAATGATCTTCCAAGCTATCATCATCAATCGTATCATTGAGGACTCGGAGGAGGAGGATAGCCAGTCAACATAACAGCACAGGCACTCAGCATCAGCATCAGTCTTGAAGGGATGTGACATGTTAAAATCAATTAGTCTGTTATATCAGCATCAGGTGTGTGGTAGCTGGTGGTGATCCAAGACTGGTTCATCTTGATGAAAGTCAGTCGATCAACCGAGTCGGTGGACAGGCGCACCCTGTGATCCGTGACAAATCCTCCAGCAGCACTGAATGTGCGTTCCGAAAGAACGCTGGATGCAGGACAGGCCAGTAGCTCAATTGCATACTGTGCAAGCTCTGGCCAGTGATCCATCCTCAAGACCCAGTAAGCCAGAGGATTTTCGGTGGGGAAGGTGTCCAAGTCTGACCTTGCCCCTAGATATTCCTGCACCATGTTTATCAGACGCTGGCGATGGTTGCTGGAACCGATCATACTTTGGGGCTGCGGACTAAAGAATTGTCTGAACGCATCGGTCAGACGGCCACCTTCCCCACCGCTCCTTCTTTGACTGGCCGAAGCCTCAGCAACTCGTTGTCCAGGACCAGGAGTTTGCAACCTCCCAGTCTCTGGGAACACGTTGCACAGACCTTTCTGCAAGGCCTCCCGGAGTTGTCTCATCCTCTGCTCCCTCTGCGACGGTAACATAAGGTCCGCAACCTTACCCTTGTACCGTGGATCAAGGAGAGTGGCCAGCCAGTAATGGTCCCTCTCCTTGATCCGAAGAATACGAGGATCCTTCCGCAGACTTTGCAGGATCAGGGAGGCCATGCAGCGTAGGTTTGCTGAGGCATTCGCTCCGGAGTCCTCTGGGTCACTAAGGACGACATGATCCGCAGCCACCTCCTCCCAGCCACGTACAAGTCCACTGGTTTCTTGGGACTGTAAATCATCCCTAAAAGACTGCTGCTGATGATGCTGAGTGCCAGCCTCCACCTCCATGCTGACACAATCCTCCTCCTCCTCCTCCTCCTCCTCTTCCTGTGCGATGGGTGGGACAGAAGGAACACTGTCTGGGTAAAGGGGGCCTTGAGAGGCAAGGAAGTCCTCCTCTTCCTGCCTCTGTTCTGCCTCAAGTGCCCTGTCCATTATTCCACGCAGCGTGTGCTCCAACAGGTGGACAAGAGGTACAGTGTCACTGATGCATGCACTGTCACTGCTCACCATCCTCGTGGCCTCCTCAAATGGTGCCAGGACAGTGCATGCATCCCTGATCATGCCCCACTGGCGTGGAGAAAAAAAACCAAGCTCCCCTGACCCTGTCCTGGTGCCGTAGTCGCACAGGTACTCATTGATGGCCCTCTGCTGCGTGTGCAGCCGCTGCAGCATGGCCAACGTTGAGTTCCACCTGGTGGGCATGTCACATATAAGGCGGTTCTTGGGCAGGTTCAACTCCTTTTGCAGCTCAGCCAGGCGAGCACTGGCATTATAAGATCTGCGGAAATGCACACAGACTTTCCTGGCCTGCCTCAGGACATCCTGTAAGCCCGGGTACCTGCCCAAGAACCGCTGCACCACCAGGTTAAGGACGTGAGCCACACAGGGCACATGGGTCAGTTGTCCCTGTCAGAGGGCGGAGAGGAGGTTGGTGCCATTGTCGCAAACCACCATTCCTGGCTTAAGCTGGCGTGGCGTCAACCACCTCTCGGCCTGGCCCTGCAGAGCAGACAGGACCTCTGCCCCAGTGTGGCTTCTGTCCCCCAAACACACCAGCGCAAGCACGGCATGGCATCTTTTTGCCTGCGTACTTGCGTAGCCCCGTGAACGGCTACGGAGCACCGCTGGTTCATAGGACAAACCACAGGAAGAGGCCATGGAGGAAGAAGAAGAGGAGGGGGTGGAGGAGAGAGGTGTGTCACAACCAGTAGTAGCATTTTGGAGGCGTGGCGGTGGGACAACCTCCAACACTACTGCACCTTGTCCTGAATCCTTCCCAGCTGCCAAAAGAGTGACCCAATGGGCCGTGAAAGAAAGGTAACGTCCCTGTCCATGCCTGCTGGACCATGAGTCAGCGGTAATATGCACCTTACCGCTGACCGCCCTGTCCAGCGAGGCCAAGACATTGCCTTCCACATGCCGGTAGAGAGCCGGAATAGCCTTCCGTGAGAAAAAGTGGCGTTTGGGAACCTGCCACTGAGGAACCGCACATTGCACAAACTCACGGAAGGGGGCCGAGTCTACCAACTGAAAAGGCAGCAGTTGAAGCGCTAGCAATTTAGCCAAGCTAGCATTCAACCGCTGGGCATGTGGATGGCTGGGAGTGAACTTCTTTCGACGGTCCAGCAGCTGGGGCAGGGAAATTTGCCTGCTAGAATCGGACGTCGGTGTACTGCTAGCAGAGTGGGCGCAAGTACTTGGCTGTGACACACCTAATTCTACACCTTCATTCCTCTCAGTGCATGTTTCAGAGAGGACTGAAGTTATAGTGGGGTTGGAGATCCCAGCTGATGCGGTGCAAGGAGAGGTCCGCTTTGTTCTTTGGTGTGGGTCTTTGAGGTAGGCTTGCCAACGAGCTGCATGGCAGGTCAACATATGTCTGGTCAGGCATGTGGTACCCAAGCGGCTGATGTTTTGGCCACGCGATATACGCTTGAGACATATGTTGCAAACAGCAGCTGTGCGATCTGATGCACTAGCCTCAAAAAAGGCCCACACCAAAGAACTTTTTGAATGACGGGCAGAGGCAGCGCCCTGCACAGGCGGAGCTCTGCGGTGTGATTCCGTCGGTGTACTGCCCTTACGCTGGCCACCAAAGGGCATCCTGCCTCGTTGGAGATGTGCCTCCTCCTCATCCTCCTCCTCCTCCTCTCTCCTATTAGGCACCCACGTGGAGTCAGTGACCTCATCATCCCCTCCCTCCTCATCACTGGAGCCAATCTGGCAGTATGCTGCAGCTGCTGGAACATGACTGCCAGATTGGTGTCCTTCTTGAGCATCCCCTCTGTCTGCTCTCACGCTACTGCCTTCCTCTAGCTGGGTTTCATCATCAGACCCTTCGAAACGCTGGGCATCCTCCTGGAGCATGTACCCAACACTGTGCTGAAACAGTTCGGGGGACTCCTCAGGAGGAGGACATGGTGGGTCTAGGGAAGGAGTGACTGATGATTTGTCTGACATTGATACCAGGGAAGACGACGCTTTGGCAGCTGCTTTTCCAGTACCCTGAGCCTGGGTGAGAGAGGATGAGGAGGAGGAGGAGGGCTTGGTCATCCACTCTACCAAGTCTTCGGCATGATGTGGCTCAACATGTCCAGCTGCCGAAAAGAAGGACAAGCGTGTCCCATGGCCATGTGCTGATGACAATGCACCGCGTCCACGACCAGCACTGTTGCCCCCAGACACAGAGCCTGCTTGCCCTCTTTTATTGCCTCCTGAATGTCTGCCTCTCCTTGTTTGCCTTCCAGACATTCTAATAGATGGCCTGCAGGGAGATGGGAAAAAAGCAATAAGGGCTACCTTCAGGTGTCCTTCTCTGTCCCTTGAAACAAGGACTTTCACAGTGAAAGAAACTGACACTCTCCCTACCTACAGTTTTCTGTCCCTAGAATAAATGTTTTTTTTAAGCACAATATAGCACAAGGACAATTCACTCACTGTCCTTACAGGTCCCTGGAAACAAGGACTTGCAGAGTGAAAGAAAAAAAACACTCTCCCTACCTACAGTTTTCTGTCCCTAGAAAAAATGTTTTTTTTAATCACAATATAGCACAAGGACAATTCACTCACTGTCCTTACAGGTCCCTGGAAACAAGGACTTGCAGAGTGAAAGAAAAAAAACACTCTCCCTACCTACAGTTTTCTGTCCCTAGAAAAAATGTTTTTTTTTAATCACAATATAGCACAAGGACAATTCACTCACTGTCCTTACAGGTCCCTGGAAACAAGGACTTGCAGAGTGAAATAAACTGACACTCTCCCTACCTACAGTTTTCTGTCCCTAGAATAAATGTTTTTTTTAAGCACAATATAGCACAAGGAGAATTCACTCACTGTCCTTCCAGGTCCCTGGAAACAAGGACTTGCAGAGTGAAAGAAAAAAAACACTCTCCCTACCTACAGTTTTCTGTCCCTAGAAAAAATGTTTTTTTTTAATCACAATATAGCACAAGGACAATTCACTCACTGTCCTTACAGGTCCCTGGAAACAAGGACTTGCAGAGTGAAATAAACTGACACTCTCCCTACCTACAGTTTTCTGTCCCTAGAATAAATGTTTTTTTTAATCACAATATAGCACAAGGACAATTCACTCACTGTCCTTACAGGTCCCTGGAAACAAGGACTTGCAGAGTGAAAGAAAATAAACACTCTCCCTACCTACAGTTTTCTGTCCCTAGAATAAATGTTTTTTTTAAGCACAATATAGCACAAGGACAATTCACTCACTGTCCTTACAGGTCCCTGGAAACAAGGACTTGCAGAGTGAAATAAACTGACACTCTCCCTACCTACAGTTTTCTGTCCCTAGAATAAATGTTTTTTTAAGCACAATATAGCACAAGGACAATTCACTCACTGTCCTTACAGGTCCCTGGAAACAAGGACTTGCAGAGTGAAAGAAAAAAAACACTCTCCCTACCTACAGTTTTCTGTCCCTAGAAAAAATGTTTTTTTTAATCACAATATAGCACAAGGACAATTCACTCACTGTCCTTACAGGTCCCTGGAAACAAGGACTTGCAGAGTGAAAGAAAAAAAACACTCTCCCTACCTACAGTTTTCTGTCCCTAGAAAAAATGTTTTTTTTAATCACAATATAGCACAAGGACAATTCACTCACTGTCCTTACAGGTCCCTGGAAACAAGGACTTGCAGAGTGAAATAAACTGACACTCTCCCTACCTACAGTTTTCTGTCCCTAGAATAAATGTTTTTTTTAAGCACAATATAGCACAAGGAGAATTCACTCACTGTCCTTCCAGGTCCCTGGAAACAAGGACTTGCAGAGTGAAAGAAAAAAAACACTCTCCCTACCTACAGTTTTCTGTCCCTAGAAAAAATGTTTTTTTTAATCACAATATAGCACAAGGACAATTCACTCACTGTCCTTACAGGTCCCTGGAAACAAGGACTTGCAGAGTGAAATAAACTGACACTCTCCCTACCTACAGTTTTCTGTCCCTAGAATAAATGTTTTTTTTAAGCACAATATAGCACAAGGACAATTCACTCACTGTCCTTACAGGTCCCTGGAAACAAGGACTTGCAGAGTGAAAGAAAAAAAACACTCTCCCTACCTACAGTTTTCTGTCCCTAGAAAAAATGTTTTTTTTTTAATCACAATATAGCACAAGGACAATTCACTCACTGTCCTTACAGGTCCCTGGAAACAAGGACTTGCAGAGTGAAAGAAAATAAACACTCTCCCTACCTACAGTTTTCTGTCCCTAGAATAAATGTTTTTTTAAGCACAATATAGCACAAGGACAATTCACTCACTGTCCTTACAGGTCCCTGGAAACAAGGACTTGCAGAGTGAAATAAACTGACACTCTCCCTACCTACAGTTTTCTGTCCCTAGAATAAATGTTTTTTTTATGCACAATATAGCACAAGGAGAATTCACTCACTGTCCTTCCAGGTCCCTGGAAACAAGGACTTGCAGAGTGAAAGAAAAAAAACACTCTCCCTACCTACAGTTTTCTGTCCCTAGAAAAAATGTTTTTTTTAATCACAATATAGCACAAGGACAATTCACTCACTGTCCTTACAGGTCCCTGGAAACAAGGACTTGCAGAGTGAAATAAACTGACACTCTCCCTACCTACAGTTTTCTGTCCCTAGAATAAATGTTTTTTTTAAGCACAATATAGCACAAGGACAATTCACTCACTGTCCTTCCAGGTCCCTGGAAACAAGGACTTGCAGAGTGAAAGAAAAAAAACACTCTCCCTACCTACAGTTTTCTGTCCCTAGAAAAAATGTTTTTTTTAATCACAATATAGCACAAGGACAATTCACTCACTGTCCTTACAGGTCCCTGGAAACAAGGACTTGCAGAGTGAAATAAACTGACACTCTCCCTACCTACAGTTTTCTGTCCCTAGAATAAATGTTTTTTTTAAGCACAATATAGCACAAGGACAATTCACTCACTGTCCTTACAGGTCCCTGGAAACAAGGACTTGCAGAGTGAAAGAAAAAAAACACTCTCCCTACCTACAGTTTTCTGTCCCTAGAAAAAATGTTTTTTTTAATCACAATATAGCACAAGGACAATTCACTCACTGTCCTTACAGGTCCCTGGAAACAAGGACTTGCAGAGTGAAAGAAAAAAAACACTCTCCCTACCTACAGTTTTCTGTCCCTAGAAAAAATGTTTTTTTTAATCACAATATAGCACAAGGACAATTCACTCACTGTCCTTACAGGTCCCTGGAAACAAGGACTTGCAGAGTGAAATAAACTGACACTCTCCCTACCTACAGTTTTCTGTCCCTAGAATAAATGTTTTTTTTAAGCACAATATAGCACAAGGACAATTCACTCACTGTCCTTACAGGTCCCTGGAAACAAGGACTTGCAGAGTGAAAGAAAAAAAACACTCTCCCTACCTACAGTTTTCTGTCCCTAGAAAAAATGTTTTTTTTAATCACAATATAGCACAAGGACAATTCACTCACTGTCCTTACAGGTCCCTGGAAACAAGGACTTGCAGAGTGAAATAAACTGACACTCTCCCTACCTACAGTTTTCTGTCCCTAGAATAAATGTTTTTTTTAAGCACAATATAGCACAAGGACAATTCACTCACTGTCCTTACAGGTCCCTGGAAACAAGGACTTGCAGAGTGAAAAAAAAAAAACACTCTCCCTACCTACAGTTTTCTGTCCCTAGAAAAAATGGTTTTTTTTAAGCACAATATAGCACAAGGACAATTCACTCACTGTCCTTACAGGTCCCTGGAAACAAGGACTTGCAGAGTGAAAGAAAAAAAACACTCTCCCTACCTACAGTTTTCTGTCCCTAGAAAAAATGTTTTTTTTAATCACAATATAGCACAAGGACAATTCACTCACTGTCCTTACAGGTCCCTGGAAACAAGGACTTGCAGAGTGAAATAAACTGACACTCTCCCTACCTACAGTTTTCTGTCCCTAGAATAAATGTTTTTTTTAAGCACAATATAGCACAAGGACAATTCACTCACTGTCCTTACAGGTCCCTGGAAACAAGGACTTGCAGAGTGAAAGAAAAAAAACACTCTCCCTACCTACAGTTTTCTGTCCCTAGAAAAAATGTTTTTTTTAATCACAATATAGCACAAGGACAATTCACTCACTGTCCTTACAGGTCCCTGGAAACAAGGACTTGCAGAGTGAAATAAACTGACACTCTCCCTACCTACAGTTTTCTGTCCCTAGAATAAATGTTTTTTTTAAGCACAATATAGCACAAGGACAATTCACTCACTGTCCTTACAGGTCCCTGGAAACAAGGACTTGCAGAGTGAAAAAAAAAAAACACTCTCCCTACCTACAGTTTTCTGTCCCTAGAAAAAATGTTTTTTTTAAGCACAATATAGCACAAGGACAATTCACTCACTGTCCTTCCAGGTCCCTGGAAACAAGGACTTGCAGAGTGAAAGAAAAAAAACACTCTCCCTACCTACAGTTTTCTGTCCCTAGAAAAAATGTTTTTTTTAATCACAATATAGCACAAGGACAATTCACTCACTGTCCTTACAGGTCCCTGGAAACAAGGACTTGCAGAGTGAAATAAACTGACACTCTCCCTACCTACAGTTTTCTGTCCCTAGAATAAATGTTTTTTTTAAGCACAATATAGCACAAGGACAATTCACTCACTGTCCTTCCAGGTCCCTGGAAACAAGGACTTGCAGAGTGAAAGAAACTGACACTGTCCCTACCTACAGTTTTCTGTCCCTAGAATAAATGTTTTTTTTTAAGCACACTATAGCACAAGCACAAAACACACTGACACTCTCCCTACCTATCCTTCTCTTTCCCTAAACTAAAGGAATCCAGGTTAAGCAAGAAAGAAATAACAGTCACTGTCCCTGCCTATGCTGCTCTATCCCTGCTCCGGAACACACTACACTAGGCCGCCGTGCTGGCGGCCTTTTATAGTGTGGGGCGTGTACTAAACACCCTCAGCAATAATTGGCCACAGGCATCCTGCCTGTGGCCAATCATTGCTCTCCTCGCTGCCGGCGCTGTGATTGGCCAAGCATGCGGGGTCACAGTGCATGCTTGGCCAATCACAGCGCCTGGATGACACTGCGATGGCGTAGTGCATTGTGGGCCGTTCGCGTCACTCGAATTTGGCGCGAACGGCCCAAATCGTTCGATCTTCGTCGAACGATCGAACAGCCGATGTTCGAGTCGAACGTATGTTCGACTCGAACACGAAGCTCATCCCTACCCCCAACACACACTTGAAAAAAACAAAAATGAAGTTCTTTTGATGGAGAGGGAATCCCTTCTGGTTTCAAAGAAAAAAACTTTTTTTCGGGTGAATTAGCCTTCCTTTCAGGTTTTCATAGGCAATATAGGGATGTAGAAAAAACCTTTAAGAAATTTTGGCCTATTCTTCTTAAGGATAATGATTTGGCCAAAATTTTACCTCCCAAACTGAAATTTATTTACAGGAGGGCACCAGTGTTGCGAAACATGATTGCGCCTAATATACCTGATCCCCCCAAGAAACCTCCCACCTTTTTAGATGGTTCTGGTTTCCACTACTGCACTCGATGTAAATCTTGTCGAAAAACCAAAAGATATACTAAGAAAATTAGCAAATTCAGGTCCAATGTTACACATCAAGAATTTTATATTAAACCCCTCATAACCTGTGACTCCAGGCATGTCACATATGTCCTGGAGTGCCCTTGCTCCCTTCAATATGTAGGTAGGACTACAAGGGAGCTAAAAGTTAGGATAAATGAACATGTAACAAATATTCTTAAAGGATTTCCTAACCATAGTGTCTCACGTCACTTTGCCCAATACCATGATCAGGACCCTGGAAAAATGACCTTCTATGGGATTGACAAGGTCGTGGGACACTGGTGAGGAACAGATTTAAAGAAATCCATATCACAAAATGAGACTCAATGGCTATACCGACTTAGAACGATGCAGCCCTTTGGTTTAAATATTGATTTGGACTTGAACTGCTTCCTTACAAATGAATAAGGTCTCCATCTATTAGGGCCCTGTTTATCCCATTCAGTTACATAAATTTTAGATTTTTTTTATATTTTTATAATTACTTTATTTTAATATTTGGGATAGGTTTATAACCATTTTTCAACATTTTATATAAACTATTATTATTGTATTGATTTGTATTAATATATATGCTGTTACTATGTATATGTGCATAATATGCTGTGCCGCTCTGCCGGGACAGAGGCTGCTTACGTATATATCCCCTCCCATATTCAAATTAAGAGCGACATAAATATTGCATTCTGAGCGTGACCTGTAGCGCTTCCTGATGACGGAACCCGAAACGTACGTCGAAGCGCAATACAGGTCACGCAATTGACGTTACTTCCGGTCCCGCTGGCTGTTCGTTCCGAAGAGGTGGAACGCACGCCATTATCCACAGGTCTGGGACCGCCATTCGTATACCCACGCCTTTACAGCCTCAGTGCCGGGTCGGGGCACTTACAAAGTAAGCGCGTTTTTGGCTTTTTAAACTATTCTGTGCAATAAATGGTATCACACTATTTTTTGATTTTCTTCTCCTAATTTGCATAATATCGGAGTTCTTATCCCATCATCCACCGCTGCCTGCTCTGTGGACATCATAGCTTTGATATCTGGCAAGTTGATACTTGCAGAAAGCCTGCTTGACCTCTTTTTTAGGTAAAAGGGTCAAATTGTTGGGGTAAGTTGCCATCATTACTTCAGCACTATCGGGTGTCACTGCTTTTGGTGAAGGTGGATTTGAACAGTCACAAGAGTCTATTTTTAAATATCATGTTTATTGAAGATTGAAGATTTATTACACATGCAGGAAACATATTCGTTGTTCACTATCGTTGTGGGACGTTTTGTGGGTTTCTTTGGACTTTGATGCACTATATAATATTATTTGTTTTTATTGGGAATCACCGGCTCATTGATTTGTATTAGTTTGTGATTATAAACATTCACTTTTTTATTGCACTATATATTTTAGGTAGGTGTAAGTATATCAATTTAATTATTGATTAATATTAGTTTTATTACCACTGAGCGCTCTTATCTCTCACTATTCACATTGTTTTCAGCTATCACTGAAATTTTAGGTGCAGCTTTTTTATATACACACTAGGTGGGGCAAGTTTTTTTCTATTCAGTCAACATAACAGCACAGTCACTCAGCATCAGCATCAGTCTTAAAGGGATGTGACATTTGAAAATAAATTAGTCTATTATATCAGCTTCAGGTGTGTGGTAGCTGATGGTGATCCAAGACTGGTTCATCTTTATGAAAGTCAGTCGATCAACCGATTCGGTGGACAGGCGCACCCTGTGATCCGTGACAAATTCTCCAGCAGCACTGAATGTGTGTTCTGAAAGAACGCTGGATGCAGGACAGGCCAGTAGCTCAATTGCATACTGTGCAAGCTCTGGCCAGTGATCCATCCTCAAGACCCAGTAAGCCAGAGGATTTTCGGTGGGGATGGTGTCCAAGTCTGACCTTGCCCCTAGGTATTCCTGCACCATGTATATCAGATGCTGGCGATGGTTGCTGGAACCGATCATACTTTGGGGCTGCGGACTAAAGAATTGTCTGAACGCATCGGTCAGACGGCCACCTTCCCGACCGCTCCTTCTTTGACTGACCGAAGCCTCAGCAACTCGTTGTCCAGGACCAGGAGTTTGTAACCTCCCAGTCTCTGGGAACGCGTTGCACAGACCTTTCTGCAAGGCCTCCCGGAGTTGTCTCATCCTCTGCTCCCTCTGCGACGGTAAGATAAGGTCCGCAACCTTACCCTTGTACCGTGGATCAAGGAGAGTGGCCAGCCAGTAATGGTCCCTCTCCTTGATCCGAAGAATACGAGAATCCTTCCGCAGACTTCGCAGGATCAGGGAGGCCATGCAGCAAAGGTTAGCTGAGGCATTCAGTCCGGAGTCCTCTGGGTCACTAAGGATGACATGATCCGCAGCCACCTCCTCCCAGCCACGTACAAGTCCACGGGTTTCTTGGGACTGTAAATCATCCCTAAAAGACTGCTGCTGATGATGCTGAGTGCCAGGCTCCACCTCCATGCTGACACAATCCTCCTCCTCCTCCTCCTCCTCTTCCTGTGCGATGGGTGGGACAGAAGGGACACTGTCTGGGTAAAGGGGGCCTTGAGAGGCAAGGAAGTCCTCCTCTTCCTGCCTCTGTTCTGCCTCAAGTGTGCTGTCCATTATTCCACGCAGCGTATGTTCCAACAGGTGGACAAGAGGTACAGTGTCACTGATGCATGCACTGTCACTGCTCACCATCCTTGTGGCCTCCTCAAATGGTGTCAGGACAGTGCATGCATCCCTGATCATGCCCCACTGGCGTGGTGAAAAAAAACCCGAGCTCCCCTGACCCTGTCCTGGTGCCGTAGTTGCACAGGTACTCATTGATGGCCCTCTGCTGCGTGTGCAGCCGCTGCAGCATGGCCAATGTTGAGTTCCACCTGGTGGGCATGTCACATATAAGGCGGTTCTTGGGCAGGTTCAACTCCTTCAGCCAGGCGAGCACTGGCATTATAAGATCTGCGGAAATGCACACAGACTTTCCTGGCCTGCCTCAGGACATCCTGCAAGCCCGGGTACCTGCCCAAGAACTGCTGTCCCACCAGGTTAAGGGCGTGAGCCACACAGGGCACATGGGTCAGTTGTCCCTGTCGGAGGGTGGAGAGGAGGTTGGTGCCATTGTCGCAAACCACCATTCCTGGCTTAAGCTGGCGTGGCGTCAACCACCTCTCGGCCTGCCCCTGCAGAGCAGACAGGACCTCTGCCCCAGTGTGGCTCTTGTCCCCCAAACACACCAGCGCAAGCATGGCATGGCATCTTTTTGCCTGCGTACTTGCGTAGCCCCTTGAGCGCCTACGGAGCACCGCTGGTTCCAAGGAAAAAGCACAGGAAGAGGCCATGGAGGAAGAAGAAGAGGAGGGGGTGGAGGAGAGAGGTGTGTCACAACCAGTAGTAGCATTTTGGAGGCGTGGCGGCGGAACAACCTCCAACACTACTGCACCTTGTCCTGCATCCTTCCCAGCTGCCAAAAGAGTGACCCAATGGGCCGTGAAAGAAAGGTAACGTCCCTGTCCATGCCTGCTGGACCATGAGTCAGCGGTAATATGCACCTTACCGCTGACCGCCCTGTCCAGCGAGGCCAAGACATTGCCTTCCACATGCCGGTAGAGAGCCGGAATCGCCTTTCGTGAGAAAAAGTGGCGTTTGGGAACCTGCCACTGAGGAACCGCACATTGCACAAACTCATGGAAGGGGGCCGAGTCTACCAACTGAAAAGGCAGCAGTTGAAGCGCTAGCAATTTAGCCAAGCTAGCATTCAACCGCTGGGCATGTGGATGGCTGGGAGTGAACTTCTTTCGACGGTCCAGCAGCTGGGGCATTGAAATTTGCCTGCTAGAATCGGACGTCGGTGTACTGCTAGCAGAGTGCCCGCAAGTACTTGGCTGTGACACACCTAATTCTACACCTTCATTCCTCTCAGTGCAGGTTTCAGAGAGGACTGAAGGTATAGTGGGGTTGGAGATCCCAGCTGATGCGGTGCAAGGAGAGGTCCGCTTTGTTCTTTGGTGTGGGTCTTTAAGGTAGGCTTGCCAACGAGCTGCATGGCAGGTCAACATATGTCTGGTCAAGCATGTGGTGCCCAAGCGGCTGATGTTTTGGCCATGCGATATACGCTTGAGACATATGTTGCAAACAGCAGCTGTGCGATCTGATGCACTCGCCTCAAAAAAGGCCCACACCAAAGAACTTTTTGAATAACGGGCAGAGGCAGCGCCCTGCACAGGCGGAGCTCTGCGGTGTGATTCCGTCGGTGTGCTGCCCATACGCTGGCCCCCCGAGGGCATCCTGCCTCGTTGGAGATGTGCCTCCTCCTCATCCTCCTCCTCCTCCTTTCTCCTATTAGGCACCCACGTGGAGTCAGTGACCTCATCATCCCCTCCCTCCTCATCACTGGAGCCAATCTGGCAGTATGCTGCAGCTGCTGGAACATGACTGCCACATTGGTGTCCTTCTTGAGCATCCCCTCTCTCTGCTCTCACGCTACTGCCTTCCTCTAGCTGGGTATCATCATCAGACCCTTCGAAACGCTGGGCATCCTCCTGGAGCATGTACCCAACACTGTGCTCAAACAGTTCGGAGGACATGGTTGGTCTAGGGAAGGAGTGACTGATGATGACATTGATACCAGGGAAGAGGACGCTTGGGCAGCTGCTTTGCCAGTACCCTGAGCCTGGGTGAGAGAGGATGAGGAGGATGAGGAGGGCTTGGTCATCCACTCTACCAAGTCTTCGGTATGATGCGGCTCAACACGTCCAGCTGCCGAAAAGAAGGACAAGCGTGTCCCATGGCCACGTGCTGATGGCGATGCACCGTGTCCACGACCAGCACTGTTGTCTCTAGACACAGAGCCTGCTTGCCCTCTTTTATTGGCTCCTGACTGTCTGCCTCTCCTTGTTTGCCTTCCAGACATTCTAATGGCCTGCAGGGAAATGGGAAAACCAGCAATAAGGCCTAGCTTCAGGAGTATATTTTGCAGGAATCACACTACGCCTGCTGTAGGTGCTGCAAATGCCTGTTGGTGTAACACACCAGGAAAAAGCAGCAATACAGGCTAACTTCAGGTATAATATGATCAGGAGGCACACTCCGCCCGCTGTAAGTGCCGCAAAATCCTGTTGGTGTAACACACCAGGAAAAAGCAGCAGTACAGGCTAAGTTCAGGTGTAATATGATCAGGAGGCACACTCCGCCCGCTGTAAATTTTTATATATTTGAAAAAAACTGCTACCAATATTTACAGTATGTACAGTAGGAAAACAATATATACATTAACAAAATCCTGACACATAAAACTAACACATATTTACAAATTTACCACTACCACCCTTACCCATCCACATCCGACCAACCCACACGTGGGTCTCATTATTTTTTTTCCCATTATCCTGGAAAAGAACAAAAAGAACATATCACCCAAAAGAAATCAAACCACACAAACCCTAACACTACATATTAACCTAACACTAACACCACACCCTAATATATATACAAACCTACTACCTAACACCAACCACCCATCGGCTACTGACAGGCGAGAATGCAAGGTCTAGAATGCCTAAAGCCCTACTGTTCAGGAAAAAAAAGAAACCAAGAGACCTAAGGGGGGTGAAAAGGACAGAAAGAACCATCCCCCAAAGGAAGAAGGATTGGAGCCTCAGGGAGGCCGGAAGGAGAAACCCCTCCACAGCTGGGCACTCCTATTGGCCCCAACCCTCCCCCTCTCAAGACTCCTCATCTTCACCAGCTCCCGAAAGATATCGCCCACCACCTCATGCGTGGACAGGACTTTGCCCCTAGTGGACACCAAACACCGAGCGTGCCATGTGTAATAGAGAGCCACTAAGCTGACTAAATAAAGTGACGACAACTCAAACCCTCTGTGGACCCTGAAGTTGCCGTACACCACCTCAGAATAGGTCAAGGATGAGAGTCGGGGATAACCAATGGCTTCCCCTGCCCCCTCAAGAACCTCAATGTTGAAGGGGCATTCGACCAAAAAGTGGTCCATGGTCTCCAATGCCCCCCCACATTCTGCACGAGGACAACCTCTGTCCCCTAGGTTCTTATATTTTAGGTTTCCATGGACATAGAGGCGTCCGTGGAAAGCCCTGCACGCAAGATCCCAAAACTTGCTTGGGATTCTTGGGGAATTCAGAAGGGCTAATCCCTTCTCGAGGACTCTCTCCGGGCAGTCCCTTAGAGACAGTGGCCTCAAAATGTCCGAGGCCATGACTCTTGAGTACAGCTCACGCCGACCCACAGAGCCCACCTCGAGGGCAGTTATCCGCCACTGCCTCAGTACCTTCAACGCTTGAGGGACATAGGACGGGAGATACCCGTGCGATCTACGAAGATCACCAGGCCGTCTCCCATTCTCCCACCTACTCAGAAACAACAAGAGCCAGTTCTTGCATGAGCGCTCCCACAGAGTAGGCAGGTCCACAAAGATGGACTGCAGGTTGAATTTCACAAAAATGGTGATGAAAAACACCACCGGATTGATCATATCCAGCCCACCGTGCCTCCTCTGTCGGTACGTGACCTCCCTCTTGATCAGATTTAGCCTGTTTCCCCACAACAGCAGGAAGAACAGGCCAGAAATCCGGGCATAGAGAGATGCAGGCAAAATACAGACGTAGCTGACATAGAGGAATTCTGGCAGCAAGTACGTTTTGACCAGGCTCACCCTTTCCCTCAGTGACAGCTTCCAACCCTTCCAGGCATTCACTTTCCGAGATGCACCGACCAGTCTGCGTTCCCAATTTAGCTTGGGGTAATCACCCGGGCCAAATAGGATGCCAAGAATTTTCACTTCTGGCTGGGGCTGGGGAAACACGTCCGGAAGAGCGAACTGCTCGCCTTCCCTCCCTAACCAGAGAACTCCGCTTTTGCCCCAATTGACCAACGAACCAGATGCCTCGGAGTAGCTCCCAATTTGCGTCTCCACAAAGAGGGCCTCCTCGCGGCTGGCCACCACCCTCCCTGCCGGATCCAGACCAGTGCAAGGCTCCACCGGAACCCCCCCAAACGCTCACAGTCGAGCCTTCTCACGAAGGGATCGACGGCAAAGACGTAGAGAAGGGGGCTCAACGGGCAACCCTGCCTGACTCCAGAGTCCACAGCAAAGGCAGGACCCACCCAACCGTTGACAAGAGGGAAGCTCACCGCCCCTCTGTACAATACTTTCAGCCAATTCACAAATTGCTCCGGCAAACCGTACTTTCTCAGAAGAAGCCAGAGGTACTCATGGCTCACCCGATCGAAAGCCTTGGCCTGGTCTAATGCCAGCAGATACCGCCCATCCCCCGTTGCCCTGCACCTTTCCACGGCCTCCCGGACGTTCAGGACGGCACTAAAGGTGCCCCGACCAGGAATTGCGCAGTGCTGGGAGACAGAAAGCATCTTGTCAGCGACTGCTGACATACGTAAAAAGAGTATTTTTGCCAATATCTTCCTATCTGTAGTGAGAAGGGCGATCGGGCGCCAGTTCTCAATTACAGTCGGATCTTTACCCTTTGACAGCAGGATCAGAGCTGACCTTCTCATTGAGGGAGGGAGCAGGCCGTTAGCCAAACATTCACTGAAAACCTCCCCCAAATGAGGAGCCAACAGGCTCTTGAAGGTTTTATAAAATTCAGCCGTGAGCCCATCGGGCCCCGGCGACTTTTTCAAGGACAAAGAGTCGATGGCCTGCTTGACTTCTTCAACCGAGATCTCTGCTGTCAGAGAGTCTGGGAGACCAGGCCCCGCACAAAGCGGGGTCTCATCAAGAAACACCCTGGCTTTCTCCATATCCAAAGGCTTCCTACGGAGGAGGTCTGAAAAATGGTCCCTGATGACACCCAGGATACCCGGTCTGGACCGGACCAGGGATCCCGAAGCGTCCCTCAGGCCATGTACGACCTTCGAACTCACCACCTCACCACAGCTCTTGTAGGGATCCGGGGAGGAGAACTTCCCGTAATCCCTCTCAAGGACCAGGGAGGCGAGACGGTCATACTGACACCCCTTCATCTGAAGCTTCAGATCGGATATCTGCTCCTGAGGGCCCCCAGAAGAAACCAGGCGGTCTAACTGCCTGCGCAACTTCTGGTAGGCCAGGTACTTGGACGCCGCCCGGTACCTAGAGATCCTGCGGAAAAAGCCCTCCGACCTCTTCTTCACCACTTCCCACCACTCCTGGCGGGAGCAGCCGCTCTCAAGGAGCAAAGCCTGATCCGCAAGAAAGATCTCATAGGCCTCCCTAACCTCGAGGTCTACTCCTACTGCTACCTCGGGCATAAGTGAACCCAGTGTGGTTGGGGAGGCACTGAACATGCACATCCACCAACCCGGCTTCCCTCACTACACTATTCAGAAAGATACTATCATATCCCAGGGGGCCTGAGGCGCCTGCCCGATCCTTTGATCTGGTGACCACGTTAAAGTCACCACCAAAGACCACCTGCTGGGACGTGAACAAGTAGGGCTTGACCATCGTGAGGAGGCTCTTCCTATCCCTCTTAGTCTGAGGGCCATAAAAGTTGATGAGCCTAAGGAATTGCCCCCCCACGACGGCATCCGCCACCAGGCACCTACCGACCTCCACCTCAATCACTCGTCGACAAGCCACCGGACCAGTCTTAAAAAGGACTGCAACTCCACTGCAGGGCTCGGCCGCAAGAGACCAGAGGAAGGGCCCACACCTCCACTCCCTCTTTGCTAGATGCATCTCTGCCACCGATGCCAGCCAGGTCTCTTGCAAAAACAAAATGTCAGCTTCAACTCGGCTGAGAAAATCGAAGGCCATGAAACGAGCCGCCGCAGAACGCACACTTGCGACATTAATGGTCGCAACGCGTATTGGAGAGGGTACCGCCATCCTTAGTGATTTTGGCCTGCATTCTCCTCTGCACTTTCACCTACACCCCAGAGTCCTCCTCCGAATCGGTGAAGACCCCGAACATATTCCCTAGGATCACCGGGGGGGCCCCCCAGGGTCCCTATCAGGGACAACCCGGGGTCCCCTTACCCCCCCCAGGATCCTTCTTCCTCGTCCTCTTCCTCACCTTCCTCTGCAGCCAGCCCGCATGGATCTGGCCGCCCACCTCGTCGCCGGAGTGCCCGCTAGAGGCCCCCATGGGCCTCTTGTGCAGGCCCCTCGACGACTCGGCCACCTCCATTTCCTCCCCCGAATCCTGGGGATACAAAAGAGGATCCAGGATGGGACGGAGGGAGGAAGGAGGTGGAGAGGAAGGGGAAAGAGGAGAAGAGGAACGGGGGGAACGAGGGAAAGGGGGAGGAGGAAGGGAGGAAGAAGGGGAGGGATGGGGAAAGGGGGAAGGGGAGGGGGAAAGGAGGAGGGGGGAACAGAAGGAGAAGAGGAGGGGGAAAGAGGGGGGGTAGAGAGAGGAGGGGGCACAGAGGAAAGAGGGGGAGGGGGACGGCTCCCCACAGAGGGCCCCCCACCCCCCGACCCCCCACCCCCACTGGGCCGCCGCACCCGGTGCCGCCGCACCCGGCCCCCCAGAAACAAGTCCCGGGGGACCCGGCACATTCCCAGCAGGGGCCCCCACTCCACCACGCCTGTGCCTCTGCCGCTGCGGCAAAGGCCCCTCTGGGCCATCAGCCCCAGGCCCTTCACCTGGGCCTGCCTGGGGTGCCTGAGGTGGGAGACCCACCCCCTCCGGTGCGTCATCTGGGCCTGGCCCATCCCCATCAGCCGCACGCCCTCTAAAAGCCTTGGGGCAGCGGCTGAATGGGTGGCCGGACACCCCACAGAGGTTGCAGACAATAAGTCTACAAGTCTCCGAGGAGTGCCCAGGCCTGTTGCACCTGACGTACCGGGGTGTTGTGCAGTCTGCACTTAAATGGGTGGGACTCCCACACTTAAAACAGCGACGGGGCTGACCGGGGTAAAAGACCAGGATCCTATCTCTCCCGATGAAAGCGCTGCCAGGGACATGGGTCACACTAGTTCCCTGGCGCTTGAGACGGATCCTGGCCGCCCACGCCCCGGTCCAGACCCCGTGCTCATCCAGGTTTTTGCGCAGGGGAGACTGCAGCTGCCCATACCTCCCCAACCAGGTGGCAATGTCCTCAGGTGGGAGGGATTCATTCCTGACCAGAATGGTCAGGGACTTGATGTCCTCCTGCCTGGACAGGGGGACCACCTTAAAAGACCTCCAAGGCTCCGACCTCTTCAGGAGCTCATACACAGTAAGGAAGAGCTCCATTAGCACCAAGGAGGAAAAACTCATATCAAACTCCTTGGTGCCCGTGGGATGGATCACTACGAAGAGGTCGGCTACCTTACAGTTGGCCCCCTTCAGCAGAAGATCTACCACCTGCCCCCTGCTGGGGCACTGTCCAGGTCCCTCCCACCGCAGCTGCACAACATTGCGCCTGCGCCTGTACCCCTCGACCACGGGTTCACCCCCTGGAGCTGGTCTGCGGGGGGAACCCGGAAGTTTTGGGCACCAAACCGGTCGTACAGGGGGGCCAAAGGGACGCTGGTCCCTGCCACCCGGGCAAAAGACCTGGATTCCCTGAGCGCCCCAAGCAGCTCTGCCTCCTGGACCTGATCTAACGCCCCCCCAGCCTGAATGCCGGAAGCACCCTCTGCTGCCTCACCAGGGGTACCCTCAGAGGGCACTCCAGCACCCTTGGCCGACACATCAACCGGGGGAACCCCCCGGCCCAATCCTGCCGGGGGGTCCCTCCCGGGGGGGTCCCTCCCATCCACCGCCCCCCCGGAGCAAGCCACACCCACAACAACCCTCCTCCTAACACTGGGAGGAGGGTCTACCACTGGGGCCCCACTGGAGCAGCGGGACTGAGCCCCAGATGGCTCCTCCCCCTGCTCCTGCGGCCCTTTTCTAATTGTCCCTCCTGGGACTCCATACCCTTAATGAAGGCCAAGGCTGGGTGATCCCCAAAAAGTTCCCAGCCTCGGCCTCACTCCACCTGCCCACTCTTTGAGCAGCACTCAGGTCCCCAGACGAATCCATGAGGTCTATCAAATCCCCTCTTGCCAATCCTCCACATACCTTGGCCATCTCCTGATCATTCAGGCCGTCAGAGGCCGCCACCCGGAAGTGCTTCTGGCCGCCCCCAACCACTTCCGGTATAGACCCTACTTCTGGGTCAGCCCGCCCGCCCACTTCCGGTTCACGCTGGCCAGGGAAACCGGAAGTGGTCATAGAAGCACTTCCCGACCTTCCCGGCTCCACCTCCCGCCCGGACTCCCGCCCAAACTCCTCCCCCCGACCATCCAGCCCACCAGAGCCATGCCCCAAAGCCCCGCCCCTACTGTCAGCAAAGGTGGTTGTTTTTACTGGCGCCAAACCATCCCCTGGTTGTGCAGCAGTTTGTTGTTGCTCACTGCACTTTGGTAATAGCGTCCCCCCCTCCTCCCCACCGATCCTTGCAGCCTTCACATTCCCACCATCAATACATAGTCCTTCAACAATTCCTGCTTGGGTTTGTCCATATCCATGATTGCCAGACCCCTCTCCCTCCTCCACAGCATGAGCGGCACAGGCAGGATCCACCATTAGCAGTGGCCTGCCTTGTACCTGGCTGCATGCGGGAATCACAGGGGTCATTAGGGTCTTAACAACAGCAGCATGCTTAAGAGTCTTTCCAGCAACAGTCTCAGGCCTGATCCGTGGGAGCGGTGTGAGAACCACCACTGGGGTGCACCCTAGCTTTCCCATCCCCACTGTATTTCCCTCAGCATTCCCCCCGGTGTTCCCCTCCTGATTTCCCCTGGCCGTATCCTCAGGTACCCTACCCGAGCCTGCCTGAGTGCTGGTAGCTTTTTCTGACCTGAGCACCGCAAGGTCCCGGGGACCCTCCACAGCCAGGTTACCAGGGACTACGCCTCCCGGGGGAAGGGGGGTGGGGGGGGAGGGAGGGGGGAAGGTTCCTCACCAGCTCTATTTCCAGCTCCACCAGCCAATCCTCCTGGGCATGATGTATTCATAGGTCTTTCCTCAGGCTGCTGTACTTGCTGGCTCCGCTGTTTGCTGCGCCTGACAGCCTGGGATCCTTCTCTGCTGGCCCTTTTCAGCTCATCCCTTATTTCCAAAAGGAAGTTGGTCTCACCTCGCCCCCTCTCACAGAGGCCACCCAGCAGGCCCCAGAGTTCCCCACACTGGCCTTTCAGGGAGTTAATGGCCACACTGAACTCCCCCCTCCTGAAGCTGCTGGTCCGGTCCCTGCGATTCCGGAGGTCGGTCAGCACTGCAGACTTCCCACAGAAGGCCCGGCTGGCCTTCTGGATTAAATCCTTGATTCTTGCGATCCTTCGCTGCACCTTAGCCGGACCTTCCCCAGGCTGGGCCAGAGTCCAATCAAGCAACTCGTGCTGGGTCTTCAAAAATAATGTCTCCTCCCTGGACAGGTCTTTAATCCCCAGGGAGGAGGCAGCAACATCAGGCCGGGAAAGCTGCCCCGGTCCTGGGGTGGAGGAGGCCATCACACCCCCTCCTCCTGGAGCTCCAGGAGCTCCCTACAGGCACTTCCTCACAGTCCAAACTCCTGCAGCAACTGAATCACTCCGCCCGCTGTAAGTGCCGCAAATGTCTGTTGGTGTAACACACCAGGAAAAAGCAGCAATACAGGCTAAGTTCAGGTGTAATATGGTCAGGAGGCACACTCCGCCCGCTGTAAGTGCCGCAAAATCCTGTTGGTGTTACACACCAGGAAAAAGCAGCAATACAGGCTAAGTTCAGGTGTAATATGGTCAGGAGGCACACTCCGCCCGCTGTAAGTGCCGCAAAATCCTGTTGGTGTAACACACCAGGAAAAAGCAGCAATACAGGCTAAGTTCAGGTGTAATATGGACAGGAGGCACACTCCGCCCGCTGTAAGTGCCGCAAAATCCTGTTGGTATAACACACCAGGAAAAAGCAGCAATACAGGCTAAGTTCAGGTGTAATATGGTCGGGAGGCACACTCCGCCCGCTGTAAGTGCTGCAAAATCCTGTTGGTGTAACACACCAGGAAAAAGCAGCAATACAGGCTAAGTTCAGGTGTAATATGGTCAGGAGGCACACTCCGCCCGCTGTAAGTGCCGCAAAATCCTGTTGGTGTAACACACCAGGAAAAAGCATCAATACAGGCTAAGTTCAGGTGTAATATGGTCAGGAGGCACACTCCGCCCGCTGTAAATTTTTATATATTTGAAAAAAACTGCTACCAATATTTACAGTATGTACAGTAGGAAAACAATATATACATTAACAAAATCCTGACACATAAAACTAACACATATTTACAAATTTACCACTACCACCCTTACCCATCCACATCTGACCAACCCACACGTGGGTCTCATTATTATTTTTTTACCATTATCCTGGAAAAGAACAAAAAGAACATATCACCCAAAAGAAATCAAACCACACAAACCCTAACACTACATATTAACCTAACACTAACACCACACCCTAATATATATACAAACCTACTACCTAACACCAACCACCCATCGGCTACTGACAGGCGAGAATGCAAGGTCTAGAATGCCTAAAGCCCTACTGTTCAGGAAAAAAAAGAAACCAAGAGACCTAAGGGGGGTGAAAAGGACAGAAAGAACCATCCCCCAAAGGAAGAAGGATTGGAGCCTCAGGGAGGCCGGAAGGAGAAACCCCTCCACAGCTGGGCACTCCTATTGGCCCCAACCCTCCCCCTCTCAAGACTCCTCATCTTCACCAGCTCCCGAAAGATATCACCCACCACCTCATGCGTGGACAGGACTTTGCCCCTAGTGGACACCAAACACCGAGCGTGCCATGTGTAATAGAGAGCCACTAAGCTGACTAAATAAAGTAACGACAACTCAAACCCTCTGTGGACCCTGAAGTTGCCGTACACCACCTCAGAATAGGTCAAGGATGAGAGTCGGGGATAACCAATGGCTTCCCCTGCCCCCTCAAGAACCTCAATGTTGAAGGGGCATTCGACCAAAAAGTGGTCCATGGTCTCCAATGCCCCCCCACATTCTGCACGAGGACAACCTCTGTCCCCTAGGTTCTTATATTTTAGGTTTCCATGGACATAGAGGCGTCCGTGGAAAGCCCTGCACGCAAGATCCCAAAACTTGCTTGGGATTCTTGGGGAATTCAGAAGGGCTAATCCCTTCTCGAGGACTCTCTCCGGGCAGTCCCTTAGAGACAGTGGCCTCAAAATGTCAGAGGCCATGACTCTTGAGTACAGCTCACGCCGACCCACAGAGCCCACCTCGAGGGCAGTTATCCGCCACTGCCTCAGTACCTTCAACGCTTGAGGGACATAGGACGGGAGATACCCGTGCAATCTACGAAGATCACCAGGCCGTCTCCCATTCTCCCACCTACTCAGGAACAACAAGAGCCAGTTCTTGCATGAGCGCTCCCACAGAGTAGGCAGGTCCACAAAGATGGACTGCAGGTTGAATTTCACAAAAATAGTGATGAAAAACACCACCGGATTGATCATATCCAGCCCACCGTGCCTCCTCTGTCGGTACGTGACCTCCCTCTTGATCAGATTTAGCCTGTTTCCCCACAACAGCAGGAAGAACAGGCCAGAAATCCGGGCATAGAGAGATGCAGGCAAAATACAGACATAGCTGACATAGAGGAATTCTGGCAGCAAGTACGTTTTGACCAGGCTCACCCTTTCCCTCAGTGACAGCTTCCAACCCTTCCAGGCATTCACTTTCCGAGATGCACCGACCAGTCTGCGTTCCCAATTTAGCTTGGGGTAATCACCCGGGCCAAATAGGATGCCAAGAATTTTCACTTCTGGCTGGGGCTGGGGAAACACGTCCGGAAGAGCGAACTGCTCGCCTTCCCTCCCTAACCAGAGAACTTCGCTCTTGCCCCAATTGACCAACGAACCAGATGCCTCGGAGTAGCTCCCAATTTGCGTCTCCACAAAGAGGGCCTCCTCGCGGCTGGCCACCACCCTCACTGCCGGATCCAGACCAGTGCAAGGCTCCACCGGAACCCCCCCCCAAACGCTCACAGTCGAGCCTTCTCACGAAGGGATCGACGGCAAAGACGTAGAGAAGGGGGCTCAACGGGCAACCCTGCCTGACTCCAGAGTCCACAGCAAAGGCAGGACCCACCCAACCGTTGACAAGAGGGAAGCTCACCGCCCCTCTGTACAATACTTTCAGCCAATTCACAAATTGCTCCGGCAAACCGTACTTTCTCAGAAGAAGCCAGAGGTACTCATGGCTCACCCGATCGAAAGCCTTGGCCTGGTCTAATGCCAGCAGATACCGCCCATCCCCCGTTGCCCTGCACCTTTCCACGGCCTCCCGGACGTTCAGGACGGCACTAAAGGTGCCCCGTCCAGGAATTGCGCAGTGCTGGGAGACAGAAAGCATCTTGTCAGCGACTGCTGACATACGTAAAAAGAGTATTTTTGCCAATATCTTCCTATCTGTAGTGAGAAGGGCGATCGGGCGCCAGTTCTCAATTACAGTCGGATCTTTACCCTTTGACAGCAGGATCAGAGCTGACCTTCTCATTGAGGGAGGGAGCAGGCCGTTAGCCAAACATTCATTGAAAACCTCCCCCAAATGAGGAGCCAACAGGCTCTTGAAGGTTTTATAAAATTCAGCCGTGAGCCCATCGGGCCCCGGCGACTTTTTCAAGGACAAAGAGTTGATGGCCTGCTTGACTTCTTCAACCGAGATCTCTGCTGTCAGAGAGTCTGGGAGACCAGGCCCCGCACAAAGCGGGGTCTCATCAAGAAACACCCTGGCTTTCTCCATATCCAAAGGCTTCCTACGGAGGAGGTCTGAAAAATGGTCCCTGATGACACCCAGGATACCCGGTCTGGACCGGACCAGGGATCCCGAAGCGTCCCTCAGGCCATGTACGACCTTCGAACTCACCACCTCACCACAGCTCTTGTAGGGATCCGGGGAGGAGAACTTCCCGTAATCCCTCTCAAGGACCAGGGAGGCGAGACGGTCATACTGACACCCCTTCATCTGAAGCTTCAGATCGGATATCTGCTCCTGAGGGCCCCCAGAAGAAACCAGGCGGTCTAACTGCCTGCGCAACTTCTGGTAGGCCAGGTACTTGGACGCCGCCCGGTACCTAGAGATCCTGCGGAAAAAGCCCTCCGACCTCTTCTTCACCACTTCCCACCACTCCTGGCGGGAGCAGCCGCTCTCAAGGAGCAAAGCCTGATCCGCAAGAAAGATCTCATAGGCCTCCCTAACCTCGAGGTCCTCGAGTAGCGATCCATTGAGACGCCAGAGGCCCCGACCCTTCTGAGGAGTGTCAGCCACATTCAAAGTCACAGAAACCATACAGTGATCGGAGAACTCCATCGCCTGCAACACAGGTGCCGCAAAGGAAGAGTCCCCCTTTAAAAAAAAACTATCTAACCTACTCCTACTGCTACCTCGGGCATAAGTGAACCCAGTGTGGTTGGGGAGGCACTGAACATGCACATCCACCAACCCGGCTTCCCTCACTACACTATTCAGAAAGATACTATCATATCCCAGGGGGCCTGAGGCGCCTGCCCGATCCTTTGATCTGGTGAACCACGTTAAAGTCACCACCAAAGAGCACCTGCTGGGACGTGAACAAGTAGTGCTTGACCATCGTGAGGAGGCTCTTCCTATCCCTCTTAGTCTGGGGGCCATAAAAGTTGATGAGCCTAAGGAATTGCCCCCCCACGACGGCATCCGCCACCAGGCACCTACCGACCTCCACCTCAATCACTCGTCGACAAGCCACCGGACCAGTCTTAAAAAGGACTGCAACTCCACTGCAGGGCTCGGCCGCAAGAGACCAGAGGAAGGGCCCACACCTCCACTCCCTCTTTGCTAGATGCATCTCTGCCACCGATGCCAGCCAGGTCTCTTGCAAAAACAAAATGTCAGCTTCAACTCGGCTGAGAAAATCGAAGGCCATGAAACGAGCCGCCGCAGAACGCACACTTGCGACATTAATGGTCGCAACGCGTATTGGAGAGGGTACCGCCATCCTTAGTGATTTTGGCCTGCATTCTCCTCTGCACTTTCACCTACACCCCAGAGTCCTCCTCCGAATCGGTGAAGACCCCGAACATATTCCCTAGGATCACCGGGGGGGCCCCCCAGGGTCCCTATCAGGGACAACCCGGGGTCCCCTTACCCCCCCCCCAGGATCCTTCTTCCTCGTCCTCTTCCTCACCTTCCTCTGCAGCCAGCCCGCCTGGATCTGGCCGCCGACCTCGTCGCCGGAGTGCCCGCTAGAGGCCCCCATGGGCCTCTTGTGCAGGCCCCTCGACGACTCGGCCACCTCCATCTCCTCCCCCGAATCCTGGGGATACAAAAGAGGATCCAGGATGGGACGGAGGGAGGAAGGAGGTGGAGAGGAAGGGGGAAGAGGAGAAGAGGAACGGGGGGAACGAGGGGAAGGGGGAGGAGGAAGGGAGGAAGAAGGGGAGGGATGGGGAAAGGGGGGAAGGGGAGGGGGGAAAGGAGGAGGGGGGAACAGAAGGAGAAGAGGAGGGGGAAAGAGGAGGGGTAGAGAGAGGAGGGGGCACAGAGGAAAGAGGGGGAGGGGGACGGCTCCCCACAGAGGGCCAACCCACACCCCGACCCCCCACCCCCACTGGGCCCGGTGCCGCCGCACCCGGCCCCCCAGAAACAAGTCCCGGGGGACCCGGCACATTCCCAGCAGGGGCCCCCACTCCACCACGCCTGCGCCTCTGCCGCTGTGGCAAAGGCCCCTCTGGGCCATCAGCCCCAGGCCCTTCACCTGGGCCTGCCTGGGGTGCCTGAGGTGGGAGACCCACCCCCTCCGGTGCGTCATCTGGGCCTGGCCCATCCCCATCAGCCGCACGCCCCCTAAAAGCCTTGGGGCAGCGGCTGAATGGGTGGCCGGACACCCCACAGAGGTTGCAGACAATAAGTCTACAAGTCTCCGAGGAGTGCCCAGGCCTGTTGCACCTGACGCACCGGGGTGTTGTGCAGTCTGCACTTAAATGGGTGGGACTCCCACACTTAAAACAGCGACGGGGCTGACCGGGGTAAAAGACCAGGATCCTATCTCTCCCGATGAAAGCGCTGCCAGGGACATGGGTCACACTAGTTCCCTGGCGCTTGAGACGGATCCTGGCCGCCCACGCCCCGGTCCAGACCCCGTGCTCATCCAGGTTTTTGCGCAGGGGAGACTGCAGCTGCCCATACCTCCCCAACCAGGTGGCAATGTCCTCAGGTGGGAGGGATTCATTCCTGACCAGAATGGTCAGGGACTTGATGTCCTCCTGCCTGGACAGGGGGACCACCTTAAAAGACCTCCAAGGCTCCGACCTCTTCAGGAGCTCATACACAGTAAGGAAGAGCTCCATTAGCACCAAGGAGGAAAAACTCACATCAAACTCCTTGGTGCCCGTGGGATGGATCACTGCGAAGAGGTCGGCTACCTTACAGTTGGCCCCCTTCAGCAGAAGATCTACCACCTGCCCCCTGCTGGGGCACTGTCCAGGTCCCTCCCACCGCAGCTGCACAACATTGCGCCTGCGCCTCTACGGACCCCCTGTACCCCTCGACCACGGGTTCACCCCCTGGAGCTGGTCTGCGGGGGGAACCCGGAAGTTTTGGGCACCAAACCGGTCGTACAGGGGGGCCAAAGGGACGCTGGTCCCTGCCACCCGGGCAAAAGACCTGGATTCCCTGAGCGCCCCAAGCAGCTCTGCCTCCTGGACCTGATCTAACGCCCCCCCAGCCTGAATGCCGGAAGCACCCTCTGCCGCCTCACCAGGGGTACCCTCAGAGGGCACTCCAGCACCCTTGGCCGACACATCAACCGGGGGAACCCCCCGGCCCAATCCTGCCGGGGGGGTCCCTCCCGGGGGGGTCCCTCCCATCCACCGCCCCCCTGGAGCAAGCCACACCCACAACAACCCTCCTCCTAACACTGGGAGGAGGGTCTACCACTGGGGCCCCACTGGAGCAGCGGGACTGAGCCCCAGATGGCTCCTCCCCCTGCTCCTTCGGCTGTGGCTGCTCCTTCCCCTTTTCTAATTGTCCCTCCTGGGACTCCATACCCTTAATGAAGGCCAAGGCTGGGTGATCCCCAAAAAGTTCCCAGCCTCGGCCTCACTCCACCTGCCCACTCTTTGAGCAGCACTCAGGTCCCCAGACGAATCCATGAGGTCTATCAAATCCCCTCCTGCCAATCCTCCACATACCTCGGCCATCTCCTGATCATTCAGGCCGTCAGAGGCCGCCACCCAGAAGTGCTTCTGGCCGCCCCCAACCACTTCCGGTATAGACCCTACTTCTGGGTCAGCCCGCCCGCCCACTTCCGGTTCACGCTGGCCAGGGAAACCGGACGTGGTCATAGAAGCACTTCCCGACCTTCCCGGCTCCACCTCCCGCCCGGACTCCCGCTCAAACTCCTCCCCCCGACCATCCAGCCCACCAGAGCCATGCCCCAAAGCCCCGCCCCTACTGTCAGCAAAGGTGGTTGTTTTTACTGGCGCCAAACCATCCCCTGGTTGTGCAGCAGTTTGTTGTTGCTCACTGCACTTTGGTAATGGCGTCCCCCCCTCCTCCCCACCGATCCTTGCAGCCTTCACATTCCCACCATCAATACATAGTCCTTCAACAATTCCTGCTTGGGTTTGTCCATATCCATGATTGCCAGACCCCTCTCCCTCCTCCACAGCATGAGCGGCACAGGCAGGATCCACCATTAGCAGTGGCCTGCCTTGTACCTGGCTGCATGCGGGAATCACAGGGGTCATTAGGGTCTTAACAACAGCAGCATGCTTAAGAGTCTTTCCAGCAACAGTCTCAGGCCTGATCCGTGGGAGCGGTGTGAGAACCACCACTGGGGTGCACCCTAGCTTTCCCATCCCCACTGTATTTCCCTCAGCATTCCCCCCGGTGTTCCCCTCCTGATTTCCCCTGGCCGTATCCTCAGGTACCCTACCCGAGCCTGCCTGAGTGCTGGTAGCTTTTTCTGACCTGAGCACCGCAAGGTCCCGGGGACCCTCCACAGCCAGGTTACCAGGGACTACGCCTCCCGGGGGAAGGGGGTGGGGGGGAGGGAGGGGGGAAGGTTCCTCACCAGCTCTATTTCCAGCTCCACCGGCCAATCCTCCTGGGCATGATGTATTCATAGGTCTTTCCTCAGGCTGCTGTACTTGCTGGCTCCGCTGTTTGCTGTGCCTGACAGCCTGGGATCCTTCTCTGCTGGCCCTTTTCAGCTCATCCCTTATTTCCAAAAGGAAGTCGGTCTCACCTCGCCCCCTCTCACAGAGGCCACCCAGCAGGCCCCAGAGTTCCCCACACTGGCCTTTCGGGGAGTTAATGGCCACACTGAACTCCCCCCTCCTGAAGCTGCTGGTCCGGTCCCTGCGATTCCGGAGGTCGGTCAGCACTGCAGACTTCCCACAGAAGGCCCGGCTGGCCTTCTGGATTAAATCCTTGATTCTTGCGATCCTTCGCTGCACCTTAGCCGGACCTTCCCCAGGCTGGGCCAGAGTCCAATCAAGCAACTCGTGCTGGGTCTTCAAAAATAATGTCTCCTCCCTGGACAGGTCTTTAATCCCCAGGGAGGAGGCAGCAACATCAGGCCGAGAAAGCTGCCCCGGTCCTGGGGTGGAGGAGGCCATCACACCCCCTCCTCCTGGAGCTCCAGGAGCTCCCTACAGGCACTTCCTCACAGTCCAAACTCCTGCAGCAACTGAATCACTCCGCCCGCTGTAAGTGCCGCAAATGTCTGTTGGTGTAACACACCAGGAAAAAGCAGCAATACAGGCTAAGTTCAGGTGTAATATGGTCAGGAGGCACACTCCGCCCGCTGTAAGTGCCGCAAAATCCTGTTGGTGTTACACACCAGGAAAAAGCAGCAATACAGGCTAAGTTCAGGTGTAATATGGTCAGGAGGCACACTCCGCCCGCTGTAAGTGCTGCAAAATCCTGTTGGTGTAACACACCAGGAAAAAGCAGCAATACAGGCTAAGTTCAGGTGTAATATGGACAGGAGGCACACTCCGCCCGCTGTAAGTGCCGCAAAATCCTGTTGGTATAACACACCAGGAAAAAGCAGCAATACAGGCTAAGTTCAGGTGTAATATGGTCAGGAGGCACACTCCGCCCGCTGTAAGTGCCGCAAAATCCTGTTGGTGTAACACACCAGGAAAAAGCAGCAATACAGGCTAAGTTCAGGTGTAATATGGTCAGGAGGCACACTCCGCCCGCTGTAAGTGCCGCAAAATCCTGTTGGTGTAACACACCAGGAAAAAGCAGCAATACAGGCTAAGTTCAGGTGTAATATGGTCAGGAGGCACACTCCGCCCGCTGTAAGTGCCGCAAAATCCTGTTGGTGTAACACACCAGGAAAAAGCAGCAATACAGGCTAAGTTCAGGTGTAATATGGTCAGGAGGCACACTCCGCCCGCTGTAAGTGCCGCAAAATCCTGTTGGTGTAACACACCAGGAAAAAGCAGCAATACAGGCTAAGTTCAGGTGTAATATGGTCAGGAGGCACACTCCGCCCGCTGTAAGTGCCGCAAAATCCTGTTGGTGTAACACACCAGGAAAAAGCAGCAATACAGGCTAAGTTCAGGTGTAATATGGTCGGGAGGCACACTCCGCCCGCTGTAAGTGCTGCAAAACCCTGTTGGTGTAACACACCAGGAAAAATCAGCAATACAGGCTAAGTTCAGGTGTAATATGGTCAGGAGGCACACTCCGCCCGCTGTAAGTGCCGCAAAATCCTGTTGGTGTAACACACCGGGAAAAAGCAGCAATACAGGCTAAGTTCAGGTGTAATATGGTCAGGAGGCACACTCCGCCCGCTGTAAGTGCCGCAAAATCCTGTTGGTGTAACACACCAGGAAAAAGCAGCAATACAGGCTAAGTTCAGGTGTAATATGGTCAGGAGGCACACTCCGCCCGCTGTAAGTGCCGCAAAATCCTGTTGGTGTAACACACCAGGAAAAAGCAGCAATACAGGCTAAGTTCAGGTGTAATATGGTCAGGAGGCACACTCCGCCCGCTGTAAGTGCCGCAAAATCCTGTTGGTGTAACACACCAGGAAAAAGCAGCAATACAGGCTAAGTTCAGGTGTAATATGGTCAGGAGGCACACTCCGCCCGCTGTAAGTGCCGCAAAATCCTGTTGGTGTAACACACCAGGAAAAGCAGCAATACAGGCTAAGTTCAGGTGTAATATGGTCAGGAGGCACACTCCGCCCGCTGTAAGTGCCGCAAAATCCTGTTGGTGTAACACACCAGGAAAAAGCAGCAATACAGGCTAAGTTCAGGTGTAATATGGTCAGGAGGCACACTCCGCCCGCTGTAAGTGCCGCAAAATCCTGTTGGTGTAACACACCAGGAAAAAGCAGCAATACAGGCTAAGTTCAGGTGTAGGGATGAGCTTCGTGTTCGAGTTGAACATATGTTCGACTCGAACATCGGCTGTTCGATCGTTCGACGAAGATCGAACGATTTGGGCCGTTCGCGCCAAATTCGAGTGACGCGAACGTCCCACAATGCACTGCGCCATCACAGTGTCATCCAGGCGCTGTGATTGGCCAAGCATGCACTGTGACCCCGCATGCTTGGCCAATCACAGCACCGGCAGCGAGGAGAGCAATGATTGGCCACAGGCAGGATGCCTGTGGCCAATTATTGCTGAGGGGTTTTAGTACACGCCCCACACTATAAAAGGCCGCCAGCGCGGCGGCCTTGTGTAGTGTGTTCCGGAGCAGGGAAAGAGAAGCATAGGCAGGGACAGTGTCATTTTTTTTCCTTTACTAATCTTGGATTCCTTGTGTTTAGGGACAAATAAGGATAGGTAGGGAGAGTGTCAGTGTGTTATTCTGTGCTAAACCTTGTTTGTAGGGACAGAGAGGTACAGTGAGGGAAAGTGTCAGTGTGCTATTCTGTTCTAAACCAATCTTGCTGAACCATATTTGAAATCCTTGAGTTTAGGGACAGAGAGGTACAGTGAGGGAAAGTGTCAGTGTGCTATTCTGTTCTAAACCAATCTTGCTGAACCATATTTGAAATCCTTGAGTTTAGGGACAGAGAAGGACACTCGTGGAAACTATCAGTGTGCTATTCTGTGCTAAATCTTGTTTGTAGGGACAGAGAAGGACAGTGAGTGAAACTGACAGTGTGCTATTCTGTTCTAAACCAATCTTGCTGAACCATATTTGAAATCCTTGAGTTTAGGGACAGAGAGGTACAGTGAGGGTAAGTGTCAGTGAGCTATTCTGTTCTAAACCAATCTTGCTGAACCATATTTGAAATCCTTGAGTTTAGGGACAGAGAGGTACAGTGAGGGAAAGTGTCAGTGTGCTATTCTGTTCTAAACCAATCTTGCTGAACCATATTTGAAATCCTTGAGTTTAGGGACAGAGAAGGACACTCGTGGAAACTATCAGTGTGCTATTCTGTGCTAAATCTTGTTTGTAGGGACAGAGAAGGACAGTGAGTGAAACTGACAGTGTGCTATTCTGTTCTAAACCAATCTTGCTGAACCATATTTGAAATCCTTGAGTTTAGGGACAGAGAGGTACAGTGAGGGAAAGTGTCAGTGTGCTATTCTGTTCTAAACCAATCTTGCTGAACCATATTTGAAATCCTTGAGTTTAGGGACAGAGAAGGACACTCGTGGAAACTATCAGTGTGCTATTCTGTGCTAAATCTTGTTTGTGGGGACAGAGAAGGACAGTGAGTGAAACTGACAGTGTGCTATTCTGTTCTAAACCAATCTTGCTGAACCATATTTGAAATCCTTGAGTTTAGGGACAGAGAAGGACACTCGTGGAAACTATCAGTGTGCTATTCTGTGCTAAATCTTGTTTGTAGGGACAGAGAAGGACAGTGAGTGAAACTGACAGTGTGCTATTCTGTTCTAAACCAATCTTGCTGAACCATATTTGAAATCCTTGAGTTTAGGGACAGAGAGGTACAGTGAGGGTAAGTGTCAGTGAGCTATTCTGTTCTAAACCAATCTTGCTGAACCATATTTGAAATCCTTGAGTTTAGGGACAGAGAGGTACAGTGAGGGAAAGTGTCAGTGTGCTATTCTGTTCTAAACCAATCTTGCTGAACCATATTTGAAATCCTTGAGTTTAGGGACAGAGAAGAACACTCGTGGAAACTATCAGTGTGCTATTCTGTGCTAAATCTTGTTTGTAGGGACAGAGAAGGACAGTGAGTGAAACTGACAGTGTGCTATTCTGTTCTAAACCAATCTTGCTGAACCATATTTGAAATCCTTGAGTTTAGGGACAGAGAGGTACAGTGAGGGAAAGTGTCAGTGTGCTATTCTGTTCTAAACCAATCTTGCTGAACCATATTTGAAATCCTTGAGTTTTGGGACAGAGAAGGACACTCGTGGAAACTATCAGTGTGCTATTCTGTGCTAAATCTTGTTTGTAGGGACAGAGAAGGACAGTGAGTGAAACTGACAGTGTGCTATTCTGTTCTAAACCAATCTTGCTGAACCATATTTGAAATCCTTGAGTTTAGGGACAGAGAAGGACACTCGTGGAAACTATCAGTGTGCTATTCTGTGCTAAATCTTGTTTGTAGGGACAGAGAAGGACAGTGAGTGAAACTGACAGTGTGCTATTCTGTTCTAAACCAATCTTGCTGAACCATATTTGAAATCCTTGAGTTTAGGGACAGAGAGGTACAGTGAGGGAAAGTGTCAGTGTGCTATTCTGTTCTAAACCAATCTTGCTGAACCATATTTGAAATCCTTGAGTTTAGGGACAGAGAAGGACACTCGTGGAAACTATCAGTGTGCTATTCTGTGCTAAATCTTGTTTGTAGGGAGAGAAGGACAGTGAGTGAAACTGACAGTGCGCTATTCTGTTCTAAACCAATCTTGCTGAACCATATTTGAAATCCTTGAGTTTAGGGACAGAGAGGTACAGTGAGGGAAAGTGTCAGTGAGCTATTCTGTTCTAAACCAATCTTGCTGAAGCATATTGCAAATCCTTGTGTTTAGGGACAGAGAAGGATAGGCAGGGGACAGTGTCAGTGTCATTGTTGCTAAGCCTCCTGCACAGTATACACCTGAAGGTAGCCCTTATTGCTCTTTTTCCCATCTCCCTGCAGGCCATCCATTAAAATGTCTGGAAGGCAAACAAGGAGAGGCAGACAGTCAGGAGGCAAAAAAAGAGGGCAAGCAGGCTCTGTGTCTGGGGGCAACAGTGCTGGTCGTGTACGCGGTGCATTGTTATCAGCACATGGCCATGGGACACGCTTGTCCTTCTTTTCCGCAGCTGGACATGTTGAGCCACATCATGCCGAAGACTTGGTAGAGTGGATGACCAAGCCCACCTCATCCTCCTCATCCTCTCTCACCCAGGCTCAGGGTACTGGCAAAGCAGCTGCCAAAGCGTCCTCTTCTCTGGTATCATTATCTTCATTAGTCAATCCTTCCCTAGACCCACCATGTCCTCCTCCTGAGGAGTCCCCCGAACTGTTTGAGCACAGTGTTGGGTACATGCTCCAGGAGGATGCCCAGCGTTTCGAAGGATCTGATGATGATACCCAGATAGAGGAAGGCAGTAGCGTGAGAGCAGAGAGAGGGGATGCTCAAGAAGGACACCAATCTGGCAGTCATGCTCCAGCAGCTGCGGCATACTGCCAGATTGGCTCCAGTGATGAGGAGGGAGGGGATGATGAGGTCACTGACTCCACGTGGGTGCCTAATAGGAGAGAGGAGGAGGAGGAGGATGAGGAGGAGGCACATCTCCAACGAGGCAGGATGCCCTTGGGTGGCCAGCGTATGGGCAGCACACCGACGGAATCACAATGCAGAGCTCCGCCTGTGCAGGGCGCTGCCTCTGCCCGTCATTCAAAAAGTTCTTTGGTGTGGGCCTTTTTTGAGGCGAGTGCATCAGATCGCACAGCTGCTGTTTGCAACATATGTCTCAAGCGTATATCGCGTGGCCAAAACATCAGCCGCTTGGGCACCACATGCTTGATCAGACATATGTTGACCTGCCATGCAGCTCGTTGGCAAGCCTACCTTAAAGACCCACACCAAAGAACAAAGTGGACCTCTCCTTGCACCGCATCAGCTGGGATCTCCAACCCCACTATACCTTCAGTCCTCTCTGAAACCTGCACTGAGAGGAATGAAGGTGTAGAATTAGGTGTGTCACAGAAAAGAACTTGCGGCCACTCTGCTAGCAGTACACCGACGTCCGATTCTAGCAGGCAAATTGCCCTGCCCCAGCTGCTGGACCGTCGAAAGAAGTTCACTCCCAGCCATCCACATGCCCAGCGGTTGAATGCTAGCTTGGCTAAATTGCTAGCGCTTCAACTGCTGCCTTTTCAGTTGGTAGACTCGGCCCCCTTCCGTGAGTTTGTGCAATGTGCGGTTCCTCAGTGGCAGGTTCCCAAACGCCACTTTTTCTCACGGAAGGTGATTCCGGCTCTCTACAGGCATGTGGAAGGCAATGTCTTGGCCTCGCTGGACAGGGCGGTCAGCGGTAAGGTGCATATTACCGCTGACTCATGGTCCAGCAGGCATGGACAGGGACGTTACCTTTCTTTCACGGCCCATTGGGTCACTCTTTTGGCAGCTGGGAAGGATGCAGGACAAGGTGCAGTAGTGTTGGAGGTTGTTCTGCCGCCACGCCTCCAAAATGCTACTACTGGTTGTGACACACCTCTCTCCTCCACCCCCTCCTCTTCTTCTTCCTCCATGGCCTCTTCCTGTGGTTTGTCCTCGGAACCAGCGGTGCTCCGTAGGCGTTCAAGGGGCTACGCAAGTACGCAGGCAAAAAGATGCCATGCCGTGCTTGCGCTGGTGTGTTTGGGGGACAGGAGCCACACTGGGGCAGAGGTCCTGTCTGCTCTGCAGGGGCAGGCCGAGAGGTGGTTGACGCCACGCCAGCTTAAGCCAGGAATGGTGGTTTGCGACAATGGCACCAACCTCCTCTCCGCCCTCCGACAGGGACAACTGACCCATGTGCCCTGTATGGCTCACGTCCTTAACCTGGTGGTGAAGCGGTTCTTGGGCAGGTACCCGGGCTTACAGGATGTCCTGAGGCAGGCCAGGAAAGTCTGTGTGCATTTCCGCAGATCTTATAATGCCAGTGCTCGCCTCGCTGAGCTGCAAAAGGAGTTGAACCTGCCCAAGAACCGCCTTATATGTGACATGCCCACCAGGTGGAAGTCAACGTTGGCCATGCTGCAGCGGCTGCACATGCAGCAGAGGGCCATCAATGAGTACCTGTGCGACTACGGCACCAGGACAGGGTCAGGGGAGCTCGGGTTTTTTTCACCACGCCAGTGGGGCATGATCAGGGATGCATGCACTGTCCTGGCACCATTTGAGGAGGCCACGAGGATGGTGAGCAGTGACAGCGCATGCATCAGTGACACTGTACCTCTTGTCCACCTGTTGGAGCACACGCTGCGTGGAATAATGGACAGGGCACTTGAGGCAGAACAGAGGCAGGAAGAGGAGGACTTCCTTGCCTCTCAAGGCCCCCTTTACCCAGACAGTGTTCCTTCTGTCCCACCCTTCGCACAGGAAGAGGAGGAGGAGGAGGAGGAGGAGGAGGAGGAGGAGGAGGAGGATTGTGTCAGCATGGAGGTGGAGGCTGGCACTCAGCATCATCAGCAGCAGTCTTTTAGGGATGATTTACAGTCCCAAGAAACCAGTGGCTTGTACGTGGCTGGGAGGAGGTGGCTGCGGATCATGTCGTCCTTAGTGACCCAGAGGACTCCGGACTGAATGCCTCAGCTAACCTACGCTGCATGGCCTCCCTGATCCTGCAAAGTCTGCGGAAGGATCCTTGTATTCTTCGGATCAAGGAGAGGGACCATTACTGGCTGGCCACTCTCCTTGATCCACGGTACAAGGGTAAGGTTGCGGACCTTATGTTACCGTCACAGAGGGAGCAGAGGATGAGACAACTCCGGGAGGCCTTGCAGAAAGGTCTGTGCAACGCGTTCCCAGAGACTGGGAGGTTACAAACTCCTGGTCCTGGACAACGAGTTGCTGAGGCTTCGGGCAGTCAAAGAAGGAGCGGTGGGGAAGGTGGCCGTCTGACCGATGCGTTCAGACAATTCTTTAGTCCGCAGCCCCAAAGTATGATCGGTTCCAGCAACCATCGCCAGCGTCTGATATACATGGTGCAGGAATACCTAGGGGCAAGGTCAGACTTGGACACCTTCCCCACCGAAAATCCTCTGGCTTACTGGGTCTTGAGGATGGATCACTGGCCAGAGCTTGCACAGTATGCAATTGAGCTACTGGCCTGTCCTGCATCCAGCGTTCTTTCAGAATGCACATTCAGTGCTGCTGGAGGATTTGTCACGGATCACAGGGTGCGCCTGTCCACCGACTCGGTTGATCGACTGACTTTCATCAAGATGAACCAGTCTTGGATCACCACCAGCTACCACACACCTGATGCTGATATAACAGACTAATTGATTTTAAAATGTCACATCCCTTCAAGACTGATGCTGATGCTGAGTGCCTGTGCTGTTATGTTGACTGGCTATCCTCCTCCTCCTCCTCAATGATACGATTAATGATGATAGCTTGGAAGATCATTTTGGTTTATGGGTGACGCCACCAGTGGCTAAGGCCCAATTTTTCAGCCCCTGTTTAACAGGGGCGTGTAATTACAATTTTTGATGCAATACTTTGCAACAGGCCTCATTGCTGTGCTCCAAGTACAGTATCTGTGAGGGGTTGCAGTGTTGTGCCACCAGTGCCTAAGGCCCAATTTTTCAGCCCCTGTTCAACAGGGGCATGCAATTATAATTATTGATCTAATAATTCACAGCAGGGCCCATTGCTGCGCCCGCCAAGAGTAACTGTCAGGCCTTACAGTGTTGTGGCACCAGCACCACCATCACCACCACCACCACCACCACCACCACCAAAGGCCCAATTTTTCAGCCCCTGTTCAACAGGGGCATGCAATTATAATTATTGATCTAATAATTCACAGCAGGGCCCATTGATGCGCCCACCAAGAGTAACTGTCAGGCCTTACAGTGTTGTGGCACCAGCACCACCATCACCACCACCACCACCACCACCAAAGGCCCAATTTTTCAGCCCCTGTTCAACAGGGGCATGCAATTATAATTATTGATCTAATAATTCACAGCAGGGCCCATTGCTGCGCCCACCAAGAGTAACTGTCAGGCCTTACAGTGTTGTGGCACCAGCACCACCATCAAAGGCCCAATTTTTACTACCACTGATCAACAATTATATGTTATTACAATTCCTGATATAATAGTTGACAGCAGGGCGTTCCAGCACCCACCAAGAGTAACTGTGAGTGCTTACAGTGTTGTGCCAACACCAACACCTAAGGGGCCAATTTCTGCAGAGTATATACGGCAGGTCCCTACTTTCAAACATCCAACTTACAAACGACTACTACTTGCAAACGGAAGAAGACAACAGGAAGTGAGAGGAAATCTACCCCTTGGAAGGAAAATTCTCTCCTGTAAGAATTAATATGGGAGAAAGGTGTCTCCTCTCTACTGATGCTTTATCACCAATCCTTGTTTCAATAAAAACACCACATTTCAAAAACAGTTGTCATTGGGACGCAAAGTAAGGTGAAATGTTCTGAACAGGGGCACAGACAGCAAAACAAATGTTACAGGGGTGATAACCCTTCCCTATGTTTTCCAAAAAGCTTAAAAATAGGTATTTGGGCTGGAGCTACACTTAAACAATGTAGCTGTTCAAAATTACAAACAGATTCTACATAAGAACAAACCTATCCCTGTCTTGTATGCACCGCCTGTATACGGCTGTTCAGAGTATATAGGGCCTTTTTTATTTTGTGTGCGGGGTTCCCCTTAATATCCATACAAGACCCAAAGGGGCTGGTAATGGGCTGGGGTAGGGGGGGGGTTGATGGGGTAGCTATGCCATTTTTCTTAAAGATTTTCATCCATATTACCGGGACCAGACATTACATTAAAGCCGCAAGCAGTTTTAAATGGCTTTTTTTTCCTTTAGAAATGTTATTTTGTGCAGGGACAGTTCTAAACACGGGAAACACGTGGCACTTCACAGGCATACTTTAGACACCCCCCAGGTACAATATTTAAAGGAATATTTGACTTTTTTTTTTCACTTTATGCATCATTAAAATGACTGCTCCCGGAAAACGTCAGTTTTTAAAACTTCTTTTTGCATTGATACATGTCCCCTGGTGCAGAACCCGGGTTCCCAACTTCTGTTTAGGACAATAACATGGATAATAGTCGTTATAATTAGCACTTTAGAATCCGAACGTTCGCATCCATTGTATTTAATAGGGTTCTAATGTTCGTGCGAACTTTCGGTCCGTTCGCGGGTTCTGGTGCGAACCGAACCCGGGGGTGTTCGGCTCATCACTATTCAGGTGTAATATGGTCAGGAGGCACACTCCGCCCGCTGTAAGTGCCGCAAAATCCTGTTGGTGTAACACACCAGGAAAAAGCAGCAATACAGGCTAAGTTCAGGTGTAATATGGTCAGGAGTCACACTCCGCCCGCTATAAGTGCCGCAAAATCCTGTTGGTGTAACACACCAGGAAAAAGCATCAATACAGGCTAAGTTCAGGTGTAATATGGTCAGGAGGCACACTCCGCCCGCTGTAAGTGCCGCAAAATCCTGTTGGTGTAACACACCAGGAAAAAGCAGCAATACAGGCTAAGTTCAGGTGTAATATGGTCAGGAGGCACACTCCGCCCGCTGTAAGTGCCGCAAAATCCTGTTGGTGTAACACACCAGGAAAAAGCAGCAATACAGGCTAAGTTCAGGTGTAATATGATCAGGAGGCACACTCCGCCCGCTGTAAGTGCCGCAAATGTCTGCTGGTGTAACACACCAGGAAAAAGCAGCAATACAGGCTAACTTCAGGTGTAATATGGTCAGGAGGCACAGTCCGCCCGCTGTAAGTGCCGCAAATGCCTGTTGGTGTAACACACCAGGAAAAAGCAGCAATACAGGCTAAGTTCAGGTGTATAATGTGCAGGAGGCTTAGCAACAATGACACTGACACTGTCCCCTGCACACAAGGTTTATCAAAGTATATGACACTTACACTCTCCCTGCCTATCCTTCTCTCTCCCTGCACACAAGGTTTAGCAAAGAATATGACACTGACACTGTCCCCTGCCTATCTTTCTCTCTCACTGCACACAAGGTTTATCAAAGAATATGACACTGACACTCTCCCTGCCTATCCTTCCCTGTCCCTATACACAAGGTTTAGCAAATAATAGATTTGACACTGTCCCTGCCTATCCTTCACTTTCCCTGCGCTGGAACACACTACACGAGGCCGCCGCGCTGGTGGCCTTTTATAGTGTGGGGCATGTACTAAACCCCCTCAGCTATAATTGGCCACAGGCATCCTGCCTGTGGCCAATCATTGCTCTCCTCGCTGCCGGTGCTGTGATTGGCCAAGCATGCAGGGTCACAGTGCATGCTTGGCCAATCACAGCGCCGGGATTACACTGCGATAGCGCAGTGTATTGTGGGCCGTTCGCGTCACTCGAATTTGGCGCGAACGGCCCAAATCGTTCGTTGCTCGCCGAACGCTGCGAACAGCCGATGTTCGAGTCAAACCTATGTTCGACTCAAACACCGAGCTCATCCCTACTCACTAGTCCTGAGTCTCCTTTAGTATTCTATACAAACCCCAAAGGGGTTGACCTACAGAAGACTCTGATTACCAACAATGTTCAGATCCCATTACTATAATAAAATAGAACGAGCATCAAAGAGAGAAGCAGCTGTTTAAAGTCCAAAAATTAGGAACCTCATATGGTACAGAAAATTTTAACTAAAAATATGATGACGTAAAAAAAAAAACAAGTCCTATATTGATAGGTGATCCTAGGAACTGGATTAAAAGTGCACCCTACACCAACTCCCAGTCTTCACCACGTGAGGCACTCTTCCCCCTCACCAGAGCGTTGAGTATAATCAGCCTTAGACAATGATCTCTTTCAAACAGACTCCCATCATCACCTCAACCAGGAAGTAACACGCAAACGCCCTGTCTGCAACACAAGCGAGTCTTTGGGACCAGGTGACTTGGGTGATTACACTCTCATTTCAAAAGTTCATTTACAGTGAAGTTATGTACGTATATCTGATGCGGGGTGGTTTTGCTTCTTGGGTATCTTTAATAAAAGCAGGATTACACTATGTTGGTATTTCTGTGTCTTCTATGAAACCAATTGAAGCACAACTTTAAACTGCTTTCTGAGGTGATGACGGGAGTCTGTTTGAAAGAGATCATTCTCTAAGGCTGATTATACTCAATGCTCTGGTGAGTTTAAACCCCAGAGGGGGAAGCGTGCCTCACCTGGTGAAGACTGGGAGTTGGTGTAGGGTGCACTTTTAATCCAGTTCCTAGGATCACCTATCAATATAGGACTTGTTTTTTTTTACGTCATCATTCATCAAATGTCTTGTGTAGTTGGACAGTTATCCAACATTAGCGCTGTTTTTATCAAATGACTTTTTTTAAACTGTTCCATGTTTGTGATATTTTTAGTTTAGATAACAGACATATGACAATATTATCCAGCAGGCAATTTTAGTGTAAATGTGGTAAAATTACCAAAATAAACAATATCACATATAACAAGTTATGTACAAGGATAAAACAAGGTAGAAAATGTTAGAAGCTGCTTGGCACCTTTCCCTTCTCAGGGGAAGAGAGAATAAAGTGTAGATGGTAGCACGCTAGCTTAGGACATTAGTTGGAATGAAAAAGTGCTTGAGTGTCATACTGTAGATAACAAGGGTCACTTTGCAGATTGGAGGTATGCAGAAAGTGCAGTTATCTTACATTTTGATTAACAAGGGTCACTGTGGAACTTGGCGGTATGCAGAAAGTACTATTAGGTTATATTGTAAGTAACAAGGTTCACGTTGTAACTTGGCGGCATGTGGATGCAAGGACAGTTATCGGCATGTTGATGCAGAGGCATTGTGCCAAGGATCCTGGTGCGTGCAGGTGGATGGTGTGGTTGAGGATCAGGCAGAGGCGAAGTGATCAGGCCCCAATTCAACAATCTCTTGATGCCGTCTTTAGGTGTGAAGATATTGGTGGCTAGGTTCTAAAATGTTACCATCTAGTTTAGCAGGGAAGCCCCACTTATATGGAACATTGTGATCCCTGAGGATCGCTGTAACTTGAGAGAATTCTCGTCACTTTTGAGTGGTGGCAGCTGAGATATCTGTGAACCGAGAGACGGGTGAATAGGGGTCTGGTAGTGGAGATTTGGATCGGGCTGCAGCCATGATCCGTTCCTTGATGTGAAAGAAGTGAATACGTGCCAGCACATCCCATGGGATGGACGCAGGGAGGTGATTAGGTTTGGCAATTCAATGGGTACAAGCGATAATTATTTCCGCTTGACTAAGTTGAGGAATGAGCAGGAGGAATAGTTGTTGGAGATAGAGGACTAGGTCCGCAGATTTAAAGGTTTCTGGTATACCCTGAAATTTGATGTTATTCCTCCTGGAGCAGTCCTCCAGGTCAGCCACTTTGGCTTGCAAAAAGCATATTTCTTCAGTGTGGTGGTCATGGGCATCTGCCATTTCGTTATAGGCTGTGGTGTGTTCAGTTGCCAATTTTTCCAAGTCATCCGTGCGTTCCTCAACTATGTCAATTCTAGAATGTAATGTAGTGATAGAGGAACTGAGCTCATTACGCATGTCTTTTTGTAGGGACAGCAGCATGAGTTTTAGGGTATGTTCAGATGCTGGCTGGTCTGTGGCAGGGAGAGCAGCAAGGGAGTCAGAGTAGGTCTCTTGGAGCTGGTGTCTGCGGGGGAATCCCAGTGCTGCTTCTATATTAAGGGAGCTTTATTAGGAGAGAGGGCTGGTGGCTGTGCAGCTTGCTTACCTCTGTCAGCAGGAGATTGCTGAGAGGAGTTAGAGTCAGGAGCTAAGCTATCTATTTCATCTGATTCAGCGTCATGATCCTGTAGTCCTCTGGTGTCTGAGGAGGAAGCACAGGGCGCTGCTCCAGCACTAGGGATGAGCTTCGTGTTCGAGTCGAACATACGTTCGACTCGAACATCTGCTGTTCGATCGTTCGACGAAGATCGAACGATTTGGGCCGTTCGCGCCAAATTCGAGTGACGCGAACGGCCCACAATGCACTACGCCATCGCAGTGTCATCCAGGCGCTGTGATTGGCCAAGCATGCACTGTGACCCCGCATGCTTGGCCAATCACAGCGCCGGCAGCGAGGAGAGCAATGATTGGCCACAGGCAGGATGCCTGTGGCCAATTATTGCTGAGGGGGTTTAGTACACGCCCCACACTATAAAAGGCCGCCAGCGCGGCGGCCTTGTGTAGTGTGTTCCGGAGTAGGGAAAGAGAAGCATAGGCAGGGACAGTGTCATTATTTTTCCTTTACATAATCCTGGATTCCTTGTGTTTAGGGACAGATAAGGATAGGTAGGGAGAGTGTCAGTGACAGTGTGCTATTCTGTGCTAATCCTTGTTTTTAGGGACAGAGAGGTACAGTGAGGGAAAGTGTCAGTGTGCTATTCTGTTCTAAACCAATCTTGCTAAACCATATTTTCAATCCTTGAGTTTAGGGACAGAGAGGTACAGTGAGGGAAAGTGTCAGCGTGCTATTTTGTGCTAAATCTTGTTTGTAGGGACAGAGAGGTACAGTGAGGGAAAGTGTCAGTGTGCTATTTTGTGCTAAATCTTGTTTGTAGGGACAGAGAGGTACAGTGAGGGAAAGTGTCAGTGTGCTATTCTGTTCGAAACCAATTTTGCTGTTCCATATTTTCAATCCTTGAGTTTAGGGACAGAGAAGGACACTCGTAGAAATTATCAGTGTGCTATTCTGTGCTAAATCTTGTTTGTAGGGAGGGACAGAGTAGGACAGTGAGGGAAAGTGTCAGTGTGCTATTCTGTTCTACAACTATTTTGCTGAACCATATTTTCAATCCTTGAGTTGAGGGACAGAGAGGTACAGTGAGTGAAACTGACAGTGTGCTGTTCTGTTCTAAACCAAATTTGCTGTTCCATATTTTCAATCCTTGAGTTGAGGGACAGAGAGGTACAGTGAGGGAAAGTGTCAGTGTGCTATTCTGTTCTAAAACTATTTTGCTGAACCATATTTTCAATCCTTGAGTTGAGGGACAGAGAGGTACAGTGAGTGAAACTGACAGTGTGCTGTTCTGTTCTAAACCAAATTTGCTGTTCCATATTTTCAATCCTTGAGTTGAGGGACAGAGAGGTACAGTGAGGGAAAGTGTCAGTGTGCTATTCTGTTCTAAAACTATTTTGCTGAACCATATTTTCAATCCTTGAGTTGAGGGACAGAGAGGTACAGTGAGTGAAACTGACAGTGTGCTTTTCTGTTCTAAACCAAATTTGCTGTTCCATATTTTCAATCCTTGAGTTGAGGGACAGAGAGGTACAGTGAGGGAAAGTGTCAGTGTGCTATTCTGTTCTAAAACTATTTTGCTGAACCATATTTTCAATCCTTGAGTTGAGGGACAGAGAGGTACAGTGAGTGAAACTGACAGTGTGCTGTTCTGTTCTAAACCAAATTTGCTGTTCCATATTTTCAATCCTTGAGTTGAGGGACAGAGAGGTACAGTGAGGGAAAGTGTCAGTGTGCTATTCTGTTCTAAAACTATTTTGCTGAATCATATTTTCAATCCTTGAGTTGAGGGACAGAGAGGTACAGTGAGTGAAACTGACAGTGTGCTATTCTGTTCTAAACCAATTTTGCTGTTCCATATTTTCAATCCTTGAGTTGAGGGACAGAGAGGTACAGTGAGTGAAACTGACAGTGTGCTGTTCTGTTCTAAACCAAATTTGCTGTTCCATATTTTCAATCCTTGAGTTGAGGGACAGAGAGGTACAGTGAGGGAAAGTGTCAGTGTGCTATTCTGTTCTAAAACTATTTTGCTGAACCATATTTTCAATCCTTGAGTTGAGGGACAGAGAGGTACAGTGAGTGAAACTGACAGTGTGCTGTTCTGTTCTAAACCAAATTTGCTGTTCCATATTTTCAATCCTTGAGTTGAGGGACAGAGAGGTACAGTGAGGGAAAGTGTCAGTGTGCTATTCTGTTCTAAAACTATTTTGCTGAACCATATTTTCAATCCTTGAGTTGAGGGACAGAGAGGTACAGTGAGTGAAACTGACAGTGTGCTGTTCTGTTCTAAACCAAATTTGCTGTTCCATATTGTCAATCCTTGAGTTGAGGGACAGAGAGGTACAGTGAGGGAAAGTGTCAGTGTGCTATTCTGTTCTAAAACTATTTTGCTGAACCATATTTTCAATCCTTGAGTTGAGGGACAGAGAGGTACAGTGAGTGAAACTGACAGTGTGCTGTTCTGTTCTAAACCAAATTTGCTGTTCCATATTTGCAATCCTTGAGTTTAGGGACAGAGAAGGACACTCGTAGAAATTATCAGTGTGCTATTCTGTGCTAAATCTTGTTTGTAGGGAGGGACAGAGTAGGACAGTGAGGGAAAGTGTCAGTGTGCTATTCTGTTCTAAAACTATTTTGCTGAACCATATTTTCAATCCTTGTGTTTAGGGACAGAGAAGGATAGGCAGGGGACAGTGTCAGTGTCATTGTTGCTAAGCCTCCTGCACAGTATACACCTGAAGGTAGCCCTTATTGCTGTTTTTCCCATCTCCCTGCAGGCCATCCATTAAAATGTCTGGAAGGCAACCAAGGAGAGGCAGACAGTCAGGAGGCAAAAAAAGAGGGCAAGCAGGCTCTGTGTCTGGGGGCAACAGTGCTGGTCGTGTACGCGGTGCATTGTCATCAGCACATGGCCATGGGACACGCTTGTCCTTGTTTTCGGCAGCTGGACATGTTGAGCCACATCATGCCGAAGACTTGGTAGAGTGGATGACCAAGCCCACCTCATCCTCCTCATCCTCTCTCACCCAGGCTCAGGGTACTGGCAAAGCAGCTGCCAAAGCGTCCTCTTCTCTGGTATCATTATCTTCATTAGTCAATCCTTCCCTAGACCCACCATGCCCTCCTCCTGAGGAGTCCCCCGAACTGTTTGAGCACAGTGTTGGGTACATGCTCCAGGAGGATGCCCAGCGTTTGGAAGGATCTGATGATGATACCCAGCTAGAGGAAGGCAGCAGCGTGAGAGCAGAGAGAGGGGATGCTCAAGAAGGACACCAATCTGGCAGTCATGCTCCAGCAGCTGCAGCATATTGCCAGATTGGCTCCAGTGATGAGGAGGGAGGGGATGATGAGGTCACTGACTCCACGTGGGTGCCTAATAGGAGAGAGGAGGAGGATGAGGAGGAGGCACATCTCCAACGAGGCAGGATGCCCTTGAGTGGCCAGCGTATGGGCAGCACACCGACGGAATCACACCGCAGAGCTCCGCCTGTGCAGGGCGCTGCCTCTGCCCGTCATGGAAAAAGTTCTTTGGTGTGGGCCTTTTTTGAGGCGAGTGCATCAGATCGCACAGCTGATGTTTGCAACATATGTCTCAAGCGTATATCGCGTGGCCAAAACATCAGCCGCTTGGGCACCACATGCTTGATCAAACATATGTTGACCTGCCATGCAGCTCGTTGGCAAGCCTACCTTAAAGACCCACACCAAAGAACAAAGCTGACCTCTTCTTGCACCGCATCAGCTGGGATCTCCAACCCCACTATACCTTCACTCCTCTCTGAAACCTGCTCTGAGAGGAATGAAGGTGTAGAATTAGGTGTGTCACAGGCAAGTACTTGCGGGCACTCTGCTAGCAGTACACCAACGTCCGATTCTAGCAGGCAAATTTCCCTGCCCCAGCTGCTGGACCGTCGAAAGAAGTTCACTCCCAGCCATCCACATGCCCAGCGGTTGAATGCTAGCTTGGCTAAATTGCTAGCGCTTCAACTGCTGCCTTTTCAGTTGGTAGACTCGGCCCCCTTCCGTGAGTTTGTGCAATGTGCGGTTCCTCAGTGGCAGGTTCCCAAACGGCACTTTTTCACACGGAAGGCTATTCCGGCTCTCTACAGGCATGTGGAAGGCAATGTCTTGGCCTCGCTGGACAGGGCGGTCAGCGGTAAGGTGCATATTACCGCTGACTCATGGTCCAGCAGGCATGGACAGGGACGTTACCTTTCTTTCACGGCCCATTGGGTCACTCTTTTGGCAGCTGGGAAGGATGCAGGACAAGGTGCAGTAGTGTTGGAGGTTGTTCCACCGCCACGCCTCCAAAATGCTACTACTGGTTGTGACACACCTCTCTCCTCCACCCCCTCCTCTTCTTCTTCCTCCATGGCCTCTTCCTGTGGTTTGTCCTTGGAACCAGCGGTGCTCCATAGGCGTTCAAGGGGCATAAGCAAGTACGCAGGCAAAAAGATGCCATGCCGTGCTTGCGCTGGTGTGTTTGGGGGACAGGAGCCACACTGGGGCAGAGGTCCTGTCTGCTCTGGAGGGGCAGGCCGAGAGGTGGTTGACGCCACGCCAGCTTAAGCCAGGAATGGTGGTTTGCGACAATGGCACCAACCTCCTCTCCGCCCTCCGACAGGGACAACTGACCCATGTGCCCTGTATGGCTCACGTCCTTAACCTGGTGGTGCAGCGGTTCTTGGGCAGGTACCCGGGCTTACAGGATGTCCTGAGGCAGGCCAGGAAAGTCTGTGTGCATTTCCGCAGATCTTATAATGCCAGTGCTCGCCTGGCTGAGCTTCAAAAGGAGTTGAACCTGCCCAAGAACCGCCTTATATGTGACATGCCCACCAGGTGGAACTCAACGTTGGCCATGCTGCAGCGGCTGCACACGCAGCAGAGGGCCATCAATGAGTACCTGTGCAAATACGGCACCAGGACAGGGTCAGGGGAGCTCGGGTTTTTTTCACCACGCCAGTGGGGCATGATCAGGGATGCATGCACTGTCCTGGCACCATTTGAGGAGGCCACGAGGATGGTGAGCAGTGACAGTGCATGCATCAGTGACACTGTACCTCTTGTCCACCTGTTGGAGCACACGCTGCGTGGAATAATGGACAGGGCACTTGAGGCAGAACAGAGGCAGGAAGAGGAGGACTTCCTTGCCTCTCAAGGCCCCCTTTACCCAGACAGTGTTCCTTCTGTCCCACCCATCGCACAGGAAGAGGAGGAGGAGGAGGAGGAGGAGGATTGTGTCAGCATGGAGGTGGAGGCTGGCACTCAGCATCATCAGCAGCAGTCTTTTAGGGATGATTTACAGTTCCGAGAAACCAGTGGACTTGTACGTGCCTGGGAGGAGGTGGCTGCGGATCATGTCGTCCTTAGTGACCCAGAGGACTCCGGACTGAATGCCTCAGCTAACCTACGCTGCATGGCCTCCCTGATCCTGCAAAGTCTGCGGAAGGATCCTCGTATTCTTCGGATCAAGGAGAGGGACCATTACTGGCTGGCCACTCTCCTTGATCCACGGTACAAGGGTAAGGTTGCGGACCTTATCGTACCGTCGCAGAGGGAGCAGAGGATGAGACAACTCCGGGAGGCCTTGCAGAAAGGTCTGTGCAACGCGTTCCCAGAGACTGGGAGGTTACAAACTCCTGGTCCTGGACAACGAGTTGCTGAGGCTTCGGGCAGTCAAAGAAGGAGCGGTGGGGAAGGTGGCCGTCTGACCGATGCGTTCAGACAATTCTTTAGTCCGCAGCCCCAAAGTATGATCGGTTCCAGCAACCATCGCCAGCGTCTGATATACATGGTGCAGGAATACCTAGGGGCAAGGTCAGACTTGGACACCTTCCCCACCGAAAATCCTCTGGCTTACTGGGTCTTGAGGATGGATCACTGGCCAGAGCTTGCACAGTATGCAATTGAGCTACTGGCCTGTCCTGCATCCAGCGTTCTTTCAGAACGCACATTCAGTGCTGCTGGAGGATTTGTCACGGATCACAGGGTGCGCCTGTCCACCGACTCGGTTGATCGACTGACTTTCATCAAGATGAACCAGTCTTGGATCACCACCAGCTACCACACACCAGATGCTGATATAACTGACTAATTGATTTTAAAATGTCACATCCCTTCAAGACTGATGCTGATGCTGAGTGCCTGTGCTGTTATGTTGACTGGCTATCCTCCTCCTCCTCCTCAATGATACGATTAACGATGATAGCTTGGAAGATCATTTTGGTTTATGGGTGACGCCACCAGTGGCTAAGGCCCAATTTTTCAGCCCCTGTTTAACAGGGGCGTGTAATTAAAATTTTTGATGCAATACTTTGCAACAGGCCTCATTGCTGTGCTCCAAGTACAGTATCTGTGAGGGGTTGCAGTGTTGTGCCACCAGTGCCTAAGGCCCAATTTTTCAGCCCCTGTTCAACAGGGGCATGCAATTATAATTATTGATCTAATAATTTACAGCAGGGCCCATTGCTGCGCCCACCAAGAGTAACTGTCAGGCCTTACAGTGTTGTGGCACCAGCACCACCATCACCACCACCACCACCACCAAAGGCCCAATTTTTAAGCCCCTGTTCAACAGGGGCATGCAATTATAATTATTGATCTAATAATTTACAGCAGGGACCATTGCTGCGCCCACCAAGAGTAACTGTCAGGCCTTACAGTGTTGTGGCACCAGCACCACCATCACCACCACCACCACCACCAAAGGCCTAATTTTTCAGCCCGTGTTCAACAGGGGCATGCAATTACAATTCTTGATCTAATAATTCACAGCAGGGCCCATTGCTGCACCCACCAAGAGTAACTGTCAGGCCTTACAGTGTTGTGGCACCAGCACCACCATCAAAGGCCCAATTTTTACTACCACTGATCAACAATTATATGTTATTACAATTCCTGATATAATAGTTGACAGCAGGGCGTTCCAGCACCTACCAAGAGTAACTGTGAGTGCTTACAGTGTTGTGCCAACACCAACACCTAAGGGGCCAATTTCTGCAGAGTATATACGGCAGGTCCCTACTTTCAAACATCCAACTTACAAACGACTACTACTTGCAAACGGAAGAAGACAACAGGAAGTGAGAGGAAATCTACCCCTTGGAAGGAAAATTCTCTCCTGTAAGAATTAATATGGGAGAAAGGTGTCTGCTCTCTACTGATGCTTTATCACCAATCCTTGTTTCAATAAAAACACCACATTTCAAAAACAGTTGTCATTGGGACGCAAAGTGAGGTGAAATGTTCTGAACAGGGGCACAGACAGCAAAAAAAAATGTGACAGGGGTGATAACCGTTCCCTATGTTTTAAAAAAAACTAAAAAAAAGGAATTTGCCATGGAGCTCCACTTAAACAATGCAGCTGTTCAAAATTATAAACAGATTCTACATAAGAACAAACCTACAGTCCCTGTCTTGTATGCACCGCCTGTATACGGCTGTTCAGAGTGTATAGGTCCTTTTTTATTTTGTGTGCGGGGTTCCCCTTAATATCCATACAAGACCCAAAGGGGCTGGTAATGGGCTGGGGTAGGGGGGGGGTTGATGGGGTAGCTATGCCATTTTTCCTAAAGATTTTCATCCATATTACCGGGACCACACATTGCATTAAAGCCGCAAGCAGTTTTAAATGACTTTTTTCCCTTTAGAAATGTTATTTTGTGCAGGGACAGTTCTAAACACGGGAAACACGTGGCACTTCACAGGCATACTTTAGACACCCCCCAGGTACAATATTTAAAGGAATATTTGACTTTTTGTTTCACTTTATGCATCATTAAAATGACTGCTCCCGGAAAACGTCCGTTTTTAAAACTTCTTTTTGCATTGATACATGTCCCCTGGTGCAGAAGCCGGGTTCCCAAACTCTGTTTCGGACAATAACATGGATAATAGTCGTTATAATTAGCACTTTAGAATCCGAACGTTCGCATCCATTGTATTTAATAGGGTTCTAATGTTCGTGCGAACTTTCGGTCCGTTCGCGGGTTCTGGTGCGAACCGAACCCGGGGGTGTTCGGCTCATCACTATCCAGCACCATCTTTGGTGTGCTGCATGGGCATCTGAGAGAAGTAGTCTGTGAGGCAGCGCAGCTTCTGGAGGCTGCCGTTCCACCTTCTGGACATACCGCCCAAGTGACACTTGTTTTCTCTCCCCTCCATTGTGACAGAGAGGGGAGAGCTGCTGCAGGATTGTGCTGAGAGCTGCTGTGAGTCCCAAGGCTGAGCGAAGCAGAGAGATCAGGCAGCCATCTCGCTCCACTGCCCTCCTGCAAGCATTTTTTTTTAACCAAGGGCTCAAGTGAAAGAAATTACACAGGCAATAACCCCCTTTTTTAAAATAAAATTGATAATGGTGATTGGGCATTTGGTTGTCATAGCCATTAAGGGGGTATGGGAAGGCTTTGTTAAACTTTTTAATAACCTGTTCCCGACCGGCTCACGCAGATATACTGCAGCAGAATAGCTCTCCTGGCCGAAATCCCAAATATATACGGCTTCGCCCAGGAGAGCCATCATAGGGCGTGCCAGCGCTGCCGGAGGCGCGCGCCCGATGCACGGCAGGTAACCCAATGCGTGCAGGAGCCGTGCAGGAGGAGCGTCAGCATGGCGGTTTGTGTGTGTAAACACACAAATCCCTGTGCTATCTGAGGTGACAAGACAGATTGTGTGTTTCTACAAAGTAGAAAACACGATCTGTCATCTCTTATAGTCAATCCCCTTCCCCCCACAGTTAGAACACACAATAGGGAATGCCCCTTGATCACCCTCTAATGTTAACCCCTTCCCTGCCAGTGTCATTTACATAGTAATTAGTGCATATTTATAATGTATCAAAAGTGTCCGACCTGTCTGCCGCAAAGTTGCAATACCGCAAAAAAATACACCACCCCTCTTTCGCTACCATTACTAGTAAAAAAAAAAAAAAAATAATAATAAAAACGCAATTTAAATGCCATAAATCTTTCCCATAGTTTGTAGACACTATAACTTTTGCGCAAACCAATCACTATACGCTTATTGCGATTTTTTTTTTACCAAAAATATGTAGAAGAATACATATCGGCCTAAACTGAGGACATTTTTTTTTTCGTTTTTTTTTAAATTGGGATATTTACTATAGCAAAAAGTAAAAGATATTGTGTTTTTTTTTAAATTGTCGCTTTTTTTTGTTTATAGCGCAAAAAATAAAAACCGCAGAGGTGATCAAATACCACCAAAAGAAAGCTCTATTTGTGGGAAAAAAATTGTTTGGGTATAATGTTGCACGACCGCGCAATTGTCAGTTAAAGCGACGCAGTGTCATATCGCAAAAAATGGCCTGGACATTGGGCAGCCAAATCTTCTGGGGCTGAAGTGGTTAAAGTCTGACTGTGGGAAATTTTATGTATTAAAATGGGCCCAAAGGCAGGGCAAAAACGAAAAAAGAAGCTCAGACTGCAATATTCACCTTTAATCCTGAGCTGCCCTCTGCAATATTACTCCACCATAAGATGTCCTCCTTTTCCAATTTCCAAAGCCAACACACAACTTACATTCAATGGAGAAGACATATTATGAATGAATAGGTCTCATGACCCCTCCCAAAAGGGGGCTTTACCATGGCCCCTTTTCTTTATAGTTGTTTAACCACTTCCCGCCCCGTCAATAGCAGATTGACGTCCGGGAAGTGGTTCTGTTATCCACACTGGACGTCATATGACGTCCTGCGGGATAACAGCCGCCGCGTGCCCGGGGGGGGCGCGCATCGCGGCGATCGGTGGAGCGGTGGGTCAGTCTGACCCACCGCTACACTGATCTCGGTAAAAAGCCTCAGACGGAGGCTTTTTACCACGTGATCAGCCGTGTCCAATCACGGCTGATCACAATGTAAACAGGAAGAGCCGTTGATCGGCTCTTCCTCACTCGCGTCTGACAGACGCGAGTAGAGGAGAGCCGATCGGCGGCTCTCCTGACAGGGGGGGTTCGCGCTGATTGTTTATCAGCGCAGCCCCCCCTCGGATACCCACACTGGACCACCAGGGAAGCCCCCCAGGACCACAGGGAAGCCCCAAGCATGTGGATGGCCCCCATGGCCATCCACATGTAGTAAAATCAAAAAAAAAAAAAATGCCAATCAGTGCCCACAAATGGGCACTGACTGGCACTATGATGGCACCACCTCAATGTGTGGTGGCTGGCATTGCTGGGCATCAGTGTCCATTAGTGCCACCTACTAGTGTCCATCAGCGCCACCTATCAGTGCCCATCCGTGCCCATCTGTGCCCATAAGTGCCCACCTATCAGTGCCCGTCCGTGCCACCTATCAGTGCCGCCTATAAGTGCCAATCAGTGCCGCCTATGAGTGCCAATCAGTGCCGCCTATGAGTGCCAATCAGTGCCACATACCAGTGCCACATATCAGTGCCCATCAGTGCCGCCTATCAGTGCCCATCATCAGTGCCCATCAGTGCCACCTCATCAGTGCCACCTCATCGGTGCCCATCAGTGTCGCCTTATCAGTGCCCATCAGTGCCGCCTTATCAGTGCCCGTCATTGAAGTAGAAAAGGTACTTATTTCCAAAAAAAATTTACAGAAACAAAGAAAAACGTCGTTTTTTTTCAAAATTTTCGCTCTTTTTTTATTTGTTGTGCAAAAAATAAAAATCGCAGAGGCTATCAAATACCACCGAAAGAAAGCTCTATTTGTGGGAACAAAATGATAAAAAATTTGTTTGGGTACAGTGTAGCATGACCGCGCAATTGTGATTCAAATTGCGACAGCGCTGAAAGCTCAAAATTGGCTTGGGCAGGAAGCTGTATAAGTGCATGGTATTGAAGTGGTTAAGCAAAAAGAGGCAGCGATCATCATTGTGTCAGTGCTGCTCTTTACATCAACAGAGGACTTTCCCAGGTGCAAGAAGAAAGTCCAGTGCATCACATAGTTGAAGAGTCTGAAAAAGATAAGTAGAAACAAAATGAAAGACTTACACCTTGGGGGGCATCCAGGGAGGTAGGAACAACTGAGGATCTGAGCCTGGACTCTGGAGTTGAGCTTTACCAAATGAATACAGTATGATATACAAAATACGTTATTAGAAAATCATTCAGTGAACCTGTACTTTTACTTAGCATCAATTATTGTTAACATTAATTCATCAATTATGTTTCTTTCCAGTTCATTTACAAAAATTTATTCAGAGACTATTCCAATGCAGACAGTCATCCAGCTTCACTGACAACTACATCTACACCAACATTTCCAGTAATCGGCCCTCAAAGCGAAGAGCTTAACAATCTGCTGAGGATAATTGAATGGCCCCTGGCTCCAACCAATGTATCCTTGGAATTTTCCACCCACCCAAAAACGTCTCAATACTTTATAATCAATCCTCGGGCTACTTATGTGATTGGTGAATCACTGGAGGTTCTAATTTTAGCTAAGGACCACAAAGGTCGGACAAAGAACTATGGAGGGGATTTTTTTCATGTGAAGCTTCACTCTTTGAGTCTGAAAGCCGGAGTGAGTGGCTCTGTTACAGACCATAATAATGGTTCCTATACAGCAAGGTTTGTTCTTCAGTGGTCTGGAGAAACTATGATCTCTGTTAGACTCATGCATTCCAGTGAACTTATTGCAATTTTACATCATCAGAGGGATACTCGACCAGACAAGGTAATACAATTGATCAGATAAATTTAAATACAATGTAGTTAGTTAAAATAATAATGAAAAAGTTCTCCAAGAAAGAGCAGAATGTATCACTATTTTCTTGTTAAAGAGAGCTTATGGAGTAATTTTGGCTAAATAGATATTGCAATTGCGAAATTGTGCCAACCCAAATTTTCCCGATTTTGCTCATCCATGTTCACCCGTTTTCCTTCCGGGGCTACGGACTAGTTCTCCGTGACTGGCCGGAGTCGCGTGACGTCACTTCCGCGCATGCACGTGGGAGCCGCCACTCACCGCACTCGCTAGTGAAGAAACGGCAAGAAGGGCCATTTCTTCACAGCGTATGAGCCGATGACATCATCAACGGCGCAAGTTTAGGAGATATTTACTGTACCTATAGGTAAGCCTCATTATATGCTTACCTATAGGTACAACTTGAAAATGGAGGTTTACAACCTCTTGATGTGCTACAGCAGCAAAAGACCACACCAGGTGCCACTCGCCACAATTCACACAGTTTCACCAACATTGGACATTAGAAGATTGGAAAAACGTTGCCTGGTCTGATGAGTCTCGATTTCAGCTGCGACATTCAGATGGTAGGGTCAGAATTTGATGTAAACAACATGAAAGCATGGATCCATCCTGCCTTGTATCAACAGTTCAGGCTGGTGATGGTGGTGGTGGTGTAATGGTGTGGGGGATATTTTCTTGGCACACTTTGGGCCCCTTAGTACCAATTGAGCATTGTTTAAACACCACGGCCTACCTGAGTATTGTTCCTGCCCATGTCCATCCCTTTATGACTACAGTGTCCCCATCTTCTGATGGCTACTTCCAGCAGGTTAATGCACCATGTCACAAAGCTCAAATCGTCTCACCAATGGACAATGAGGTCACTGTACTCCAATGGCCTCCACACTCACCAGATCTCATCCAATAAAACACCTTTGGGATGTGGTGTAACATGAGATTCGCATCATGGATGTGCAGCCAACAAATCTACAGCAACTGCGTGATGTTATGTCAATATGGACGAAAATCAACATTGTTTCAAACACCTTGTTGAATCCATGCCACAAAGAATGAAGGCAGTTCTGAACGCAAAAGGGGGTCCAACCCGGTACTAGTAAGGTGTTTTTTTCCACTTGATGATCCTGCCAGTAACTCCATCCTGGAATGACAGTGCTCACTCACTGTACTTTATGGATGAACTGTCAGTCGCCCACTCATTAAACCGACATTACAATTTTGACTGGATACCTAACAGATCAAAATGGAGAAAATAAAGAAAGCTTAAATCAGAACCCAAAAGCAGAAGTTCCACTTTATTTTAATTTTTTTGGTGAGTGGGGGGAAGCAGGTACCTGGTTTTGACAGGTACCCACTCTTACTTCTGACCGGATCGCCCAGGCAATTTAAGCGGATGTTCAGCTTCCCCTCTCTTTGCCCCTTGCCTTCTGGGATATGTCTCCATTTCCAGAAGGCTGTGGGGCCATTCACAAAGCGCTTGCGTGGGTCATGCATGTACAGTGGGAAGCTGAATGTAAAGTCGCTAGGAGTCACAGCCGGTTTTCCACACTACAAATGCTGGCCCTGGTGAGGACAGTACTGGATCAACATTTCAACATGTGTCCTTTGTATTAATCACTTAGCTTCTGTAGGCAAAGTGACATACCCGCATGCTGCTGCCTACTTCTGGGTTTCGGGTGCTCGCGTGTGCGCTCCCCCCAGCCGGAACCTGCTGTGATTGTACACAGCAGGAGCCTGTCAGTAAGTCAGTAAGTGTATGATCACAGCCCAGAGCTCTGTGTTGGTAAACAACACAGAGCTCTGTACAGAAGGAGCGATCTGCCAGTTTCTCAACCCTGCAAAGCAGGGATAATAACCTGAGAGATCTTTAAGTAAAAGCAGAACACTATACGCACATTACACACAGTCAGGCACATATTTAACCTCTTGATCACTCTTGATGTTAACCCTTTCCCAGCCAGTGCCATTTGTACAGTGACAGTGTATAGCAAGGGTAGGCAACCTTGGCCCCCTAGCTGTTTTGAAACTACAAGTCCCATGAGACATTACAAGACCCTGACAATCACAGGCATGACTCCTAGAGGCAGAGGCATGATGATATTTGTAGTTTCACCACAGCTGGAGGGCTGAGGTTGCCTACCCCTGGTGTATAGTATTATCACTGATCACTGTATTAGTGTCACTGGTGATGTCAGTGGCAGTTAGTTAGTTCCCACAGTGTCAGTTAGTGCCAGATTGTCCGCAGCACTATAGTAGTATTTAAAATAAAATTCCAGTATATATACGATAATTTGTAGACACTATGAGGGTTATTTACTAAAACTGAAGTTGGCAAAATCTGGTGCAGCTGTGCATAGAAGCCAATCAGCTTCCAGGTTTTATTGCCAAAGCTTAATTGAATAAGCTGAAGTTAGAAGCTGATTGGCTACCATGCATGGCTGCACCTGATTCTGAGTGCTCCAGCTTTAGTAAATTTCTCCCTATGACTTTCACGCAAACCAATCAATATACACTTATTGGGATCAAAAACACGTAGCAGACTATATTTTGGCCAGAATTTATGAAGACATTGAATTTTTGACATTTTTTTATTCGATATGTTTTGTAGCAGAAAAAAATATATATTTTTTTTTTTTTCAAATTTTTGACATTTTATTGTTTATATTGCAAAAAAACTAAAAAAAAACACAGAGGTGATCAAATACCACCAAAACAAAGCTCTATTTGTGTAGAAAAAAAAATATACATTTTATTCGGATACAGCATTGCACGACAGAGCAATAGCCATTTAAAGTAGCACAATGCGCAATAGCAAAAAATAAGGAAAGCAGCAGAACTTCACCCAAAAGCAGAAGTTTCTCTTTTCTGCATCCTTCCTTCAATTTTTACCACTTTATTATTATAATTTTTTTTTTGGGGGGGGGCTGGCTTTGCCAGGTACCTGCTCTTACTTCTCCCTGGTCATGAAAGGGGCTGGAGCTGAAGTGATTAAAAAATCAGCAGCGGGGGGCACAGCTTCCACGAGATCGGTTGCATGTCTGAGTAGCTCCGCACTTCTTCCTCGGTTTAGTCTGCTTCCTGGGGCCAGAACATGGTGATTTCTCCTCAAGTTTCTTCTATCACCCCCCCCCAGGACCACGCTGTATATGCTATCAACCAAATAAAAAACCCAAGGGGACGCGCAGAAGTCTCTCACCACCTACTTGCTGAGAGCACAAGAATGGTACAACATGGCACAAGATGGCACCGGTAGCCCTTCCTCCCCTACACTACAGCTCTCATCCGACTTATCCATTCCTGCACAGAACAATGAGTACTCCTCTCCTCTCACCAAAAAGGATCTAGACAAAAGTCTGAAGACCATTCATAATAAGATAGCTACCAAATTCCAAACTGAGCTTCACAAAAGCACAAATACTCTGACACAGGAGATAGCAGCTCTGGGGGGCCCGTACTGACCGCTTAGAGACAAAGCATGATGAACTCAGTATAGCCTATAATGATTTATCCAGGGAGCATGAGGCTCTTGCAAAATCTTTTAATCAGCTATGCTCTCAGGTCGAGGATCTCGACAATCGCAATCGCAGAAACAATCTAAGGATTTGTGGAGACCTTGAAATGATTACTGATCTTTTCCCTGCCATGCTTAAGCTATTCCAATCACTTCTGCCAAACCAAGAGGCTAATTCTTTCACCTGTGAGCGCATACACAGGACCAAAACCACCCCCTAATAAGCCTCTTTGGGACATTGAGCTCTGCCTGAAAGACTTTCTGATAAAAGAAGAGCTCCTGGGAGCAGCCTGCAATTCTCCTGCTATCTCCTGGGATGGAATACCATTCACACTTGCTTCGGCTTCAAAAGACATTAAGGGCTAGTGTACAATTGCTTCAAAACATGGCTTTGGGCAGGCTTTGTTATCCCCTTTAAAGTCTCATCGAAGCCCCACGGAAGCCTCATCAAAACCCACCGAAGCACCTAACAAAAGCAAGGTGTAAACAAGACTGTAAGCTAACCATTTTATTTAGTGACAGGGGCTTTGACTAGCATACCAAAAGCTTTAACAAAGCGTCGCCAAAGCCTTGTTTTTAAGCAAGTGTAAACTAGCCCTTACAGATTTACCCAGACATCTCTCCAGCCACTCTGGATAGACAACGTAAAATGAAGGAGGTCACCACAATTTTTGGCTATGGCACGTTTTCGCTATAGGTGGGGCTTCCCCTTTAAGCTTTCCATTCCCCATAATGATACAATTTACGTGGCCAATAAGCTATTGGAGGGTCAAGAAATACTAGTAAAATTGGGTCTTATGGAAGAGGATGCTCTGCTATGCTCTGCCATCAGAAGATGGGTACACTGTAGTCATAAAGGGATGGACATGGTAAGCAACAATATGTGGTGTTTAAACAATGCCCAATTGGTATTAAGGGGCCCAAAGTGTGCCAAGAAAATATCACCCACCACACCTCACTCCGGCCCCTATCTGGCATACCCCATTGTCAAGACGCTAAAGGAGATGTACCAGACATGAAATTGGCTGAAGCTGCAACTGATCACTTCTCTCCTAATCCATACAGGAACCAGGATTATACCTATCCTCTTATATTAAAACTATACCAATAACTAGCTACTACACTTTCCATATTCATGATTATATACCACCACCTAGTGGACTTTTGTGGCGTATACTTATTGCAGTCTATTATACAGCTTGGATAATGACTTATTTTCTCTCAGAAAAGAAAGATGGAAAGTCAGGACTATCCACTATGGACTGCTCTATGAATCATCAAGACTGACCGGCACTGCCAGCTAGTGGCCTTTTGATATTACACCCTTAAATGTTTCCTTTTTTTAGGGGGAAACGGGTTGGTAACATGGTTATACCTCTCTAACTTACGACTATTTTAAATTAGTCTTTAAGCGGGCCCTATGAATATACTGTATATTTATAATAATACCTTACAATTTTATTGCAAGCTATTACTTGATGTGCAACTTATAGCTTTAAAACCCGCTCTCAGTCCAGCACAAATCTCAAGTGCTGGATTTTCTTATTTTTGGTTTATACAACTTCTTCTGGTTATTCATTTGAGAAAATAAGGATCCGGATAGCCGCACTCCAAAAATAGTAGTTTCCTTTATTGAAGATACAGTCCGTACAAAAACAGATTAAAATTTCAGTTTGCAATTTTAATCTGTTTTTGTACGGACTGTATCTTCAATAAAGGAAACAACTATTTTTAAAGTGCGGCAATCCTGATCTTTATTTGCTCATATGAATAACCAGAAGAAGTTGTATAAACCAAAAATAAGAAAATCCAGGGTCCCCCCCCCCCAGTCCATACCAGGTCCTTTGGGTCTGGTATGGATATTAAAAAAATAAAAAAAACAGAGTGGGGTCCACCCAAAATCCATACTAGACCCTTGTCTGAGCAAGCTGCCTGGAAGTCCAGGAAAGGGGGGATGACGAGCAAGTGCCCCCCCTGAACCATACCAGGCCACTTGCCTTCAACATGTGGAGGGTTCTATGGGGTTCCCCCCCAAATCGCCTCGTCCCTACAACCCTGGCCATTGGTTGTGGGGTCTGCATGCGGGGGGCATATCAGATCCCGCCCCCCCCTATGTGAATGGGTATGGTGTACATTTTACCCCTACCCATTCACAAAAAAAGTGTCAAAAAGTAAAAATCACAATACGCAGTGTTTGACAATTCCTTTATTAACAAAAAATAAAAACAAAGTGTCCCACGATGTCCATACATCTTCAATCATGCTGCCCAATGGACCCGAAAAAAAGAAAATAAAAAATACTCTGCCTCCATGGGAGGCCTCCTGGCGAATGCTGTCTTTTTGCTGTGACAGCTGTTATATAGGCAAGGGCGGGGCCACCCACTGATGTATCCGGATGACCCCGGATGATGGCACATGACATCAGAAGGGGTGGGGTCACTCACATTTGCCTATATAACCCCTGTCACAGCCAAGAGACAGCAATCGGCGGGACGCCTCCCGTCGAGGCAGAGCTTTTTTCTTTTCGGGTCCGTCGGGCAGTGTGATTGAAGATAGATGGACACTTTTTTTTTTAATAATGGAATTGTCAAAAACTGTCTATTGTGGTTTTTACTTTTTTACACTTTTTTTGGTGAATGGTAGGGGTACAATGTACCCCTACCCCAAAGCACCCTCCCCATGTTGAGGGAAAGCGGCCTGGTATGTTTCAGGAGGGGGGAGGGGGCGCTCGCTCACGACCCCTATTCTGGTCTGCCAGGCTGCTTACTCGGATAAGGGTATGGGTTTTGGGGGGGACCCCACGCCAATTATTTAAAAAATTTGGGCGTGAAGTTCCCCTTAAAATCGATCAAAGAAAACAAAAGTACAGTTGTTAGGTGGAGGCAGGATAGGCTTCTCTGAAGAGAAACGTTTCGGGGAATGCCTAAAGGTGGATAAAGTTGGAGATAGTTGGACAGATTGGATTAGGGAATTCCAAAGAATGGGAGAGAGGCTCAGGAGAAGTCCTGAAGACAAATATGGGAGAACGTGACAAGGGAGTTAGAGAGCAGGAGGTCTTAGGAAGAGCAAAGAGGATGATTTTGTTTGGTATTTTGAGATTAGGTTAGTAGCTGTTGTGGATGGCTTTGTAAGTTATTGTTAGTATTTTTAATTGAATTTGTTGGGTGAGTGGCAGCCAATGCAGGGATTGCAGGTTGAGGCAGCATGCTTTAGAAAGTGATTGCATGTGGGGCCGAAAGGAGAGTCCAGAGTCAAGGATAACTCCTAGCACCCTGGCATATGGGGAATGGGTGATGGTTGTGCCATTGCTCTGGACAGAGAAGTCAGGAGAAGAGGCACATGGGGGAGGAAATATGATGAGCTCGGTTTTGGACAAGTTGAGTTTGAGGAAGTGGTGTGACATCCAGACAGATATGTCTGTTAGTAAATTAGTGATGCGTGAGGATTCCGATAGAGTGAGTTGAGGGGTGGAGAGATAGATTTGGGTGTCGTCAGCATACAAATTATATTGAAAGTCATGGGAGGCTATCAGCTGACCCAAGGAGGAGGTGTAGATTGAAAAAAGGAAAGGTCCAAGAGAAAAACCTTCTCCAATGGAGAAAAGAAAAGGGAGAGGAGGAAATAGAATTGTACGTGACACTAAAGGTGAGGTGGGATAGGTAGGATGAAAGCCAGCGATGAGCAGAGTCATGAAGACCAAAGGAGTAGTGCTTTTTGAGGAGGAGGGGTGGTCAACTGTATCAAAGGCAGCCGGAAGGTCCAGAAGTAGGAGTACAGAATAATGTCCATTGGTTTTTGCTATTAGTAAGTCATTTGTGAGTTTTAGAAGAGCAGTTTCAGTGGAGTGTTGAGGGTGAAATCCAGACTGAAGGGAATCACAAAGGTTATTCCTATTGAGGTGGTCACTTAGTTGGTTGTAGACCAGGCGTTCAAGGAGTTTAGAAGAAAAGGAGAGCAAGGAGAGCAAGGAGATGGGGCGTAGATTGTTAAGATTAGTAGGGTCCAAGAAAGGCTTTCTAAATATGGGAGTGACTAGTACATGTTTTAGAGAGATGGGGAAGATACCAGAAGAGAGGGAGAGATTGAAGATGTGGGTTAGTGAGTGTAGGATAGAGTCAGAGGGCAACCATAGCATAATGAGGGTGCGGGGTCCAGGGGACATGTGGTTATGTGGGCTTTAGAAATACGTTTAGCAACCTTGTCTATATTAGTAGGGTTGAATAAGGGGAGTATTGATTGTATCTGTTGACATGGGGTGTTAAGTGGGGGAGATAACGGTAAAGTGGAGATTTCACTAATTGAATAATCATAATACATGACTGCATGTAATTGATAATTCTCCAATACTAAAAGATATATGCAACAGCTAAATGGGAGTGTAATTTTTTATTTATTTTGGAGTTACAGTGTGTAGGTATACTTTTATTTTGCTATAAGGATACACCAGTCAGATAGGTATTATTACATTTTACTGGAAATCCTCATTAACAGTTTGTTAGAACTGAATGTGTTTAGTTTTGGCTTACAGGTGCTCTTTAAAGGCTATTTTGAGAAAAATGGAATTGAAGAAGAGGTTACGTGCAATTTCGATCTACCTGGAACGGATGTTTGTGAATATTATGATCGGCAGAATCAAGAAAAGTGGGTGTGTCAACGGCCAAAAAAGCTCCCTTGTGACTCATACCGGGACCACTCAGGGGGAGAAAACCGCAACATCCAAAGCGAAGAAGAGAAACCGTTCTTCTCAATGTAATTATTTTTTTGTTCTTCCTACCTTTACTTTGTACTGCAATAATGTACTTGAATCAATAAGTGGTTTTGTCCACTATCTAGTAAGATTTAGTTAACCACTTCAACTCCAGAAGGTTTACCCCCCTTCATGACAAGGCAATTTTTTTCGATACGGCACTGCGTTATTTTATCTGAAAATTGTGCAGTCATACGACTCTGTACCCAGATAAAATTTATGTCTCTCTTTTCCCACAAGTAGAGATTTATTTTGGTGCTATTTGATCACCTCTGCTGTTTTTTATTTTTTGCGCTATAAACAAAAAATTACAGACAATTTTGAAAAAAACAAACAATATTTTTTACTATAAAACAGATCCAATGAAAAAAAATTAAAAATCAAATTTCTTCATAAATTTAGGCCAATATGTATTCTGCTACATTATATTGGTAAAAAATAATCCCAATAAGTGCATATAGATTTTTTTTTTGCAAAAGTTATAGCGTCTACAAACTATGAAATATTTTTCTTTATTTTTTCTTAATTTATATTTTTTAGTAGTAATGGCGGCGATCAGCGACTTATAGCAAGATAGTGCGGCGGACAAATCGGACACCTAACTGACACTTTTGAGACTTTTTTGGGCACCAGTGACACTAATACAGTGATCAGTGCTAAAAAAAAATCACTGTCTCTGTACTAATGACACTGGCATGAAAGGGGTAACATCAGGGTGATCAATGGGTTAAATGTGTTCCTAGGGAGTGCTTGCTAACTGTGGGGGAGGTGCTTTGACTGGGGGAAGACAAATATATGTGTTCCTGCTTAACAGAAACACAGGATCAGTACATCCCCCTCTCACAGAATGTATGCCTGCCTTGTTTACATAGGCAGACTCGAACGATCTGTGGATCCCCGAAGACGGGATGTCCAATTCCAGGCAGAGTGGGTCACGTGGCACGCGCATGCGCCCCAGACCAGGAAGTGTCGGATCACGTACTAGGTACGTGATCTGGCACAGAGCGACAGCCTCGCTGCTGTATATCATGGGATGGGTGGAATGCTTTGCAGTAACATAGGATGGGTGGAATTCTCTGCAGTGTGTCATGTGATAGGTTAAATGCTCTGCAGTGTAATGGGATGAGTAGAATTATTTGCAGTGTCATGGGATGGGTGGAATGATCTGCAGTACATCATGGTATGGGTGGGATGCTCTGCAGTGCGTCATGGGATGAATGGAATGCTCTGCAGTGTGTCATGTGATAGGTTAAATGCTCTGCAGTGTCATGGAATGAGTAGAATTATTTGCAGTGTCATGGGATGGGTGGAATGATCTGCAGTACATCATGGTATGAGTGGGATGCTCAGCAGTGTGTTATGTGATAGGTGGAATGCTCTGCAGTGTACAGGTCCTTCTCAAAAAATTAGCATATTGTGATAAAGTTCATTATTTTCTGTAATGTACTGATAAACATTAGACTTTCATATATTTTAGATTCATTACACACAACTGAAGTAGTTCAAGCCTTTTCTTGTTTTAATATTGATGATTTTGGCATACAGCTCATGACAACCCAAAATTCCTATCTCAAAAAATTAGCATATCATGAAAAGGTTCTCTAAACGAGCTATTAACCTAATCATCTGAATCAACTAATTAACTCTAAACACCTGCAAAAGATTCCTGAGGCTTTTAAAAACTCCCAGCCTGGTTCATTACTCAAAACCGCAATCATGGGTAAGACTGCCGACCTGACTGCTGTCCAGAAGGCCATCATTGACACCCTCAAGCAAGAGGGTAAGACACAGAAAGAAATTTCTGAACGAATAGGCTGTTCCCAGAGTTCTGTATCAAGGCACCTCAGTGGGAAGTCTGTGGGAAGGAAAAAGTGTGGCAGAAAACGCTGCACAACGAGAAGAGGTGACCGGACCCTGAAGAAGATTGTGGAGAAGGACCGATTCCAGACCTTGGAGGACCTGCGGAAGCAGTGGACTGAGTCTGGAGTAGAAACATCCAGAGCCACCGTGAACAGGTGTGTGCAGGAAATGGGCTACAGGTGCCGCATTCCCCAGGTCAAGCCACTTTTGAACCAGAAACAGCTGCAGAAGCGCCTGACCTGGGCTACAGAGAAGCAGCACTGGACTGTTGCTCAGTGGTCCAAAGTACTTTTTTCGGATGAAAGCAAATTTTGCATGTCATTCAGAAATCAAGGTGCCAGAGTCTGGAGGAAGACTGGGGAGAGGAAAAAGGCCAAAATGCCTGAAGTCCAGTGTCAAGTACCCACAGTCAGTGATGGTCTGGGGTGCCATGTCAGCTGCTGGTGTTGGTCCACTGTGTTTTATCAAGGGCAGGGTCAATGCAGCTAGCTATCAGGAGATTTTGGAGCACTTCATGCTTCCATCTGCTGAAAAGCTTTATGGAGATGAAGATTTCATTTTTCAGCACGACCTGGCACCTGCTCACAGTGCCAAAACCACTGGTAAATGGTTTACTGACCATGGTATTACTGTGCTCAATTGGCCTGCCAACTCTCCTGACCTGAACCCCATAGAGAATCTGTGGGATATTGGGAAGAGAAAGTTGAGAGACGCAAGACCCAACACTCTGGATGAGCTTAAGGCCGCTATCGAAGCATCCTGGGCCTCCATAACACCTCAGCAGTGCCACAGGCTGGTTGGCTCCATGCCACGCCGCATTGAAGCAGTCATTTCTGAAAAAGGATTCCCGACCAAGTATTGAGTGCATAACTAAACATAATTATTTAAAGGTTGACTTTTTTTGTATTAAAAACACTTTTCTTTTATTGGTCGGATGAAATATGCTAATTTTTTGAGATAGGATTTTTGGGTTTTCATGAGCTGTATGCCAAAATCATCAATATTAAAACAAGAAAAGGCTTGAACTACTTCAGTTGTGTGTAATGAATCTAAAATATATGAAAGTCTAATGTTTATCAGTACATTACAGAAAATAATGAACTTTATCACAATATGCTAATTGTTTGAGAAGGACCTGTATAGTAGGATGGGTGAAATGCTTTGCAGTGTGTCATGGGTTGGGTGGAATACTCTGCAGTGTGTCCTTTTATGGATAGAATGTTCTGCACACATATACACTCATACAAAAAGATATAGCAAAACAGATAAAAATTCACACACACACAAGCAACCACACAGCCTTTAAAATAATCAGCAGTATAGTACCGTCAATCAAACAGCAGGTACTGCACTATAGGGGGAGGCAGAGAGCACAGCACTCAAGAAGACACCTCTTCCGCTATTGCTTTCACTTTTCTGAGTGTGTTTACTGTCTGATGGGGCTTCCAGTGCCGATGCACGATGGGGAATTTGGTCTAACAGCCTCTCTCTACCAGATGCATGGCCCCCCATCCCAGAGAAAGGGGGGGTCACCATTGTGACCCCTGTAAACCCTGCCGTTATGCCACTGTGAACCCCATTGAAATCAATAGAAGCTGAAGCTGTCAAATTTGAAATGCCCATTTTCTGGGCCAGTTAGCAAAGGGTTATCAAAAAACAGCATAGAGTTAGAGGGGAAGCTCTGCCCTGGGAAACATGTACTAAAGCACAAAATAATTCAGACTAGGATCAGTGTTTTTCTTAAGCACTAACATATATACAAAGGCAAAAGAAATTTGGCAAATTATATTTCCCTTCTGGATTATTTAAAATAAAAAATGTCCCACAGACCTATCCAAAGGTTCCCCTAAAATATAGCATTATGTTATGTACAGTATGTAGGGGACATAGGTGCTGTTTTTTTTTTTTTAAGAAGCCAGCAACAAAATGTAATTTGCTGCCAATTTGAACTGCTGGCAAAGCATTTTGTCCCTATGTTAATGAGGATGAAAGCCTCTTCCGCACATCCCCGTCCTTGTGACTCTGGAGGCCACATCAGAATCTGGGAACTACCTTTAAATATAATGAAGCCCCCAGATGTTGCCCCCCATGTGAATGATTAAGGGGTACTCCACTTATTCACAAAATATGCAACAAAGAAATAAAGACACCCAAACATTTAATGAAGTCCTTTATTTAAAAAAAAAAAAAAAATCCCCAAAAATATCCCTTATTGTAAATCCTTCATCAAGCATTGATGCTCACCAACCACCAACTGTCCAAAAGTAAAAACCCGACAGATGCAGCACATGACCAATCCCGATGCTACTTCTTGCCTTCCCAAGCTGTCCTCAGTTATATCAAAAGGGCAGATATTGTAGTGACATTATTGACCAAATATGGCCAGTGACTATATTTGAGCAGTGATGTCACCACTACCCCTGTCCCTTTGCTCACATGGCCAGTGATTCCCAGATATGTAAGCCAATGTGACCGGGGCATCGGCAGTTGCCTTGGGCAAATAGTGGCATACCAGATCTTGATGGGGGATACTGAATGAAAGGCTGTAAATGGGTCCATGGTAATACAGCAGTTTTTTTTCTCTTATGTGTACTAGAAATATTGAGAAATAACTAAATTAATATAGTGACCAAAATACTCAGCAGGCATGCATTTCTTTTGCCCAACTTTTTGTATTGTCAAGAGTATTGGGACGCCTGCCTTTACACACACATTAACGTTAATGGCATCCCAGTCTCAGTCCGTAGGGTTCAATATTGAGTTTGCCCACCTTTTGCAGCTATAACAGCTTCAACTCTTCTGGGAAGGCTGTCCACAAGGTTTAGGAGTGTGTCTATAGGAATGTTGGACTAGAAGGCCTGGCTCGCAGTCTCCGCTCGCATTCATCCCAAAGATGTTTATTGGGTTGAGGTCAGGAATGTGCAGGCCAGTCAAATTCTCTACCCCAAACTCGCTCATCTTTGTATTTATGGATCTTACTGGTGCACAGTCATGTTAGAACAGGAAGGGGCCATCTCCAAACTGTTCCCACAAAGTTGGAAGCATGACATTTTCCAAAATGTCTTGGTATGCCGATGCCTTGAAAGTTCCCTTCACTGGAACTAAGGGGCCAAGCCCAAGCCCTGAAAAGCAACCCCACACCATAATCCCCCTCCACCAAATGATTTGGACCAATTCACAAAGCAAGATCCATAAACACATGGATGAGCACATTTGGGGTGGAGGAACTTGACTGGCCTGACCTCAACCCGATAGAACACCTTTGGGATGAATTAAAGCAGAGACTGCAAGCCAGGCCATCTCTCCAACATCAGTAAGTGACCTCACAAATACGCTTCTGGAAGAATGGTCAAATATTCCCATAGACACACTCCTAAACCTTGTGAACAGCCTTCCCAGAAGAGTTAAAGCTGTTATAGCTGCATAGGGTGGGCCAGCTCAATATTGAACCCTACGGACTAAGACTGGGATGATATTAAAGTTCATGTGGGTGTAAAGGCAAGCATCCCAATACTTTTGGTAATATAGTGTATCATTCTAATTATTATTATTATCAGATCTTTAAAGCGGAGCTCCACCCTAAAGTGGAACTCCCGCTGATCGGAACCCTCCCCCCTCCGGTGCCACAATTGACACCTTTCAGGGGGAGGGGGGTGCAGATACCTGTCTAAGGCAGGTATTTGCACCCATTTCCGGGAGTCCTCTCTGTGGGAAATCTGCGGGAAGCACGTCACTTCCCGCAGATTCCCCATTGTGTTCTGGGAGACACTCTGCTCCCAGAACACAGGGGACCATTCAGAACGGCGCAGCGTGACTCGCGCATGCGCCGTAGGGAACCGGGCATGAAGCTGCAAGGCTTCACTTCCTGGTTCCCTCACTGAGGATGGTGGTGGGGGTAGCAGAGTGATGAGCGATTGCTTGTCCTCTCCTGCGGATGTCGCTGGACTCCAGGACAGGTAAGTGTCCATATATTAAAAGTCAACAGCTGCTGTATTTGCAGCTGCTGGCTTGTAATATTTTTTTTTTCCACGGCACCTCCGCTTTAAACATGATTGCCAACAATTTGTTCAGAGCTTTAAAAACTAAAGGGAGACAGTACAATTACAATACAATTAAATACAGGAAGATGTGGAGGGCTCTGCTTATAAGATAGCATTAGGTTTAATAATAAATGAATACCAAAACTTCATCTTTTAACCACTTTTTTTTATTTGGCCCTTTCAGGTCACTGATTGACCAAGAAATCCCATCAAATCTTGGGTCACTTAATGTCTTACCTCAGAAGAATGTCACAAGTGGTAGGTATTTTTTACATTCTAACGTGTTTGAACCATGTGCCAAACAATGTTTAAACCATTATGTTATTTGTTTAATGGACGTTTGCTAAATCATTTGCTTAAAACTTAATTCCAGGCAGAAATAAAATATCAAGATGAAAAGACAGGCAACGCCATATGTTATGCTCATAAAAAAATCTTCTTTATTATAGATCTGTCAGGAGTAAAAGGTATTCTATGAAAAATAAATGTTGACACGTTTCAGCCCGGGCTGAAACAAATCAACATTTCTTGTGCCAAAAGATACCTTTTACTTCTGATGGATCTATAATAAAGAAGATATTTAAAAGCATAACACACTGCATTGCCTGCCTTCTCATCTTGATGTTTCAGTATGTGTGGCTGTCGACAAATTGGTACACTCAAAACTCAAAAAAAAAAATGTGTTGGGTGGTATCAATTGCATCACATATCCTCAGCAATAGTAAAAGCAGGTCTATAGGCACTACCAACACACTAATTGCACCAAACTCAACCACCACATTTCTCCAAAATATCTGTAGGAGAAGGCAAGACCAAGCCATGTGAATAAACATACCTATTTTGGTACAACATTTAGGGCATGTAGAGTCAACAGTAGAGCATATAGCAAATCATCTCTGGGGGGAATAGTATGCTCTATGTAAGAATTTCAGTTGTATCCATCTATCTTTATTCAAAATCATAAGAGCGATATACTGTTGGACACCCTCTTCTCAATCCCCTTCTGTCAGTGTGGGTAGAGCTTGCTGCATTAAATTTAACAATCAAAATACACTAGTAGTATCAGCCTGAGCCAATCATTTATAAAGGGAAGATAGGGGCTTATCTAGCTGTTCAGTCATCAACAGACATTCTGCTTCATGGGATGCCAGCTCAAGTGGGAAAGTAAATCGAGCCTGGGCAGGGTGCCTAAGCTGTAAGTATCGGAAATACATTTTGTTAGGCAAATCAGATTTAAACACAGCTTTACACCTATTAAAGGTTAACAGCTGACCCTGGGAGATAATGTTCTTCAGTATTTTAATACCATATTTAGCCCAAAAAACTGGGCCTGGTATGGACTGGAAGTGTATCAGTCTTGGGTTTCCCCAAAGTCGAGTGTGGGGAGACTATTCTTCGGCAGCCCCCGGAGAGACCCCTACATGTCTCCAAACCTGTAGGGCAATCTTCATAGGGACGGTAACGTTAGGGTTAGAGGGAGGTCCCCAAAACACCAATTTGCCTCTAAATCCACTGCCAGATTATCCTTCATCTGGGAGCACCACCAACAGATATTCACCAATACAGCAGCCCTTTAGCACTTCTGGAAACATGGAAGGGCTAGTCCTCATAGGAAAATATTATCCCTAGCTATTCTCAGTGTGCCACCTGCCCAAATAAACAATGTGATAATTTGATCTAATTTCAGAAAAAATTATTTGGGATTTGGGATTGGGCTTTAAGGTCATCATCTTTATAAGATTAATCCTGCCTACTGGTGTCAAAGGCAAGGATCTCCACACAACGCTTCTCTGAGTCAGCCAGGAAAGTAGATTAAGAGGTAGGTAGGCAGATAGCTCCTTTTGAATCACACTCCCAAGATAGTTTAAATGTGTTACCCACTGTAATGGAGCATCAGGGTTCAGAGGAGTACTTGAGGGCCCAAGGGAGATCAGAATAGATTTGCCCCCAATTCATCCTGATGCCCAAAAACCAACCAAACTTGTCAATCAGTTCCAGGGCCAAGGATAAGAAAGAGAAAGCGTCTGTCAGGTAAATAAGTGTGTCATCCGAATATAGCAAGACTTTCTCCTCCAAGGGATCCACCATTATCCCACAAACCCTATCCGAACTTCAAGACAAGAGTGAATAGGTGTGGCAAAAGTGGACACCCTTGTCTGGTGTCGCAGAAGAAACGAAAGTCCAGGAACAGCACATCCCCAGTACATATCCAAGCCAGTAGGGGTAGAATACAGGAGTTGTAAACAGGAGACGAACTGAGGGCCAAATTCAAACCTCCATAGGATTGCCCACAGAGTCAGCCATTCCACTGAGCCAAAAGCTTTTTGAGCCAGGGAGGCAACTACACCTGCGGGTTGCATAGATGCAGAAGATGCTAACACAGTAAACAGCCTATGGAGGTTTGGTTATCTGGGTGCTTGCCAGGCATGAAACCTGACTTATCACTGTGTACCAGCGACAAAATTACACAGTTAAGCCAAGTAGCCAAGATCTTAGTAAAAAGCACCTCAATGTGGGTCTTATAAAACTCAGAGGTGAGACCTTCCACTCTGTGGGTTTTCCCCCACTACAGAGAGTAGATGGCCTGTTGGACCTCCTCCAAAAAATGGGGCTTCCAACTCTTGCTGCAACTCATTAGTAACAGTAGGAAATTCTATGCCATCAACTACTGGGCTCTGGAGAAGTAAAGCTTCTGATAAAACTGTGCAAATTTAGTATTGATTGTGATTGGGTAATTTACAAGGGTGCCATCTGCGTTCCAGAAGATGTTCTGTCTCGTCACCCTGCTCAAAGATGCTCTTTGTTTGGTTCACATGTTGCTTCCAAGCACCCTCTATTCTAATGCCGCGTACACACGATCATTATTCACGGCGGTTAAAAAACCGCCGTGAATAAATGACATTAAAAATGAGGGAACAGCTTGTTCCCCACACACGGTCGTTTTTCACGTCATTTTTTCTCTTGTCGAGAAAAACGACCATCTGTGGGCTCCGCGGCAGTGTTTCCCTATGGGAAAACTGCCGCGGAAACAATGTCGAAAAAAACGACGAGAAAAATTAGAACATGTTCTAATTTTTCTCGTCGTTTTTAATGCCGTTTTTCTCGTCGAGAAAAATGACAAAAAGCCCACAGACAAACTTTTTTCTCGTCGAAAGGAGAAAAACGAGAAAAACGGTCGTGTGTACACGGCATGAGGAGATTAATCTCCCGGTATGCCGTTTGTATATCCAGAAAAAAAACAGATTGTGAGTTATCACAAACTACTGCTCAAGATCATGAGCCCTAGTCTAGAGTCTAGTCCAGAGTCCTTATATCAGCTTATGAAAGCAGGAGATCTGCATTGGCAGAGGAAGATACACCCACAAAATCCCCATATCCATAGTATCAAATACGGCATTAAAGAGAACATAGTTCCTCTCTAGGTCCAGCTTAAGGTTCAGAAGGGAGAATGCCAGGGTCTTCCGAATGAGAACACTGACTCCCCTAGCATAGGAAGAGTACATAGTGTGGTAGTAGTGACCCACCCACAATTTCTTAAGGCTTAGTACTTTACTGCCCGTTAAATGCATCTTTTGCAAAACACTAATGTGGGGGCTATACACTTTAAGATGGTTAAACACTAAGGATCTTTTAATCTTGGCATTTAGACTGTTAACATTTCGTTACAAGTGAAGCCATGAGCATCATTTAGGAAATCTTCATGGGGAGACCAAGAAATATCCTGCTGGACTAGGATGGAGCAATAATTCCAGTATACCTGCATGGCATTACATACAATCCAACCTAGGCAGTGTGAAATACAGCAAAAATTCCAAGAAAAATCCTTCTCCAGCGTGCCAACATAAATAACTAACCCAGCAAACAAGCCTAAAATAACCCCCTGTCCCACCCCCCCCAAAAAGCTGAGAGTGCTTAGATCCCTGAACAGTCAAAGGTACAACACCCACTGGGGTCATGTAAAAAGCAAACAACCATAACAGAATAGGAGTCCTCCTAACCTAATTCAGCAGGCAAAAATTTGGGGAAAGCAATGCATCAAAATGGAGGAGCAACAACAGTAGGTGGGTTGATTCACTGTAATATAGCATGTTCAGATGAAGCACCCTCAACAAAAAACACACAGGGTGTCCCCCCCCCCAACCCCCCTTTCAGCACTACAGCTCATTTAAACAGAACCAGTAGAAGGATGTAAAGACTACCATTGCAGAGCAAGTTGCAGGGCTATTTAACGGCCACCAGGCAGGTACTCGAGCCATGTGGAGGACTCCTCAGGCACTGTAAAGAACTTGGGGGAAGAAGAGATTACTACTCCAGGTGAGTAAGTTCTATTGATCCTTCAACAATCAGGAAGCCGTGGGTGCTGGCAATGCACAAGGCAGACTGAGAACAGCAAATGGAGAAATGGACAGCCGCACTCCAAAAACCTTTTTGGTTGCTTTTATTGTAAAAATCGATGAACAAATACACCACAGGTCACAGCAAGACAGGGATCAGCCGACGCGTTTCACACTACAGATATTAGTGCTTACTCATAGCTAAATAAACATAGAATGACACTTCTAATAAATACTACAATCAAAATAGTCATATGGTCAGAACTGACCAATGACTGATACCTCACAATTAACTGACTTCAATGAACTAGCCTGAAACACATTAAACAAATCAATAAGTTATTCACCTGGGAACTCATGTTAGCGCAAGTGTCAAAAGTTAATTCATCATGTGCAGCAATAGATAGATATAACAATCGCAACTGGTATACAATACATGGTGTAATCTATAAGCATGTCCATAATATAGTTATATTTCTCTCCACTGCCGCATCGCTGTATGAAAGTGAATCAAAAAATATATATATATGTATGGCCCCAAAATAAAAATTCAAAATAAATGAGGATCCATACATATATGTGTAATTCTATTGTGAATGAAAACATTTTTTAATTTATAAACATGATTCACGGTGATGCCAATATAGGGCAAAGTTGTGTGTATGTGTAAGGGAAGTTAATCAAAGAAAGTGATAATTAAAAATAGAAACACGGGAATTGTGTATGTGGATACAGGATAGGTGTAAAAATAGTCAAAAGAGGGGGAGAAAAACCTGTGTAGTGTATCGGTGCAAAATAATGAATGTAACATTGTCCCGGGAGGGGTTATACATATCTATACTAATAAAAATAATCATAAAAATAAATTAAAATAGAAATAAAAATTGTGACAATAAATTTTATATGTTTTATCACCCATTGTGTAGTTTCTAAATTCCAATTTTTCATTTATTGTTATTTATCTTTTCTTTTTTTATATATATATTTTTATTATTGTGTGTATTTGATGTATATTCTATATTGTACTAGACCGTACAATGATGTACATTGATTATATTATATAGTTGTGTAGTAAAACAACATAAAGAAAGGATGAACATGTTGTTAAGCTAAACCCATCCAAAAAAGGGATGAGAAATATGTGAAAATATAAGTATAAGTGAGGACAATGCACATCTATTCCATACAAATATTGTGTATGTCAAAATATGCATACATGTAATAAACAAATGTTTTTTTGTTTTTAATTATTTGTTTTTCATTATTCGTTATTGTTTATTGTTTATTTTTTCGTGTTTTTTGATTTTTCTTATTTTTCATGTATAATGTTCTCCTATCGGGACTTATTTTCAGTGAAAACAAATATGGGTTGTATATCGCAGCAGAATTATATATATGACTATAAGTAAAGGAAGTCAGGTGATTGCGAATGTAATAGCATGGTCAGTATTGGTAAAGAGGACATCATGAAGAAACTTGTGTGTCAATGCGTCAATCGATCTCCCTAAACAATACCGTAATATTATGATTAGACCTCGCGCCTGCACCTTGCCTTTGTCAAATAACTGTATATCCTATTCTATTCTATCTGTCCCCGTTGGTGTTTGCCCAGTTATTCAGGGCAGAATAACTGTTCCCACTCCTTCTGCTAGTGTTTGTTGTGCCATCCACGGTCAGACCTTTAAACACCACCTTTGTCCATTCTTTTAGGGTTTTATCATCACGATTATTATTATTCATTCAGTTTGAATGGCCTCTAGAATGGTCTGGCTGTGTTGACCTCACCGTGGACGTAGGACATACATTTTATACCCATTTTCCTGTTATGGTTCTCTGATGCATTCATTAGATGCATTTGCTAGGTGTGTCAGTATATCACCTCAGTTGCGCAAATACCAACCAAGAACATCATACACACTGAGATTACAGACGCACAATGTCGTCCACCTAGCAAAATAAACTTGGTCTAAATAGTCCTACTACATAGAAATATGTCAATCATATCTACATTCACAACAGTTTCTTTCCATTCTTTTTACAGCTAATATAGTCTTGGTTTACGTTATGGAAAGAACCACGCAGTCCAATCACTTGAGGTTGTTGACACCTCAATTATGTGATTTACTTTATGCGATTTCCTCGTATGAGACTGCCCATGAAGTATATGATGACTTTTCTTATACACTTCTTCTTTTTTAGGTGCTTGCATCCATGTGTTTTTTTATGTTTTTATGTTTTTTATGTTTCTTTTGGAGTTTTTAGAATCTGAGATATCGAATATCCAATATATTTAATGTGCCAAGGGACCTCTCATAAAGTGATTACTAATCATCTCAACCAGGCACAAGCCTCTACCCATATGCATATTCATGGGTGAAGATTCTTTGTATGCCTGATTGATTCAATTTGCATCGCATGTTGTGTGTGCACCCACACCCATATTTGGACTAACCTATATATGTATATATGGTCTCATAGTTTGATAGCTTGTTCTACGTTGGTTGGTCCATATGGAATATGCGGTGACTCACACACGTGTATATATTACGGTATTGTTTAGGGAGATCGATTGACGCATTGACACACAAGTTTCTTCATGATGTCCTCTTTACCAATACTGACCATGCTATTACATTCGCAATCACCTGACTTCCTTTACTTATAGTCATATATATACTTCTGCTGCGATATACAACCCATATTTGTTTTCACTGAAAATAAGTCCTGATGGGAGAACATTATACATGAAAAATAAGAAAAATCAAAAAACACGAAAAAATAAACAATAAACAATAACGAATAATGAAAGACAAATAATTAAAAACAAAAAAAACATTTGTTTATTACATGTATGCATATTTTGACATACACAATATTTGTATGGAATAGATGTGCATTGTCCTCACTTATACTTATATTTTCACATATTTCTCATCCCTTTTTTGGATGGGTTTAGCTTAACGACATGTTCATCCTTTCTTTATGTTGTTTTACTACACAACTATATAAAATAATCAATGTACATCATTGTACGGTCTAGTACAATATAGAATATGCATCAAATACACACAATAATAAAAATATATATATAAAGAAAAAATAAGTAACAATAAATGAAAAATAGGAATTTAGAAACTACACAATAGGTGATAAAACATATAAAATTTATTGTCACAATTTTTATTTCTATTTTACTTTATTTTTATTTTTATATTTATTTTTATTAGTATAGACCCCTCCCGGGACATAATACATTTATTATTTTGCATCGATACACTACATGGGTTTTTCTCCTCCTATTTGACTATTTTTACACCTATCCTGTATCCACATACACAATTCCCGTGTTTCTTTTTTTAATTATCACTTTGTTTGATTAACTTCCCTTACACATACACACAAATTTGCCCTATATTGGCATGACCGTGAATCATGTTTATAAACTAAAAAATGTTTTCATTCACAATAGAATTACACATATATGTATGGATCCTCATTTATTTTGAATTGTTATTTTGGGGCCATACATATATATATATTTTTCGATTCACTTTCATACAGCGATGCGGCAGTGGAGAGAAATATAACTATATTATGGACATGCTTATAGATTACACCATGTATTGTATACCAGTTGCGATTGTTATATCTATCTATTGCTGCACATGATGAACTAACTTTTGACACTTGCGCTAACATGAGTTCCCAGGTGAATAACTTATTGATTTGTTTAATGTGTTTCAGGCTAGTTCATTGAAGTCAGTTAATTCTGAGGTGTCAGTCATTGGTCAGTTCTGACCATATGACTATTTTGATTGTAGTATTTATTAGAAGTGTCATTCTATGTTTATTTAACTATGAGTAAGCACTAATATCTGTAGTGTGAAACCTGTCAGCTGATCCCTGTCTTGCTGTGACCTGTGGTGCATTTGTTCATCGATTTTTACAATAAAAGCAACCGAAAAGGTTTTTGGATTGCGGCTGTCCATTTCTCCATTTGCTGTTCTCAGACTGTAAAGAACTTGATGGATTTTCCATCTTGTACTTTTAGCTGGGCAGGAAACAGCATGCTATATGTAGCGGCACCCCCAGTTCCCACTTCTCCCTCTTTCTCTCTTTGCGGCTGGCTGACTCGTCTAGGGGTACCAGGGAGAAGAATGGGGGGGGACGACGACGCACCACCAGCTTGTGCCCTCTGATGTATGTTATACAGAGGCGTGAGCTAAACCTTTTACCTTTGGGTCTGTTTTCACGTCCGGAGCTTCAGCTTCTCTTGTGGAGGATGATTGCCCCTGTCACAGGCAGGGGCACTTAGCTTCCAGTAACTTGAGTTCCACACCAATTAAAGTCCAACACTTATTTATTCTGTTAGAGCAACAAATAGTAGGCTGGATGAACTTGAAGAACAGACAGGTGTGGGAAGGAGAAGGTCCAGGCACAATCAAAGAATTAAAGTTCTCTCCTGTTCCGTATAGTGCAAACAGGCTTGGCGCACAGTCGCTGCCACCAACCGTGAATTTGGTTTCTGCCACAAACCCTGGTGAAAAAAAGAGTCCTCTGCCACAGACCTTGAATAGAGGTCTCTGCCACCGACCTGGTTCAGTTGGATCCCCGCCACTGACCACAAGAACATAGGATTCCTCCGTTAGGATAAATGGCCCCTATCAGGGAAAGACATCCATCCGGATGGTCTCCAGAGGCCCACACCGTCACTGGCATTATGCTGTACCAGCTCTTCGGGAGGGTCACCTCCCTGGTCCCTTACGCCCTGGATTCGGGCACCCAACTCTGGGGGCACCCTAGAAATACCTTTTCCCTCGCGGGACCCAGTGGAAGGTACTGGCCCCCAGGCCTTCTTGCAAAGTACCTCACCCCAGGCTTAAGGTGCCTGGGATGGAACTCGACTCCACGTGCCCAGGCCAAGGGCACCTGGACACGGCCGAACGGACAGCAGCCCCAGGCTGAAGGTGCCTGATGCTCAGATTCCTCATGCGCAAGATGTCCGCCCCCTTTATACCCTCTCCCAGCAAGCACAGCGGGTTCCCCGCCCCGCCGTACTGCCGCTGCGAGAGGACAAAAAGGGCACGGCCCTACAATGGTGGTTCAAACCCAGCCCAATGCGACAGTGCCACCCAGGGGCTGCAGGGAACTGGACACCATTGACAACCATAAACCCTCGTAATTGCTGCATTTGGGCCATGCTACCGCCCAAATACTCCCCTAAATATTGATACCCGCTACACTCACCCCCCGGCAGATAGACACTAGTCCCCAGTGTCTGGAACAAACCATGTCCCAAAGGAGGGATAAACATGAGCCCGATCCAGAGACCAAAAAAAACTTTGACAACAAACCAGCAAAATTTTAAAAACGGTAGATTGTGCCTGAACCTAACATGGAAAGGAAAAAGGGAAGGGAACAAACACACAAAAGTATGTGTATTACATTAACACAATTGACATTTCCCTCCGCCCACATTACTAACTAAGACCCACCCCATTCTCAGCGGTCTTGAGGGACATTCTCCTGCAGAGGGAAAGAAAAAAACACATAACCCTGACACAACATGTATTTGTTGGAATGGAAAGGTTCCTCCGTGAAGAAACCTCTTCCTCCCAAAGAAAAGTGTGTGTGTGTAATGGTGCACAACACTGCCACCTGGTGACAGTGTCGCGGTGAAGACACTTGTGCTGAATTCCAGAGGACATTCACTTCTCTGTGCTTTGGCCCTAATCTAGCTACACCCCAAAGTCCATGATTACTTTGCGGGAGGGAAGAAGAAGAAGAACAACAGCAACAGTCCCTCATTCCTCCAAAGAGCACAACACCCGTTAAACTCGGGTACAGTCCCTGGGTTCTTCTGGGAAATAAACCCCAGGAAGTTCAGCAAATGCAAGACAAAAGAAAGGAGTCTCTTATGTCTACAGGTAGAACCTTGGGTGGGGCAAGACAAGGGGTTTTAGATGCTCTTCAAAAGTCTCTAAGTGATACTCCACATCCTCCTTATCCTTCCGACGAATCATCACCTTGTCAGCATGGATGTGCCGACCCAACATCTACTCTGCCTTGCAGTCTTTAAACCTCTGAGAAGCTTTCGGGGAACATGCAAGATACCTGCGGGCATGTGGCACTTTAATGTGTGTCCACACAAAGTCATTGTACCAGCGTTCTCTGCAGACCTCCACCTCATACAACAGTTCCTTCGTCAAGTACGGGTATTCCCACCCATACTCGCTGGCAACTTTCTGGCAAAACAATCTCTGTAATTTAGACAAAGGAGGCATAGTAGCGTGGTCTCCCTCACCTGGCAGGACAATAGAATCCGGATGATGACTTGAGGAGGTGCCTTGACCATCTTCGATTTGGGCATAGGAGCCCGCAGCGACAGTCTCTTTTCCCCGGTAGCAGGTGCAGGTAACACCGGGAACTGAAGGGCATGCAGGGGACTGGATCCCTCCCCAGGCGCTGGTGCCTCCACCCAGGGTGTACTATCCCCTGTAGACATAGGTGGGTCCCTTTTTGGCACGGGACGATGACAGGGGTAACTTGTCCCAGCCCTTTTCAGCAAACAGTTCATCTATTGCAACATCGTCTCCCACATCGGAGACCGACTCCAGGTCAGAGGTGTCACACTCCTCTGCGGGTATGTAATTCCCGGTACACATGAAATCACCCCCTCCCGCGGACTCCGGTAACTGCGGATCCCCGACACCTCCAACAAAACACCAAGTCCCGATCCCCGGCTTACCTCGGCCAACACTTGAGTATAGAGGTCCGGGAATGTACCCACTGGATCCATATGGGCCGGGCAAACGTGGGGGTTGTCCTCCATCATGACCGCTGGAAGCTCCGACCAGACCGATCTTCCTCTTTGGCGGTGGGAGCAGGGAAGCTGTGGTGCCTGAGGCAGCATCCTCAGATTTCTCCTCCAACACTTTGATTCGCGACCTCCCCAGATGTGGTCTCTACAGTGCACGCAGGGATGGCTGTCCAAGCATTGACTTCTCCTTCAAGAGTGGCGGCGCCCGTTTTGCGGCCGAGGTGGAAGACCCGAGGCCTTTCTATGTGTTGCTCCACCTCGAACATGAACTCTCCGCAGGCCTCACAGTGCCCGAATGGCTTCAGCTGAACCACCAGTCCCGAACATCCGGGACAAATCATGCCCAGGGCCTCAACGTCCCTGCAGGTGTACAGGGCGAATCGTCCCCGGGGCTTGAGCCGAATCCCTGTATCCGTAATCAGAACAGCAGTTGAAGTCATCCTCGTGGTAGTAGAAACTGGAACACATGAGGCATTACTGAACATGGTGACTGCTTGCTGCTCCATCCCACACTGAAAAACTGGCGCCAAAGTCCCCACGTGTACCTCTTCACATGGCCGGACTCCTCCCCTTTTGTGCACTAGTTTGCGGGCTTTCTCCATGTCACGCCCACAAACTGTGCAGGAAGAGTGTGCCTCATGGCGCGTTGGCCAATATGGCCGACCTCCTCGGAACTCTTCTGGGCAGCAAAGTTCAAACTCTGATAGCTTCAGTTCCATGACACAAACACAAATCCCGGACCTGGAGCCCCCACGTGTAGCGGCACCCCCAGTTCCCACTTCTCCCTCTTTCTCTATTTGCGTCTGGCTGACTCGTCTAGGGGTACCAGGGAGAAGAATGGGGGGGCGCACCACCAGCTCGTGCCCTCTTATGTGTGTTATACAGAGGCGTGAGCTAAACCTTTTACCTTCGGGTCTGTGTTCACGTCCGGAGCTTCAGCTTCTCTTGTGGAGGATGATTGCCCCTGTCACAGGCAGGAGCACTTAGCTTCCAGTAACTTGAGTTCCACACCAAATAAAGTCCAACACTTAGGCCTCGTACACACAACCGATTTTCTCGTCCAAAACAGTCAAGAAAAGTGCCGCGAGAGTTTTTTTGTCTAGAAAAACGTTCGTGTGTATGGTTTTACGACGAGAAACTTGACGAGAATCTCGACGAGAAAATAGAGAACCTGCTCTCTATTTTCTCGTCAGGATTCCAGATTTCCTCGTCGTGTTTCTTGTCGGCCTGTTTTGTGACGAGAAAATGGTTCGTGTGTATGCTTTTACGACTCTTCAAAAAGCGCGCATGCTCAGAATCAAGTATGAGACGGGAGCGCATCTTCTGGTAAAACAAGCCTTCGTAATGGAAATAGCACATTTGTCACGCTAAAACGAACTGAAAGCACGAAGACTGAAAAGCGCGAATCGTCTCTTCCCAAACTTTTACTTCACACGCGGTAACACGAGATCAGCAAAAGCAGCCCAAGGGGTGGCGCCAAGAAAAAAGATCTTCCCCTTTATAGTGCCGTCGTACGTGCTGGACGTGAGCGCAGAGAACCACGAGGAAATTGGAAAATGACAGTGTGTACGCATAGAAAGCTTGACGAGAAAATCGACAAGCTTAACAAGAATCTCGTCGAAAAAAACGACGTGTTTTTTACGACGAGAAAATCGGTCGTGTGTACGAGGCCTTATTTATTCTGTTAGAGCAACAAATAGTAGGCTGGTTGAACTTAAAGAACAGACAGGTGTGGGAAGGAGAAGGTCCAGGCACAATCAAAGAATTAAAGTTCTCTCCTGTTCCATATAGTGCAAACAGGCTTGGCGCACAGTCGCTGCCACCAACCGTGAATTTGGTTTCTGCCACAAACCCTGGTGAAAAAAGAGTCCTCTGCCACAGACCTTGAATAGAGGTCTCTGTCACCGACCTGGTTCAGTTGGATCCCCGCCACTGACCACAAGAACATAGGATTCCTCCGTTAGGATAAATGGCCCCTGTCAGGGAAAGACATCCATCCGGACGGTCTCCAGAGGCCCACACCGTCACCGGCATTATGCTGTACCAGCTCTTCGGGAGGGTCACCTCCCTGGTCCCTTACGCCCTGGATTCGGGCACCCAACTCCGGGGGCACCCTAGGAATACCTCATCCCTCACGGGACCCAGTGGAAGGTACTGGGCCCCAGGCCTTCTTGCAAAGTACCTCACCCCAGGCTTAAGGTGCCTGAGATGGAACTCGACTCCACGTGCAAGTAAATACCTCATACACTTCCTTTTTCTTGTCTTGTCATTAGCCTAGGCTTATGACATCATGCACAGCTCTCTCTCTCACTCTTGTGGGAGTTTGCCAGGAAGGGAGGGGGGTGAGTCATAAGAGGGCCAATGAGAGCTGCAGAACTGGAGGTGTGCCTCTGTGTGTCTGTGTAAATCCAGGAGGTGAACAGGCTGCAGCTTTAGCTGCCCACAGTTAAAATGGATGCTGCCAAACTCAGTGGAGGGAGATTTCTGCAGCATATTTGGCAAGTACAGAATCACAGTATATACAGGTCCTTCTCAAAAAATTAGCATATTGTGATAAAGTTCATTATTTTCTGTAATGTACTGATAAACATTAGACTTTCATATATTTTAGATTCATTACACGCAACTGAAGTAGTTCAAGCCTTTTCTTGTTTTAATATTGATGATTTTGGCATACAGCTCATGACAACCCAAAATTCCTATCTCAAAAAATTAGCATATTTCATCCGACCAATAAAAGAAAAGTGTTTTTAATACAAAAAAAGTCAACCTTCAAATAATTATGTTCAGTTATGCACTCAATACTTGGTCGGGAATCCTTTTGCAGAAATGACTGCTTCAATGCGGCGTGGCATGGAGGCAACCAGCCTGTGGCACTGCTGAGGTGTTATGGAGGCCCAGGATGCTTCGATAGCGGCCTTAAGCTCATCCAGAGTGTTGGGTCTTGCGTCTCTCAACTTTCTCTTCCCAGTATCCCACAGATTCTCTATGGGGTTCAGGTCAAGAGAGTTGGCAGGCCAATTGAGCACAGTAATACCATGGTCAGTAAACCATTTACCAGTGGTTTTGGCACTGTGAGCAGGTGCCAGGTCGTGCTGAAAAATGAAATCTTCATCTCCATAAAGCTTTTCAGCAGATGGAAGCATGAAGTGCTCCAAAATCTCCTGATAGTTAGCTGCATTGACCCTGCCCTTGATAAAACACAGTGGACCAACACCAGCAGCTGACATGGCACCCCAGACCATCACTGACTGTGGGTACTTGACACTGGACTTCAGGCATTTTGGCATTTCCCTCTCCCCAGTCTTCCTCCAGACTCTGGCACCTTGATTTCCGAATGACATGCAAAATCTGCTTTCATCCGAAAAAAGTACTTTGGACCACTGAGCAACAGTCCAGTGCTGCTTCTCTGTAGCCCAGGTCAGGCGCTTCTGCCGCTGTTTCTGGTTCAAAAGTGGCTTGACCTGGGGAATGCGGCACCTGTAGCCCATTTCCTGCACACGCCTGTTCACGGTGGCTCTGGATGTTTCTACTCCAGACTCAGTCCACTGCTTCCGCAGGTCCTCCAAGGTCTGGAATCGGTCCTTCTCCACAATCTTCTTCAGGGTCCGGTCACCTCTTCTCGTTGTGCAGCGTTTTCTGCCACACTTTTTCCTTCCCACAGACTTCCCACTGAGGTGCCTTGATACAGCACTCTGGGAACAGCCTATTCGTTCAGAAATTTCTTTCTGTGTCTTACCCTCTTGCTTGAGGGTGTCAATGATGGCCTTCTGGACAGCAGTCAGGTCGGCAGTCTTACCCATGATTGCGGTTTTGAGTAATGAACCAGGCTGGGAGTTTTTAAAAGCCTCAGGAATCTTTTGCAGGTGTTTAGAGTTAATTAGTTGATTCAGATGATTAGGTTAATAGCTCGTTTAGAGAACCTTTTCATGATATGCTAATTTTTTGAGATAGGAATTTTGGGTTGTCATGAGCTGTATGCCAAAATCATCAATATTAAAACAAGAAAAGGCTTGAACTACTTTAGTTGTGTGTAATGAATCTAAAATATATGAAAGTCTAATGTTTATCAGTACATTACAGAAAATAATGAACTTTATCACAATATGCTAATTTTTTGAGAAGGACCTGTATATAAAATAATATGCAAAGTGGTTGGAGGGAAGCTTCAGAATGGCAAAGATGGTTTAATTACAAATTATGTGAGCAGACTGCAGTTAATCTTTAATATTAACAGTAGGGATAACAGGAATGGAGTATATGAGAACAATTCTACAAATGACCACTAAATGGCCGTAGAGTTCCTAAGTTCAGTTCCGCTTATGAGAGAAAGAAGATAATGCCTATCACGTGTCCACATTATGAAGGAATGTTCTGGAAAACGAGTGGTTGGGTGCATCTGCGGATGGCTTCACACTGGCACCACTGCTTTTGTCTTCGGTCAGGAGGTTCTAGTGGGTGAAGATAGGGCCACCCCACTGCATGGACAGCCTCTCCAAATGCAATGCAGCAAAGTTCTCTCCAGTGACTGGGGCTAAGATAGATGCTCCATGCTCTTGTTCTCACTGCTGGTGGCCCGCACACCAGACTTAACGGTGGAGAAGCCAGCATCTGGTGACAGTTCACTTGCACAGTCACTGCTGTCCCATCAGGCAGTGTCTATGTGAGTGTGGATAAAGGATTAGTGCGCTAGATCTTAAAGTGAAAAACAAATAGAAAAATGACAAAAAAGCAAATACTGTAGCAAAAAATTGCAAAAAGTTTAAGCTGCTACACAAGAATGTGACTATTATTCAATGGTGAGTGAGTAAAATAGTAGCACTCTAAAGAAAGTAGAGAAATGTCTCTATAGTCACTGTGAAGGTGACTAATTGAGTAAAAATTAAAATAAATGCAAAATTTTAGTGATACAGTAAGTCCACATGGAAAAACAACCTTAAAATTGCATGTGAAAATAGTCCATCAATAATAAAGTGACAGGTGACGGGGAGGGTGAAGTTGTACCCGTGCAGATCATCACATGGACATTCTTCTCAGATAGGTAAGATATAATTGGATACGCTTACCGGAATGAGTGGATCTACCTGTCAGCGACAGTAGATCATGCAGGCATGGATAATCGCATTAGCGGGTGGACTCAGCTTGTCTGAAGACTCAAGGTGGTAACGACTAGGGATGTAGCTCCTGGATCCGGCAGCCTGCAGCTGGAGGTCCTCTGTAAAGGTATCCTGAGCGTGTGGAGGACCCAAGGCTCCCAAGAGTCCACGCTTCTCAGAGTGACTTCAGACAGATGAACCCCTTAGGGTGAGTGGAAAGGCACAATGGAGAAACTGAAAAACTTAATCCACCAAAACATGGAAGGAAAAAGAAGTGCTCCAATGGTGCAGGTCAAAAATTGCAGATTTTAATGATAAAAATCGTCATTACATTAAAAGTGATCACAATGGCATATTAGGATAAAAGCAATATGGGAGCAGTGTACCATCCCGACGCGTTTCATCCAACTAGGACTTCTACTGGGGCATTTGAGATACGTGTCGGGTTCCATCAATGGGTAGGTTACAGGTAGTGTGATGATTTGTGTATAGTGAGTTACTGGGCAGCAAATGAAAGAACTACCCCCACTATTGTTTGTCTTATAACTTAAAATGGAGCTCCAGGCTTCCCCCCCAAAAAATTGAAGTCACCAGCTACAAATACTGTAGCTGCTAACTTTTAATATTAGAACACATACCTGTCCAGCAATCCAGCAATGTCCTCACCCGAGCTGATTTTTCAATTGGCTATTGGGTGCTGGCGCCACATCTTGATTAAGGAAAATCTTGACTAAGGGTGCCCTGCTGCGCATGCGTGAAGCACGCTGAGCTTTGTGAATAGGCCAGCTGCATGGGAAGGGGGGGGGGGGGCAAACTTCTGGCTCAGATCGAGTTTGCCCCCCCAGAACAGAGCCAGAAGAGGGAGTGAGTGCCTATCAAGTCCAGGAGGCAGACTTGTGGAGCTTCCCCTTTTGGGTGGAGCCCCGCTTTAAGCTGACCATAGACTGTTTGAATCTTGGCCTGTTTAGTAGGGACTGATTGTACCCAAGTCAATTAACTTTGGTACAATCCGAATGTTGAGTTTTCATGCGATTATTGCCAGCAATTATAGCAGCTAGCAATAATCACTGTGTTTTCTCCTGGCTGGGACGGCTCCCCGCGCACATCAAACCCCCACTGGGAGAATACAATAGCACCGCTGGAGGGACATAGTCAGTGTTGATGGAGAAATCAAGCGATTGTCTTTCCTGCAACCTATGGTTGCAGGAAAGAAAATTGCACTGTATATGGCCAGCTTAAGTCAGTAGTGTTGTTTTTATTATTACTATCATCATCATCACCATCACAATTGGAGTAATTCTGTTTACCTGTTGCCCAGTAACCCACCAAAAAGAAATCCTAACACTACCATTATTAATGTCATTCTGTTCTCCTATCTACCCTCTTAAACCCTGTGCTGACAGCGATAGGTAGGGAAGCTTTTCTATTATACTATTCACAAACTCATTACCCACTTCAAAGAAGCCCTGACCTGCACCACAGCTGCCACAATTTTAGGTTGAGCAATATATAGTGAGTGATAACTCAACTGATTCCTCATTGTTCCTTCCCACTTTCTGGACACTGTCTCTGCTAGGTCCACTTTCCAGGGGGAGTAATTGTTCTCATTGCACTGCCAGCTACCTGCATGTTCCTCCCTGTATTTATGCCTTCCAGTCTTCTCCTTACCTTGCTCCGGTATATATTGCTTACTAAACACCCTTCTTTGCCCCTTCCAGTGTTGAAACCCCTGGGGACCTCTCACGGAACCCTAGGGTTCTGCAGAACACAAATTGATAAACCCTGGTTTAAAGTCTGGACTTTCCTGACTTGCAGTCTAACCCCCATAGACCCATCATCTCCCAATACACCAACAACACCCTTGAATTCAATGCAATTTGTACAGCGTTGGTGTAAACTAAATAACCTATGCAATATTAGAATAAAATCCAACGAGTTACATGAATATTCCCCCTGGAGGGAGTCACGTGAGGTTTGACGAAATGCGTAGGAGTGGGACTTGGATGACATCATTACGCTCAAAGGGAACGAGGAAGTGCGCTAACTGATACACAATACAGGGTCTCCAGACTTATCAAACAATGCTGTGTATACTGTATCTCATGCGATTTAGCACTTATAAAAAGTGAGTGTGGACTTGTTGTTTTTTTGTTGCATAGCAATGAAAGTTTTAAAAAGGATAGACACTATATTTAGTTTTTTGGGTGCATGGTGCTGAGTGAAGTACAAGGAGGGGACATGTACCAGTCTATTGAAGATTAAAAAGCGGGTACATCCAAGCATCAACCACGGCCCAGAAAAAGGGACAAAAAATGCAATTTGACCAAACATAGTATGTCAAAAGGTGAACTTAGCCTTTAATAATGGAGAAAATTGAGTCATTAGTAAAGCTAAACAAGAATATTATAATCATTTAATGTGTAACTTTACCCATAACAGCTTGATAAAAAATAATGTTCTTTAGCAAGGATTCCACATTAATAATTATGCCTTGTACACACGATCAGATTTTCCGTCGGGATAAACTCTGACGGATTTTTCCGACGGAATTCCATTCAAGCTGTCTTGCATACACACTGTCACACCAAATTCCGACCGCCAAGAACGTGGTGACCTACAACACTACGACGAGCCGAGAAAAATGAAGTTCAATGCTTCCGAGCATGCGTTGACTTGATTCTGAGCATGCGTGTTTTTTTCTCTGTCGGAGTTCCACACAGACGAACGGAATTTTTAATAGGAATTTTTTCCATCGGAAAAAAAAAAAAGAACATGTTCTCTTTTTAAATTCCGACGGGAAAAAGTCCGATGGGGCACACACACAAAAAATTCCGTCTGAATTTTTCCATCGGAAATTCAGATCGTGTGTACAAGGCATTATGCTACCAAAATGTTCTGTAAATTGCCTCCGGCATTGTTTCTGTTTCTTCTTGCTGGAGGCAGCCATTTTGCTGAAGCCCATAATCCCTGAGCAGCAGTAGTTTTTTAGGCTGTCAGCAGATTGGCCTCTAGTGGTTCTGATTTTCAGCACAATGCCAAAAATGGACAGCAACTAAGCAGGGTGAGATAGTGTAATACTGGATTTTTAACAATATAGGCACTCATTTTTAATGTTTTCTGACTAAAGTTCCACTTCAAGACTTAATACTCAGATTTCTTCAGAAGTCTACATATGGCTTTCTCTCTTACAGCTTAGTTCATCAGTAATGTTGTCACTACTCATAATAAAATATAATTACAAATAATAATTATCCATAATTAAGAATAAAGATTTGGTGTTAATGGCATCATGAGAAGTGTGATTTTTATTATTTTTCTCTAGGTACAAATGTTGCATGTATCACTGGGCTAAAGAATCCAAACCCCTCAGGATTCTATTGCCAAGATGTCTGGAAGTCTCTGGTCTGCTCCAATAAACAGTTTGATAATCATACTTTGGCAACAAAATGCCTTGCTGGGAAGATGGTCTACATGTTCGGAGACTCTACAATGCCAACAGTGGTGGGAATACCTTGTGGATTTCATACCAAGTATGTTACATAACAGGGGAGGGAATTAGTAGAACCCGTATCAGGTATTTATTGTTATTGGTCTCCAGTTGGGAAGATTTCCCTTTGCTGCTTGTCCTAGTGACTTTGGGGTCAATTCACTAAGCTTTACCACATGCAGTAAGGGTATCATGTTACTCATTTACCAGACATGGGTAAGAAGAGGAGAGGGAAGGGTCACCCTCTAAAACACATACATAAATAGTACGAGAGTACAGTAATTTGAGCACATTTTATTCACATATATAATGTGAGGGGGAGGGCAAAAGGGAGGAAAGGGAAGGAAGAAGGGGAAAAAGGAAAGAATTATTATAATTGTTTTAGATAAAAGGAGGGTAGGGTCACCTCAAACACTAAAGTAAGTAGTAAATATATACACTCCTAATATAGTACGAGAGTGCAGTAATCTGACCGAGGGGTTTGAGCACATAATAGTCACATATTATAATTTAAGGAAGGGGGAGTCAGATTGGAGGTTTCCCCCCCTCCTCTCCCTCCTCCCCCTTTTATTCTCCTTTACGTGTCGGGTAGGGGGGAGGAGATTAAACGGCAAGAGGAGGAAAGAGGCACCTCTCTCCTTTGATTTGTGGTTTGTCCCCTTTTTATGTGAGAATATGGAATGTAATATGTTTTGTTTTAATGTTATATGTAAAGAAAATAATAAATAAAGTTTAAGATATTAAAAAAAAAAAAAAAATCATGTTACTCAGTTGCATAAAATATTGCATGTGGTAAATAAAGTCCAATTCATTAAAGAAAAATACGATTTTGCGCTAAACAACTAAACAACAACAACAAAAAATTGTCAGTAATTATTGCAAAAAGTTGTGCGGTAATCTGTTAAGGCCAATTCACAAACGAAACAGGGACTTAAAAAAGGTTTTTAACACCACCCTTTTGGTGGCCGTAACCAGTGCAGTTCCAGAAAGAGGGTCCTATTCAAACCCTCAGAAAGAGGCATTCCACCCACCGAGAGCCTAATTCCACCCACAGAAGACTCACAGTAAGGAGCCTAATTCCACCCACCGAGAGCCTAATTCCACCCACAGAAGACTCACAGTAAGGAGCCTAATTCCACCCACCGGGAGCCTAATTAAACCCACAGAAGACCCAGAGAAAGGAGCCTAATTCCACCCACCGAGAGCCTAATTCCACCCACAGAAGACCCACAGAAAGGAGCCTAATTCCACCCACCGGGAGCCTAATTCAACCCACAGAAGTCCCAGAGAAAGGGGTCATATTCCACCCACAGAACACCCACAGGATGGGGTGCTATTCCACCCACAGAAAGGGCAATGCTACCCTCAGAGAGGGGTCTAATTCCACCCACAGAAGACCCACAGAAAGGAGCCTAATTTCACCCGCCGGGAGCCTAATTCGACCAACAGAAGACCCACAGAAAAGGGGCCTAATTCCACCCACAGAAGACCCAGAGGAAGGGGTAATATTCCACCCACAGATGACCCACAGAAAGTTGACACTATTCCACCAGCAGTGGACACACAAAAATGTGGCATTACACATCACGAGTACACAAGCATTTTTTCTTTATTTTTTTAAATCAAAAAGGCATGATGTGCAGTGCAAATTAAATGCAAACATCATCTGTAATTTAACATCCAGAGATTTAACCACTTAAGCCCCGGACCATTTTGTTGCTAAAGGACCAGGCCCCTTTACTCTTTCGTCCATGGACCGACACAGCTTCTCTATTGACATAGTGGGTATTATCCGTTAATTAGGAGTGACTAGGCAGAAAAACTTGTAAAAAGTGTTGCATCACACCTTCTACAGTACCGCCCAGGGGGCGGACCCTCTGAGTATACCCTCTCAGTCTGCATCTTCGCAGATCAGTTTTTTTCTGTCTAGCAAGGAGTAGAACATGGCTCCCTTCGGGCCCATTGGTCCGGGGAAAAAAGATATATATATATATTTTTTTTTTTTTTGCTACATTTGTTGTTTCCTGCGATCTTCGATCAACTGCCGACTGGGTGACAGGCTGGATCCTCGATCCTTGTAGTCTCCCCAGTTTCGGCCATCGAGCGTGTGCCGACCCTAGCTACGCGCTGGGTTTTCCACGACATGCCCGTCGCTCCACGGGTGGCCGGTGAGCTTGCGCTCCAGGGCCTGCATCGGACCACTCAGCTTCGGCTGACCTTACGGCCGAGTCGCAGCAGCCTGGCCAGTGAGCTTACGCTCCAAGGCTTGCATCGGACCGCTCAGCTTCGGCTGACCTTACGGCCGAGTCGCAGCAGCCTGTCCGGTGAGCGTCATGCTCCAGGGCATACATATGATCGTCCCTTCTGGGTCCAATCACAGCATGCCTGGTCAACAGTCACCTTCCGTGCGCGGACGATGATCTGTTTGGAATGTCTTCCAGCAGAATACATGCAGGATAGGTAAGTAAAACTCCCCTGCCTCGGCTGGGTGATTTAGCTGGACATTCCTGGAGAGATCAAGTAAGTGGTTGTGGCCCCTTTCTTCCCTCTCTCCCTGCCTTTCCCTCCTCCCTGGGCTTCTAGCTAAAGGTTGCTGGGTGCTGGGGGTCACCTAGGGGGTCCCACTGGAGCGGGGCTGGCTGTAACTAACATTTAAAAGAAATGTCATTTTTTCTTACCTGTGTTTGTGTCCTTCCTCCTCCATGCTGTCGGCGGCCATTTTGAGGTGGTCCATGCCAAGTTTGGCCTCTTGTGACTGCCCGGCGGCCATCTTCCTGTGGTTCGGCCACACCCACTGGCCCCTATCAGCTGATCGGCGGCCATGTTTGTCCACCCTGTATGCAGATATTGCTGTTCGGCGGCCATCTTTTTGTGGGCTATGGCTGCTTGACCTCTATCTTCTGTCGGCAGCCATTTTCTTAGAGCCCACATTATCTTCCATACAGACGTTTTTGGCAACCATTTTTCGAGAGCCTCCGGCCTCTAGGGTGCATTACACTGGCGCGAAAATTCACACAGGAAGTGCTGATAAAAGAAGCAGACTGACACAGCAGCAGTGGGACAGCATCACAGGCGCAGCATAGCAGTACCTATCCAGGGTGGTGAGTCCTCTGGGTGACCGGCCTCTCTGCAGCACAGGAGGGTGGCCTATTGATATCTTGCCTGGAGCCCTGTGAGTGTCAGCGTGTGGTCAGCATGGCATCTGAGCCAGATGTCTTCTCCCCTGAAACACCAGATTTAGCAGCTGGTGCCCCTGAGGTGTCTATGAACGCTATGACTGCAATCCTAGAGGCGTTTGCTGCCAGGGTGGAAGCAGCACACGGGAATACAGGGGGTACTAAACGCCCCATCCCCTGCAAGCTTCTGGGGATAATTCTGGTGCAGAACCAGGTCCAGCTACGGCTCGGGGCCCAGATTCTGACGCATCAGAGACTGCAGACCGTGACCGGACAGTGAGAATGACTCAAAGTCCAGGTCAGTATGCGAGACGGCTTTGGTATCTGACCTTATTACTGCAGTGCGGGATATGCTAAAATTGGAAAATACTGCAAAAGCAGCAGAGACTCCGGTCCACTTGGGTTTCATAGACCTGCCCGCACTGCTAAGGTGTTCCCTTGTGTGTCTTTTGATAAACTCTTATACAAGGAATGTGAGAATCCACTGAGGGTCTTTACAGCCCCAAAGAGGTTTGCGGTACGGTACCCCTTTTGAGGAGAGTTTTCTGAAGAAATGGACCTCTCCCCCCTATAGTGGACCCTCCGGTGTCCAGACTTAATAGAGCCACCACAATTCCTGTAGAAGGGGCTCCTGTTTTCAAGGACCCTGTGGATAAGAAGGCTGAAGCACTCGCTTGCTACCTATACTCAGTGGTAGGCTCGGCAGTACGCCCGGCATTGGCGGGGGCCCTAGTGTCTCACACACTTACTGAATGGGCAAGATTGCTACTCCAGGGGTTAAGGAGCGAGATGCTCCTCCTGATGAGATAACATTGGCCGACCTGTTGGTCCAGGGCCTTAGGTTTGTCTGCGAGTCAGACATGAATACTATTCCCCTGCTGTCTAAAACTTCAGTTTATGCAGTAGCAATACGCCGCCTGATCTGGCTAAAAGGCTGGTCTGCGGACCAGACTTCCAAGAAAGCCCTGTTGGATCTGCCTTTTAAGGGTGACAGACTTTTTGGGGCTTCTCTGGATGACATCATCAAGGATGCCACAGGAAGTAAAAGCACTTTGCTTCCCCAAATTAGCAAGGGTAAGGGGCCACGCCAAGGGCAAGGGCCCTCCTTTACTGCACACAAGTGTTTTTTTCGTCCCCCTAGGGCGACAGGGAAAATACCCCAGGCCGATAAAGCGCCTGCCCAAGGACAAAAGCGTCCCTGGTCCCGCATACCCAATAAGCCTGCGGACAAATTTGCGTCCGCATGAAGGTCCACCCCCACCCAGCTCTCGGGTGGGGAGACGTCTTCGCAAATTCGCGACTCAGTGGACAGCACTAATCTCCGACAGGTGGGTTTGCAAAGTAAATCTCCTCAGGCTACAAGATAGAGTTTCTCTCTTGTCCACCGGACAGATTCAACACCTCCAATCTCCAGCTACTACTGACCCGTCGGGAGGCCCTGTATGGGGTGGTCCAGGGTCTACTGGAACGCGGGGTAGTTATTCCAGTTCCAGAACTGGAACGGGGTTTTTACTGAAATCTGTTCATTGTGCCGAAGAAGGAGGGGGTTCGTCCAAGCTTGGATCTCAGAGCCCTCAATTGCTTTGTGAAGGTACAAAGTTTTCGGATGGAGTCGGTTCGATCTGTAGTCACGGCTCTCCATCCGGGGGACTTTCTGGCCTCCTTGGACATCAAGGACGCATACCTGCATGTCCCCATATACTCCAGACACCAGAGGTTTCTGCGATTTGCTATCGGGAAGGACCACTACCAGTTTGTGGCCCTCCCGTTGGGCCTTGCCTCAGCACCCAGGACGTTCACCAAGGTGCTCGCTCCGATTCTGGCACTTCTAAGACAGCGGGGTATCGCTATCACAGGCTACTTGGACGACCTTCTGCTGAAGGCCCCTTCAAGCTCAGAATTAGAGGTAAGCGTGTCCATTACCTGTCAGACTCTTCGAGACTATGGTTGGATACTAAACACGCAAAAGTCAGTATTGGTGCCCACTCAACGCCTAGTGTACCTGGGGTTGATTCTGGATTCCTCAGAGGCAAAGGTATTCCTCCCTGTGGAGAAGTTGCAGACCCTCCAGGCTGCAGTACGGCAGCTGACTTCCAGGAATTGGTCGTCACTCCGTTTTTTGCATGCGAGTGTTGGGCCTCAGGGTAGCCTCCTTCGAGGCGGTTCCATATGCTCAATACCACACTCGAGTGTTACAGAAGGAAGTTCTGTCCAGATGGAACAGATGTCCATCATCTCTGGATTATCAAATCCAAGTGAGCCACATAGTCAGGAGATCCCTGGTATGGTGGCTGACAGCACCGGCTCTAATGGCCGGGAAGTAATTTCTTCTGGTTTACTGGATAGTGATCACGACGGACGCCAGCCTTACAGGTTGGGGGGGAGTCTGGGGTGTTCAGTCGGCGCAAGGTCGCTGGACCCCAGAGGAAGCCCTCCTGCCGATCAATGTCCTGGTAATCCGGGCGATCAGGCTGTGCCTCTTCAAATGGTCTCAGAGGCTGCAAGGGCGTCCAGTCAGGATCCAGTCAGACAACGCCACAGCAGTGGCATATGTCAATCATCAAGGAGGAACAAGAAGCTCAGCTGCAACATCGGAGATCGTTCGCATCCTGAAGTGGGCAGAGAGGAGCGTACCGGCACTGTCGGCCGTGTACATTCCGGGTGTGGAAAACTGGCAGGCGGACTACCTGAGCCGCCAGATGCTGGACCAGGGAGAAGGGTCCTTACACCCGGAGGTGTTCCAACTCCTCTGCCAAAGATGGGGAACACCAGACGTAGATCTTCTGGCTTCCCGACTCAGTCGGAAGGTATTGAGATTTGTGGCCCGGTCAAGAGACCCATGGGCAGACGCAACGGACGCGTTGGTAGCATCGTGGGGTCAGTATTGGCTAATCTATGCCTTCCCTCCCTTAAGGCTTCTTCCTCTTCTGCTCCGCAGAGTGGAGGCAGAGGGAATTCCAATGATCCTAATCGCTCCAGATTGGCCTCAGCGTCCTTGGTACGCCGATCTAGTACGTCTGGTAGCAGACGTCCCCTGGCGCCTACCACTACGGAAGGACCTGCTATCGCAAGGTCCCATATTCCATCCTGCTTTACAGTCATTGGCTTTAACGGCATGGCTGTTGAGAACCAGGTACTGAGAGACCGGGGCCTGTCAGACTCAGTAATCTCTACTATGCGAAGTGCTCGAAAACCGTCCTCTAGGAAGGTCTATCACCGCACTTGGAGGGCCTACATCTCCATGTGTGAGGAAATGAAATGGCATCCGCGTACCTATTTGGTTTCCAGAATCCTGCTGTTTTTACAGCATGGGGTGGACCAAGAGCTTGCCCTAAGTACGATTTAAGGGACAGATATCTGCCCTAGCTGTCTTTTTTCAGCGACCCCTGGCGACTCACTCTCTCGTGAGTACATTTGTGCAGGGGGTCCGACATGTGGCCCCTCCGGTCCGTCCCCCGTTACCTCCATGGGACTTGAACCTGGTCCTCTCGGTGCTTCAGAAGGCACCGTTTGAGAATATTAGAGATATTCCCCTGTTGACACTTTCTCAGAAAGTGGTCTTTTTGGTGGCTGTTACGTCAGTTAGACGAGTCTCTGAGCTGGCAGCCTTGTCCTGCAAGGCTCCCTATTTTATTTTCCACAAGGATAAGGTGGTGCTGCGGCCGCAGCCTTCCTTTCTTCCGAAAGTCGTTTCGGCTTTTCATCTCAACAAAGACATTGTACTTCCATCCTTGTGTCCTCAGCCGTTGAATCCTAAGGAGTCGGCGTTGCATTCCTTGGACGTTGTCCGAGCTTTGAGAGTATACCTATCTGCTACTTCCCTGTTCCGGAAGTCAGACTCACTGTTTGTTTCGGTGGCTGGTCCCAAGAAGGGCCAAGCAGTCTCATCGGCCACCATCTCTAGGTGGATCCGACAGATAGTAATCCAGGCTTACGCCTTAAAGGGTCAGGCGCCCCCCTTTCCTATCACGGCGCATTCGACCAGGGCAATAGGTGCCTCTTGGGCTTTCCGACATCAAGCGTCTGTTTCCCAATTATGTAAAGCGGCGACTTGGTCGTCCGCTCACACTTTCACAAAATTCTACAAAATTGATGTAGGTGCATCTTCGGATGCCTCTTTTGGCCGCAAGGTTTTGCAAGCGGCTGTTTAGAGTTGCAACTCCTCCGTTGGAGGAGTGCTGTTTTGTGTTTGGGGTGAAGTTTATTTTTATGCTGTTACCACCCCTCGTTTTTTCTCTGACACTGCTTTGGGACGTCCCACTTTGTCAATAGAGAAGCTGTGTCGGTCCATGGACGAAAGAGTAAATAGGTTTTTTACTCACCGTAAAATCCTTTTCTCTAAGTCCATGGACCGACACAGCACCCACCCCTCCTTTTAAGTTTGTACTGCTTTTTGACGAACTGATCTGCGAAGATGCAGACTGAGAGGGTATACCCAGAGGGTCCGCCCCCTGGGCGGTACTGTAGAAGGTGTGATGCAACACTTTTTACAAGTTTTTCTGCCTAGTCACTCCTAATTAACGGATAATACCCACTTTGTCAATAGAGAAGCTGTGTCGGTCCATGGACTTAGAGAAAAGGATTTTACGGTGAGTAAAAAATCCTATTTTTGTGATTCGGCACTGCGTCACTTTAATGGACAATTGTGCGGTCGTGCGACGTGGCTCCCAAACAAAATTTCCGTCCTTTTTTTCCCACAAATAGAGCTTTCTTTTGGTGGTATTTGATCACCTCTGCGGTTTTTATTTTTTGCGCTATAAACAGAAATAGAGCGACAATTTTGAAAAAAATTACATATTTTTAACTTTTTGCTATAATAAATATCCCCCAAAAATATATAAAAAAACATCAAAATAGGGGGTAGTTTTATGGCATTTTTATTATTTTATTTTTTTTACTAGTAATGGCGGCGATCAGCGATTTTTATTGTGACTGCGACATTATAGCGGACACATCGGACACTTTTGACACATTTTTGGGACCATTGTCATTTTTACAGCGATCAGTGCTATAAATATGCACTGATTACTGTGAAAATTACACTGGCAGTGAAGGGTTTAAGTGTGACCTAATGAGTGATTCTTACTGTAGGGGGCATGGCTTGGTGTGTGACATCACTGATCATCGTTCCCTATGACAGGGAACAGACGATCACTGACATGCCACTAGGAAGAACGGGGAAAGGTTTGTTTACACTTACCTCTCCCCGTTCTTCAGCTCTGTGACCCGATCGCGGGACACCGGCGGCGATCGGGTCTGTGAGTCCTACGGGCGTGGTCATAAAGCTTCGGACCGGGTCGCGAGCGCGCAGCCGGCAGCACGTGCGCGACCCATGGACGGGTTCTTAAAGGGGACGTACCTGTACGCCCTTGTGCCTGTCTGTACCATTCTGTCGACGTACATCGCCATGCGGCGGTCCTTAAGTGGTTAAAAGGATTGTAAACCTACGGGTTTTTTCACCTTAATGCATCCTATGCATTAAGGTGAAATAACACCTTGCAGTGTTCAGCCCCCCAGCCCCCCCCCTGTTTTACTTACCTGAACCCCGAATTTCCATTGGCGCGATCCTGCGTCACTCTCTCCATGGGTTCTTGGCTCTTCATTGGATAGATTGATAGCAGCGGAGCCATTGGCTCCCAATGCTGTCAATCAAATCCAATGACGTGGGCACCGGCGGGCAGGGCCGAGTCATACACTCGGCATCTATGGACACGCGCCCACAAGGTAACCCCCTCAGGAGAGAGCTTCCCAGAAAGGGTTAACTCTTGTGGGGAGGAGCCGCGAGAGCCGCCGTGTCACCCCAGAACAGGTGGATCGGGACCACTCTGTGCAAAACGAACGGCCCCGTTGTTTAAAAAAACCTTTAATATCACTTTAAAAAATCATATATATATATATATATATATATATATATATATATATATATATATATATATATATATATATATATATATATTAAAGTAGATGATGTTTACAAAAGTGCAACCATGACAATTACTCTACCTAGAAGTAACCTCTTGAAGTGGCCACTGTAATACTTTTAGTTGTATACACCATTACAACAAGTAACAACTTGGATAGGAACATGAAAAACAAATAAAAATGTTTAAACAAAAAAGTAAAAAAAAAATTATAACAATAAAATGTTTAAAAAAAAAATTATAAAAAAATTTATAAAAAAGAAAATAGTCAAGTTTTCTTTAGTTTCAACAATATAAACATAGGCAGCAGACCAAAAACATAGAACAATCTAGTAAAGAGCACTTTCAACAGCTCTAGTAGGCCGTTGATGATGGATTTAGTAAAAATGTTAGATTTAAAAAAAAAAAAAAAAAAATTGCGAAAGAAAAAACACAAGCATGGTAAAATGTAAAATGTTATAAGAAAATGACCTTAAACAACCCTTAACCACCGACATGTGTGATAAATTACCCCATGAGAAAAGCGGTAGTTACTGAACAATCAACAAAAATCCACATTCGTTATTTAATGCTAAATTCTTAGTGAATTAAACTTTCACAACCGATTTACCCCATGCGTTATTTTACTACTTTTTTTTTGCCCTTATTTAACTCTTAGTGAATAACCCCAATGTTTTGATTGTGGAAGGAAAAAAATGGCAAATCTCCAATTGGGACACATGCAGCAAAGAAATGTTAAAGTAGAAGTATATGCAAAACTTTACTTTTGTTTCCTTTTTGGATAGAGTAAGGTAGGGTTATAACTCATGTCAGCTTTTTATTTTTCACCATCTGTGTCCCAAAGTAGATTTTCCTTCACTTCCTGTCCCAAAGCCATACAGGAAGTGAAAGGAAATCTCTGCAAATTAAGAGAATTACCTTGGGCTCCCCAGATCACCAGAACTAGTGTACTCATTGGAGGATTTCCCATCTATTACTTTTCTGGGGACATCCCAAAATTTGGGATTTTCTTTTACTTTCACATTCAAGAATAATGGTAAACAGCACAGATAGAGAGAGTGAATCTCCTTAACGGCAATAAAAACTGACAATCATTATAATCCCTTCCCCATTCTATCCAAAACAAGAAAAAAAGTTTTACCTTTAGTTATACTTTAATGTTGGTTCCAGCCTATCCCTACATTGCAATTTATTTAATTTCTATGCCTGTTAGATAGATTTACCCTTTCTTCCTGTCCTTGTGTTGAGGAGTGAAAAATTTGCCAAACAGGGCAACAAACAGCAAAAAAAAAGGTTTGCCTAGAGCAGGGGTCTCCAAACTGTGGCCCGAGGGCTGGATGCGGCCCTTTGCCAGCCTTTATCTGGCGCTTGGGGCACTATTCTTCCATATGATATGAGGTACTATTTCTTCCACTGACACCAACAATGGGGCATTATTTTTTCCACTGACACCAACAATGGGGCACTATTTATTTAACTGATACCAGTGATGGAGCACTACTCCTCCTATTGATCACTAACATTGAGACCATGTTTACCCTTACTGATGTTGGGCCGAGAGCATTTTCTGCCCCCAATGGCCACAATCCGGCCCCCTTAAAGTCTAAATGACAGAAAACAGGCCCTTTGATTGAAAAGTTTGGAGACCACTGGCCTAGAGCAACACAATATTGTCAAAAGTTTTGGTACACCTGCCGTTACACGCACATGAACTTTAATGGCATCCCAGTCTTAGTCCGTAGGGTTCAATATTGAGTTGGCCCACCCTTTGCAGCTATAACAGCTTCAACTCTTCTGGGAAGGCTGTCCACAAGGTTTAGGAGTGTCTATGAGAATGTTTGACCATTCTTCCAGAAGCGCATTTGTGAGGTCAGGCACTGAATGTGCACGAGAAGGCCTGCCTCCCAGTCTCCGCTCTAATTGACCACAAAGGTGTTCAATCCAGTTGAGGTCAGACTCTGTGCAGGCCAGTCAAGTTTCTACACCCCAAACTCACTTATCCATGTCTTTATGTACCTTTCTTTGTGCACATGTCCAAATCATTTGGTGGAGGGGGGATTACGGTGTGGGGTTGTTTTTCAGGGGTTGGGCTTGGCCCCTTAGTTCTAGTGCAGGGAACTCTTAAGGCGTCAGCATACCAAGACGTTTTGGACAATTTCATGCTTTCAACTTTGTTGGAACAGTTTGTTGATGGCCCCTTCCTGTTCCAACATGACTGCACACCAGTGCACACAGCAAGGTCCATAAAGACATGGATGAGGGAATATGGGTTGGAGGAGCTTTACTGGCCTGCACAGAGTCCTAACCTCAACCCAATAGAACACCTTTGGGATAAATTAGAGTGGAGACTGTAAGCCGGGCCTTCTCCTCCAACATCAGTGCCTGACCTCACAAATGCACTTCTGGAAGAATGGTCAAACATTCCCATAGACACACTCCTAAACCTTGTGAACAGCCTTCCTAGAAGAGCTGAAGCTGTTAATGCTGAAAAGGGCCAACTCAATATTGAACCCTACGGTCTAAGACTGGGATGCCATTAAAGTTCATGTGCGTGTAAAGGCAGGTGTCCCAATACTTTTGACAATATAGTATACATTCAGACATTATCTTAATTTTGATGAACTTGTTAATTTTACCTTGCATTTTATTTCCAAAATTTTAGCTCTGAAGAAGATTGATCTTCATACGAAACATAATACAGGTCCAATTCTAGCCACAGATGCAGAATTTAATTATTTGGTCCAGTGGAGAGCCCACCAGAAACCTGTACGCATGGAACGTACTGGAATACATGAACTGCGCTACATTGCTTCAGAATTGGATAGCTTGGGGAACCGGAAAGGGATGATCATCGTGATAACATGCTGGAGTCACTTCGTTACTTACCCTGTTGGAGTGTATATCAATAGGTTACATCACATTCGAGAAGCAGTAGTTCGGCTGTTAGAGCGCAGCCCCGAAACAAAGATCATCATCAAATCGGCCAACACTGGCTATGGGTTTTTCCATGGAAGTGACTGGTTATCATTGCAGCTGGACACTCTGATGAGGACTATGTTCTCTAAGCTACCAGTTACACTTCTAGATGTTTGGCAAATGACCTCTTGCCATCGTGAACCTGAAAATATCCACCCTATAAAGGTCATTATTAAAAATGAGATAGATTTGATGCTTTCATTTATATGTCCTCATTAACAATCAGTGGTGTGTTTTAATATTGTTTAGAGCACATTCTTCAGTAGGAAGTCCAAGTCTAATGCCTTGTACACACGATCGGAATTGGAATTTTTTCATCGGATATTCCGACTGTGTGCGGGCCCCATCTGACTTTTTTCCGTCGGAGTTTAGAAATAGAACATGTTTTATTTACTGAACAATCAACAAAAATCCACATTCGTTATTTAATGCTAAATTCTTAGTGAATTAAACTTTCACAACCGATTTACCCCATGCGTTATTTTACTACTTTTTTTTTTTTTGCCCTTATTTAACTCTTAGTGAATAACCCCAATGTTTTGATTGTGGAAGGAAAAAAATGGCAAATCTCCAATTGGGACACATGCAGCAAAGAAATGTTAAAGTAGAAGTATATGCAAAACTTTACTTTTGTTTCCTTTTTGGATAGAGTAAGGTAGGGTTATAACTCATGTCAGCTTTTTATTTTTCACCATCTGTGTCCCAAAGTAGATTTTCCTTCACTTCCTGTCCCAAAGCCATACAGGAAGTGAAAGGAAATCTCTGCAAATTAAGAGAATTACCTTGGGCTCCCCAGATCACCAGAACTAGTGTACTCATTGGAGGATTTCCCATCTATTACTTTTCTGGGGACATCCCAAAATTTGGGATTTTCTTTTACTTTCACATTCAAGAATAATGGTAAATAGTGATGAGCCGAACACCCCCGGGTTCGGTTCGCACCAGAACCCGCGAACGGACCGAAAGTTCGAACGAACATTAGAACCCTATTAAATACAATGGATGCGAACGTTCGAATTCTAAAGTGCTAATTATAACAACTATTATGCATGTTATTGTCATAAATAGGGTTTGGGAACCCGGGTTGTGCACCAGGGGACATGTATCAATGCAAAAAGAAGTTTTAAAAACGGTCGTTTTTCGGGAGCAGTCATTTTAATGATGCATAAAGTGAAAAAAAAAAGTCAAATATTCCTTTAAATATCGTACCTGGGGGGTGTCTAAAGTATGCCTGTGAAGTGCCACGTGTTTCCCGTGTTTAGAACTGTCCCTGCACAAAATGACACTTCTAAAGGAAAAAAAAGCCATTTAAAACTGCTTGCGGCTTTAATGTAATGTCTGGTCCCGGTAATATGGATGAAATTCTTTAAGAAAAATGGCATAGCTACCCCATGACCCCCCCCCCTACCCCAGCCCATTACCAGCCCCTTTGGGTCTTGTATGGATATTAAGGGGAACCCCGCACATAAAATAAAAAAGGCCCTATATACTCTGAACAGCCGTATACAGGCGGTGCATACAAGACAGGGACTGTAGGTTTGTTCTTATGTAGAATCTGTTTGTAATTTTGAACAGGTACATTGTTGAAGTGTAGCTCCAGCCCAAAAATCTATTTTTAAACTTTTTGGGAAACATAGGTAAGGGTTATCACCCCTGTAACATTTGTTTTGCTGTCTGTGCCCCTGTTCAGAACATTTCACCTCACTTTCCGTCCCAATGACAACTGTTTTTGAAATGTGGTGTTTTTCTTGAAACAAGGATTGCTGATAAAGCATCAGTACAGATGAGACCCCTTTCTCCGATATTTATTCTTACAGGAGAGAATTTTCCTTTCTAGGGGTAGATTTCCTCTCACTTCCTGTTGTCTTCTTTCGTTTGCAAGTAGGAGTCGTTTGTAAGTTGGATGTTTGAAAGTAGGGACCTGCCGTATATACTCTGCAGAAATAGGCCCCTTAGTTGTTGGTGTTGGCACAACACTGTAAGCACTCAGTTACTCTTGGTTGGTGCTGGAACGCCCTGCTGTCAACTATTATATCAGGAATTTTAATTACATATAATTGTTGAACAGTGGTAGTAAAAATTGGGGCTTTGATGGTGGTGCTGGTGCCACAACACTGTAAGCCCTGACAGTTACTCTTGGTGGGTGCAGCAATGGGCCCTGCTGTGAATTATTAGATCAAGAATTGTAATTACATGCCCCTTTTGAACAGGGGCTGAAAAATTGGGCCTTTCGTGGTGGTGGTGGTGGTGGCGTTGCCACAAGACTGTAAGCCCTCAGAGTTACTCTTGGTGGGTGCAGCAATGAACCCTGCTGTGAATTATTAGATCAAGAATTGTAATTGCATGCCCCTGTTGAACAGGGGCTGAAAAATTGGGCCTTAGGCACTGGTGGCACAACACTACAACCCCTCACAGATACTGTACTTGGAGCACAGCAATGAGCCCTGTTGCAAAGTATTGCTTCAAAAATTGTAATGACACGCCCCTGTTAAACAGGGGCTGAAAAATTGGGCCTTAGGCACTGGTGCCACAACACTCCAACCCCTCACAGATACTGTACTTGGAGCACAGCAATGAGCCCTATGGCAAATTATTGCTAAAAAAATTGTAATTACACGCCCCTGTAAAACAGGGGCTGAAAAATTGGGCCTTAGCCACTGGTGGCGGCACCCATAAACAAAAATGATCTTCCAAGCTATCATCATCAATCGTATCATTGAGGACTCGGAGGAGGAGGATAGCCAGTCAACATAACAGCACAGGCACTCAGCATCAGCATCAGTCTTGAAGGGATGTGACATGTTAAAATCAATTAGTCTGTTATATCAGCATCAGGTGTGTGGTAGCTGGTGGTGATCCAAGACTGGTTCATCTTGATGAAAGTCAGTCGATCAACCGAGTCGGTGGACAGGCGCACCCTGTGATCCGTGACAAATCCTCCAGCAGCACTGAATGTGCGTTCCGAAAGAACGCTGGATGCAGGACAGGCCAGTAGCTCAATTGCATACTGTGCAAGCTCTGGCCAGTGATCCATCCTCAAGACCCAGTAAGCCAGAGGATTTTCGGTGGGGAAGGTGTCCAAGTCTGACCTTGCCCCTAGATATTCCTGCACCATGTTTATCAGACGCTGGCGATGGTTGCTGGAACCGATCATACTTTGGGGCTGCGGACTAAAGAATTGTCTGAACGCATCGGTCAGACGGCCACCTTCCCCACCGCTCCTTCTTTGACTGGCCGAAGCCTCAGCAACTCGTTGTCCAGGACCAGGAGTTTGTAACCTCCCAGTCTCTGGGAACGCGTTGCACAGACCTTTCTGCAAGGCCTCCCGGAGTTGTCTCATCCTCTGCTCCCTCTGCGACGGTAACATAAGGTCCGCAACCTTACCCTTGTACCGTGGATCAAGGAGAGTGGCCAGCCAGTAATGGTCCCTCTCCTTGATCCGAAGAATACGAGGATCCTTCCGCAGACTTTGCAGGATCAGGGAGGCCATGCAGCGTAGGTTTGCTGAGGCATTCGCTCCGGAGTCCTCTGGGTCACTAAGTACGACATGATCCGCAGCCACCTCCTCCCAGCCACGTACAAGTCCACTGGTTTCTTGGGACTGTAAATCATCCCTAAAAGACTGCTGCTGATGATGCTGAGTGCCAGCCTCCACCTCCATGCTGACACAATCCTCCTCCTCCTCCTCCTCCTCCTCCTCTTCCTGTGCGATGGGTGGGACAGAAGGAACACTGTCTGGGTAAAGGGGGCCTTGAGAGGCAAGGAAGTCCTCCTCTTCCTGCCTCTGTTCTGCCTCAAGTGCCCTGTCCATTATTCCACGCAGCGTGTGCTCCAACAGGTGGACAAGAGGTACAGTGTCACTGATGCATGCACTGTCACTGCTCACCATCCTCGTGGCCTCCTCAAATGGTGCCAGGACAGTGCATGCATCCCTGATCATGCCCCACTGGCGTGGAGAAAAAAAACCAAGCTCCCCTGACCCTGTCCTGGTGCCGTAGTCGCACAGGTACTCATTGATGGCCCTCTGCTGCGTGTGCAGCCGCTGCAGCATGGCCAACGTTGAGTTCCACCTGGTGGGCATGTCACATATAAGGCGGTTCTTGGGCAGGTTCAACTCCTTTTGCAGCTCAGCCAGGCGAGCACTGGCATTATAAGATCTGCGGAAATGCACACAGACTTTCCTGGCCTGCCTCAGGACATCCTGTAAGCCCGGGTACCTGCCCAAGAACCGCTGCACCACCAGGTTAAGGACGTGAGCCACACAGGGCACATGGGTCAGTTGTCCCTGTCGGAGGGCGGAGAGGAGGTTGGTGCCATTGTCGCAAACCACCATTCCTGGCTTAAGCTGGCGTGGCGTCAACCACCTCTCGGCCTGGCCCTGCAGAGCACACAGGACCTCTGCCCCAGTGTGGCTTCTGTCCCCCAAACACACCAGCGCAAGCACGGCATGGCATCTTTTTGCCTGCGTACTTGCGTAGCCCCGTGAACGGCTACGGAGCACCGCTGGTTCATAGGACAAACCACAGGAAGAGGCCATGGAGGAAGAAGAAGAGGAGGGGGTGGAGGAGAGAGGTGTGTCACAACCAGTAGTAGCATTTTGGAGGCGTGGCGGTGGGACAACCTCCAACACTACTGCACCTTGTCCTGCATCCTTCCCAGCTGCCAAAAGAGTGACCCAATGGGCCGTGAAAGAAAGGTAACGTCCCTGTCCATGCCTGCTGGACCATGAGTCAGCGGTAATATGCACCTTACCGCTGACCGCCCTGTCCAGCGAGGCCAAGACATTGCCTTCCACATGCCGGTAGAGAGCCGGAATAGCCTTCCGTGAGAAAAAGTGGCGTTTGGGAACCTGCCACTGAGGAACCGCACATTGCACAAACTCACGGAAGGGGGCCGAGTCTACCAACTGAAAAGGCAGCAGTTGAAGCGCTAGCAATTTAGCCAAGCTAGCATTCAACCGCTGGGCATGTGGATGGCTGGGAGTGAACTTCTTTCGACGGTCCAGCAGCTGGGGCAGGGAAATTTGCCTGCTAGAATCGGACGTCGGTGTACTGCTAGCAGAGTGGCCGCAAGTACTTGGCTGTGACACACCTAATTCTACACCTTCATTCCTCTCAGTGCATGTTTCAGAGAGGACTGAAGTTATAGTGGGGTTGGAGATCCCAGCTGATGCAGTGCAAGGAGAGGTCCGCTTTGTTCTTTGGTGTGGGTCTTTGAGGTAGGCTTGCCAACGAGCTGCATGGCAGGTCAACATATGTCTGGTCAGGCATGTGGTACCCAAGCGGCTGATGTTTTGGCCACGCGATATACGCTTGAGACATATGTTGCAAACAGCAGCTGTGCGATCTGATGCACTAGCCTCAAAAAAGGCCCACACCAAAGAACTTTTTGAATGACGGGCAGAGGCAGCGCCCTGCACAGGCGGAGCTCTGCGGTGTGATTCCGTCGGTGTACTGCCCTTACGCTGGCCACCAAAGGGCATCCTGCCTCGTTGGAGATGTGCCTCCTCCTCATCCTCCTCCTCCTCCTCTCTCCTATTAGGCACCCACGTGGAGTCAGTGACCTCATCATCACCTCCCTCCTCATCACTGGAGGCAATCTGGCAGTATGCTGCAGCTGCTGGAACATGACTGCCAGATTGGTGTCCTTCTTGAGCATCCCCTCTGTCTGCTCTCACGCTACTGCCTTCCTCTAGCTGGGTTTCATCATCAGACCCTTCAAAACGCTGGGCATCCTCCTGGAGCATGTACCCAACACTGCGCTGAAACAGTTCGGGGGACTCCTCAGGAGGAGGACATGGTGGGTCTAGGGAAGGAGTGACTGATGATGAGTCTGACATTGATACCAGGGAAGAGGACGCTTTGGCAGCTGCTTTTCCAGTACCCTGAGCCTGGGTGAGAGAGGATGAGGAGGAGGAGGAGGGCTTGGTCATCCACTCTACCAAGTCTTCGGCATGATGTGGCTCAACATGTCCAGCTGCCGAAAAGAAGGACAAGCGTGTCCCATGGCCATGTGCTGATGACAATGCACCGCGTCCACGACCAGCACTGTTGCCCCCAGACACAGAGCCTGCTTGCCCTCTTTTATTGCCTCCTGACTGTCTGCCTCTCCTTGTTTGCCTTCCAGACATTCTAATAGATGGCCTGCAGGGAGATGGGAAAAAAGCAATAAGGGCTACCTTCAGGTGTCCTTCTCTGTCCCTTGAAACAAGGACTTTGACAGTGAAAGAAACTGACACACTCTCCCTACCTACAGTTTTCTGTCCCTAGAAAATTTTTTTTTTTTAAGCACAATTTAGCACAAGGAGAATTCACTCACTGTCCTTCCAGGTCCCTGGAAACAAGGACTTTGACAGTGAAAGAAACTGACACACTCTCCCTACCTACAGTTTTCTGTCCCTAGAAAAAATGTTTTTTTTAAGCACAATATAGCACAAGGAGAATTCACTCACTGTCCTTCCAGGTCCCTGGAAACAAGGACTTTGACAGTGAAAGAAACTGACACACTCTCCCTACCTACAGTTTTCTGTCCCTAGAAAAAATGTTTTTTTTAAGCACAATTTAGCACAAGGAGAATTACCTCACTGTCCTTCCAGGTCCCTGGAAACAAGGACTTTGACAGTGAAAGAAACTGACACACTCTCCCTACCTACAGTTTTCTGTCCCTAGAAAAAATGTTTTTTTTAAGCACAATATAGCACAAGGAGAATTCACTCACTGTCCTTCCAGGTCCCTGGAAACAAGGACTTTGACAGTGAAAGAAACTGACACACTCTCCCTACCTACAGTTTTCTGTCCCTAGAAAAAATGTTTTTTTTTAAGCACAATTTAGCACAAGGAGAATTACCTCACTGTCCTTCCAGGTCCCTGGAAACAAGGACTTTGACAGTGAAAGAAACTGACACACTCTCCCTACCTACAGTTTTCTGTCCCTAGAAAAAATGTTTTTTTTAAGCACAATTTAGCACAAGGAGAATTACCTCACTGTCCTTCCAGGTCCCTGGAAACAAGGACTTTGACAGTGAAAGAAACTGACACACTCTCCCTACCTACAGTTTTCTGTCCCTAGAAAAAATGTTTTTTTTAAGCACAATTTAGCACAAGGAGAATTACTTCACTGTCCTTCCAGGTCCCTGGAAACAAGGACTTTGACAGTGAAAGAAACTGACACACTCTCCCTACCTACAGTTTTCTGTCCCTAGAAAATTTTTTATTTTTAAGCACAATTTAGCACAAGGAGAATTACCTCACTGTCCTTCCAGGTCCCTGGAAACAAGGACTTTGACAGTGAAAGAAACTGACACACTCTCCCTACCTACAGTTTTCTGTCCCTAGAAAAAATGTTTTTTTTAAGCACAATTTAGCACAAGGAGAATTACCTCACTGTCCTTCCAGGTCCCTGGAAACAAGGACTTTGACAGTGAAAGAAACTGACACACTCTCCCTACCTACAGTTTTCTGTCCCTAGAAAAAATGGTTTTTTTTAAGCACAATATAGCACAAGGAGAATTCACTCACTGTCCTTCCAGGTCCCTGGAAACAAGGACTTTGACAGTGAAAGAAACTGACACACTCTCCCTACCTACAGTTTTCTGTCCCTAGAAAAAATGTTTTTTTTAAGCACAATTTAGCACAAGGAGAATTACCTCACTGTCCTTCCAGGTCCCTGGAAACAAGGACTTTGACAGTGAAAGAAACTGACACACTCTCCCTACCTACAGTTTTCTGTCCCTAGAAAAAATGTTTTTTTTAAGCACAATTTAGCACAAGGAGAATTACCTCACTGTCCTTCCAGGTCCCTGGAAACAAGGACTTTGACAGTGAAAGAAACTGACACACTCTCCCTACCTACAGTTTTCTGTCCCTAGAAAAAATGTTTTTTTTAAGCACAATTTAGCACAAGGAGAATTACCTCACTGTCCTTCCAGGTCCCTGGAAACAAGGACTTTGACAGTGAAAGAAACTGACACACTCTCCCTACCTACAGTTTTCTGTCCCTAGAAAAAATGTTTTTTTTAAGCACAATTTAGCACAAGGAGAATTACCTCACTGTCCTTCCAGGTCCCTGGAAACAAGGACTTTGACAGTGAAAGAAACTGACACACTCTCCCTACCTACAGTTTTCTGTCCCTAGAAAAAATGTTTTTTTTAAGCACAATATAGCACAAGGAGAATTCACTCACTGTCCTTCCAGGTCCCTGGAAACAAGGACTTTGACAGTGAAAGAAACTGACACACTCTCCCTACCTACAGTTTTCTGTCCCTAGAAAAAATGTTTTTTTTAAGCACAATTTAGCACAAGGAGAATTACCTCACTGTCCTTCCAGGTCCCTGGAAACAAGGACTTTGACAGTGAAAGAAACTGACACACTCTCCCTACCTACAGTTTTCTGTCCCTAGAAAAAATGTTTTTTTTAAGCACAATTTAGCACAAGGAGAATTACCTCACTGTCCTTCCAGGTCCCTGGAAACAAGGACTTTGACAGTGAAAGAAACTGACACACTCTCCCTACCTACAGTTTTCTGTCCCTAGAAAAAATGTTTTTTTTAAGCACAATTTAGCACAAGGAGAATTACCTCACTGTCCTTCCAGGTCCCTGGAAACAAGGACTTTGACAGTGAAAGAAACTGACACACTCTCCCTACCTACAGTTTTCTGTCCCTAGAAAAAATGTTTTTTTTAAGCACAATATAGCACAAGGAGAATTCACTCACTGTCCTTCCAGGTCCCTGGAAACAAGGACTTTGACAGTGAAAGAAACTGACACACTCTCCCTACCTACAGTTTTCTGTCCCTAGAAAAAATGTTTTTTTTAAGCACAATTTAGCACAAGGAGAATTACCTCACTGTCCTTCCAGGTCCCTGGAAACAAGGACTTTGACAGTGAAAGAAACTGACACACTCTCCCTACCTACAGTTTTCTGTCCCTAGAAAAAATGTTTTTTTTAAGCACAATTTAGCACAAGGAGAATTACCTCACTGTCCTTCCAGGTCCCTGGAAACAAGGACTTTGACAGTGAAAGAAACTGACACACTCTCCCTACCTACAGTTTTCTGTCCCTAGAAAAAATGTTTTTTTAAGCACAATATAGCACAAGGAGAATTCACTCACTGTCCTTCCAGGTCCCTGGAAACAAGGACTTTGACAGTGAAAGAAACTGACACACTCTCCCTACCTACAGTTTTCTGTCCCTAGAAAAAATGTTTTTTTTAAGCACAATTTAGCACAAGGAGAATTACCTCACTGTCCTTCCAGGTCCCTGGAAACAAGGACTTTGACAGTGAAAGAAACTGACACACTCTCCCTACCTACAGTTTTCTGTCCCTAGAAAAAATGTTTTTTTTTAAGCACAATATAGCACAAGGAGAATTCACTCACTGTCCTTCCAGGTCCCTGGAAACAAGGACTTTGACAGTGAAAGAAACTGACACACTCTCCCTACCTACAGTTTTCTGTCCCTAGAAAAAATGTTTTTTTTAAGCACAATTTAGCACAAGGAGAATTACCTCACTGTCCTTCCAGGTCCCTGGAAACAAGGACTTTGACAGTGAAAGAAACTGACACACTCTCCCTACCTACAGTTTTCTGTCCCTAGAAAAAATTTTTTTTTAAGCACAATTTAGCACAAGGAGAATTACCTCACTGTCCTTCCAGGTCCCTGGAAACAAGGACTTTGACAGTGAAAGAAACTGACACACTCTCCCTACCTACAGTTTTCTGTCCCTAGAAAAAATGTTTTTTTTAAGCACAATTTAGCACAAGGAGAATTACCTCACTGTCCTTCCAGGTCCCTGGAAACAAGGACTTTGACAGTGAAAGAAACTGACACACTCTCCCTACCTACAGTTTTCTGTCCCTAGAAAAAATGTTTTTTTTAAGCACAATTTAGCACAAGGAGAATTACCTCACTGTCCTTCCAGGTCCCTGGAAACAAGGACTTTGACAGTGAAAGAAACTGACACACTCTCCCTACCTACAGTTTTCTGTCCCTAGAAAAAATGTTTTTTTTAAGCACAATATAGCACAAGGAGAATTCACTCACTGTCCTTCCAGGTCCCTGGAAACAAGGACTTTGACAGTGAAAGAAACTGACACACTCTCCCTACCTACAGTTTTCTGTCCCTAGAAAAAATGTTTTTTTTAAGCACAATTTAGCACAAGGAGAATTACCTCACTGTCCTTCCAGGTCCCTGGAAACAAGGACTTTGACAGTGAAAGAAACTGACACACTCTCCCTACCTACAGTTTTCTGTCCCTAGAAAAAATGTTTTTTTTAAGCACAATTTAGCACAAGGAGAATTACCTCACTGTCCTTCCAGGTCCCTGGAAACAAGGACTTTGACAGTGAAAGAAACTGACACACTCTCCCTACCTACAGTTTTCTGTCCCTAGAAAAAATGTTTTTTTTTAAGCACAATTTAGCACAAGGAGAATTACCTCACTGTCCTTCCAGGTCCCTGGAAACAAGGACTTTGACAGTGAAAGAAACTGACACACTCTCCCTACCTACAGTTTTCTGTCCCTAGAAAAAATGTTTTTTTTAAGCACAATATAGCACAAGGAGAATTCACTCACTGTCCTTCCAGGTCCCTGGAAACAAGGACTTTGACAGTGAAAGAAACTGACACACTCTCCCTACCTACAGTTTTCTGTCCCTAGAAAAAATGTTTTTTTTAAGCACAATTTAGCACAAGGAGAATTACCTCACTGTCCTTCCAGGTCCCTGGAAACAAGGACTTTGACAGTGAAAGAAACTGACACACTCTCCCTACCTACAGTTTTCTGTCCCTAGAAAAAATGTTTTTTTTAAGCACAATTTAGCACAAGGAGAATTACCTCACTGTCCTTCCAGGTCCCTGGAAACAAGGACTTTGACAGTGAAAGAAACTGACACACTCTCCCTACCTACAGTTTTCTGTCCCTAGAAAAAATGTTTTTTTTAAGCACAATTTAGCACAAGGAGAATTACCTCACTGTCCTTCCAGGTCCCTGGAAACAAGGACTTTGACAGTGAAAGAAACTGACACACTCTCCCTACCTACAGTTTTCTGTCCCTAGAAAAAATGTTTTTTTTAAGCACAATATAGCACAAGGAGAATTCACTCACTGTCCTTCCAGGTCCCTGGAAACAAGGACTTTGACAGTGAAAGAAACTGACACACTCTCCCTACCTACAGTTTTCTGTCCCTAGAAAAAATGTTTTTTTTAAGCACAATATAGCACAAGGAGAATTCACTCACTGTCCTTCCAGGTCCCTGGAAACAAGGACTTTGACAGTGAAAGAAACTGACACACTCTCCCTACCTACAGTTTTCTGTCCCTAGAAAAAATGTTTTTTTTAAGCACAATTTAGCACAAGGAGAATTACCTCACTGTCCTTCCAGGTCCCTGGAAACAAGGACTTTGACAGTGAAAGAAACTGACACACTCTCCCTACCTACAGTTTTCTGTCCCTAGAAAAAATGTTTTTTTTTAAGCACAATATAGCACAAGGAGAATTCACTCACTGTCCTTCCAGGTCCCTGGAAACAAGGACTTTGACAGTGAAAGAAACTGACACACTCTCCCTACCTACAGTTTTCTGTCCCTAGAAAAAATGTTTTTTTTAAGCACAATATAGCACAAGCACAAAACACACTGACACTCTCCCTACCTATCCTTCTCTTTCCCTAAACTAAAGGAATCCAGGTTAAGCAAGAAAGAAATAAAAGTCACTGTCCCTGCCTATGCTGCTCTATCCCTGCTCCGGAACACACTACACTAGGCCGCCGTGCTGGCGGCCTTTTATAGTGTGGGGCGTGTACTAAACCCCCTCAGCAATAATTGGCCACAGGCATCCTGCCTGTGGCCAATCATTGCTCTCCTCGCTGCCGGCGCTGTGATTGGCCAAGCATGCGGGGTCACAGTGCATGCTTGGCCAATCACAGCGCCTGGATGACACTGCGATGGCGTAGTGCATTGTGGGCCGTTCGCGTCACTCGAATTTTGCGCGAACGGCCCAAATCGTTCGATCTTCGTCGAACGATCGAACAGCCGATGTTCGAGTCGAACGTATGTTCGACTCGAACACGAAGCTCATCCCTAATGGTAAACAGCACAGATAGAGAGAGTGAATCTCCTTAACGGCAATAAAAACTGACAATCATTATAATCCCTTCCCCATTCTATCCAAAACAAGAAAAAAAGTTTTACCTTTAGTTATACTTTAATGTTGGTTCCAGCCTATCCCTACATTGCAATTTATTTAATTTCTATGCCTGTTAGATAGATTTACCCTTTCTTCCTGTCCTTGTGTTGAGGAGTGAAAAATTTGCCAAACAGGGCAACAAACAGCAAAAAAAAAAGGTTTGCCTAGAGCAGGGGTCTCCAAACTGTGGCCCGAGGGCCGGATGCGGCCCTTTGCCAGCCTTTATCTGGCGCTTGGGGCACTATTCTTCCATATAATATGAGGTACTATTTCTTCCACTGACACCAACAATGGGGCATTATTTTTTCCACTGACACCAACAATGGGGCACTATTTATTTAACTGATACCAGTGATGGAGCACTACTCCTCCTATTGATCACTAACATTGAGACCATGTTTACCCTTACTGATGTTGGGCCGAGAGCATTTTCTGCCCCCAATGGCCACAATCCGGCCCCCTTAAAGTCTAAATGACAGAAAACAGGCCCTTTGATTGAAAAGTTTGGAGACCACTGGCCTAGAGCAACACAATATTGTCAAAAGTTTTGGGACACCTGCCGTTACATGAACTTTAATGGCATCCCAGTCTTAGTCCGTAGGGTTCAATATTGAGTTGGCCCACCCTTTGCAGCTATAACAGCTTCAACTCTTCTGGGAAGGCTGTCCACAAGGTTTAGGAGTGTCTATGAGAATGTTTGACCATTCTTCCAGAAGCACATTTGTGAGGTCAGGCACTGAATGTGCACGAGAAGGCCTGCCTCCCAGTCTCCGCTCTAATTGACCACAAAGGTGTTCAATCCAGTTGAGGTCAGACTCTGTGCAGGCCAGTCAAGTTTCTACACCCCAAACTCACTTATCCATGTCTTTATGTACCTTTCTTTGTGCACATGTCCAAATCATTTGGTGGAGGGGGGATTACGGTGTGGGGTTGTTTTTCAGGGGTTGGGCTTGGCCCCTTAGTTCTAGTGCAGGGAACTCTTAAGGCGTCAGCATACCAAGACATTTTGGACAATTTCATGCTTTCAACTTTGTTGGAACAGTTTGTTGATGGCCCCTTCCTGTTCCAACATGACTGCACACCAGTGCACACAGCAAGGTCCATAAAGACATGGATGAGGGAATATGGGTTGGAGGAGCTTTACTGGCCTGCACAGAGTCCTAACCTCAACCCAATAGAACACCTTTGGGATAAATTAGAGTGGAGACTGTAAGCCGGGCCTTCTCCTCCAACATCAGTGCCTAACCTCACAAATGCACTTCTGGAAGAATGGTCAAACATTCCCATAGACACACTCCTAAACCTTGTGAACAGCCTTCCTAGAAGAGCTGAAGCTGTTAATGCTGAAAAGGGCCAACTCAATATTGAACCCTACGGTCTAAGACTGGGATGCCATTAAAGTTCATGTGCGTGTAAAGGCAGGTGTCCCAATACTTTTGACAATATAGTATACATTCAGACATTATCTTAATTTTGATGAACTTGTTAATTTTACCTTGCATTTTATTTCCAAAATTTTAGCTCTGAAGAAGATTGATCTTCATACGAAACATAATACAGGTCCAATTCTAGCCACAGATGCAGAATTTAATTATTTGGTCCAGTGGAGAGCCCACCAGAAACCTGTACGCATGGAACGTACTGGAATACATGAACTGCGCTACATTGCTTCAGAATTGGATAGCTTGGGGAACCGGAAAGGGATGATCATCGTGATAACATGCTGGAGTCACTTCGTTACTTACCCTGTTGGAGTGTATATCAATAGGTTACATCACATTCGAGAAGCAGTAGTTCGGCTGTTAGAGCGCAGCCCCGAAACAAAGATCATCATCAAATCGGCCAACACTGGCTATGGGTTTTTCCATGGAAGTGACTGGTTATCATTGCAGCTGGACACTCTGATGAGGACTATGTTCTCTAAGCTACCAGTTACACTTCTAGATGTTTGGCAAATGACCTCTTGCCATCGTGAACCTGAAAATATCCACCCTATAAAGGTCATTATTAAAAATGAGATAGATTTGATGCTTTCATTTATATGTCCTCATTAACAATCAGTGGTGTGTTTTAATATTGTTTAGAGCACATTCTTCAGTAGGAAGTCCAAGTCTAATGCCTTGTACACACGATCGGAATTGGAATTTTTTCATCGGATATTCCGACTGTGTGCGGGGCCCCATCTGACTTTTTCCGTCGGAGTTTAGAAATAGAACATGTTTTATTTTTTTCCGATGGAAAAAAATCCGATCGGAAATTCCGATCGTCTGTGTGGAACTCCGACAGAGAAAAAAACACGCATGCTCAGAATCAAGTCAACGCGTGCTCGGAAGCATTGAACCTTATTTTTCTCGGCACGTCGTAGTGTTTTACGTCACCGCGTTTTGGACGGTCGGAATTTGGTCTGACAGTGTGTATGCAAGACAGCTTGAACAGAATTCCGATGGAAAATTCTATCGGATTTTATCCCAGCGGAAATTCCGATCGTGTGTACAGGGCATAAGTAACAACTGCTATATATAGAGGACAGAAAATGTTATTAACTGCTTTGGTTGCAGACGGACAAATCTACTGAAGAGATAGATACATATAAAATAAGAGTGTAAAAACACGGCCTACAATACACCACTCAGCGTCAATGTGTTTCACTATTCTCAAGTCACCTTAATATTTCTGCAAGAAAATACAATAAAATCTCTTGATCACTTTACAGTGAACAAGGACATTTCTATAAAAGCAGCTGTTTAAAAAAAAAAAAATTATAAACGAAAATAGCATAAGAAAAAACAGTCCAATTACGGCATCAATCCGATACTATAACAGCGCTGATGTTGAGCAGTTTATAGCATGTGGCCAACCACACAGCAAAGTCTTTTAATAATAAGTGATGACAGTGAAACCAGCTCCAAATGACAGTTGTCACAGCGTGCACCTTACACCGAACTCCCACTTTTCACCACAGGAAGCGACCTTACGTGTTTCAACATATCCGACTTCAACAGAGGGCGTCCTCTGACAAAGTCAGATATGACGAAACGTGTAAGGGCGTGATCCACACGGTAAACCAGAAGTGACGCATGCGCTCCACCGCCAGCTGGTCCTAACAAGAAAGTGAATACGAACGCTGTGAAGAGACACAAGCTCGTATCTGGACGGCATAAACAGTGATTTCAATCGTTCTCTTCATCTTTTATATGCTTCATTGATAACAGTATCTTATTGGAGTACAATTACAAACCTACCTCCTGAGATGATGATGATGATTATCTAAATAAAAGGAAAACTTCTCTTAAGGTTGGAAGATTGCAACGCTCTGGTGAGTGTAACCCCTTGGGGTGAAGTGTGCTTCACGTGGTGAAAATTGGGAGTTCGGTGTAAGGTGCACAATGTGACAACTGTTTAGGACCACCCACTGTCGTTTGGAGCTGATTTTACTGTCATCACCTAATATTAAAAGACTTTGTTGTGGGGTTGGCCACACGCTATAAACTGCTCAACATCAGCGCTGTTATAGTATTGGACTGATAAAGTAATTGGACTGTTTTTTTCTTATGCTATTTTCGTTTGTAGATAGATACATATGCGGGCAAGTGTAGACAAGCCTACTGTGGCTTGATTGGTCTGCAGCTTTTATTTACATGCCTCTCAATGTAAACTTTATTGTTTGATTAAATTAAAATAACGTAATGTATAAAATAATAATGTATTTTTAACTTTTCTATTTGAAGTGAATGTAATCAGCATCAAGGAATAAATATTATGCAGAAGTGGACCTTCTTGAACCCTTTTAAAGCCATCAACATATATCATATGGAAGAAGTTACCGCTCAGACGTAGCTGTTGATCTGCTCACTGGATCCGAAGCCGTGGGTGCAGGCGATTGCATATAGCAACTGAAGAAGAGCTTGGGCAGCCGCACTCCAAATTATTTTTTTCTGGTTCTTTATTTAAAAAACAAAGTCACATCAACACATATGACAGCAAAACACAGCAAAAAGAGCTGACATGTTTCGCACTGCAAATCAGTGCTTAATCATAGCTACGATTAAGCACTGATTTGCAGTGCGAAACATGTCAGCTCATTTTGCTGTCATATGTGTTGATGTGACTTTGTTTTTTAAATAAAGAACCAGAAAAAAATCTTTTGGAGTGCGGCTGTCCAAGCTCTTCTTCAGTTCCTGCATTAACATATGTCATATGTTGGTGGTAGTGTGTGTGTGTGTGGGGGGGGGTTACACACTCTCCACAAGCTGGCTTTCTGCTTTCTGATTGAGCTAAATAAGTGGTCAAACCGTGCCCCCCCCCCCGTGATTCCCCTGCAATGCTGCTCAGTCTTTTCCACTGTCCCACCTGCATCCCGTGACCCACATTGTGGGTGTCACTGAGTAGGGTTGAGGGAGACCAGGCTAGATCCATTTGCTGATCTCCCCTAGTTGCAAAGAACCTGGAAGTGATGTGTATAACATCACTTCCGGTTTCTTGTGTCATATTTTCCAGCTGCTGTGACCAGGGATGAAGCTAATGAAGCATGATCTGTGCTCTATTAGCTTCAATGGAATGCAAGTGAGACCTCTAATAGACCCTGATTTCTCACCACTTGAAGAGAAGACCTTTTTCTGACATGTGGTGCTTACAAGTTAAAATCAGTATTTTTTTGCTAGAAAATTACTTGGAACCCCCAAACATTATATATTTTTTTTTTTTAACAGAGGCCCTAGAGAATAAAATGGTGGTGTAATATTTTATGTCACACTGTATTTGCACAGCGGTCTTTCTTACACAATGTTTTTAAAAAAAAATACACTTCAATTAATAAAAATAAAAAAAACATCATATAATGTGAAAGATGATAGTATGCCAAGAAAATAGATACCTAACGTGCCATGCTTTAAACTTGCGCACACTCGTGGAATGGAGACAAACTATGGTTCTTAAAAATCTCGATAGGTGACGCTTTAAAAAAAAAATCGTATTTGTTTTTAATTTTTTTTACACTGTCCATTAACCACTTCAGCCCCTTAAGAATTGGCTGGCCAATGACCGGGCCATTTTTTGCGATTCGGCACTGCGTCACTTTAACTGACAATTGCGCGGTCGTGCGACGTGTCTCCCAAACAAAATTGACGTCCTTTTTTTCCCACAAATAGAGCTTTCTTTTGGTGGTATTTGATCACCACGCAGTTTTTATTTTTTTGCACTATAAACAAAAAAAACCGATGATTTAAAAAAAAAAGAACAATATTTTTAACTTTTTGCTATAATAAATATCCCCCCCCAAAAAAACTAAAAAAACAAATTTTTTCTTCAGTTTAGGCCGATGCATATTCTTCTACATATTTTTGGTAAAAAAAATCACAATAAGCGTATATTGATTGGTTTGCGCAAAAGTTATAGCGTCTATAAAATAGGGGATAGATTTATGGCATTTTTATTAATTTTTTTTTACTAGTAATGGCGGCGATCTGCTATTTTTATCATGACTGTGATATTGTTGCGGACACATCGGACACTTTGGACACTATTTTGGGACCATTGTCATTTATACAGCGATCAGTGCTGTAAAAATGCACTGATTACTGTGTAAATGACACTGATGTCAGGGAAGAGGTTACCGGGGTACCACTTGAAGCCAATGACGTACAGGTAAGTGATATGGCAGCAAGAAATTAAAAATATCCTGTTACAAAGTAATATGTGATATAAATAATATTTTAAAATGGGTAAATAGTTACAGAAAGGAAAAATGTGTTTAGTTTAGTTTCGGATAGATTTATTATGTTACTAATTTTGTTTCCTTATGGAATTCCTTTAGTTTTGTTTCAGAATTTGTTTCCTTTTTCGTTTTCATTAAATTAAATTTTGTTTTTGTTAAAATTTGTTTCATTTATTAATTATCTAATGAATTCCAACTTTTCAGAACGATTAGAATTCAGATCGGAAATAGCTGGCTGTGTTATGCAGCGGGCCGGGAAGCCAGCTGCCCGCATCCTTAACAACCATGAGTCATCATCTGTCAGCGGGCTTCTCCACTGATGGTTAAATATAAAGATAAAGGATACCGGCAAATGCCCGGCGAAAGAAAAATGTTTCAAAAAAATGGTGTAGGGTTCCTCCCCCCCAGTCCATACCAGGCCCTTTGGGTCTGGTGTGTATTTTAAGGTGAACCCCACGCCAAAAAAAAAAAAAAAACGGCATGGGATCCCCCCAAAATCCATACCAGACCCTTATCCAAGCACACAGCCTGGCAGGCCAGAAAAGGGAAGGGTGAGGAGCAAGAGCCTCTCCCTCCTAAACCATATTAGGCCACATGCCCTCAACATAGGGGGGGTGGGTGCTTTGGGGTAGGGGGGCTCTGCCTGACAACCCTGGGCTGAGGTTGTCGGAGTCTGCAGGTGGGGGGCTGATCGGAATCTGGAAGCCCCCTTTAACAAGGGGGCCCTAGATCCCGACCACCCCTATGTGCATGCGTATCGGGTACATTGTATCCATACCTATTCACTAAAAAATGTGTCAAAGGGTAAGAAGCACAGGAAACTGTTTGACAAATCCTTTATTAAAAGGAAAAAAACGTCAAAAAGTGCTTCGCCTCCTAAGAGGCTACCCGTTGATGTAACAGCGCCCCTTGCCTATCTTGCCTATATAAGAGCTGTCGAAGAGAGGGCAGGCGGTGGGTAGCCTCTTAGAAGGCAAAGCGCTTTTTGACATTTTTCTATTTTTTGGGTCGGTGGGCGTCGTGATGGACGATGGATGTACCAGATACCCATTTTTTACTGATACCCTCTGGTGAACAGATCAGTTCCCCTGTAGGATCCTTAATACCCGAGACACACATCCCCCCACCTGCTCCCTAGAAAGCCAGGCCAGAAGCCTCCCCGGACCGCTCTCCCTGCTTAAAAATCCACTGGGACTGAGCAAGCAGCTTTTTCTGGGTAAGAGCGGTACGGAGACTAAGGACCTCCCCTGTCAAGTGTTGTAGTTGTGCATAATGTTGGGGATCTCGGGATCTGATGAAAACCTCCTCCCCCCTAGCCGCCTCCCTCTCCGCCCGCACCAACTCAGCTCTGCGTTCCCTACGAACTTTGGCAATAATGGTCTGGTAGTGTCTCCTCGTAGAGGCCTTAAAGGCATCCCACACAGTCATGGCGTCAGCTGTGCCAGCATTGTCTGCCCAGTAGCCCGTCAGTTCGGTCTGAAAGTGAAAGTCCACATCAGTATCCGTAACCCAGAACCTGGTCAGTCTCCAGAGTCTGAAAGTAGGGCCCGTGGAAAGGTCGAGCGTCAAAAGCATTGGTGCATGATCAGAGACCCCTTGGGAGAGTATAGGTATGTCCGCAACTCTCGGCAGGACCGGTCCCCCTGCATACACCAGATCAATGCGGGAGAACGTCCTATGGGAGGCCGAGTGGCACGTATAAGCCCGAACCCGAGGGTGTCTCCACCTCCACACATCTGTCAGACCGCAGGTCTCAGCCCAGTCAGCCAGCCCTGAGCGAGGGACACCCACAGACGTCAGCCGGTCCATTCCCGAGTCAGGGACCAGATTAAAGTCACCGAGAATAACTGTATTGTCAGAGGCGAACTCAGCCATTTTACCAGTTACCTGGTTTAGTAGCGACAGTGAGGCCGGAGGAGGCAAATAGAGGCCCACAATTGTCCAGGTCAGGGAATAGATAACAGCATGGACAATAAGATATCTGCCTTCTGGATCAAGGGCCAAATCCAGGATCCGAAATGGGAGGGACAAGTGGACTAGGACACTAACCCCTCTAGAGAAACTGGAGTACGTAGAATGACAATGGTGTCCCACCCACGGCTTTTTAAGGGATAATATCCTACTCCCTATAAGATGGGTTTCTTGTAAGATGCAAATATGGGGATGCAAATATGGGGATTGTGGGACTTAATGAATTGGAACACCAGGGAGCGCTTGGTTGGTGAGTTCAGTCCCCTGGTGTTCCATGACAGAATATTAACTGAGGACATAACCGATGAATTTAGCAGGGGAATCATAATGGTGAATCTGGCCGGCTCCCAAACCCAGCCCCCGAGCCCTCCAAGTAATGCTGACATATCAATTATCTGCAGAACAAACAAAAACAACTAAACATAAAAACTAAACACCAACCCCAAGAACATAGCGGCCCTCAACTGGCCAACAGCCCCACCCCCCACCCCACCCATCCCCCTAAAACTGAGGAGGGTTTGCATCCCAAAATCCAGTACTGCACAGCAGCCGTCAAGTAGGGGGCCTGCGCAAGCGGCCATAATACCCCTCCATTAAAGTTCCGGAGAGTGCAGGCGAGCTGACAAGTTCTTCACTCCATTGCTCCCGCTGGGACAGTCTAGAAGCCAGAAGGGGTCAACAGGAGCATGGCAGGATAAATAGAGTTTCCTCCGATAACCCCCCACAGGCAAATCAGGAGCATTGTATGATCCAAGGCACACGGATGTCATGGATATGCAATAATGTTTGTCTGTCAGCTTACCTTCCTCTCCATGTGTTCACCTTAGAGGCCAGACACTCTCACCTGGCTGCTTTAATAATCTCTCCTCCCAGCATGGCTCCACCCCAGGCCCTATCAGAGAACTCTATATTAACCTGTGCACTGCAAGTCTGCCTTGCTGATCAATGTTGTTTGTTAAGCATTATGTGTTTGGGTTCCTGCTTGCCGTGTGCTACGGCTGTCTGTGTATCCTTGTCTGCTTGTCGCGCTGACCTTGGCTTATCTCCTCACTATCTCTTGTATCCTGAGCTGCTGCTTCCCCTCTATCCTCTATACCCCATGGAGCGTGAGCTAGGTAACTCTGGGTGCCACGACCTGGATCCAGCTGCAGCTTAGGCCATCCTCACCACTAGAGGCTCTGGTGAACACCTGCTGGATCTTTGACTACGCACCCTAGGGAATCTTGGGCTCTAGCTCCCTGTGGGATCCATGTTGTGCTCCAGTGGATGTGCCATCCTTAACCACCCAGTGTTCCATCCGCAGCAGTCAGCCATAGGGTTCACTACCTTGTGGTGCACTCCTGACCTACGGTGTGCATCTGTCATCTGGCAACTCAGGTGACCTGACAATGGAGCAGTAATGGTTAGAGAGAGCCCACCGCCAGAAGGAACACGCGGCAGGTTTTGCATCAGTCACCTGACAATGTCAGGGGCACAGTCTAAGGTTGCAGAAAAAAACATTTAGCAGGGCACAACTGGTGCAAAAAGGCCTCTCTCCCTCCTCTCCCACCACCCCCCAAAGCCTTCACCACAGGCAGTAAAGTTCCCAATAAGCCTGCCAGAAGAGGGGGTATGCTACTCAGGGTAGAAGCCTCCATGGAAAATCTGTGCAGGAGAAGGTGAACCCCCACCCGTCAGGATATGCACCCCTGGTGTCCCGGTGAAGGCCACCTTCCACACTTTAGGCCAGCCAGGGCAGCAAAGTGTTCTAGGCCATGGGAAGGGGGGGACAGCACAGTATCAGTCAGTACAGAGGGGGGATGCAAGAGAGGCAGAGAACAAGTACATTATATAGGAATAACTCATGGTTCCAGTCCTCAGCGATCCCGAGGGAGAGACACCAGCCACGCCGCAGCATCACGCGGCGTGGTGAAAAAACCAACCGACTCGCCACCCTGGACCCTCAGCCACGCTGGAAACAGCACACTGTAATGGATATTCCTCGTTCTCATGGCCGTCTTGACCTGGTCAAAAGGATTTCCTCAGCTTCTGTGTCTCCACAGAGTAGTCGGGAAAGATCAGCAGTTTGGTGTTCTGGAAGCGGAGGTCTCCCAGGGCCCTGGACGCCCTAAGGATATCATCCCTGTCCCTAAAGTTTAAGGAGTTTAAGGATGAAGGTCCTCGGCGGTGATCCCTGGGGTCCCGGCTTGGGTGGTACACGGTGTGCCCGTGGGGGGAGAAACGGGCATCCGGCAAGAGGGAGCGCAGGAGATCCTCCACAAATGTAGTCGGATGCGGCCCTTCCACTCCCTCAGTGAGGTTGACGATGCAGAGATTATTTCTCCGATTCCTGTTCTCAGCATCTTTGGCCCTATATTTCAGGGCTTTCACTTTGGTCTGGAGGGATCTGAGCGCCGCCGAATGCTCAAAGATCTCGTCTTCAGCAACGCCAACCCGCTGCTCGGTTTCCGTCACCCGGGACGGCAGCTTGTTTATGTCCTGCCTCATAATGCCCATGTCTAGCTGAACGGCCTCTATTTTCGCCGCGAGGGTAGCCTGGCAGGTGGCTATAGCGGCCATAACCTCTGCGAGCCAGGGGGTTTGGCTTCAGGGTCCGCCATTGACGCAGCTTGTGCGGCCCTGTTAGAACCTCGAGTGGCGTGAGTCTCCACATGAGTGGGAGGGAGAGGCGGCGAATCCTCCACTACCACCCGGAATCAGAGCCTCTTCCCCTTACCATCAGGTGTGCCCGAGGACCGGTGTCCCATCCAGTTACTGCCGGGTCAGTCAGCAGAGCAAATAACGGCCCGGATCCGGAGAAATGTAAACGGCCCAGCGGAGCTCAGTCTAGAAGCATTGGCTCACCTCGCCATCTTGGACACGCCCCCACCCGATACCCATTTACAAAGGGGGTTCGGGATCTAGGTGCCAATAAGCTCCCACCCGCAGACCCTGACAACCACATCTCAAGGTTGTCGGAAAGAGGCTGTTGTCCCCATCAACATGGGGATAAGGAGCTTTGTGATGGGGGGGGGTTCACCTCCCCATGTTGAGGGCATGTGGCCTGGAATGGTTTGGAAGGGTGCTCACTCGTCCCCCCCTTTCCTGACCTGCCAGGCTGTATGCTCCGATAAGGGTCTTGTATGGATTTGGGGGGGCATGGGGTTCCCCTTAACAACCATGAGTCAACATCTGTCAGTGGGCATCCCCACTGACAGATAAATATAAATATAAAGAATGCCAGCGATTGCCTGGCAATATAAAAATGTTTAAAAAATGGCGTAGGGTCCCCCCCAGTCCATACCAGGCCCTTCGGATGACAGATGATGACTCATGGTTGTTAAGGACGCTAATGGTCAGCTTCCCGGCCCAATGCTTAACAACCAGCTATTTCTTCACACAGAATTCGAATTGGTCGATCGTTTTTCGATCCGAATTCTAATTGTTCTGAAAAGTTGGAATTCGTTAGAAAATGAACAAACAAAACAAAATTAATGGATTAACTAAATTTGTTACTATTTGTTACTATTTAATTTGGAGATTCGGATACATCCGAATCTCTGCATGACCAAAAATGTGTCCAAAACTAATTGCACATGTCTACACCCAAGCATTTAGAAACCCACCCAAAAAAGTTGAGCCTATCCTGCCCCCCACATATGCGCACATAGGAACATAAACGCATCTGTCGGGGGGAGCCTATGTAAGAAAATGTATTTTGCGATACACATTACATATCACCACGCACGCCCGAATGAGAACAATAATTCTAGGGCAATTATTCATGGATAACACTAAAGTAATGACCTGCAGTGGCTTTTAAACTTTTTCCTATACAAAATATAATGTACCAAAGATTGGTGTTGTTTTATCACCCTCTTCTTTGATCCTATGATCTCTCACATTTTCAATCTCTATCTCTCTACTGGTACCTTCCCTTCCCCTCTAAAGCATGCACAGATCACCCCAATGCCTAAAGAGCCCTCACTGGACCCCACTAACCTTAATAACCTAAGACCTATCTCTTAGCTCTCATTTATCTCTAAACTTTTAGAATGCTTAGTCTACAACTATCTGAACTCCTACCTTACTGACAACAACTTTTTTGACCCCTTACAGTTTGTCTTTCGCTCACACACAGAAACTGCCCTACTAAATTCAATAATAATTTACTAACTAAAACCAACAGTCATTCAATTCACTTCCACTGAGCTCAGACTGACCCGGACCAGCCCCCAACTTGTGTCTGGACATGTGAAAGGAGAATCAACACAGTGATGAGCTCACCTCTCTATCACTCTGCCCCCTTCTGCTATCAGCATGTTCTTTGTCAACACACAAACTGATTGGATCCTTCTGCTGATTTTTCCTTTCACACTTGAGCCCTGCTGAAAAGGGACTTCAGGAGGCTGATACCAGAAATTTGCACTACTTGCATTTAAAAATTACATTGAATGATTTATTAATGATTAAAAAGTAGCAATTTTATAGTTTAGAGTCATAATGTGCAGCTTTAAGAAAACTACGGTGACAGCAGATAGAAATGAAAAGGTACATTAACCACTTCAGCCCCGGGCCATTTTGCTGGTCAAAGACCAGGCCACTTTTGCGATTCGGCACTGCGTCATTTTAACTGACAATTGCACGACCGTGTGACGTGGCTCCCAAACAAAATTGACGTTCTTTTTTTCCCACAAATAGAGCTTTCTTTTGGTGGCATTTGATCACCTCTGTGGTTTTTATTTTTTGTGCTATAAACAAAAATAGAGCGACAATTTTTTTAAAAAAAATCAGTATTTTTTACTTTTTGCTATAATAAATATCCCCCAAAAATATATAAAAAACATTTTTTTTCAACAATTTAGGCTGATACGTATTCTTCTACATATTTTTGGTAAAAAAAATCACAATAAGCGTTTATTGATTGGTTTGCGCAAAAGTTATAACTTCTACAATATAGGGGACTGTTTTATGGCATTTTTATTAATATATATTTTTTTACTAGTTATGGCGGGGATCAGCGATTTTTATGATGACTGCGACATTATGGCGGACACATCAGACACTTTTGACCCATTTTTGGGACCATTCTAATTTTTACAGCGATCAGTGCTATAAAAATGCACTGATTACTGTGAAAATGACACTGGCAGTGAAGGGGTTAACCAGTAGGTGGAGCTGTAGGGGTTAAGTGTTTCCAAGGGAGTTCTTCTTACTGTAGGGGGTATGAGCTGTGTGTGTGACATGACACTGATCTCCGCTCCGACTACACGGAGCGGAGATCAGTGTCATTGTCACTAGGCAGAGCGGGGAGATGCTTGTTTACACTAGCATCTCTCCGCTCTATCTCTCCGTGAGACGATCGCGGGTATCCACGGGACCCACGTAGAAAGCAGCAGGGTAGCAAGTGCGCCGCCGCTGGCGCGCGCGTGACCACATGGCGGCATCTTAAAGGGGACGTATAGGTACATGGTTATGCCTGTCCGTGCCGCACTGCCAATGTAAATGTACAGGCGGCTGCACCGGCATGGAATAGGGTTCCACCAGAGAAAAAGCCCTGGGGTATGGGGTGATTAGGGTGTGCCCAGGCACATCCAGCACACCCTGTACACACCTGTGACTACAATATTTGTAGCTACCGCCTTTTTATTTATTTTTTGTTAAGACTGAAGATCTTTAACTTACAAAATGTATAGCTAGTGTTCATGTCACATTGTTTTGTATATATTTTATTGTGTGTCTGTGGAATTGACAGGGGGTGGTGTCCTTGGGTCTGCTAAGGGGGCCTAATTGTATCTTTTCACATTTTTAGCTCACCAATGTCATAATATTAAAGTGGCATTCCAGTCAAACCCTAACTACACCTAAATCTACTCCCACCACCATCGTAAGGCTATTCTATCTACCCTGTAAAAAGAAAAGATGCCTATACTTACTCTGAAGCTGCCCTTTTCTCATCACATGACTGGCTTTCAGCGCTGGCTTCAGTGTAGATGAGGGGCAGCTGACAACTGCTGTCCCAAAGTAAGACTATGGGTGATGTCATTGCCCAGGCTCTGCAGCCATTGTCGGTTGTCCCTCCTTTTTGCTGAAGCCCATGCTGGAAGCCGGTCATGTGACTTGACCAAAGCAGCATAAGAATAGTTAAGTAAAGACATCTTACTTCTTTTAAAGGGTAGAGAGAATAGTCTTAGGATGGTGGTGGGAGTAGATTTAGGCTTAGTTAGGGTATGACTGGAATGCCGCTTTAACATTAATTAATTTCTATAGCTTGTCTTGCACACAGATAGGTATTTCTGTATGGCCAACTTGATCTCTTGGTTCCTCAAGCTGTAGATTATAGGGTTCAGTAATGGGGTGACCACAGTGTACATTAGTGAAACCACCTTTTTCATGGTCAAAGATTGCTGTTTTGAGGGCACAGCATACATGGCAAACAGCGCACCATAATAGATACATACAATGGCAAGGTGGGAACTACAAGTAGAGAAGGTTTTATGTCTTCCGGTGACTGAAGTAATCCCCAAGATGGTCAAAAAAATGCAAATATATGTGAAGATGATAAACCCAAATGGTAGAACTGTTGCTAGACTGGATAGGGCAAACACCACATACTTAACTACAGATACATCTGAGCAAGATAATTCCAAGAGAGGGACAAAATCACAGAAAAAGTGGTCAATTACATTGGGACCACAGAACGACAAGGTTTGCATGATCAATACAGGGATGAGTGTTGCAGTAAATCCCAATAACCAGGAACATAAAACCAGATATAAACAAAGTTTAAGGTCCATAATTGTGGTGTAGTGCAAGGGATTACATATGGCCAGGTAGCGGTCATAGGACATAACAGTAAGCAGAAGACACTCCATGCATGCTGAACCTCCGTACACTAAATATTGTACAATACAGCTTCTAAGGGACGCAGTGCTAACCCCTAATATTGTTACATTGAGCATGCTAGGGGCTATGTTTGTGGTTAGCAGGATATCGGAGAAGGACAAGTTACCCAGCAAAATGTACATTGGTGATTGAAGGCGATAATTGGTAGACACCAATAAAATAATGACAGCATTTCCAGTTACGGTCAACAGGTAGAGGAATAAGAATAATAAGAAAAAAAAATACTTAAAATCTTGAAGGTTTCCAAACCCAAGAATTGTTATTTCTGAAATGTGTGTCCTATTCACTGCATGTGCTGTAGGAGAGTAAAATTTGAGAGAAGGATAAATAGAAGAAGGAGGATAAGGAGAAAAAGGAGGAGGAGAAGAAGGAGAATTAGGTAAAGGAGAAGGAGAAAGAGGAGAAGAAGAAGTAGAAGGAAAAGGAGAAGGGGAAAGGGGAGGAGAAACAGGAAAGGCAGAAGGAGAAGGAGGAGAAGGTGGAGGAAAAGGAGGAGAAGAAGGAGGAGAAAAAAAAGAAGGGGAAGGAAGAGAAAGAGAAAGAGGAGGAAAAGAAGGAGGAGAAGGAGAAAAATAAGTAGAAGAAGGAGAAAGGGGAGTAGAAGGAGAAAGGGGAGGAGAAGGATGAGAAGGAGAAAGAGGAGGGAAAGAAGAAGGAGAAAAAAAAGGGAAGAGAGGAGAAGAAGAAGGAGAAAGAAGAGGAAAAGGAGAAGGACAATGAGAAAGGGGAAGGAGAAGAAGGAGAAAGAGGAGAAGAATAATGAGAAGAAAGAGAAAAAGGAGTATAAGGAGAAAGAGGAGGAGAAGGAGAAGGAGAAGAAGGAGTAGAAGGAGAAGAAGAAGAAATAGGAGGAGAATGAGAAAAAAAAGAGGAGAAGGAGAAAGAGAAGGAGGAAAAGGAGAAGGAGAAGGAGAAAGAGGAGGTGAAGGAGAAGATAAAAGAGGAGGAGAAGAAGGAGGAGAAGGAGAAGAAAGAGAAGAAAAAAGAGAAGCATTGTGGTTACACATCTATATTAATGCAACATACTATTATACTATGCATGCCTCATTAGGCTGCATTCACACCTGAGCAAAGTGAATTCCAGGCATCTTCATGCGTATTTTTGTTGAGCTATTTTGCATGTTATTCTTTTCAAGCTTTTACATGTGTATTGAACCTTAAGGTATTTTTGTTTTGCCAATGGAAAGTGTTACATGAAAAAATGCTTGAAAAACATCTGGAAAAATCACACGAAAATGCTTGACTAATGTTTTTTTAGGGGTTCAAATGTATGGGGTAGAAAATGCCTATTTCTGCCTCACATTTAGCTTGTGTAACTTTTAGTATGTCAGGTGCCAAATGCTCATATGTGGATAGTCACCACTGAAGTACACGGTATGTTGAACCTTTAGGAGCTTCAAGCTACAAAACACTCAGATGTGAATTGGGCCTTAAAGCAGAAATAAACCTGATTTTTTTTTTGTATGCAAACACACTGAAATTGCAAGTTAAAAATTGTGCATGCATAATTGCAATTCTGCATTACCTCTTGTATTATCCATAGTTCACAAGATCAATTTGCCATGTTGCGCAGTCTGTTCATCAGTATTCTGGAGAGGTGATGAAGGTGGTCTTAACAAATGATTCAATTATTCTCTCACAGGAAGTTGTCTGTAGAAATTGCTTTCTTTACTAAGAACTGGGCATAAAGTAAGGGGAGGAGAAGCAGAAGAAGAAGGAGAAGGATAAATAGGAGGATAAGTGCAGTGTTCCTGAGGCTCACCAAGCATTACACAGGAGGTAGTAGCTCGGATGTACACATAAGGACAGACTTTGGCTAACAGAGGTGTTCTTGATTATCTGAAGAGTGCCGGACAAGTAAATTATAGTTTTTATGTGATATATGTGATCTCTTTATCTATGCTTTTGCCAACTGCAATGAGTGGAAAGTGTCCTACAGTGCAAATTAAATCCTGTTTCATTACAAGACATGGGTTATGAATTCCCTAATAGTGATGAGCCGAACACCCCCGGGTTCGGTTCGCACCAGAACCCGCGAACGGACCGAAAGTTTGCACGAACTTTAGAACCCTATTAAATACAATGGATGCAAACGTTCGAAATCTAAAGTGCTAATTATAATGACTATTATGCATGTTATTGTCCTAAAAAGGGTTTGGGAACCCGGGTTCTGCACCAGGGGACATGTATCAATGCAAAAATAAGTTTTAAAAACGGCCGTTTTTCTGAAACAGTCATTTTAATGATGCATAAAGTGAAAAAAAAAGTCAAATATTCCTTTAAATATCGTACCTGGGAGGTGTCTACAGTATGCCTGTGAAGTGCCACATGTTTTCCGTGTTTAGAACTATCCGTGCACAAAATAACATTTCTAAAGGAAAAAAAGCCATTTAAAACTGCTTGCGGCTTTAATGTAATGTCTGGTCCCGGTAATATGGATGAAAATCTTTAAGAAAAATGGCATAGCTACCCCATCACCCCCCCCCCCTACCCCAGCCCATTACCAGCCCCTTTGGGTCTTGTATGGATATTAAGGGGAACCCCGCACACAAAATTAAAAAGGCCCTATATACTCTGAACAGCCGTATACAGGCGGTGCATACAAGACAGGGACTGTAGGTTTGTTCTTATGTAGAATCTGTTTGTAATTTTGAACAGGTACATTGTTTAAGTGTAGCTCCAGCCAAAAAATATATTTTTAAGCTTTTTGGAAAACATAGGGAAGGGTTATCACCCCTGTAACATTTGTCTGTGCAGTGTGCACCTGTTCAGAACAGTTCACCTCACTTTCCTTCCTAATGACAAATGTTTTTTGAAAATTTGGTTTTTTTATTGAAAACAAGAATTGGTGATAAAGAATCAGTGGAGAGGAGACACTTTTTTTCCCATATTAACTCTTACAGGAGAGAATTTGCCTTCCTAGGGGTAGATTTCCTCTCACTTCCTGTTGTATCCTTCCGTTTGCAAGGAGGAGTCGTTTGTAAGTTGGATGTTTGAAAGTAGGGGCCTGCCGTATATACTCAGCTGAAATTTGCCCCTTACATGTTGGTGTTGCCACAACACTGTGAGCCCTCACAGTTACTCTTGGTGGGCGCATGAATGGGCCCTGCTGTGAATTATTAGATCAAGAATTGTAATTACATGCCCCTGTTAAACAGGGGCAGAAAAATTGAGCCTTAGGCACTGGTGCCACAACACTGCAACCCCTCACAGATACTGTACTTGGAGCACAGCAATGAGCCCTGTTGCAAAGTATTGCATCAAAAATTGTAATTACACGCCCCTGTTAAACAGGGGCTGAAAAATTGGGCCTTAGGCACTGGTGCTGGTGCCACGACACTGCAACCACTCCCAGATACTCTAGTTGGAGTGCAGGAATGAGCCCTGCTGCAAAGCATTGCATAAAAAATTGTAATAACACACCCCTGTTAAACAGGGGCTGAAAAATTGGGCCTTAGCCACTGGTGGGGGCACCCAGAAACAAAAATGTTCTTCCAAGCTATCATCGTCAATCGGATCATTGAGGAGGAGGAGGATAGTCAGTCAACATAACAGGACAAACTCTCAGCATCAGCATCAGTCTTGAAGGGATGTGACATTTGAAAATAAATTAGTCTGTTATATCAGCTTCAGGTGTTTGGTAGCTGGTGGTGATCCAAGACTGGTTCATCTTTATGAAGGTCAGTCAATCAACAGAGTCGGTGGACAGGCGCACCCTGTGATCCGTGACAAATCCTCCAGCAGCACTGAATGTGCGTTCTGAAAGAACGCTGGATGCAGGACAGGCCAGTAGCTCAATTGCATACTGTGCAAGCTCTGGCCAGTGATCCATCCTCAAGACCCAGTAAGCCAGAGGATTTTCGGTGGGGAAGGTGTCCAAGTCTGACCTTGCCCCTAGGTATTCCTGCACCATGTATATCAGACGCTGGCGATGGTTGCTGGAACCGATCATACCTTGGGGCTGCGGACTAAAGAATTGTTTGAACGCTTCGGTCAGACGGCCACTTCCCCACCGCTCCTTCTTTGACTGACCGAAGCCTCAGCATCTCGTTGTCCAAGACCAGGAGTTTGTAACCTATCAGTCTCTGGGAACGCGTTGCACAGACCTTTCTGCAAGGCCTCCCGGAGTTGTCTCATCCTCTGCTCCCTCTGCGACGGTAAGATAAGGTCCGCAACCTTACCCTTGTACCGTGGATCAAGGAGAGTGGCCAGCCAGTAATGGTCCCTCTCCTTGATCCGAAGAATATGAGGATCCTTCCGCAGACTTTGCAGGATCAGGGAGGCCATGCAGCGTAGGTTAGCTGAGGCATTCAGTCCGGAGTCCTCTGGGTCACTAAGGACGACATGATCCGCAGCCATCTCCTCCCAGCCACGTACAAGTCCACTGGTTTCTTGGGACTGTAAATCATCCCTAAAAGACTGCTGCTGATGATGCTGAGTGCCAGGCTCCACCTCCATGCTGACACAATCCTCCTCCTCCTCTTCTTCCTGTGCGATGGGTGGGACAGAAGGAACACTGTCTGGGTAAAGGGGGCCTTGAGAGGCAAGGAAGTCCTCCTCTTCCTGCCTCTGTTCTGCCTCAAGTGCCCTGTCCATTATTCCACGCAGCGTATGTTCCAACAGGTGGACAGGAGGTACAGTGTCACTGATGCATGCACTGTCACTGCTCACCATCCTCGTGGCCTCCTCAAATGGTGCCAGGACAGTGCATGCATCCCTGATCATGCCCCACTGGCGTGGTGAAAAAAACCCGAGCTCCCCTGACCCTGTCCTGGTGCCGTAGTCACACAGGTACTCATTGATGGCCCTCTGCTGCGTGTGCAGCCGCTGCAGCATGGCCAACGTTGAGTTCCACCTGGTGGGCATGTCACATATAAGGCGGTTCGTGGGCAGGTTCAACTCCTTTTGCAGCTCAGCCAGGCGAGCACTGGCATTATAAGATCTGCGGAAATGCACACAGACTTTCCTGGCCTGCCTCAGGACATCCTGTAAGCCCGGGTACCTGCCCAAGAACCGCTGCACCACCAGGTTAAGGACGTGAGCCACACAGGGCACATGGGTCAGTTGTCCCTGTCGGAGAGCGGAGAGGAGGTTGGTGCCATTGTCGCAAACTACCATTCCTGGCTTAAGCTGGCGTGGCGTCAACCACCTCTCGGCCTGCCCCTGCATAGCAGACAGAACCTCTGCCCCAGTGTGGCTCCTGTCCCCCAAACACACCAGCGCAAGCACGGCATGGCATCTTTTTGCCTGCGTACTTGCGTAGCCCCTTGAACGCCTACGGAGCACCGCTGGTTCCAAGGACAAAGCACAGGAAGAGGCCATGGAGGAAGAAGAAGAGGAGGGGGTGGAGGACAGAGGTGTGTCACAACCAGTAGTAGCATTTTGGAGGCGTGGCGGTGGAACAACCTCCAACACTACTGCACCTTGTCCTGCATCCTTCCCAGCTGCCAAAAGAGTGACCCAATGGGCCGTGAAAGAAAGGTAACGTCCCTGTCCATGCCTGCTGGACCATGAGTCAGCGGTAATATGCACCTTACCGCTGACCGCCCTGTTCAGCGAAGCCAATACATTGCCTTCCACATGCCGGTAGAGAGCCGGAATCGCCTTCCATGAGAAAAAGTGGCGTTTGGGAACCTGCCACTGAGGAACCGCACATTGCACAAACTCACGGAAGGGGGCCGAGTCTACCAACTGAAAAGGCAGCAGTTGAAGCGCTAGCAATTTAGCCAAGCTAGCATTCAACCGCTGGGCATGTGGATGGCTGGGAGTGAACTTCTTTCGACGGTCCAGCAGCTGGGGCAGGGAAATTTGGCTGCTAGAATCGGACGTCGGTGTACTGCTAGCAGAGTGGCCGCAAGTACTTGGCTGTGACACACCTAATTCTACACCTTCATTCCTCTCAGTGCAGGTTTCAGAGAGGACTGAAGGTATAATGGGGTTGGAGATCCCAGATGATGCGGTGCAAGGAGAGGTCCGCTTTGTTCTTTGGTGTGGGTCTTTAAGGTAGGCTTGCCAACGAGCTGCATGGCAGGTCAACATATGTCTGGTCAAGCATGTGGTGCCCAAGCGGCTGATGTTTTGGCCACGCGATATACGCTTGAGACATATGTTGCAAACAGCAGCTGTGCGATCTGATGCACTCGCCTCAAAAAAGGCCCACACCAAAGAACTTTTTGAATAACGGGCAGAGGCAGCGCCCTGCACAGGCGGAGCTCTGCGGTGTGATTCCGTCGGTGTGCTGCCCTTACGCTGGCCCCCCAAGGGCATCCTGCCTCGTTGGAGATGTGCCTCCTCCTCATCCTCCTCCTCTCTCCTATTAGGCACCCACGTGGAGTCAGTGACCTCATCATCCCCTCCCTCCTCATCACTGGAGCCAATCTGGTAGTATGCTGCAGCTGCTGGAACATGACTGCCAGATTGGTGTCCTTCTTGAGCATCCCCTCTCTCTGCTCTCACGCTACTGCCTTCCTCTAGCTGGGTATCATCATCAGACCCTTCGAAACGCTGGGCATCCTCCTGGAGCATGTACCCAACGCTGTGCTCAAACAGTTCGTGGGACTCCTCAGAAGGAGGACATGGTGGGTCTAGGGAAGGAGTGACTGATGATGACATTGATACCAGGGAAGAGGACGCTTTGGCAGCTGCTTTGCCAGTACCCTGAGCCTGGGTGAGAGAGGATGAGGAGGATGAGGAGGGCTTGGTCATCCACTCTACCAAGTCTTCGGCATGATGTGGCTCAACATGTCCAGCTGCCGAAAAGAAGGACAAGCGTATCCCATGGCCATGTGCTGATGACAATGCACCGCGTCCACGACCAGCACTGTTGCCCCCAGACACAGAGCCTGCTTGCCCTCTTTTATTGGCTCCTGACTGTCTGCCTCTCCTTGTTTGCCTTCCAGACATTCTAATGGCCTGCAGGGAGATGGGAAAACCAGCAATAAGGGGTAGCTTCAGGTGTTTATTTTGCAGGAAGCACACTCCGCCCGCTGTAAGTGCTGCAAATGCCTGTGAGTGTAACACACCAGGAAAAAACAGCAATAAGGGCTAGCTTCAGGTGTATACTGTGCAGGAGGCTTAGCAACAATGACACTGACACTGTCCCCTGCCTATCCTTCTCTCTCCCTGCACACAAGGTTTAGCAAAGAATAGGACACTGACACTGTCGACTGCCTATCCTTGTCTGTCCCTACACACAAGGTTTAGCAATATGGTTCAGCACACTAGGTTTAGCAAAGAATATGACACTGACACTCTCCCTGCCTATCCTTCTCTGTCCCTACAAACAAGGTTTAGCAAAGAATATGACACTGACACTCTGCCTACCTATCCTTGTCTGTCCCTAAACACAAGGTTTAGCAATATGGTTCAGCACACTAGGTTTAGCAGAGATTATGACACTGACACTCTCGACTGCCTATCCTTGTCTGTCCCTACACACAAGGTTTAGCAATATGGTTCAGCACACTAGGTTTAGCAAAGATTATGACACTGACACTCTCGACTGCCTATCCTTGTCTGTCCCTACACACAAGGTTTAGCAATATGGTTCAGCGCACTAGGTTTAGCAAAGATTATGACACTGACACTCTCGACTGCCTATCCTTGTCTGTCCCTACACACAAGGTTTAGCAATATGGTTCAGCGCACTAGGTTTAGCAAAGATTATGACACTGACACTCTCGACTGCCTATCCTTGTCTGTCCCTACACACAAGGTTTAGCAATATGGTTCAGCACACTAGGTTTAGCAAAGATTATGACACTGACACTCTCGACTGCCTATCCTTGTCTGTCCCTACACACAAGGTTTAGCAATATGGTTCAGCACACTAGGTTTAGCAAAGATTATGACACTGACACTCTCGACTGCCTATCCTTGTCTGTCCCTACACACAAGGTTTAGCAATATGGTTCAGCACACTAGGTTTAGCAAAGATTATGACACTGACACTCTCGACTGCCTATCCTTGTCTGTCCTTACACACAAGGTTTAGCAATATGGTTCAGCACACTAGGTTTAGCAAAGATTATGACACTGACACTCTCGACTGCCTATCCTTGTCTGCCCCTACACACAAGGTTTAGCAATATGGTTCAGCACACTAGGTTTAGCAAAGATTATGACACTGACACTCTCGACTGCCTATCCTTGTCTGTCCCTACACACAAGGTTTAGCAATATGGTTCAGCACACTAGGTTTAGCAGAGATTATGACACTGACACTCTCGACTGCCTATCCTTGTCTGTCCCTACACACAAGGTTTAGCAATATGGTTCAGCACACTAGGTTTAGCAAAGATTATGACACTGACACTCTCGACTGCCTATCCTTGTCTGTCCCTACACACAAGGTTTAGCAATATGGTTCAGCACACTAGGTTTAGCAAAGATTATGACACTGAAACTCTCGAATGCCTATCCTTGTCTGTCCCTACACACAAGGTTTAGCAATATGGTTCAGCACACTAGGTTTAGCAAAGATTATGACACTGACATTCTCGACTGCCTATCCTTGTCTGTCCTTACACACAAGGTTTAGCAATATGGTTCAGCACACTAGGTTTAGCAAAGATTATGACACTGACACTCTCGACTGCCTAGCCTTGTCTGTCCCTACACACAAGGTTTAGCAATATGGTTCAGCGCACTAGGTTTAGCAAAGATTATGACACTGACACTCTCGACTGCCTATCCTTGTCTGTCCCTACACACAAGGTTTAGCAATATGGTTCAGCGCACTAGGTTTAGCAAAGATTATGACACTGACACTCTCGACTGCCTATCCTTGTCTGTCCCTACACACAAGGTTTAGCAATATGGTTCAGCACACTAGGTTTAGCAAAGATTATGACACTGACACTCTCGACTGCCTATCCTTGTCTGTCCCTACACACAAGGTTTAGCAATATGGTTCAGCACACTAGGTTTAGCAAAGATTATGACACTGACACTCTCAACTGCCTATCCTTGTCTGTCCCTACACACAAGGTTTAGCAATATGGTTCAGCACACTAGGTTTAGCAAAGATTATGACACTGACACTCTCGACTGCCTATCCTTGTCTGTCCCTACACACAAGGTTTAGCAATATGGTTCAGCACACTAGGTTTAGCAAAGATTATGACACTGACACTCTCGAGTGCCTATCCTTGTCTGTCCCTACACACAAGGTTTAGCAATATGGTTCAGCACACTAGGTTTAGCAAAGATTATGACACTGACACTCTCGACTGCCTATCCTTGTCTGTCCCTACACACAAGGTTTATCAAAATGATTCAGCACACTAGGTTTAGCAAAGATTATGACACTGACACTCTCGACTGCCTATCCTTGTCTGTCCCTACACACAAGGTTTAGCAATATGTTTCAGCGCACTAGGTTTAGCAAAGATTATGACACTGACACTCTCGACTGCCTATCCTTGTCTGTCCCTACACACAAGGTTTAGCAATATGGTTCAGCGCACTAGGTTTAGCAAAGATTATGACACTGACACTCTCGACTGCCTATCCTTGTCTGTCCCTACACACAAGGTTTAGCAATATGGTTCAGCGCACTAGGTTTAGCAAAGATTATGACACTGACACTCTCGACTGCCTATCCTTGTCTGTCCCTACACACAAGGTTTAGCAATATGGTTCAGCACACTAGGTTTTCAAAGATTATGACACTGACACTCTCGACTGCCTATCCTTGTCTGTCCCTACACACAAGGTTTAGCAATATGGTTCAGCGCACTAGGTTTAGCAAAGATTATGACACTGACACTCTCGACTGCCTATCCTTGTCTGTCCCTACACACAAGGTTTAGCAATATGGTTCAGCGCACTAGGTTTAGCAAAGATTATGACACTGACACTCTCGACTGCCTATCCTTGTCTGTCCCTACACACAAGGTTTAGCAATATGGTTCAGCGCACTAGGTTTAGCAAAGATTATGACACTGACACTCTCGACTGCCTATCCTTCTCTGTCCCTACACACAAGGTTTAGCAATATGGTTCAGCACACTAGGTTTAGCAAAGATTATGACACTGACACTCTCGACTGCCTATCCTTGTCTGTCCCTACACACAAGGTTTAGCAATATGGTTCAGCGCACTAGGTTTAGCAAAGATTATGACACTGACACTCTTGACTGCCTATCCTTGTCTGTCCCTACACACAAGGTTTAGCAATATGGTTCAGCACACAAGGTTTAGCAAAGAATATGACACTGACACTCTCCCTGCCTATCCTTCTCTGTCCCTAGAAACAAGGTTTAGCAAAGAATATGACACTGACACTCTGCCTACCTATCCTTGTCTGTCCCTACACACAAGGTTTAGCAATATGGTTCAGCGCACTAGGTTTAGCAAAGATTATGACACTGACACTCTCGACTGCCTATCCTTGTCTGTCCCTACACACAAGGTTTAGCAATATGGTTCAGCGCACTAGGTTTAGCAAAGATTATGACACTGACACTCTCGACTGCCTATCCTTGTCTGTCCTTACACACAAGGTTTAGCAATATGGTTCAGCACACTAGGTTTAGCAAAGATTATGACACTGACACTCTCGACTGCCTATCCTTGTCTGTCCCTACACACAAAGTTTAGCAATATGGTTCAGCACACTAGGTTTAGCAAAGATTATGACACTGACACTCTCGACTGCCTATCCTTGTCTGTCCCTACACACAAGGTTTAGCAATATGGTTCAGCACACTAGGTTTAGCAAAGATTATGACACTGACACTCTCGATTGCCTATCCTTGTCTGTCCCTACACACAAGGTTTAGCAATATGGTTCAGCGCACTAGGTTTAGCAAAGATTATGACACTGACACTCTCGACTGCCTATCCTTGTCTGTCCCTACACACAAGGTTTAGCAATATGGTTCAGCGCACTAGGTTTAGCAAAGATTATGACACTGACACTCTCGACTGCCTATCCTTGTCTGTCCCTACACACAAGGTTTAGCAATATGGTTCAGCACACTAGGTTTAGCAAAGATTATGACACTGACACTCTCAACTGCCTATCCTTGTCTGTCCCTACACACAAGGTTTAGCAATATGGTTCAGCACACTAGGTTTAGCAAAGATTATGACACTGACACTCTCGACTGCCTAGCCTTGTCTGTCCCTACACACAAGGTTTAGCAATATGGTTCAGCGCACTAGGTTTAGCAAAGATTATGACACTGACACTCTCGACTGCCTATCCTTGTCTGTCCCTACACACAAGGTTTAGCAATATGGTTCAGCGCACTAGGTTTAGCAAAGATTATGACACTGACACTCTCGACTGCCTATCCTTGTCTGTCCCTACACACAAGGTTTAGCAATATGGTTCAGCACACTAGGTTTAGCAAAGATTATGACACTGACACTCTCGACTGCCTATCCTTGTCTGTCCCTACACACAAGGTTTAGCAATATGGTTCAGCACACTAGGTTTAGCAAAGATTATGACACTGACACTCTCAACTGCCTATCCTTGTCTGTCCCTACACACAAGGTTTAGCAATATGGTTCAGCACACTAGGTTTAGCAAAGATTATGACACTGACACTCTCGACTGCCTATCCTTGTCTGTCCCTACACACAAGGTTTAGCAATATGGTTCAGCACACTAGGTTTAGCAAAGATTATGATACTGACACTCTCGAGTGCCTATCCTTGTCTGTCCCTACACACAAGGTTTAGCAATATGGTTCAGCACACTAGGTTTAGCAAAGATTATGACACTGACACTCTCGACTGCCTATCCTTGTCTGTCCCTACACACAAGGTTTATCAAAATGATTCAGCACACTAGGTTTAGCAAAGATTATGACACTGACACTCTCGACTGCCTATCCTTGTCTGTCCCTACACACAAGGTTTAGCAATATGCTTCAGCGCACTAGGTTTAGCAAAGATTATGACACTGACACTCTCGACTGCCTATCCTTGTCTGTCCCTACACACAAGGTTTAGCAATATGGTTCAGCGCACTAGGTTTAGCAAAGATTATGACACTGACACTCTCGACTGCCTATCCTTGTCTGTCCCTACACACAAGGTTTAGCAATATGGTTCAGCGCACTAGGTTTAGCAAAGATTATGACACTGACACTCTCGACTGCCTATCCTTGTCTGTCCCTACACACAAGGTTTAGCAATATGGTTCAGCACACTAGGTTTTCAAAGATTATGACACTGACACTCTCGACTGCCTATCCTTGTCTGTCCCTACACACAAGGTTTAGCAATATGGTTCAGCGCACTAGGTTTAGCAAAGATTATGACACTGACACTCTCGACTGCCTATCCTTGTCTGTCCCTACACACAAGGTTTAGCAATATGGTTCAGCGCACTAGGTTTAGCAAAGAATATGACACTGACACTCTCGACTGCCTATCCTTCTCTGTCCCTACACACAAGGTTTAGCAATATGGTTCAGCACACTAGGTTTAGCAAAGATTATGACACTGACACTCTCGACTGCCTATCCTTGTCTGTCCCTACACACAAGGTTTAGCAATATGGTTCAGCGCACTAGGTTTAGCAAAGATTATGACACTGACACTCTTGACTGCCTATCCTTGTCTGTCCCTACACACAAGGTTTAGCAATATGGTTCAGCACACAAGGTTTAGCAAAGAATATGACACTGACACTCTCCCTGCCTATCCTTCTCTGTCCCTAGAAACAAGGTTTAGCAAAGAATATGACACTGACACTCTGCCTACCTATCCTTGTCTGTCCCTACACACAAGGTTTAGCAATATGGTTCAGCGCACTAGGTTTAGCAAAGATTATGACACTGACACTCTCGACTGCCTATCCTTGTCTGTCCCTACACACAAGGTTTAGCAATATGGTTCAGCGCACTAGGTTTAGCAAAGATTATGACACTGACACTCTCGACTGCCTATCCTTGTCTGTCCTTACACACAAGGTTTAGCAATATGGTTCAGCACACTAGGTTTAGCAAAGATTATGACACTGACACTCTCGACTGCCTATCCTTGTCTGTCCCTACACACAAAGTTTAGCAATATGGTTCAGCACACTAGGTTTAGCAAAGATTATGACACTGACACTCTCGACTGCCTATCCTTGTCTGTCCCTACACACAAGGTTTAGCAATATGGTTCAGCACAATAGGTTTAGCAAAGATTATGACACTGACACTCTCGATTGCCTATCCTTGTCTGTCCCTACACACAAGGTTTAGCAATATGGTTCAGCGCACTAGGTTTAGCAAAGATTATGACACTGACACTCTCGACTGCCTATCCTTGTCTGTCCCTACACACAAGGTTTAGCAATATGGTTCAGCGCACTAGGTTTAGCAAAGATTATGACACTGACACTCTCGACTGCCTATCCTTGTCTGTCCCTACACACAAGGTTTAGCAATATGGTTCAGCACACTAGGTTTAGCAAAGATTATGACACTGACACTCTCAACTGCCTATCCTTGTCTGTCCCTACACACAAGGTTTAGCAATATGGTTCAGCACACTAGGTTTAGCAAAGATTATGACACTGACACTCTCGACTGCCTATCCTTGTCTGTCCCTACACACAAGGTTTAGCAATATGGTTCAGCACACTAGGTTTAGCAAAGATTATGACACTGACACTCTCGAGTGCCTATCCTTGTCTGTCCCTACACACAAGGTTTAGCAATATGGTTCAGCACACTAGGTTTAGCAAAGATTATGACACTGACACTCTCGACTGCCTATCCTTGTCTGTCCCTACACACAAGGTTTAGCAAAATGATTCAGCACACTAGGTTTAGCAAAGATTATGACACTGACACTCTCGACTGCCTATCCTTGTCTGTCCCTACACACAAGGTTTAGCAATATGTTTCAGCGCACTAGGTTTAGCAAAGATTATGACACTGACACTCTCGACTGCCTATCCTTGTCTGTCCCTACACACAAGGTTTAGCAATATGGTTCAGCGCACTAGGTTTAGCAAAGATTATGACACTGACACTCTCGACTGCCTATCCTTGTCTGTCCCTACACACAAGGTTTAGCAATATGGTTCAGCGCACTAGGTTTAGCAAAGATTATGACACTGACACTCTCGACTGCCTATCCTTGTCTGTCCCTACACACAAGGTTTAGCAATATGGTTCAGCGCACTAGGTTTAGCAAAGATTATGACACTGACACTCTCGACTGCCTATCCTTGTCTGTCCCTACACACAAGGTTTAGCAATATGGTTCAGCGCACTAGGTTTAGCAAAGATTATGACACTGACACTCTTGACTGCCTATCCTTGTCTGTCCCTACACACAAGGTTTAGCAATATGGTTCAGCACACAAGGTTTAGCAAAGAATATGACACTGACACTCTCCCTGCCTATCCTTCTCTGTCCCTACAAACAAGGTTTAGCAAAGAATATGACACTGACACTCTGCCTACCTATCCTTGTCTGTCCCTACACACAAGGTTTAGCAATATGGTTCAGCGCACTAGGTTTAGCAAAGATTATGACACTGACACTCTCGACTGCCTATCCTTGTCTGTCCCTACACACAAGGTTTAGCAATATGGTTCAGCGCACTAGGTTTAGCAAAGATTATGACACTGACACTCTCGACTGCCTATCCTTGTCTGTCCCTACACACAAGGTTTAGCAATATGGTTCAGCACACTAGGTTTAGCAAAGATTATGACACTGACACTCTCGACTGCCTATCCTTGTCTGTCCCTACACACAAAGTTTAGCAATATGGTTCAGCACACTAGGTTTAGCAAAGATTATGACACTGACACTCTCGACTGCCTATCCTTGTCTGTCCCTACACACAAGGTTTAGCAATATGGTTCAGCACACTAGGTTTAGCAAAGATTATGACACTGACACTCTCGACTGCCTATCCTTGTCTGTCCCTACACACAAGGTTTAGCAATATGGTTCAGCGCACTAGGTTTAGCAAAGATTATGACACTGACACTCTCGACTGCCTATCCTTGTCTGTCCCTACACACAAGGTTTAGCAATATGGTTCAGCGCACTAGGTTTAGCAAAGATTATGACACTGACACTCTCGACTGCCTATCCTTGTCTGTCCCTACACACAAGGTTTAGCAATATGGTTCAGCACACTAGGTTTTCAAAGATTATGACACTGACACTCTCGACTGCCTATCCTTGTCTGTCCCTACACACAAGGTTTAACAATATGGTTCAGCACACAAGGTTTAGCAAAGAATATGACACTGACACTCTCCCTGCCTATCCTTCTCTGTCCCTACAAACAAGGTTTAGCAAAGAATATGACACTGACACTCTGCCTACCTATCCTTGTCTGTCCCTACACACAAGGTTTAGCAATATGGTTCAGCGCACTAGGTTTAGCAAAGATTATGACACTGACACTCTCGACTGCCTATCCTTGTCTGTCCCTACACACAAGGTTTAGCAATATGGTTCAGCGCACTAGGTTTAGCAAAGATTATGACACTGACACTCTCGACTGCCTATCCGTGTCTGTCCTTACACACAAGGTTTAGCAATATGGTTCAGCACACTAGGTTTAGCAAAGATTATGACACTGACACTCTCGACTGCCTATCCTTGTCTGTCCCTACACACAAAGTTTAGCAATATGGTTCAGCACACTAGGTTTAGCAAAGATTATGACACTGACACTCTCGACTGCCTATCCTTGTCTGTCCCTACACACAAGGTTTAGCAATATGGTTCAGCACACTAGGTTTAGCAAAGATTATGACACTGACACTCTCGATTGCCTATCCTTGTCTGTCCCTACACACAAGGTTTAGCAATATGGTTCAGCGCACTAGGTTTAGCAAAGATTATGACACTGACACTCTCGACTGCCTATCATTGTCTGTCCCTACACACAAGGTTTAGCAATATGGTTCAGCGCACTAGGTTTAGCAAAGATTATGACACTGACACTCTCGACTGCCTATCCTTGTCTGTCCCTACACACAAGGTTTAGCAATATGGTTCAGCACACTAGGTTTAGCAAAGATTATGACACTGACACTCTCAACTGCCTATCCTTGTCTGTCCCTACACACAAGGTTTAGCAATATGGTTCAGCACACTAGGTTTAACAAAGATTATGACACTGACACTCTCGACTGCCTATCCTTGTCTGTCCCTACACACAAGGTTTAGCAATATGGTTCAGCACACTAGGTTTAGCAAAGATTATGACACTGACACTCTCGAGTGCCTATCCTTGTCTGTCCCTACACACAAGGTTTAGCAATATGGTTCAGCACACTAGGTTTAGCAAAGATTATGACACTGACACTCTCGACTGCCTATCCTTGTCTGTCCCTACACACAAGGTTTAGCAAAATGATTCAGCACACTAGGTTTAGCAAAGATTATGACACTGACACTCTCGACTGCTTATCCTTGTCTGTCCCTACACACAAGGTTTAGCAATATGTTTCAGCGCACTAGGTTTAGCAAAGATTATGACACTGACACTCTCGACTGCCTATCCTTGTCTGTCCCTACACACAAGGTTTAGCAATATGGTTCAGCGCACTAGGTTTAGCAAAGATTATGACACTGACACTCTCGACTGCCTATCCTTGTCTGTCCCTACACACAAGGTTTAGCAATATGGTTCAGCGCACTAGGTTTAGCAAAGATTATGACACTGACACTCTCGACTGCCTATCCTTGTCTGTCCCTACACACAAGGTTTAGCAATATGGTTCAGCGCACTAGGTTTAGCAAAGATTATGACACTGACACTCTCGACTGCCTATCCTTGTCTGTCCCTACACACAAGGTTTAGCAATATGGTTCAGCGCACTAGGTTTAGCAAAGATTATGACACTGACACTCTCGACTGCCTATCCTTCTCTGTCCCTACACACAAGGTTTAGCAATATGGTTCAGCACACTAGGTTTAGCAAAGATTATGACACTGACACTCTCGACTGCCTATCCTTGTCTGTCCCTACACACAAGGTTTAGCAATATGGTTCAGCGCACTAGGTTTAGCAAAGATTATGACACTGACACTCTTGACTGCCTATCCTTGTCTGTACATACACACAAGGTTTAGCAATATGGTTCAGCACACAAGGTTTAGCAAAGAATATGACACTGACACTCTCCCTGCCTATCCTTCTCTGTCCCTGCAAACAAGGTTTAGCAAAGAATATGACACTGACACTCTGCCTACCTATCCTTGTCTGTCCCTACACACAAGGTTTAGCAATATGGTTCAGCGCACTAGGTTTAGCAAAGATTATGACACTGACACTCTCGACTGCCTATCCTTGTCTGTCCCTACACACAAGGTTTAGCAATATGGTTCAGCGCACTAGGTTTAGCAAAGATTATGACACTGACACTCTCGACTGCCTATCCTTGTCTGTCCCTACACACAAGGTTTAGCAATATGGTTCAGCACACTAGGTTTAGCAAAGATTATGACACTGACACTCTCGACTGCCTATCCTTGTCTGTCCCTACACACAAAGTTTAGCAATATGGTTCAGCACACTAGGTTTAGCAAAGATTATGACACTGACACTCTCGACTGCCTATCCTTGTCTGTCCCTACACACAAGGTTTAGCAATATGGTTCAGCACACTAGGTTTAGCAAAGATTATGACACTGACACTCTCGACTGCCTATCCTTGTCCGTCCTTACACACAAGGTTTAGCAATATGGTTCAGCACACTAGGTTTAGCAAAGATTATGACACTGACACTCTCGACTGCCTATCCTTGTCTGTCCCTACACACAAGGTTTAGCAATATGGTTCAGCGCACTAGGTTTAGCAAAGATTATGACACTGACACTCTCGACTGCCTATCCTTGTCTGTCCCTACACACAAGGTTTAGCAATATGGTTCAGCGCACTAGGTTTAGCAAAGATTATGACACTGACACTCTCGACTGCCTATCCTTGTCTGTCCCTACACACAAGGTTTAGCAATATGGTTCAGCACACTAGGTTTAGCAAAGATTATGACACTGACACTCTCGACTGCCTATCCTTGTCTGTCCCTACACACAAGGTTTAGCAATATGGTTCAGCACACTAGGTTTAGCAAAGATTATGACACTGACACTCTCGACTGCCTATCCTTGTCTGTCCCTACACACAAGGTTTAGCAATATGGTTCAGCACACTAGGTTTAGCAAAGATTATGACACTGACACTCTCGACTGCCTATCCTTGTCTGTCCCTACACACAAGGTTTAGCAATATGGTTCAGCGCACTAGGTTTAGCAAAGATTATGACACTGACACTCTCGACTGCCTATCCTTGTCTGTCCCTACACACAAGGTTTAGCAATATGGTTCAGCACACTAGGTTTAGCAAAGATTATGACACTGACACTCTCAACTGCCTATCCTTGTCTGTCCCTACACACAAGGTTTAGCAATATGGTTCAGCACACTAGGTTTAGCAAAGATTATGACACTGACACTCTCGACTGCCTATCCTTGTCTGTCCCTACACACAAGGTTTAGCAATATGGTTCAGCACACTAGGTTTAGCAAAGATTATGACACTGACACTCTCGAGTGCCTATCCTTGTCTGTCCCTACACACAAGGTTTAGCAATATGGTTCAGCACACTAGGTTTAGCAAAGATTATGACACTGACACTCTCGACTGCCTATCCTTGTCTGTCCCTACACACAAGGTTTATCAAAATGATTCAGCACACTAGGTTTAGCAAAGATTATGACACTGACACTCTCGACTGCCTATCCTTGTCTGTCCCTACACACAAGGTTTAGCAATATGTTTCAGCGCACTAGGTTTAGCAAAGATTATGACACTGACACTCTCGACTGCCTATCCTTGTCTGTCCCTACACACAAGGTTTAGCAATATGGTTCAGCGCACTAGGTTTAGCAAAGATTATGACACTGACACTCTCGACTGCCTATCCTTGTCTGTCCCTACACACAAGGTTTAGCAATATGGTTCAGCGCACTAGGTTTAGCAAAGATTATGACACTGACACTCTCGACTGCCTATCCTTGTCTGTCCCTACACACAAGGTTTAGCAATATGGTTCAGCACACTAGGTTTTCAAAGATTATGACACTGACACTCTCGACTGCCTATCCTTGTCTGTCCCTACACACAAGGTTTAGCAATATGGTTCAGCGCACTAGGTTTAGCAAAGATTATGACACTGACACTCTCGACTGCCTATCCTTGTCTGTCCCTACACACAAGGTTTAGCAATATGGTTCAGCGCACTAGGTTTAGCAAAGATTATGACACTGACACTCTCGACTGCCTATCCTTCTCTGTCCCTACACACAAGGTTTAGCAATATGGTTCAGCACACTAGGTTTAGCAAAGATTATGACACTGACACTCTCGACTGCCTATCCTTGTCTGTCCCTACACACAAGGTTTAGCAATATGGTTCAGCGCACTAGGTTTAGCAAAGATTATGACACTGACACTCTTGACTGCCTATCCTTGTCTGTCCCTACACACAAGGTTTAGCAATATGGTTCAGCACACAAGGTTTAGCAAAGAATATGACACTGACACTCTCCCTGCCTATCCTTCTCTGTCCCTAGAAACAAGGTTTAGCAAAGAATATGACACTGACACTCTGCCTACCTATCCTTGTCTGTCCCTACACACAAGGTTTAGCAATATGGTTCAGCGCACTAGGTTTAGCAAAGATTATGACACTGACACTCTCGACTGCCTATCCTTGTCTGTCCCTACACACAAGGTTTAGCAATATGGTTCAGCGCACTAGGTTTAGCAAAGATTATGACACTGACACTCTCGACTGCCTATCCTTGTCTGTCCTTACACACAAGGTTTAGCAATATGGTTCAGCACACTAGGTTTAGCAAAGATTATGACACTGACACTCTCGACTGCCTATCCTTGTCTGTCCCTACACACAAAGTTTAGCAATATGGTTCAGCACACTAGGTTTAGCAAAGATTATGACACTGACACTCTCGACTGCCTATCCTTGTCTGTCCCTACACACAAGGTTTAGCAATATGGTTCAGCACACTAGGTTTAGCAAAGATTATGACACTGACACTCTCGATTGCCTATCCTTGTCTGTCCCTACACACAAGGTTTAGCAATATGGTTCAGCGCACTAGGTTTAGCAAAGATTATGACACTGACACTCTCGACTGCCTATCCTTGTCTGTCCCTACACACAAGGTTTAGCAATATGGTTCAGCGCACTAGGTTTAGCAAAGATTATGACACTGACACTCTCGACTGCCTATCCTTGTCTGTCCCTACACACAAGGTTTAGCAATATGGTTCAGCACACTAGGTTTAGCAAAGATTATGACACTGACACTCTCAACTGCCTATCCTTGTCTGTCCCTACACACAAGGTTTAGCAATATGGTTCAGCACACTAGGTTTAGCAAAGATTATGACACTGACACTCTCGACTGCCTAGCCTTGTCTGTCCCTACACACAAGGTTTAGCAATATGGTTCAGCGCACTAGGTTTAGCAAAGATTATGACACTGACACTCTCGACTGCCTATCCTTGTCTGTCCCTACACACAAGGTTTAGCAATATGGTTCAGCGCACTAGGTTTAGCAAAGATTATGACACTGACACTCTCGACTGCCTATCCTTGTCTGTCCCTACACACAAGGTTTAGCAATATGGTTCAGCACACTAGGTTTAGCAAAGATTATGACACTGACACTCTCGACTGCCTATCCTTGTCTGTCCCTACACACAAGGTTTAGCAATATGGGTCAGCACACTAGGTTTAGCAAAGATTATGACACTGACACTCTCAACTGCCTATCCTTGTCTGTCCCTACACACAAGGTTTAGCAATATGGTTCAGCACACTAGGTTTAGCAAAGATTATGACACTGACACTCTCGACTGCCTATCCTTGTCTGTCCCTACACACAAGGTTTAGCAATATGGTTCAGCACACTAGGTTTAGCAAAGATTATGACACTGACACTCTCGAGTGCCTATCCTTGTCTGTCCCTACACACAAGGTTTAGCAATATGGTTCAGCACACTAGGTTTAGCAAAGATTATGACACTGACACTCTCGACTGCCTATCCTTGTCTGTCCCTACACACAAGGTTTATCAAAATGATTCAGCACACTAGGTTTAGCAAAGATTATGACACTGACACTCTCGACTGCCTATCCTTGTCTGTCCCTACACACAAGGTTTAGCAATATGTTTCAGCGCACTAGGTTTAGCAAAGATTATGACACTGACACTCTCGACTGCCTATCCTTGTCTGTCCCTACACACAAGGTTTAGCAATATGGTTCAGCGCACTAGGTTTAGCAAAGATTATGACACTGACACTCTCGACTGCCTATCCTTGTCTGTCCCTACACACAAGGTTTAGCAATATGGTTCAGCGCACTAGGTTTAGCAAAGATTATGACACTGACACTCTCGACTGCCTATCCTTGTCTGTCCCTACACACAAGGTTTAGCAATATGGTTCAGCACACTAGGTTTTCAAAGATTATGACACTGACACTCTCGACTGCATATCCTTGTCTGTCCCTACACACAAGGTTTAGCAATATGGTTCAGCGCACTAGGTTTAGCAAAGATTATGACACTGACACTCTCGACTGCCTATCCTTGTCTGTCCCTACACACAAGGTTTAGCAATATGGTTCAGCGCACTAGGTTTAGCAAAGATTATGACACTGACACTCTCGACTGCCTATCCTTCTCTGTCCCTACACACAAGGTTTAGCAATATGGTTCAGCACACTAGGTTTAGCAAAGATTATGACACTGACACTCTCGACTGCCTATCCTTGTCTGTCCCTACACACAAGGTTTAGCAATATGGTTCAGCGCACTAGGTTTAGCAAAGATTATGACACTGACACTCTTGACTGCCTATCCTTGTCTGTCCCTACACACAAGGTTTAGCAATATGGTTCAGCACACAAGGTTTAGCAAAGAATATGACACTGACACTCTCCCTGCCTATCCTTCTCTGTCCCTAGAAACAAGGTTTAGCAAAGAATATGACACTGACACTCTGCCTACCTATCCTTGTCTGTCCCTACACACAAGGTTTAGCAATATGGTTCAGCGCACTAGGTTTAGCAAAGATTATGACACTGACACTCTCGACTGCCTATCCTTGTCTGTCCCTACACACAAGGTTTAGCAATATGGTTCAGCGCACTAGGTTTAGCAAAGATTATGACACTGACACTCTCGACTGCCTATCCTTGTCTGTCCTTACACACAAGGTTTAGCAATATGGTTCAGCACACTAGGTTTAGCAAAGATTATGACACTGACACTCTCGACTGCCTATCCTTGTCTGTCCCTACACACAAAGTTTAGCAATATGGTTCAGCACACTAGGTTTAGCAAAGATTATGACACTGACACTCTCGACTGCCTATCCTTGTCTGTCCCTACACACAAGGTTTAGCAATATGGTTCAGCACACTAGGTTTAGCAAAGATTATGACACTGACACTCTCGATTGCCTATCCTTGTCTGTCCCTACACACAAGGTTTAGCAATATGGTTTAGCGCACTAGGTTTAGCAAAGATTATGACACTGACACTCTCGACTGCCTATCCTTGTCTGTCCCTACACACAAGGTTTAGCAATATGGTTCAGCGCACTAGGTTTAGCAAAGATTATGACACTGACACTCTCGACTGCCTATCCTTGTCTGTCCCTACACACAAGGTTTAGCAATATGGTTCAGCACACTAGGTTTAGCAAAGATTATGACACTGACACTCTCAACTGCCTATCCTTGTCTGTCCCTACACACAAGGTTTAGCAATATGGTTCAGCACACTAGGTTTAGCAAAGATTATGACACTGACACTCTCGACTGCCTATCCTTGTCTGTCCCTACACACAAGGTTTAGCAATATGGTTCAGCACACTAGGTTTAGCAAAGATTATGACACTGACACTCTCGAGTGCCTATCCTTGTCTGTCCCTACACACAAGGTTTAGCAATATGGTTCAGCACACTAGGTTTAGCAAAGATTATGACACTGACACTCTCGACTGCCTATCCTTGTCTGTCCCTACACACAAGGTTTAGCAAAATGATTCAGCACACTAGGTTTAGCAAAGATTATGACACTGACACTCTCGACTGCCTATCCTTGTCTGTCCCTACACACAAGGTTTAGCAATATGTTTCAGCGCACTAGGTTTAGCAAAGATTATGACACTGACACTCTCGACTGCCTATCCTTGTCTGTCCCTACACACAAGGTTTAGCAATATGGTTCAGCGTACTAGGTTTAGCAAAGATTATGACACTGACACTCTCGACTGCCTATCCTTGTCTGTCCCTACACACAAGGTTTAGCAATATGGTTCAGCGCACTAGGTTTAGCAAAGATTATGACACTGACACTCTCGACTGCCTATCCTTGTCTGTCCCTACACACAAGGTTTAGCAATATGGTTCAGCGCACTAGGTTTAGCAAAGATTATGACACTGACACTCTCGACTGCCTATCCTTCTCTGTCCCTACACACAAGGTTTAGCAATATGGTTCAGCACACTAGGTTTGGCAAAGATTATGACACTGACACTCTCGACTGCCTATCCTTGTCTGTCCCTACACACAAGGTTTAGCAATATGGTTCAGCGCACTAGGTTTAGCAAAGATTATGACACTGACACTCTTGACTGCCTATCCTTGTCTGTCCCTACACACAAGGTTTAGCAATATGGTTCAGCACACAAGGTTTAGCAAAGAATATGACACTGACACTCTCCCTGCCTATCCTTCTCTGTCCCTACAAACAAGGTTTAGCAAAGAATATGACACTGACACTCTGCCTACCTATCCTTGTATGTCCCTACACACAAGGTTTAGCAATATGGTTCAGCGCACTAGGTTTAGCAAAGATTATGACACTGACACTCTCGACTGCCTAGCCTTGTCTGTCCCTACACACAAGGTTTAGCAATATGGTTCAGCGCACTAGGTTTAGCAAAGATTATGACACTGACACTCTCGACTGCCTATCCTTGTCTGTCCCTACACACAAGGTTTAGCAATATGGTTCAGCGCACTAGGTTTAGCAAAGATTATGACACTGACACTCTCGACTGCCTATCCTTGTCTGTCCCTACACACAAGGTTTAGCAATATGGTTCAGCACACTAGGTTTAGCAAAGATTATGACACTGACACTCTCGACTGCCTATCCTTGTCTGTCCCTACACACAAGGTTTAGCAATATGGGTCAGCACACTAGGTTTAGCAAAGATTATGACACTGACACTCTCAACTGCCTATCCTTGTCTGTCCCTACACACAAGGTTTAGCAATATGGTTCAGCACACTAGGTTTAGCAAAGATTATGACACTGACACTCTCGACTGCCTATCCTTGTCTGTCCCTACACACAAAGTTTAGCAATATGGTTCAGCACACTAGGTTTAGCAAAGATTATGACACTGACACTCTCGACTGCCTATCCTTGTCTGTCCCTACACACAAGGTTTAGCAATATGGTTCAGCACACTAGGTTTAGCAAAGATTATGACACTGACACTCTCGACTGCCTATCCTTGTCTGTCCCTACACACAAGGTTTAGCAATATGGTTCAGCGCACTAGGTTTAGCAAAGATTATGACACTGACACTCTCGACTGCCTATCCTTGTCTGTCCCTACACACAAGGTTTAGCAATATGGTTCAGCGCACTAGGTTTAGCAAAGATTATGACACTGACACTCTCGACTGCCTATCCTTGTCTGTCCCTACACACAAGGTTTAGCAATATGGTTCAGCACACTAGGTTTTCAAAGATTATGACACTGACACTCTCGACTGCCTATCCTTGTCTGTCCCTACACACAAGGTTTAACAATATGGTTCAGCACACAAGGTTTAGCAAAGAATATGACACTGACACTCTCCGTGCCTATCCTTCTCTGTCCCTACAAACAAGGTTTAGCAAAGAATATGACACTGACACTCTGCCTACCTATCCTTGTCTGTCCCTACACACAAGGTTTAGCAATATGGTTCAGCGCACTAGGTTTAGCAAAGATTATGACACTGACACTCTCGACTGCCTATCCTTGTCTGTCCCTACACACAAGGTTTAGCAATATGGTTCAGCGCACTAGGTTTAGCAAAGATTATGACACTGACACTCTCGACTGCCTATCCGTGTCTGTCCTTACACACAAGGTTTAGCAATATGGTTCAGCACACTAGGTTTAGCAAAGATTATGACACTGACACTCTCGACTGCCTATCCTTGTCTGTCCCTACACACAAAGTTTAGCAATATGGTTCAGCACACTAGGTTTAGCAAAGATTATGACACTGACACTCTCGACTGCCTATCCTTGTCTGTCCCTACACACAAGGTTTAGCAATATGGTTCAGCACACTAGGTTTAGCAAAGATTATGACACTGACACTCTCGATTGCCTATCCTTGTCTGTCCCTACACACAAGGTTTAGCAATATGGTTCAGCGCACTAGGTTTAGCAAAGATTATGACACTGACACTCTCGACTGCCTATCATTGTCTGTCCCTACACACAAGGTTTAGCAATATGGTTCAGCGCACTAGGTTTAGCAAAGATTATGACACTGACACTCTCGACTGCCTATCCTTGTCTGTCCCTACACACAAGGTTTAGCAATATGGTTCAGCACACTAGGTTTAGCAAAGATTATGACACTGACACTCTCAACTGCCTATCCTTGTCTGTCCCTACACACAAGGTTTAGCAATATGGTTCAGCACACTAGGTTTAGCAAAGATTATGACACTGACACTCTCGACTGCCTATCCTTGTCTGTCCCTACACACAAGGTTTAGCAATATGGTTCAGCACACTAGGTTTAGCAAAGATTATGACACTGACACTCTCGAGTGCCTATCCTTGTCTGTCCCTACACACAAGGTTTAGCAATATGGTTCAGCACACTAGGTTTAGCAAAGATTATGACACTGACACTCTCGACTGCCTATCCTTGTCTGTCCCTACACACAAGGTTTAGCAAAATGATTCAGCACACTAGGTTTAGCAAAGATTATGACACTGACACTCTCGACTGCCTATCCTTGTCTGTCCCTACACACAAGGTTTAGCAATATGTTTCAGCGCACTAGGTTTAGCAAAGATTATGACACTGACACTCTCGACTGCCTATCCTTGTCTGTCCCTACACACAAGGTTTAGCAATATGGTTCAGCGCACTAGGTTTAGCAAAGATTATGACACTGACACTCTCGACTGCCTATCCTTGTCTGTCCCTACACACAAGGTTTAGCAATATGGTTCAGCGCACTAGGTTTAGCAAAGATTATGACACTGACACTCTCAACTGCCTATCCTTGTCTGTCCCTACACACAAGGTTTAGCAATATGGTTCAGCGCACTAGGTTTAGCAAAGATTATGACACTGACACTCTCGACTGCCTATCCTTGTCTGTCCCTACACACAAGGTTTAGCAATATGGTTCAGCGCACTAGGTTTAGCAAAGATTATGACACTGACACTCTCGACTGCCTATCCTTCTCTGTCCCTACACACAAGGTTTAGCAATATGGTTCAGCACACTAGGTTTAGCAAAGATTATGACACTGACACTCTCGACTGCCTATCCTTGTCTGTCCCTACACACAAGGTTTAGCAATATGGTTCAGCGCACTAGGTTTAGCAAAGATTATGACACTGACACTCTTGACTGCCTATCCTTGTCTGTCCCTACACACAAGGTTTAGCAATATGGTTCAGCACACAAGGTTTAGCAAAGAATATGACACTGACACTCTCCCTGCCTATCCTTCTCTGTCCCTGCAAACAAGGTTTAGCAAAGAATATGACACTGACACTCTGCCTAACTATCCTTGTCTGTCCCTACACACAAGGTTTAGCAATATGGTTCAGCGCACTAGGTTTAGCAAAGATTATGACACTGACACTCTCGACTGCCTATCATTGTCTGTCCCTACACACAAGGTTTAGCAATATGGTTCAGCGCACTAGGTTTAGCAAAGATTATGACACTGACACTCTCGACTGCCTATCCTTGTCTGTCCCTACACACAAAGTTTAGCAATATGGTTCAGCACACTAGGTTTAGCAAAGATTATGACACTGACACTCTCGACTGCCTATCCTTGTCTGTCCCTACACACAAGGTTTAGCAATATGGTTCAGCGCACTAGGTTTAGCAAAGATTATGACACTGACACTCTCGACTGCCTATCCTTGTCTGTCCCTACACACAAGGTTTAGCAATATGGTTCAGCACACTAGGTTTAGCAAAGATTATGACACTGACACTCTCGACTGCCTATCCTTGTCTGTCCCTACACACAAAGTTTAGCAATATGGTTCAGCACACTAGGTTTAGCAAAGATTATGACACTGACACTCTCGACTGCCTATCCTTGTCTGTCCATACACACAAGGTTTAGCAATATGGTTCAGCACACTAGGTTTAGCAAAGATTATGACACTGACACTCTCGACTGCCTATCCTTGTCTGTCCCTACACACAAGGTTTAGCAATATGGTTCAGCGCACTAGGTTTAGCAAAGATTATGACACTGACACTCTTGACTGCCTATCCTTGTCTGTCCCTACACACAAGGTTTAGCAATATGGTTCAGCGCACTAGGTTTAGCAAAGATTATGACACTGACACTCTCGACTGCCTATCCTTGTCTGTCCCTACACACAAGGTTTAGCAATATGGTTCAGCACACTAGGTTTTCAAAGATTATGACACTGACACTCTCGACTGCCTATCCTTGTCTGTCCCTACACACAAGGTTTAACAATATGGTTCAGCACACAAGGTTTAGCAAAGAATATGACACTGACACTCTCCCTGCCTATCCTTCTCTGTCCCTACAAACAAGGTTTAGCAAAGAATATGACACTGACACTCTGCCTACCTATCCTTGTCTGTCCCTACACACAAGGTTTAGCAATATGGTTCAGCGCACTAGGTTTAGCAAAGATTATGACACTGACACTCTCGACTGCCTATCCTTGTCTGTCCCTACACACAAGGTTTAGCAATATGGTTCAGCGCACTAGGTTTAGCAAAGATTATGACACTGACACTCTCGACTGCCTATCCGTGTCTGTCCTTACACACAAGGTTTAGCAATATGGTTCAGCACACTAGGTTTAGCAAAGATTATGACACTGACACTCTCGACTGCCTATCCTTGTCTGTCCCTACACACAAAGTTTAGCAATATGGTTCAGCACACTAGGTTTAGCAAGGATTATGACACTGACACTCTCGACTGCCTATCCTTGTCTGTCCCTACACACAAGGTTTAGCAATATGGTTCAGCACACTAGGTTTAGCAAAGATTATGACACTGACACTCTCGATTGCCTATCCTTGTCTGTCCCTACACACAAGGTTTAGCAATATGGTTCAGCGCACTAGGTTTAGCAAAGATTATGACACTGACACTCTCGACTGCCTATCATTGTCTGTCCCTACACACAAGGTTTAGCAATATGGTTCAGCGCACTAGGTTTAGCAAAGATTATGACACTGACACTCTCGACTGCCTATCCTTGTCTGTCCCTACACACAAGGTTTAGCAATATGGTTCAGCACACTAGGTTTAGCAAAGATTATGACACTGACACTCTCAACTGCCTATCCTTGTCTGTCCCTACACACAAGGTTTAGCAATATGGTTCAGCACACTAGGTTTAGCAAAGATTATGACACTGACACTCTCGACTGCCTATCCTTGTCTGTCCCTACACACAAGGTTTAGCAATATGGTTCAGCACACTAGGTTTAGCAAAGATTATGACACTGACACTCTCGAGTGCCTATCCTTGTCTGTCCCTACACACAAGGTTTAGCAATATGGTTCAGCACACTAGGTTTAGCAAAGATTATGACACTGACACTCTCGACTGCCTATCCTTGTCTGTCCCTACACACAAGGTTTAGCAAAATGATTCAGCACACTAGGTTTAGCAAAGATTATGACACTGACACTCTCGACTGCCTATCCTTGTCTGTCCCTACACACAAGGTTTAGCAATATGTTTCAGCGCACTAGGTTTAGCAAAGATTATGACACTGACACTCTCGACTGCCTATCCTTGTCTGTCCCTACACACAAGGTTTAGCAATATGGTTCAGCGCACTAGGTTTAGCAAAGATTATGACACTGACACTCTCGACTGCCTATCCTTGTCTGTCCCTACACACAAGGTTTAGCAATATGGTTCAGCGCACTAGGTTTAGCAAAGATTATGACACTGACACTCTCGACTGCCTATCCTTGTCTGTCCCTACACACAAGGTTTAGCAATATGGTTCAGCGCACTAGGTTTAGCAAAGATTATGACACTGACACTCTCGACTGCCTATCCTTGTCTGTCCCTACACACAAGGTTTAGCAATATGGTTCAGCGCACTAGGTTTAGCAAAGATTATGACACTGACACTCTCGACTGCCTATCCTTCTCTGTCCCTACACACAAGGTTTAGCAATATGGTTCAGCACACTAGGTTTAGCAAAGATTATGACACTGACACTCTCGACTGCCTATCCTTGTCTGTCCCTACACACAAGGTTTAGCAATATGGTTCAGCGCACTAGGTTTAGCAAAGATTATGACACTGACACTCTTGACTGCCTATCCTTGTCTGTCCCTACACACAAGGTTTAGCAATATGGTTCAGCACACAAGGTTTAGCAAAGAATATGACACTGACACTCTCCCTGCCTATCCTTCTCTGTCCCTGCAAACAAGGTTTAGCAAAGAATATGACACTGACACTCTGCCTAACTATCCTTGTCTGTCCCTACACACAAGGTTTAGCAATATGGTTCAGCGCACTAGGTTTAGCAAAGATTATGACACTGACACTCTCGACTGCCTATCCTTGTCTGTCCCTACACACAAGGTTTAGCAATATGGTTCAGCGCACTAGGTTTAGCAAAGATTATGACACTGACACTCTCGACTGCCTATCCTTGTCTGTCCCTACACACAAGGTTTAGCAATATGGTTCAGCACACTAGGTTTAGCAAAGATTATGACACTGACACTCTCGACTGCCTATCCTTGTCTGTCCCTACACACAAAGTTTAGCAATATGGTTCAGCACACTAGGTTTAGCAAAGATTATGACACTGACACTCTCGACTGCCTATCCTTGTCTGTCCCTACACACAAGGTTTAGCAATATGGTTCAGCACACTAGGTTTAGCAAAGATTATGACACTGACACTCTCGACTGCCTATCCTTGTCCGTCCTTACACACAAGGTTTAGCAATATGGTTCAGCACACTAGGTTTAGCAAAGATTATGACACTGACACTCTCGACTGCCTATCCTTGTCTGTCCCTACACACAAGGTTTAGCAATATGGTTCAGCGCACTAGGTTTAGCAAAGATTATGACACTGACACTCTCGACTGCCTATCCTTGTCTGTCCCTACACACAAGGTTTAGCAATATGGTTCAGCGCACTAGGTTTAGCAAAGATTATGACACTGACACTCTCGACTGCCTATCCTTGTCTGTCCCTACACACAAGGTTTAGCAATATGGTTCAGCACACTAGGTTTAGCAAAGATTATGACACTGACACTCTCGACTGCCTATCCTTGTCTGTCCCTACACACAAGGTTTAGCAATATGGTTCAGCACACTATGTTTAGCAAAGATTATGACACTGACACTCTCGACTGCCTATCCTTGTCTGTCCCTACACACAAGGTTTAGCAATATGGTTCAGCACACTAGGTTTAGCAAAGATTATGACACTGACACTCTCGACTGCCTATCCTTGTCTGTCCCTACACACAAGGTTTAGCAATATGGTTCAGCACACTAGGTTTAGCAAAGATTATGACACTGACACTCTCGAGTGCCTATCCTTGTCTGTCCCTACACACAAGGTTTAGCAATATGGTTCAGCACACTAGGTTTAGCAAAGATTATGACACTGACACTCTCGACTGCCTATCCTTGTCTGTCCCTACACACAAGGTTTAGCAAAATGATTCAGCACACTAGGTTTAGCAAAGATTATGACACTGACACTCTCGACTGCCTATCCTTGTCTGTCCCTACACACAAGGTTTAGCAATATGTTTCAGCGCACTAGGTTTAGCAAAGATTATGACACTGACACTCTCGACTGCCTATCCTTGTCTGTCCCTACACACAAGGTTTAGCAATATGGTTCAGCGCACTAGGTTTAGCAAAGATTATGACACTGACACTCTCGACTGCCTATCCTTGTCTGTCCCTACACACAAGGTTTAGCAATATGGTTCAGCGCACTAGGTTTAGCAAAGATTATGACACTGACACTCTCGACTGCCTATCCTTGTCTGTCCCTACACACAAGGTTTAGCAATATGGTTCAGCACACTAGGTTTTCAAAGATTATGACACTGACACTCTCGACTGCCTATCCTTGTCTGTCCCTACACACAAGGTTTAGCAATATGGTTCAGCGCACTAGGTTTAGCAAAGATTATGACACTGACACTCTCGACTGCCTATCCTTGTCTGTCCCTACACACAAGGTTTAGCAATATGGTTCAGCGCACTAGGTTTAGCAAAGATTATGACACTGACACTCTCGACTGCCTATCCTTCTCTGTCCCTACACACAAGGTTTAGCAATATGGTTCAGCACACTAGGTTTAGCAAAGATTATGACACTGACACTCTCGACTGCCTATCCTTGTCTGTCCCTACACACAAGGTTTAGCAATCTGGTTCAGCGCACTAGGTTTAGCAAAGATTATGACACTGACACTCTTGACTGCCTATCCTTGTCTGTCCCTACACACAAGGTTTAGCAATATGGTTCAGCACACAAGGTTTAGCAAAGAATATGACACTGACACTCTCCCTGCCTATCCTTCTCTGTCCCTACAAACAAGGTTTAGCAAAGAATATGACACTGACACTCTGCCTACCTATCCTTGTCTGTCCCTACACACAAGGTTTAGCAATATGGTTCAGCACACAAGGTTTAGCAAAGAATATGACACTGACACTCTCCCTGCCTATCCTTGTCTGTCCCTACACACAAGGTTTAGCAATATGGTTCAGCACACAAGGTTTAGCAAAGAATATGACACTGACACTCTCCCTGCCTATCCTTCTCTGTCCCTACAAACAAGGTTTAGCAAAGAATATGACACTGACATTCTGCCTACCTATCCTTGTCTGTCCCTACACACAAGGTTTAGCAATATGGTTCAGCACACAAGGTTTAGCAAAGAATATGACACTGACACTCTCCCTGCCTATTCTTCTCTGTCCCTACAAACAAGGTTTAGCAAAGAATATGACACTGACACTCTGCCTACCTATCCTTGTCTGTCCCTACACACAAGGTTTAGCAATATGGTTCAGCACACAAGGTTTAGCAAAGAATATGACACTGACACTCTCCCTGCCTATCCTTGTCTGTCCCTACACACAAGGTTTAGCATTATGGTTCAGCACACAAGGTTTAGCAAAGAATATGACACTGACACTCTCCCTGCCTATCCTTCTCTGTCCCTACAAACAAGGTTTAGCAAAGAATATGACACTGACACTCTGCCTACCTATCCTTGTCTGTCCCTACACACAAGGTTTAGCAATATGGTTCAGCACACAAGGTTTAGCAAAGAATATGACACTGACAAACTCCCTGCCTATCCTTGTCTGTCCCTACACACAAGGTTTAGCAATATGGTTCAGCACACAAGGTTTAGCAAAGAATATGAAACTGACACACTCCCTGCCTATCCTTCTCTGTCCCTACAAACAAGGTTTAGCAAAGAATATGACACTGACACTCTCCCTACCTATCCTTCTCTGTCCCTACACACAAGGTTTAGCAAAGAAAAAATATGACACTGTCCCTGCCTATCCTTCTCTTTCCCTGCGCCGGAACACACTACACGAGGCCGCCGCGCTGGCGGCCTTTTATAGTGTGGGGCGTGTACTAAACCCCCTCAGCAATAATTGGCCACAGGCATCCTGCCTGTGGCCAATCATTGCTCTCCTCGCTGCCGGCGCTGTGATTGGCCAAGCATGCAGGGTCACAGTGCATGCTTGGCCAATCACAGCGCCCGGATTACACTGCGATGGCGCAGTGTATTGTGGGCCGTTCGCGTCACTCGAATTTGGCACAAACGGCCCAAATCGTTCGTTGTTGGCCGAACGCGCGAACAGCCGATGTTCGAGTCGAACCTATGTTCGACTCGAACACCAAGCTCATCCCTATTCCCTAACAAAGGTTACCATTCCTAGACGTGGTGGTAAGGTTACAGTATGATGGAACATTGATCTGGAATTGTGTAATTAATGATTTAGCCTTTTAACTTGCCTGTTTGGTTATGTATCCTTTTCACTTTTCTATTCTGTTCTCCTAGTATTATTCTAGGAAATAAAGCAGAGAGTGAAGAGCCAACTAGGGTGGTGATATCAGCCTCTGTATTCAACAAGCTGGGAGTCTGAACATGAAAACCTTTAAAGTAAGAATTAGTGATGAGCTCGGTGTTCGACTCGAACATCGCCTGTTCGGCGAAACCAGAACTTTGTGGGCCGTTCGCGCCAAATTCGTGTGACGCGAATGGCCCACAATGCACTGCGCCATCGCACTGCATTGCCGGCGCTGTGATTGGCCAAGCATTCACTGTGACCCCGCATGCTTGGCCAATCACAGTGCCGGCAGCGAGGAGAGCCATAACTGGCCACAGGCAGGATGTCTGTGGCCAATCATAGCTCAGGGGGGTTTAGTACACGCTCCACACTATAAAAGGCCGCCAGCGCTGCGGCCTTGTGTAGTGTGTTCCGGCGTGCAGGGAAAGAGCTACATAGGCAGGGACAGTGTGTTCTACAGTGTGTTCTTTTCTGAGGCATCTGCAGGAGTTAGTGGGTGTTGTGTGCCTCCAGCACAGTATACACCTGTATCTACCCTTTATTGCTGTTCTCTAAGCTAGATAGGCTGGCAGGGATAGTGTGTTCTTTTCTGAGGCATCTGCAGGAGTTAGTGGGTGTTGTGTGCCTCCAGCACAGTATACACCTGTATCTACCCTTTATTGCTGTTCTCTAAGCTAGATAGGCTGGCAGGGATAGTGTGTTCTTTTCTCAGGCATCTGCAGGAGTTAGTGGGTGTTGTGTGCCTCCAGCGCAGTATACACCTGTATCTACCCTTTATCGCTGTTCTCTAAGCTAGATAGGCAGGCAGGGACAGTGTGTTCTTTTCTCAGGCATCTGCAGGAGTTAGTGGGTGTTGTGTGCCTCCAGCGCAGTATACACCTGTATCTACCCTTTATTGCTGTTCTCTAAGCTATATAGGCAGGCAGGGACAGTGTGTTATTTTCTCAGGCATCTGCAGGAGTTAGTGGGTGTTGTGTGCCCCAGCACAGTATACACCTGTATCTACCCTTTATTACTGTTCTCTAAGCTAGATAGGCAGGCAGGGACAGTGTGTTCTTTTCTCAGGCAACTGCAGGAGTTAGTGGGTGTTGTGTGCCCCAGCACAGTATACACCTGTATCTACCCTTTATTACTGTTCTCTAAGCTAGATAGGCAGGGACAGTGTGTTCTTTTCTCAGGCATCTGCAGGAGTTAGTGGGTGTTGTGTGCCCCAGCACAGTATACACCTGTATCTACATTTTTTTGCTCTTCTATAGTACAGGCATCTGCAGGAGTTAGTGGGTGTTGTGTACCCCAGAACAGTATACACCTGTATCTACCCTTTATTGCTGGTGTTCTCTAATAAAGGCATCTGCAGGAGTTAGTGGGTGTTGTGTACCCAAGCACAGTATACACCTGTATCTACACTTTTTTGCTGTTCTATAATACAGGCATCTGCAGGAGTTAGTGGGTGTTGTGTGCCCCAGCACAGTATACAACTGTATCTACACTTTTTTGCTGTTCTATAATACCGGCATCTGCAGGAGTTAGTGGGTGTTGTGTGCCCCAGCACAGTATACACCTGTATCTACCCTTTATTGCTGGTGTTCTCTAATAAAGGCATCTGCAGGAGTTAGTGGGTGTTGTGTCCCTCCAGCACAGCACAGTATACACCTGTATCTACCCTTTATTGCTGGTGTTCTCTAATAAAGGCATCTGCAGGAGTTAGTGGGTGTTGTGTCCCTCCAGCACAGCACAGTATACACCTGTATCTACCCTTTATTGCTGGTGTTCTCTAATAAAGGCATCTGCACTGCAGCAGTTAGTGGGTGTTGTGTGCCTCCAGTACAATATACACTACTCCAATTCCTGGTTTTCCCATCTCCCTGCAGGCAATTACTATGTCTGGAAGGCCAACAAGAAGAGGCAGACAGTCAGGAGCCAATAAAAGAGGGCAAGCAGGCTCTGTGTCTAGAGACAACAGTGCTGATCATGGACGCGGTGCATCGTCATCAGCACGTGGCCATGGGACACGCTTGTCCTTATTTTCGGCAGCTGGACGTGTTGATCCGCATCATGCCGAAGACTTGGTAGAGTGGATGACCAAGCTCTCCTCATCCTCCTCATCCTCTCTCACCCAGGCTCAGGGTACTAGTAAAGCAGCTGCCAAAGCGTCCTCTTCCCTCGTATCAATGTCATCACCAGTCACTCCTTCCCTAGACCCACCATGTCCTCCTGAGGAGTCCCCCGAACTGTTTGAGCACAGTGTTGGGTACATGCTCCAGGACGATGCCCAGCGTTTTGAAGGGTCTGATGATGATACCCAGCTAGAGGAAGGCAGTAGCATGAGCGCAGAGAGAGGGGATGCTCAAGAAGGACAGCAATCTGGCAGTCATTTTCCAGCAGCTGCAGCATACTGCCAGATTGGCTCCAGTGATGAGGAGGGAGGGGATGATGAGGTCACTGACTCCACGTGGGTGCCTGATAGGAGAGAGGAGGAGGAGGATAATGAGGAGGAGGCACATCTCCAACGAGGCAGGATGCCCTCCGGGGACCAGCGTAAGGGCAGCACACCGACTGAATCACACTGCAGAGCTCCGCCTGTGCAGGGCGCTGCCTCTGCTCGTTATTCCAAAAGTTCTTTGGTGTGGGCCTTTTTTGAGTCGAGTGCATCAGATCACACCGCTGCTATTTGCAACATATGTCTCAAGCGTATCTCGCGTGGCCAAAACATCAGCCGCTTGGGCACCACATGCTTAACCAGACATATGTTGACCTGCCATGCAGCTCGTTGGCAAGCATACCTTAAAGACCCACACAAAGAACAAAGCGGACCTCTCCTTGCTCCTCATCAGCTGGGATCTCCAACCGCACTATACCTTCAGTCCTCTTTGAAACCTGCACTGAGAGGAATGAAGGTGTAGAATTAGGTGTGTCACAGCCAAGTACTTGGGGGCACTCTGCTAGCAGTACACCGACGTCCGATTGTAGCAGGCAAATTTCCCTGCCCCAGCTGCTGGCCCGTCGAAAGAAGTTCACTCCCAGCCATCCACATGCCCAGCGGTTGAATGCTAGCTTGGCTAAATTTCTAGCACTTCAACTGCTGCCTTTTGAGTTGGTAGACTCGGCCCCCTTCCGTGAGTTTGTGCAATGTGCGGTTCCTCAGTGGCAGGTTCCCAAACGCCACTTTTTCTCACAGAAGGCGATTCCGGCTCTCTACCGGCATGTGGAAGGCAATGTCCATGCCTCGCTGGACAGGGCGGTCAGTGGTAAGGTGCATATTACCGCTGACTCATGGTCCAGCAGGCATGGACTGGGACGATACCTTTCTTTCACGGCCCATTGGGTCACTCTTTTGGCAGCTGGGAAGGATGCAGGACAAGGTGCAGTAGTGTTGGAGGTTGTTCCGCTGCCACGCCTCCAAAATGCTACTACTGGTTGTGACACACCTCTCTCCTCCACCCCCTCCTCTTCTTCTTCCTCCATGGCCTCTTCCTGTGCTTTGTCCTTGGAACCAGCGGTGCTCCATAGGCGTTCAAGGGGCTACGCAAGTATGCAGGCAAAAAGATGCCATGTCATTCTTGCGCTGGTGTGTTTGGGGGACAGGAGCCACACTGGGGCAAAGGTTCTGTCAGCTCTGCAGGGGCAGGCCGAGAGGTGGTTGACGCCACGCCAGCTTAAGCCAGGAATGGTAGTTTGCGACAATGGCACCAACCTCCTCTCCTCCCTCCGACAGGGACAACTGACCCATGTGCCCTGTGTGGCTCACGTCCTTAACCTGGTGGTGCAGCGGTTCTTGGGCAGGTACTCGGGCTTACAGGATGTCCTGAGGCAGGCCAGGAAAGTCTGTGTGCATTTCCGCAGATCATTCAATGCCAGTGCTCGGCTGGCTGAGCTGCAAAAGGAGTTGAACCTGCCCAAGAACCGCCTTATATGTGACATGCCCACCAGCTGGAACTCAACGTTGGCCATGCTGCAGCGGCTGCAAACGCAGCAGAGGGTCATCAATGAGTACCTGTGCGACCACAGCACTAGGACAGGGTCAAGGGAGCTCAGGTTTTTTTCACCACGCCAGTGGGGCATGATCAGGGATGCATGCACTGTCCTGGCACCATTTGAGGAGGCCACGAGGATGGTGAGCAGTGACAGTGCATACATCAGTGACACTGTACCTATTGTCCACCTGTTGGAGCATACGCTGCGTGGAATAATGGACAAGGCACTTCAGACAGAACAGAGGCAGGAAGAGGAGGACTTCCTTGCCTCTCAAGGCCCCATTTACCCAGACAGTGTTCCTTCTGTCCCACCCATCGCACAGGAAGAGGAGGAGGAGGAGGAGGAGGATTGTGTCAGCATGGAGGTGGAGCATGGCACTCAGCATCAACAGCAGCAGTCTTTTAGGGATGATTTACAGTCCCAAGAAACCCGTGGACTTGTACGTGGCTGGGAGCAGGTGGCTGCAGATCATGTTGTCCTTAGTGACCCAGAGGACTCCGGACCGAATGCCTCAGCAAACCTACGCTGCATGGCCTCCCTGATCCTGCAAAGTCTGCGGAAGGATCCTCGTATTCTTTGGATCAAGGATAGGGACCATTACTGGCTGGCCACTCTCCTTGACCACGGTACAAGGGTAAGGTTGCGGACCTTATCTTACCGTCGCTGAGGGAGCAGAGGATGAGACATCTCCGGGAGGCCTTGCAGAAAGGTAAGTGCAACGTGTTCCCAGAGACTGGGAGGTTACAAACTCCTGGTCCTGGACAACGAGTTGCTGAGGCTTCGGTCAGTCAAAGAAGGAGTGGTGGGGAACCGATGCGTTCAGACAATTTTTTAGTCCGCAGCCCCAAGGTATGATCGGTTCCAGCAACCATCGCCAGCATCTGATATACATGGTGCAGGAATACCCAGGGGCAAGGTCAGACTTGGACACCTTTCCCACCGAAAATCCTCTGGCTTACTGGGTCTTGAGGACGGATCACTGGCCAGAGCTTGCACAGTATGCAATTGAGCTACTGGCCTGTCCTGCATCCAGCGTTCTTTTGGAACGCACATTCAGTGCTGCTGGAGGCTTTGTCACGGATCACAGGGTGCGCCTGTCCACCGACTCAGTTGATCGACTGACCTTTATAAAGATGAACCAGTCTTGGATCACCACCAGCTACCAAGCACCTGAAGCTGATATAACAGAATGATTTATTTTGAAATGTCACATCCCTTCAAGACTGCCTATGCTGATGCTGAGTGACTGTCCTGTTATGTTGACTGACTATCCTCCTCCTCCTCAATGATCCGATTCCTGATGATAGCTTGGAAGAACATTTTTGTTTCTGGGTGCCGCCACCAGTGGCTAAGGCCCAATTTTTCAGCCCCTGTTTAACAGGGGCATGTAATTACAATTTTTTATGCAATGCTTTGCAGCAGGGCTCATTCCTGCACTCCAACTAGAGTATCTGGGAGAGGTTGCAGTGTCGTGGCACCAGCACCAGTGCCTAAGGCCCAATTTTTCAGCCCCTATTTAACAGGGGCATGTAATTACAATTTTTGATGCAATACTTTGCAACAGGGCTCATTGCTGTGCTCCAAGTGCAGTATCTGTGAGGGGTTGCAGTGTTTGTGGCACCAGTGCCTAAGGCCCAATTTTTCTGCTCCTATTCAACAGGGGCATGTAATTACAATTCTTGGTCTAATAATTCACAGCAGGGCCCATTCCTGCACCCACCAAGAGTAACTGTGAGGGCTTACAGTGTTGTGGCAACACCACCACCACCACCACCACCACCACCAAAGGCCCAATTTTTCTGCCCCTCCTCAACAGGGGCATGCAATTACAATTTTTTATCTAATAATTAACAGTAGGGCCCATTCATGCACCCACCAAGAGTAACTGTGAGGGCTGACATTGTTGTAGCACCAGCACCACCACCAAAGGCCCAATTTTTCCTACCACTGTTCAACAATGGCATGTAATTACAATTCCTGATATAATAGTTCACAGCAGTTCCAGCGCCCACCAAGAGTAACTGTGATGGCTCACAGTGTTGTGGCAACACCAACATCTAAGGGGCAAATTTCAGCAGAGTATATACGGCAGGCCCCTATTTTCAAAAATCCAACTTACAAACGACTCCTACTTGCAAACAGAAGGAGACAAAAGGAAGTGAGAGGAAATCTACCCCTAGGAAGGGAAATTCTCTCCTGTAAGAGTTAATATGGGAAAAAGGTGTCTCCTCTCTACTGATGCTTTATCACCAATCCTTGTTTCAATAAAAAACCCAGGTCCCCAAACACTTTTTATGACAATGACTTGCATATAAGCCTTTATAATTAGCACTTTAGATTTTAAACGTTCGAGTCCATTGTATTTAATAGGGTTCTAAAGTTCACGTGAACATTTTGTCTGTTCGCAGGTTCTGGTGCGAACCGAATAGGGGGGTGTTCGGCTCATCCCTGATAGATAGATAGATAGATAGATAGATAGATAGATAGATAGATAGATAGATAGATAGATAGATAGATACAGTAGATAGACAACAGATATTTTGAGTAGCCCTGTATGTTCACACATTTAGGGTTTTTATAAATACGCAGATAATTTCAAGCATGTATTTTACATCGTACATTCTCTATGGGATCAATTACATCTTCCATCCCCAGAACACAGTGGTTAGTCCCTCAGTGGAAATATTAAAGGATAAGTAAAGGGAAAAAAAAAATAACAAACATGTTATACTTACCTCCACTGTGCAGCTCGTTTTGCACACAGTGGCCCGATCCTGTTCTTCTGGGGTCCCTCGGCGGCTGTCTCGGCTCCTCCCAGCAAGGACTCCACACCTTCATGCGAGCGAACTCGCATGGTGTGGAGTATTTGCGGGCACGCTCCCGTGATACAGCGGCGGCCATAGCCGCCGACTGTATCACTCGGCCACGCCCCCCAGCACATCGCGTCATTGGATGTGAATGACAGCAGCGCCAGCCAATGGCTGCACTGCTTTCAATCCATCCAGTGTAGCCAATCGACGGCCAGGCTGAGAACCGAGAAGGATGACGGGGACGAGCGTGGGACTTTCGAGGGGTAAGGTAAGTAAAACGGGGGCTCGGGGGGGGGGGGGGGGCGGCACTGTCGGATGTTTTTTCACCTTAATGCATAGGATGCATTAAGGTGAAAAAACATTTACCTTTACAACCCCTTTAATTACTTAACCTTTTCTGGCATGGATTAACAAACCTGTAGATTTTCTAGCCTGGGTGTCCTGTTTACCACCTTTCTTACCATAACTGAAAACTTTAAAGTATAATTTTATAAAAAACCTATGATATATGAAAGGTAGTTTAAGGATGATTTTAGTAAGTCCATGCCAGTCCGAAGTGTGGTTTAGGGCTTGATGCCAGTCATTCGCTGTAGCTGAGATCCTCCAGTCCCTTTATTAGCTTTGTTGCCCTTCTCTGGACCCTCTCCAGCTCCAGCACATCCCTCCTGAGGACTGGTGCCCTGAATTGGACAGCATACTCCAGGTGTGACCGGACCAGAGTCTTGTAGAGTGGGAGAAATATCTTTTTATCTCTGGAGAGAATCCTCTTTTTAATGCATGCCAATATTCTGTTGGCTTTGCTTTCAGCAGCCTGGCATTGCATGCCATTGCTGAGCCTGTCATCTACTAGGACCCCAGGTCCTTTTCCATCCTAGATTCCCCCAGCGGTTCTCCCCCTAGCGAGTAGACTGCATTCATATTTTTGCCACCCAAATGCATTATTTTACATTTTTCAACTTTAAACCTCATTTGCCATGTAGTTGCCCACCCCATTAATTTGTTTAGATCTTCTTGCAAAGTTTCCACATCCTGTATAGAAGTTATTGCCCTGCTTAACTTAGTATTGTCCGCAAATACTGATATTGAGCTGTTTATCCCCATCCTCCAGGTCGTTTATAAAAAAATTAATAGGATTGGTCCCAGGACAGAACCCTGGGGGACCCTACTTTCCATACCGAACCATTCTGAGTACTCCTGATTTATCACCACCCTCTGGACTCGCCCCCATAGCCAGTTTTCAATCCATGTACTAACCCTTTGGTCCAATGCTGACAGACCTTAGTTTGTACAGTAAACGTTTATGGGGAATTGTATTGGATGCCTTTGCAAAATCCAGATACACCATGTCTACAGGCCTTCCTTTATCTAGATGGCAGCTCACCTCCTCATAGAAGGTTAATAGTTTGGTTTGGCAAGAACGATTCTTCATGAATTCATGCCAATTACTGCTAATAATCAAGGATAAGCCGGTTCGCACCAGAACTTGCGAACAGGCAAAAAATTTGTTCGAACACGCGAACACCGTTAAAGTCAATGGGACACGAACATGAAAAACAAAAGTGCTAATTTTAAAAGCTTATATGCAAGGTATTGTCACAAAAAGTGTCTGAGGACCGGGTCCTGCCGCAAGGGATATGTTTCAATGCAAAAAAAAGTTTTAAAAACTGAAGTTTTTTCGGGAGCAGTGATTTTAATAATGCTTAACGTGAAACAATAAAAATTAATTATTCCTATAAATTTCGTGCCTGGGGGGTGTCTATAGTATGCCTGTAAAGTGGCACATTTTCCCTGTGTTTAGAACAGTCCAGCAGCAAAATTAGATTTCTAAAGGAAAAAAAGTAATTTAAAACTGATCGCGGCTGTAATGAATTGTCGGGTCTCGGCAATACAGATAAAACTCATTGAAAAAAACGGCATGGGTTTTGGAATTGGAATCCCCCAATTTTTTAAAATAAGATGGTCATACACGGATCATATTTTACCCAATACCCATGGAATCAGCCAAAGTACGTTCATTGGATGACTCTGTCCATACCACCCAACCTGACAAATTGTTCAATTGACTTTTGGAGTTGGGTGGACAATTCTGTGAGCGCAGCTGACAGCTGTCAGCATAAAATTACAGATTCCTCTATCCACACTGTTTAGCCTGGGTGGGGAAATCAAGTGAAGTCTTAGCCTGTATGGCCAGATTTACATTATTAGTATTTCTTAACCACTTAACGACCACACACTGTATATATACATCAGCACTTTAAAGATGGATATCTCAGTAACGGCAGCAGCTGCTGGCACAACCAAGGTATCCATCTTTTCAGTGGGCGGTTCTGTTTACGATAATGGTGGTCTCTGTGGTGGATTCGCTGCTCTCCCGCGCCCAGCGATTGGGTCCTTGTCCCTCTGTGGTATGGATACGAGTGAGGGGAAGATGGCCCCCACCCGTCTCCATATCACTACAGGGCGGAAGCGACGTCAAAACGTCAGCTCCGCCCATGCGTCTTAAAGGACACTTTTTTGTTGTAATTTTTTCAAATGACAATTTTTATTTTTTTTTCTATTGCATTTTAGTCTAAATATGAGATCTGAGGTCTTTTTTGTATTACAAGGGATGTTTACATTCCTTGTAATAGGAATAAAAGTGACCCATTTTTTTTAAACAGTGCAAAAATAAATACAATCAAGTAAAATAAATAAGAAAACAAACAAAATTTTTTTTAAAGCACCCGGTCCTGACGAGCTCGCACGCAGAAGAAAACGCATATGTGAGTAGCGCCTGCATATGAAAACGGTGTTCAAACCACACAAGTGAGGTATCACCGCAATCGTTAGAGCAAGAGAAATAATTCTACCCTAGAACTCCTCTGTAACTCAAAATATGCAACCTATCGAATTTTTTAAACGTCGCCTATGGAGATTTTTAAGGGTAAAGGTTTGACGCCATTCCACGAGCAGGCGCAATTTTGAAGCGTGACATGTTGGGTATCAATTTACTCGGCGTAACATTATCTTTTACAATATAAAAAAATTGGGCTAACTTTACTGTTGTCTTATTTTTTTATTCAAAAAAGTGATTTTTTCCCCAAAAAAGTGTGCTTGTAAGACCGCTGCGCAAATACGATGTGACAAAAAGTATTGAAATGACCACCATTTTATTATCTAGGGTGTTAGAAAAAAAAAAACAATATATAATGTTTGGGGGTTCTAAGTAATTTTCTAGCAAAAAAAATTGTTTTTAACTTGTAAACACAGAGTCTGAAAAACAGGCTTGGTCCTTAAGTGGTTAAAGTTTGTTGGAGAGATTGCATTGACTTCCTGTCCCATAGCCATAACAGGAAATGAGGGAAAATCCCTCCCAAAGGAAAGGAATCCTTGCCACCAGCCGCCACTAAACTCACAAGTAGGTTAAACCCACTGCCCAAACAGGAACTTGAACCCTGGCCCCTCATATTAAAGGTCTGATGCTCTACCAACTAAGATATCCATGCTTGACCTTTCAGCGGCTGCACATACACGAGTGGACCATAGTGGACTAGGGGAACTGGCTTCTCTTTTAGGATGTATGCATCATATTATCATCATTTGACAAGCAGTGGCGGCTGGTGCTCAAAATGTTTGGGGGGGCACAAACAAACTGAAAAATTCTGGAAAAAAAAACACATCAATTGCAGCCTCACTGTGCCATCAAACGCAACCACTGTGCCCATTAATTGCCACTACTGTGCCCATCAAATTCAGCCACTGTGCCCAAACGCTGCCACTGTGCCCATCAAACGCTGACACTGTGCCATCAAACGCAGCCACTGTGCCCATCAATTGCCGCTACTGTACCCATCAAATGTAGCCACTGTGCCCATCAATTGCCACCACTGTGCCCATCAAATGCAGCCACTGTGCCCAAACGCTGCCACTGTGCCCATCAAATGCTCCCACTGTGCCAGTGTGCCCCCCCGCTCGCCCACCATCTGCCTGGCACTTACCCTGTTTTGGTGGGGCAGCAGGTGAGCGGTGTCCTCCATGCTCATCGATGTCTTCTCCCATCCTCTCTTCCCGTCCTCTGCTATCACAGCGCCTGTTGCTTAAGCCAATTAGGTGATGGGTAACAGACCCAAGCACCTGATTGGCTGAGAGGCGGTTCAGTGTTAGGAAAGCGAATAGTCATTTGCTTTCCTAACACAGCTGGGTGAACTGTGAGCACCTATGGCTCTAATCAGGCGCTTCAAGAACACCCCCCACCACTGTAATTTAGGAGCTCGGTGCCCGAAAATGGGTCGGGCGCCTGAATAGGGGGTTGCAGCAGTGGCCATAGATAGATTCATGCAATGCATGAATCTATCTATTGGTGATAGAGGGGGCGGCAGGAGAGAAGGCAACTGGTATGGTGAGCTGTGAGAATGCAAGCATTAGCCTCACTATTCATCAAGCATTTCTCCTGTAGCAGATACTGGGGTCAATTTATTAGGAGATAAATACTGAGCGAGAAATACTGCATTCATTTTTGCGCTAAAATAACTCATGCATATTTTTCTCAGGAGCAGGCATTTCACTAAAAAAACATGTGTTAAATACTGCATGCCTTATTTTTTCTTTCAATTGTGGTATTTAACACATTTCTTTGCAACTTACTTTACCACAGACCTATGGCTGCAGTGGTAGATGCAATATTTAGCAGTGGTAATTGTGCCACTGCTAAATGTGAATTTCTTGCTCAGACATGCTGGTTGTCAGGGAGCCAGCACTTGCCTGTGTCCTAACAACCAGTGACTCATCCCAGCCTTGACGGAGATTTTCGGCTGACAGGTGAATTTAAACAAAGGGGCACAGACTGTATAAAAAATGGTGTGGCAGTTCCCCCACAATACATACCAGGCCCTTTGGATCTGGTATGAATTTTAAGGGGGGTCCAACACCAAAGAAAAAAGGCCCCCCAAATGGCATACTTATCCAAGTATCCAGCTTGGCAAGCCAGGAAAAGACGGGACAATTGTGCACCCCCTCTCTTGAAGCACACCAGGTCACATGTTTCAACATGGGGGATACTTTGCAAAGCACACCGTCCCCCAATTGAATAGGCTAAGGGCCTCCTCCCTGAAACCTTGGCCCAGTGATTTTCGGGGTCTGAGATCACCTCTGTAGCTAAAAACATGTAACCAGTAAAAAAATTTAAAGCGTCGCCTATAGGGATTTTTAAGTACTGAAGTTTGGCGCCATTCCACGAGCATGTGCAATTTTAAAGCGTGACCTGTTAGGGATCTATGTATTCAGCGTAACTTCATCTTTCACATTGTGCAAAAAAATTGTGCTAACTTTACTGTTTTTTTTTTTTTTTTAAAGCATGAAACAGTTTTTTTTTCCAAAAATACAGAGCGACATAAAAAGTTGCAATGACCGCCATTGTATTCTCTATGGTCTCTGCTAAAAAAAACATATATAGTGTTTGGGGTTTCTATGTAATTTTCTAGCAAAAAAATATGATTTTTACATGTAGGAGAGAAATGTCAGAATTGGCCTGGTTGGCAAGTGGTTAAGGAGCGTGCAGCCGCCGTGTCCTTATTAACCGATAAGTCTTCCCCACAGACAATAATTTAAAATTCCCCACTGACAGCTGAATGTAAAAAAAAAAAATAAGAGAAAAAAAAACGGTGTGGGATCCCTCAATTCATACCTCCCTTTCCTGACCCGCCAGGCTTTATGCTCGTATAAAGGGTCTAGTTTGGATTTTGTGGGGGGCCCACGTTATTTGTTTTGTTAATTTTTGACGTTGGGGTTCCCCTCAAAATCCATACCAAACCCGAAGGGCCTGGTATGGATTGGGGGGGACCCCACGCCATTTTTTTCCCTTAATTTTTATTGCTGCCATTTTTTTACATTCAGCTGTGAGTGGGGAACCGCGCTCACAGCTGATGACTCATCAGATGTTAAGGACACGGCGACATTTTAGGCATGTCACATCCATGTTCCAATATATGGCGTTCAGATTCCGATCACTGTGATGACCTCACTGCTAGCTGGGTAGCCTTTGAGAAAGCCTTGACTGTGCAACGCGTGAAGCTAGCAATGATCATCATGATGAGTGGATGCCATATATTGGAATATTGATGGGACATTCTTTGTTTTATCTGCTGAAATGTCAGTTTTTTTACCATTTTCAAAAATGTTCATAAAAATCGTGAGAACGATTGTGCAGATCGTTCTCACAATTTGTATGAACATTATCTTGCCATTGGGAGACTGTAAGGAAAGAGGAAGACGGGAGAGGAGTTATGTTTGTACACATGTAAATAAAGTGCAGTTGGCCTCCTTTAATCAGGGGGGTCCAACAATTAAGATACCCAGAAGGTATCTTAGAAGGGCATTCTAGTATACATGGTGTGGAAACTGGAGCTTCTTCTGAAGATCGACTTAAAGCAGGCCTTCAGTCATTTTTCATCTTTCTATCTATTAAATCTTCTGCCCTTGTTGTTGTTTCAACTTTGAATAGTAAAACATTTTTTTTTCTGCCAGTAAATACCTTATACAGCCAACTTCCTGTTTCTTGTCTGGTCATTAGCCTAGACTTATGGCATCATGCACAGCTCTCTCTCTCACTCTCGTGGGAGTTTGCCAGGAAGAGAGGGGGGAGACATAAGAGGGCCAATGAGAGCTGCAGAGCTTGAGGTGTGTGTCTGTGTAAATCCAGGAAGTGAACAGGCAGGAGCTTCAGCTGCGCACAGTTAAAATGGTTGCAGCCAGACTCAGTGGATGGAGATTGACCTTGTCCTGATCCCTCTGTCCAGTCCAGGACCTTTGCAGTTTATTGGAACCACACTCGGATGAATCCCCGGACCACAGAGTGACCGCACTACCCATATTGAGACACCCATGCTTGTTTCTCACTACTGTCATGTGAGTAGTAATTTGGTTGATTATACCAATAAACCGTTACCTTAACATACTGCACTTAGTAGTGTGAGGGGGTTAGCTCAGCAGCGGGTGTACTATAACAGACAAAAAAATACAGCAAAAACAAAAGAAACATGAAAAGAAATCCTGGTCAACTTGACCGCTCACTACACATGTTGGTGTCCCTAACTAACAACTGGGTACAGCCTTGTGCTGTCCCAGTCCCTAGCTCCCTGCTTTTTTGAAGTTCTTAGCAATAACCACATAGGCTTTGGCTCACCGCACAGAGATCACACTCCCCAGACTATCCACACAGATCTGGTTCCAGGTTTGAGCATCTCCCTTAGCATGCTGGGAGTTCTTGTAAAGGCCCTAACGAGCCCACTTACTTCAGCTGGGCTCATTAACTCTTCCCCTGCAAGACTCCCCGCAATACCCCTAGTGGTATAAATCGGCATAAAGCCTGAATCTAGGACATATATACCTTCCATCCTGGATGCAACCTGGTGATTTTACCTGCATGCTGTCACATACCCCCCCTCTTGTTTTAACCTTGGGATTGTAACACAAGCAATCAGGCATGCATGTACTCGAGACAAAGCATCCACATTCCCCATTTGAACGCCAGGGCGATGCTTTACCATAAAGTTGAATTCCAGTAGGGCCAGGAACCACCTATTTACTCTTCTATTTGTCTCTTTGTTTTGAGCCATCCACTTTAAAGGAGCGTGATCAGTAATTATGTCAAAGTGCCTACCTAGCAGATAGTACCAAAGGGAATCTAGAGCCCACTTCACCGCTAAACACTCCTTCTCAATCGTGGCATAATTTACCTCATGGGACTTAAATTTCCTGCTGAGGTAAATGACTGGGTGCTCTTCCCCCTTCCAGACCTGGGACAATACTGCTCCTAACCCAACGTCGGATGCATCACTTTGTACGACAAAGTCCCTAGAGAAGTCTGGTGAGTACAACACTGGCTGGCTACATAATGCTTTTCTTAAGAATTAAAATGCTGCCTCGGCCTCTGGGGTCCATTTAACCATGACAGACTCCTTCCCTTTTGTCAGGTTGGTTAGGGGCACAGCCTGAGAAGCAAAATGGGGAATGAATCGCCGATAATAACCAGCGATTCCCAGAAAGGCTCGTACCTGCTTCTTGCTGTTGGGATGCGTCCAATTCTGTATGGCCTCGACTTTATTGACTTGGGGTTTTATTACTCCCCTCCCAATGGTGTACCCAAGATACTTGGCCTCCTCCTGTCCAATGGTACACTTCTTGGGGTTGGCCGGAAACCCAGCTTCCCGGATAGAGTCTAGGACTGCTTGCACTTTTGGCAGATGTGAGGCCCAATCTGTGCTATAGATAATTACATCATCTAGGTAAGCCGCAGCATACTTCTGATGGGGCCTCAGTATCTGGTCCATTTTCCACTGGAATGTTGCCAGCGCATTCTGTAAACCAAACGGCATTCTTTTATATTGGAACGCCCTGTCTGGGGTTACAAATGTGTTTTTCTCCTTGTCCGACTTGGCCAGGGGAATTTGCCAATACCCTTTGGTGAGATCAAGAGTTGTCATGTATCGGGCTGTTCCCAACCGGTCGACCAACTCATCTATACGTGGCATGGGGTAGGTGTCAAATTTTGTAAGTTTGTTAAGTTGTCGGAAATCGTTACAAAATCGCCAGCTCCCATCCGGTTTAGGCACTAACACTATGGGACTTGACCAATCACTTTGGGATTCCTCTATCACCCCTAACTTAAGCATTTTCTGTACTTCCTCACGTATTGCCTCCCGTCGGGCCTCTGGGATCCGATAGGGTTTTAGCTTCACCCTTTCACCGGGCGGGGTAATAATATCATGCTCTACCCCATACATTTGTCCCGGCAGCTCAGAGAAAACCTCCTTGTTGCAAAGCACAAACTCCTTAACCTCCTGTTGTTGGGGGTTTGACAAGGTGACTGCTATTCCAACCTCAGGAATCACGCAATCAGACTGAGCTGGTGACAAAGTTTCTGCGACTAGGGATTCCCTATCCCTCCAGGCTTTCAACAGATTAATGTGATAGATCTGTTCGGGCTTTCAACTTCCTGGTTGTCTGACCTTGTAATTCACTTCACTCACTTTTTCCATTATCTCGTAGGGGCCTTGCCATTTGGTGAGGAACTTGCTTTCAACCGTAGGGACAAGTACCAATATTTTATCCCCGGGGAAAAGGTCCGGGTCTTGGCTCCACGGTTGTACACTCTCTGCTGTGCCAACTGCGTTTGGGCCAAATGTTCCTTTACGATTGGCATTACCTGTGCAATTCTATCTTGCATCAGGGCGACATGCTCAATCACACTCCTGTGGGGAGAACTCTCACTTTCCCAAGTTTCCTTGGCGATATCCAACAGCCCTCTTCGGTGTCTCCCATAGAGTAACTCAAAGGGTGAGAAACCCGTAGAGGATTGGGGTACCTCCCTAATAGCTAACATTAAATAGGGAATTAGACAGTCCCAATCCTTTCCATCTTTATCCACCACCTTCTTTAACATTTGTTTTAGAGTTTTGTTGAATCTTTCAACCAACCTATCTGTTTGGGGTTGATACACAGATTACGCAATTGTGTCACTTTGAACAACTTGCACAGCTCTTTCATAACCCGGGACATAAAGGGTGTACCTTGGTCCGTAAGTGTCATGGATATGCATTAATGTCTGTCTGCCATCTTACCTTCCTCCTCATGTGTTCATCTAGAGACCAGACCTTCTTCACCTGGCTTCCTTTATAATCTCCTCCCAGCCTGACTCCACCCCAGGCCCTATCACAGAACACTATATTAACCTGTGCACTGCAAGCCTGCCTTGCTGATCAACGTGTTTGTTAGGCATTGTGTGTTTGGGTTCCTGCCTGCTGTGTGCTACGTCTGTCTCTCTGTTACGTTATTGGCATGTCCCCGACTATCCCTGTCTGCTCGTGACCCTTGACCTTCGGCTCGTTCTTTCGTTATCCTTGTCTGCTTGTGGCCCCTGACCTTCGGCTTGTTATTCGGTTCTCTCTTATCTTGTGCTGCTGCTTCCCCTCTTTTCCCCTTATCCTACGGGGCGTGAGCTAGGAAACTCCAGGGGCCGCGACCTGGTCCCAGCCTGCAGCACAACATCCTCACCACTAGAGGCCCTGGAGAAGACCAGCTGGGTCTTAGACTCCGCGCCCTGGGGAATCTTGGCTCTAGCTTCCGCTAGGATCCCGGTTGTGCTCCTCTGGTCCCGCTTTCCACAACCACCCAGTTTCCTACCCGCAGAAGCCAGCCATAGGGTTCACTACCTCGCGGTGCACTCCTGCCCCCCTACGGTGTGCATCTGTCACCTGGCCACAGGTGACCCTGACAGTTTGATCAGCCATGAACCCGGCTGACATCCCGCTTCCCGCGGATGATCCATTGCAGGGCATAGTTCGCAGACTCGAAGCCCAGGAATCAAATCAGACTCAGGTGATGCGATTCCTCCTGGATCTGGCTTCTCGATTCAAGCAGCTTCAGGTCTCCTTGGGAACCCCGAATCCGCAACCCCAAGTACAACCAGCGGCTGTACCTATCGCACCAGTCGCAGCCTCACACTCACTAAGATTGCCAGCTCCGTCCAGTTTCTCTGGGGACTCCAAGGCCTGTAGGGGGTTTCTCAGCCAATGCACAATTCATTTTGAGCTTCAGCCTCAAAGCTTCCTGTCTGACCGGGCTAAGGTAGCCTATATCATTTCCCTCCTCTCCGGTGAAGCTTTGGCCTGGGCTGCCCCCCTGTGGGAGAGGAACGATCCGGTGGTTTCCAGTCTGTCCGATTTCTTGAAGCTCTTTCGTAATATCTTCGAAGAGCCGGCTCGGGCTTCTTCAGCGGCTAGTGCTGTCTTACGTCTTCGTCAAGAATCTAGTTCAGTGGGGCAATATGCTCTTCAGTTCCGTATCCACACAGCTGAATTGAGCTGGAATAATGAGGCCCTGGTCGCTACCTTTTTACATGGCCTCTCTGACCGAGTGAAAGACGAATTAGCGGGAAGAGCCATTCCCGTCGGTCTGGACGATGTAATTTCATTATGCAACCAGATCGACATTCGTTTTCAAGAGAGGTCTTTAGAAAAAAGACGCCAGCACTCTCTGGGTCCTAGCCAGTCTGAGCTCCCCTCCCTTCATTCCGTGGAGCATCCCCTACCTGCTGAAGAACCTATGCAGCTGGGCCGGACCAGACTAACCCCCAAAGAACGTGCTAGGCGCAGAACTCTGGGCTTGTGCCTCTATTGTGGGGGCAAGGGTCATTTTCGTGACTCCTGCTCGCTTCGTCCGGGAAACGCTTGGGTCTAATACATTTGGAAGGTGGAGTATTGGACCCAGAAACATCACCTTCTCGCCTGCTCTTGCCGGTGTTCCTTCATGTAGGCACTTCTCCTCAGTCAACCCTTGCATACCTGGATTCCGGGGCTGCCGGCAATTTTATGGATTGGAGAACTGCTTATTCTATGAAGCTTACCCTTTCACCTCTCACTACCCCATTGGTAGTCTCGGCAATTGATGGCACTGTTCTCCCAGGGGGCCCTATTCGCTTCCAGACGCTACCCATTAGGATGTCGGTAGGGATTCTCCACCAGGAATGGATATCCTTTCTTATTCTACCCAAGGCCTCTACCCCAGTTGTATTGGGCCTCCCTTGGCTACAGCTCCACTCTCCACATGTGGACTGGGTCTCTGGGCAGATCCTGGCCTGGGGTTCCTCATGTTTCTCGTCGTGTCTTCTCAAGGTGACCCCCAAGGAGAGTCTTCCGGTTGCTGCCACTTCTGTTTCTTCTGATCTTCCTGCTGCATACAGCGATTACCGGGATGTGTTCTGTAAGAAATCAGCTGAGGTGCTTCCTCCCCACAGGTCTTTTGACTGTGCTATTGATATTGTCCCCGGAGCAACTCTACCCAGGGGTCGTACCTACCCTCTGTCCATCCCAGAGACCCAGGCCATGTCGGAGTATGTCGCAGAGAATCTGGAGAGAGGTTTCATCCGGAAATCCTCATCGCCTGCAGGGGCAGGGTTCTTTTTTGTTGCCAAAAAGTATGGTACCTTAAGACCCTGCATCGATTATCGGGGTTTAAATGCGGTTACTATTAAAAATCGATACCCCTTACCCTTAATATCTGAGCTATTCGATAGGTTGAAGGGTGCCTCCATTTTCACCAAGTTGGATCTCAGAGGCGCGTACAATCTCATTCGAATACGGGAGGGTGACGAATGGAAGACTGCATTCAACACTAGAGACGGGCATTACGAATATCTGGTGATGCCTTTTGGTCTGTGTAATGCTCCAGCCGTGTTTCAAAACTTTGTCAATGAAATTTTCAGAGATCTGCTGTACCAGTTTGTTGTCATCTATCTGGATGACATTCTGATCTTTTCTGAAAATCTGCTCGTCCACAGAAACCATGTCCGCACTGTACTTCAACGTCTTAGAGAGAACAATCTCTATGCCAAGCTGGAGAAATGTTCCTTTGAATGTTCTGAGGTCCTGTTTTTGGGGTGCTTCGTCTCATGTTCGGGTCTTCGTATGGACCCTGGGAAGGTCTTGGCTATCACCAACTGGCCTCTTCCTGCTAGCCTCAAGGCCACACAGCGCTTTCTTGGCTTCACTAATTATTATAGGCAGTTCATAAGGAATTACTCTTCCATTGCCGCGCCTATTATCGCTTTGACCAAGAAGGGTGTGAATGCCAGAGACTGGCCTCCCGAAGCTGTCTCTGCATTTCACAACCTGAAACAGGCCTTTGTTTCTGGCCCCCTCTTGAGGAGACCAAATCCTGGGAATGCATTTTTTATTGAAGTGGACGCTTCCTCAATGGGGGTGGGAGCTGTGCTTCTTCAAATCTTTGAGAAGAGACGCCAACCATGTGCGTTCTTCTCCAAAAAAAATTCTCAGGCAGAGAGGAATTATGCCATCGGTGATCGGGAACTTCTCGCAATTAAATTGGCATTAGAGGAGTGGCGTCATCTCTTGGAGGGTTCCCCTCACTCCATAACGATCTTTACCGATCACAAGAATTTACAGTATCTACAGAATGCTAAACGTCTGAATCCTAGACAGGCCAGGTGGAGTCTCTTCTTTGCCCGTTTTAATTTCACGATTACCTACAAACCTGGTTCCTGCAACGGTCGGGCTGATGCGCTCTCTAGGTCATTTGACACTTTGGACGAGGAGTCCGCCCCTGAACCTGAGCCGATCATTCCAACCTCATGCATTGTTGCCCACTCTACCACCCTGAAGTCAAAAATTCCGCCTGGTAAGACCTTTGTCCCCACTGAGCTAAGAGCTAAGATCCTTCGTTGGGGACATGATTCCAAGGTGGCAGGGCATTCTGGATTCCTCCGATCCTTCCTACTCATCAGTCGTCACTACTGGTGGCCTAATCTCCGCTCAGACGTCAAAGACTACGTTAAAGCTTGTCATGTCTGTGCTCAGTCCAAATCCTCCACACAAGCTCCTGCTGGTCTCCTCATGCCCTTGCCCATTCCTAAGGAACCCTGGGCCCATATTGCCATGGATTTTATCACCGATCTCCCACTGTCTGAGAATAATACAGTCATTTGGGTGGTAATCGATCGATTCTCCAAGATGGCTCATTTTGTTCCTCTTCCTGGTCTTCCTTCTGCCCCTGCCTTGGTTCCCATTTTCATTTGAGAAATTCTCCGCCTACATATGGTCCCTTCTCATATTGTTTCCGACAGGGGAGTCCAATTCACGTCTCGTTTTTGGAGAGCCTTTTGCAAATCCCTCAATATTGTCTTGGATTTTTCTTCTTCTTACCATCCCCAATCCAATGGACAGACTGAGAGGGTTAATCAGGAGTTAGAGGTCTTTCTTCGCACCTTTGTGTCTTCTCACCATGACGATTGGTCCTCTCTACTCCCGTGGGCAGAATTCTCCCATAACAATCATGTGAATACCAGTTCGCAGAAGACACCCTTTTTCACAGTTTATGGAAAACACCCTCAACTTCCTCTTCCCATGATCTGTTCTCCTGACATTCCAGCTTTGGCTTCGGTTCAGGAGTCTCTCAATTCCGTTTGGGGTCACGTTCATGATTCCCTCCGGGCAGCTGCTGAAAAATTCAAAGGCTTTGCCGACCGCCGCAGGCGTAAACCGCCTTCTCTTCAGCCAGGGGACAAAGTCTGGCTCTCTACCAGGAACATCAAGCTCCGAGTTCCTTCTCTGAAGTTTGCTCCACGATTCATTGGTCCATACACGGTAACTGCTAAACTGAATCCGGTTTGTTTCAAACTCCAGATTCCTAAGAGCCTTAAAATCACTAACTCCTTTCATGTTGCTCTTCTAAAGCCTTTAGTCCTCAATAAATTCTCTCGTCCTCTCCCTACCGTGGCGCCTGTCTCTGAGGATAATCAGGAGTACGAGATCAGTCAAATTCTGGACTCCCGACTCTGTAAAGGCGTTCTTCAGTACCTCGTTCATTGGAAAGGGTTTGGTCCTGAGGAGAGGTCTTGGATCACTGCATCTGAGGTCTTTGCACCTTGTCTGTTAAAGGAGTTTCATCTGAAGTTTCCCTCTAAACCTGGGCCCAGGCGGGGAAGGGGGAGGCCTCGTAAGAGGGAGGGTACTGTCATGGATATGCATTAATGTCTGTCTGCCATCTTACCTTCCTCCTCATGTGTTCATCTAGAGACCAGACCTCCTTCACCTGGCTTCCTTTATAATCTCCTCCCAGCCTGACTCCACCCCAGGCCCTATCACAGAACACTATATTAACCTGTGCACTGCAAGCCTGCCTTGCTGATCAACGTGTTTGTTAGGCATTGTGTGTTTGGGTTCCTGCCTGCCGTGTGCTACGTCTGTCTCTCTGTTACGTTATTGGCTTGTCCCCGACTATCCCTGTCTGCTCGTGACCCTTGACCTTCGGCTCGTTCTTTCGTTATCCTTGTCTGCTTGTGGCCCCTGACCTTCAGCTTGTTATTCGGTTCTCTCTTATCTTGTGCTGCTGCTTCCCCTCTTTTCCCCTTATCCTACGGGGCGTGAGCTAGGAAACTCCAGGGGCCGCGACCTGGTCCCAGCCTGCAGCACAACATCCTCACCACTAGATGCCCTGGAGAAGACCAGCTGGGTCTTAGACTCCGCGCCCTGGGGAATCTTGGCTCTAACTTCCGTTAGGATCCCGGTTGTGCTCCTCTGGTCCCGCTTTCCACAACCACCCAGTTTCCTACCCGCAGAAGCCAGCCATAGGGTTCACTACCTCGCGGTGCACTCCTGTCCCCCTACGGTGTGCATCTGTCACCTGGCCACAGGTGACCCTGACAGTAAGCAGTTCCTTACAAATACCCACACGGCTAAAAACAAGAGATAGCTCTTTGGCTGTGGTTTTGGCCGAGGTATTTCGGAGAGGAATCGCTTCCGGATAACGGGTGGGATAGTCCATTATAACCAAGATGTACTGGTGCCCCCTAGCGGACTTCATTATCGGACCTACCAAATCCATTGCGATCCTCTCAAAGGGGACCTCAATGATGGGAAGAGGTACCAGCGGGTTACGGAAATGTGGCATCGGTGCCGACCTCTGACACACAGGGCAGGAGGTACAATAATTTTCTGTTTCCTTCATGACCCCGGGCCAATAGAATCTCTGCAATACTCTCTCTCTGGTTTTCTCTGTCCCCAGATGACCTCCAAGAATGTGCCCATGGGCCAACTCTAACACCAACGTCCTGTAAGGTTTGGGCACCACAAGCTTCTCAATGGTTTCTTCTGCCCTTTTAGCCACCCGATACAGTAGGTCCTTTTCCACGATAAAGTATGGGTAAGTGCCGGTCTCATCTGGGTTCACTAACTCGCCATCTATTTCCACTACGTTTTCCCGTGCCTTTATTAGGGTGGGGTCTTTTAACTGTTGTCAGGGTCACCTGTGGCCAGGTGACAGATGCACACCGTAGGGGGACAGGAGTGCACCGCGAGGTAGTGAACCCTATGGCTGGCTTCTGCGGATAGGAAACTGGGTGGTTGTGGAAAGCGGGACCAGAGGAGCACAACCGGGATCCCAACGGAAGCGAGAGCCAAGATTCCCCAGGGCGCGGAGTCTAAGACCCAGCTGGTCTTCTCCAGGGCCTCTAGTGGTGAGGATGTTACGCTGCAGGCTGGGACCAGGTCGCGGCCCCTGAAGTTTCCTAGCTCACGCCCCGTAGGATAAGGGGAAAAGAGGGGAAGCAGCAGCACACGATAGAGAGAACCGAATAACAAGCTGAAGGTCAGGGGCCACAAGCAGACAAGGATAACGAAGAACGAGCCGAAGGTCAAGGGTCACGAGCAGACAGGGATAGTCAGGGACAAGCCAATAACGTAACAGAGAGACAGACGAAGCACACGGCAGGCAGGAACCCAAACACACAATGCCTAACAAACACGTTGATCAGCAAAGCAGGCTTGCAGTGCACAGGTTAATATAGTGTTCAGTGATAGGGCCTGGGGTGGAGTCAGGCTGGGAGGAGATTATAAAGGAAGCCAGGTGAAGGAGGTCTGGTCTCTAGATGAACACATGAGGAGGAAGGTAAGATGGCAGACAGACATTAATGCATATCCATGACAACTGTTCTGTGGCAAAATTTTCCTTGTGAACCTCGAGATCCGAAAACTCCACAGACGGCATGTTTTCGTCTGAGGATGTTGGCTCCTCCCCAGTTTCTCGAGTCTCCCCTGCCAATACCGACAAGGGAAATTCTGGAGAGTCCTCACCACTCTCCGAGGAATTCTGGCTATCACATTCCTGGTATATAGGGGCACCAGTGGGGGGCTCAGGACAATCCCATAGTTCCCAGAACTTTGGAAAATCCCTTCCCACAATGGCATCATGAGGCAAGTGAGACACTAATCCCACCCAATGAGAGAGGGTACCTTTGGGGTTCTCAAAACACACTGTAGTCACCGGATACTCTCGAGTGTCCCCATGCACACAAATAACAGCTACCTTGTTATTCCCAGAGACCTCTGTAGTAACTAATTCAGACTTTATCAGTGTCACGGGGCTACCTGAATCCAGCAATACAACAACATTTCTACCATTAACACACATTTTGCATAAATGTTTCTCAGTTCCCCGGATGGCAGTGCATGCGACTGTCGCAAACAGTGACTGACGTCTGTCCGTTAGAAAGTCACATTGCATGGGTTCATCCACAACCAGGCAATTTGCTGCAATATGTCCCTCTTGTCGGCAGCGGTAACAAACAATCCTTCTTGCTGCCTCTTGAACCCCTGACTTCCCAGGCTGTTCTCGCCAAACCTTGGGTAGAACACCCACCCTCTCACTCTCTCCACCCTCACCCCTTGGAATCATCTTACCCGCCACTGGGGATGGTCTGGTCTTAGGGTGGAAAGTCCGTGAGTCTCTGGAAGAGGCAGTCAGGTTCTCTGTAGCCAAGTACTTCTCTACACGATCCACAAGATTATCGGCCGTTTCTGAGTCTCCATGGCTTACCCACTTTTGGATGGCAGTAGGAAGAGCTCTCAAGAAACGATCCATCACAACACATTCCACAATCTTTGGTGCGGACAAAGTCTCTGGCTGTAGCCACTTCCTGCTCAGGTGAATGAGATCATACATTTGAGACCTGGGGGGGTTTTCCAAGCCGGAAAGTCCAGTTATGCACACGCTGAGCCCGGACAGCCAGGGTGACACCCAGCCGTGCCAATATTTCAGTTTTTAGCATCACATAGTCTTTTGCTTGGTCAGGCTCTAGGTCATAGTAAGCTTTCTGCGATTCACCAGTTAACAGAGGAGCCACCAGTCCAGCCCACTGCTCCTTAGGCCACTTTTCTCTTTCAGCAGTCCTTTCAAATGTGGTCAAAACACCTCTGGATCATCCTCTCCAGTCATTTTTGTCAATAAACGACTCACCCCAAAAGACGCAGTATTTGCGGAACTACTTGCCTCACTGGTCTGCTTACGTTGCTGCATTAACCTTTCCATTTGTTGCTGTAGTCTCTGTTCTTGCTTCTGTAACAGGTCTATGAAGCGGGCCTCAGATTGCTGTTGGGCTTGTTGCTGAGCTTCCAGACTCTGTTGCAGAGTTGCATTTGTCTGCTGCTGGGCTGTAAGGCTCTGTTGATGAGCTTGCTGCTGGGCTGCAAGGCTCTGTTGATGAGCTTGCTGCTGGGCTATAAGGCTCTTTTGCAAACCTGCATTTGTCTGCTGCTGATTGGCATTTGCTAGAGCCAACTGTTTCAGTATCTCCTCCATGCTGGCGTTAAAAAAACTGCCACTGGTTCTCCACCAACTGTGAGGGAGTTAGCTCAGCAGCGGGTGTGTGTAACCCCCTGGATGGGTTCACCACACAAAAACAGGCACAGCAGACAGTGGTAGGAGAAAACAAAAGGGTGTGGTTTTATTTGAATTATATACAGACAAAAAAATACAGCAAAAACAAAAGAAACATGAAAAGAAATCCTGGTCAACTTGACCGCTCACTACACACGTTGGTGTCCCTAACTAACAACTGGGTACAGCCTTGTGCTGTCCCAGTCCCTAGCTCCCTGCTTTTTTGAATTTCTTAGCAATAACCACACAGGCTTTGGCTCACCGCACAGAGATCACACTCCCCAGACTATCCACACAGATCTGGTTCCAGGTTTGAGCATCTCCCTTAGCATGCTGGGAGTTCTTGTAGAGGCCCTAACGAGCCCACTTACTTCAGCTGGGCTCATTAACTCTTCCCCTGCAAGACTCCCCGCACTCCCCCTAGTGGTATAAATCGGCATAAAGCCTGAATCTAGGACATATATACCTTCCATCCTGGATGCAACCTGGTGATTTTACCTGCATGCTGTCACAGTAGGCACACCTTGTTGTTTCTTATCTTGCTTTTTAGAGTCTGCTTCACTCTCAAGGAAGATGCCATCAGTGCTACTGTTTTATTTCTATTTTTATAGACTTCATGTTTTATACCGGGACTTTATTATTATTTTTCTTTTAAGTTGATCAATTACTAGGATCATCGTCACAGATCACATTATATCCTGTATATATCATTTTGTTTACATTTGCCTCTTTTTAAATCTTTTTTTTTATTAGTCCCATAAAGCAGTGTTTGTTCCCTGTCTTTGCGCCATTATTTATTTTCTATCACTTTATTTATGGACTTTTCTTTTTTTTTAATGCACTTTAAATTGAGTTTAGAATAAATATATATTTAATATCACTGTGACGTATGGATTGATTGTGCTATTATATATTATATATTTACTAAAACATTGCACATTTTTTGTACAGTTTTTATGGTTCATTGTAGATGTATTGTGATTTATCTACTCTCTGATTTATTAAATTAATTAAATCTTAAAAAAAAAAGAATATATATATATATATATATATATATATATATACATACATATTGTAAAGTTGGGGCCCATTACAGTAGCTATCATGGCAGATGCGTTTGTCAGTGATTCAAGCCAGTCAGGAACTATATTTAAGGGCATAATAGCCCATTTTTGTTAAAAAGGCAAATAAAAAGTCTGTAACATAACATGGTTTCCCACGCAGGGGTTCTTCTCCAGCAAATAAACACAAATAGAAAATGCTAGCCCACCTGGCTCTCTTTAGCAGTACCTCTGCTCTTTATCCTGCTCACACAGACCACAGGATTCCTCAATGTGGATGGCTTCACTTTAGCGCGGCAGCGCCCACAGCTCTGCTCTGGCCTTAGTCCTCAGGCCGTTGCACTGCCTCTTGCAGTCACATGTTCTGGCTGCCTCCTGCAGCCCCTCTGACTCCTGGAGACCTCCTGTCTCTCTGGGTGTGGAGCAGTCTCCAACTGGGAGCCATGAGGTCTTCCTATACACTCATTATAAGGGCTGTGCTCACCTGAGAACACACCCTGCTGGTCATCTACAAAATCTGGATACAGGGTTGGAGATCCCGTCCCACCCAAGACACTGTGGAATCTCCAAACTACAGAGCTCCATGACGAAATACCAAAACCTAGAGAAAGCTGCAAAATCAGTCTTCTCCAGTCCACATCTACGCTCTGTAGCCTTGCACCTCACAAATGTGCATACCCTGTGTCCAGCAAACTGTCCATTTTACAATTACAGTAGCTCCTACTGTCACATATCCCCCCCCTTGTTTCGAACCCGAAGGGGGCGGAACACACCAGCCCGAATCCTTGATTGGGGCACCTCTGTGCCAGCTGTTCGCTGCATAGGCCCAATCTTTTTTTTGGGTGCGTTTCCAGGCCCGCCCTACTCTGGATCGCAGCAGGGTCCTACAGTTCTGTATCCTCAGCCTACTCCTTCTGTCCTTGGAGTTCCTGGGCTCACGTTTCTTTGTTAGCGGCCCCCTGCCTTTCCTGCTACTTCCTTTAAACACAGTTTCTGGATTCTGTAGGAAACCTGCTCCAGACACTACGCCTAATGAGGAACCACCTTTTCCCTCACTGGCACCTGTTTTCCCCATCACAATAGGTCTCTTGGGTTTACCAACTCCTTTTCCCTTGACGACCAATTCCCCAGGGCTCAACATCTGTGTATTACGCTCATTTGCCAAGAAATTATTCATTTTCATATCCAGGCCATTATTTATAGTAACATTCAGTAATAAGTCACTCCACTTACCAATACCGTCAGTTCCTACTTGCTCAGGGTTTGTTAGGGCCAGGCCCAAGGGGGGACAACACGCAGGTGAGCAGCTATCCCCTATGGGACCTTCACAAGGCTTCACTTCACCTGTTGCCCAAATCTCTGTGGGCAGTTGTCCTAACAACTGACATTGAACAATGCATGACTCATTCCTAGCAGTACCAATCTTTGCCAGCTCACACTTTTCCATGTTACAATTATTGTTCCTCTCCATACTATATTTGAGAGCGTCTCGGGGTACCCCAACTTGTACCTCTCTGCAGGTGAGAGACAAAATCTATGCTTTTGATGCGTCCATATCTGGCTCTTCCTTCTTAGGAGGTCTAGCGGGTGACGCCCTTTACTAATCCCTGCTCAGCCACACCTCGGACCACACTAGCAGAAAAGTCAATCACCGGATCAGGCAGAGAGACCTCTGATGTCTCCAGCAGCCCCCAGAGCGCCTTCCGTACTGAACTGTATCCGGAAGCACCCTTACAGGAAACCGGGAGATCACTTGCCACACTACTAGAAAGCACCGTACGAACCAGTTCCACTGGTGATTAATTTTAACTGGCACAGGTTGTACTATCTGGCTCCATCCATTGGTACCACGCAGCACCACCACATCCGACTGTAATGGAGGCAGCCAGGTATACAAGGACTGTGCTTTCACCAGTTCAAGCAAATCCACTTGCATATCTGAGACATGTAAGGGTTCATTCACTGCAGCTTGAGGGGCTGAGACATTTAAAGGGGCCTCCACCCCACTGGCAGTGCCCATCACAGCCTGATGTTCCTCTGGAACACTGTCAGACGCATGTCTCCCACTCATCCCCTTCAACTCAACAATGAGCCTCTGCAAGTCAACATTTGTTACATTGTCACCTTGACACTTGACATTCGGCGGCTGGGCTGTGAACACCACATCTGCCATGCATGCGCCCTGATCTGTTCCTTCCGACTGGAGGGAAACAACCCTTGCAGGGAGCAACGCACCCTCAACCATTAGTCGCTCTGCAATCTCGCTGTCTGGCATAGAAGTTGTTGTATTCACACCCCTGTTGCCCAACACAGCTAGTAATTGTTTGGCCCAACTGTCCTAATCCATTGTGCTACCATTATGAGGGCTCAGCAGTACCTCATCATCTGCTCTAGGAGGCACTTGGGATTCTGCAGCACAAACAGTACCTTTGTCAGTTCTATAGAAATCACATTTTGACAACATGCTTTTACTCTTTGCTAATGCTTCATCAAACAAGACAGGCTGCAATACACCATCACCACCTTGCTCTGGGAGCGCTAACACACTCAGCTGTGCACCTTCAGCTTTGGCCAGCTGACTTAACTCCTTACCAACTGGATTACACATAGGGTGAGAGGACTGCTCATACAAACTCTGATTGCATGGTGTAGATCCAGTCTGTTCAACCAGAGCAATATCAGGGCTGTCCTGGACAATCTCTGGCTCCAACATCTGGAGACCCCCAGAGATTTCCATGGACAACACTGTGGTTCTGCTGCTGGCTGCCAAGGGAGACATCCCCCCTCCCTCATTGTTAGTGAATACATCACCAACATAAGTGCACGTACCAGCAATATCTCTATCATCAGAATTCACAAACCTAGCAGTGTTATAAGTGTAGCGCCCCCCCAAAAAAATTTGGGGGCGCTATGTGGAAATTTAAGGGTAGTCTGAGCTGACAGTTGGGCTCAGACCAATTATGATTCAATTGTTGTTCTGCTCTGGGTGTGATACTGCCCGGCAATAGTGTTATCTGTTGCCTGCAGGTGGCACTGTCACCACCGGCATAGGTTAAACTACGGGGGGTATCACAGCACCTTGGGTGTCCTCTCTCGGCAGCCGTGCAGTGGGCGTGGTCTACCCACTGTGCATGCTGGGAGAGGGTACAAAAGGGGCAGACGCCATTTGGTGTGGAGGCGATTCCAGGGGGACCCCAAGGCGTTCAGGGGGGACCTCTGGTCCAGTGAGTGTGCTTTGTGGCCTGCATGGCACGAGGTGCGCGAGTGTGTTTAGGCCTCAGGCACCTTCAGGTCCTGTTGCTGCATTGTAGGCCCAGCTCCGCTGACTAGGGCCTACGCTTCAGAGAAGGATCCCAGGCTGCCCGTTTGTAGGGGGCCCATCTTTAGGAAAAGTGGTCATGGGGAAGATCAGTTGCGGCTGAGATTAGCGACGGTACTGCTGTCTCGGGGAGAAGCCTGGAGGCTGCCTAAAGGGGGATTCATCGTCTCTGAAATCCGTGCTCCATCCCGGCTGCTAGGACTGCTCTCATAGGGACTAAACGGGTGAGCAATACCCATTCAGGATTGATTGGCGACGAGTGTAGATACGAGTGTAGATACTAAACTTAAGTGTTGCGTGCCTGAACTTTCCCCTACTTCTTTCAACTTTCAAGAGCACAAGAACATTACAGAGCTGCAGATTGAAAAGGAAAGGTCATTTTTAATAATATTAAATATATTCAATAATGATTTGACTTGTGTCGCAATTCTATATGGTATATATATATATTTTTTATTTGTTATTTTATTCCCACAAAAGTGGAGTTACCCCTTGAAAGTTTCAGAGAAATACAGACATGATTAGTTTAATGTTTCCTACTGAAAGTGAATTGTTACATGTGTGTTAGTTTCTTCCTTCTTTACTTACCACTATATATTGTCAGGTTTCCTCATCACATGTTACTTCTTTGTGGCTATAGTGTTCTGTATTCAAGGTTTCTATATTGGCACTGTAGAGAGAAAAGAAGAAAGAAAGAAAGAAAGAAAGAACAAAAGAAAGAAAGAAAAAAAGAAAGAAAGAAAGGAAGAAAGAAAGAAAGAAAGAAAGTAAATAAGAAAGAAAGAAAGAAAGAAAGAAAATAAGATAGATAAAAGTGATACACAGGGAGAGAGGAATAGAGAGTGGGAGGTAGGAAGACTGATGGATGAAGGGCACAAGAATAAGAGTTAAAAGGTAGGAGTGTATAAGAACAATTGTGTAAAGGGAATGGCTAAAACAACAAAGACAGAGAGATTAGGAAAGAGAGATTGAGAAATACAGAAAAGAGAGAAATAAAGAGTTAAAGGACAGAAGAACAAGGGATGGAGAGAGCAAGACTAAAAGTTAAACTTTTTTTGAATGAAAGAAAAAGAAAGGGAGAGGAGAGAAAGAGAGAGAGAATATAAATTAGAACATTTAATAGTAATTTAAATAATAATATTAAAAAAATAATAAGAAAGATAGATAGATAGATAATTAGAGATGTAGATTACCACTATTTGTCGGTAGCACTACATTTTTACAGACTGAGGCCTCGTACACACGGCCGAGATTCTCGTTGAGAAAAACATGTCGTTTTTTTCGACGAGATTCTTGGACAAGAAACTTGTCCCGGCCGAGTGTACACACGCTCGTTTCAAAGAACCCGCGGTTCTTTGAAAGGAGTGTACGCGGTGACGTCATCGACTACGTCGAGCATGCGCTCGTCACATTCGATGCCGTCGCCGCCATCTTGGTACACCCTACGTATGCCTAGGAAGCTACCGCGCATGCGTCAAATTCATTTCGAACATGCGCGGGCTTCCGGGCGGACAGGTAAGTGTACACACACTCACTTTTCTCGTCGAGAAACACGCCGAGGAGAATCTCGACGAGAAAATAGAGAGCAGGTTCTCTATTTTCTCGTCGAGGTTTCTTGTCGGTTTTCTCGACGAGAAACACGCTAGCAGCGTACACACGACCGATTTACTCGGCAAGACCTCTCTGCCAGCAAGTTTCTTGCTGGTTCTTGCCGAGAAAATCGGTCGTGTGTACGAGGCCTGAGACTTGCCATGAAATGTCAAGAAAGAAAGGAAGGAAAGAAAGAAAGAAAGAAAGAAAGAAAGAAAGAAAGAAAGAAAGAAAGAAAGAAAGATTAGATAAAAGTGATACACAGCGGAGAGAGGAATAGAGAGTGGGAGGTGGGAAGACCGATGGATAAAAGACACAAGACTAAGAGTTAAAAGGTAGGAATGAGTGTATAAGAACAATACTGTAAAGGAAATGGCTAAAACAACAAAGACAGAGAGATAAGAAAAAAAGAGATTGAGAAATACAGGAAAGAGGAATAAAGAGTGAAAGGAAAGAAGAATGAGGAATGGAGAAAACAAGACTAAGGGCAAAACTGTAGGAATTATTTTTGGAATGAAAGAAAAAGAAAGGGAGAGAGAGAATATAAATTAGGACATTAAATAATAATTAAAAAGGTAAGAAGAAAAATACATAAATAATAAAAAAGATAGATAGATAGATAGATAGATAGATAGATAGATAGATAGATAGATAGATAGATAGATAGATAGTGCTGTAGATTACCACTACTTGTCGGTAGCACTACATTTTCACAGGCTAAGACTTGCCATGAAATGCCAAGAAAGAAAGGAAGGAAAGAAGGAAGGACAGAATGAAAGAAGGAAGGAATGAAGGAAGCAATGAAGAAAGAAAGAAAGAAAGAAAGAAAGAAAGAAAAAAAGAAAGAAAGATTAGATAAAAGTGATAATCAGGGGAGAGAGGAATAGAGAGTGGGAGGTAGGAAGACCGATGGATGAAGGGCACAAGAATAAAAGTTAAAAGGTAGGAATTAGTGTATAAGAACAATCGTGTAAAGGAAATGGCTAAAACAACAAAGACAGTGATTAGAAAAGAGAGATTGAGAAATACAGAAAAGAGAAATAAAGAGTGAAAGGAAAGAAGAACGAGGGATGGAGAAAGTAAGACTACATGCAAAACTGCAGGATTTTTTTTTAGAATGAGAGAAAAAAAAGGGAGAGAAGGAGAGAGAGAACTTGAGAGAATATAAATTAGAAAATTAAATAATATTTTAAAAAATTATAGGAAAAAAAGATAAATATTATGAAAGAAGGATAGACCGATAGATATATAGATAGATAGATAAAAGTGATACACAGGGGGGAGATGAATAGAGAGTGGGAGGTGGGAAGACCGATGGATGAAGGGCACAAGACTAAGAATTAAAAGGTAGGAGTGTATAAGAACAATTGTGTAAAGGTTAGAAAAGAGAGATTGAGAAATACAGAAAAGAGGAATAAAGAGTGAAAGGAAAGAAGAACGATGGATGGAGAGAACAAAACTGTAGGATTTTCTTTAGAATGAGAGAAAAAAGGGAGAGAAGGAAAAAGAGAGAGAATATAAATTATAAAATAATTAAGAAAGAATTAAGAAAAAAAAGATAAATATTAAGATAGATAGACAGACTAACTGATGTATAATTAATTACCTTGCCACTCCTTGTCGGTAAAGCTACGTTTTCACAGACTGAGACTTGCCATGCACTGATTATGTATTCATGGGAGCCTTATATATATCTAAGAGAATTCTCTATGGAATTGTTAAGTGGTCTCCAGAAAATAGTGTGTCAGGGAAAACATTAATGTTTTTTAACTCCTCCTAGCTCTCTGGTGTGTGATCTATAAATACCTTTATGTTGGCCATCTCAGAAATAAAAAAAAATGGTAAAGGTAATATAAAAAATGATACCTGAATAATAATAATTCTAATAATAATAATAATAATAATAACAACAGCAAAAAACATGACACTTTTGCATTCAAATTAGAATGTAGAGACTACTAGCTACAATAAGTATCTCTAATTGTCCAAGTCATTATTTCTAGATCTAGGCTGTCCTAAAAGCAGGAAAAGTAAATAAAGCTGGGTCTTAAAGTATATTGTTTTATAACCTAACCCTGCTTTAAATGTCTCCACAACTTTATCCCTGGCATGTCTGGTGTGTTCCTTGGCCTTCATAGTGCTGTTTGTTCACTAAGGTTCTCCAGCAAACCTCTGAGGGCTTCACAGAACATCTGTATTTATACTGAGCTTAAATTACACACAGACAGACTCTATTTATCAATTAGGTGACTTCTGAAGGCAATTGGTTCCACTAGATTTTAGTTAGGGGTATCAGAGTAAGGGGGGCTGAATACAAATGCATGCCACACTTTTCACATATTTATTTGTAAAAAACATGTAAAAAGCATTTATCATTTTCCTTCCACTTCACAATTATGTGCCACTTTGTGTTGGTCTATCACATAAAATCCCAATAAAATATTTTTTTTTTAGTTGTAACATGACAAACTGTGTAAAACTTTAAGGGGTATGAATACATTGTCTCAAGGCACTGTATATATTTGAAAGTTGATTAATCCAGATGTACAGACAGTGTCTCATTTCTTGAGGCCCTAAAATGCCAGAACAGTACAAAAATCCCCCAAATGACAAATCCATGTACAAATCCAAGAACTTACTTTAAATGTGATGTCAATGCTGGCTCCCGACTGTTCCCTTCCTGTCATTAAAGCGGTAGTAAACCGCAAAAAGGAAAAACAAAAAATTCTTCTCCCTGCAAGTTAAGACTTACCCAAAGACAAAGCTCTCCAGCGGAGCGCTGTTACGGCTCACCCGGGGGTTTCGACTTCACCAAATCTTCCTTCCAGGTTCACTGGCTGTGGCTGTTTGACTGGCCAAGCCGCAATGACATCACGGCCGAAGCATGGCTCTCTCTATGGACGGCATGCCATCCATTAAGTGCAGTGCACATATGCCGGTGACATTACTGGTGCTGCTAAAGTAAATGTCTCCTAAACAGTGCACATTTAGGAGATACTTACTGTACCTACAGGTAAGCCTTGTTATAGGCTTATCTCTGGGTATAAATCATTACAAGGGCTTTACTACCACTTTAAGCCTGTGCTGTGTGGGAGAGGAAGTGTCACGTACCTGATGATTGTGAGCCCAAATTGCAGGGGATGGTCTCCCTTATGGCTCCCACTCCCGGCCCCTGGTAAGGTGATAGTTGGCACAGGAGTAAGGAGTGGAACGGGTGCCTGGCAGGATCAACAGGGGTGATGGTAGTCCAACGCCCAGGGTGTCTCTGCAGGAACTGGGAGACAGGAGCTGGAGCAATTAGGAGACTGGACTGGAACCAGGAACCACAGGAAGCTTCAGCAGACTGGAATGGTTCAGCAAACTGGACTGGAACTAGGAACCACAGGAAGCTTCAGCAGACTGGAATGGTTCAGCAACTGGACTGGAACTAGGAACCACAGGAAGCTTCAGCAGACTGGAATGGTTCAGCAGACTGGAATGGTTCAGCAAACTGGACTGGAACTAGGAACCACAGGAAGCTTCAGCAGACTGGAATGGTTCAGCAAACTGGGCTGGAACTAGGAACCTCAGGGATAATCAGACAGGCCGGATCGGTTAACAGGCTGGCAGCAAGGTACAGGGGGGACAGGCAAAGGAATCGTCACAACAGGCCAGAGGTCAGGTGCAGGCAGAAGGCTGGAGTGGTCACAGGCAAGCCGGGTCTATCACAGGTACAAGTCACGGATCGGGTTTCTGATACAAAACACTGTAGAGCAGACAGCAGGGACTGTCTGTGAGTGGCAGGCTTAAATATCCCACCTGGCGGCAACCGGGGGGCGCGTGCGCATGCGCGGTCGCGCCCGCAATCGGGAACAAGGGAGTCTGAGGTGCCTGTTCCTGGCAGGATCTTCATGACAGGAAGGAAGAAAACCCTATGTCACCACAGCTCTATTCACATCACTACAGCTCCATTCATGTCACTACAGCTTTTTTCAAGAGCTGCAAGCCATGGAAGATTGATGTACAGCAAGAACTGCTGGGTGTGAGAAGAGGGTCATCGACAGCAGCTCAGTTTAGGAGAGTCATGCTTTGTAATTGTAGGTTGTTCAGACTAAAAGTTGGGAGAGGTCTAAAAAATCTGAGATGGCTATTATAATGGATTACAATATGTAATTCAAAAAAGTTGATAATAATAATAAAAAAAATAGCTAGAATGGACAAATATTTGAATTCTGTAACACCTGACAGACCTACATTTGTCTATAAGTGGGTTCCAACATTAGGAGACAGATAAGTTAAAGGAGTTGTAAAGGTTCGTGTTTTCTCACTGCATTAAGGTGAAAAAACACCTCGCTGTCATGGGCCCCCCAGCCCCCCCCCGTTTTACTTACCTGAGCCCATTCACCTGCTGTGCGCGTTCCCCGGTGTCATCTTCTTCACTGAGTCTGGCCGTTGATTGCATAGATTGATAGCAGTACAGCCATTGGCTCCCACTGCTGTCAATCACATCCAATGATGCGGCCGCCGAGGGAGCGGGACCGAGTCATAAACTTGGCGCCTATGGACGCCAACTGTATGACACGGGAGCGCACCTGCAAGCTAACCCCCTTGGGAAAGAGCTTCCCAGAGAGGGTTAGCTTTAGTGGGAAGGAGCCGAGACAGCCACCTTGGGACCCCAGAACAGCAGGATCTGGGCCACAATAAACAAACTGCAAAGTGGAGGTAAGTATGACATGTTTGTTATTTCAAAATAAAATCAAACCTATACAACCCCTTTTAAAAAAAAAAATCTGAAAGGAAAGAGGGACCTTTAGAGCTTCTATGATGGGAAAATATTATATTATAAGAAATTGTATATTTATATTATAATTATATTGTGTCATACCACGGAAGTAGCGTATGTACTGCAGTGCCCTTTTGGACCTCAGTATGAAGGACGCACCAAAATACACTAGCTAAAATAATAAGAGAACACATTTATAACATCACAATGGGTTTTAAAAAACACAATATCTTTAAACATTTTTCAATGCGTCACAACAAAGATCCAAGATAACTGTAGTTCTGGGGATAGAAAAATACAAGAAACAATGGTGTAGGAGTAATAAAATAAAAGGACTGAGTAAAAAAAGAATCCGAATAGATTCATTATTCAAAAACACTGGCACCAAAAAAACTCAACATACAGTTTGACATTCATTTTTTTTTTTTTTTTTAATACAAACGTTTTATTGAGACTTTACAAGCATAACAGTGAACATCAGTATCCAAGAAGTCATTTGCATACACTGTCATGCCTTTAGTAAAAAGGCTTGAATTTTTCCTATTTTTTCTGGTTTAATAACATTTAATCTATGTTGCCATCTAGTGGCCGTTTTGTATAACTGCATCTATTTTCATAAGCAATATTAGAAGCGTTAGCTAGTTTGGGACTTGCAAGCCTCCGTACTTTCAATCCCATCAGACCTTGCGTCACCTTCTTCAGCCATTTCATCTTTTTCCCTGGAAGCATGCACATGGACTGCTAAGATATATGTTCCAGCCTTCAGAAACCTCTCCGGTATGTCTACTATTTATGTACTCAGCTAGGCAGATAGATAGGGAGGCACTAATTGTACAATCTTTACTAATTGTATTTGTCTGTATCTGTTACAGTTTTACTCTATCTTGTATTAATAAAAGTTCAAAAGGATTCTACGCCTACCGGAATGCATTGGTATGAGAGGAGTTATCAATGTGCCCAAATACACCTCAGCCACGTGTAGTGAGGGGCATAACAGTAAAACGGAGGCTTCTAAGCATAGCTAGCATACAGAACAGCAGTAAAACAAAGGCTTCTAAGCATGGCTAGCATACAGAACGCCAGTAAGACAGCAGTGTTACCAGCTTCCACACAGCGAGACACCATGTCACAGACAAAGTCAGAGCACTTTGCGACAAGGTCAGAAGTTTACTCCATGAGCTCAAAGAGGTCAGTGAAAAGCGAAACAATCGCCATTGCCCGCGCAAAAGCAGAATCTGCAAAAGTAAAAGCTGACTTTGCGGCAAAGGAGGCCAAAGTAAAGGCGGCGCTCGCCGAAAAGGAGATGCAAATGAAATTAGAGAAGCTAGGCATAGAAGCTGAATCAGAGAAGCTACGCATAGAAGCTGAATCAGAGAAGCTGCGCACAGAAGCAGTCGCTGAGGCAGACATCTTAGAGGAATTTGCCATCCCCACCAGTGAGCGGCTCAGCAACGTGTTTGGAGAAAAATCCGTTCCTGGCGACAGTACAGAGCGTACCTCAGAATATGTGCGGCGACATGCTGAACCAGATGACTGCCCGCTTACAGCGCCAAGAGCGGAATCAACCCCCGCCATTCACACGCCTTATATCAAGCAAGAAAGTAAACCCGCACTCAGTCAGTTTTCAGCACATTCTGCATCCAGACTATCAAAACACTACGTCAAAGTTGACCAAATCGAAAATGAAGAACGACGGTCTAAAAGATACAGCGACAGTATCCCTGATAACCGTAACTATCCACCAAGTTCCTGGCACAATAGAGCGCCCCCTGGCTACTCACACAACGATCAAGGTATGTCAGATTTCTTCAAGTTCTTAGCACGACGTGAACTGTTAGCAAAGGGACTTGCAAAGTTTAACGATCGCCCTGAAAGTTATAGAGCATGGCGTTCGTCCTTCAGAAATGCGACAAGGGAGCTTGATTTTAAAGCAAGTGAAGTAGCCGATCTCTTAGTCAATTGGCTGGGGAATGAGTCATCAGAACATGCAAGGAGAATCAGAGACATTAACATTAATTACCCAACCAACGGGCTGAGCATGATATGGGAGAGGATTGATGAATGTTACGGTTCCCCAGAAGTTATAGAAAACTCTCTTTTTAAAAGAATAGAGGACTTTCCCAAGATTCCTAACAAAGGCTACCAGAAGCTGAGAGACTTGAGTGACCTAGTTACAGAACTACAAATAGCCAAAGCAGAAGGAGACTTGCCAGGCCTTGCCTTTCTGGACACAGCCCGTGGCGTTAACTCTATAGTGCAAAAGTTACCGTACCTTACAACCTTCAACCTGGGTTACACGAGGCTCCGACTACAAGCAAAAGCACAACGTCCCCTTCCCACCATTCTCTTATTTTGTGGACTTTATTCGCCAACAAGCAAAGGTTAAAAATGATCCTAGTTTTGACATCTCATCATCGGACTCTGCCTTCCCTAGGTCAAGTAAGCCTGCTCCTACCCGCAACTTCAAAGACGCACCTGTTGCAGTACGCAAAACAAGTTTATCTCCAGCTGAGAATCCAGGCAGAGAGTTTCCTCTTCACAAGAAGCCTCATTCATTGTTAAAGTGCAGAGGTTTTAGAGAAAAGACTCTCCAAGATCACAGAACCTTCCTCAAAGAAAACAGAATTTGTTACAGGTGCTGCACATCAACTTCTCACCTTGGGAGAGACTGCAAGGTGAGCATCAACTGCTCTGAGTGCAACAGCACAGAGCACAACACAGCTCTGCATCCAGGGCCAGCGCCATGGACTCTTACACCCTCACTCCAGGTGGAAGAGCACGGCGGGGAGCAACAAGACACAGTACCTCCTGTAGTTACACCCCAGTGCACCCAAATCTGTGGAGAAGGTCTGTCTAACAAATCCTGCTCTAAGATTTGTCTTGCTACAGTTTACCCCATGGGTCACAGAGAAAAAGCAGTGAAGCTATACGTGATCTTGGACGATCAAAGCAACAGATCACTCGCCAGCTCAGCCTTCTTTGACACCTTCAAAATCAAGGAAGCCGGCTCGTCATACTTACTCAAGACTTGTACAGGGGTAAGAGAAGTAACTGGGAGAAGAGCCATTGGTTACCAAATCGAATCCTTTGATGGTCAGACAGCCCTGCCTCTGCCAACTCTAATCGAGTGCAATCAGTTCCCAACGGACAGAGAGGAGATCCCTACGCCAGAGGTGGCACTTCATCACGGACATCTGAAGGGCATAGCACATCTCATCCCTGAACTGGATCCCCAGGCTGAGATAGCGCTTCTCCTTGGGAGGGACATCATCAGAGTTCACAAGGTGAGAAAACAAATCAATGGTCCCCACAACTCCCCCTATGCCCAGAAGCTAGATCTAGGATGGGTCATCATAGGCAACGTATGCCTAGGAAGTGTTCACAAACCAACCAGCGTGAACTCTCTCTTTACAAAGACACTAGAAGGCGGACGTCCATCCCTATTTCAGCCTTGCACCAACAGATTCCTCATAAGAGAGAAGCCTGCCAGTGTAATTCATTCAAACCCTTATACCACAAATCTTCTTTGTGATGAAGACAGAGATCATTTAGGGTGCCCAGTTTTCCAAAATACTAAAGAAGATCACAAAATTGGACCATCTATTGAAGATCATATCTTCTTGGAGATAATGAGACAGGGATTCTACAAAACCAATGAAAACAGCTGGGTGGCACCCCTGCCTTTCAGAGCGCAGAGACCCTGTCTTGCCAATAACAGAGAACAAGCTTTGAAACGCTTTTCTTCCCTCAGATCCAATTTCCAAAAGAAACCAGAAATGAAAGGACATTTCTTCTCATTCATGAGTAAGATGTTTGAGAATGACCATGCTGAGATAGCTCCACCTCTAAAAGACGATGAAGAGTGCTGGTACCTGCCAAACTTTGGCGTCTACCACCCCAAGAAGCCAGGTAAAATCCGGGTAGTGTTTGACTCCAGCTCTCGGCATCAAGGGATCTCATTAAATGATGTCCTCCTAAAGGGACCAGACCTCAACAACACACTTCTTGGTGTCCTCATCAGATTCCGCAAGGAAGCAGCTGCCATAGTTGCAGACATTCAGCAAATGTTTCACAGCTTCCAAGTCAAGGAAGAACACAGGAACTTCTTGAGATTCCTATAGTTTAAAGACAATGACCCTACTAAAAACATTACAGAATACCGCATGAAGGTGCACGTTTTCGGTAACAGTCCATCTCCTGCTGTTGCCATCTATGGACTTAAGCTATCTGCCCAAGAAGGTGAGAAAGACGTTACACAGTTTATTGAAAGAGACTTTTATGTAGACGATGGTCTGAAATCACTTTCTTCACCCGAAGCTGCAATAAGTCTACTCAAGAGGACTCAAAGTACACTTGCCTCTTCAAATCTCAGACTGCATAAGATAGCATCAAACAGCAAAGTCGTCATGGAGGCCTTCCCTTCCCAAGATTATGCCAGTGACTTCAAAGATCTGGACTTAGCAACAGACTCCCTTCCTATGCAACGCAGCCTAGGACTCAACTGGGACCTCAAGTTTGACACCCTTACCTTTCAGGTTGACCAAGAGCCAAAGCCCTTCACACGACGAGGTGTTTTATCCACCATCAACAGCCTGTATGATCCACTCGGGTTTGTAGCACCGGTTACCATCCAAGGTAAGATTCTGCTTAGAGAGTTCACCGCAGACACATGTGATTGGGATTCTCCTCTACCACCTGAGAAAGAGACATTATGGGTAACATGGAGAGACTCTTTAAAGACTTTATCCAACCTACACGTACATAGACCATACACCCACTTTCCTCCTGCAAGGGTTCAGTCTAGAAAGTTATGTGTATTCTGCGATGCTTCAGTTAAAGCAATAGGAGCAGTAACCTACCTCAAAACAGTAGACATCGAGGGCCAAGTTCATATTGGGTTTGTTATGGGCAAGGCCAAGCTAGCACCATGTCCTGAAACCACCATTCCAAGATTGGAACTGTGTGCTGCTGTACTAGCAGTAGAACTAGCTGAGCTTATTACATCTGAGATGGATCTAGAACTCGAGGACACAGAGTTTTACACAGACAGCAAGGTAGTGTTGGGCTACATTTACAACGAAAGTAGAAGATTTTATGTCTATGTACACAACAGAGTCCTTAGAATCAGGAAGTAGACACAGCCCACCCAGTGGCGTTATGTCTCAACTGATCATAACCCAGCGGATCATGATACAAGGTCTGTGCCAGCATCCCGTCTCAAAGACACTACATGGCTCACAGGACCACCCTTCCTGTACAAGCCAGCGCCTACCACTCCAGTAAGGGAGACATATGTACTGTTAGAACTTGAATCTGACTCAATGTTTCTACAATTGGGAACTTTGAAACTCACACATGAGACTCTGACAACTTTCATGGCTGAAGTATCAGCTATAATGAATGCCAGATCTTTGACATCTATACCCAATGATCCTGAAGATCCTTTCTTGCTTACACCTTCCACTTTACTCACTCAGAAAGTTGAGGTGATCACAGCTCCTTCAGTCAATCTGGACCCAAAGGACTTATACAAATGTCAATGGAAAAGAGTACAAGTTTTAGCTGACACATTTTGGAACAAGTGGAAGAAACAATACTTGTCTAATCTACAGGCTAGGAACAAATGGCAAGACAACAAGCCCAACTTAGAGCCTGGTGCCATCGTTCTCATGAAAGACTCTCAATCTAGGAGAAACGAGTGGCCTTTGAGTCTGATAACCCAAGTGTTTCCCAGTGAAGATGGAAACGTCAGGAAAGTTGAACTTAAGGTCATTAGGCAAGGCCAGCCTAAACTTTTCCTCAGACCTGTTTCTGAACTTATTTTGTTACTCTCCTCTGAAGTGCCATGATATGTGGTTTCCGTGGGAATCCACGTGGGGAGTGTCATGCCTTTAGTAAAAAGGCTTGAATTTTTCCTATTTTTTCTGGTTTAATAACATTTAATCTATGTTGCCATCTAGTGGCCGTTTTGTATAACTGCATCTATTTTCATAAGCAATATTAGAAGAGTTAGCTAGTTTGGGACTTGCAAGTCTCCGTACTTTCAATCCCATCAGACCTTGCGTCACCTTCTTCAGCCATTTCATCTTTTTCCCTGGAAGCATGCACATGGACTGCTAAGATATATGTTCCAGCCTTCAGAAACCTCTCCTGTATGTCTACTATTTATGTACTCAGCTAGGCAGATAGATAGGGAGGCACTAATTGTACAATCTTTACTAATTGTATTTGTCTGTATCTGTTACAGTTTTACTCTATCTTGTATTAATAAAAGTTCAAAAGGATTCTACGCCTACCGGAATGCATTGGTATGAGAGGAGTTATCAGTGTGCCCAAATACACCTCAGCCACATGTAGTGAGGGGCATAACATACACAAATACAAGTTCAGTATATAGTCAAGGCACAATGATCTGTATATATAGTCAATATGGACTATATAATGCGCAGAGAATCAGTCCAGAGGTATAAGTATCCAGCTGACTATACAGTCAGAGTTTTTTACAGTCCAACTTATGGATTTAGAGAGGGTAATTGTAACAGCTCTGAAAAATAAAGAAGGGGAAGGGCGGGTCACAAGGCCCTGGGACTTTTAAGATGTCAATAGAGTGTCTAATCAGATGATTAAATGCTGACTGAGCACAGAAAGTAGAAAAAATAGAATTTTTATTTACAAAATTAATATGTATAAGACACACCAATATAGTTTACAACCATTGTCAATTATATACGTGCATGATAACAGACACAAAGATGCCAATGTACTCTACGTTTCGCTCTAGAGAGAGCTTCCTCAGGAGTATTTACCATGGCATCATGAAGTATGCTGGAAGCGAAACAAAAGACAGGCTTCCAGCATACTTCATGATGCCATGGTAAATTCTCCTGAGGAAGCTCTCTCTAGAGCGAAACGTAGAGTACATTGGCATCTTTGTGTCTGTTATCGTGCACGTATATAATTGACAATGGTTGTAAACTATATTGGTGTGTCTTATACATATTAATTTTGTAAATAAAAATTCTATTTTTTCTACTTTCTGTGCTCAGTCAGCATTTAATCATCTGATTAGACACTCTATTGACATCTTAAAAGTCCCCGGGCCTTGTGACCCCCCCTTCCCCTTCTTTATTTTTCAAATTAAACTGGGATGTGATGTCTGATATTTACCTCCCCTCCATATTCATTTTTTAATTTCCTGGATCCTATCCTACACTATAATAATAACAGTAATAACAATAATAACATTAACTAGAAATACTCTGAATAGTTTTTCCATAGAAAAAAACAAACTATGATAGAAAAAAAGAAATGTAAAAAGTAAGCAAAGAAGAGATGTGCAATTAACTGTGCAAATTCTACATCTGGTGCCATCTGGGATGTTATTAAGCAATATCTAATTTAGTCCTATGTAAATACCACAAGCATGCCCTTTTGTGGTCAAAGATATGTATTGTATCATGAATGTGTAGCGGGTACTTACTTTCCCGGGTGCATTTTTTGAATCTAGCTGTGACATCAGTGCTATGTTCCCTGCGGTCCACCAGGTGGCGCTGTCACCGTGGCCGGAGGGACGAATCTCACTGTGTGTTGAGCCTCCTTTTTGTCCTCTCTCGGTAGCGGTATGGTGGGGCGGGGAACCCGCCGTGCTTGCTGGGAGAGGGGATAAAGGGGCCGGCCATCTTGGTCACGGAGTCTTCGTCCCAAGCACCTTCAGCTTGCGGACGTGGGTTCGTGCTCGTCCCCTAGGAGGCCTCGGCCTAGGGGACCAACGGAGATTGTGTTCCACCTCAGGCACCTTCAGTCCTGGGGTGAGGTACTTACAAGAAGGTCCGGAGCTCAGTGCCCAACACTGAGTTCCGCGAGGGAAGGGTCCTAAGGTACTTCGGGGATGGAGGCCTGAATCTGAGTAAGACGCAATAGGCCGGGGAGAGCTCTTCACTCGAAGACCCGGTGCAGCAGACTGCCGGTGACGGGTGAGTCTCTTGTCGGAGACCGTCCAGAAGGATCCCCTTCCTCTCGTGCGGAGACCATAGCCCACTCTCCAGGAGGAGAGTGGAGGAGCGAATTTGTGTCTGGGCCTATTCACACTCACACCTCCTTTCCTGTTCTATCGATCAAGGGAGTCCATGTATGGTGTGTTCTAATAAAGGAGTGTTGGACTTTAATGGTGTGAGGCTCACTCCCTGGCGGACGAACTTCACGGTGACTCTTGGAGGGAGGATCCAGGTGCACAACACAGAACCGAAGGTAAATGAGACATTGCTGATACCACAGGTATTCCCACGTGGTGGAAGCTAGGCGTAGCCCACCCGCTCTCTCTCTCTCCACCCTACCAGATACCCCTAGACGAGAGACAGTGTGAGCCGCACGGAGAGAGGAGAGGGGCAGGCGCTACACGTGGGGGCTCGGGTCCGGGATTGTGTTGTGCATCACAGTATTGAACAAGTCTGCTGGATGAGTTAACTGAATAGGCCAAAGTGCAGCCCTGCTCGAAGTCGTGGAATTGACCCTAGACCAGGGAAAGGCCCGCACAGGAAGAGCGGTGAACGGGGGGAGGCCCAGCCGTGTGAGGTACTACACGTGGGGGCTTCTAATTGCACTGCGCCAACAGACACAACCCCCACCGCTTAGTTTGTGGGCATGACTCATCCAAAGAAAGTGAAAAAGCCCGCGAACTGGAGCAAAGGGGAGGAGTCCAATACGTGAGAGGGCTACACGTGGGACATTGGCGCGAAAACTCTGCAGTGTGCGATGGACCAGTAACAAGTCACCATGTTTGGACATACTTCATGGATTCCAGTTCACCCTGCTACTACCACGATGACTGCTGCTTCTCCGATAACGGATACCGGGATCCTGCTGAAGCCAAGGGGTCGATTCGCCCTGTATTCGTGCATGGACGTAGAGGCCCTGGGTGTAATTTGTCCCGGGTGTTCGGGACTGGTGTGCCACCTGAAGCCCTTCGGACAATGTGAGGCCTGTAGGGAGTTCCTGTTCGAGCTGGATCCGGTAGTTGAAAGGCCGAGAACCATCTACCCAGGCCGGGCTTCAGGTAACACTACTCGCAGAGGAGGAATTACTGCTGTAAAAGGCATCCCAGCGCACACTGCAGCGACCGAGGAGGAGGTCGTTAAAACTCAACGGGAGAAATCCGAGGATGCTGACTCGGTCACCACTGTCTCACAGCGTCCGCCACTGAAGAAGAGAACCATGGTGGCGGACCATCTCACCAGCTTACGCCAAGCCTAGATGGATCCGTTGACGAGTGTTCCGGACGTCCCGCTTCAAGTAAAGGCCGAGGTAAGCCGGGCAAAGAGACTTGGTGTATGGGCGGAGATGCCGGGAAGGCAGGGCCCAGTATGTCCGCGGGAGGTGTTAGCTCTGTCTCTACAACGGGCTACATACCCGCGGAGGAGTGTGATACTTCGGATCTGGAGTCGCTCTCTGACGTGGGAGATGACACAGCCATTGACGAACTGTTTGCAGAAAAGGGCTGGGACAAAGTGCCGCTAGCTTCGTTCCGAAGGCCTCGAGATTCACCCATGTCCACGGGGGAGAGTACAACCCGGGTGGAGGCTCCAGCGCCTGAACAAGGGTCCTGTCCCCAGCCCACCTCTACATCTCCGGTGCCGCCTGCATCAGGTACTGGGGAGCAGAAGTTGATACTACGGGCACCCATGCCCCAACCAGAAGTGGTTAAGGCCCCTCGCCATCCGGACTCTATAGTTCTACCCGGCGAAGGGGACAAAGCCACAATGCCTCCGCTGTCAAGGCTTCAGAGACTCTTCGGCCAGAAAGTTGCTGTTGACTACGGGTGGGAATACCCGTACCTTCCCAAGGAGTTACTCTACGAAGTGGAGGTGTACCGAGAGCGCTGGTATAATGACTTCGTGTGGACCCCCCTTAAGGTTCCACACGCCCACAGGTATTTGACATGCTCTCCAAAGACATCTCAGCGGTTCAAAGACTGCAAGGCAGAGTGGATGAGGGGAAGACACATCCATGCGGATAAGGTGTTGAACCGACGCAAAGAAGGTGAGGATGTGGAGTACCATTTGGAGACCATGGATCGGCATCTAAAACCTATTGTCCTGCCGCATCCCCGCTTCTACCTCTGAGGAGAAAGAGACTCCATTTGTTTGCTTTGTTTCAAAGGGACCTTGCACCCCCTGGACTTGGTTGTTTGACTTTCTTGTTGGTGCTATCATCAGTGTTGCCTCGCATGAGGGGTGCTTGTGTCATTCCAAGGAAGAACTGTTCCCGTTGTTCTTTCCTCTCCGGAGAGAAGTAAAAGACTTTGGGGTAGATAGGGCCCGGAGTCAAGCAGCAAGAAAAGAGAAGATGGTTCAACGGGTGCAGTTACCGCGAGGCTGTCACCAGGTGGCAGTCTTGTGCAACGTTACACATTGTACACGCTCACACTGGAGGAAAATATATTTCTCTTCGGAGGAGTTTCTTTTTCTCTCACACATACACATGTCAGGGTTTTATTGTTTCTTTTCTCTTCCCTCTGCAGGAGAGCGTCCCGTCAAGATTATGGAACCTGGGGTGGTTCTTAGTTAGGATGGGAGGGAAAAGTATAATGTCTTAAATGTTGTCTTTCACTTCTCTTTTGTTGCAGGGGCTCAGACACAACTTCTCCATTAGGATAGTTTCCTAAAAGTTTTTTTTTTTTTTTTTTAAATTGTTAGTTGGTTTCAGGATTGGATTATGTCAGCCGTTGAGGGCGTGATTCACTCCAGACACTGGGGTCCAGTGTCAAAAGACAGGGGGGAATGTGTAGCGGGTACTTACTTTCCCGGGTGCATTTTTTTAATCTAGCTGTGACATCAGTGCTATGTTCCCTGCGGTCCACCAGGTGGCGCTGTCACCGTGGCCGGAGGGACGAATCTCACTGTGTGTTGAGCCTCCTTTTTGTCCTCTCTCGGTAGCGGTATGGTGGGGCGGGGACCCCGCCGTGCTTGCTGGGAGAGGGGATAAAGGGGCCGGCCATCTTGGTCACGGGGTCTTCGTCCCAAGCACCTTCAGCTTGCGGACGTGGGTTTGTGCTCGTCCCCTAGGAGGCCTCGGCCTAGGGGACCAACGGAGATTGTGTTCCACCTCAGGCACCTTCAGTCCTGGGGTGAGGTACTTACAAGAAGGTCCGGAGCTCAGTGCCCAACACTGAGTTCCGCAAGGGAAGGGTCCTAAGGTACTTCGGGGATGGAGGCCTGAATCTGAGTAAGACGCAATGGACCGGGGAGAGCTCCTCACTCGAAGACCCGGTGCAGCAGACTGCCGCTGACGGGTGAGTCTCTTGTCGGAGACCGTCCAGAAGGATCCCCTTCCTCTCGTGCGGAGACCATAGCCCACTCTCCAGGAGGAGAGTGGAGGAGCGAATTTGTGTCTGGGCCTATTCACACTCACACCTCCTTTCCTGTTCTATCGATCAAGGGAGTCCATGTATGGTGTGTTCTAATAAAGGAGTGTTGGACTTTAATGGTGTAAGGCTCACTCCCTGGCGGACAAAGTTCACAGTGACTCTTGGAGGGAGGATCCGGGTGCACAACACAGACCAGAAGGTAAATGAGACATTGCTGATACCACAGGTATTCCCACGTGGTGGAAGCTAGGCGTAGCCCACCCGCTCTCTCTCTCTCCACCCTACCAGATACCCCTAGACGAGAGACAGTGCGAGCCGCACGGAGAGAGGAGAGGGGCAGGCGCTACAAATGGTATGGCGTATAAGTTCCATTAATCTTATATTTTCTATTCTCTTTTTTTTTTTTTACATTTTCTTCAATACAAAAAAATCTATTTAAAAAACATACATCTTCATACTTGAAATACATTATATAATTTTTAAGAACCTCATTATACCCTTATCCCACCCTCCCCTCCCCCCTTCACCCTCATCATCTTATTTGTACTTCACACACAAAACTCTGTCACTACAAAAGTGTAAACTTTTATTTTTACTTGGCTCTCCTTATACCCCTCACCTGCCTGCTTCCCTTATTTTCCCTAATGAGTTAATCCTCTATCTATTAAGTGTAACTCTCTTTCTCTGTTTTGTTCTCTCTCTCTCTCTCTCATTGGGCTAATCTCTAGTTACTAATCTAGGTTCTTCTCCTCTCACTAGGGTTGACACCCCATTCTACACAGCCAGGGCTCCCACAGTGTTTTGAATTTGTTAAAATTGCCACATCTAGTTAGAGCTACCTTTTCTTTCCACACTGTCGGGTTTATTACATTAACCCATTCCCTCAATGTAGGTGCATTCTGTGATTGCCAGTTTTGTGCTATCAATTTTCTGGCCTGAAACAGGCACCTTATTGCCGCTACTGTGACGCCCTTTTGCTCATGCCTCTCTTCGATACACCCTAATAAGCACACTCTGGCCTCCAGTTCCAGAGCAATCCTAAAGGTTGTATTTATGATGTCCAATATTTTAACCCAAAATCTATGTAGCTTTGTGCATTTCCACATCATATGTATAAGGTCTCCTGTACTTTGGCACCTGGCACACTTGTCATCTGGTTTCCTTCCAAACATATATAATCTCTTTGGGGTGTAATAAACTTGGTGCACTAAAAACAGATGAGATACTCTCTGAGACGGGGAGAGTGACACCAAGGTCCCTAGTTCCATTATCCGCTCCCATTGTTCAGTTGTTATAGGGCCTATGTCCTCCTCCCATTTTTGTTTATTTTTTCCCACACTCTCTCCCATCATAGAGCCACTGCTAATCTGCATATATAGTTCTGAAATAAGGCCTTTGGAAATTCCTGACTTAATTAACCATTGGAGGTAAGGGATTTTTTGTCATCTCAGCGGGTGCGCTTTGAATTGGGCTTGAAGGGCATGTCTAATCTGCAGGTAGGTATAGAACAGGGAATTTGGAATGGCGTACTCTCCACTTAGTTCTGAGAAAGATTTTAGTGTATTACCTACATATAATTGCGCCAGTCTAGTTATACCTAACTTTTCCCATTCTTTTAACTTCCCCATAGCTAGAATTTCTCGCAGATGTTTATTTTCCCAGAGTGGGGAGTATTCCGTTGGTCCCTTATACCCCAAGGCCAACTTTCCTGCCTGCCATATTCTTGTGACCATCCTCAATGTTGGATTCTTAATAGGGAAAGAGTCTGCCTCCAGTGTTTCTATTATGGAGTTATGTGGGGCCGCCATTAACATAATTTTCCCACTGGCACTCCCTCCTCCTTCTATAATGCACCCCCCCAGGTGCTGTAATTGTGCAGCTAAAAAATAGCTGCGAGGCTGTGGGATGGCCAGACCTCCCTTATTTGTTGGTAGTTGTAATGTTTGAAGACTAATCCTCACCTTTCCCTTCTTCCAGATTAATTCCCTGAAGAGGGTCTCTATTTTTTTAAACCATGCTCTACCTATCCACACTGGAGAGTTATGGAGCACATAAAGCAATTGTGGCATCCAGATCATTTTAATAAGATTACTTTGTCAGGCCACCGATAGAGGAAGTCGTCCCCAGATGTCAGCTTTACGCTTAAACTTAGCTAAAAGTGGCTCTAAGTTGTTACTGATGTATTGTTCTGGGTCTCGTGTTACCACTATCCCCAGATAATCCATTTTCTCTGCTATTTTTAAAATGGGGGATTCCTGCCAAAACAGCATTGCCCATTGGGTCTAACGGCAGAAGTACCGACTTTTCCCAGTTTATCACCAGGCCCGAAAGTCGACCAAATGCCTCCATTGTTTGCACTGCCGTTTTCAAAGATGTTGTAGAGTTCCCTAAGAAAAGTAGGACATCATCCGCATAAAGTGCAGTTTTTTCCTCGCCTGCTCTTCTCTGGAATCCTTGTATGCCCTGTGTCATTCTAATCGCAATTGCTAATGGCTCAATTGCCAAAGCAAAAAGAAGGGGGGGCAGAGGGCATCCCTGCCTTGTTCCCCTCTCTAACTTAAACGTCTGTGAATATTCATTATTGATTTTTATTTTTGCACTCAGGGAGTTATAAAGTATTTTTACCCACTTAATGAAAACGGAGCCAAACCCGAATTTCTACAGAACATGCCAAAGATAATCCCACTCTAGGCTATCAAAAGCCTTGGTGACATGTAAGGATAAAATGGATCTATCACCTATATTCTCAGTTGGCGTCTGTAAGTTCAAATATAGCCTTCTGATGTTGGCACTAGTGGATCTATTCGGAATAAATCCGGACTGGTCTGGATGTATGAGTTTCTGAATATATTTGTTTATCCTAGCCGCCAAACACCCTAGCCAGTATTTTAACATCTGAACATAACAGTTATATCGGTCTATAGGATGATGTGTCTAGTTGATCTTTTCCTTCTTTCTGGAGCACTATTATGGTAGCTTCTGACATTGAGGCAGGCAGCCTCCCCTCTTCTATCGCCCAATTCAGCACCTTTAGTAGTTCCGGGAGCAGCACCACGCCATACCATTTATAGATCTCGACTGATAAGCCATCTGGCCCAGGAGACTTCTGATTAGACATCCCCACCACTGCCTGTTGTAGTTCCTCCAAAGTTATTGTGGCTTCTATAACACTTCTGTCTTTCTCCGTTAAGACTGGTGTTTCTATTCCCCTTAGGAACTCATCTATTTGTGACATCTCATCTCCTCTTTTTGATTTATATATTTTAATAGTATGTCACAAATGTGTCCAGTATTACGGGTGTTTGAGAAGATATCCCACCCCCTAACGTCCTAACTGCGGGAATATTAGAAGGGGCCAAATTAGTTTTAGCTAGGAGAGCCAATGTGTGACCTACACTCTCCCCTTCTGCAAAGGCACTCTGTCTTTGGAAGAGGCGCTTGTTCTCCACTTTCCTATTGACTGCCATTTTATACTCCTGCTGTTTCTCGAGCCATCTCCTTTTCTATACTCCTGTTTCTCCTTGTATGGGTTGGGTCCTCCACATATTGTTTTTCTGCCTCCAACACCTCTTTCCTAATCTTCTCTTCCCATTCCCTGGAGTTTCTCTTAATCTTGGCCACCTGTTGGATCAATACTCCCCTAAGGAAGGCCTTCAGAGTGTCCCAAATCACTGCCTCCGGCGCTGTTCCTGAATTAAAGTCCAAAAACTCTCTCAGTTTTTCACCTGTCTCCTCTGGTTTTCCCATAAGTTCCAACCGGAAGGGGCTTTTTTTTCCAGTTACTTAAAGGACACTTTTCCCCTATATTCAGTGTCAGCACCAGTGGAGCATGGTCCGACACCCCTCTTGGATAGTAGACAATTTTACTAATTAACTGTAAACCTAAACAGTTTCCCAGGGCCATATCTATTCTAGTCTATCTAGTATATCTATTCAAGTGTCACTCTCCCCTCCTGTCGGCCCGTGTCCCTGGTGGAAATCTATCCATAGTTCTATTCAATACTACATTAAAATCCCACACCACTATTACTGGAATATTTTCCTTATTTACCACAAATTCCATTAATTTATACAGAATCTCAATTTTTTATTTTATTTTTTTATTCTTTATTTATAACAGGGGAACTGGTCCACATGGACTCCAACAGTAGACAGCCATTGCATACATCATTACAACAAAGCAGTGTGAAACACAGAAAGAACTATATCCCAGAAGCACTAGGTGCCTAGTAGGTCCTACAGAGGCGTGACACCCCAGAAAGGGGGGTCCACGATAGGGCTGTGCTGTGTCTAACTGTGATAGATGCGGGTACGCATGTCTGTGGGAGGAGGGTATGAGAATATTTGAGTCCTGTGAATACAGGCTCCCCTCTAGTTTTCACATTTACGCATAGGACAGAAAGAGGAGAAGAAATTACAGTAATAGAGAGTTTAAGTAATATTAAGAGAAAGAGAAAAAGGAATAATATGAAAGAAATAATACAAAATATGGCAGATGAGGGGGAAGGGGAGGGGTGTGGAAGGGGAAGGACTAGGAGAAAATCAGGGTATGGGTGATTACCCCGTGGGGGTGGTGATAATATCCCCATATTTCGCCAGAGCGTCGCAATTCGCCAACGATCAAGCGTTTAGGAGGGTAGATGTTGGCTGGTGAGAATTAGGTCTACCATGTGGTTAATGTCGTCTACTCTGCAGAGCCATTGGGCAATTGAAGGTGGGTGTGGAGATTTCCAATTGAGGGGAATGCAGGCTTTGGCCGCATCAAGGAGGTGGCGGACTACCGATTTTTCATATACCATTGCGTGTGTTTCATTCGCATGGATGAGGAAATATGCCGGCTCGTCCGGTACAGTTCGGTCTGAGAAGCCCTGGGTAATGCGGCAGGCCTCACCCCAGAAGTTCCGCAGCCGCGGACAGGACCAGAAGATGTGCAGAAGGGTGCCCTCCCCCTCCTGGCATCGCCAACAGCGGTCAGTGGTCGTAGGAAACAGTTTGTGTAAAAGGGAGGGGGTCCTATACCAACGCGTAAGGAGTTTGTAGTTGGTTTCCTGGGCTCTGATGCACAGGGAAGATTTGTGGGCGAACCTAAGTATGTGCTGCCTCCTATTGTCGGAAAGGTGGCAGTCCAGGTCTCTCTCCCACCTAGTGAGGCTCGGAATTTGATAGGGTCTTGGTGGTTCATTCAACATAGCATAGGTCAGTGATAGCGTATGGTGTATCGTTCCCGACTGCATACACAGGCTCTCCAGAGTCGTGACGGGCAGATGTGAGTCATTAGGGAGTGGCGTAAGGCTAGTCAGGAAGTGGCTGAGCTGTAGTGCCCTCATGAAGTCCAGTCTGTAGGGGCCTCCCTGGTCTGACAGTTCCGCGTGTGTCCTCCACCTCCCCTGCACACTGTAGTGGGATACCCGGTAGAGCCCAGCTTCTCGTAACATGAGGAATTTCCTGTCATGCAGTCCCGGGGTGAACCGGGGGTGGCCAATCACCGGTCTCAGAGGTGACGTCGGAGATGAAAGGGAGGGTCGGGTCAACAGTCGAGAGCAGACATTCATGATGTTGCCTATCAGGGGATGCTTTTTAAGTGTCAGCGGCAGTACAGAATGGCACCAAGGTGCGCCGGGGATTGGTATGTCACTCTGGTCCTGTTCGAGGCCCACCCACAGTTTGGTGTCCCTGTGTCTACACCAGTCCAGTAGCCTGCCCAGATGCGTTGCCTGGTAGTATGCGTGGACATCTGGCAATGCCAGGCCCCCATGCATCTTTGGCAGTGTAAGTATACTCCTCTTTAGGCGTGGACGCTTCCCGGCCCAGTGAAAACGGGTGAAAGCCGCATGGACCTGCCTGAAATAGCTCCCAGGGATTGATATTGGGAGGGCCTGTAGGAGGTATAAGAATTTAGGTAGTACTGACATTTTGAGGATGTTACAGCGGCTGATCCACGAATAGAGGCCGCTATCCCATCCATCCAACAGTCCCTGGACCTTCCTCAGAAGGGGTGGAAAGTTAAGAGCGTACAGTTTGGACAACTTCGCAGGTATAGCTGTGCCCAGATATTTCAAAGCTGTGTCAGTCCATTTTAAGTGGAAACTGTCTCTGAGGAGCTTAAGTTGGTGTGGCGCTATCCCTATGCCCATTGCCTCCGACTTGGTGAAATTGATCTTTAGATTTGATAGGCGTCCATAGATGTCAAAATCTCTCAGAAGGTTTGGAAGGGAGACTGTGGGGTTTGTAAGGGAGAACAGCAGGTCATCTGCGTAAGCAGACACCTTATACTGCGTACTGTTGACCTCCACTCCCGTGATATCCGAATCCATTCGGACGTGGCAGAGGAAGGGCTCTAAGGTCAGGGCAAATAATAGGGGTGATAGAGGGCAGCCCTGCCTGGTCCCATTTTTAATCGGAAATGTCTCAGATAGCACCCTGTTCGCTCTCACCCTGGCCCGCAGGGCCGTGTAGGCAGCAGTCACCCAGTTCAGCATCGTCTCTCCCAATCCTATGTATCTCAGCGTAGAGAACAGGAAGCTCCAGTTAACCCGGTCAAACGCCTTTTCCGCATCAGTTCCAAGGAAGACACACAGCGTTTTGCTTTGATCTGCTACGTGGAGGAGATTAAGGACTTTGGTAGTATTGTCCCTAGCCTCCCTGGTAGGGACGAAGCCCACCTGATCGAGATGAATCAGGGTTGGGAGGTGCCGCTGTAGCCTGGAGGCCAGGATCTTGGTAAAGATCTTGAGGTCTGCATTTAGAAGGGAGATCGGACGATAGCTCCCGCATTGGCCCGGGTCTTTACCCTCCTTCGGTATGACCAAAATCTGCGCCATCAGCGTGGAGTCATGGAAGTGTGTCCCCGAGCCAACACTGTTAAACAAATTCACCATATGTTGGCCTAGAGAGGGTAAGAGGGTCTTATAGTACATGACGGTCAGTCCGTCGCGACCAGGGGCTTTGCCTTGCTTACTATTTTTCAGGGCTTGTTGCACTTCAGGTAATGTAATGGGCTCCTCCAGCAGAGTCCGTGTCTCCTCTGGGAGCGAGGGCATTAGGGACCGATCCAGATAGTCCCCAGTGTCTCCCGAGGTGAACAGCATGTCAGGTATATTATACAGGCTGCTATAAAAGGTCCTGAACTCTTGTGTAATATGTTGGGGTAAGCACGCTCTCTGCCCGGCAGCAGTTTGTATATGTGGTATGTACGAGGCTACTCACTGTGCTTGTAGTATTCGGGCTAGGAGTCTCCCACATTTATTGCCCGATTCGTAGGACTTCCTGCGGCAGATTTGAATCGCCACTTTGGCCTTAAATTGGAGGAGGTCGGTTATCTGCAGCCGGACGGTGTTAAGGTCCATGCCCAGCTGTCTGGACGGGGTCGCCTTATGCGTCACTTCCAATGATTGTAGTTTGGCGAGGAGCAGATCTAGCTGCGCCATCCGTTCTCGTTCTAGTCTTGCGCCATGTTTGATAAGAGATCCCCTGATCACTGCTTTGCGAGCCTCCCAAACCACCCCGGGGTCGCTGCCAGGTGTCCTATTCGTAGCAAAATAATGTCCCAACTCCCTGACTATGTCAGCCAGGACGTCTGGGTTCTGGAGGAGGCCTTCGTTAAGTCTCCACGGAGGCCGTTGTCCCGTCAGGGCAGCATATTTTGAGTATCGAAGCCCTATCGGAGCATGGTCTGACCACGTTATGGAACCGATATAGGTCTCCGTGATCGCGTGCAACTGCCCGTGGGGTATTAAAAAATAGTCTATGCGCGAGTATGTCTGATGGGGTTTCGAAAAGAAAGTGTAGTCGCGTTCACCCGGATGTAGAAGACGCCAGGCATCCACCAAACGCGCAGAGTGTAGTGTGGTCCCGATACGTGTACGTGTGTCTCTGGAAGCGGAGGACCCCCCAGAGGAGGTGTCTTCCGCCGGCAGTAGCGGCATGTTCAGATCACCCCCCACTATGAGTTGTCCCAGAATCTCCATTTTAAAGGGTGGAGGAATATAAATGTTGGCCAATACGTATGGTAGGTTTTCTATTAAGCAGTGCAAAAAGATATAACCCAATTCATCTATTTTCAACTCTTTACATACAAAAGACATCCCCTTTTTTACCATTATACTCACCCCCTAGAGTAGGAGGAGTGAACTGAATGGTACTGACATTGATATTTTCTATTAGATAATTTTAACTTTGTTTCCTTTGTTAAATGAGTCTCTTGTATGCAGATTAGTTCCACCCCGTACCACTCAAGCGTGGAAAAAATTGCAGCTCTTTTGACCGGGTCACCCATCCCCCGGACATTCCAGGAGCCTATGTTAAGTGTTAGGCCGCATACCAAAAACAAACGCATACAAAAGAGAGGGCCACTTGAACTCCAAAAACTATCAGGTCAGGCAAAAGAGAGTACTGGATCCAATCATAGCAAAGAAAAAACAATTCTAAACAAACAAATGACAAATCCCTAATACCCGGGAAGGGGAAGGAAAAAAAAAAGACCAAAGGAAAAAAAAAAACTTGATCCTTCGCCTTCCAACTATTCTCCCCCGTATTTGCCCTTGATCCATTAAGAAATTACTTTTTTTAGGTATGTGTTTCAAAAAATATGAGTGTCCCCTGGGTTCCTTAGACACAAACTTCCCTCTCTCTTGTGTTTGAAATGTGATATTCCTATTGTGCAACTCCACCCCCCTCCCAACCCTTGAACCCATCCTCAAACTCCCTCCCTCCCCCCTTCCCCTGCCTATCTAGGCCAACTCTTGGGGCTATACTTGTGACCGCTACCTTCCAACCCTCCCTTGCATACCCCTCAACATCCATTTCCACTTGTGATCCTGCGTGTTCCTTCCTGCCGCCCCCCCTCCCTTTCTAAGAAAAATATGTGCATAAAAAAAAAATACTTGTTATGCCGCGTACACATGATCATTTTTCCCGTCGGGAAAAATTTTATTTTTTCCTTTGGACGAGAAAAACGATCGTCTGTGGGCTTTTTGATGTTTTTCCCGATGGGAAAAATGGCATTAATCACGACGAGAAAAATTAGAACATGCTCTAATTTTTCTCGTCGTGATTCCTGTCATTTTTTTCAGCAGGAGTTTTCCCATAGGGAAACACTGCCGCGGAGCCTACACACGGTCGTTTTTCTCGCCAAGAGAAAAAATGACGGGAAAAACGGCCGTGTGTGGGGGAACAAGCCGTTCCCTCGTTTTTCCTGTCGTGATTCACGGCGGTGTTTTCACCGCCGTGAATCACGATCGTGTGTATGCGGCATTAGTATGTACATTTTAGTGCTTAAAAGTGACTCATCATTCCATCCCCTTGTATACTTAACAAACAAAAAAGGAAAAAAAAAAATAATAATAAAAAATAATAATAATAATAATAAACATACATATATATACACATATACATACACACATATATATACACATATATATATACATATATAAAAAAATTATAAATGAAAAATAAAAACATTCTCTTTTCTTCTTTTTTTAAACATCCCACCCCCCCTTCCCCCCCCCCCTCCAGGAAAAAAAAAGTGAGCAAAATATGTCCCCAGGAAAAAAAGACAAAAGGGAGGCCCAAGTATCCTTTTAGAATTTAACCCTTATCTATTCCTCTCCATAGATATTCAGTCAGTCAATAGTATGTGATTGCACTTTGTTCTCTTCCAGCCACTTTGCTGCTTTTCCTGGTGAGTCACAAAACTGGGGTTCCTCTGAAGTCATGATCTGAAGATGTGCTGGGTACAGTAATGCATATGTAATTTTGTTTGTTAACCGGCTACGTTTAATTGGTGTAGACTCAGATCTACGCTTACTTAATTCTGGGGAAAAATGTGGATACAAAGAAATTCTTGACCCGTTATAAAAAATATCCCCTTTTTCGCTTGCTTTTTGCAGTGCTGTTACCTTATCATTGTAATTAAGGAATTTCAGAAGTAGGGGCAGAGGATATCCATCCTTCAGTTGGGCTCTGAATGGAACTCTATGGGCCCTTTCTATCACAAAAAGCAGTGAAAAAATGTTTTCCCCAAAAATGTCTCTAAACCAATTCTCAAGAAAGCTTATGGGGTGGGTACCCTCACTACGTTCCGGGAGGCCCACTACCCGTATGTTATTTCTGCATAGTCTGTTCTCGATTTCATCGAGTTTGGATGCCTGCCACCCCATTTGTTCCTTCATTGCTTTCATCTCCTGTTTTAATGGGTACACCTCATCTTCCACTTGACTCAGTCTCTCCTGTATTGCTATTGTCCTTTGCACAGTTCTCTGCAATTCCTGGCCCATTGTCACTAGTTCTTCCTTTATTCCTTTTATCTGATTGGACAGACTATTCAGTGACCCCCTGCATGCGTTTATAGCACATAGAATTTCTTTCAGTGTCGTCTCTTCCTCCCTCAATGAGTCATCTACCGTAGCAGCTGCAGGGGTTTCTATAGAGGCTTTTACAGGTACAATCACCACCTCCGCGGTTTCTCCCGTGGGGCCTTTTTTACTTGTTTTTTTTGGGCTAATGCACCAAGACCATAACTTTTCCTATCTGCTGATGTTCCTGCTTGGTTTTTTGCCTGCACTTGTTGATGCTTAGTCCCTTTGCCTGGCGAATTTGTCGAGGTATGCGAAAACTGCTCCAATTTAGCTACTGCAGCGGCTGCTGCCTGCGTTGCTTTCTCTTTTGCAGACCGCGTTGTTTGAGGCCCCCGCTCTCTAAATTAAGCTGCCCTTCTTTTTTTTTTTTTTTGCTGCTGCTGCCATTCTTTTCCTTGAGTCCGGGTCACTTTTAATAGCCTTCCCTCTCTTCGCCTATATAAAAACTATTCAAAGAGACAGGCAACTAGAGGGGCAGAAAACCAAGCTGGGCTAAAATAAGCAGGAAGACCAGCACAAGGGCAGTTCCACTGGCCGTAAGTCACAGTAAATCGCAGCGTGCCACACTGACACTTTAACAGTTCAGGTATAGGCTAGGCTAGTCTCCACCGCCTCTCTGAGATAGACTTTGGGGGCCAGCACAGGGGCAGTTCCACTGGGCACCGGTCAAGGGCAACCAAGGAGCAAAACAAATCAGCTGGAAGAGAAGTGGGAGACTGAGCTAGGCTAAGGTAGATTTTCACTTGCCGACAGCACCGTAGTTCAATTCTTAAATGCTCAAGCACACCAGTGCACAAACAAACCTGGCCCTGGATACACAGCAGTCCTGATAGGCAGAAAAACTCCTCCACTTCTCTACACTGTGATTTTCACACAGCTGCTGCTGCTGCCCTTCCACTGATCATGGGCTCGCCTGCACACCCATATACCATGTACATAGTTCATTCAGGTTTCTTTTTTTTTTTGCTGCACATACCGGTAAGCCCCTCTTGCTTGATGATCCGGGTAAGGGCAGCCTCAATGTCCTCAGGGGTTCTATTTTCTATTCTCTGATGCACCTTCGACCAGGGAACAGTGGGTGAGTGCCAGTTTAAACCAATAGCCCAAACAATAGCACAAAAAATTGTACGTGCCAGTTTTTGGATTGGGTTGGGACCTCTGGGAGTGGTGCAAACAGCAGGCACACTGGCATGGTCGGTGTAATAATAGAACCTGTGAACTAGACTACCCTTGAAGCTGTCTGATGCCAGATTAGCTGGAGGCTGTGGCAGCTCCAAAATATATGTAGGAATGTACCCTGCATTTGACACCTTCTAAAACAGTTTTCTGAGACACTTGGGTAAAACAAATGTACCTTATTAGGGATCAGGTACAATGTAGTGTGTAGTTTCACCATAGTCTCTTTAATGGACATGGAGCGTGTACATTTATGCATGTTCAAAATCATATCCGACCATTCCTCTGTGGTGGACTCTTGCCCTATTTCCATTTCCCATAGCTGTAGATTTTTCAGGTAGGTTCATTCCATTAAAAAAACTGTATATCCTTGAAATGAGCCCCCTGTCCCTAGAGGAATTATAGCAAATAGATTCAAACTGTGTGAATCTAGGTCTAGCGTTGAGAGAATATAATGATTTGTAAAAATGCCTGACCTGGAGATATTTTAAAAATTCTATCCTCGGAATGTCAAATTGTTGTTGTAGATAGGAGTAGGAGCAAAATTGTGTTAGTGAATTTAAAGTAGTAAGGCTGTTTGACTCCCACCACAGGAATTACTTGGGTGTCCCAAAAGCTAAAGGGAACCTTCAGTCTCCCAGAAATGAGGATAGAGGAGGTCTAGGGGAATATAGTTGAAATTTTTGGTGATATAGTGACCATAGATGTAGTGTTTGGGAAACAATGCTGTTCAACGTGCCAGTCTCTCTAGGTCGGGCCATGGTATGCCATAAGAGGCCTGGCAAGTAAAACGGGCGAATGGATACATTCTCAGTCTGAAGCCAGGGGATCTGGTTCAGTGACATATGCCATTGGGACGTTTGAGCTAGTCTAGCCATAAATTAGGTAGATACCAAGACCTCCTTGAGAGAGGGGTCTACGTGTTAACAGTTTACCAAATCTAGGTTTCTTTCCTTTCCAGATAAATGTATTAATTTATCCCTTTGTATCAGTTCAATGGACTGGCGTGAAACATAAACAGGCAATGCTCTAAAATTATAAAGAAGCTTTGACAAGATGGACATTTTTTAACCACTTTCTTTTTTTTTTCCATTTCTTTATTAGATTTTTTTTGTTTTAGACAAAAATTCATGAAATCAGGCAGGGCCGGGCTGCCACTACCGGCCCCACAAATGCCAAATGAGTACAGTCTAAAAATGATACCACCCACCCCCCCCCCTAAAAAAGAAATCCCCCCCTCCCCACCATGTCCCTGAACTCTCCAAATGCCAGTCTTTCGTTCCGACCCTCTCAGACTCCCTCCTCTACCCTTCCCTCTATCATCCTTTCAGCGTATCTCAGTGATTGCCTGTACATCAACCAATCGTTCCATCTCCTTACGAAACCTTCTTCTCCTGTTTCGCCACTAAACCTTAAAAGTTCCATATTGTAAATGTTATTGATTTTACATAACCAACTCCTCAGCAAAGGGCTCTCAGTATCTTTCCACTGTCTAGGGATTACACTTTTTGCTGCATTTAGGAGATAGGGAAGCAATGTTCTCTTATACTGTTTAATGGACATACTAACCCTGTGGAACAGACAAACCCATGGGTCCTCAGGTATTTTAGTGCCAGTAATTTCTTCTATAGTTATTAATACTTCTTTCCAATATGCTTTTGTTTTGGGGCATGTCCACCATATATGAAACATAGTTCCAGTTTCCGCACATCCCCTCCAGCATAAGTTGGAGGCGTCCTCTTGGTACCGGTGTAATTTATCAGGTGTTATATACCAGCGTTCCAGACACAGGTTTTTTGGGTGGGTGCGATTTCTCTCAAATGCACCGCAAAGGTGATATTAGACGTGCCAGGTTTATGGCCCAGGCCCAATATATGCCGTAAAAATAGTAATTAGTGAGGTCAGCCTAACAATAGGGATTCAGGTGTTGAGACGGCTATTCAATGACGGAAGTAGGTCGTGGGAAGGTGGCAATAGAAGATGGCTACACTAAAAATAGTATCCTACAATGTACAGGGGCTTAATACCCCTGTAAAACGGTCTAACATCTCAAGGGAATTAAAGCACCTTAAAACGGACGTAGTCCTACTACAAAAAACGCATATTTCCCTGGACTCAAATCTGAAAATTTGATCATATGATCACCCTACCTGGTACTATGGTGACTCCCCAACCAAACATGCTAAGGGGGTCGCTATAGGTTTTGCTAGAGGAGTAAGGTTCACCCCAGTTGATAGAAAGGTGGACCCTGAAGGGCGCTATCTGCTCTTAAGGGGCAGAATAAATGAGGTGGAATACTCCATAGCAAATATATTCGGACCGAATAGGAACCCAATGGGATTTTTGAAAGGGGTGGTGGAGAAATTTATGGATTTTAAGATAGGTGAAGCCATCATGGCCTGAGATTTCAATTTTTGCATGGACCCTGAAGTGGACAGTACGTCTCGGGCAAAGCGGACTTGAACGGCACAGAGGAAGTTACTTAAAAAGAAGTTACACCAACACCATGGAGAATTGGAGAATTCAACACGCAAAAATATGCGACTATACGTTCCACTCCACAGTGCACGGGACGTACTCGAGAATCAACCTATTTTTGGTAGAGCATAGGATGCTCAACTCAGTGACAAGTTCAAAAATAGAAATTACGACCTTTTCAGATCACGCTCCAATATCAATGAATTTAAAAATAGAGCGTGTACAAAACAGGACCAATGTATGGAGACTGAATGAAGAACTGATACAGGACGCAAAGGTCGCAGATAGGATTAAAAAAGAGCTTGTACTTTAAAACAAATAGTTCAGAGGAGATATCAGAAGCCACCGTATGGGAGGCCCATAAGGCCTACAACAGGGGGATCTTGATTACAATAGTAACAGCAAAAAAAAAAAAAGGAAAGCAGACAGAGAGGTGAGGAGTTACATAAAGAAATCCATGATCTTGAGCAGAATCACAAAAATACAGGAGACCACGAAATAGCATTGGAAGTTATCAGAAAAAGAGAGGAATTAAAAGACCAGATTGAACAAGAAAATAGATTGCAGTTTTTTCGGCTAAAGAAAGAGCGATACCAATGGGGAGACATGTCGGCTAAATATTTATCCAAATTGTAAAAAAAAAATCTGGGCAAATTTTATTGAAATTATACAAACAGGTAACGGGGAAAAGGTATTTTCAACCCCTGAGATAGCGCGGGCTTTTCAAGATTACTACGGGAAATTATACTCGATAATTCAAAAAGATCCCCCAGAAAAGGTTAAAAAGAGACTAGATAACTCCAGAGTTCTGCTAAATGAGGTAGGCCTAAAAAAATACCCCCAGATAAATGTAGTTCTTTAGAGGATCCCATAACAGAAGCAGAGATACTGACACGTACCTTGGAGGTGAGCCTGACGTGCAGAGGGAGACCTCTCGTACAGCCCTGGTTCCCAGGTCACTGGAGTTGGGACAGTGGCCGAAGATGAGAAGCCTGCTATGGACAGCTGAAGATGCAGGTCAGGTGATGCAGGCCAGCGGGTGCAGGTAGCTGGGGATGCGGCTGGAAGGTGCAGATCAGCTGATGCAGGTAGCCGAGGATGCAGGAAGATACGGATACAAGCAGCAGGCAGGAGAAAGGTCAGACGAGCCAGGTCATGCACAGCAGATCAGATACAGGCAGAAGCGTCAGGCAGCAAAGGGCCAAGTTCAGGCTGGATCAGGCAACAGAGGATCAGGCAGACAGATAAGCAGGACTGGGTCTAGGAAGCCAAAGGTCAGGACTGGAGATAGCAGCAAGGTCAGGAAGCCGGGTCAGAGTAACAGCAGGTGCAAGTTCAGGATCAGGTCACTGGATAACTGCAGATCAGACAGCAAAAGTCTGGACAGGAGAAGCCCCTTTTAAAGGCCACTGGGCACCAAGGCAGCATCACCGTGCGCGCATGCGCAATGGAAAGCTTCTGTTTACACTTGGAAGCCTACTAGCGGGGATGTGTCTGAGCCTTGTTGTGGGTACCAGAGGCATACGTCCATGACAGATACTTAGAATATTAAAAGAATCACCAGCCAGGAAAAGCCCAGGTCCTGATGGGCTGTCGACTGCATATTATATTAAGTTTAGTGACATTTTAGTCCCCAAGATGTGTTCATACATGAATGGGATAGGGGCCAATTGGGACATACGACGCAAAGCACTAGAGGCCGTGATTACCATCATCCCAAAGGAGGGTAAAGACCCCTTATTGTGTTCTAGCTATTGGCCTATTTCTTTGTTGAACACCGACGTGAAATTGTTCGCGAAAGTACTAGCCGGCAGACTGAAGACAGTGATGAATGACTTGGTGCACACAGACCAAGTGGGTTTTATCCCAGGTAGGGAAAGCAAGGATAATGGCATCAGAACCCTTTTATTAGTACAAAAGATAAAAGATAGCAAATCCCCAGGACTGCTACTGTCTATAGATGCCAAAAAAGCGTTTGACAGAGTAGACTGGGGATTTATGCGGAATACACTGGAGGCATTTGGAGTAGGCCCTATGATGATTCGTTGGATAGACGCCCTATATAACCACCCCACAGCAAGGGTTAAAATCAATGGGACATTGTCTGGGTCCTTTGAAATATTTAATGGGACGCGACAGGGGTCTCCCCTGCCCCCGTTATTGTTTGTTCTAGTATTGGAACCCTTGCTGGCTGGGATTAGACAAAACCCCGATATCAGGGGAATATCGATCAATGGGGAGGAAAATAAACTAGCGGCTTATGCCAATGATATTTTGTTTTATATTACAAGCCCCAGAACAACCCTCCCCAACCTTATGAAAACCCTAAAAAACTATGGCGAGGTAGCAAATTTCAAAATAAATCCTTTAAAATCGGAAATCCTCAATATAAATGTCAAGTTACAGGAGGAGAGAATTTTCAAACAGGACTACCCATTTGTATGGAGGGACACTGAGTTAAAATACTTAGGAGTAAAAACTAGGAGATAAACTGTTTTAAAATGGTAATCCTTCCTAAAATATTATATACGATGCAGATGTTACCAATCCCAATCCCAGATACATATTTTAAAATATTAAATACGCTATTGCGTAGGTTTATTCGGCAGAACAAAAAGCCCTGTATAAGTCTTGAGGTGTTAATGAGAGATAAGGCACAAGGTGGGTTGGGGCTACCAGATTTAAAAATGTATTACACAGCTATTCTTATGTCACGGGGGGTTGAATGGGTAAAAAAGAGTAAAGAAAAATCTTGAGTTAGATTGGAAAGTCAGATTAGTAAGGTCACCTTAGGGAAAGTGATATGGATCCCAACACATATAAGAGATTTAAACGAGTATACTCACACGATCACACATATAGTAATGGCAATGTGGGACACGGTGCACAAAAGGGAAAAATGGGGATTCAATGCCCCTTTGTTACAACTATGTGACACTCATTATTTTGTTTCTGGGAAAGAGAGTCTGTTTGGGAATTGGATTATGCAAAAATACGCACAATTAAAAGATATCACAGTGGGTGGTAAAATATGCACTTTTCAGGAATTGACTAATAAAAAAGGTAATGGCAGTAAACAGGTGAAGGTATGTACAGTTGAAACACTTTGTGGAGTCCCTACCCCAACCAATTAGGTCCATTAGAGAGGCTGTGCTCAGCTTCAGACGGAAGGTGTGGGATCTCGAAGATATACAGAATTTTGACTGGACTAAAGATATCGCCCCCCCCCCCCCATTTATTAAAAAATGTAAGGAAGAGATGGGAATAAGGGATAATAAAATAGATGTAGGTAAAATATTACGGTTGACACATGCTATATCACCGGATTGTAGTACGATAGAAATGAACTATAAGTGTCTGGCACGCTTGTATATAACACCTGATAAATTACACCGGTACCAAGAGGACGCTTCCAACTTATGCTGGAGGGGATGCGCGGAAACTGGAACTATGTTCCATATATTGTGGACATGCCCCAAAATAAAAGCATATTGGAAAGAAGTATTAATAACAATAGAAGGAATTACTGGCACTAAAATACCTGAGGACCCATGGGTTTGTCTGTTCCACGGGTTTAGTATGTCCATTAAACAGTATAAGAGAACATTGCTTCCCTATCTAACTAAATGCAGCAAAAAGTGTAATCCCTAGACAGTGGAAAGATACTGAGAGCCCTTCGCTGAGGAGTTGGTTATGTAAAATCAATAAAATTTACAATATGGAACTTTTAAGGTTTAGTGGCGAAACAGGAGAAGAAGGTTTTGTAAGGAGATGGAAAGATTGGTTGATGTACAGGCAATCACTGAGATACGCTGAAAGGATGATAGAGGGAAGGGTAGAGGAGAGAGCCTGAGAGGGTCGGAACAAAAGACTGGCATTTGGAGAGTTCAGGGGCGGGGTGGGTGGGGGGGATTTCTTTTTTTTGGGGGGGGGTGGGTGGTATCATTTTTAGACTGCACTAATTTTTCATTTTTGGGGCCGGTGGTGGCAGCCAGGCCCCGCCTGATTTCATGTTGTTTGAATTTTTGTCTAAAACAAAAAAAAATCTAATAAAGAAATGGAAAAAAAAAGAAAAAAGAAAGTGGTTAAAAAATGTCCATCTTGTCAAAGCTTCTTTATTATTTTAGAGCCTTGCCTGTTTATGTTTCACGCCAGTCCATTTAACTGATACAAAGGGAAATTATTACATTTATCTGGAAAGGAAAGAAACCTATAATTGGTAAACTGTTAACACATAGACCCCTCTCTCAAGAAGGTCTTGGTATCTACCTAATTTATGGCTAGACTAGCTCAAACGTCCCAATGGCATATCTCACCGAACCAGATCCCCTGGCTTCAGATTGAGAATGTATCCATTCTCCCGTTCTACTTGCCAGGCCTCTTATGGCATACCATGGCCCAATCTAGAGAGACTGGCATGTTGAACAGCATTGTTTCCCAAACACTACATCTATGGTCACTATATCACCAAAAATGTCAACTATATTCCCCTAGACCTCCGCTATCCTCATTTCTGGGAGACTGAAGGTTCCCTTTAGCTTTTGGGTCACCCAAGTAATTCCTGTGGTGGGAGTCGAACAGCCTTACTACTTTAAATTCACTAACACAACTTTGCTCCTACTCCTATCTACAACAACAATTTGACATTCCGAGGATAGAATTTTTTAAATATCTCCAGGTCAGGCATTTTTACGAATCATTATATTCTCTCAACGCTAGACCTAGATTCACACAGTTTGCATCTATTTGCTATAATTCCTCTAGGGACAGGGGGCTCATTTCAAGGATATACAGTTTTTTTAGTGGAATGAACCTACCTGAAAAATCTACAGCTATGGGAAATGGAAATAGGGCTAGAGTCCACCACAGAGGAATGGTCGGATATGATTTTGAACATGCATAAATGTACACGCTCCATGTCCAATAAAGAGACTATGGTGAAACTACACACTACATTGTACCTGATCCCTAATAAGGTACATTTGTTTTACCCAAGTGTCTCAGAAAACTGTTTTAGAAGGTGTCAAATGCAGGGTACATTCCTACATATATTTTGGAGCTGCCACAGCCTCCAGCTAATCTGGCATCAGACAGCTTCAAGGGTAGCCCAGATCACAGGTTCTATTATCACACCGACCATGCCAGTGTGCCTGCTGTTTGCACCACTCCCATAGGTCCCAACCCCAATCCAAAAACTGGCACGTACATTTTTTTGTGCTATTGTTTGGGCTATTGGTTTAAACTGGCACTCACCCACTGTGCTCTGGTCGCAGGTGCATCAGAGAATAGAAAATATAAGATTAATGGAACTTATACGCCATACCATTCATGATACAATACATATCTTTGCAAAAAGAAACAAGTGCGCAATCCCCATGAATTAAAACAACAATCCTGCAAACAGGAAAAAATTATTTAAAACATCAAGTGAAAAATAAATATATATAGTGAAAAAAAGGGGTTAATGTAGAGAATCTTCTATTATAAGGAATCTCCAAACAATATTCATTTAACGAATGTGTATAAAAAGTGTCCCAAAAAGAAGTTGTATATTTAAATGTTTTAAATTTTAAATAATCAGCTCCACCAATCTTCATATGGGTAAGAAATTATCCGATGTAGTTCTTATTCCATATACATTCGACAGTAGGGAATAATCTTAAAGCCGCTTACCAGATCGATGGGACCTCGGATTACAGAGGTCTCAAGAGCGTGTGCATCTGCCTGCCGGCACCGAGGATATCCACCTGCTCCTTATCCCAAGGGATCTCTCCTCGCTCCACCAGCTGATCGGATGTCCAACACACAGGAATCAAGGTAAGCAGAGATAATGATTGCTCCAGGTGCACTCCTAGGAGTTTGTTCAACTCAGCAGGAAGGGATTGAATGAAAAAAACTTCATGGTGCAGTATTTCAGAAAAAAGTTTCCAAATGATTTATTGAAAAAATCACAGCAAAGACCAAAACAAGTTCACATCCAATCCACACTTCATAAAAAAGATATATATAAAAAAAGGAACACAAAAGAGGGGGAGAGGGTAAAAAAGGAAAAAATATCCGAAAAATCAGTCAGAGAGCAAACACTGACTGCTTCAATGACCAAATACGTGATAACGTTTTAGGGATGTATGCTCCACCCGACGCGTTTCCCCACAACTGGCATCAACTGGGAACGGAGTGGGCAAGCTTGTATTTACATAGGACTAAATTAGATATCACTTAATAACATCCCAGATGGCACCAAATGTAGAATTTGCACAGTTAATTGCACATCTCTCCTTTGCTTACTTTTTACATTTCTTTTTTTCTATCATAGTTTTTTTTTTCTATAGAAAAACTATTCAGAATATTTATAGTTAATGTTATTATTGTTATTGTTATTAATGTTTTTATTATAGTGTAGGATAGGATCCAGGAAACAGAGCTATTACAATATTAGGCATACCGGTAGTTACCCTTTCTAAATCCATAAGTTGGACTGTAAAAAACTCTGACTGTATAGTCAGCTGGATACTTATACCTCTGGACTGATTTTCTGCTCATTATATAGTCCATATTGACTATATATATACAGATCATTGTGCCTTGACTATATACTGAACTTTTATTTGTGTATGCAAATGACTTCTTGGATACTGATGTTCACTGTTATGCTTGTAAAGTCTCAATAAAACGTTTGTATTAAAAAGAAAAAAAGAAATGAATGTCAAACTGTATGTTGAGTTTTTTTGGTGCCAGTGTTTTTGAATAATGAATCTATTCGGATTCTTTTTTTACTCAGTCCTTTTATTTTATTACTCCTACACCACTGTTTCTTGTATTTTTTTATCCCCAGAACTACAGTTCTCTTGGATCTTTGTTGTGACGCATTGAAAAATGTTTAAAGATATTGTGTTTTTTAAAACCCATTGTGATGTTATAAATGTGCTCTCTTATGCCGCGTACACACGATCGTGATTCACGGCGGTTAAAAAACCGCCGTGAATCATGACATGAAAAACGAGGGAACGGCTTGTTCCCCCACACACGGTCATTTTTTCCGTCATTTTTTCTCTTATCGAGAAAAACGACCGTGTGTGGGCTCCGTGGCAGTGTTTCCCTATGCGAAAAATGTCGCGGAAAAAAATGACGGGAAAAACGACGAGAAAAATTAGAGCATGTTCTAATTTTTCTCGTCATTTTTAATGCCGTTTTTCACGTCGGGAAAAATGACAAAAAGACCACACACGGTCGTTTTTCTTGTTGAAAAAAAAAATGTCATTTTTCACGACGTGAAAAATGATCGTGCGTACGCGGCATTATTCTTTTAGCTAGTGTATTTTGGTGAGTCCTTCGTACTGAGGTCCAAAAGGGCACTGCAGTACATATGCTTCTTCCGCGGTATGACACAATATAATTATAATATAACTATACAATTTCTAATAATATGATATTTTACCATCATAGAAGCTCTAAAGGTCCCTCTTTCCTCTCATATTTTTTTTCAATTTTGTTTAAAGGGGTAGTATAGGTTTGATTTTTTTTAAAATAACAAATATGTCATACTTACCTCCACTGTGCAGTTTATTTATTGTGACCCAGATCCTGCTGTTCTGGGGTCCCAAGGTGGCTGTCTCGGCTCCTTCCCGCTAAAGCTAACCCCCTCTGGGAAGCTCTTTCCCAAGGGGGTTAGCTTGCGCGTGCGCTCCCGTGTCATACAGCTGGCGTCCATAGGCGCCAAGTGTATGACTCGTTCCCGCCACCCCGGCGGCCGCATCATTGGATGTGATTGACAGCAGCGGGAGCAAATGGCTGCGCTGCTATCAATCTATGCAACCAACGGCCAGACTCAGTGAAGAAGAGGACACCGGGGGACGCGCATAGCAGGTGAACGGGCTCAGGTAAGTAAAACGTGGGGGCTGGGGGGCCATGGCAGCGAGGTGTTTTTTCACCTTAATGCAGTGAAAAAACACGAACCTTTTCAACCCCTTTAACTTATCTGTCTCCTATTGTTGGAACCCACTTATAGACAAATGTAGGTCTGTCAGGTGTTACAGAATTCAAATATTTGTCCATTCTAGCCATTTTTTATTTATTATTATTATTCATTTTTTTGAATTGCATATTGTAATCTATTATAATAGCCATCTCAGATTTTTTTAGACCTATCCCAACTTTTGGTCTGAACGACCTACAATTACAACGCATCTCTCTCCTAAACTGAGCTGCTGTCGATGACCCTCTTCTCACACCCAGCAGTTCTTGCTGTACATCAATCTTCCATGGTTTGCAGCTCCTGAAAAAAGCTGTAGTGACATGAATGGAGCTGTAGTGATGTGAATAGAGCTGTGGTGACATAGGGTTTTCTTCCTTCCCCTCCCACACAGCACAGGCTTAAAGTGATAGTAAAGCCCTTGTAATGATTTATACCCACAAATAAGCCTATAACAAGGCTTACCTGTAGGTACAGTAAGTATCTCCTAAATGTGCACTGTTTAGGAGACATTTACTTTAGCAGCACCAGTGATGTCACCGGCATATGTGCACTGCACTTAATGGATGGCATGCCGTCCATAGAGAGAGCCATGCTGCGGCCGTGATGTCATTGCGGCTTGGCCAGTCAAACAGCTACAGCCAGTGAACCTGGAAGGAAGATTTGGTGAAGTCGAAACCCCCGGGTGAGCCGTGACAGCGCTCCGCTGGAGGGCTTTGTCTTTGGGTAAGTCTTAACTTGCAGGGAGAGGAATTTTTTATTTTTATTTTTTGCGGTTTACTACCGCTTTAATGACAGGAAGGGAACAGTCGGGAGCCAGCATTGACATCACATTTAAAGTAAGTTCTTGGATTTGTACATGGATTTGTCATTTGGGGGACTTTTGTACTGTTCTGCCATTTTAGGGCCTCAAGAAATGAGAGACTGTCCGTACATCAAGATAAATCAACTTTCAAATATATACAGTGCCTTGAGACAATGTATTCATACCCCTTGACGTTTTACACAGTTTGTCATGTTACAACTAAAAAAATATATATTTTATTGGGATTTATGTGATAGACCAACACAAAGAGTCTGTCTACCTGTGTGTAATTTAAGCTCAGTATAAATACAGATGTTCTGTGAAGCCCTCAGAGGTTTGTTGGACAACCTTAGTGAACAAACAGCACCATGAAGGCCAAGGAATACACCAGACATGTCAGGGAAAAGTTGTGAAGACATTTAAAGCAGGGTTAGGTTATAAAACAATATACTTTAAGACCCAGCTTTATTTACTTTTCCTGCTTTTAGGACAGCCTAGATCTAGAAATAATGACTTGGACAAATAGAGATACTTATTGTAGCTAGTAGTCTCTACATTCTAATTTGAATGCAAAAGTGTCATGTTTTTGCTGTTGTTATTATTATTATTATTAGAATTATTATTATTCAGGTATCATTTTTTATATTCCCTTTACCATTTTCTTTATTTATATGTGAGGTGGCCAACATAAAGGTATTTAGAGATCACACACCAGAGAGCTAGGAGGAATTAAAAAACATTAATGTTTTCCCTGACACATTATTTTCTGGAGACCACTTAACAATTCCATAGAGAATTCTCATAGGTATATATAAGGCTCCCATGAATACATAATCAGTGCAGGGCAAGTCTCAGACTGTGAAAACGTAGCTTTACCGACAAGGAGTGGTAAGGTAATCTACATTATACATCAGTTAGTCTGTCTGTCTATCTATCTATCTTAATATTTACGGTATCTTTTTTTTTCTTAATTTTTTCTTAATTATTTTTCTCTCATTCTAAAAAAAATCCTACATTTTTGTTTTTTGTCTTGCTCTCTCCACCCCTCGTTCTTCTTTCCTTTCACTCTTTATTCCTCTTTTCTGTATTTCTCAATCTCTCTTTTATAATCTCTCTGTCTTTGTTGTTTTAGCCATTTCCTTTACACAATTGTTCTTATACACTCCTACCTTTTAATTCTTAGTCTTGCGCCCTTCATCCATCGGTCTTCCCACCTCCCACTCTCTATTCCTCTCCCCCCTGTGTATCACTTTTATCTATCTATTTATATATCTATCTGTCTATCCTTCTTTCATATTATTTATCTTTTTTTCCTATGATTTTTTTAAATATTATTTAATTTTCTAATTTATCTTCTCGCACGCTCTCTCTCTCCTGCAGTTTTACATTTAGTCTTAAAACTAAAACTAAAACTAGGGAGGTGTACGTGCTGACGTCATCACTACGGGACAGGTTACGGCGGACCGGCCGGCCGCTTTATCTTATCTCCACTTCATTTTTGTAAGTGTTTTTATCCTTTCTTTTTAATAAATTGTCATTTGGTAATGCACCATCGCGCTTCCTTTTTTCTTTCTGGGGAATACCTGTTGAGATTCAGTCTCTGGTCAGACTCCGAGATGATCTGGTTTTTCACCTTCTGGAATTGCAGATGAGTTCAATTAATTCTTACCTCTGGTAAGCAGCCTATATACTGGGGGTGGACACGGGTGTTTTATTACCAGTGGATTTGGTTTTCCTACTGTCTATCCCCCCACGGTCTACCTCCCTCCTTGGTCTTCAATCCTTCATGGGATACTTTGACACATTGTCACAATTTTATTCATTTATGGACCCATTATCACATGTGTATTTTTGTGGACATTTTATTGCCAGTATTACTACTGGTTGCATATAATTTTGTTTAGCGCATCTGTTTATTTTATACCTTCTGTCACTTATATGCGATCACATATCACAGTTGCTGCTTTTATTGTATTGGTCATAGATAGCGCAGTTTCTTTTTTCCCTTTCCATTACACTTAGTCTTGCTTTCTCCATCCCTCGTTCTTCTTTCCTTTCACTCTTCATTCCTCTTTTCTGTATCTTTCAATCTCTCTTTTCTAATCTCTGTCTTTGTTGTTTTAGCCATTTCCTTTACACGATTGTTCATATATACCAGTGATATGCAGTTAGCGGACCTCCAGCTGTTGCAAAACTACAAGTCCCATCATGCCTCTGCCTCTGGGTGTCATGCTTGTGGCTGTAAAAGTCTTGCTATGCCTCATGGGACTTGCAGTTCTGCAACATCTGGAGGTCCGCTAATTGCATATCCCTGATATACACTAATTCCTACCTTTAACTTTTATTCTTGTGCCCTTCATCCATCGGTCTTCCTACCTCCCACTCTCTATTCCTCTCTCCCCTGATTATAACTTTTATCTAATCTTTCTTTCTTCCTTCTTTCTTTCTTTCTTTCTTGCTTCCTTCATTCCTTCCTTCCTTCATTCATTCTTTCCTTTCTTGGCATTTCATGGCAAGTCTTAGTCTGTGAAAATGTAGTGCTACCGACAAGTAGTAGTAATCTACAGCACTATCTATCTATCTATCTATCTATCTATCTATCTATCTATCTATCTATCTATCTATCTATCTTTCTTATTATTTATGTATTTTTCTTCTTACCTTTTTAATTATTATTTAATTTCCTAATTAATATTCTCTCTCTCCCTTTCTTTTTCTTTCATTCCAAAAATAATTTCTACAGTTTTGCATTTAGTCTTGTTTTCTCCATTCCTTGTTCTTCTTTCCTTTCACTCTTTATTCCTCTTTCCTGTATTTCTCAATCTCTTTTTTCTAATCACTGTCTTTGTTGTTTTATCCATTTCCTTTACAGGATTGTTCTTATACACTCATTCCTACTTTTTAACTCTTAAGCCCTGTACACACGATCGGTTTTACCGATGAAAACAGTCCGATGGACTGTTTTCATCGGACAAACCGATCGTGTATGGGACCCATCGGTCTTTTTTCCATCAGTTTTTAAAAATAGAACATGTTTTAAATTTTTCCGATGGATCAAAAACCGATAGCAAATTCCGATCGTCTATGGGCAAGTCCATCGGATAAAAATCCCATGCATGCTCAGAATCAAGTCGACTCATGCTCAGAAGCATTGAACTTCATTTTTCTCTGCTCATCGGAGTGTTTTACGTCACCGCGTTTGGAACGGTCGGTTTTTTGACTGATGGTGTGTAGGCAAGACTGATGGAAGTCAGCTTCATCGGATTTCCGATGGACAAAACCATCGGATTAGAATCCATAGGATATCCGATCGTGTGTACGAGGCTTTAGTCTTGTGTCTTTTATCCATCAGTCTTCCCACCTCACACTCTCTATTTCGCTCTCCCCTGTGTATCACTTTTATCTATTCTTTCTTTCTTTCTTCCTTTCTTTCTTTTTCTCTTTCTTTCTCTCTTTTTCTTTCTTTCTTTCTTTCTTTCTTTCTTTCTTTCTTTCTTTCTTTCTTTCTTTCTTTCTTTCTTTCTTTCTTTCTTTCTTTCTTTCTTTCTTTCCTTCCTTCTTTCCTTCCTTCCTTCCTTCATTTCTTTCTTGGCATTTCATGGCAAGTCTCAGTCTGTGAAAATGTAGTGCTACCGACAAATAGTGGTAATCTAATTATCTATCTATCTATCTTTCTTATTATTTTTTTATTTTTTTATTATTATTATTTAAATTATTATTAATTTTTCTAATTTATATTCTCTATCTCTTTCTCTCCTCTCCCTTTCTTTTCCTTTCATTCTAAAAAAGTTTAACTTTTAGTCTTGCTCTCTCCATCCCTTGTTCTTCTGTCCTTTAACTCTTTGTTTCTCTCTTTTCGGTGTTTCTCAATCTCTCTTTCCTAATCTCTCTGTCTTTGTTGTTTTAGCCATTCCCTTTACACAATTGTTCTTATACACTCATTCCTACCTTTTAACTCTTATTCTTGTGCCCTTCATCCATCGGTCTTCCTACCTCCCACTCTCTATTCCTCTCTCCCTGTGTATCACTTTTATCTTTCTTTCTTTCTTTCTTTCTTTCTTTCTTTCTTTCTTTCTTCTTTTCTCTCTTCAGTGCCATTATAGAAACCTTGAATACAGAACACTATAGCCACAAAGAAGTAACATGTGATGAGGAAACCTAACAATATATAGTGGTAAGTAAAGAAGGAAGAAACTAACACACTATTCTTTTGTGGAAATAAAATAACAAATAAAATAAAAAATATATACCATATAGAATTGCGACACAAGTCAAATCGTTATTGAATGTTATTAAAATGACCTTTCCTTTTCAATCTGCAGCTCTGTAATGTTCTTGTGCTCTTCATCCACCTTTCTTTATTTCTTTCTTTCTTTCTTTCTTTCTTTCTTTCTTTCTTTCTTTCTTTCTTTTCTTTCTTTCTCTCTTTCTTTCTTTCTTTCCTCTCCTCCTCATTGCCATTATAGAATCATTGAATACAGCTCATTATAGCCACAAAAGAAGTAACGTGATGAGAAAACCTGACATTATATATTGGTAAGTAAAGAAGGAAGAACCTATCACACATGTAACAATTCACTAACAGTTGGAAACATCAAAGTAAATCCTGTCTGATTTCTTCTAAACCTTTAAAGGGTAACTCCACTTTCATGGGGAAGAAAAATAACAAATTAAAAAAAAAGAATATAGCATATGCTATCACGACACAAGTCAAATTATATTTGAATGTTATTAAAAATTACCTTTCCATTTGAATCTGCAGCACTGTCATTTTCTGTAAAATGCAATGCAGGTGTTCTGTACAAAGAAGGCCCCTAGAAATGTCATTTCCTGCTTGTGTGATTGGCTCAATCATTTTCCCAGAAGTCTACACTAAGATACAAGTCAGATTTTAGGCATCTCCTGCAGCAAAAATTTCATATTTGGTGAGATACTCCCAAAGGAAAATCACTTCTAAAAGATCACACCAATTTCCTCATTAGAATCCTGCAGGCGCAGCAGCTGATTGAAAATGATAAAATCGCTCCTATTCACATTTGTTGCGCATGGACACAGACAAACAAACAGCTTTTTCTTCCGAATAACAAAAGGTAGGAATCTGCAAGAAAGTTTGTTAAATTCCTTGCAATGTACATAGATCACCCAGAGGGGAATGCTTTTTCCTCAACACAAGTGGAGTTACTCTTTAAATGCTCGGAACATACATGTGCCCCTATTTTACTGGTCAGTGCTGTTTGTACATGCCTATTTCTCATCCCCTGCCTCTGTGTCTGCTGTATCTTAGATATAATGTTCCTATTTGTTTTTTTTTTTGGTTTTGTTAAAAAAGCAAAAAACCTACCCTTTTCCTGTTTTAATATATCTGACACTATTAGTATTCGCCTTTGTGTGAACTATAAGTATATGCTATCATTCCTAATCCCTACTCAGGGAAAGCCTCAGCCAGTTCATTTGGAATTAAACTTTGTTCCATCTCATGTTGGAAAAAAACAATAAAATATTTTGAAAAAAAAAATCAGTGTCATGGTAAATATACAAAGGATGCAGTTGCTGAACTCATTCACAGGACGCATACTTGCCAATGAACATCCTGTTATTGCAATACTTTGTGTTTCACTAACCCAGCACAAGTGTGCAGATAAAGAATTGTTGACTTTGTGTTCTTCACTCTTGTTCTAGGTCTGTGGAAACATTGAAGTCATAAGGTCCACATGGCAACCAGTCAAGAATAACTGTCTCAAGGTAAGACGATGCCATACCAATTGGGCAGAACGCTCCTCCAGACTCCATGACCATATACATGCATGAGCAGACAATCAGAATAAAAAAAAAATATCAACATTTCAGTGACTGGATGAGTTTTAGGGATCCAAATGAAACTTGCAGCGCCCCTCTAAGATTAGACAGATATCTCCATACCTGTTGCAGTGAAGGGAGCTGGTGTCAGTGCACCATTCAGGTATAAGCACATCATCAAAGAGAAGAAAATGTGCCACTCACCAACCCAGTGCATTAGTATGTAGATGAATGTGACCTTAGCCAGGGTTGTTCCAACCACATACTCCTGACATGTTTTGTCCCGCTCTCCCGGATTTGGTCAAAGTGGTGCCATCACTACGACAAAAGTTTTTCACATTTTAGACTTATAATTCTAATTAAGGTTAGCTTCGGATGATATGTCCTCCATATATAAGGAAACATTATCAATACAAACTAGAGGCAAAGAAATAAGGAAAATGGAAATTTCTCTCTCTCTCCCTCCCTCCCTCTCGCTCTCCCTTACTCCCTCCTTCTCTTTCTCTCTCTCTCTCATACTATCTGTGTGTGCTGTGTTATTATCATGAAAATAACTCTTATAACTTGTATTTTTTTTAATACATTAGGATTGATATACGTATGCCCTGTACACACGATCGTATTTACGATGGAATAAAATCCGATGGATTTTTCCATTGGAAATCCAATGAAGCTGACTTCCATCAGTCTTGCCTACACTCCATCAGTCAAAAATCAGACCGTCCCAAATGCCGTGACGTAAAACACTCCGAAGAGCCGAGAAAAATGAAGTTCAATGCTTCTGAGCATGCGTTGACTTGATTCTGAGCATGCGTGGGTTTTTTCTCCGATGGAGCTCCCCACAGACGATCGGAATTTGCTATCGTTTTTTTTCCATCGGTATAATTTAAAACATGTTCTATTTTTTTATACCGATGGAAAAAAGACCGATGGGGCCCACACACGATCGGTTTGTCCGATGAAAAAAGTCCATCGGTCTTTTTTCATCAGAAAAACCGATCGTGTGTACGCAGCATAAGAGTAGAGAAAAAACCATAAGGCCATACTCAAAAGGCAGCAGCCCAAGCCCCAAGAGGGTCCTTTGCCATTATCCTATACTGGACACAACCTGCTGAAGGAATTTCTTCTTATTTACCCACACAACCATCCATTTTGTTTTGGTTTGTTCCGTATAGGTATTTGTGATGAGCTTTGTTTGTATATGTGTAAGAAAAGAAAAAAAAACCTTTAAATTCAATAAAAAGTATTTGATTGAAAAAAAAAACATCCACCAATAACCAGTGAATGATCCATTCAGTCCAGCACGGTCTCCAGCAAAAACAAGACAACAATCAGGAAAATACCGCATTATGGCTATGGGGATTTTTTATATGGTTGTGGGCATGCTTGAGACATTTGTGCAAGAAATGTGTAGAGGTGGCCATTGGGGTGAAGGAGCAGAGCTTTGCATCCTCATGTTAGAGGTGTCCCCTCATGACTGGTGGAGTATTGATGAAGAAGCAGCATTAGAGGTGAAGGAAACAGAGATTTGCCAAATGGATAAGGCAGAAGCAGGGAGATCCTTGCACTGCAGGTCCTCGGGTACAGTTTTTTCTCCAGCAATAAGAAAGGGAGCAACACATTAGTGACAACACCAACTCTATCTCTAACTCTGGTGAGACCAGCTGTCAGAGGCAGCAATGCCTTCATTTATCTCACACTGCAAATATAACACTAAAAGGACAGGTGTGCTTAAGCACATTAAGCACAGTATTCTCTTTTTCTTTCTTTATTTTTAAAAAGGACACTGTTTAGGCACAATTAACATCTCTATATGTTTTCTATAAGATCGCAAACCTTCACTTTTTGAATTTAGTCCCTCTTTTTTGAGAGTAAAAAAAAATGTACATCATTTGCTATACGGAATGAACACATTTTTCAAAATGAACATGCTGAACCTTGGAGTAAGGCAGTCCCATAAATAATATTGTATTTTACCCTTTAAGCAAGCCCATCATGATAAAAGAAATATAGCTACCAAATTTCCTTCTGACAATTTGTACTGCCTTCTTAAAGTGGAATTCCACCCTGAAAAAAAAGAATTTTGCCAAAAATCTACAAATTAAAAAAAAAAAAAAAATGTTTTACTTACCAGAAATAGCGGTTGCTATGCGGAAGTCCCTAATCTGCCTCTTCATCCTCCGCGGTGGATCTTCTTCCTCGTCCTACACTCAGTGTCTTCTTGCGAATGGGGCGCACTGCCTTCTGGGAACTGTGTGTATCCCAGAGAGCAGCCGGCCCATTCACAAAGCGCAGTAGGAAACGGGCAGTAAAGCCGCACGGCTTCACTACCTGTTTCCCTTACTGAGGATGGCGGCGCTGGGAGCTGCCAGGATCGAGGGATCGGCATCGGCAGGGGCTGACATCGCGGGCGAGTAGGACAGGTAAGTGTCCTTATTAAAGGTCAGCAGCTACAGTGTTTGTAGCTGCTGAATTAAAAAAAAAAATTGCGGGTGGAAGCCCCCTTTAACATGCTGATCTTTGGGCTTCAACCTATTGGTACAACCAATAGAATTTATACAGATCAGTAATTATTAATTCTGCTTAAAATGTATTTTTCCACAATAAATCTATGACAATGTTTGTAGCTACATAAAAGCACACATGAATTATTGTTTTTTGAATTGTAAAAAATATGTTCTATTATAATTTTCTGTAGTGTGAACAATGAATGGGACTCACATTACTGAAATAATACTTCTTGGATTTGAAAACCTACAAGATTTCAAGTATTTTGTTTTCTTTTGGTTCCTGGTCATCTACATAGTGACTATAAGTGGGAATGTTCTCATTATTCTATTGGTGTTGACCAGTTATCGTCTTCGATCTCCTATGTTCTTCTTTCTTGGTCACTTGTCCTTTTCAGACATTTTGCTGACTACAAACATTGTTCCAAACATGCTCCATGTAATATTATCAGACGGTGGTACTGTGCTCCTTGGAGGTTGTATTACTCAGTTCTTCTTGTATGGTTCTTCAGCAACCACAGAGTGTCTACTCCTCTCAGCCATGTCCTATGACCGCTACCTTGCCATATGTAAGCCATTGCATTACACAGCGATTATGGACTTAAAACTCTGTTTCTATTTGGTTATAATTTGTTGGTCACTAGGATTTACCATAACTCTTATTCCAGTTTTCTTAATGCAGACGTTGTGGTTCTGTGGCCCCAATGTAATTGACCACTTTTTCTGTGACCTTGGACCCCTACTTGAATTGTCTTGTTCAGATGCTTCCATAGTAAAATATGAGGTCTTTGTATTTTCTAGCCTCTTGACAGTTATACCATTTGTGTTAATCAGCGTCACCTATGTGTATATTTTTCTGACAATCTTGAGGATAACCTCCTCCACCGGAAGACAGAAGACTTTCTCCACCTGTAGCTCCCATCTTGCTGTTGTATGTACTTATTATGGGGCACTGTTTGTCATGTATGTGGTTCCCTCAAGAGGACACTCTTTGAACATGAACAAGGTGGTATCTCTAATGTACACAGTGGTCACCCCATTGTTTAATCCCATCATATACAGCTTGAGGAACCAAGAAATAAAATCGGTAATGAAAAAATACATATCGGTGTGCAAGAAAAAACTATAAAAATTGCATTTGTAAAAATTGCTTTCTTGTTGAGAAAGATTTGTTTGTAACTCATGTCATTGTTGGTTACATATATAGGGAAGCAAATTATTTTTTGCCTAAACTTGTTTTAAACATTTGCTTTGGGGCGGTCAACTCAGTCTTGGCTGCATTACCAAGTTAGTCTGTGTTACCTTAAAAAGATTGCAGCTCAGAAGTTCAAACTGTTTAGCCTTCACTGGATACATGCACTCTCCAAGTCAATATAACTTTTCAGGCTCAGGAAAACCCTGCTAATAATCTACTATATTAAAAGTTCCCGGTACATTGCTCCTTAAATTTGTGGCCATTGAGATTCCCCTTCCCCGTTTACAGCTAGCCAAACAGATCATTGTTGACAGTGGATACTCATCTGAGAGTCAGAAGTTGCTCATTGCACGGGGAACTCCTAGCAACCTCCAAGAGGAATCCTTGGGTCCTGCAGAACCCTGCTTGAGAACTAGACAGTGGAACAAGTAACAGTGTGACAGCTCTAAAACATGTACCTTTAAACATAGGTTATTTATTTAAAAAAACAAAAAAAACAACCACTTCCCGTCCCCCTCTTGATCATGTCCCAGAAATATTTAATTTATTTTAGCTTGTTCCCAAAGAAAGAAACAACCTTATTTCTCAATGTAATGTTATCACCTGGCTTTTAAAAGTCTTGTAGGGGCAGTTGCTTGTTGGTCAAATGACGTCAGAGTGACGAAACGCGTAGGGAAGAGTCAACGTGCGTCCTTGCATCATTTCCATGCAGTGGCGTTAGTGTCAGCAATACATGCTTTTTATGCTTTTGCAAAATGTGAGTATGTTTCCACATGTTTTTATTTAATAAATAGTCTATCAGTATTACACTATTGGGGTCCATCTCTCCTTTACATGGTAATCAATTGGAGTACCACCAAGACATCCAGGATGGGATACCCCATAGGCTGCTACACAGTGGCATATACTGTGAATGCTACATACCCTAAGAGGGGAGGAAAATTCTGGTGAGTGTGTGCACATTAGGAGAACGGATAAGCCACACTTGCTGTGATCACTTTGTGAAGAGGGAAAATGAACAGTGATTACTTTTCACCAGCACAAGCACTTTCTTGAACTGTTTTGAATGCTCTATTTATTAAATTTATTTCATCCAGAGATCATTTACATTAGAGATCACTTTTCACCAGCACAAGCACTTTTTGGACTTTTTTGAATATCTAATTAGTACTTTTTTGAATATCTAATTAGTATCTTTTCTCGACTGATTTGTATGCTCAATAGGAGTTTAACTTTTTAAATTTTGTATTAATTTATTTATTGCTTATTTACATGCACATGTTTATGTTGACTTATAATTTATTTGTCATAATTTTGCAATTTTTTTACTGTTGTTACATTCACACCCACATTACATCACCACCACATTGAGAGTCAATTATAATCCATTGAACAGCGCCACACCTACTTATTTTTCTTCTTCAGTTCCTATTGAGGAAGATAAACCCTCAAAACTTCAACTCCCGAGAACCCCTTTCCCTACACAAAGTAAATGGGCAGGCTCTTGGGTGTCAAAGCAGAAGCATTGCTTTGATGGAAAAGGAATCAGGTTATGTATGTGGAGAGGGACAGGGGGGGGGGGGATTGGTTAAATTTGGTAGCTGAATAGGCCAAGTTAACAACGCTGCAGGGGCTTTCAAAGCAACAAAAGCACTGTGTTGTCAACTGAAACAACTGACATTGGGGACATACCGGATTTCTGGCAGATCAACATGTATGTTTATGTGCTTGCCACATTTTAAAGAAATAAAACATGAAAAATTTGAAATTGTAATTTGATTACACTGCTTGTAACATGATCTGTGAATGGGGCAATGGGGCAATAATCATGTGACTGTTCTCCAACACGCACATATTATTTTACAAACAGTGTAATAATCAGTGAAATAACTTTTCTCAATGAGAAAGAGGGAGGAGGTAAAGTGTTCCCATTGGACCATCTGTAGCTCTGTTCTGAAGACCTGAAGCAGTTACCTATTTCAGCACCAGATGTTCCAAGCATAATGGCAGTCTCTGTCTGTAATTGGCCCTCATACGTACCGGAGCTCATAAAGATCCAAATAATTGTACAATTGACTTTTAAAGCCCAAATCATTGAATAAAAAACTTTTTTACAAAAAAAAAAATCTTGTTTTATATTGATTGCTGCTATAAAATCCCACGGGAAAAATATTTGTTCTCTATCAATGTTGTGCATATAACCTCACAAAATTCCATATAGATTACCAGTAATAGCTTTTTTTTAACATAACATTATTATAATAACTCCATGTCTGATTCCTTACAATGTCCTCTGCGGTACCAGTGGGTTATTAATGGATGTGAATTTGTATCTCAACATGTTTTACAAAGAGGAGCTTCATCCGGAGAGCAGGGAACTAACAGTGCAACACATAATACAATGAAATTACAAACAGATTAAGTAGACACATAATCACAGAAACCCCTAAAGCTTATAATGAAACTGATCACATACCAAAAAAAAGAAGAATTGCTGTCATACACTGCAGGAATTCACCTCCAAGGAGGCCTCCCCTGGCCGGCAAAACCTCATCTGACCAGCAAATTCACCAACAGCAATACAAAAACACAGTGTATTATCTCAAATGAAAAATTATATCAAATTATATCAAATGAAATCAAATCAATAAGGAGGGGAGTCCCTGGCAGCTGAGACACTCCTACAACATCGCTGGATCTAGACGGGGCTCAGGTAAGTATTAGGGGGGCTGAGGAGGGGCTGCTGCACACAGAAGGCTTTTTATCTTAATGCATAGAATAAAACATTCTGCCTTAACAATCACGTTAATGTAGAGACACATGGTAGTGATAACAGGGCCACATGTTGTGATAGAGAGTTCTTGTTTTAAAAAAAATAAAGCTTCAGCACTTTTTTGATTTGAAGGGGTCAACTAATTTTTGGCAAAGGCAAAGAAGGGAATGGGGAATAAGATGGAGGAAGTTTAGGATGTGGACATTTTGGCAGAAGCAACAATGAGAATACAGGGAAAAGCATTTGGCAATTTCTTAGTTAAACATATACAAAGTAAATGTATTGATATATCTGCAGTGGGTGTTTGGCAGTGCTCTGTTGTTCAGGTTGGATTTATTTTATTAGAAAGCATCTTCTCAGTCACAGATTTCTCCATACTTTACTGAAGATTCTCTCTGATATGACATGAGAAATGAGCAACAGTGCAGGTCAATACCCCAAGTGCATATTGGGTTTTTGGGCATAAAGAAAACTGTAAATATGTTATAAATGTTTAACAAAAATAAATATAAAATAGTCATGGTAGGTGGGAAAATTGTAAAATTAGATTGTCCAGGCTATATACTAGACAATTGGCCAATTTTTACCAGCTGGTTGAAGTACCAAGCTGACATGCAGGTACTGAGAGTCAGGGAGCTTTGCAGGCTATTTTTCTTCTTCTCCATCAACAATCCTGGTTCAGGAATTCTGTTTGTGGAGACAGTGGAGGTAAGCGCTGTTTTGAGTTTCAAGGCTTCTCTCTGGTAAATGGTGGGCAACCTATGGCTGCAGGATTTTATGCTCAATTTTTGCTGCTGCCTTCCCCTAACCATTTGTCCCTGGAAGAAGACCTATAGGAAAAGGCTGATGAGGACCAATGTGAATTAAAACAAGACTCTCTCCAAATGTGACAGCCTCCAAAAAACAAATTGGGTCCCCCCTTCCAGCTACCAATATTTTTACCCATTGCCGTGTAGCGGCCTCACCCCATCTCCTTTGTCTAGGGGTATGTCACACGACAGGGTGAGATGCGCTACGGCCCATGTCCTCCCCATAGCTGTGGGTGAGGTGAATGCCAGCACCAGATATTTCCTCGGGCCTATGTGCTTTGTTCTAGAATACAGTCCTGCTGTGTCAACACTTACCTCTGCTCCCATTAACCAGAGTTCCACACACCGATCACAGTCCAACTCTTGCTTTATTGTACATCTCACAATAAACAGTGCTTCAGTAGACAACTGGTTGCGACTTGATAACATTTTGATACAGGGGTGAGCAGGTCGAGGCACTATCCTGGTTATCAACTAAACCACTGCGATCTCGCCAGCGGTTACTATAGCATTCAGCTAGAAAGGACTTAGAATCTGAGAGTCTCTACCAGCAACTCAAGAGAACGTAGATAGGAGTACCTTCGCTGCGCTGCGGACCCTATCAGGGGAAGATGTCCCTCCAAGGGAGTTACCAGAGGCCCATCTGTCACTGGGTTGATGCTGCTCCAGACTCTCCGGACGGGTAACCTCCCCGGCCTCCTCACCTCAGACATGGGCCCCATCCACCTCAGGGACACTCGGACGTCTCCACCCTCGCGGGATCCAGTCGAAGTCACTGGACCCCAGGCCTCCTAATTCAGTACCTCACCCCAGGCTGAAGGTGCCTGGGATGGACTCCGACTCCATTCCAGTCAGGCCTAGGGCACCTGAGCCGGAATCCAGAACCCGCCCGCACCCAGGCCTAAGGTGCCTGGGCGTGTGAAGAACTTCCTCCAGAAGACCTCGTGGTTAGGGCGTCTCCCCCTTTTATCTCCTCCCATCGACACCACGGCAGGTTACCCGCCCTCGCCGTACCATCTCCGGAAAGGGACAAAAAGGCCAGCACTGTAATGGCAAATCTACCTTGAGCCTCCAGGTTCCCCGCAACCCAGAGGCCAAGGAGATTATTACACCATCCAAACCTCCACGAACACAAGTGGTCCACTATCCCTATACTTCCACACCTGGGTGTCCCACATAAATTTAGAGACCCCGCTACAGCCGTATCTGGCAATGTTTGCTTGACCAGGGCAAGGATGGGCTTCCAAGAAAGAAAAAATATTTAACAAAAATTGTATGAAAAATAAATATGTAAATAATTTTTAGCAAAAATAAAAATATAGAAAAACATTATGATGGTGGGTCGAAATATATAATTGTAAAACCGCTTTGGCTATGAACTGAACTGTTTTTAAAATAAATAAACTGCAAACACCTGTGACCCCTGTGAAAACAATACCATGAAAAACATGTACAGCTGCTGTATTGAACAAATATATCAAAAACAGCGCCTGAACTTAAAGGATCAGTAAAGGATTTTTTTTTTTTTTAAATAACAAACATGTTATACTTACCTCCACTGTGCAGCTCGTTTGCACACAGTGGCCCCGATCCTGGTCTTCTGGGGTCCCTCGGCGGCTGTCTCAGCTCCTCCCCGCAAGGACTCCACACCTTAATGCGAGTGAGCTCACATGGTGTGGAGTTATTGCGGGCGCACTCCCGTGATACAGCGCCGGCCATAGCCGCTGACTGTATCACTCGGCCCCGCCCCCCCAGCACGCCGCGTCATTGGATGTGATTGACAGCAGCACCAGCCAATGGCTGTGTTGCTTTCAATCCATCCAGTGTAGCCAATCGACGGCCAGGCTGAGAACCGAGGAGGATGAAGGGGACCAGCGCGGGACTTTCGAGGGGCCAGGTAAGTAAAACGGGGTTCGGGCGGTACTGTCGGATGTTTTTTCACCTTAATGCATAGGATGCATTAAGGTGAAAAAACATTTACCTTTACAACCCCTTTAATACTAAAAAATGTGAATAGCAAAAGTCCAATAAAAGTCCTAATAAATGTAGTATGTTCTGTTCTTACACACCCGCATGCTTCAAGAACATAAATCTGTGCTCCAATATACCATGTCCAAAGCATACTTTCTGCTCTCACAAGATCTGTGACCTTTAAAAAACAAAAAAAGTCAAAATGCTCCTGCTGCTATATTGATACACCACTAGTCAATTGATGGAACCAGGAACACTGTGCTGCCAAAGGGACTACCTAGGCATATTGTTTCCAATCCCTATTTACCTCTGTTTGATCCTCTCAGCACCACTGGACTCTCATACGAGGAATATTAAAAGAATATATAAAAAGTGCAGCACTAAGTCATGATGAGATAACAGAGTGCATCTGACAAAAACAATCAATAAAAAAGTCATTAACACATAAAAAGTGCATATTGAACAAAAAAGTCCATAACAAAACAAAAACAAAAAATATAAAATATAGTCCCTCAAAAGAGTATTTGAATGATGAACAACTTGATCTTAAAGCGGAGTTACCTTACCTTTTAATCCCTGTTGCTATGTGGTCCCTTCAAATCTTCCCCTTCCTCACTGCGGCTCCTGACATCACTTCCCTCGGCGCCTCTGCTTGCTGCTGCTCCTGGGAGATGTGTGTCATCATTTCCCAGGAGTCAGTGGGCAGGGCTGAGGGCTAGGTTGCCATAACAACGGGGCGGGCACTTCCGACCCCGCCGCCCGTTGTGATGGCAACCTGTATAGTTTACAGCGCCGCTACGTGCTGTTACTGCGCATGCGCGAGAACAGGCGGTGCATGCTGGGAATACAGCAGCGCCGTATCCCGGAAGAGTATCCTTGTGGGCTTCGCATGCCCACAAGCGAGATGGAACCGTGCAAGACAGGGAAAGACAGGGAAAGACAGGGAAATATAAGGTTAGTTAAAAAAAAAAATAACAAATATACCGGCGCTATTAGTGAAAATAGTGACTGCAGATTTGCATTAGGATCATTTTAACAGATGGCTTTAGAAAAAAAAAATATGTTGGTGGAACTCCGCTTTAATTGGGAAAAATTAATCTATATCATCCAAGCCACCAGCAGATCACCTCACTCATGCTCCCCCCGATGGGTATGGGCTAACCTCTAGGAGTGCGACCCCCCAGCTAAGCAGGGTCAAATAGCGCCTGTGAGCCACCCCAGGACTCAAATAGATATCCAACACAGCTGGCTCCTCAACTTCCCCTGTAGCCTCCTCCTCAGTATAACAGCAATAAAGTATATGCAGAGAGAAAGACTCCAATAGTGCTTGAATTGTTTATAAAACTTGTAAATGTTTAGTTAAAAATATACAGGGTACTCACATGGTGTAGGTGCTTCCAGCACACCACACTATAAAACACTTTAGGCTTAACTGTGTAACACAGAGCCGCACATCCAAATATCTCGATCAGCTCCTAAATCTCTGTAGAGCCCGAGTGCCTTCACTGTTCTGGCCCCTCCCCTACACGTTTCAACACATGGTCATGTGTCTTCCTCAGGGGGATCTCTATTGGACAGGATGGATCTTATCTATTTATATTGAATCAGACTCCATTTTAGGAATTGTATTCAATTCAGGAATATTAAAAGGAAAAGGATAAGCCTCCCATAGTGCAAAAAAGTTTTTGAAATAAAAAGTCACTAAAATTGCACTTACACCATAAACACGAAGTCTAGCATTTATGGTGTAACAACTGAAAGTGCCGGTGGTTCCACAGCATTCATTCCAATGAAAATGGATGTTAAGTATTGGGAGGTAGAAGAAGAAGAATAGGAGGAATGGTGACAGAGGAAGAGAAGGAGGAATAGAGGGTGGAGGTAGAAAAGTTGGAGGAGGCATGTTCCTGGAAAGGTAAAACATTTGATTTTCCCAGGGGAAAGGCAGCCAGGTTAATGCCTTTGTCACACTCACAACCTTGTTTGACTGATGACTGTGTGGGGTGAATCATGTCTGGCCCAGTATGACCCCTTTCCTGCAGGAAAATGAATTACAACATGGCAGCATTTAGTCTGTGGCATATGCTCTGAATGCTTGAGGGTATACTTCTGGTTCCTATGATGAGGCCATGAAGAATAAGGGGGTACAGGTGCCTGCACTGTCACTAAAGGACAAGACAAATCTCTAGCTACAAGTTGCTGCAGGGAGGTGCTCATAAAGTTCTAACAAGTAATTTGTTCTGTTTCTGTTATATTCTCTGAGTTGTGAGAGACACAAGGCTCTGGTCTGGAATAACTGATGTTTATTTCAGTACTCACTGTACACTCCAACATGCATCTCAGGACAGGTATCTCTTAGTGTGCTTCCTTACATGTGCTCTAACATGGCAACCATGCCCCTTAACCCTTGTCATCACTCCTGGGTGGAGCCAGCCTTAAAGTGACAGTACTTGTGGAAACCTTCAGGTGAAACAGTTTCACTCTACTTTATGTCTCACATAATTTTCTCCCATATGTACAAAAATTGTTTTTAGCTGCTTTAGGTTCTCCTACCATTCTCTCAAAATCATGCCTTTATGTACAGTTCCTGTGAAATCTCAGTGACTGTCCAAATAGTATACTCCACTAAGGAGACTTTGGATGTGAATATGTTGCCTCCAAAATGGTGTTATCTTTATTCTATGTATCAGTTTACAACCTCTATTTTTACAGATTTTTACATCCAAAAATCTAATATTTCACTGCCTATCCCCAACGTGAACTTGAGAGTGTATTCAATATGATTTGAAATTGTTAAAGATATATTCATCACAGATCCTGTCCATAGGATGAATATGTCAACTATGTACATATATCATGATAATACATGGCACAAGTACATTAAGAGATCATCCTTTGGTGAGACTTCATGTTTCCGACCCCCAGGTACAGGTTACCATAAGATGGAGCACAGTGAGCACATGCCTTGGATATAGTGGGACCCATTGAACAGGAAACCATTGTGTGTAAATCCAACAATAGCAAAAAAGTATTGTATTCCTGTTCCATCATATCCAAAGTATTAAGTAATCTTCCACTATTTGCAATTTCCTTTGCAGAATAGATTAATATAGGCCTTCTATATAAGGCCCTACCAACAGTGTTCCAGGTGGGACTTCCAAACCAGTAATTTGAGAGATGAGGTGATGGGGGTCTCAGACAAAAGAATGAAGTGTTGGAACAAGAGGTTATCAAAACAAGTCAATGAACATCCACCTTTTCTTTCAGTGACCCACATCAGTAAAAATTCCAGAAACATCAGCAAAAAATTTACTTTGTTACTGTCTCAGAGACATGGCTTAAATAGGAAGATCATGAGAGGAGCAAAGAGTTCAAAGCTCACCAGAAACAAGATACAAAGTAAAGTTGTCCAAGGAATCAGGCAGGGAGGTGTTCGTCATCTCAGGTGGCAAAGTGAGTAGAGCCACAACCAGACACCACAGATGTATAAGGTTAAGACCCAGATCCTGACAATCCCCTTCCATGCAGCATTGGTGAATATAGAGCATCTAAATCAAGCCCTACCAATGGTGTTGCAGGTGGTACTTCCAAACCAGTAGTGTGAGAGGTGAAATGAAGAGAATCCTGGACAAACAACACATGTATGATGAATATTTCATGCTTTAATATCAAACTACAGCAACATGACCAAAAAATTATAAATGAAAATATGCCAAGATTTTAATGATGTGTTTGAATGATCCAAAAATGACACAATCTCCAATAAAAGCGAGTGACCAGCTGGAGCCCATAATTAGACATATCCATGCCTCCATCCCTGGTAATATATGAAAGAGAAAAAAAATGGGGTTGTGGGACTTTAAATGAGGCATGGATATGGATAGGTAGGGGTCTAGGATATCAAACATGAATAATTTGTCACAATCCCTTGAGGGAAGTCTCTGTGGCCATAAGGAATTGCTGGGTGATTGATCCAATACATGAAAATCAATAGGCAGATATGAAAATAATAAATTGTAATGTATCATATTGAATAATACAAAGATCATGCATACAGAGGCATAATACAAATATTGTTGATCACATTTTACATATTTGATATTCACAATGAATGGACATGATTAAAACAGCAAAACCAATCAGAAATGGACATACAGATGAAGAGAACATGATTATCCTAAAAAATGGGTAAAAAATAGCAATTAATAAAATTCATGATTGGGCAGACTTGGCTTGGCATCCCTGAGTATAGACTCAACGTGTTTCTTAGCGTTTAAAGCCAGTCATCAGGAGTGGGGTGCGTAGATATCAACTACAGGAAAAATACATTAGATGAGTAGGTCAATGGAGTCTCAGGAATGAATCATGCTTTCAAGGAGAGAGCAAGGTTAAAGATTGATACATTACCAATGGCAAAGCCCAGATAGGTTGACCAGTGACCCCCAAATTAGAGTGGGATGATGGCCCTGGATGAACTGTCTCCCCCGGGGTTGAGGCAGGGACAGATCCCCCATGATCCAAGGACTCTCCAGCCGACAAGGAGAGCCAAAGAAGGGTGGCAAAAAGGCATCAGCCCTGGAGAAACTCAGACAGCCACAGACCAATGCCAAAATATGAGGTGGGCACAGTGGGGGCACCAATGGGTTCTGGTGGAAGAAAAAAAGGGGGGGAGAGTGTGTAAGAAACTGAATAAAACCACACATGGAATGTAATGGGGAATAACAATATAAACTACATGTAGTTTCCACAGGGAAGGTGTAAATGAAAACTAAACCAAAAATGGGGCTGGGGCTATGTGTAAGTGTTTAACCGGTTGGAGATAAATGAAGACCAAGTGTAGAAAATTTACTGTGGTCAATGTAGGAAGAAGGAATGGGAAAAACAGTGTGTGTTAGTGAACCAATGGTCTATGTGTATGAGTGCTGGGATGGTGTGTGGGTCCTGGTTGGGGAGCCACTTCGTACCTGTAGTGTGGATAAAAACCAACGTGAAGCTTCCGCCTCAGATTGGAAAATGTGGAGTGAGCTGCCGGTGTTCACCTGGCCTAAATACCAGCCGTCTGGGGCATGTCCAGGCCAACGTCATACAAACATTGCATTAGCCATGTAGGGGGATGGATCGGGCACCCGCCCAAGGTACAGAGACCTCAGCTGGAGTCTAGCCCATCCTCCAAGCTGTGCGGGATGGAAAAAGCCATCACACATGAGGCGGCATCAATATACGCTGTGAGTGTGACATGCTCAGCATGACGAAGATGCGCAGAGGTCCAACCCCGCCCCCATCAGCCGAAGAGGATGGACGGGGGAGGAGGAACTGGGTGCATCGCAACCCCGGGGAAGAGAGACCAAAGAAAACAGGACCTATACATCACAAGGGCTGGGCAAGCCAGGAAAATGATAAAATGGCTACATTGCTGATGGATCAGAGAGGTGGTGGGTGTAGACTCAAAAGTTATACTGAACCTACTTTCAAAGGGAAAAAATATATAAAGAGCCAAAGGAAGGTAAATACTGTAGAAAATAATGCCAATAATGAATTGTCTCAAAGATCAATGATTGAGAATGAATGATTGATTGAGGGTATGGGGTCCAGCAGGTCAAGGGGAATGGGTGTCTTCCACCCTGGTAAATAGAATAAAAGCGAGTGACCAGCTGGAGCCCATAGTTAGACATACCCATGCCTCCATCCCTGGTAATATATGAAAGAGAAAAAAATGAGGTTGTGGGACTTTGAATGAGGCATGAATATGGATAGGTAGGGGTCTAGGATATCAAAAATGAATAATTTGTCACAATCCCTTGAGGGAAGTCTCTGTGGCCATAAGGAATTGCTGGGTGATTTATCCAATAAATGAAAATCAATAGGCTGCTATAAAAATAATAAATTGTAATGTATCATATTGAATAATACAAAGATCATGCATTCAGAGGCATAATACAAATATTGTTGATCACATTTTACATATTTGATATTCACAATGAAGGACATGGTTAAAACAGCACAACCAATTAGAAATGGACATACAGATGAAGTGAACATGATTAGCCTAAAAAATGGGTACAAAATAGCAATTAATAAAATTCATGATTGGGCAGACTTGGCTTGGCATCCCTGAGTATAGACTCAACGTGTTTCTTAGCGTTTAAAGCCAGTCATCAGGAGTGGGGTGCGTAGATATCAACTACAGGAAAAATAAATTAGATGAGTAGGTCAATGGAGTCTCAGGAATGAATCATGCTTTCAAGGAGAGAGCAAGGTTAAAGATTGATACATTACCAATGGCAAAGCCCAGATAGGTTGACCAGTGACCCCCAAATGGGAGTGGGATGATGGCCCTGGATGAACTGTCTCCCCCGGGGTTGAGGCAGGGACAGATCCCCCATGATCCAAGGACTCTCCAGCCGACAAGGAGAGCCAAAGAAGGGTGGCGAAAAGGCATCAGCCCTGGAGAAACTCGGACAGCCACAGACCAATGACAAAATATGAGGTGGGCACACTGGGGGCACCAATGGGTTCTGGTGGAAGAAAAAAGGGGGGTGTCACGTACCTGACGGTGACGAGCCCAGATCTGCAGAGGGAGGCCTCTCTTACGGCTTCCACCAGCGGCCCCTGGTAGTGAAGACAGGAGGCACGGAGGTAGAAGGGGTACGAGTGCCTGGCAGGATGAATCAAGGTAGAGTAGATTCTGAAGACTGGGACGGATCCAGGCACCCAGGGAGTATAGCAGGCTGAACTGGAATCAAGAACACAGCAACTGGACTGGAACCGATAAAGCAGACTGGACTGGAACCAGGAACACAGCAACTGGACTGGAACCGATGAAGCAGACTGGACTGGAACCAGGAACACAGCAACTGGACTGGAACCGATGAAGCAGACTGGACTGGAACCAAGAACACAGCAACGGAAAGATTGGTCAGACAAGCCGGGTCGGTAGAACTGGCTGGCGACAAGGTACTGGAGGATCAGGCAGAAGAGTGGTCAAAACAAGCCGGTGGTCAGATGCAGGCAGGAAACTGGAAGGGTCAAGGTAAGCCAGGTCAGATGCAGGTAAATCTACGAATCAGGTCTCTTGAGTACTACACGCTGTAGAGCAGACAGCAGGGATTGTCTGTCACAGACACGTTTAAATAGCCCTTCTGGCACGCTTTGTGGAGCGTGCGCGTGCGCGTGCCCGCGCGGACGTACCCGAGGTTGGAAACCAGGAAGTCCAGGACTCCTGTAGCTGGCAGGATTTCTATGACAGGGGGTGAGAGTGTGTAAGAAACTGAATAAAACCACACATGGAATGTAATGGGGAATAACAACATAAACTACATGTAGTTCCCACAGATAAGGTGTAAATGAAAACTAAACCAAAAATGGGGCTGGGGCTATGTGTAAGTGTTTAACCGGTTGGAGATAAATGAAGACCAAGTGTAGAAAATTTACTGTGGTCAATGTAGGAAGAAGGAATGGGAAAAACAGTGTGTGTTAGTGAACCAATGGTCTATGTGTATGAGTGCTGGGATGGTGTGTGGGTCCTGGTTGGGGAGCCACTTCATACCTGTAGTGTGGATAAAAACCAATGTGGAGCTTCCGCCTCAGATTGGAAAATGTGGAGTGAGCTGCCGATATTCACCTGGCCTAAATACCAGCCGTCTGGGGCGTGTCCAGGCCAACGTCATACAAACATTGCATTAGCCGTGTAGGGGGACGGATCGGGCACCCGCCCAAGGTACAGAGACCTCAGCCGGAGTCTAGCCCATCCTCCAAGCTGTGCGGGATGGAAAAAGCCATCACACATGAGGCGGCATCAATAGACGCCGTGAGTGTGACATGCTCAGCATGACGCCGATGCGCAGAGGTCCAACCCCGCCCCCATCAGCCGAAGAGGATGGATGGGGGAGGAGGAACTGGGTGCATCGCAACCCCGGGGAAGAGAGACCAAAGAAAACAGGACCTACACATCACAAGGGCTGGGCAAGCCAGGAAAATTATAAAATGGCTACATTGCTTATGGATCAGAAAGGTGGTGGGTGGAGACTCAAAAGTTATACTGAACCTACTATCAAGGGGAAAAAATATATAAAGAGTCAAAGGAAGGTAAATACTGTAGAAAAGAATGCCAATAATGAATTGTCTCAAAGATCAATGATTGAGAATGAATGATCGATTGAGGGTATGGGGTCCAGCAGGTCAAAGGGGAATGGGTGTCTTCCACCCTGGTAAATAGAATAAAAGCGAGTGACCAGCTGGAGCCCATAGTTAGACATACCCATGCCTCCATCCCTGGTAATATATGAAAGAGAAAAAAATGAGGTTGTGGGACTTTGAATGAGGCATGAATATGGATAGGTAGGGGTCTAGGATATCAAAAATGAATAATTTGTCACAACCCCTTGAGGGAAGTCTCTGTGGCCATAAGGAATTGCTGGGTGATTGACCCAATAAATGAAAATCAATAGGCTGCTATAAAAATAATAAATTGTAATGTATCATATTGAATAATACAAAGATCATGCATTCAGAGGCATAGAACAAATATTGTTGATCACATTTTACATATTTGATATTCACAATGAAGGACATGATTAAAACAGCAAAACCAATCAGAAATGGACATACAGATGAAGTGAACATGATTATCCTTAAAAATGGGTACAAAATAGCAATTAATAAAATTCATGATTGGGCAGACTTGGCTTGGCATCCCTGAGTATAGACTCAATGCGTTTCTTGGCGTTTAAAGCCAGTCATCAGGAGTGGGGTGCGTAGATATCAACTACAGGAAAAATAAGTTAGATGAGTAGGTCAATGGAGTCTCAGGAATGAATCATGCTTTCAAGGAGAGAGCAAGGTTAAAGATTGATACATTACCAATGGCAAAGCCCAGATAGGTTGACCAGTGACTCCTTTCCTTTATCTCCAACCGGTTTAACACTTACACATAGCCACAGCCCCATTTTGTTTTAGTTTTCATTTACACCTACCCTGTGGGCACTACATGTAGTTTATGTTGTTATTCCCCATTACATTCCATGTGTGGTTTTATTCAGTTTCTTACACACTCTCCACCCCTCTTTTTTCTTCCACCAGAACCCATTGGTGCTCCCACTGTGCCCACCTCATGTTTTGGCATTGGTCTGTGGCTGTCCAAGTTTCTCCAGGTCTGATGCCTTGTTGTCACCCTTCTTTGGCTCTCCTTGTCGGCTGGAGAGTCCTTGGATTACCGGGTGACCCCACCTCTTATGACGTCACAGTCCCATCATGCTTCGGGTGGTGACAACATAAGGGGCGGGGTCACATCACCCGGTGACCACGCCCCATGCCTATATAAGTCGTTATAGTGGCAGAGAGCATTGAGTAAACATCGGGAGGAGAGAAGAGGGAAGAAGACGACGATGAAGACTGGGCCACTGCTAGCAAAAGAGCTGGCAGAAGATAGCGGAGGAGCCCGGCAGAAGATAGAAAGCACCGGAGAGCGGGAGAAGAGGCCGGAGAGACCGAAGAAGTCGGAAGAGACCCCCAAAGTCAGAAGAAGACCACCAAAGTCGGAAGAAGACCCCCTGAAGTCGGAAAAAGACCCCCGGAGCTGCCTAATAAATTAATTTAAAAAGCTGTCTAGTGGTTTTTTTTATTGACACTTTTTCCCCCAGGTGAATGGGTAGGGGTACGATGTACCCCATACTCATTCACATAGAGTGGGGGGCTAGGATCTGGGGGCCCCCTTATTAAAAGGGGCTCCCAGATTCCGATAAGCCCCCCCCACTTGCAGACCCCGACAACCAATGGCCAGGGTTGTCGGGAAGAGGCCCTTGTCCTCATCAACATGGGGACAAGGTGTTTTGGGGTGGGGGGACTACAGGGCGCCCCCCTGCCCCAAAGCATCCACCCCCCATGTTGAGGGCATGCGGCCTGGTATGGTTCAGGAGGGGGGGCTCTCGCTCGTCCCCACCCCCCTTCCTGACTGGCCAGGCTGCGTGCTCGGATAAGGGTCTGGCATGGATTTTGGGGGTTCCCCTTGAAATCCATACCAGACCTAAGGGCCTGGTATGCTCCTGGAGGGGAACCCATGCCATTTTTTTAATTTAAAATTTGGCATGGAGTTCCCCCTCATGATTCATACCAAATACCAGCTCTGTAGGAGGGAGAGGTTTGCCTTAGAGCCGGTTCACACAGGGGCGACTTCCTGTAAAGTTGCCTCACTATGAACGGGGACCTGACTTGGAGGCGACTTCCATTGAAATCAATGGGTACAAGTCGCCTAGAAGTCGGATTGAAGTAGTACAGGAACCTTTTCTGAAGTCAGAGCGACTTCAGTAGTGTACATTAAGACGGCTCCCATTCACTTCAATGTAATTTGACATGTCGCGCGACTTGGGGCGACTTGGGGCAACTTCAAGTCGGATCCCAAGTCGCCCCTGTGTGAACCGGCTCTTAAATATTCATTTGTGTGAAAGTTGATAGATGTTTATTTATTTATATAGATATACCATATATAAATTAGCCATATTGTGATGTTTTATGAAGGATATGACTACTTTCTAATACTTTACTATTTGCTTTATTCCTATTTATTTTATTCGATTATTTTTATTAAAACACAATAATTGAAAGTAAACATAATAATCAGAAGTACTCTCTATAGACTTGCAAAAATCCCAGATGGTAGTGTATGCTTCTTCTGTATATAAATAGTGGCACAATCTTTTATCAGTAGAATATGACTATGATTATAAATGATACTACAGACAGAGATCTATCTACCTATCTAGCAGTGGGTGACAACTAAGAAATTTAAGAATCTTGGTGGAAAAAAATTCAGCTGAACAGTGATTGCAGCCAATCAGCTGCAGTCACTGTCCGGGTATTTTAACATTAGTGAATGTCAACTGTCAGAATACAGCAGCCAGCAGGGAAGATTCATCCATCTAAGCTGTTAAGTGAGAATGGGGAAATGAGGGAATCTTTACATGTATGGCCATAAAACGCTATTGCTTTTTATATTTTGTAAAATTGCATTCAATTACTGCTTGTTTTAGAATGTGTAAACAACATTGCCTTTATCACCTACGAATACCAGCACAAAACATCCACTTACGTCAAAATTTGTAAAAAACATATATATATATATATATATATATATATATATATATATATATATATATATTTTACCATTACCATGCAATAATTCTTACATCTACAGATGAACATCTCTTTGTCTATGGGGTTTATTCTTCTGGGATTTCAAGAGCTCTACGGTCTACAGAATTATCTCTTCACTTTTTTCCTTTTGATTTACGTTATGACCATATGTGGAAATCTTTTGATCATCACACTGGTGGTCAACACCAAAAACCTCCAAACCCCCATGTATTTCTTCCTTACCCTACTCTCTTTATCAGACCTTATACTGAGTACAAATATTGTGCCCAAAATGCTTCACGTGGTGCTCAACGTGAGAACTTATATATCTTTTGTTGGCTGCATCACTCAGTTCTACTTCTTCTCCTTTTCAGAATGTTCAGAGTGTCTTCTTCTAACAGTCATGTCCTACGATCGCTACTTGGCCATCTGTAACCCCTTAAACTATATTTCAATCATGAATAACATATTGTGCAAGAAACTTATTGTGACATGTTGGATGTTAAGTATTTCTATATCATTCATCAATGCCCTGTCTCTAGGGTTACTTGAATTTTGTGGCAGTAATATTATTGACCATTTCTTCTGTGATTACTCCCCATTGATAAAATTATCATGTTCGGACACCTCGTTAGTTCAGTTGGAGGTTACCCTACTTAGTTTTCCTGTACTTGTTATTCCTTTTATTATTATCACCTTCTCATACATTCATATTATCAAGATCATTCTAAGGATTCCATCCAATACCGGGAGGCAGAAAGCCTTCTCTACCTGCAGCTCCCACCTCACTGTTGTGTCTACCTATTATGTAACCTTGATCTCTATGTATGGCTTTCCAATCAAGGGGCAATCCCTCAAAATAAGCAAAGTCTTATCTCTGCTATACACTGTGGGGACACCATTAATGAACCCTATTATATATAGCTTGAGAAACAAAGATATTAAGAATGCCTTTAGAAAGAATTATCAAATGTTTTGTAGAATTTTATCTTAGAATACAGCTTTATTTTGAATGGTATCTTAATGCACTAAGACAACATAGCTTTAATGCACATGGTAATATTGACTGCAAAGATGCTGCACTGTCTCTCATCCCTTGTACAAGGTAAAGGTCAAAAATGGCCTCAGCATCGGCTCCTCCTCAGCCACACCGCTTGATGCATTTCACCTCGCCCACAGGGCTTAGTCATAGAACTTAGTCATAAAGCTATAAGGTGAAAAATGTTGGGGGCATGGCTGGGGGGGCGGAGGCTAAGGCTGTTTTCCTTACCTTGTAAATGGGCTGAGGGGGCCGAGAGGAAATGCAGCATACTTGCACTCAATATTACTTAGTTGGTTTGGATAAATACCACAGACGCCAGTCCATTGGATCACCAGAGTACTGTTATCATCGCTTTGAGTGGAACTCAAAGTTACTTGATAGGTTTCAATGCACATGGGCTGGTATGTGTTCTACATCAGAAAAATTGCTGAACTAGAAAATAAAAATCTTAGCCACAGCACACCATACAAGCTTGGCATGAAATAGGTGATAACAGCCCCAGCCTAACTCCACCCAGGAGCCCAACTCCATGAAAACCAACATGTTTCACACTCTGGAGCTTACTCATGGAGACATCCATGAGTAAGCCCCGTAGGTTGGGTGAAACATGTTGGGAGTGTGGCCTGGCTGGAGTGAGGCTGAGGCTTTTATCACCTATTACACACTGGGCTTGTATGGTGTGCGGTGGCTGAGATTTTTTTCTCCCTGTTCTGTGGATTACATGGAGTCAGGACGGACTTTTAGCCTGACTTGGACCCCCAGTGGAATAAACCTAAATGGGAGACATAGATGCCACAGCAGAGACTCTAAAGTCATTTGACAGAACAATTGCTGTTTTTTTTTTCATTGTGGTGTCTTGGCAGCCCATTCTAAATGAATGAATGACACAACAAGTGTTAATGTAATGCAAAAGACCAACATAGTGTAAATGGGCCCTTAATCTTTTGGTTAAGGTACAACGGCTCAGGAAGCAATGCTCCAAGGCAGAAAGATAAGAGTGGTAAAAAATGGACTAAATGCAGCAATGAATTCCCAATGATACTGTTTTTAGAAGTATGCTTGTATAGTTAATGTTTGTGTATTTAGTATAATTTGTATAGTTTATGTTGTTGTACTTACTTCTCTAACATTTATATGGAAAGGAAAACGAGGCTAATGTGGACTGTGTAGGCACCTTATGCGTACTGATAAACAGTAAAGGATATATATTTAAAAGGTTTTTATTACAAAATTATTATATAAAAGAGAGATTTGTACAATTCATAGAGACAAAGATGATTTTGTGACGTTCAATATATCATACCATTGAAAACAATGGAAAGTAATAACTGTACATACATATTATGCAATGCTCGCTCGACATGTTTCACGTTTATGATTCTATAAAAAGAATCCGCTTCTTCAGAAGCTCTACCTATACATGCATTCATTTTCAGTAGACATATGAAAAAATTGTTGTCATGTCACATGGTTGATGGACCACAGAAAGCCAAATCATGGATCAGAATTCCAGGAAATAATCTGTTAAGTTTGCAAGGGAATTTTTACTTTGAAGGGGAATGTTTCCATAGTTTAGTGAATGTGGATAAAATTCACTTTACAAAGAATACCGAATCATGTGCAAGGAAAAAAAAACTGTATTTTTGCTTGCACATAATTGGATGATGGAAGGTAGCAAAGCTTCACCTCATTAGCTAAGCTAAGAATAAATTTCCTTGCAAAGTGAAAATTCACTGCAAAGTGAACAGTCTGTTTGCCTTTAGTAAATCTTCCTCATGGAGTAGCAATCAGGGTTTAGAAGGAAAGGATCAGCAAAAAACTTTTATACAGCTTCCAGACAGATTGCACAGTGTTCTGGCTGATGATGTTATTGACACTCCTGAATATTTAATAACCGTGGTTCCCGGTTTAGGAGATTGCATAGGTGCTCAAATACAAAACAGTCTTCTCTGAAGGAAAATATATGACCACCAGATATATGAGTGGAAGGCTTATGGATGTTCAAGGTAATTAAGCAAATCAATACATTCTAATGCCTTGTACACACGATCGGAATTTCCGATGAAAAAAGTCTGACAGAGTTTTTTCATTGGAAATTCCGACCGTGTGTGGGCCCCATCAGACTTTTTTCCGTCGGAGTTTAGAAATAGAACATGTTTTATTTTTTTCCTATGGGAAATTCCGATCGTCTGTGTGGAACTTTGTTGGAGAAACATCCACCCATGCTCAGAATCAAGTCGACGCATGCTCAGAAGCATTGAACTTAATTTTTCTCGGCTCGTCGTAGTGTTGTACGTCACCGCGTTCTTGATGGTCGGAATTTGGTCTGACAGTGTGTATGCAAGACAGCTTGAACGGAATTCAGACGGAAAATTCCATCAGATTTTAGCCCATCGGAAATTCCGATCGTGTGTACAGGGCTTACGGCACTATTTACACATGCTGCCAGATTGCGGTTAAAATTGTTTTACCACCTCCCAACCACCCTGTCGCAAGTTATTACCCCAAAGCAGATAAAACCTGGTATACCTCACGTTGTGTGGTGAAGAGAGAGACTACTTACACAATCATGATGCTCTGGTATAAAATACCTGAGCTTCTCCACAACTGTAATCCATTAATTTCCAAGCATGTTGGAGATACCATCAAGAAATAGGCTCAGATTGCCATGTTTTTTGGCAATGCTTACGTATCCAACCCATTTGGGCTACAGTGATGTTGATGCTCCAACGACTATTTAATATTTCCTTCCCATTAGACCCTGTTTATTACCCTGTTCTTTTCCCAGGCATCAATGAATGTGTTAAAATGCTGATTGCCTAAATTTTATAAATTTATTATTATTAATTTATTATTAATTTATTATTTTATCTACCGACCCACCATCTCAGCTATTGAACATTTTAGCTGACATCAGGAGAATGGAATATCTTGCAGCTACCGTGGGTGATACCCTAGAACAATTTAACAAGATTTAGGATATTTGGGAATATGGTCTTATTCCTTGCTCAAAGGTTCCCTGATTACACCATCCTTTCTCTTTACCCTTCCATTATAATGCTCTGTACTGATATTTAAGCCTGATGTGTCTAATATGCTTTTCATAACCTTACCCTGTCCATGGCTTTTGCCTATTAGTACTTTTTTGTATACTTTGAAATTGTTTTATACAGATTGTAGTATCTTGATCTGTGTATATGGAGATTTTGGATGCACATGAGTCATTCTTCTTGCTATTGAAATTATTTTGCTCCTATGTTCCTTTTGTTACGTCTTGAAAAAAATAATAAAAATACAATTATAAAAAAAAAAAAAAAAACTTGGTCTATAAACTCCTCACCAGTCCACAGTTTACAGTAGGATTACTATAGGCAAAAACTCCCAACACAACTGCTGTTAGTGAACTGCTATGAACTATAAGTAAGAACAAACCAATATGTCCCACCACAAACCAACACATTTATCATAACACAAATCATGTTCCCATAAAAAGGTAATTTATTGTACAAAAACCCTACCCCCCATACATCCCCCATATGATAAGTACTTTCAATGTTAATGTGGGGGAAGTGGTCTGAGGGGGGAAGTGGCCTGAGACGGAAGTGATGTGAGAGGGCGGGTCCAACGGTCCATGCTGTGCCGTTATTCCTAGCGTGAGAGGATGGAGGATACCAATGGAGCAACTGCACCTGCACCCTCACCCATACCTCGCTGACCTAACTGACCAAAGCATACCCCGCTTTGAACCTCCCCGCGATCTCCCTGAAATTCTCTGGGTTTCATGAATTTCCTATGCTGATTGGCTGTCTGCTGTCTGCACGGACTGTAAGACGCCAGTGCAGGAGGGTCAAACGTACCTCCGGATCCCTGAAAACTGAAAACTTCGCTGGTAAGACTGATAAGACTGATTGATCTGTATGTGTCTGCATGGATAACAGCGCAGCGCTGTATAACTGTGCAATGTGAACTGTGGAATGTCACGGCTGATTACGGTTCACTGAATTCTGCTGCCGAACATCCCGGAGATATTCCTGAGACACCTGGCTGGAGTCTGGAGGCTGGAGCAAGATAAGTAAGCAGAAAAGTAGTACAGCGGTCCGGTAAGGCATTGGAAAAGGGATCTGGGATACGAATATTTCCAGAGCAGTGTGGTGGAAAGTATATGTAGCAGACTGTCTGAATTAACGGAGAGCTTCAAGTCGGGTGTTTTGCATTACGGGCTCTTTATTTACATCCCCGTGTTTCAATATTCAGTATCTCCATACCTCCATACCTCCATATAATCTTCAAATTTAAGACTTTGTTCAGTTTATTAGTCGTGGAATTTGCAGTGGAATTTGCTCTGAATTTCCTGTGGAACTTGAAATTGGAGGAGAGGGGAGGTGAGGAGAGAAGCTACCCTTTAGCCTGCCTGGATCAGCTGGTTCTGCTGACAAGCAATTTGCGTGAGCACCTGCCACTGTGTTGGAAAAAAAAAAAAAAGAAGGGGAGTCTGGAGGATCAGATTCAAGGAGAGAAATTCAGTACTTTACAAAACATACTACATACTACCTGATGTATCAGATGAACTGTATCAGTGTATTTTAATTGTACAGCTGTCTAGAGCTTATTTAGTTATTTAGCTCTACCTAGTTCTATCCAGAAAGTCATTAGATAATAACTCAACATTGTCAAGGCCTCTTTCGGACTATATGAAATCTATTTTTAGATACTTTGCTATGGGATTAATTTGTTGATTTGCACTGCAAGGATTGACTAAGGATCACTTTTGTAATATTCACTGTGCGTATTCATATTTATATTTATACCGGAAAGGAAAGAGGAAGGAAAAAGGAAAGAAAGAAAAAAGAAAAGAGGGGGAGATAGCATTTGTTGAATTTACAGTCTATATAACCTGCTGGAACTGCTGGGCTATATTAGTGTATGTACTATATACTCTGAATATTACGCTGAACATTTATATTGAATTGGTATATACACTGAATAGTTTGCTGGATATAAAATACTATACAAGGGTTATATATTTTTTTTTTCTCACTGATCGGTGTTGAGTACTGAATATTTAAAGAGGAAAAGGTAGAGAAGGAAGGGAGAAGAAAGGAAGAAAGGAAAAGAATGAAAAAAAGAAAAAAGGAAAAGGTGGGAAAAGAGAAGGAAGATTTTTAAGTAGGTTGAGAGTAGATTGGGGGAGGAGAAGGGAGGGGTGGTGGGGAAAGGGAGGAAAGGAGGAGGGGGAGGGGAGGTGAGAGGAGAATAGGGGTGAAAAGAGAGAGAGAGAAGGAGTAGAAAGGGAGGGGAGAGGGAGGGTGAAAATAAAAGGGGAAAAAAAAGTTAAAGAAGGAGGAAGTACGAAGTGGAAAGATGTCAAGTAAAAGAGGGAAGAAGGAGGAGGAAAAAAGAAAAGATGAAAAGAAAACGCTTGTGGGGGAGGACCCACTACAGGAAAGGATTAAGAGTATAAACAAAATACAAACGCAAGATATTCTTAAAAAAGGGGTTCGGGGGACGTGGCTTGGACATGGCCGAGTGAGGAAGCACATCTTCAGAGCTCCTCACATCCAGCAGCTAAATTAGCCTGATTCGGCGGATTCTCACCTTCCACACGGCCCATAACGGTATGTCCCGGAACCGGAGAGCCTCCTCCAGAACTAGAGCCCCCGCACAGTACAATACCGGCTCCATAGGCTCCTATTTCGGCGGCGGAACACAGCCGCGTGGAGGGACATCTAAAATGGCGGCCGGGAAAGACAAGGGGACGGATGCTGCAGTGAAGACCACAGCTAAACCTCCAGCACAGCCGCAGCACGGAGGGTCTCCCATCCTGACGCCGCAATTGGTAAGGGATGCGACCCCCCCTGAATCCCCTGGCTCTTCAGCTTCACGTGGTCTGGGCTCAGATATGTCTGAATTGGTAGGGGACAAAGACTTGAGGCAGCAAATTTGGTCTCTTCCTACAAGAGAGGAACTGGATCGCTTTGCCACAAGAGTAGAAAAGGCCTTTAGGCAGGACATAGAGCAGCTGAAAACTGACACTACTCAACTTGGCAGCAGGTTGGAGACTATGGAGCAGACTGTGGAGGAAGCACTGCCTGTTATAACCCAGCTTAAGGATAAGTGTGCAGCTCAGGATCACCACATAGAGACCCTAATCTCACAACTTGATGATTATGAGAATCGCAGTCGCAGGTCCGATATACGCATACGGGGGTTACCAGAGGCAACGGGGGCCAAAGATATTGTTCCCACTTTGCAAGGCATATTCAAGGAACTATTAGGCCTCTACCCCAATGAGAAATTGGAGATTGATAGAGCGCACAGGGCTCTCAAACCCCCCTCACAGGATGCAGACAACCCGCGTGACATCATTTCTAAGCTCCACCGTTATACGGTCAAAGATCAGATCATGCAGCTTATGCGCAAACGCCCCTTTTTTTACTTTGATGGAGCCCGTTTGTCCTTTTACCAGGACTTGTCACGCCGCACCTTGATGCAGCGCAGGGCGCTATACCCCCTGTTGGGATCACTACACTCAGCGGGCATCATCTATAGGTGGGGGTTTCTCTTCTGTCTCCATGCAAACAGGGACGGCAAGTCAGCCATCTTACGCAATAAGGATGACCTCCCGCGTTTCCTGTCGCAACTGAAGCTGGGACCTGTTGACTTTCCAGACTGGAGACTATCCATGGATATTCCGATGATGCAAGCACCCCAGTCCTGGCAGCAGGTTCGATCAAAACGGAACTCCCAGACCCGCAAACGCTCTTCCTCCACTGCGGCGAGGGAAGTGTCCCCCGCAGGGGACTGAAGGCCCACTAGGACCCTCGCATTTCCAGGAATAGCCCACAGACAGCCCCTGAACTTGTCAACTGACTGATTATGGCAACTCCTGTCATATAGGAATGCGGACTGTGCAACACAGACACCTCCCCAGGAACCTCATGCCTTATTGTATTTAATTTATTTTTTTCTTTACCACCCCCCTTGTTGGATTGTTTTCTATCTCCTTTGGTTACTCAAAGTAATGCTTAGACAAGGGCACATAGACAGTCTGGCTGTTCCTGGACCTCGGCCTTAATTAAACTTTACCAGGCACCCTGGTGCGTCCAGGGCCCCACCGAGATGCTGAATCCCCGGACATCAGACGCTTCTACCTTTGTGGGGATCTGGAACCTCCTGGCTTCCCATGTCTGATCACGACTCCCACATAGGTTTACCCATTTTGGGTGTTAGCCCGGATATGGGGACTTTGCCTCGCTTATGCGGCCCCCCTCCGTCGGGGGGGGGCGGCATGGGCCGGGCACACAGGATTGGGTACCACCACATATGACCTTCAAGGCATCCGTGGACCCACAATGTGTTTTTTATGTTATGCTGATGTTTTTTGTTTTGCTACCCCTCCCCCTCCCCTCTTCCTCTTCTTTTCTTTTCACCTTCTTGCTCTCCTTTTTTTTTTATTCTCACTTTTGTTCAGAAGGCAGATCTGCTCTCGCCGGTCTCGATGGAATGGAGGTGGACGCCTGGATGACTCTCCCTACCGCACCATGGCTACGATCAAGGTAGTGTCATATAATGTACGTGGTATGTGCTCCCCCAACAAGCAGAGTAGGCTCTGGTTAGAACTGAAAATACTGTGGGCCCAGGTGATTTTCCTACAGGAGACTCATTTTACTGATTCCTCGCTCCCGAAATTACCCATCCATTTGTTCTCACAATGGTACCCTAGCAACTCCCCACAGCCTAAATCCAGGGGTACGGCCATCGCTATTCACAAACACTGTCAGTTTCTACCCTCAGACCACAGGGCAGACCCCCAGGGACGTTACGTGTTCTTGAAGGGCACAATAATGGGACAAAAATACACCTTTGCTACCCTATACGCCCCAATTCACAACAACTCACGTTTGTTGATCAGGTCCTCGCTCAGCTGGCAGACTTCCGGGAGGGCAGACTGATCCTGGGAGGGGATTTCAATGTTAGCACTGACCCTCTGTTGGATACCTCAGCGAGCAGATCTGCCGATTCTCACGCCTTCTTGAAACACTTTAGAAAGACCCTTCAGGGCCATACATTGGTGGATTGCTGGAGAGCACTCCACACCTCTGAGAAGGACTATAGCTACTTTTCCAGTGTGCACAAAGTGTACACTAGAATTGACTTGTTGCTAGTGGACCAAGATACTCTTGACTTACTACTGGGGGCGACCATAGAACAAATCACCATATCTGACCATGCCCTGGTGACATTCACTCTCTCCTTAACACAAGCTCTTGCCAAGGCAAGGACCTGGAAACCAAATGAAAATTTGCTAGATGACATAGGGGTGGTGGCAGGGGTGCAGGAGACTTTGTTGCACTACTTCACCGAAAACGCCAACGGGGAAGTTAGCGACGGAATTCTTTGGGAAGGCCACAAAGCAGTGGTTCATGGCACTTTTATTGCCATGGGAGCCAAGCTTAATAAGGAGAGGCACTTCCGGTTCCGGCGCCGCATGAAGTGACCGCTCCTCTCCTCGGCTCCCGCATCACGGCAATAAAACTGCCTATAAAGCCGGCCTGAGACGCCCTACGATTACCCCTACACCACCGGGCACTCCCTGCCTTCTATATGAACCGTTTTGTAGAAAAATCCGGCGCTCGCACGCAAACGGCCCTGACGGTGCCGCCGGCCCAGCCGCAAATCGAAGCCCCGGTCTCGGCCTACACGGCTCCTTCTCCACCACCACCGCCGACGGGGATGGAGGTAAGCAGCTGCCCAAGTCTTCCTACCTCCCCACATACCTCAGCATCCCAGCCACCCTGTGACAACACAACAGAACGTATAGCACATCTGGGGAGAAGGCAGTAAATGCAGGGATGGCCCAAATCAAGTTCCAGATAGGGGAACACAACACCAGACTCAATGAGCTGGAGCACCGCCTATCCAGTGTGGAAGAGGATTTATACCAGGCACAGGCCACAGAGCAAGCCCAGGATAAGATTAATCAATATATCATCCAAAAGTTGGACGATTTAGAGAACAGGGCCAGGAGGAGTAACCTGCGATTCGTAGGTATCCCGAAATCGCTGCAGACCTCTGCCATTTCAGAATTCTGCGCTGTGCGCATTCCGGAAGCCCTAGGCCTCTCGGGCCCCTGCACAGTGGAAAGGGCCCATCGCATGGGAGCTTTCAATTCTGACCGCAAAAATCCCCGGCCAATAATTGCCAAATACCTCAACTACTCTGACAAGGCCCTCATTCTACAAAAGTTCAGACAAACCCGCTCACTTCAAATCGATGGAATAAGAGTCCTCATATTGGCTGATTACTCCATAGAGGTCTCAAAAAAAAGGAAAGCTTTTCAGTAGGTCTGCACGGAACTCTATAAACAGCAAATTAAATTCACTCTGGCTTTTCCAGCCGTTCTACGTCTCAAAGCACCTACCGGCGAACCACTGTTTTTCCATGACCCCTCCGAGGCTGAAGCCTTCCTGCGGGCCTCCCAGCACGACTCGCACCCTCACACTCCGTCAAAATCCACGCCCATCAACCGTCCTCTGGACCAAAGAAGCCCATGAAAGGACTCCCCCAAACGATTCAGAGCTTCTGCCCCAGTCCAGTTCAGACTAACCCAGCGCTGAAATGGTCGAAGTGACTCTTGCACTTATTTCTCAACTCCTCGATGCTGCTTACAATGCAGTACATTAGGTTTGTCTCTTCAGTTGTTTATACGCCTATTACTTCACCTATTATCCACATGGGACTCCCCCTGGGTCCACTTAGTTTTCAGGTGGCAGTTATACACAGCTATACAGTTTTATACATCTGCACCCTACAGATGACTGCTCAACTAGTTATGTTTTCTACGATAACCTTGCCCAGATAGGAACAGCTTTCTTTTGGTTGCTCTCCAAACTGTGGTCATTATTTTATGTGTACCCTTCCCGGCCTCACTGTGTATAGCCACAAAACACCCCCCCCCCCCACCGTTTGCGTCCCCCCGCCGACCGCATAAAAACCCCTCTCCTAATGCGGGCTCTCGGCTGTCCTGACATCAGAGCCGTGCATTGGGAATCGACTTACACAGTGACTCCATGCGGAAAGAAGTGAAGTTCTTGCGATTGCTTATGTTGTTTATGTTATTTTTACTTTTGTTTCAGGTCCCACCTCTTATCCCTTCCCCCTCCCATCCCCCCTTTAGCCTAGGAAAATCTGTGATAACAGTCCTCTTGACACCTGTCTCCCAAGACAGGTATAGCACCTTTCCGCTTCCTCTGGTATTTACTTTAAAATTCCGCCTTCACGGTAGATTAGCTGTAACTTCATCTCAAATCCCTCACCCAATATCCCTAACATGAAAATAGTTTCTTGGAACGTGAAAGGGCTTAGGTCCCCCAATAAGAGAATGAAGATCCTCCGTCATCTAAAACGACTCAACACTGACATTGCCCTACTCCAGGAAACTCACTTACCAGCTCCTGATTTTCATTGCATGAAAAAACTCATCGGTAAACTCAGATGATCATGGACGGCTTATCACAGCTCATGTCCAACTAGGTTCCAAGGAATTAGTAATATCTAATATATACGCCCCTAATAGCCCCGGCACAACCTTTTATAGCGAACTTTCAGCATGGTTGCTTCAAAACACCCACCTCCCCCACTTAATAGGAGGTGATTTCAACGACGTTATACACCAAACTGATGACAGATCAGCCCCTAAACGCCCCACACCTGGCCTCAACCCTGTTTCCCCCACACTCTTTACATCCACCATGGAATCCCTTCACCTCCAGGACCTCTGGCGTTTAAAACATTCAGCGGACAGGGAATTCACCTTCTACTCCAACCCCCATAACGTATTCACCAGAATAGATTATTTTTTGGGCTCTGACAACCTAATCCCCATGTTATCTAATGTAGACATCCTCGACATTGCCATATCTGACCACGCACCAATTTCGGCCCAATTTGACAACCTCGACCTACCTCCCCATCCCAAGATTTGGCGCTTTCCCTCATACCTCTACAACAACTCTGATTTCCAGCAATTCATGGAAAGGTCATGGACAGAATATTCCACGGCCAATGCTCCACACTCTGATGACCCAAACCTCTTTTGGGACGCCGGTAAAACGTTCCTCAGGGGTCGGATCATCTCCTATGCAACCTCTTTCAAGAGGAATACCCTATCAAAATACAAAGATCCTTATACACCATGGACTCCACTGATAATAGAAACGAATGGCATGCAGCCAAGAGATCTTTTGATACTTGGGCAGACACACTTGAACTAACTAAGAAAGCACACTCAGATGCCACATTCGGAAATAAATCTGGCAAATTACTAGCCAGGCTATGCAAGGGACCCTTTCGCCCAACTCACATTACATCTCTAAAAGATACTAAAGGCAACGTGAACACCACTCCGCAAACGATAAATAAAGCAATGCGTCAATACTACTCTGCGCTGTATGCCCCAGACCCTATTGACAAACAGGCAGCCAGTTCTTTCCTAGAGAACTTAGCCATTCCCAAAGTCACTCCCTCACAACTTGAGATCCTTAATGCTCCCATCTCCCTCTCCGAAGTCTCAGACACCATACGAAAGTTGACCCCCTCTAAGGCCCCGGGCCCCGACAGATTCACTAGTGAATTCTACAAGACCCTCCAAAACATAACAGAACCCATCCTTCACAAGGTCTATAACGGCATATTGACTGGCGGCCCCTACCTACACTCTGGAAACCAGGCCATTATTAAATTACTCGCAAAAAAAGGTTAGGACCCTCAGGAACCAGGAACTTATAGGCCCATCTCCCTTTTAAACCTGGATGTCAAAATCCTATCCAAGATCGTCGCCACTAGGCTTGCTGCCATCATCCCATCTCTGATACAGCCGGCTCAATCTGGTTTTGTGAAAGGCAGAACGGCCACCCTAAACATTCGTAAGGTCATGTTGGCCTTGGAACATGCCAAACAAAATCCCGGCGGCGATTTTGCCATCATTACGTTAGATGCAGAGAAAGCCTTTGATAATGTCAGATTCGATTGGCTCTCCATGACCATTAAAATGATGGACTTTACAGGCCCCTTCTGCCATCTAATTAACGCCATGTACACAACCCCCACAGCTAAGCTGGTGGCAGCGGGCCTACTCTCGGATGACTTTCGCCTACACAAAGGTACACGACAAGGCTGCCCCCTATCCCCCCTCCTCTTCAACATTGCTTTAGAACCCTTATCCAGACATCTTACCCAAAAAGCTCCCTTACATGGCATAAAAATAGGAAATCATGATCTCCGCACATCCCTCTTTGCTGATGATGTACTTATTTTTTCAGCGAATCCCTCCTCAGACATGTCCACCATCAAAGAGGTATTTGATGATTTTAGATCCTGTTCTGGCCTCCGCATAAATTACAGCAAAAGCGAAATTCTCCCCATAGGAACTCTATCCAACCCTCCCTGGGTCCAACACTCCATTTTTTTCTGTTGCTAGATCCCATATCACCTATCTTGGCATCAAAATAGGCAAACTGCCTTCCTCCCTGTATCACCTCAATTATCCTCCTTTGATCTCTAGGCTCTCTCAGGAAATGGTTAACTGGATGGATCTGCCCCTCTCGCTCCTGGGAAGATGCCACTTGGTAAAAATGGTCAGTTTTGCCAGATAACTGTATCCACTACAAACTATCCCTTTGCTCCTTCACCACAAAGATGTTAAACTCATCAATACGGCCATCTCAAAATTTATATGGCAAGGCAAAAGACCACGCATAGCTTTAAAGAAACTATATCTTCCCAGGCGCGAAGGGGGTATTAGTCTCCCGAATGTCAGAACCTATAACCTAGCATGTTTATTGAGAACTAGTCTAGACTGGATTTCACAGTCCTCGAGGTATTCCAACTATTCCATGGAGTCCACAATGGCACATCCCTTTTCGCTAGCAGCTCTTCTTCACTGTAAGTGGAAATCGGTCCCACCTTTGTATCAAAACAACTTACTACTGAGAGATATGGCCATCGCCTGGAGAGAAACCAGAAAGAGCCTCAAGCTCTCCCCATTCATGTCAAGCCATCTGCCAATACAAGGAAACCCAAACTTTCCACCTGGCCTGGAACATAAACCTTTCAAGATATGGCAAGAAAACGGTCTCACCAAATTTGCATCTTTATGCGACACTACAACGGGTCGTCCTTTATCCTTCTCAACCGTTGCTGAAATCTATTCACTCCCACGATCACATGCCTTTCACTTTTGGCAATGCACCAGCTACTTAAAAACTGCATGCAAAGAGGACTATAAGCGATTCACACCAAACTTCACAGACCTGCTACTCCTGGAAAGATCGTAAACAATATCGGACATATACAAACCATTACTTCAAAAGACCACCCCTCCGCTGGCATCCTCATCTGCAGCCAATTGGGGAAAAGACTTCCCGGACGATGACCTGATAGACAAAATTCTACTTGGATACAACAAAGTGCAACGACTAACACCCAATGAAATTTGGAGAGAATCTCAACTGAAAATAGTCCACCGTGCTCATATACCCTTCATTTACTCCGATACGGATCAAAACTGTGCCAAATGCCCCCTTTGCCACCATATGAGACCTTCCCTAACCCACCGCTTTTGGGCGTGCTCATTCATCTCATCTTTTTGGGATCGGGTTCTAGCCTACATTTTCAAAATAACACTACTAAAGCTTCCGAAGGATCCGCTCCTCCTCATCTTTGGTTACTGGGACCCCCAACTACTGCCTTGGTCCCACGTGACGAATTCAACTAACACTGTTCACCCAAACCTTGGTCACGCTCACAAAGATTGGTCTTTGATCTGTCTCCTGGTCGCATGGAGAACCATACTAAAGCAATGGATTTCATCCCACTGCCCTGCTACCACTCAAATCAAACGAGACCTCTTTCTTCTCCTATTTAAAGAAAGAGCTAACGCAGACTTCACACGTGCAGTCTCTAAAAACCGCTTCTACTCCGTTTGGGAACCCTTCATGCGCTCAGCTCTATCTCCGGAGGATATAGCCAGCTTTGATCAGTACTCTTTCTCATACCTCAAATCTACCCCCCCCTTCTTCAAGCCCAGGCGAGGAAATCTCCCCTGACGGTCAATCCAGCACCAACGATCTCTAATTGTTACCCGAACTAAGCCTACTTATATTTACTTCTCTTTGGACTTGGCTATTACCCCCCCACCCTTCCTCCTCCCTCCCTACACCCCTGTGTTGTTCTCAGCCATTTTTGGTTGGTTATTCTGTTGTAATACTTGTAACTCTAGGTAGATACTCTTCTATATGATCCATCCAGTTACCCTCTAGTAGACAACAGATAAAGTTCGTGGGTCTTTTGATCACTGTTTTCTATATGTTCTTCAATGATATACCACGCTGATTTTATCATATAAGATTCCGAGATTACAATGCTTATACTTTACGTTTGTTCTTGCCCTTATTTTGCCTCCCTTTGTTTTGTTTTTTTTCCCCAATTTAAAAAATTGAAAATTACTTTATAACATGTCATGTAACTGCTGTTATTTTCATACATCCTAATAAAAATTTTGTGAAAAAAAATAAAATAAGGAGAGGCAGGCGGATTTCTAGAGAGTACTGCAACAGAGTACTTACGAACAGCTGAGCTCAGCCATAAACGGACATCAGATCCTGTTGAGCTCCACCGTCTGGGAGAACTCAGACAGCTTTTCTCAAAATTGCTTGACCGTAAAATTAACCGTAAACTACGCTACATGGCCCATACATACTATGAGCACGGCAATAAGTGTGGCCGGTTGCTGGCGCGCGCTCTCCAGAAAAAGAGACTCTTGGCCCATGTCCATAAACTACTCTCCCCTTCAGGTGAGCCAGCACAGCACACCTCTAAAATTGCATCCATGTTTCGCGATTACTACGAGTCGCTATACAATCTGTATTCCGCCTCCTCCCCGGCAGATGTAACACTTAAACAGACCCGAATCACCTCATACCTCTCTTCAATAGGGCTCCCTGCTCTGACCACTGAACAGGCAACGGGCCTGGAACATCCTATCATCCCAGTAGAATTATTGGCCACTATCAAGTCTCTGCCCTCTGGCAAAAGCCCTGGGCCTGACGGCTTCACTAGGGCATATTACTTAAAATTTTATGATAAGTTACAGGCCCCTTTCTGTACCCTCCTTAACTCCTTGGCAACCTCTGGACACCTTCCTCAGGAGACCTCGTTGGCGCACATCACTGTGCTCCCAAAAGAGGGTAAGGACCCCACCCAACCACAGAGTTACCGTTCAATTTCTCTTTTAAACACAGACCTAAAGATCTTTTCTAAAATTCTGGCTAACCACTTAAAACATCTACTCCCTGACTTAATACACGCAGATCAGACCGGGTTTATAGTGGGTCGGGAGGCCAGGGACAATTCCAACAGGGCCATACAGCTTGTCCACTGGGTACGCACACGCGATCAGATGCCTCCTTACCTGATTTTGTCCACAGACGCGGAGAAGGTATTCGAATGCGTGGACTAGGATTTTCTCAACGCGGTTCTTAGGAACTCCGGCTTAGGCCCACACATGTTGCCCTGGATCTCTACACTCTATGTATCCCCTACTGCCCAGGTTAAGGTGAATGGTGGCCTCTCCGCAGTGTTCCCTATCCGGAACGGCACGAAACAGGGATGCCCACTTTCGCCCCTCCTGTTTGCGATGGTCTTGGAACCGTTGCTGCAGAGGGTCAGAACAAATCAAAATATCAAGGGGGTGCACGCAGGCTCCCTTGAGCATAAACTCTCTGCTTACGCAGATGACATACTTTTCCATGTTGTCAACCCCCTTGTCTCGTTGCCGAACTTGATGGGAGAACTGACTGCGTATAGCGATGTATCCAACTTCCGGATAAATTATTCAAAGTCAGAGATATTACCGATCACTATCCCACAAACTTTAGCGTCCTCCCTGAGGGATTCCTTCCCCTTTACATGGTCCACCTCCTCTATGAAGATCTTAAGCGATGTGACACTGCCACTCCATAGGAGGAGGATGTCGTCAATGTACCTAGCCCAAAGCACCAAGTGCTGGGTGTCATAGGTATAGACGACATCCTCCTCCCATTTAGCCATGAATAAATTGGCCAAACTGGGGGCATATTTAGCCCCCATGGCCACACCTCTCAACTGGAGGTAGAAATTGTCATTAAACCAGAAATAGCTACTTCTCGTGGCGAACTCCAACAATTCCATAATGAACGCCCTTTGAAAGGGAGCTAGAGTTTCTTCCTTTTCCAAAAAATATTGTACAGCTTCTAACCCCTTGTTATGTGGGATACATGTATAAAGCGAGGCTACATCAGCTGTCACCAGGATGTAATCCCCATCAATATTCACATCCTGTAATTTCCTAATAGTAGCCCCCGTGTCCGCCAGATATGATGGCACACGCCTGACCAAAGGTTGGAGATAATGGTCAATGTAGCGGCCAATTCTGGATGTGACGGAATTAATCCCACTCACAATTGGACGACCGGGTGGATGCACTGGATCTTTGTGGACCTTCGGTAAATAATAAATGGTCGGTATCCTAGGGACCACCGGAACCAAAAACTCCTTTTCTTTTTTGTTTAAAATATTTCTAAAAAAACCGCTGTCAACCAAGCCCTGAAGTTCAGTTTTGAACCTAGAAGTAGGATTGGAGGGCAACTGTAAATAGGTATTGGGCTCATGTAGGATTCTGAACATCTCTTTTTCATAATCTGATTTGTCCAGAACAACTATGCCTCCGCCTTTGTCGGCGGGGCGAATTACCAAGTCCTTGTTAGAACACAGAGACTTGAGGCCCACACTAGACACAGTTTGTCGAGAACTTAGTCTCTCTGGAATTTCTGACAGGTCCTTCAATACTAAGTCTCTGAAGATACTTACAGATGGTGCTACAGGGACGGGGGGGTTAAACAATGACGGGTTAGATAAACCGGAATGTACCGTCCCAAATGCAGCTGCCCTAGCCTCACTCATAATGGGGTTGGTAATGAGGTACCGTTGAATATTAACCTTTCGAACATATTTTTGAATGTCGATAAAGGTACTGAACTTATCTAGTTTCTTTGGAGGGGCAAACTTGAGACCTTTGTCCAAAACTGATAATTCTTCAGGGGTAAATTCCTTAGTGCTTAAGTTAAAAACGCCCTGGACTTATTATTACCTCCCCTTTTGGCCAATACAGATTCCTATATGCATTAATCACCTATGGAGGGGTTCCATAGAGAGGCTTGGAACGCACGCTCCGGCGCCATTTTGGATTTTACAGGAAGTGCTGTTTCAGTGGGCAGATCAGGGGGAGGTCCTTGTTTTTTATAAATAGCATACAGGCAACAGTGGAGTTATGCCCCAGACGATGCAAGGTTTTGCGAAACGCGTTGGGAGACTCCATTGCTGCCATTGAGTGTCTTTGCAAAGCGCTATATTCATGGATTGGATGTAAGTGTATCTGCCTTTATTCATTAAAATTCCTTTGCGTTATTACGCTATGTGCCTTCTCCCTTCTTTTTCCACATGAACTTTATGTGAGCCTAGTCAATACTCCTATTGGCTTGAATTTCCGGTGTTTTTTCCTGAGTTTGAACCTTGGACACAAGGGTGCATTGTGCCTGGTTTCCATATGTATGGACATATACATATTCAGCCTGTCTGACCCCTTACACATACGTGCATTGGGTCCATTACATCTGGTAAGCCTCCCTTTCACGTGGTGGTGGTTACGTTACAAGTCACTTTTTTACTTTGGAAGATTCACCTTTACAATTTGGGACTGATTCAAACTGGAACTGATTCGAATTTATGTTTCTCACATCCTTTGGAGTTTCATATACATTTGGACTTATACTTAATCATTTGTGATTTAGTTTAATTTCGAGCACTTGGGTGTTTTACATTGTTATACGCATAGCGCTGCATTTTTGTATATTGTTTGTTGTTGCCTTTTTCCACAGGTGTTGTAGCTGCTTATATGTGTTAGCGGCGCAAATATTGTTTGTATTTTGGATAGGGGGCTCTCGGACTGGGTCTCTCCACTAACAACCCACTCTCTGCGGATGTGGGACAAAATTAATGACCGCCTAGCACTAGCGCCACGGACGTCTCCGCTGGCACCTGTGGGTGGATACCCATGGTTTTCTCCTGGCGAACTAAAATCTTCTCTCGGAACTTGGGCAAGCGATGGAATCGTTAGTCTGGTAAGGTTTGTAGAAGGCGGCGTTCTGACGCCACTAGATACCTTACGTGATAGGTACGGCAGCTTCCCCTTTGACTTTTGGAGACACCACCAGTTGGACACTTTCATAACTAAATGCCACAAACTAGCACGGATTAGGACCACTCTGACTGACTTTAAAAGTATGTGGGCATCTGCAGACCCACTGCCCCATATGATATCAGCACTATACGGGATGCTAGAATCCGCGACACCTAACCCCACGCCACATTACATTAGGGAATGGGAAAGGGACCTCCAGTCCGACTTTACCGAGGAACAACTTCACCACCTCTCCCGCTTAACCCATTCGAGCTCTGTAGGTGCTAAGACCCAATAAAACAACTACAAATTACTGACACAGTGGTACAGGGTACCTACTACTCTTGCTAGATTTTTCCCTACTGCCTCTGATAGGTGCTGGAGGGGATGTGGACAGAAGGGCACATTCCTCCACATTTGGTGGGAGTGCCCAGTGCTCCGGCCGTTTTGGGATGTAGTCGGTAGACACATATCTGAGGGTCTGGGTATTGATATCCCGGCCCTGCCTAAACATTTCCTGCTCCATGTCCCCCCTATTCCCCAGTCACATTATAAACGAAGTGCTCTCCCCCACCTTCTCAACGCAGCAAAACGCCTCATACCAATTCACTGGAAAAGCTTGCATATTCCAAGCGAGCAGGACTGGTTGGGGAAGGTGGGGGAGATCATGGAGGCAGAGAGCTGGCTCGCGGACTGCAGAGACACTCGCAAAAGATTTGACCTTACTTGGGCAGCTTGGAAAGCCCACGTACATGACACAGCCACAATCTCTTCAAGTTTAGACGTTGCATTACTTACCTTAGCAGATCCGTCCTTCGGGAGACTCGTCCAGGTGCACCGTCAGTCAACCTCCACGGACTCCACTTGATAGTGGACTCATCTCTTCAGCTAACCCGGTGAGAGCTGGTCCACATGCCTTCATGCTCTTCACTATTCCTTCTTTTCCCCTTTACCTTTCTTGTTTTCCACCTCACTTTCAACTTTATTTCCCCCCCTTCTCTCCTATGTTTGTGGTGTATTTGTTTTGTTCAGTTTTTTTTTTTTTTTTAGGTGATGTTCCCTTGGGGCACCTGGGTGATCTTTTTGGGTTACCAGGATGGTCTTTAGGTTTCTGACTGTCCTGGGCACCTCAAACTCGCTCAGGATGCTTATCGGCAAGGGAGTTAAATTGCAACTACCATAGAACTAGAGCATGTGGCCACCCTCCCCCCCGCCAGATTGGAGGGGAGGCCTGCCCTCATTTATCGAATGTCCGGGGCAGGCAGGGGGCCTTTTTGTTCACGTTTCACCGACAGATGTTTCTCCCTGTTGATATGGCTGTTTGTGTTCGGATCATGCTACCCAAACCCCCTGGTATTCCTCACCCCCCCTTTTTTTTTTCCTCCCTCCCCCTAGCCTTATGTCCCCTACCTCACTCCCTATCCTCTTCCCCCTTCCCGCCTTGTTGTTTTGGCTATGTTGAAATGTCAAATTGTTCATATAAATTGAAAATGAAAATAAAGATTATACAAAAAAAAAAGGGGTTGGGGAAGACATGACAAAGTTGACGCCTGAAACTTGCAGTATGTCCAGGATGGCATCTAGGGATGAGAAAGAACAGATTCCAAAAGATAATAAACAGGAGGATCTAAATAAAACGCAGCCTCCGAGGGTTCCCCAGGTCTCCTGGGGTCTTGATGGAAGATGTATATCGGATATTTTTTAGGATACTGTACAGAATGGCGATCAGAATGGCGATCATATTCAAGTACAACGATAGAATACGGCGGAACTTGACCTACAGGATATAGGTGGGAATAAGGCTATTGGTAGTTTAAATCAATCGGTCAGTAAAACAGCTGAAACTACAATAAAGGAACCAACACTGAGTGATGTCTTCGCCGCCATACAGGCATGTAACAATTCTTTAACGAATCAAATGCTAGATTTAAAAAAGGATATAACAGTTATAAGACAATAAAATCAAAAAATCTGTGAACGCACAACTGATTTGGAAAACAGGGTCAGTACAACAGAGGATGCCTTGCCCTCCTTAAAGAGGGAACTCCAACAAACGAAAAAACAAATATTGGACCAAGCACAGAGACTGGATAATTTGGAAAATAGGCAAAGACGCAACAATGTTCATATTCTAGGCGTTCCTGAACAGGAAGGAGGTCAATCAATGATCGTTTTAAAAAAAAAATGAATAATGGATACATTGGGCATGGAGGGATTCTCGAAACTTTATACAATTGAAAGGGCTTATCGTATTCCCAGTCATCAGATCTCTTCTTCAAGTAATCCTAGGACAGTGATAATCAAGATGCTAAATTACAAAGACAGAGACTTAATCCTTTCTAAAGCACGCCAAAAAGGAAATATCAAGTATAAGGGGAATAAAATCTCCTTTTATCCAAATTTTTCGATGGAAGTACAGAAGAAATGAGAAAAATTTAAAGAGATTAAGCATAGTTTGCGTCTAAAACAAATAACATATTCAATGTTATTCCCAGCTAAATTGAGAATTATGGACAGAGAAAAGGTTATTTTTTTTGAAAATCCGAAAACAGTTAACGTCTGGTTAGATGCAAGATATACAAAGGAGAATAAATAGAATTCCTGAAAGTTTGATACTTTTTTCCTCTCCTTTCCACATTTGGAAAACTATATTTGAATATTGAAATGGTGGCCCATATTTTTGATGCATGATTTCTTGTTTTTTTTTTTTTCTCTCTCGTTTTCAGAAGTCTCCTAAGCCAATCCTCTTAGTTATTTTTTGTCTATTTTTGGGCACATGCATTTCACTTGTAACTGTTTATGGTCATTAGACAGTCCCCTTGTATGAGTCCCGAGTGGACTGTGGTGAGAGGTAGAGGTTACTACCAACCTGGGTGGTTGGTGGGAATCCCTAGGAATGATTGGGTTCGCAAGAAAGGGAGGATGGGGGTTTGGGGGGGGGGTTATGTAATTTTTTTTTTTTCCTGGGCTCTCTTTCTCTCTCTTTTCTCTCTCTCTCTCTCTCTCTCTCTTTCTCTCTCTCTCTCTCTATATATATATCTCTCTGTACGTCTTTCTCTCCCTCCATGTTTTCTTTCAGCGGGAGAAATGCTTTTTATATATATATATAGGTTATATCGGATAGTATGTCCGGTTTGTTGAAGCTTTGTTCAACATTCTCTGATGAAATGTAATGATGAGTAGTAAAATAACGGTGTTGTCATGGAATGTGAGGGGCATGGGAGACAGGCAGAAAAGACAAGCAGTTTATGAGGCTATTGAAATCTATAAACCTATGATAATATTTTTGCAGGAGACCCATCTCGAGCGAGCAGACACGTTGCTTTTTGAATGTGTAAAATTTCCGTATCAATTCCATGCCATACATACCACTTACTCACGAGGTGTCAGTGTCTTGATTTCTCGCTCGATACGGTTCTCATGTAAAGAGAGTTTTATAGACCCAGAAGGTTGATATATCATGTTACGGTGTTTAATAGATGATAAAAACCTTTTGTTGGTCAATGTTTATATTCCTCCTCCTTATAGTGATGATGTGCTAAAAAATGTGTTTGGAAAAATGGTACAATGGCCGCACTTGCCAACCTTAGTAATGGGAGACTTTAATAATATGATGAATGAGGGGGAAGATAGACATAGTACCACAAAGGGAAAAAAAATGGTGAAGAGAACTAGATTTGCTAAACAATTACAAGAAATGGGGCTAATAGATATGTGGAGAAATAGATATCCATTAAGAAGAGAATACTCATGTTGCTTGAGCACATACAAATCTTTGTCAAGAATTGACCTGGCTCTGGGGAATGATAATTTTCTGCCTTTGGTGGAGTCAATACAATATGGCCCTAGGGGCCTCTCAGACCATTCCCCACTTATACTGAATATACAACCTGAGGGACAGATATCTACTTCTTTCTGGAAAATTAATCCACAATGGCTATTATTACTGACGGAGGAAGATAAGATAGAGTTACAGTTAATTGAATTCTTTAAGGAAAATAAAAACTCAACTTCATTATTAGTAGTTTGGGACACTATGATGGCATATATGCGTGGTATATTGATTAAAGAAATCTATAAAATTAAGAGTTCATCTAGGAGGCGAGAGGAGGGAGTAATGAAAAGGGTGACTCAAACAGAACAGGATGATATTAAGGATCCCATAGAAGAAAAGCGATTGGCATGGCAGGAGGCTCAGGGAGTTCATAAAAGTTTGGCTCTAACTAAAGCAGAAAACAGTAGATTTTTTCAAAAACAAAAACATTACGAGATGGGGGAACAGGTGGGACGTATGTTGGCAGTTATAGCTCAGGCACAAGAAGGCCCGATTACTGTTACTGCAGTTAAAAATCTTGAAGGTGAGGTGAAGTATGACACAAGTAGTATTCAGAAGATATTTGTTGATTTATACACCTCACTCTATGAGTCTAAGGTGTCGAACCCTACTAACCAAGCTAAACAATTTTTGGACAAATTGGATCTTCCAAAACTTAAATTAGAGGATAGAGAAGCACTCAATAGTCCCATATCCCTGGAAGAATTAAGCTTAGCCGTTTCACAAACTCATAATAATAAAGCACCAGGGTTGGACGGACTACCGACAGAGATATATAAAAAATTTGATAAAATTTTATTACCAGAACTTCTAGAGGTACTAAATGAGGCGTATGAAAAACAAATACTTCCAGAATCAATGCAGGAAACAATAGTAATAGTGATTCCAAAACAGGGTAAGGACCCAATGCTGCCTGAATCATATCGTCCTATATCCCTCCTTACCTCAGATGTTAAAATTTTGGCCAGGGTTCTCGCAAATAGGTTATCAAAATACATTAGTAGTTTGATACATGGAGATCAAACGGGTTTTATTCCAAAGAGAGCAGCTGTAACAAACATTTGCATATTATTTTTGAATTTGCAATTGCCTATGGAAAAAAGGGGATCTTGAGCAATACTATGCTTAGATGCCCAAAAAGACTTTGATATGGTAGAGTGGGAATATTTATGGACTGTATTGGAGGCTTTTGGAATAGGTACAGGTTTTTTAAAATGGGTGAAAATATTATACAGGGACCCTAAAGCAAGGGTAAGAATTAATAATACATTATCCAGCCCGTTTACTTTATCTAAAGGGACAAGACCGGGTTGCCCTCTATCGCCATTACTGTTCGCCATAGCAATAGAGCCCCTTGCTCTTGCTATTAGACAATCAACCAAAATAGTCGCGTTTTGTCGGGTAGGAAGAGAGGATAAAGTGGCCCTTTATGCAGATGACTCTCTTATTTTCCTGGGGGATACCTCAAACTCATTATCGGAATTTATGAGCCTTATCTCCACATTTGGGTTATTTTCGGGCTTCCAGATCAATTGGGACAAATCCATACTATTACCATTAGATGAGTTAAAAACCCCATTATTAAATCAAGCCTCTAAAATCCAAATTAAGGACACAGTGAAATATTTGGGGATAGGGATTTCTCGAGAGGTAAAAGACTATATTAATTTGAATCTGAAACCATTATTAGCAAAATTTAAAGATAAATGTCGAAGTTGGTGTAAGTTACCTCTGACGGTGATAGGAAGAGCAAATCTTATTAAAATGATTTGGGCACCACAATTACTATATGTGTTTAATAATTCACCCGTATGGATTACAGCCTTTTGGTTTAGAAAAATAGAATCTCTCTTTAGAGAGTTGATTTGGAGGAATAAACGACCACGTATAAAGTTAACAACTTTAATGTTAAATAAGGAAGAGGGAGGTCTTGCAATCCCCCATTCCAAAAGCTACCTTTTAGCCTCACAAATACAACATTTTAGTGGTTGGACAAAAGTATTACATTCTGATCCTATACAGAATCTGCTATTATCAGTTTATGAAGTTTATCCACTAATTTCTTTACTAGAATCGAGAAATCAATTGTGCGATAAAGGATTCCATATGGGTAAATTATTTGACATGGTATGGCAGTAAATGAGGAAAATTACTGAAGTAAAGGGATTTACTTCATACACGCCAATCTGGAATAATAGTAGATATGTGGAATCGGGGAAATTGTAGGTGTTTGAGTTTTGGAGGCAGAAGGGACTAAGGTATATGCCACAGCTATTTGAGGAAGATGTGTTGAAAACCTTTAGTGAATTAAGTAAAGAATATAATATTCCAAATCAAAGATTTTTTTCAATCCCTTCAGCTTAGGCACGCGTTAAAAACACAGGGTCGTATACAAGAATTTAAGTTTAATAAGTCAGTGGTGATAGCCTTGTTGGATAAGACAGGGCAAAAAAAAAGGTTCTGATATCACAATTATATGATATATTATTTGATAAATTAAAAAAAACTGTGGATATACCAGCAAGACTAGCCTGGTCAGGGGATATTGGGACAATTTCAGATGAACAGTGGGCACAGGCACTATCAGTAATACCTCAGGCCTCTCTATCTCCAACACAAAATTTAACACAACTATTTATCCTACATAGGGCACATTACACACCAGAGAAATTATTTAAATGGAAATGTAGAGATACAGACCGATGTCCTAGATGTAAAGGGAGAGGAGCCAATCTAATACACATGATATGGAGATGCCCTAAACTTCATCGCTATTGGTCTGGGGTGGTATCTATGATTAATAGTGTATCTGAGAGTGGGATTCTCATGGAGCCAGGGGGTTGTCTTCTGGGTATACTGGATGAATCGAGAATCCCAGGGGATTATATTGTTTCAATAAATAGAAGTCTATTCCAGGCTCGTAAGCTTATTGCACAAAAGTGGCTATCGCCATACCCTCCCACTGTAGAAGAGCGGAAAATACAAGTAAGGGAAACGGTAATAAAGAAAAGTATATTTTCTTACGCAGAGGTTGCCCGGGGAAATTTGAAAAAAATATGGAGAGGGTGGTGTGATTTCTTGGAGGTATGAGGGGAGGAGGGATGGGTGAGTAGAGATGGGGCAGGAGGGAGACCAAGGGAGCTAGGGGTAAGGGGGAGACAATTTGTGTTTTTTTTTTGTTTGTTTTTTTAGGGTTTTGCTGTTTTTTGTTTTTCCTCTCAATGCGGGCTTGGGTTGTATGTTGTATTTGATGTTTGATGTTTTTGATGTTTGTATGTAAAGAAAAATAATAATAAAAAGATGATTTGATTTAAAAAAAAAATGTTAATGTGATGACACTAACTAGTATCCCTCCTAACCATCCATATATCCAGCAAACAATTAGCAAATACAGTGAGGACAACATGTATTTGATACACTGACGATTTTGCAGGTTTTCCTACTTACAAAGCATGTAGTGGTCTGTAATTTTTATCATAGGTACTCTTCAACTGTGAGAGACGGAATCTAAAACAAAAATCCAGAAAATCACATTGTATGATTTTTAAGTAATTCATTTTCATTTTATTGCATGACATAAGTATTTGATACATCAGAAAAGCAGAGCTTAATATTTGGTACAGAAACCTTTGTTTGCAATTACAGAGATCAGATGTTTCCTGCAGTTCTTGACCAGGTTTGCACACACTGCAGCAGGAATTTTGTCCCACTCCTCCACACAGAGCTTCTCCAGATCCTTCGGCTGTCGCTGGGCAATACAGACTTTTAGCTCCCTCCAAAGATTTTCTATTGGGTTCCGGTCTGGAGACTGGCTAGGCCACTCCAGGACCTTGAGATGCTTCTTATGGAGCCACTCCTTAGTTGCCCTGGCTGTGTGTTTCGGATCGTTGTCATGCTGGAAGACCCAGCCACGACCTATATTCAATGCTCTTACTGAGGGAAGGAGGTTGTTGGCCAAGATCTCGTGATACATACCCCCTCCACCCTCCCCTCAATACGGTGCAGTCGTCCTGTCCCCTTTGCAGAAAAGCATCCCCAAAGAATGTTTCCACCTCCATGCTTCACGGTTGGGATGGTGTTCTTGGGGTTGTACTCTCCCATTCCTCCTCTGGATCATCCAGATGGTCATTGGCAAACTTCAGACGGGCATGGACATGTGCTGGCTTGATCAGGGGGACCTTGCGTGCGCTGCAGGATTTTAATCCATAACGGCGTAGTGAGTTACTAATGGTTTTCTTGGAGACTGTGGTCCCAGCTCTCTTCAGGTCATTGACCAGGTCCTGCTGTGTAGTTCTGGGCTGATCCCTCACCTTCCTCATGATCATTGATGCCCCACGAGGTGAGATCTTGCATGGAGCCCCAGACCGAGGGAGATTGACCGTTATCTTGAACTTCTTCCATTTTCTAATAATTGCACCAACAGTTGTTGTCTTCTCACCAAGCTGCTTGCCTATTGTCCTGTAACCCATCCCAGCCTTTTGCAGGTCTACAATTTTATCCCTTATGTCCTTACACAGCTCTCTGGTCTTGGCCATTGTGGAGAGGTTGGAGTCTGTTTGATTGAGTGTGTGGACAGGTGTCTTTTATACAGGTAACGATTTAAAACAGGTGCAGTTAATACAGGTAATGAGTGGAGAACAGGAGGGTTTCTTAAAGAAAAAATAACAGGTCTGCGAGAGCCGGAATTCTTACTGGTTGGTAGGTGATCAAATACGCATGCATTTGCAAATGCGTGCAGACTAAACGCCTGTTTTAACGCATACTGTTAGACGGGTATAATTGGTTGTCAGCGAGCTGGTCGGAAAGTAGGCTTGGGTTTTTCCTGGGCATTCCCCAGGCTCTGTTATCTGTTTCAGCCTTCCAATGCTGCTTACTCTGATGGCCAGCTATATATGGGGGCGGTGGGTGAGTTTGTTTTTCATATCACATTGGTGTTTGTATTGGTCCAACACCTTTGCAGCCATTGAGCTACATGCTGGGTGTTTGGTGTGCTCCTGTACCTTTAAGAAGGGCTGGGCTCCCCTTCAGTCCACCTGTCCTCATCTATCCATCAGAATGCATGTGCCTCCATTGTGGGGACACTCATAGTTTAGCGTTAGGACCACAGATACCAGGGTGCCATGGCGAGGCTCTGTGGCTTACGCATGCGTTTGCAAATACGTGCAAACTAAACCCCTGTTTTTAACACATACTGTTATACAGGTTTAATTGGTTGTCAGAGAGCTGGTTGGTAAGTAGGCTTGGGTTTTTCCTGGGCATTCTCCAGGATTTGTTGTCCCCTGGGTGCCCCCCCTATTCTTGCAGTGCTGCCGGCTTCCCTTCTCTCCTTCCCACCAGCAGCTGCAAGCACACAATAGGATCCTTCAATATTGAGAGTGGGGGGAAGGGACCTGTAAATATGTCATATTTACCAGCCCCTTCCTTTCCTGAATGAACACACTGAGTAATCGGTACTGATCATTCACTGTGTTCATTCATAACTGAAGCATTGGCTGTATGGGGCCGTGTGTCAGGTTGTCTGTATGGGGTTTCTAACAGCAGCCCTGTGTCAGGAAAGGGTTCACCCGTTGGTGGCGCCGTATTCTCTCGGATAGCAGTACCAGTGTCCACCAGCGGATGTCTTCCAACACTCTGGATATGTAGTGGAGGGATTCACCTGCTGGTGGCACTGTTGGACCCTTTGGCTGTAATACCGGTGTCCACCAGCGGGTGTTTCCCAGCAGTGTGGAGCAGACAGCACCTCCTGCATTCAGGTGTCACTTAAGGCTAATTACAGGCATTCATATAAATACCTGGCTGATGATTGCTCTCATCACCTTGGTATCATCCTTGCACCCTGACCTGTTTGCCTGCAACCTGTATCCTGTATCCTGTATCCTAAACCCTGTAACCTGAACCTGAGCCTGTACCTGAGCCTTTACCCGATCCTATCCTGATCCTGTCCCCCATGTGTTCCTGTTCCCTTGTAGTCTGATCCCATCCATCTTCTCCCTCTCCTGTCCTGCCCTTGTTCATCTGCTGATCTGCTGTGTATGACCCTGGTGTGGCTAACGTTTGTGATTCCGGAACTGCCCTTTGTTATCTGCTGATCTTCTGTGTATGACCCTGGCTTGGCTAACATGTTTGATTTTGGTACTTCCCTTTGGCTGTATATAATTATCTGTTGTCTGTGGGTTTATGTTGGTTGGTTGAGCACTATTTGTATTTGGGGGGTTTACTTATTTACCACTTATCTTTAATAAACTTTATATTATTCACCTTACATGCATTTTAGTTTCCTCTTTGCAATCCACACAGTCTGGTCACACCTGGTTTATGACACCCTGTTTGTAAATCTCCCACAGTAAGTGGTTCCAGGTAAGTAGACAAAACCCAGTGCAGATTTCAAAATGCAAAGTTCTATGGATATAACCAATATTCCACTCATGAATTAAAAGTGTCGGTTGGACACAAATATCAAGCACCACAGGATCTCCAATAGACATGTATCATGGATTTGTCCAAAGAAAGTTTATGTGCTGCCATGTTCAGGAATAGTGATGAGCCGAACACCCCCGGGTTCGGTTCGCACCAGAACCCGCGAACGGACCGAAAGTTCGTACGAACATTAGAACCCTATTAAATACAATGCATGCGAACGTTCGAATTCTAAAGTGCTAATTATAACAACTATTATGCATGTTATTGTCCTAAAAAGGGTTTGGGAACCCGGGTTGTGCACCAGGGGACATGTATCAATGCAAAAAGAAGTTTTAAAAACGGTCGTTTTTCGGGAGCAGTCATTTTAATGATGCATAAAGTGAAAAAAAAAAGTCAAATGTTCCTTTAAATATTGTACCTGGGGGGTGTCTAAAGTATGCCTGTGAAGTGCCACGTGTTTCCCGTGTTTAGAACTGTCCCTGCACAAAATGACACTTCTAAAGGAAAAAAAAGCCATTTAAAACTGCTTGCGGCTTTAATGTAATGTCTGGTCCCGGTAATATGGATGAAAATCTTTAAGAAAAATGGCATAGCTACCCCATGACCCCCCCCCCTACCCCAGCCCATTACCAGCCCCTTTGGGTCTTGTATGGATATTAAGGGGAACCCCGCACATAAAATAAAAAAGGCCCTATATACTCTGAACAGCCGTATACAGGCGGTGCATACAAGACAGGGACTGTAGGTTTGTTCTTATGTAGAATCTGTTTGTAATTTTGAACAGGTACATTGTTTAAGTGTAGCTCCAGCCCAAAAATCTATTTTTAAACTTTTTGGAAAACATAGGTAAGGGTTATCACCCCTGTAACATTTGTTTTGCTGTCTGTGCCCCTGTTCAGAACATTTCACCTCACTTTCCGTCCCAATGACAACTGTTTTTGAAATGTGGTGTTTTTCTTGAAACAAGGATTGGTGATAAAGCATCAGTACAGAGGAGACACCTTTCTCCCATATTAATTCTTACAGGAGAGAATTTTCCTTCCAAGGGGTAGATTTCCTCTCACTTCCTGTTGTCTTCTTGCGTTTGCAAGTAGGAGTCGTTTGTAAGTTGGATGTTTGAAAGTAGGGACCTGCCGTATATACTCTGCAGAAATAGGCCCCTTAGTTGTTGGTGTTGGCACAACACTGTAAGCACTCACAGTTACTCTTGGTTGGTGCTGGAACGCCCTGCTGTCAACTATTATATCAGGAATTTTAATTACATATAATTGTTGAACAGTGGTAGTAAAAATTGGGCCTTTGATGGTGGTGCTGGTGCCACAACACTGTAAGCCCTGACAGTTACTCTTGGTGGGTGCAGCAATGGGCCCTGCTGTGAATTATTAGATCAAGAATTGTAATTGCATGCCCCTGTTGAACAGGGGCTGAAAAATTGGGCCTTTCGTGGTGGTGGTGGTGGTGGTGGTGTTGCCACAACACTGTAAGCCCTCAGAGTTACTCTTGGTGGGTGCAGGAATGGGCCCTGCTGTGAATTATTAGATCAAGAATTGTAATTACATGCCCCTTTTGAACAGGGGCTGAAAAATTGGGCCTTTCGCGTCGGTGGTGGTGGTGGCGTTGCCACAACACTGTAAGCCCTCAGAGTTACTCTTGGTGGGTGCAGGAATGGGCCCTGCTGTGAATTATTAGATCAAGAATTGTAATTACATGCCCCTTTTGAACAGGGGCTGAAAAATTGGGCCTTTCGTGGTGGTGGTGGTGGTGGCGTTGCCACAACACTGTAAGCCCTCAGAGTTACTCTTGGTGGGTGCAGGAATGGGCCCTGCTGTGAATGATTAGATCAAGAATTGTAATTACATGCCCCTTTTGAACAGGGGCTGAAAAATTGGGCCTTTCGTGGTGGTGGTGGTGGTGGCGTTGCCACAACACTGTAAGCCCTCAGAGTTACTCTTGGTGGGTGCAGGAATGGGCCCTGCTGTGAATTATTAGATCAAGAATTGTAATTACATGCCCCTGTTGAACAGGGGCTGAAAAATTGGGCCTTTCGTGGTGGTGGTGGTGGTGGTGGTGTTGCCACAACACTGTAAGCCCTCAGAGTTACTCTTGGTGGGTGCAGCAATGGGCCCTGCTGTGAATTATTAGATCAAGAATTGTAATTACATGCCCCTTTTGAACAGGGGCTGAAAAATTGGGCCTTTCGTGGTGGTGGTGGTGGTGGCGTTGCCACAACACTGTAAGCCCTCAGAGTTACTCTTGGTGGGTGCAGGAATGGGCCCTGCTGTGAATTATTAGATCAAGAATTGTAATTACATGCCCCTTTTGAACAGGGGCTGAAAAATTGGGCCTTTCGTGGTGGTGGTGGTGGTGGCGTTGCCACAACACTGTAAGCCCTCAGAGTTACTCTTGGTGGGTGCAGCAATGGGCCCTGCTGTGAATTATTAGATCAAGAATTGTAATTACATGCCCCTGTTGAACAGGGGCTGAAAAATTGGGCCTTAGGCACTGGTGGCACAACACTACAACCCCTCACAGATACTGTACTTGGAGCACAGCAATGAGCCCTGTTGCAAAGTATTGCTTCAAAAATTGTAATGACACGCCCCTGTTAAACAGGGGCTTGAAAAATTGGGCCTTAGGCACTGGTGCCACAACACTCCAACCCCTCACAGATACTGTACTTGGAGCACAGCAATGAGCCCTATGGCAAATTATTGCTAAAAAAATTGTAATTACACGCCCCTGTAAAACAGGGGCTGAAAAATTGGGCGTTAGGCACTGGTGGTGGCACCCATAAACAAAACTGATCTTCCAAGCTATCATCATCAATCGTATCATTGAGGACTCGGAGGAGGAGGATAGCCAGTCAACATAACAGCACAGGCACTCAGCATCAGCATCAGTCTTGAAGGGATGTGACATGTTAAAATCAATTAGTCTGTTATATCAGCATCAGGTGTGTGGTAGCTGGTGGTGATCCAAGACTGGTTCATCTTGATGAAAGTCAGTCGATCAACCGAGTCGGTGGACAGGCGCACCCTGTGATCCGTGACAAATCCTCCAGCAGCACTGAATGTGCGTTCCGAAAGAACGCTGGATGCAGGACAGGCCAGTAGCTCAATTGCATACTGTGCAAGCTCTGGCCAGTGATCCATCCTCAAGACCCAGTAAGCCAGAGGATTTTCGGTGGGGAAGGTGTCCAAGTCTGACCTTGCCCCTAGATATTCCTGCACCATGTTTATCAGACGCTGGCGATGGTTGCTGGAACCGATCATACTTTGGGGCTGCGGACTAAAGAATTGTCTGAACGCATCGGTCAGACGGCCACCTTCCCCACCGCTCCTTCTTTGACTGGCCGAAGCCTCAGCAACTCGTTGTCCAGGACCAGGAGTTTGTAACCTCCCAGTCTCTGGGAACGCGTTGCACAGACCTTTCTGCAAGGCCTCCCGGAGTTGTCTCATCCTCTGCTCCCTCTGCGACGGTAACATAAGGTCCGCAACCTTACCCTTGTACCGTGGATCAAGGAGAGTGGCCAGCCAGTAATGGTCCCTCTCCTTGATCCGAAGAATACGAGGATCCTTCCGCAGACTTTGCAGGATCAGGGAGGCCATGCAGCGTAGGTTTGCTGAGGCATTCGCTCCGGAGTCCTCTGGGTCACTAAGGACGACATGATCCGCAGCCACCTCCTCCCAGCCACGTACAAGTCCACTGGTTTCTTGGGACTGTAAATCATCCCTAAAAGACTGCTGCTGATGATGCTGAGTGCCAGCCTCCACCTCCATGCTGACACAATCCTCCTCCTCCTCCTCCTCGTCCTCTTCCTGTGCGATGGGTGGGACAGAAGGAACACTGTCTGGGTAAAGGGGGCCTTGAGAGGCAAGGAAGTCCTCCTCTTCCTGCCTCTGTTCTGCCTCAAGTGCCCTGTCCATTATTCCACGCAGCGTGTGCTCCAACAGGTGGACAAGAGGTACAGTGTCACTGATGCATGCACTGTCACTGCTCACCATCCTCGTGGCCTCCTCAAATGGTGCCAGGACAGTGCATGCATCCCTGATCATGCCCCACTGGCGTGGAGAAAAAAACCAAGCTCCCCTGACCCTGTCCTGGTGCCGTAGTCGCACAGGTACTCATTGATGGCCCTCTGCTGCGTGTGCAGCCGCTGCAGCATGGCCAACGTTGAGTTCCACCTGGTGGGCATGTCACATATAAGGCGGTTCTTGGGCAGGTTCAACTCCTTTTGCAGCTCAGCCAGGCGAGCACTGGCATTATAAGATCTGCGGAAATGCACACAGACTTTCCTGGCCTGCCTCAGGACATCCTGTAAGCCCGGGTACCTGCCCAAGAACCGCTGCACCACCAGGTTAAGGACGTGAGCCACACAGGGCACATGGGTCAGTTGTCCCTGTCGGAGGGCGGAGAGGAGGTTGGTGCCATTGTCCCAAACCACCATTCCTGGCTTAAGCTGGCGTGGCGTCAACCACCTCTCGGCCTGGCCCTGCAGAGCAGACAGGACCTCTGCCCCAGTGTGGCTTCTGTTCCCCAAACACACCAGCGCAAGCACGGCATGGCATCTTTTTGCCTGCGTACTTGCGTAGCCCCTTGAACGGCTACGGAGCACCGCTGGTTCATAGGACAAACCACAGGAAGAGGCCATGGAGGAAGAAGAAGAGGAGGGGGTGGAGGAGAGAGGTGTGTCACAACCAGTAGTAGCATTTTGGAGGCGTGGCGGTGGAACAACCTCCAACACTACTGCACCTTGTCCTGCATCCTTCCCAGCTGCCAAAAGAGTGACCCAATGGGCCGTGAAAGAAAGGTAACGTCCCTGTCCATGCCTGCTGGACCATGAGTCAGCGGTAATATGCACCTTACCGCTGACCGCCCTGTCCAGCGAGGCCAAGACATTGCCTTCCACATGCCGGTAGAGAGCCGGAATAGCCTTCCGTGAGAAAAAGTGGCGTTTGGGAACCTGCCACTGAGGAACCGCACATTGCACAAACTCACGGAAGGGGGCCGAGTCTACCAACTGAAAAGGCAGCAGTTGAAGCGCTAGCAATTTAGCCAAGCTAGCATTCAACCGCTGGGCATGTGGATGGCTGGGAGTGAACTTCTTTCGACGGTCCAGCAGCTGGGGCAGGGAAATTTGCCTGCTAGAATCGGACGTCGGTGTACTGCTAGCAGAGTGGCCGCAAGTACTTGGCTGTGACACACCTAATTCTACACCTTCATTCCTCTCAGTGCATGTTTCAGAGAGGACTGAAGTTATAGTGGGGTTGGAGATCCCAGCTGATGCGGTGCAAGGAGAGGTCCGCTTTGTTCTTTGGTGTGGGTCTTTGAGGTAGGCTTGCCAACGAGCTGCATGGCAGGTCAACATATGTCTGGTCAGGCATGTGGTACCCAAGCGGCTGATGTTTTGGCCACGCGATATACGCTTGAGACATATGTTGCAAACAGCAGCTGTGCGATCTGATGCACTAGCCTCAAAAAAGGCCCACACCAAAGAACTTTTTGAATGACGGGCAGAGGCAGCGCCCTGCACAGGCGGAGCTCTGCGGTGTGATTCCGTCGGTGTACTGCCCTTACGCTGGCCACCAAAGGGCATCCTGCCTCGTTGGAGATGTGCCTCCTCCTCATCCTCCTCCTCCTCCTCTCTCCTATTAGGCACCCACGTGGAGTCAGTGACCTCATCATCCCCTCCCTCCTCATCACTGGAGCCAATCTGGCAGTATGCTGCAGCTGCTGGAACATGACTGCCAGATTGGTGTCCTTCTTGAGCATCCCCTCTGTCTGCTCTCACGCTACTGCCTTCCTGTAGCTGGGTTTCATCATCAGACCCTTCGAAACGCTGGGCATCCTCCTGGAGCATGTACCCAACACTGTGCTCAAACAGTTCGGAGGACTCCTCAGGAGGAGGACATGGTGGGTCTAGGGAAGGAGTGACTGATGATGAGTCTGACATTGATACCAGGGAAGAGGACGCTTTGGCAGCTGCTTTGCCAGTACCCTGAGCCTGGGTGAGAGAGGATGAGGAGGAGGAGGAGGGCTTGGTCATCCACTCTACCAAGTCTTCGGCATGATGTGGCTCAACATGTCCAGCTGCCGAAAAGAAGGACAAGCGTGTCCCATGGCCATGTGCTGATGACAATGCACCGCGTCCACGACCAGCACTGTTGCCCCCAGACACAGAGCCTGCTTGCCCTCTTTTATTGCCTCCTGACTGTCTGCCTCTCCTTGTTTGCCTTCCAGACATTCTAATAGATGGCCTGCAGGGAGATGGGAAAAAAGCAATAAGGGCTACCTTCAGGTGTCCTTCTCTGTCCCTTTACTTAAGGATTTCTAAATATGGTTGAGGATGATTGCTTTTGCACAGAATAGCACAACGACAATTTCCCTGACTGTCCAAAAAACAAGGATTTCAAAGATGGTTGATGAGGAATGCTTTAGCACACTATAGCACAAGGAGAATTTCCCTCACTGTCCTTCCCTGTCCCTAGAAACAAGGATTATCACAGTGAAAGAAACTGACACTCTTCCTACCTATAGTTTTCTGTCCCTAGAAAAAATGTTTTTTTAAAGCACACTATAGCACAAGGAGAATTTCCCTCACTGTCCTTCCCTGTCCCTAGAAACAAGGATTATCACAGTGAAAGAAACTGACACTCTTCCTACCTATAGTTTTCTGTCCCTAGAAAAAATGTTTTTTTAAAGCACACTATAGCACAAGGAGAATTTCCCTCACTGTCCTTCCCTGTCCCTAGAAACAAGGATTATCACAGTGAAAGAAACTGACACTCTTCCTACCTATAGTTTCCTGTCCCTAGAAAAAATGTTTTTTTTAAAGCACACTATAGCACAAGGAGAATTTCCCTCACTGTCCTTCCCTGTCCCTAGAAACAAGGATTATCACAGTGAAAGAAACTGACACTCTTCCTACCTATAGTTTTCTGTCCCTAGAAAAAATGTTTTTTTAAAGCACACTATAGCACAAGGAGAATTTCCCTCACTGTCCTTCCCTGTCCCTAGAAACAAGGATTATCACAGTGAAAGAAACTGACACTCTTCCTACCTATAGTTTTCTGTCCCTAGAAAAAATGTTTTTTTAAAGCACACTATAGCACAAGGAGAATTTCCCTCACTGTCCTTCCCTGTCCCTAGAAACAAGGATTATCACAGTGAAAGAAACTGACACTCTTCCTACCTATAGTTTCCTGTCCCTAGAAAAAATGTTTTTTTAAAGCACACTATAGCACAAGGAGAATTTCCCTCACTGTCCTTCCCTGTCCCTAGAAACAAGGATTATCACAGTGAAAGAAACTGACACTCTTCCTACCTATAGTTTCCTGTCCCTAGAAAAAATGTTTTTTTAAAGCACACTATAGCACAAGGAGAATTTCCCTCACTGTCCTTCCCTGTCCCTAGAAACAAGGATTATCACAGTGAAAGAAACTGACACTCTTCCTACCTATAGTTTTCTGTCCCTAGAAAAAATGTTTTTTTAAAGCACACTATAGCACAAGGAGAATTTCCCTCACTGTCCTTCCCTGTCCCTAGAAACAAGGATTATCACAGTGAAAGAAACTGACACTCTTCCTACCTATAGTTTTCTGTCCCTAGAAAAAATGTTTTTTTAAAGCACACTATAGCACAAGGAGAATTTCCCTCACTGTCCTTCCCTGTCCCTAGAAACAAGGATTATCACAGTGAAAGAAACTGACACTCTTCCTACCTATAGTTTTCTGTCCCTAGAAAAAATGTTTTTTTAAAGCACACTATAGCACAAGGAGAATTTCCCTCACGTCCTTCCCTGTCCCTAGAAACAAGGATTATCACAGTGAAATAAACTGACACTCTTCCTACCTATAGTTTTCTGTCCCTAGAAAAAATGTTTTTTTTAAAGCACACTATAGCACAAGGAGAATTTCCCTCACTGTCCTTCCCTGTCCCTAGAAACAAGGATTATCACAGTGAAAGAAACTGACACTCTTCCTACCTATAGTTTTCTGTCCCTAGAAAAAATGTTTTTTTAAAGCACACTATAGCACAAGGAGAATTTCCCTCACTGTCCTTCCCTGTCCCTAGAAACAAGGATTATCACAGTGAAAGAAACTGACACTCTTCCTACCTATAGTTTTCTGTCCCTAGAAAAAATGTTTTTTTAAAGCACACTATAGCACAAGGAGAATTTCCCTCACTGTCCTTCCCTGTCCCTAGAAACAAGGATTATCACAGTGAAACAAGGATTGACACTCTTCCTACCTATAGTTTTCTGTCCCTAGAAAAAATGTTTTTTTAAAGCACACTATAGCACAAGGAGAATTTCCCTCACTGTCCTTCCCTGTCCCTAGAAACAAGGATTATCACAGTGAAAGAAACTGACACTCTTCCTACCTATAGTTTTCTGTCCCTAGAAAAAATGTTTTTTTAAAGCACACTATAGCACAAGGAGAATTTCCCTCACTGTCCTTCCCTGTCCCTAGAAACAAGGATTATCACAGTGAAAGAAACTGACACTCTTCCTACCTATAGTTTTCTGTCCCTAGAAAAAATGTTTTTTTAAAGCACACTATAGCACAAGGAGAATTTCCCTCACTGTCCTTCCCTGTCCCTAGAAACAAGGATTATCACAGTGAAAGAAACTGACACTCTTCCTACCTATAGTTTTCTGTCCCTAGAAAAAATGTTTTTTTAAAGCACACTATAGCACAAGGAGAATTTCCCTCACTGTCCTTCCCTGTCCCTAGAAACAAGGATTATCACAGTGAAAGAAACTGACACTCTTCCTACCTATAGTTTTCTGTCCCTAGAAAAAATGTTTTTTTAAAGCACACTATAGCACAAGGAGAATTTCCCTCACTGTCCTTCCCTGTCCCTAGAAACAAGGATTATCACAGTGAAAGAAACTGACACTCTTCCTACCTATAGTTTTCTGTCCCTAGAAAAAATGTTTTTTTAAAGCACACTATAGCACAAGGAGAATTTCCCTCACTGTCCTTCCCTGTCCCTAGAAACAAGGATTATCACAGTGAAAGAAACTGACACTCTTCCTACCTATAGTTTTCTGTCCCTAGAAAAAATGTTTTTTTAAAGCACACTATAGCACAAGGAGAATTTCCCTCACTGTCCTTCCCTGTCCCTAGAAACAAGGATTATCACAGTGAAAGAAACTGACACTCTTCCTACCTATAGTTTTCTGTCCCTAGAAAAAATGTTTTTTTAAAGCACACTATAGCACAAGGAGAATTTCCCTCACTGTCCTTCCCTGTCCCTAGAAACAAGGATTATCACAGTGAAAGAAACTGACACTCTTCCTACCTATAGTTTTCTGTCCCTAGAAAAAATGTTTTTTTAAAGCACACTATAGCACAAGGAGAATTTCCCTCACTGTCCTTCCCTGTCCCTAGAAACAAGGATTATCACAGTGAAAGAAACTGACACTCTTCCTACCTATAGTTTTCTGTCCCTAGAAAAAATGTTTTTTTAAAGCACACTGTAGGAGCTTCGAGTTCGAGTCAAACTCATGTTCGACTCAAACATTGCCTGTTCGCCCGTTCGCCGAGCAACGAACAATTTGGGGTGTTCGCTGCAAATTCGAAAAGTCTATGGGAGAAATCTAAAGTGCTAATTATAAAGGCTTATATGCAAGTTATTGTCCTAAAAAAGTGTTTGGGGACCTGGGTCCTGCCCCAGGGGACATGCATCAATGCAAAAAAAAGTTTTAAAAACGGCCGTTTTTTAGGAGCAGTGATTTTAATAATGCTTAAAGTGAAACAATAAAAGTGAAATATTCCTTAAAATTTTGTACCTAGGGGGTGTGTATGATATGCATGTAAAGTGGCGCATGTTTCCCGTGCTTAGAACTGTCTCTGCACAAAGTGTCGTTTTTGAAGAAAAAAAGTCATTTAAAACTCACTCGCGGCTATTAATGAATTGTCGGCTTTTATCAATACATAGAAAAGTCATTGATAAAAAAAAAAGCGTGGGGGTTCCCCCAAATTAAATTACCAGGCCCTTCAGGTCTGGAATGGATATTAAGGGGAAGCCCGCCGCAAATTTAAAAAAAAGGCGTGCGGTGCCCCCTAAATATCCATACCAGGCCCTTCAGATCTGGCATGGATTTTAAGGGGAACTCCACCCCAAATAAAAAAAAATGGTGTGGAGTCCCCCCAAAAATCCATACCAGACCCTTATCCGAGCACGCAACCTGGCCGGCAAGAGGGGGGGGACGGGAGAGCGGCCCCCCCTCCCTCCTGAACCGTACCAGGCCACATGCCCTCAACATGGGGAGGATGTCCCTATGTTGATGGGGACAAGGGCCTCATCCCCACAACCCTTACCCGGTGGTTGTGGGGGTCTGCGGGCAGGGGGCTTATCGGGAATCTGGAGGACCCCTTTAACAATGGGGACCCCCCGATCCCGCCCCCCCTTATGTGAATTGGTAAAGTTCCCCATCAGGTCTGCTAAGCGGACCAGATGCGGAACTTGAGAAGGGGCGGGCCTATTCATGTATTACACAGTGAAGGAAGTTCCCATCAGGTCCGCCCCCTCGTAGAGCGGACCTGATGGGGAACTTCCTTCACTGTGTAATACATGAATAGACCCGCCCCTTCTCGCGTTCCACATCTGGTCCGCTGAGCGGACCTGATGGGGAACATTAGAAGGGGCGGGTCTATACATTTAAAACACTGCGGAGGAAGTTCCCCATCAGGTCCGCTCAGGCACAACCAATGACGGACAGCGCTGGACATCGGGATCGCCGCGGGACACTGGATTTCATCGCTGGAATGTTTTTTTTTTTTTTTTAATAAAGGACTTTTTCAAGGTGTTTGTGTGTTTTTATTTACATTTTTTACACTTTCTTCGTGAAATGATAGGGGTACAATGTACCCCTTACCAATTCACATAGGGGGGGCCGGGATCTGGGGGTCCCCTTTGTTAAAGGGGTCGTCCAGATTCCGATAAGCCCCCTGCCCGCAGACCCCCACAACCACCGGGCAAGGGTTGTGGGGATGAGGCCCTTGTCCCCATCAACATGTTGAGGGCATGTGGCCGCTCTCTCGTCCCCCCCTCTTCCCCTGCGGCCGGCCAGGTTGCGTGCTCGGATAAGGGTCTGGTATGGATTTTTGGGGGGACGCCACGCCATTTTTTTTAAAGTTTGGGCTGGAGTTCCCCTTAAAATCCATGCCAGATCTGAAGGGCCTGGTATGGATATTTAGGGGGAACCGCACGCCATTTTTTTTTAATTTGCGGCGGGGTTCCCCTTAATATCCATTCCAGACCTGAAGGGCCTATGAATTGAATTTGGGGGAACCCCCACACTTTTTTTTTTTATCAATGACTTTTCTACGTATTGATAAAAGCCGACAATTCATTAATAGCCGCGAGTAAGTTTTAAATGACTTTTTTTCCTTAAAAAATTACACTTTGTGCAGGGACAGTTCTAAGCACGGGAAACATGCGCGACTTTACATGCATATCATACACACCCCCCAGGTACGAAATTTAAAGGAAAATTTCACTTTTATTTTTTCATTTTAAGCATTATTAAAATCACTGCTCCCGCAAAAACGTCTATTTTTTAAACTTTTGTTTGCATTGATACATATCCCCTGGGGCAGGACCCGGGTCCCCAAACACTTTTTAGGACAATAAATTGCATATTAGCCTTTATAATTAGCACTTTAGATTTCAAACGTTCGAGTCCATTGTATTTAATAGGGTTCTAAAATTCACGCGAACATTCTGTCTGTTCGCAGGTTCTGGTGCGAACCGAACAGGGGGGCGTTCGGCTCATCCCTGGTTTAAGTATATTCCATTCCCGAACACACAGCAGCTACCAGACACTCCAACCAGCCGAATAAGACCCCATACAAATATTTCTCCCCGCACAAACGAGACAATGCTCCGTGTTGAAGTTCCAAAAAAGGGAATGGATCTTTATTGCAAAACATGGTAACACACTTGTCTTCAAAACACTTCCCTCCCATCCTTGGGGGACAGGGCGGGTTAAACTGTCCAATGACAATGGTTATACAGGTCAGGTGTGTTCCAACTTCTCCTTCAGTAAACAGTCTTAGCAGGAGGGGTGATCCCCCCCCCCCTCATCACAGAAAGACACTTAAACATCCCATAATAGGCAGCCAGACGGTCTACCAAGCTCCAATCCACATCACCACAGTAGTTGACTTAATTACCACAAGCCACAATAGACAATAGAATGCAATCACACCCCACCCCATTACAGAAAATAGTACACAACAGCCAACACACAATATACACACAATATATACAATGTATACAATGTATATACAGCATTGAATCTGACTAGCACAGATCATAGAAGGGTTCTCATTCACCCTGTGCCCAAAGTGACCCCTGTCACACTTGGTACATAGTACAGAGTTTAGGGATGCGCTACATGCAGAGTTCAGGGGTGTTATATGCACGTAGTGCAGAGTTCAGGGGTGTACTGCCTGAACTAGAGGTGGTGGAACTGAGTTCTACCAAGTTCCAGCTGAAAAAAAGCCCTGGTTACCCTAATATGAGTGATTTCAAATATTGTTATTTAAATATATTTAATCACTCCCAGATCTGCTGAAGGCTATAAATATGCCAGGGTAACATAATTCTTTCTGAGAATACGCTTACATAAGGACCGGCTCCTGTACATATACGTCGGCACTTTAAAGATGGATATCTCGGTAACGGCAGCAGCTGCTGCCACAACCGAGGTATCCATCTCTTCAGGCACCAGTCCTGTAAATGATAATGGTGGTCTCTGTGGCGGATTTGCCACAAGATCACCGTTATCGGCGGCGGGAGAGGCCCCCCCTCCCGCCGCTCTCCCACGCCCTCCGCCACTTACCGGAGCCGTCGGTAGTGCCGGAGGCGATTGGATCCTCTCCCTAGCTGGGTATGGAGATGAGTGAGGGGAAGATGGCCCCCACCCGTCTTCATACCATAGCAGGGCGGAAGTGACGTCAAAACGTCAGCTCCGCCCAAACGTCTTAAAGGCACATTTTTTTGTTGTCATTTTTTCAAATGACAATTTTTTATTTATTTTTTTAATTGCATTTTAGTCTAAATATGAGATCTGAGGTCTTTTTGACCCCAGATCTCGTATTTAAGAGGACCTGTCATGCTTTTTTATATTAAAAGGGATGTTTCCATTACTTGTAATAGGAATAAAAGTGACCCATTTTTTTTTAAAACAGTGTAAAAATAAATAAAATCAAGTAAAATAAATAAGAAAAAATAAAATAAAATTTTTAAAGAAGCAGAAACAGAAGCGAACACATGTGAAAACAGTGTTCAAACCACACAAGTGAGATATCGCCACAATCATTGGAGCAAGAGCAATAATTCTAGCCCTAGACCTCCTCTGTAACTCAAAATATGCTACCTATAGAATTTTTTAAACGTCGCCTATGGAGATTTTTAAGGGTAAAAGTTTGACGCTATTCCACGTGCGGGCGCAATTTTGAAGCATGACATGTTGGGTATCAATTTACTTGGCGTAACATTATCTTTCACAATATAAAAAAAAATGGGCTAACTTTACTGTTGTCTTATTTTTAAATTAAAAAAAGTGAACTATTTCCAAAAAAGTGCGCTTGTAAGACCGCTGCGCAAATACGTTGTGACAAAAAGTATTGCAATGACCGCCATTTTATTCTCTAGGTTGTTAGAAAAAAAAACAATATATAATGTTTGGGGGTTCTAAGTAATTTTCTAGCATAAAAAACTTTTTTAAACTTCTAATCACCAAATCTCAAAACAAGGCCCGGTACTTAAGTGGTTAAAATTGGTATGTCCACAATAACCATCATAATATATGGTGTGATCAAACTCCAGAAACCTTCATGGGAAGTGGCCTGTATGTCTTCAGTGTTAAACAGAGTCAAGCCTTAAAAAAAAATCTTAATTCATAGAAAATGTTTTGAGCTCCACACAGCCTCTTAATTTAATCCATAGAAAATTAACTGAGCTCCACGCAGCCTCTTAATATAGTGCTTTAATGTCCAAAGATCATGCCTGCATATACAGTGCCTTGAAAAAGTATTCATACCCCTTGAAATTTTCCACATTTTAGAAAAACATAGATTCGCATGTCATGTAAAAAAGCATTATTTCCAAAGAAGGCTGTTCCCATATATGTGGTGCGAATATGACTGGTTCCAAAAAGGGCCCTGTGCGAGTTTGGTGAGGTGCAAATTTTAGCTCCATTGATTTCTATAGGACCAGTTTGAAATCGCAGTCTAGTGTTCACATCACTGCGAATGCATTTTTTTTTTTTGCCTAGATTTTATAGAAATAAAATTGCAGATTGGACCACTCCCCTCACTAATTTGCACTAGATTAGCGCTGAAATCGCACATGGAAAGCAAAAATCGCACCGTGTACCACCTTCAATTTGCACCGACTTTGCAGTGTGAACCGGCACTAAGACACACAGAGTATGGTTTGGCCCTGCTTGCCACTCATTGGCTGTGATTGACAGCAGCAGGAGCCAACGGGGAGAGAGAGAGAAAACTGAGCTTCTGCCCTCATGCACATTGTTGGTTTGAGATCGGGCTCAGGTAAGTATTTAGGGGGAGCTAGGGAGGGGATGGGGGGCTGCTTGCAGAAGGTGTTTTTTTTTCTCCACAAAGAGGTTTATTGAAAGAGGGAGAAAAATAGAAAGAAAGAGAAGGGGAAAAAGAAAGAAAGGGAAAAAGAGAGGAGGGGGGATGGGGGGGGAACACCGATGGGAGAGGATAGAGGACAAAAAAAATAAAAAATGCAGAAGGTGTTTTACCTTAACCACTTAAGCCCCGGAAGATTTGCCCCCTTATTGACCAGGCCATTTTTTGCGATACGGCACTGCGCAGCTTTAACTGACAATTGCGCAGTTGTGCGATGTTGTACACAAACAAAATTAATATCCTTTTTTCCCCACAAATAGAGCTTTCTTTTGGTGGTATTTGATCACCTCTGCAGTTTTTTTTTGCGCTATAAACAAAAAAAGCAATATTTTTTTACATTTGCTTTAATAAATATCCAATAAATAAAATGTCTTCCTCAGTTTAGGTCGATATGTATTCTTCTACATATTTTTGATAAAAAAATGCAATAAGTGTATATTGATTGGTTTGCTCTAAAGTTATAGCAGCTACAAAATAGGGGATAGATTTATGGCATTTTTATAACTAATTTATTTTTTACTAGTAATGGCGGTGATCAGCGATTCTTATCGGGACTACGACTTCGGAGCGGACAGATCGGACACTTTTTTGGAACCATTGACATTTATACAGCGGTCAGTGCTAAAAATAGCCACTGATTACTGTATAAATGTCACTGGCAGGGAAGGGGTTAACACTAGGGGCCGATCAAGGGGTTAAATGTGTGTCCTAGGGAGGTGTTTCTAACTGTGGGGGGATGGGACTGCCTGGGGGAGGAGACGATTGCCTTTTTTCTAATCAGTAAGAACAACAGATCGCTCTCCTCACCTCTGACAGAAAGGAGATCTGTCTGTTTACATTGACAGACCTCCGTTCTGTCTCTCTCAGGAGCGATCGCGGGTGCCCGGCGGACAACGCGACTCCCGCACACGCGCACCAGCGGACATAGCGACCGCTGCGCACCAGCTCTGTCGTCATGCACGTGCGCGCGCCCCCTAGTGCTCTTAAAGCGTCCGACGTATAGCTACGACGGCTCGCCCAGGGGAGCCAACCTACTGCAGTATAACTGCGTGGGCTGGTCCTCAAGTGGTTAATGCACAGAATGTATTACAGTAAAAAATAAATAAAACTGTTTGCCTTTAGAATCACTTGAAATGTCCATAGCCGGCCACACATTCATTTTAATTCACTGTATATTCTTCCTATTATTCTCAAGTTATTTTATCTGTTTCCAATCAATAGTTAACAATTGGTTTTGTGAAAGATTAAAAATAAAATACATCTAAATATAATTTTGTGAAATCAACAATAATGGGCCCTGTGAAATCAATTATTAAACGCTTCCAGTTTCCGGGATTACATTTAAATCTATCGACTTCTATATAAAACAACACTGTTCTGTATAACAAGTCAATGCAATAGGGAAGGGCAAGCACTCATTGCTGCACCAAATATTTCTGATTTTTATTTGTTACATTTTATAACTATTAACTGATTATCCCAATACTGTAAGTACATGAGAATACATTTGATATAAGTCTTTATTACAATGATAAAACGATGGATAAAGCAGACCTAATGTGATCATCTGCCTTGAGGTAAAACAGTGCCTGATCTTTTATGTAAAGCTTTTGTTTGTCTTTTATCTTTTTTTTTTCTTTTATGAAAAGCTAAAAAAAAAACTGTAATGCCACGTACAGACGATCAGAAATTCCGACAACAAAACTGTGTTTTTTTTTCTGATGGATGTTTGCTGTGGGTCGCACAAATGTTGTCGGAAATCCAAACGCCAAGAACGCAGTAAGGTACAAGATGTACGACGGCACTATTAAAGTGAAGTTCATTACTGCTGTAAAGACAGAAGGTGTTTTACCTTCATGCATTCTATGTATGAAGGTAAAGCATCTTCTACATGCAGCCCCCCACCTCCTTTATACTTACCTGAGCCCAACCTCAATCCAGTAATGTGCATAAGAGTTGAGTCTCTCTCTGCTCTCTCCCTCCTTATTGGCTTTAATGGGGACCTGAACCGGACGTCTGGATGACCCCCACTTGGAAATATGGGCACAAAAGATGACATAACAAGTAGATGATGGTCAAAGCGTGTTTGTTTATTAAAAGGAATATCCCTTGGCTTTATACAAAATGAAAGGTAGGATGGATTTCAATACATTAGGGTTTTGGTTACAGAGAAAAAGGATGGAAATTCTAAGAAAATTAGTTTTATCTCCATATGACGTGCAATCTCATAATATTTTTGGTGATCTGTGGGATCTGCACTTAGGATATGGATAGGCTGCTGCCTCCCCTTAGATCCCTGTGCCCAGGGACTGTTATGTAAAAGGCTGTATGAATGGGGTAGGTGGCGCTGCCAGAGGTTTGAAGTCGTTAGGTAAGATTAAAGTGCTATATTCCCATAGGTCAGTAACTTAGCATAAAAAACTGCAAGTGTAATTGATTGGTAGTGACAATCCTATACTTCCTGTGATAAAGTGACTGTGTGCTGTGCAAAAACCGTGATGTGCAAAGCAGGAATGCTTAAAGGTATCACTTGGAGGAACGTCCTCCAGGTATGGTGACCTTATGATCAAACTATAATAAATAATAAAGTGCTAAAATCGCTAATATCAAAAATAATACTCCAATAATGAGCTCCTTATTGGGGCTGCCCACCTAAGGAAGTGATAAATAACTAATGTGCAGCCTAACAGGCCAGTAGTGCCTAATTGTAAATTAAATCCCAAATTATTAACGCAATCACAGTGACACATTCAGGAGCTGACACCAGGGGCAGTGCACTGGTAATATAAATTTAAATTACACAGTGAAGGAAGTTCCCCACTCAGGCCAATGACGTAGGCGGGGTCCGACATACCGAGGGGGCGGACCTGATGGGGAACTTCTCCCACTTTGTAATACATGTATAGACCCGCCCCTTCTCATGTTCCGCATCAGGCCCTCAGCCTTACACCGAGTCATTGGCTGAGCGCACCTGATGGGGAACTTTAGAAGGGGCGGGTCTATACATGTAATAGACTGCGGAGGAAGTTCCCCATCAGGTCCGCTCAGGCTCAGCCAATGACGGACAGCGCTGGACATCGGATCGCTGCGGGACACTGGATTTCTCCGCTGGAATGTTGTTTTTTTTTTAATAAAGGACTTTTTCAAGGTGTTTGTGTGTTTTTTCTTTTTACATTTGTTTACACTTTCTTCGTGAAATGTTAGGGGTACAATGTACCCCTTACCAATTCACATAGGGGGGGCCGGGATCTGGGGGTCCCCTTTGTTAAAGGGGTCTTCCAGATTCCGATAAGCCCCCCGCCCGCAGACCCCCACAACCACCGGGCAAGGGTTGTGGGGATGAGGCCCTTGTCCCCATCAACATAGGGACATCCTCCCCATGTTGAGGGCATGTGGCCTGGTACGGTTCAGGAGGGAGGGGGGCCGCTCTCTCGTCCCCCCCTTTTCCCCTGCGGCCGGCCAGGTTGCGTGCTCGGATAAGGGTCTGGTATGGATTTTTGGGGGGACTCCACGCCATTTTTTTTAAAATTTGGGGTGGAGTTCCCCTTAAAATCCATGCCAGATCTGAAGGGCCTGGTATGGATATTTGGGGGAACTCCACGCATTTTTTTTTAAATTTGCGGCGGGGTTCCCCTTAATATCTATACCAGACCTGAAAGGCCTGGTAATTGAATTCTGGGGGACCCCCACGCTTTTTTTTTTCTTTTATCAATGACTTTTCTATGTATTGCCAGGAGCCGACAATTCATTAATAGCCGCGAGTGAGTTTTAAATGACTTTTTTTCCTTCAAAAATGAAATTTTATGCAGAGATAGTTCTAAGCACAGGAAACATGCTCCACTTTACAGGCATATTATACACACCCCCTAGGTACGAAATTTAAAGGAATATTTCACTTTTATTGTTTCACTTTAAGCATTATTAAAATCACTGCTCCCAAAAAAACGTCCGTTTTAAAAAAAAAATTGCATTGATACATGTCCCCTGGGGCAGGACCCGGGTCCCCAAACACTTTTTATGACAACTTGCATATAAGCCTTTATAATTAGCACTTTAGATTTCTCCCATAGACTTTTCAAATTTGCCGCGAACACCCCAATTTGTTAGCTGTTCGGCGAACGGGCGAACAGGCAATGTTCGAGTCGAACATGAGTTTGACTCGAACTCGAAGCTCATCCCTAGCCATTAGTAATTACAAGCGCCTTTACACCCCTAATAGGGGAGGAACCCACCGGCCGTTGGCTATATTAGAGGTGTAACGTGATGAGACCATATCGCCTCAGAAGAAGTCACATGACAAAACGCGTCAGTTGATTGGTCTCTTACGTCGACACGTCACTTCTGGTTGTCTGGATCAGAGCGGTGGAACGCACGCCGCATCCCAGCTGGTCTCAGGCAGTTTGTGCGGGAATTTTTTAATTTGTTTTAAATTTGCATGCATGCAAACAAACGGTTCACCGCTTTTTTAATATTATAAGCTTTTTATAAAATAAATCTACTGGATTACACTATGGGAGTCCGTTTTCTATTGGTCCTATGAGGACAAACACAGTCAGCTGACACGCTAACACGAGGAAGGTGGACGGGAGCCCCCGGGAACGGAGCGGAGGAGGAGCATACGGCTACCTGAGGAACAAGTTACTCACTCTACGTGCCTGTCACCCCTGCAGGGGTTTCTACTTCTGGTGAGTGGGGAACCATAAGGGGGAGCACAAGTGTCGCCTGAAGTCTGACAGCAACCAACGATACCCACAAAAGTCACAAGTTTTCAACTCAACTGATTATAAGAAGTTTATTGCTCTTTATTCACTGTCGTTTTGAACTGGGCTTAAGATATCCAAAACTGTATACCTATTGCCACATTGACCACAGAAAGTTATTTTTACATACAGGCAGAGAATCCATCTGCCAGTTGGTCACATTGACTGCCTATGCTGTGTGGAACATAACTGTCTCTCTCATTACATTTTATTAGTTGGATTTATGAATTTCTATTACCAGTGCACTGCCCCTGGTGGGAGCTTCTGAATCTGTCACTGTGATTGCTTTAATAATTTTAGATTTAATTTACAATTAGGCACTACTGGCCTGTTAGGCTGCACATTAGTTATTTATATCTTCCTTAGGTGGGCAGCCCCCACTAAGGAGCTCAATATTGGTGTATTATTTTGGATATTAGTGATTTTAGCACTTTATTATTTATTATAGTTTGATCATAAGGTCACCATACCTGGAGGACGTTCCGTCTCTGGGGGGACACCTCCAAGTGACACCTTTAAGCATTGCTGCTTTGCACATCACAGTTTTTGCACAGCACACAGTCACTTTAACACAGGAAGTATAAGATTATCACTACCAATCAATTACACTTGGAGTTTTTTATGCTAAGTTACTGACCTATGGGAATATAGCACTTTAATCTTACCTAACGACTTCAAACCTCCAGCAGCGCCACCCAGGGCCGCTGATAGAAACCATGGGGCCCCGTACAGCCTACCTGACGGGGCCCCCTTCAGCCTCACCCCTAGTCCCTTCTTCAGCTCCACTCCTGGCCCCGCCCGTGGCCCCTCCCTAGACCCCGCCTTGAAACAAAGTGCAGCATGGCAGCATGGGTGGCACTCTCTGCGGGCAGCACATGTGTTATAGCATTGACAGCATGAGTGGCACGGTCTCTGCAGGAAGCACATGCGTTTTGGCCCATAAGGCATGTGCTGTCTGCAGAGACAGTGCCACCCATGCTGCCAATGCTATAATGTGTAGATGCTGCAGAGACAAATACAGTGTGCAATCAATCATTCATCATCATCATCATCATATAGTAGATCTCTTGAATCACCCCCAAGCAAACACACACCTGTGTTAGCCCCACTTCCTCTCTGATTCAGCTGCTGCCTGGAGTCACAATTTCAATTGTCAGCTCAGCTGAGTTGCTTCCTCTGCTGCCACCGTTCACTTCACTGCTTCTTCTCCAGTCTCAGCCCCAGCCGAGTGGGGAACAGAGCGGAGCGCCATGAGCAGATGTAGATAAATCACTCCACCAGGGAAGTCCCGGCCACTGCACTGATATGCAGAGTGGCCAGGGAAGTAACATGCGCCCGAAATACAAGAAGTAGTCCCTCACACACAAGAACCGGATAGTTTAAAAAACACGCAGACAAGTCGGAGTGCGGAGCGGATCGTGGAGGGTGTTGGGCGGGTGTTTGTTGGAGAATTTTTTTTTCCTGTTTATTACTATGCATTCATTCCCTGTTTATATTGCCTAGGCCCCCCCTGCTGGCCAGGCCCGGTACAATAGGGAAAGTTGTACTGGCTTATCAGCGGCCCTGGCGCCACCTACCCCATTCATAAAGCCTTTTTCATAATATTTTTGGTAAAAAGTACAGGTCAGAATGTTCTCTTGAGAAACAAGCCACACTAATCTACTAGCCTAAACATTTCTAGCCAGTAAACACATACCAAGTCAAACTCAGATAATAGAAATAACAGGGAAATATACAGAATAGAAACAGCATTTACCCTTCAATCCCCTCTTTTATCATGAATGTGATAATTTTCTCCACATTATTTTGGTAATAAGCTTGTCCAGGCTTTATCATCAGCCTTATTGATCATTTCCCCATTGGCTCCTGCTGCTGTCAATCACAGCCAGCGAGGAGGGAGCGGAAGGTGAGGTTAAGCCGCACTCTGTGGGTCTTATAGACACACAAAGAGGGCTTAGAATCTAGCATGCAGGTGTGCCACCATAGGAAGCGACACCAAGAAGAGGAGGACCCAGGAGTGTCGACAAAGGACCCAAGAAGAGGAGAATCAGGGCTGCTCTGTGTAAAATCATTGCACAGAGCACTAAAGTTATTTTAAAAAATTAAAAAATTAGCTTACAGTCACTTTAACACTAGAATACCAGGACTCCAAAGTGTGCTGGGAAGGGCTTTAAGATGTGTGAAATGGCATCATGGCTATTGGAACTTCCACAGGGATGCTAACAGGTTTGGTGCTTGCTGAGATGGACATAATCTGAGAGTGAGACCTGAGACTACTATTTCTGTACCCTGTCATCCAGAATTGTTTATTTCCTGCTAATTGTGTGTGTGTTATTACATTGGTACTATGTACTATGTTGGAAGACCTAAATATATACAACCAGTCTCATTTGGGCCATTACAAATTAATTTAATTGAGTAGTACCAGGCAATTGGAGATCTCCTCAAGATCTAATCAATGGATCAACAGGCAATTTGAGATCCCTTTAATATCTGATCATTGAAACAATAGTCCAATTGCCAAGCACTACAATAGTGGCAGCAGTGGGGTTGTTTATTTCAGTTAATGAGCATAAGCATCAAAACACTACAATGTTTGCTGTGATAAGATTCTTTATTTCAGGTTTCGAGATCAAGCATCAAGCTCAAGCACTACATATATTTGAAATATTTGCTAATATCATATAAAATATCCCAAAGCTATATACAATATATACTGTAACCAAATGACACATGACCTTTTTTATGTTGCAGGTATTTATATAGCATGGACAATTTACACCACACCTTACATTCACATCAATTGCTTCTATTTAGGAAGTTTGCAATACAAGGTCCCTGTCTCCCATTCATACTTACACATATTGGGGAAAATTTTAGACAGGAGACAAATAAACTACCAGTAGGGATGAGCTTCGAGTTCGAGTCGAACTCATGTTCGACTCGAACATTGCCTGTTCGCCCGTTCGCCGAACAACGAACAAATTGGGGTGTTCGCGGCAAATTCGAAAAATCTATGGGAGAAATCTAAAGTGCTAATTATAAAGGCTAATATGCAAGTTATTGTCCTAAAAAGTGTTTGGGGACCCGGGTCCTGCCCCAGGGGACATGTATCAATGCAAAAAGAAGTTTTAAAAACGGCCGTTTTTTCGGGAGCAGTGATTTTAATAATGCTTAAAATGAAAAAATAAAAGTGAAATATTCCTTTAAATTTCGTACCTGGGGGGTGTGTATGATATGCATGTAAAGTGGCGCATGTTTCCCGTGCTTAGAACTGTCCCTGCAAAAAGTGTCATTTTTGAAAGAAAAAAATGCATTTAAAACTGACTCGCGGCTATTAATGAATTGTCGGCTCCCGGCAATACATACAAAAGTCATTGATAAAAAAAAAAAAAAGCGTGGGGGTTCCCCAGAATTCAATTACCAGGCCCTTCAGGTCTGGAATGGATATTAAGGGGAACCCCGCTGCAAATAAAAAAAAAATTGACGTGGGGTTCCCCCAAATATCCATTCCAGGCCCTTCAGATCTGGCATGGATTTTAAGGGGAACTCCACCCCAAATTTAAAAAAAAAATGGCGTGGAGTCCCCCTAAAAATCCATACCAGACCCCTTATCCGAGCACGCAACCTGGCCGGCCGCAGGGGAAAAGGGGGGGACGAGAGAGCGGCCCCCCCTCCCTCCTGAACCGTACCAAGCCACATGCCCTCAACATGGGGAGGATGTCCCCATGTTGATGGGGACAAGGGCCTCATCCCCACAACCCTTGCCCGGTGGTTGTGGGGGTCTGCGGGCGGGGGGCTTATCGGAATCTGGAAGACCCCTTTAACAAAGAGGACCCCCAGATCCCGGCCCCCCCCTATGTGAATTGGTAAGGGGTACATTGTACCCCTACCATTTCACGAAGAAAGCGTAAAAAAATGTTTAAAAAAACACACAAACACCTTGAAAAAGTCCTTTATTAAGAAAAAAAAAAAAAAACCATTCCAGCGGTGAAATCCAGTGTCCCGCGGCGATCCCGATGTCCAGCGCTGTCCGTCATTGGTTGTGCCTGAGCGGACCTGATGGGGAACTCCCTCTCAGTATTTTAAATGTATAGACCCGCCCCTTCTAAAGTTCCCCATCAGGTCCGCTCAGCGGACCAGATGCGGAACATGAGAAGGGGCGGGTCTATACATGTATTACCAAAGTGAGAGCAGTTCCCCATCAGGTCCGCCTCCTCGGTATGTCGGACCCGCCTACGTCATTGGCTTGAGCGGGGAACTTCCTTCACTGTGTAATTTAAATTTACATAGTGAAGGAAGTTCCCCGCTCAAGCCAATGACGTAGGCGGGTCCGACATACCGAGGGGGCGGACCTGATGGGGAACTGCTCTCACTTTGGTAATACATGTATAAACCCGCCCCTTCTCATGTTCTGCATCTCGCCCGCTGAGCGGACCTGATGGGGAACATTAGAAGGGGCGGGTCTATACATTTAAAATACTGAGAGGGAGTTCCCCATCAGGTCCGCTCAGGCACAACCAATGAAGGACAGCGCTGGACATCGGGATCGCCGCGGGACACTGGATTTCACCGCTGGAATGTTTATTTATTTATTTTTTTAAATAAAGGACTTTTTCAAGGTGTTTGTGTGTTTTTTTAAACATTTTTTTACGCTTTCTTCGTGAAATGGTAGGGGTACAATGTACCCGTTACCAATTCACATAGGGGGGGGGCGGGATCTGGGGGTCCCCTTTGTTAAAGGGGTCTTCCAGATTCCGATAAGCCCCCCGCCCGCAGACCCCCACAACCACCGGGCAAGGGTTGTGGGGATGAGGCCCTTGTCCCCATCAACATGGGGACATCCTCCCCATGTTGAGGGCATGTGGCCTGGTACGGTTCAGGAGGGAGGGGGGGCCGCTCTCTCGTCCCCCCCTTTTCCCCTGCGGCCGGCCAGGTTGCGTGCTCGGATAAGGGGTCTGGTATGGATTTTTAGGGGGACTCCACGCCATTTTTTTTTTAAACTTGGGGTGGAGTTCCCCTTAAAATCCATGCCAGACCTGAAGGGCCTGGTAATTGAATTCTGGGGAACCCCCACGCTTTTTTTTTTTTATCAATGACTTTTGTATGTATTGCCGGGAGCCGACAATTCATTAATAGCCGCGAGTCAGTTTTAAATGCATTTTTTTTCTTTCAAAAATGACATTTTTTGCAGGGACAGTTCTAAGCACGGGAAACATGCGCCACTTTACATGCATATCATACACACCCCCCAGGTACGAAATTTAAAGGAATATTTCACTTTTATTTTTTCATTTTAAGCATTATTAAAATCACTGCTCCCGAAAAAACGGCCGTTTTTAAAACTTATTTTTGCATTGATACATGTCCCCTGGGGCAGGACCCGGGTCCCCAAACACTTTTTAGGACAATAACTTGCATATTAGCCTTTATAATTAACACTTTAGATTTCGAACGTTCGAGTCCATTGTATTTAATAGGGTTCTAAAGTTTACACGAACATTTTGTCTGTTCGCAGGTTCTGGTGCGAACCGAACAGGGGGGTGTTCGGCTCATCCCTAACTACCAGTAGTGTGGGAGAAAAACCCACACAAGCACAGGAAAAACATGCAAACTCCATACACATAGTGTCTTGGTGAAGAGAAGGGCTGATCGCCAAGCCACTGTTCTACACACCTACGCTGTATGGCCCAAATTATACAGATGCCTAGCCAGAATAATAACTTCATGTGTTTTCAGTGAAGTATACTCTTAATGGGGTTGATTTACTAAAACTGGAGAGTGCAAAATCTGGTGCAGTGCTGCATAGAAACCAATCAGCTTCTAGTTTTTTTTTTTCAAATCCTAATCGAACAAGCTGAAGTTAGAAGCTGATTGCCTACCATGCACAGCTGCACCAGCCTTTGCACTCTCCAGTTTTAGTAAATCAACCCCATAGCTACAGTATACAAAGACATTTTAGATGTGCACTTCCAACCCTTGATAACTTTTTGGGGAAGGTCCTTTTGTGTTCCATTCATGACTGTTCTCCTGTGTACAAAGCCAGCACCACTAAGACATTGTTAGATGCGTTCAGTGGGAAGGAATGCCTGCACAGAGCCCTGACCTCAACACTACTAAACATCCTTTTTGATAAATTTGATTGCCAATTGCAAATCAGGTCTTTTTGTCCTACATCAGTATCTGACCTCACAGTTGGTCGTTTGGCATAATAGGCAAATATTCCCACAGACATCCTCCAAAATCTTGGGAAAAGCCTTCACAAAAGATTGTAGGCTTTTATAACAGAAAATATTGAGAAGGGGGGGACAACTCCATATTAATTCTGATGATTTTGGGATGTCCAACAAGCTTATGCTTTTGCGATGGTCAAATGCCTACTAACTTTTGTCAGGAACATGTTGCCAACCATAATGCTTAGACACCCTGTCTGGCTAATGTGCGTGCACATAGACATTAGATTGCACATAAGCATAGAAGATGGAATGCATGTATATGACTGTTCATCAATGCTTGCACACATGGACATGCATGCATGTGCACTGTTGTAAAGCAGCCTGTTCGAACCTGAACTCTGCACTAGTTCTTTGCTGTATGGTCTTCAACCTTGTTCCTGTGATCCAGTCCCTGATATACATCCTTGACCCAGTTACTGAACTGGTTTCCTCTTGACCTTGCTCTCGGATTACCCTTGCCTGCTCATGTTCACTGTCTGTCTATGCTACCGACCCCAGCCTGGACTACTGACCACACTTCCACCTAGTAAATCTGTACCTCGCTGCTGATTGTTGCCAACTTCTGCCTGTTTCTGGGTCTGATTCTGCTTACTCCCTGGTGTCCTTCCATCTAGCTGTCTCTTGAGCAGGTGTGGGACCTGACTCCACCATCAATTGGACATGGCTTGGCATCTTCAAGGTGTATTACCAACTGTACCTCTGCTTGCCTGATACCAGTGCAAGAGGCCACCCTCGTCATCTCAGGCTCTGCATACAGGTATATGAAACCTTTGACCATATAGTGTTTGCCTTATGGCACATTTAACATTTTCTATATCTTTGCCTCATCTTTTATAAATATACTAGTACAACGTAGTTAAGATAATAATTTAATGTTATTGTACTCTCTCCAGGTTATGGAGGTGAAAAATGTGTCCAGTGTTACCATGATCCACCTATTAGGACTTCGGACTCCACACAGTATAACATTTCTGATCTTTTTTATTTTCCTTTTAATTTATTGTGTGACAATATGTGGAAACTTCCTGATCATCTTACTGGTGTCCTACAGCAAATCCCTCCATTCTCCCATGTACTTCTTCCTCTCCCAGCTGTCTGTATCGGATATCTTACTGGCAACTGACATTCTTCCTAACATGCTCCATGCTGTTTTAATGAAGGGGATCATAATATCATTTTCTGATTGCATCACCCAGTTTTATTTCTTTTGTGTTTCAGAAACTTCAGAGTGTCTTATTCTAACAGTGATGTGTTATGACAGATATGTGGCCATCTGTAAACCATTGCATTATACTTTAGCAATGAACTTCCAGTTTTGCTGGTTGGTGATTATCACATGTTGGGTGTTACGTCTTTTAGTAGTACTGATTCACACATTACCAATATCACAATTACATTTTTGTGGTCCCGATATTGTCGATCACTTTTTCTGTGATCTTGAGCCAGTCCTACAACTCTCCTGCTCTGATGCTGCTAATGTTATGCTTGAAGTGACATTACTGAATTTTGTTTTTGTTGTTATCCCATTCTTTATAATCATTGTATCGTATGTGTATATTATAATCACCATTTTTAAAATCCCATCTATTACTGGCAGACAGAAAGTTTTCTCAACATGCAGCTCCCACCTGACTGTGGTTTGTATTTATTATGGTACTCTAGTTTGTGTTTACTTGGTACCCCGTAGAGGACAGTCATGGGATATGACTAAATTCTTGTCATTGCTGTACACTGTGGTCACCCCACTGATGAATCCAATTATATACAGCCTGAGGAATAAAGACTTAAAAAAAGCTGTAGCTAAAATCATCAACCACAATGGGGGCAACATATAAATGGGGTTACACCTGCTCGCCACATATCCAGAAAGATGGACTCTGGTTTGTACTCCATCATCTTTCTCAATTGCTGAACCTGTCCCAGTTCTCGGCTTGTGAGGAAATACAACTTCTTAGTTGGCTGGTATTTTTAGAAGACCCATGTTCACAGGGTACACTAGACTTGTGCACAATGGAAAAATTTGTTTAGTTTCGGTTTGTTTCTTTTCGGTCCTGTTGATTAGTAATCGTTCGTAATTTTGCTAGACGGGATTTTTCGTGTTCCGACTAATTCGTATTTTCGTAAGCGCCATTTTTCGTTGAATCGGAATGATTCATATTAATGTAAGCCTTATTTTTAGTTGATTTATAATTCGTACTTTCGGTAGAGTACATTGTTTTTCATTCATTCTGGACACAACTCCTACTTTCGTAACTTTTTTTGGGTTTGTTGATTCGTAATTTTCCGTGTTTCTCTCACAACGACGCTGCCTATTATGCCTAATGTGCTCCGAATGGATTTGTACTTTTCTAAATACATAGCAGTTATTTGTAATGATTCGAAATCTCGTATTTTACTTTCGTTTTTTACATGCGGCTATAGCCTCCACCCCTGTACACCATTTTGAGAGGGAGTTCAGCACTGTGAGGGAGAAGCAAAGAGCAGAGCAGAGTGTTATTGTGCTTCGAATGGATTCGTACATTCGTAACTTTTTTCATAACAAATTATGCCGAAGACATTCGGGCATTCGCTATTTGCGATATAATTTATTTCGGATTCGGTTTTATTCGTAATTGCTTTGTTCGGAAATTCGAATGCTTCCGAATGTCCGAAAGTTGCTAAATTCAGACGAGTTTCAATTCGTTACGAAACGAATTGCACAAGCCTAGGGTACACTACCACCGAGTCTGCGCCCTTTTCTTCCACTAAGGAAGTACGACTATTAGCACTCTACTCAGTTAACTTTTTATTTCTGTCTATTCCGGGATCTTCTTCTGTACTTTCTGATACCACCTAATCTCTTGTCTACTTTCTTCCTCTTTTCACTCAACTCCAGACCCCGACCACTTCCGTTCTTCTTGACCTGTCCTGAGCTTTGCCTGAAACCCCACCCTTCTTGGTCCTGATCACAGGGCTCGTACGACAATGCCACAAATATCCTGTACATCCTTCAATGTAAGAGGGCTCTATATTCCAGAAAAGAGAACCATATTATTGCTGGAATTATGGAAGCAACAAACTTAAATTGTATTTTTACAGGATCCAATAAAATTCCCAAATTAACAGATTTGAGATTCCTTATTGTACTTTCTCAGAAAGTAAATCTAGAAGAGTCTCTATTTTGCTCCATAAAAATTTGCCTTGGAAGGAAACTGAGGTGATCACAGATGATGATGGATGACTGCACAGAGTTAAAGGCCAACTGTTTGAGACCAGAATAACGCTGGTCAACTTATACCTCCCCAAAGATGATCCCCAAACAGAATGGAACAACCCAAAGAAGTTCTGTTCCTGATAGAAGGAGACTGTATATAGCCCTAGACCCGACAATGGACATGTCTAAAGGGACTTCTTATCTTTGCTACTCTAAATTTCATAGATTTAAAAAAAGCTATATGACTACAAATTGGTAGACACCTGGAGGACTCCTAATCCAGGAGACAGGGATTATACTTTTTACTGCTGTCTGCCATAAATTACTATAATTTTATACAACAAGACATTCTCCCGCTACTGACCGTAGATAGCACAGGCACTATTACACTTTGGAGGAACAAATGCCACGCCATTGGCAACATAAAATGAATGAAGCCCTTATACAAGACCCTACGTACAAAATCTGAATCCAAAGAGAACTAGACCTTCTCTTCTCCACTAATTGTGCAACAGACACCTCACCCTTCTGCATGGCAAGCTTTTTGAAGTTACAATTTTTTGTCACAATTGTTTGGAAAATTAAGAAAAAAAAATAATTCACATTATTCTTTTACATACTGTCACCAGTGCATGACAGTGTTATCATATAACTGGTGTGTCAGTGATCAGGGACAATTCCGGTAATCAGAAAGAAATTATTCACATTGCTCATTCATCCTCACAGTTGCTTTAATTTATAAATGTGGAGGTCAGATGAAAAACCATGGCTTCTTAATTTTCCAAGTGGAGAAAATATTTCAGAAAATCCATTAGGCTGGGTTAACAAATTGGATGCGGGTCTATTGCGAGTGTACCCGGCTCACAATAGAGCCGGTTCACACATAACCGGGGTGGCCGCGGTCCACATTCCAAAAGGGTCCTGTGCATCTTTGAATCCGGTTCAAGTGCGAATTCAGGCAAAAATTTGGACCTGATTTGCACCTGAACCGGTGAACAGGGACACACACGGGATCTCATGCTGGGAACTGCTGCCGCGCATAGTGTGAATCCGGTCTTTAGGCTTCTTTCAGACAGGCATTGATGCTTACTGCCCCCTAAAAAGTGATCAGCCATGTGATATCAGCAGTTTGCTTTTTTCTTTTCAATCCCAAGGGGTATCTTTTAGTAAAAAATTGTGCCACAACCTCAAGCCAAGCATTTGGCTTGTGGCTGCAGTGTACACCAGTTGAACTAAATGGTTAAGTTTGACAGGTGGCAACATCTGTTAAAATATTTCTGCCCTAGGTAAAAATGCTGGACCATGAAGAAAAGCCTGCCAAGCAGTAGTGATATAATTTTTGTGGGTAGCCAGGGGGCTCAGCCACCTGTTTGTACAATCCCTGGCCACTGTATAAAATAAGCCCTATGGGTGATTGGTTTTTCACTTTGATATTTTTTGGCCAAGTGGTATTTTTAATGGTCACAGAGTTCAAATAGATACCTGTAGCGGTACCCCTATAGGGGCTGCTGAAAGTTGTTGTCCCACCTGTCACCCTGCCTAGCCAGGCATTCACTTCCCAGTCACTTTTGAGACAATGACCAGTCCATGTGGTTGTTTTTGTATTTTTATTGAGGGATTTGAACTTGGATAGGGATGGGAATATAAGGGATGCCTAGAAGAATTACTGTATTTATCGGCGTATAACATGCGACGGCGTATAACATGCACCCCAAGTTTAGGAGGGAATTTTAAGGAAAAAAACTTTTAGGAGGGAAATTCAAGAAAAAACAACTTACATTTAAATGCAGCATGCAGCCTTGCCCAGTGTCCATCTGTCCATCTGCAGCCTTGCCCAGTGTCCATCTGTCCATCTGCAGCCTTGCCCAGTGTCCATCTGTCCATCTGCAGCCTTGCCCAGTGTCCATCTGTCCATCTGCAGTCTTGCCCAGTACCTTTGCAGCCTTGTCAGTCTCGGCGATTTTAAAATTGGCTCCGATTTCTGTGTGGAGAGGAGCGAGCGGGGCTGAGTGTACTTCGGCTAGACTCGGCTCCTCTCGCAGTCCCACCCATCTCCACTGACTGCGCCGCTGATATAGAGAAAGCCGAGTGTACTTCGGCTAGACTCGGCTCTGCTCACAGTCAGGGGCAGGACTGCGAGAGGAACCGAGACTAGCCGAAGTACACTCGGCTTTCTCTATGTCAGTGGCGCAGTCAGAGATGGGCTGGACTGCGAGAGGGGCCGAGTAAAGCCAAGTGTACTTCGGCTTCGGCTCCGCTCGCTCCTCTCGCTCGTTTCAGCAGGGGAATCGGCGGAGTATCGCCGTATAACACGCACCCACGATTTTCCCCTGATTTTAAGTGTTATACGTTATATACGCCGATAAATACGGTAAATAATAGTCAATTTGGGACAGAACTTTGTACACTCCCTGTACACGACACTTCTTCAAATTCCTCCTGCACAAGACTTGCTTGCAGACTATCACTCTCTCCTCCTGCACAACACTTGACTCCTGGCACAGATAGCACATGGTTAGGCCCAACACTGACTTGCCATTTGTAGGCAGGGACTGTGGGTCCCTTTTAGTGTAGCAAAAATAGAATAGAAAGTCTTTAGTGCTAGCTGTTCTTTGGGAGACTACAGTTCCCAATTGTTTACCTGTTTTTATTTTTATTAAATCAACCCCAATGCCTCTGCTCTGTTAATTCCCATTCCCATATTTCTTGGGTTGTGTCTGTTTTCCTCTCACTGGACTGAAATGATTTGATCCATACCCATAATTAGCTGTGTGTTTAGCTGCTGCTTTGCCATGCTATATGATCGCTATAGTTATATGTCAATCATGAAAAAATTAAAAACATATAAATACTCGCGCTATGTTCAATTTGTAAAAGCTAAAAAACGTTCTATAGCTGCTGTTCACCAAGTGCTAAATCACCTCACAAATACACTCCCAATAATACAGCGCTCGCAGATTAAACTAAGTGCATATATAAAACGGTGCAAAAAAGCGTTTTTTTATATAACAAAACACAAAGTCTTTCCAGAAATCTTCAATAAAGTGCTCAGTGCTCCAAATTCCATATAAAAAGTGCTGAATCCCAATGGATTTATCAGCTGGGAACTATGAGCCCGTTGGGGTTGAAAATATAACTTGATCTAAATAGTTTTTTTGTCCAACTGGTAAAATAGGAAACAAAAGATAAATTAGCATATTTTAATATATAGAGTTTTATCAATAATTTTTTCATTTGTTAATATAGGTATAGATATGTACACAAGAGATTGCTGTCATTTTTATCATTTACTAATTGTCATAAATTATTTGTCTTTTCATAAATTTTTTTATTTGATATTTTTTTTTTTCTATTGTTATTTGATTTTTTTATTTAAAGCGGTTGTATAGTCTTTTTTTTAACTTTTACCTACAGGTAAGCCTATACTAAGGTTTACCTGTAGGTAAAAGAAATATCTCCTAAACCTTGCGCACAGGGGATTCTCGGCTGAAGGCCCGGCGGACGCCGGACCTTGCCGGAAAGAAGTCTCCCGCGCGCATGCGCGGGAGTGACGAATCGCGGCTCCAGCCACTCACAGAGCTGGAGCCGCGATACCCGGAAGACACGCCGAGGCATAATGTCAGCTGCCTCGGCGTGGACCGGGAGGGACACCGACGCCTCGTTCTAAGGTAAGTATTTCATAATGAGCTTGTATGCTGTGCATACAAGCTCATTATGCCTTTTCCTTTACAGGTGTAAAAAAAATAAAAAAATGCGGGTATACAACCGCTTTCATTTAATAAAAAAAATATATTTTATTTTTTATTTATATTTATATATTTTTTTCATAGTTATCAATTTCTACATATAATTTTTTTCTTTTCAATTTTATTATTGTTTTTATCTTTATTCTATTTTGCAATTATCGTATATAAATGTTTATATATTTTGAGCCTATTTGCATAATATAGTGTACTTATTTATTGTAATTGTTCATGAGAGAAGCAATATCTTCCAGGAAGTGATGTCCTTTGGATAAAGCCAAACAAGTATCTCTATTAAAAATTATGCAATTTCATTGGTTAACATGAGAGGGAGTAATCTCTCCTCGTGTATAAATAAGACCATTGAGAAACCGGAAATTATGTCCTTGATGATGCCCCGAAGGAGCGACGAAACGCGTTGACGTAATTTCCGGTTTTGTAACCAACGACGTCACTTTTGCCATCCGTGCAGCGAACCCGGAATAACCACATGATTGTCTCATGCCATTTGTACTTGGAATCCTGTAAGTGGATTTTTATTATTGCGCAAATAAATAGTTTTATCAGTACTTCACTATGAGTACCATTCTGTTTTATTGAGTTTGGTGGATATCCCAGTCGCCCTAAGGTTTACACTTTGGATGCCCTATTGAGGACGCCAAGAGGCCCAGTACTCCCATCACCAGATATAAGTGTGTTTGACCCCCAGACTGAAAAGCTGAGGGTCCATTTTCTCTGGTGAGTAGGGAGACAAGAGGGGAGTGTGGCACACTGCACAGCATGTTTATATGAAGCACTTTTTATATGAAATTTGGAGCACTAAGCACTTTATTGAAGATTTCTGGAAATACTTTTTTGTTATATAATTTTTTTTTGCACCGTTTTATATATATTTACTTAATTTCATCTGTGAGAGCTTTATTATTGGGATTGTATATATCAATCATGGACAACATATTTTGCAAGAAACTTGGATGTTGAGCATTTTCTATATAATTTATCAATGTCCTGCCTCTAAGGTTATTACAGTTTTATGGCACTAATATTATTGATCATTTCTTCTGTGATTACCCTCCTTTGATAGAATTATCATGTTCTGACACCTCATTAGTTTGGTTGGAGGTTACCCTTCTTAGTTTTTCTGTACTTGTTATTCCCTTTATTGTTATCACCGTTTCATGCGTTCATATTTTGAAGATCATTCTAAAGACTCCAATACTGGGAGGCAAAAAGCCTTCTATACTGGGAGCTCTCACCTCACTGTTGTGTCTACCTATTATGTAACACTGATCTCTATGTAGGGCTTTCCAGCCAAAGAGCAAGCCAACACAGTTTGACACACATTACGTTTTTTTTTTTTTTTAATTTAGGTAGCCCATAATGAATGAATGAATTACACACGTGTTAACATAACGTAAAAAAGAGAGAACATTGTGTGAATAGACCCTTTAGTCAGCCATTGATGGATCAAATCTCTGTCAGTTCAGCAGGGAATGGCCGAGATTAGAGCCATCTATAAGAAGCCTGATTGTACCCAAGTTGGTCCATTGATCGACTTGGGTACAACCAGCATGTCGGATTTTTAGCATGCGTCTATTGACAGCGGCTACAACTGCTAGCATTAATCACTGTGTTTTCATAGCAGGGACAAAGGGTAGAAATGTCCTCAGCACACCAAGGATTCCTCAGAAGGATTCAAAGCTTTATTCACATGGTCACACGGTACACATACAGCAATGTTTCGGGAGCCACGCAGGACTCTTTATTAGGCTCGTCACTTGTCTGACAAAGGGGCCCTGCGTGGATCCGAAACATTGCCGTATGTGCACCGTGTGACCATGTGAATAAAGCTTTTGATCCTTCTGAGGAACCCAAGGGTGTGCTGATGACATTTCTACCCTTTGATTGCCTACTGTTTCCAGCCGGTGGCCATTACAGCACCCAGCAGTACTACAGCCTTTTTCAGGAACGTTTGTGTGGGGAATATTACAATTTGGATTCCCAGCAGAGACAGCTCCCCATGCTTCCCCATCTGGGAGGAAATAATAGTTTCATAGGAAGAGGAATTAAGCAATTTTCTTTCCTGCAACCAGGTACACATGCCACTTTTTAATGCAGAAGTATGTTTTTTTATAGTTTGTTTTTGTCTTGTATTTCTTTCAATCCTCTTTTTATGACATATCGTATGGGGCAGGGAATAGATTTTAGATGAGAAATTGCTTTGTTTTGCTTTTGTAGCAATTTATAAACAATAAAGATGTATAAAAAATGCCCTCACCAGCTATGCAACTACAGACAGAAAAAGAGTGCATTACTCAACCGGAATGACCAACATCCAACATATAGCAAAAACAACATACGACTCAATAATTTTTCTTCATTCTATTCCAAAGAATGTTGCCTAGTTGGTTGCCTGTTTGAGCAAGAAGGTGGCTAAGAATTGGTACCTTCCTGGGTTTGATTCCTGCGAAGAGTATAAAATAGTGAACCCCTTTTGTTCAAAGGAACAACATACTCATAGCTTATTAGGTTCCAACTTTTCTGACAATCGTATACATTTAAAGAAATGTAAAACTCAGAAACTGAAATGTAAAACTCATTTCCCATTAGGATAACTGTTAAAAGAGAAGTATGGGTTTCCTTTTTTTTTTTGCTTACATCTATTCTATGTGAGCTGCTGATATCTATAAACCCTTCCAGCCCTCTCAGAAGTACCCCCATTCTGTTAAAATCAAGATAAATACCTGTGGGAGGTTCTACAGTCTTTCTCTTTTAAATGTTTTATTGAATTTTGCATAGAAAGTTACAAAGTACAATTAAGTATTGTACGTCGTGCAACGACGTTGTTGAACACATATTATGACATATATCCACTAACAAAATGCATATAATTCAAATAGAAGGTGGAGAATGTAAACTAATGCTATACAAACAACGCTCAAGCCCTTCCCCTAATGTGGCACCCCAAGTGGGATCTATTTCATGCCACAGGAGTGGAGAGGGCCCACTTTGCATTCTCCCCATAAGGGTAGACTTGTTCCCAACATCTTGTATGGATACTTCTAGAAATTTGTTGAATCAAGTAACACGTGTGTAATACACGTACGTTGCTCAGTCAAGAAAGACATAACATTGAAATGAAATTAATTACTGTAGGTGACAGTCGCAGCATCGGCCAGTCTTTCCAAGGTTGCCATTGTGCACTGGATTGTGCGGCCTGACCAGTGCTGGCAGCCATCATCGTCTCATAGCTGAAGTGTAAGGCTACTAAGTCAATAGTTTGAGTAACGGACGGGGTGTCATCAGACTTCCATCGTCTCGTAATGTTGAGCCTGGAGGCCAAAAGTAAGTGGGTTGTTATGTGTCTGAAGGGATGGGGAATGGTTTCTATGGTTAGGTTTAGTAGTGCAAGTCCAGGCGAGGGGATAATTGGGATTTTGGTTATGGATGAGAGGAGGTGGAAGATGTCTCCCTAGTATTTTTGGATGCAGGGGCACGACCAAAAAATATGGTACATGTCTCCTTTGTCAGATTTACACCTCCAACATGTATTGGGGTTTGAGGGCTGAATGATGCCAGTCTAGCTGGTGTCATGTACCAGCATAGTGATATTTTCTGAGTGAGTTCCCATAAATCAGAGCATTTTGTGGCTCTGTAGATGGTCTTGAGAGCGTATTGCCATTGGTTGTCAGTGTAGTCGTGTGCTAGGTCAGTCTCCCATTGGTGATGAGGGGTCAGCTTGCTGAAGGTGTGTCTTTGGTGAAAGAGGTTATAGAAATAGGAAATGCCTTTGGTTTTGGAGGCAGGGTTTGTAAGATGGTCCCAATTTTTTAGGTGGATGTTGTAGAGGGGAAGTGGTATTTTACTCAGGCAGTGGTGGATACGCAAGTAGGTGAAATGTTCTGAGGAAGGCAGACTATATTCGGCTTGTAATTGTGAGAAGGATTTGATACATGTACCCTGTAATAGGTTTTGAAGGGAGTGGATCCCTTTAATGGTCCATTGTGATAGCAGTAGGTCCGGAATTAAGTAGTGAAGGGACTCTAGCGGAATAAAACACAGCGGTGTGGGGGAGGTATAGTGAGAGAGGGTGACCAGTTTTTTCCAGGCATAGACTGATGCCTTCATGGTTGGGGAGATAGAGGTCGGGACGGAGGCACCTAGAGGAGTACACAATATCCAATTATGTAGATTGGGACGGACAATTGAGAGTTTCTCTAATCGCCCCCAAGAAGAGCTTGGGAGGGGTTGGAACCAGGCAGGTAGTGTGGCTAGGATGGCTGCTAACTAATAATCTTCAAAGTCTATGGAGCCCGTACCTCCCGCTAATCTGTGTTTGATCAACTTTGAGTGTGCGCATCTGGGTCTTTTACTATTCCAAAGGTATCTGTTAAATATAGTTTGGAGAGTTCTTAAAAATGAGGAGGGTAGTGGAATGGGAAGTGTTCGAAAAAAGTAAAAAAGTTGAGGGAGACATACCATTTTAAAGGCTGCTAGTATTCCTGACCAGGAAAGTTCATGTTAAGCTATTTGTTGTGATTCTGTTTGGGTTTTAAGAAGGAGTGGAAGGAAGTTAGAAGAGTAAATTTTTTTAAGTGAACGCAGGAGCTGTATGCCTAGATATGAGATGTCCTTATCTGCCCATGCGAATGAGTGTTGTAGTTGTAGGAGGTTTTTTGTTGTGGCGTTCAGGTTTAGGTCTAGTATGTATGATTTGGTCGTGTTTACCTTATAATATGATACACTGCTGAACCAGGTTAGTATGGATTGTACTTCTGCCAGGGAGGAAGTCGGATTAGTAAGGACCAAAATGACATCATCAGCAAAAAGGCTGATTTTGTTGGAGGCGTTGCCGCATTGTAGGCCTGAGATATTAGGGTTGGAACGGATGTGCTCCGCCAAAGGTTCCATGAGCATATTAAAAATGATCAGGGATAGGGGGCATCCCTGTCGCGTGCCATTGGTAATGGTAAATGGGCGAGATAGCATGCCCTCTGTGAACACTTGGGCCGAAGGGTCAGAATATAGTGCCATAATGGCGTTAAGGATGTGACCTTTAAAGCCAAAATTTTTGGAGAACAGAGTGGGGGTACGACCAATGGACCCTGTCGAACGCCTTCTCTGCATCCAAAGAAAGGAGCAGAGAAGGTGTTCCACTGGATACTGCGTGATGCAATAGATTGATCATCCTTCTAGAGGCATCAGATGCCTGTGTCGCTTTAGTAAATCCTGTCTGATCTCCGTGTGTGAGGGTGGGCATAATGTCAAGTAATCTTGTTGCAATAGTTTTAGCGTAAATTTTGAGATCAAGATTGAGTAGGGATATTGGATGGAAATTTTGGGCGACATTCCCTGGTTTCGGTATCATTATAATCAGTGCCTTTAGATATTCATTTGGGAAGGTAGAATAGGAGGGAGCATAATTAAAAACTTCAGTGAGGTGTGGGATGAGGTGTGTGGAGAATAGTTTGTAGTATTCTCCTGTTAGACCGTCTGGGCCTGGCGCTTTCCTGCTTTGAATTGATTCAATCGCCTTCCTAATTTCCCGTTCTGCGAATGGAGCATTAAGTGTTGCTATTTGATGGTCAGTCAGAGTAGGTAGCTTAAGGTTGTGGAGAAATTGGTTATCTGCATCCTGTGAGGGTTGCGGAGTTTGGGGGTCTTTCCTCAAATTGTATAGATCACTGTAATAGTCGCTAAAAACGTCTGCTATGGCTTGGGGGTCTGTCATAGGTAGGTTTATATGGGGGTGGCGAAGTTGGTGGATTTTGGCCTTAGATCGTTCGCCCTTGAGGCATTGTGCTAATTTCTTCCCCGCCTTGTTAGAGGTGGAGTAAGTAGTGGCTTTTAATTTACGCTGAAGGAATTTGAAGGAGTGGAGGAGCAGAGTTTTCAATTCTTGTCTAAGGGACAGCAGTTGGTTTGTCTCTGGGGCCTGGGGGTTGGCTTTATGTTGGAGCTCTAAGCTCGCTATCTGGGCCATCAATTTGTCTAAACGCTGCGTCCTCTTCTTTTTGTGGTAAGAGCTGAGTTTTGTTAACATTCCTCTAATAAAAGCCTTATGTGCGCTCCACACCACGCCAGGATCAGACACAGAGCCCTTGTTAAGTGAGAAAAATGCCACAATTTGATCAGAGATCTCTGGTTTATAATCTTTGTGTTGGAGTATGTAGTTGTTTGCACGCCAGAGAAATGTGTTGCGCTGTAGATTGGAATCTTCAATAATAGTTGAGATTGGGGCATGGTCCGACCATGTCGTGGTGTGGATCGCAGACGCACGGATTTTTTGTAGTAGCCATTTGTCTGTTAAGAGTAGATCAATTCTCGAGTATGAATTGTGCCTGGAGGAGAAATAGGTGAAGTCTTATTCAGATCCATGATGGCAACGCCAAATGTCAAAGAGATCATTGGTGGAGATAAAGTTTTTCAGCGGCGAGTCTCGCCTTTTTGAAGTGGATGTGGTGTTCATGAGTACATCGGGGACCAGGTTGAAGTACCCACAGATCACTAAGTGACCTTTCTGGATGGGTCTGGCTATTCGCATCACCTTGCGAAGAAATTTCATTTGGTGGGAGTTCGGGGCGTAGACATTAATAAGTGTGTAGGGTACCCGGTTAATGGTGCATGCCAGGATTATATAGCAACCTTCAGGATCCAGTATGGCATTAGATGATTGAAAGTCCACTGTGTCTCTGATTGCAATCATGACCCCTTTAGTTTTAGTAGAGTGTAAGGCATGAAGAACGTGTGGGAACTGATGGTGGCTGCATAGGAAAGAACTTGAAGGCAATAGGTGAGTCTCCTGAATACAAAGAATTTCACTGTGGAGAGCCGTGGTGGTTTTCCATAGTGTGTGTCGTTTAGCTGGGTGGTTCAACCCGTTGGCATTCAGTGAAAGTATAGTGAGCGGCATCTTGTGGAGGCTGGATGAGTGGATGCAATGTAGTAACACTTACAATTAGTTGCTGTGGTTCAAGCTGGGTACCTGGGGACAGTGTTGCCAAACCCCCCAAGTGAAATTTACTGACAAGCTGCCTAAAAATTACGAACAACACCAATTTTTTAATGACACTTCACAAAAACACCTAAAATGGCTGCTATCGGTGCTAAACTGTGCAACTTTTAGTATTTAAACATGATGCTAGTGCTATTAGCAATGTGTTTAAGTTAAACAAAAGTCAAAAAGCAAATTTCTCTATTTACACGAAAGTCAGGTTAATATAACACAGCCAGCACAGAGTTCCCCATTACAGTGCAAGGGAGAACTCTGCAAACCTTGATGTAAAGGACGATGCCACAGATCACGATCTAAGGGGGAACTCTGATGTCAGGGGGGGCTCTGCACACCCATGTACATCAGAGTTCCCACTTACATCAGGGTCTGCAGAGTTCTCCCTTGCACTATAAGAGGAAATCCTGCAGACTCTGATGTAAAGGGGAACATTGGGAACTCTAATGAGGGGGGGGGGTTACACTAAGGTAAGGGGGGTTACTGATATAAGGGTTAACCTTTATTTCAGTGCCCCCTTACATTATTGTGTTCACTCCCCCCCCTTACATCAGTGACCCCTCCTCAGACTAACCTCCTCTCAGGTGCACCGTGCAGGGCTCAGTCAGGCAACTCCAGATTAGCGGCTCTGGTTTTATCTGATAGTCTCCGCTACACAGTCCACACACATCTGACTTCTCTCGTGATCTCCAATCTGGCAGCGCTCCCACTCTTGACTCCTCTACTGGCTCCCCCTCAGAGACTTCAGACATGGTACAGGAGATGGTCAGAGATTGCAGACATGGTACAGAAGATGGTCATGCGGACAGGATACAGGAGATGGTTATGCAGACAGGATACACTAATGCGGACAGGATATATGAGATATCAGAGAGACAGCAGACAGAGATTGCATAAAATTATTTTGTACAAACTCACCACTGCCATTTTTGTCTGGAAACTGCTGCCTGTGCCTGTCTGACAGCACAGTGCACCACAGGTCCACCTGAGCCCCCTCCTCCCTCCCCCCTCCACCATCAATTAATCATTCCAGCCTGGCTGTCTCCCTGCTCACCCTCACACAGTCACACAGTCGACTCGAGATAGTAGTCTCTCTTGTCACACTCACTGTCTGTCCGACTACTAGACTAGTCTGCTCTGACTGACTCACCAGATCCAAGACACCGGGCATGGCAACGGCGGGCCGCGGGCATCAGGCTCCACACACGTCCCTCACTCAATCGGGCAGGCTGGCAGGGGTCTGTCTGTTGCTCCGGTGGGGGTGTGTGTGCTCTGTTATCCGTATCCAGACCACTGGTCACGACTGTTCAGGCTCCCTCCGCTCAGGTCACAGACCGTCACACACACAGCTCTGCTCTCCACTCTACGAGGCTCCTCCGTCCTGCCTGTTCATAGGCTGGTGGGAAAATGCGCTGACTTCATTGGCTGCGTGGCGGGTGGGCTGGGCAGAGGCTGTGCAGGAGTCAGACTCGGCGGCTCAGGATCAGATATTCTCTGGGATTTCCGGAATTGCGCATGCGCAGTTCTGACCCCGAGCCGATCGCCACCATTTTTACTGGCACCTTTCCCTTACTACAGACTTTTACGTACAGGGAAAAAGTGCCTTGTTTTAACGAACTTTCCGTAATTCTACGGACGGTTGTCAACACTGCCTGGGGAGGAGACGGTTTAGCAGAAGAGCGGCAGTCCAAGGTTTGTCAGAAGAGTGGGCAAGAAAGTTGCGAATAGAGCAATATGTTAATTACACAAAACATTTTACCACAAAAAACTGGGAAAACGTATTGACTCGAGTATAAGCCTAGGGTGAGAATGCAGCAGCTACTGTAAGCGGAAAAGAGGGTCAACAATGCCCATTTGCAGCTTCAATGAGCCCATTTGCACGCCTCACTGAGCCCATTGCAACCTCACTGTGCCCATTGCAACCTCACTGTGCCCATTGCATCCTCACTGTGCCCAACCTCACTGTGCCCATTGCAAAGGACAAATAGTGATGCCCACAGGGTGGCGGTTAATATCCAAACACAGCCATGCACAATTCACTCGCAAGAGACCCTTACTATTAGCAGTACTATAATCATAATTGTAGTTATATTTATGGGCAAGATCATATAGCAATAGTGATGGTAGAATTGAATTAATGATAGTAATAATGGCAATAATACTATTAGTGACATTACTAGTAGTAATGGTGATAATGCTAATGGTAGTATACAATATTAACTATTTAACAGTGAACAGGTCAATACCAGGGGGAGGGCGCAAACATGAGATAGCAAGTGGCCATAGAGGTAGACGATTAGTGTCAAGTTCATGCTATGGGGGCACTAGAGAATGATGATAATAGATGTGGACCTCTCACTGACTATAGCGCTATATCACATGCATATACAATGAGATCGCTAAGCTTACTTGTAGATGGCCACTAGATAAGGTGCCCTATAGACTTCTCCCATTACGAAAGTCGTGCCTGCTTCTGCACGTGGGCCGCGACCGGAACGCAAGCCGACTTGTCTGCATTCCATGCGGCAGGAAGTCCAGACCCTGCATCACTTCCTGTGCATCGGCGGTTGCTTACTAGTGACGTATACAGACTTAAGTAAATGGCCACCATTTTGGAGTGAACCAAACAATAGAGGACAAATAGAGACAGTAAAGGTGTCACAATGGGAAATAGGCATACGCCCAGCATGTCATAAAGCCCAAAGTAAAGAGCAATGATGTAATTACCACTAGCCCTCTAAGAAGCCTATTAATACCAACTGCTTGGAAGAGTGCACATGTGCATATACACGCTGGATGCATACATACTTAGAAAACCGAGATACAGTGCTGGTGGAGAGGCCGGGAGGAGCAAGATGGCTGCCGGATCCGAAGATTAGGCCGAAGCCGCGGCCTATAGTAGTGGCTGCCGCCGTGCGGAGGAGCGTTGCACCATTCAGGTACACTGACTCGAGTATAAGCCGAGGGGGGCATTTTCACCCTAAAAAAAAGGCTGAAAAACTCGGCTTATACTCGAGTATATACGGTAATTTTTATAATTTTGCATTTTTTTATGGAAGCAGAACAGTATCTTTGAGGACCTTGGACCAGGGAAAGAGGTTGATTGAAACAAAAACAAGAAAAAAAAAACAGAAAGCAAATTACATTTTCAAAGGTTTCTGACATTAGCTTTGTGAACCAACTGGGTTGATGATGAAAAAGAAAGCCAGCAGCAAAATCTTGGATCCCGGCCTTGACATAGATAAAGAGAGACTTTCCCAAGAAGACGGAAGATTTAATTGATATTTTTTCTTGGTTAAAGCAGCCCCACAGATGCAAAAGTACCCTCATCATCTTGGATCAAAAGATCTCTTAATGTATGAGAGTAAAACCTGCTATTTAATTATTAATAAAAATATATGTATATACCGTATTTATCGGCGTATAACACCAGCCGACGTATAACATGCACCCTAATTTTAGGAGGAAAGTTTCAGGAAAAAAACATATTTTTTCAAATAAACAACTTTGAGGCCTCGTACACACGGCCGAGATTCTCGTTGAAAAAAAATGTCGTTTTTTTCGGCGAGATTCTTGGACAAGAAACTTGTCCCGGCCGAGTGTACACACGCTCGTTTCAAAGAACCCGCGGTTCTTTGAATGGAGCGTACGCGGTGACGTCATCGACTACGACGAGCATGCGCTCGTCACATTCGATGCCGTCGCCGCCATCTTGGTATACCCTACGTATGCCTAGGAAGCTACCGCGCATGCGTCGAATTCATTTCGAACATGCGCGGGCTTCCGGGAGGACAGGTAAGTGTACACACACTCACTTTTCTCGTCGAGAAACATGCCGAGGAGAATCTCAACGAGAAAATAGAGAGCAGGTTCTTTATTTTCTCGTCGAGGTTACTTGTCGGTTTTCTCGACGAGAAACCCGATAGCCGCGTACACACGACCGATTTACTCGGCAAGACCTCTCTGCCAGCAAGTTTCTTGCTGGTTCTTGCCGAGAAAATCGGACGTGTGTACGAGGCCTGAAGCAAATTAAGGGTCAGTGTCCATCAATGTCCATCTGCAGCCCAAATAAAGTCCTCAATGCAGCCTGATCAATGCATCAATGCAGCCCAAATAAAGTCATCAATGCAGCCTAAATAAAGTCATCAATGCAGCCCAAATAAAGTCATCAATACAGCCTGATTATTGCCATTAATGCCTTTTTTAAACTACCGTCATTTGCAGTCTAACCATCTCCCACAGCAGCAGCCTGAATCAGGAAATCACTGAGCCGTCATCTCCTCTCCACTCAGCTCTCACGTTGCACACACACAGTCCCGCCTCCGCCATCGGCATTGGACCAGCTACTGTGATAGGCAGAACACTGGTCCAATGCCGGTGGTGGAGGCGGGACTCTGTGTGTGTGACGTGAAAGCAGAGGAGCCGGTGGAGAGGAGATGACAGCTCTGTGAGGTACGCTGTCATATTTTTTTTTGCTCTGTAAAGGATTTAAGTGTTATTTCTAAAAAAATTTTTTTTTTTTTTTAGATTAGGTTGACCAGTTCGGCTTTAGAGCAAATGTTTTAATTTTTTGGTAAAAATCTTAACTTTTGGCAATAAGATTATCTAAACCCCCAGAACATTATATATTTTCTGAAAAAAGAGGCCCTGTAGAATACAAAGATGATAGGTGCACAAGATATGTGTCACATGATATTTGCTCAACTTTTTATTAACCACAAATTGTCAGGAAAAAATATAATAAAATGTATTTTTGTACAAATACCAATTTTTTGATAAAATATAAAAGATAAGGGTGCACTGAGTAAATAAATACCAAACATGCCAAGACATAAAACTGTGTGCACCTGTGATATCTCAAAAAACTACAGTAAGCAAAAATCTTCATAGGTGACACTTTAAAATTCTTTACAGCTTATAAATTTAGAGTTACCCAGGAGTTCTTGGGGGCACTGCAACGCCCATTCAGGGAAAGTGATTGGCAGCTATACAGCTACCACATCACTTTCACTTTGAAGCCAGGAGCCAGCTGAACAATCTAGGCACAAGCTGATGGCTGCAGTAGTTTCAATCTTTTTATAGTCTAGGTCAGGGGTCTCAAACTGGCGGCCCTCCAGCTGTTGCAAAACTACAAGTCCCATCATTCCTCTGCCTGTGGGAGTCATGCTTGTAACTGTCAGCCTTGCAATGCCTCATGGGACTTGTAGTTTGGCAACAGCTGGAGGGCCACCAGTTTGAGACCCTTGGTCTAGGTCATCTATATGCAGAGCAACAATTATTTTTTTCAGATCCTCAGAGAGTTCTTTGCCATGAGGTGCCATGTTGAACTTCCAGTGACCAGTTTGAGAGAGTGAGAGCGATAACACTGAATTTAACACGCCTGCTCCCCATTCACACCCAAGACCTTGTAACACTAACGAGTCACATGACACCCGGGAGGGAAAATAGCTAATTGGGACCAATTTTTACATTTTCACTTAGAGCTGTACTCACTTTAGTTGCCAGCGGTTTAGACATTAATGTCTGTGTGTTGAGTTATTTTGAGGGGACAGCAAATTTACACTGTTATACAAGCTGTACACTCACTGTTTACATTGTAGCAAAGTGTAATTTCTTCAGTGTTGTCATATGAAAAGATAGAATAAAATATTTACAAAAATGTGAGGGGTGCACTCACTTTTGTGAGATACTGTATATAGATATTTTAATTTTTTCTGTAAAGTATTGAAGTATTATTTGTAAAAAGATTTTTTTTTTTTTTTTAGATTAGTTTAACCAGTTTCGCTCTAGAGCAATTTTGTTTAATGTTTTTCATTTTTTAACACATGTAAAAATCTTTATTTTTGGCAATAAAATTCCTCAAACCCCCAAAACATTAGATATTTTCTGAAAACAGAGGCCCTGTAGAATAAAAGGATGATAGTTGCAATTTTTTATGTCATGTGATATTTGCTCAACTGTTTATTAAACTCAAATTTTCAGGAAACAATATAGTAAAATTAATTTTACTGCAAACACACACACAATATAATACCCATTGTTTGGTAAAATATAGAGGTTAAGGTTGTATTGAGTAAATAGATACCAAAAATGCCCTGTCTTAAATTTGCGTGCACCTGTAATATCTAAAAAAAAACTACAGTACCCAAAAATCTCCAAAGGTGATGCTTTTGTGCTACAATTATTGCGATCACTTTGATGTTCATGGAGATATGTCACACTTGCGGTGCGACTGTTGTTGACATATGCGTGCGCACCCTGGGCTGCTTTTGCATTTAAGCATGTGTGTACAGAAGGATGCAGTTGTAATCCCAAGCTCACAGTAAGAGCGGGAGAGACCAGGAACCATGGGGAGGGGGGCAGAAAGATGGGCATCGCAATTACTCTGTATAACTGATTGGCGGCTATAGAGCCACTGCATTACTTTCACTTTGAGTTGAATAAACAAACCAGGCACTGCAGTAGCAGCCATCAGCTTGTGATTTACATTCAAAGAGTTGAACTGGTTAAAGCGGGGTTCCACCCGTGTTTTAGTTTATTAAGAGTCAGCAGCTACAAAAAGCATAGCTGCTGACTTTTAATAAACAGATACTTACCTGCCCCATGGTCCAGGAATGCGGCTGCCCGGAGGCTCGCTCCTCTCCCCCTCCTTTCCTCGGCACCATCATAACAACTGTGGGCACCCGGCCGTGACAGCTTACGGCTTCACAGCCAGGCACGCACTGCGCATGCGCGAGTCGCGTTGCTCTCTGCAATTGGCCAGCCGATCTTCTGGGACCTGTGTTGTGTCCCAGAAGATTTCTGGCAAGGAGGGGCCGCCTAGGGTGAGAAGAGGAGTTGCCTAGGCAGCCAAAAAGAGGAAGCAGGAAGTGGGACAGGAAGTCCCACTAAAAATAAGGTACACACTCCCCCCCAAAAAAATGAAATGCCAAATGTGGCATGTCAGGGGGGGGAGGAGTGCTTAAAGTGGAAGTTCCACTTTTGGATGGAACTCCGCTTTAAAGTGAAACTAAAGCAAGCTATGGTCGTTCAGATATCTACATGCTCTTATTAATCACTAAATGTGCATTCAAACAAGCTAATACTGACCTTTGTAGCTGCAATCACCGTGGAGTGAATTCATCATCAAAACTTCCAGCAGAAGCACTGAAATCCTAGTCTAAGACAATCCACATTACCTGTTCCTGCCTCCTCTTGGCTTGTCAGCCTTCCAACCATCCAATAACCAGGAAGGTGTTGAGAAAGGAGGTGAGGAAACAGTATCCTTGGACAACTTAGGTGCTTCTGAGGTTAATTTAAGAGTTAATTGCTTCAAAGTACCTGAAGTTACAGAGGTCACTTGTTTTAAATCTCAGTTGTTGCTTTTTAAGAAAATGTAATTACTCGAATGACCCTAGCCTGCAAAAAAGTTTGCTTTAAATTGGGGCAAATCCTTCCTACAGTCCTCAAATCATTTTCCTTTTTCTTCCCCCAATAAACAGTTAACAAAAGGTTTTGTTAAAGAATAAAAAAACATATCTAAATATAACATGTCAACATTAAAAATAATAAGCCCTGCAAAATTATCTTTAAACATTTCCAGTCCCCAGGGATTACACCTAATTCCATCAATTTCTATATAAAGCAGCACTATTCTGTATGATTAGTCAATCCAATAGTGAAGGGCACACAGTTATTGCTGCATTGCATCTTTTTGCATTTTTATTCTTGGTTAAAGCCAACCTTCTGCCTTGAGTTCAGACTCTGCCTGATCTGTCTTCCTTCTCGAAAAGCTAAAAAGACCAGTCAGTGTATCTACCTTTCACATTTCACATTTCTTGTCCCTGGGTTATGGCTTTTGGCATGCTTTATCAGGGAATCATAATTTCTAGATCAGAGGTAAGTATTTGGCTGGTCTTCTTGGCTTTTACTGGAGGTAAGCAGCATAGGAGATGAGCAGGTGGTACTAAAATCAGTTTTAAACTTTAGGTCTGAAAAAGTTCATTCAAAAATCTACTGCAAACATTTTTGTTAACCTTTGCAAAAAAAATAAAATGTTTTTCTTTGAATGAATTAAGCATACTTTACCGATTTTATTGTATTTTATTGCTAGATTGATATACACCGATCAGCCATAACATTAAGATCGTTGACAGGTAAAGTGAATAAAATTGATTATCTCATGACAAGGGCATCTGAAAATCTATGGGATACATTAGGCAGCAAGTAAATATGTTGTCCAAGAGGTTGATGTTTTGAAAGCAGAAAAAATGAGCATCACAGTTTGTTGTGTTTGAAGCTCTTTAGCCACACCGCTCAAAGTGCCCGTGCTGACCTGTATCCACAGCCATAAGTGACTACAATGGGTATGTGAGCATCAGAACTGGACCACAGAGCAATGTAAGAAGGTGGTCTGATGAATCACATTTTCTTTGACATCATGTGGATGGATATGTGTGTGTCGCTTGTGATGTTTTGGTCAATGTTCTGTTGGGAAACCTTGGTCCTGCCATTCATGTGGATGTTACTTTGACAAGTACAATCTACCTAAACATTGTTGCTGACCAAGTACACCCCTTAATGAAAACGGTATTTCTTGATGGCAGTGGTGTCTTTCAGCAGGATAATGCACCCTGCCACACTGCATTAATGGTTCCAGAATGGTTGGAGGAACACAACAATGATTTCCACATCTCAATCTATTTTGCATCTGTGGAATGTGCTGGAAAGACAAGTCCAATCCTTGGAGACCCCACCTCACAACTTACAGGACTTAAAGGATGTGCTACTGACGTCTTGGTGCTAGATACCACAGAATACCTTCAGAGGTCTAGTGGTGTCCATGGCACGATGGACAAGGGCTCTTTTGGTGGCAAGGGGGGCTGTAATGGCTGATAATTTTATAATCTTCACACAGATGCCCAGCCACGTTAGTGAGTCCACGTGTTTTCAGTGAAGTGTAATGTTAATTCTACAACACACAAAGACATTTTAGCTGTGCACTTCCAACCTTGTGGTACAAGTTTGGGGAAGGTTATTTTCTATCCCATCATGACCTTGCTCCTGTGTACAAAGCCAGCTCCATAAAGACATGGTTAGGTGTGTTTGGTGTAAAGGAATACATGTGGCCTGCACGGAGCCCTGACCTGAACCCAACTGAACACCTTTGGGATGAATTTGAATGCCAAGTGTGAGCAAAGTATTTTTCCAAAATCAGAACCTGACCTCACAACTGCTATTTTGACATAATAGGCATATATTCCCACCAAAATCTTCCATAATAAGGTACATTTGATACATTTTTGAAGAAAACGCTTCTAGTTTCCAGACATCTTGGTCCCCATTTTCCTCTCTCATCCCCCATTAGTTCTCTACCCCTTTCCTTTCTTGTCAAAATATTTTATTAAGGCATTCAGAGGGTATCGTACATACAAACTTGATTATGCTTGTATAAACAAACGTTATAATTCTTATATATTCCAAAAGCTAGATTTTGTTAATTTTAAAGGAGGTTGCTTAACAAACTAAACATGCAATATATCAATCTTTTAGCTCCTCTAAGTGGTTTGTAAGTAGTATATGATTCCTTAAAACATTCTAAATGTCATTAAATTCATAACGTCTATAAGATTTAAGTTATGATGAAGATATGGAATATAAATTCAAACAATGTTCTTATGCATACCCGATGAAATATTTATAAAAAGGAAGGAAAGTGAAACGAATATATACATAATAAAGAGAGAGAGAAAAAAAAGTGGTGAAAGAAAGATAGAAAAGGAGAAGAGAGGAGAGTAGAATAGTGTAGGAGTCCGTGGGGTTAGACCCAGAGCCGCCGCCGCTACCACAGATAATTCATTTAAATCCTTTGTATCAGTTACCATGGTAAGAGAACTTTGGTGTCAAAGGTTGATGGACTAATGTAATTGATCCAGGGTTGCCACAATTTTTCAAATTTGGGGATCGTGTCCATATCTATCGCAGTCATTTTAGCATATGTCATCGCACCATTCATTCTGGTCTTTGATTTGTGTATATTTAATTGGGTTGATTTCCATGCTTTTGCTAATGTTTGTTTAGCTGCTGTAAAAAGTTGTACTAATAATTTGAATTGCATATGTGTTATGCTTTCTGGTTTCAGGTTAAGTAAAGCTATTCCCGGGTCAAATGGGATTGTCTTATTAAGCATTTCAGATGCCATTTTAAAGAGTTCTTTCCAGAATTTTTGTGCTGTTGGACACGACCACCAAACATGAAACTGTGTCCCTGTCTCTATGCATCCCCGAAAACATTGTGCTGAATAATTTGGAACATATTTCGCTATTCTTGCAGGCACAAGGTACCATCTAGTTAGTAGTTTATAATTAGCCTCAACCGCTAATATATTAGGGGAGGCCGATTTAGTTGTTAACCATATTTGATTCCATTCTGAGATTTCTAATTCTCTTTGTAAGTCTCCTTCCCATTTTCGAGCGTATTGTGGTTTGCCCCCATCTGCTTGTATTAGTAATTGAGAATATAAGGCAGATATAGCCCCCTTCGCATGTGGATCTTTCTTACATAATGTTTCAAATTTAGTCATTTGGGATGTTTGAGTAGAAGAATTTAAAAATGGTGTGAAGAAGTTTTTTATTTGAAGATATCTGAATAGTTCTGATTGTGGTAAGCCGTAAGTTTTACATAGGGTCGGAAATGGGATAAACGATGATGTTGACACAAAATTATACATATAAAGAATGTCTCTAGATGTCCATTCTCTAAAAGTTTTGGGGTAGACCCATGCTGGATAGAACGCAGGATTTTTGTAAAATGAGAGTAACGGATTATGTAAAGATTGTAGTTGATATTTAATTTTCGACCTATCCCAAAGGGAGATGAAATGTTTGGTGATAGGATTTTGTATATTTTTGCGGTGTTTTGGGGGGATCCAAAGTAAGTTCGAGACCGAAATTGGATCACTCTCAGCAGCTTCTATTAATATCCATAATGGGATTTCTTTTTTTGCATGGTATTTACTGAGGCTAGCGACATGTGCTGCCTTATAATAACTTGCAAAGTTGGGACAGCCTAATCCCCCTTGTAATTTGGGTAAGAAAAGTGTGCTTTGTTGTATTCTCGGTTTGGTAGAACCCCAAATGAACTTTGATACTTTTTTCTGTAGTATCCTTAGATAATATGCTGGTATCGGGATTGGCAGGACTCTGAATAAGTATAGAATTTTCGGCAGTATCGTCATTTTTACCGCATTTATCCTTCCCATCCATGATATTGGGAGGTGTGACCAAGAGTTCATTAAGTTTGTTAGGTGTTTCAATATCTGTGGATAGTTATGAGAGAATAAATCCGAGAAAGATGCTGTCAGTTTAATACCTAGGTATGATAATGCTCCCTCAGTCCATGCATATGGGAGACCTATTTTGGCGGCCGACAATTCAATACTTGATAGAGATATGTTCATTATTGAACTCTTCTTGGAATTGATAACTAGGCCTGAAAGAGTGGCAAAGTTATTAAGAATTGGGGTTAGGTTAGGACCAGATATTTGTGGGGATGAAAGAAATAGGAGGATATCATCTGCAAATAAGCATAATTTGTGCTGATAACCTCCCACCTCTATTCCTGTTATTGTGGGTTCTATTCTAATTAGTTGTGCAAGTGGTTCTATAAGTAAAGCGAATAGTAATGGTGAGAGTGGACAGCCTTGTCTTGTACCCCTCTCAATATCAAATGGTTCCGATCTATATCCTGCATATCTTACGTACGCTTTTGGCTTATCATAAAGTGCTCTGATCCAAGTCATAAAATTCGGGCCAAAACCCCATTTTTGTAAAGTATAGGTCATGTAAGTCCAGGATACTGAATCAAAGGCCCTTCTGATATCGAGAGAGAGAAAGCAGGCAGGAATTTTACGTTTTTTGGCTATTTGTGCTAAGAGAACTGCTCTTCTAACATTATCTCCTGCTTGGCGTGAGGGCATGAATCCTACCTGATCACGATGTACTAGTGTTCCTATAATTGAGTTTAAACGTGTTGCTAGTATTTTTGTCAATATTTTAATATCAACATTTAACATTGAAATGGGACGGTAGTTACTGCTGTGTGTATCATCCGTGTATGGTTTTGGAATCATACATATAATTGCTGTCAATGATTCTTGCCTAAATGATTTGTTTCTCAATATTTCATTGTAAGCTTCTACCAGCATGGGGGAAAGAATATCCCTGTATGTTTTATAGTATAATGATGAGTAACCATCTGGCCCAGGTCTTTTATTTACTTTTAATTCCTTTATGGCTGCGATGACTTCATCCTTTGAAACTGTTTTTTCTAGCAATGTTTTTTGAGATTCTGTCATTTGTGGGAGGTTAATTCGTGAGAAAAATGAATCCGCTTCAGAGGTGTTGAATGAATTTGTTTCCTTGTATTTAGTTTTTAGATATGTGCTGAATTTTTGGACTATTTTTTGTGGATTGCAAGTGTATATATTATTGGCTATTTTGAGCTTGATAGGTTTATAAGATCTATTGATGGATTTTAGAGCTTTCGCTAGGAGTGTACCTGGTTTATTAGATTTCATATAAAATGAATGATTAGTTTTACGTAACATTTTTTCTGCTGAATCTGTGAGGAAGAGGTCATATTCTAAGCGAGTTTTCTCGAGATGTGTTTTTGCAGTGGGGGTAGGATTATTCTGAAAGGCCATAAATGCAGTGTTAAATTCTTTTTCTAATTTATGTGCGAGTGTTTTATGTTCTCTTTTCAGGATCCCTAATTGTTGTTGACAAATCCCTCTGAGTACTGGTTTATGTGCTTCCCAAAGTGTGAGTGAAGAGATTTCTGGGCTAGTGTTATGCTTCAAGTAAGTTATAAGCTCACGTTCTATATGTGTGCGGTAAGAAGGGTGTTTAAGTAGCACACCTGGAAGGTACCATGATGGATCATGCGATTTTGGCAGAATAGAGGCTATGGTAGTATATACCGCATCATGGTCTGACCATGGGATGGGGAGAATGGTTGAGGATCTTATCTCTGGGGCCATTCCTATTGTTGTGAAAATATGGTCTATTCTGCTGAATGTTTGATGAGGATTAGAGTAGTAGGAATAGTTCCTTTTCGTTGGGTTAGATTCTCTCCAAGTGTCAATCAAATTGTACTTAGACAGAAGCTGAGCGAGTGACCATTTGGAATGGTTATTTGTTGGGGTATAATGTGATCTATCGAGAAATGGTAGAAGGACAGTATTTGAATCCCCACATACAAAAAGTGTTCCTATCTTATGTGTGTTAATAACTTGAAAAAGATGAGATAAAAATGGTAAGGGTTTAAGGTTAGGAGCGTAGTAGGAGACAATAGTTACTGCTGTGTCCATGATATGTCCCGTTAGGATTAGGTAACGGCCTTCTGGGTCTTTTATTTCGGATTGCAACGTAAATGGAGTGGTGCGGTGAAATGCTATAAGCGTACCTCTCTGTTTTGTGTTGGCTGAGGCTGTGTATACTTGTGGGTAGGAGTTACTGAACAATTTAGGAGTAAGGGTTGGTGTAAAATGTGTTTCTTGCAAGCACACAATGTGAGCTTTCTTACATTGGAATGACCTAAAGGCTTTAGTGCGTTTTTGTGGCACATTAAGACCTTGGACGTTCAATGAGATAATATTTAATGGGGCCATGGCAAGTGATAGAACAAGCTAATCTTACCTGTAGCCTTACTGCAACGGTCTCCGGGTCCAACCCACACGGATAAGAGAGAAAGAAAGTAAAGAGAGGATCTCGAGTGATCCGACTTAAATGAAAAATAAGAATTAGATATAATTATATAACATATAAACATTTTAAATATGTTAATGCATTCAATGTTTGCCCGTGAACGGGGGTAAAGCCCCCCCTCAGGGGACAAGGAGCTTTTGTCGAATCCCTGCATATTAGTGCGAGGACCCGAGGAAAGCTTGGTGGGGCACATGTGGTTTCCGTGCTATGGGGTGCCGCCCTATATATAATTAAATATAGACTAAAATGAAAAAATAAAAAATTGTATATATATATACATCGTAGTGATGTATGATTCTAAGCCCTAATTATACTTGTATAAGTTGTCTAAAACTAGTACTTAGTCAAACGGATGGGGAGAAAAATTAAAACCTGTGATAGTTTACCTAGGAGTTACAACTTATTAATTTTAACTAAGCTGATTCTAAAAGATTACCTTAGTGTGTAAATGCATATCTATATGAAGAGAATCTGTTTGTTAAATAAGAACTATTTTCCTATTCACTTCAATCTTTAACAATTAAGTAGTTACTCAGAACCAATAATTTATAACTGATGAATTTTCTATTCATATTGAGACCTGTATTGCGTAGTAACTATAAATGAAATATAATTGAAGATGCTAAAAAAAAAAAAAATGTTCTTTTAAGTAGAGATAAGAGAGATGGCTCTGTAAAATGTCTCAAATTAGGTTTTCAAAGTTCTTCAATCTAAAAAAAAAAATAAAAAAAAAAAAAAATGTTCTTTTAAGTAGAGATAAGAGAGATGTCTCTGTAAAATGTCTCAAATTAGGTTTTCAAAGTTCTTCCGTCTTATGGTTTGGCTTGTATGCGTTGAAGCAGGGGTTTTTGAATAATCAAGGTGTTTCTAATACTGGTGTTCTTTGGTGGATTTGCCACTTTCATATATTATATTTCTTTCAGTCCATTGTGTCTTCTTGGCCTTGGGAAGAGGGTGTGAAGCGTCCTCTTTTGTGCACTTGGGTGCTTCCATTTTGGGATTCTAAGTGGGATGCTTTGTGCTTGGAGGGGCTTGAGGCTAATCTTCTCTGTGATGCCGTTGATGTGTGTCTTTCACTCAAATTAAGGTCTTGGAGTGCTTGTTGCAGTTCTTCTGGTGTTCTACATGTGATTTTAGTACCTTGGTAGGTGAAACATAGGGCAAAAGGAAAGCTCCATTGGTATTTCACATTGTGACGCTGTAGTTCCTGAATTTGCGGTTTCATTGCCCTTCTTTTGGATATTGTCACTTGAGATAAATCTGCAAATATTTGGTAATTGTGTCCTTGAAAGACTAAATTATTTTGTTCCCTTGCAGCATTCATTATCTGTTCTTTAGTTTTATAATAATGAAATTTTGCTATCACATCTCGCGGTGGTCCTTCAGATTTTTTGGGCATCAGAGCTCTGTGCACTCTATCCAATTCCATTCTTTCTAATGGTATGCTTGGCATTAATTCTTGGCATAGTGCTGTTATTGTTGATTGCAAGTCTATTATAGATTCTGGTAATCCTCTAAAGCGCAGGTTAGACCTTCTTGCACGGTTCTCAAAATCCTCCAGCTTATTTTGGAGAGTAATATTATCTTCCTTCAAATTCTTTATTTCAGTTTGGTGGTCTATTATAGCATTTTCCATCTCCTCAGCTTTAATTTCTAGTGCTGCAGTGCGGTGTCCCAATTCTCTGATTTCTTTAGTTAAGTTGTTGGTAATTTGTTCTGATGTCTGCCTCAGTGCTTTGTGAAGCATTTTTTCAAATTGTTTTAAAATATTCGGGGGTGTAGGAATTTCTTTTGTTAATGGTTGTGACTGATAAACTTCAGCCTCTGAGTCAGAGTCACCTGAGAAAATATGCTGTGCCTTTGTAAGCTTGCCTTTCTTCCCTGAGGTAAGCGTGTCTGAGGTGATAGGCGCCTTTTTCTGTGAGGAATTCCTCACTAGTGCTCCGCTAATGGGGTTCATTTTTGTCTTATTGCGGGCTCCTCCATAAACCATTCTCCTTCCAAAATGTACCCCTCACCTCTATGAATCTTTAGACAGCTTTTCCTGTTATTTTGGAATGTCGGGCTGTTTCTATCTTGCGGCTTTATCCCCCTCACGGAGCGGAGCTCTAGTCAGGCATTACCGTCCCGCTAGCCTCCGCGCATGCGCCCCCCCTTTCCTTTCTTTTACAAGTCCTTATCCCTCCATTTCACTCTTATTAGGTGGCCCCCTTGGATCAGAATACCAGATAATTATATCTTCTACCTGACACACAAGACAATAAACAAAATCAAAAGGGTGTATCTGTATTCTCTGGAAAATACTACGTACCTTATGCTGCGTACACATGGTCGGATTTTCCGACAACAAATGTTCGATGTGAGAGTGTTGTCGGAAAATCCGACCGTGTGTAGGCTCCATCAGACATTTGTTGTCGGAATTTCCGACAACAAAAATTTTAGAGCTGGTTCTCAAATTTTCCGACAACAAAAGTTGTTGTCGGAAATTCCGACCGCGTGTACACAATTAAACGCACAAAAATTCTACACATGCTCAGAATCATTGAACTTAATTTTTCTCGGCTCGTCGTAGTGTTGTACGTCACTGCGTTCTTGACGTTCGCAATTTTCAACAACATTTGTGTGACCGTGTGTATGCAAGACAAGTTTGAGCCAACATCCGACGGAAATAAATGCACGGTTTTGTTGTCGGAATGTCTGATCGTGTGTACGCGGCATTAGTCAGTTAGGTGTTTTGGATGGTATGTTTTTTGTGTGTTTTTTTCCCTCTTTTTTCTTGGTTCCCTCTTTCTCATTATCACCTCCCCCTCCTTACTTCCCCCCCTCCCTTTCCATTTTGTCCCTTCTTGTACACTTAAACTTAACTGGACAGTCTCTGAACAATTCTGTACCACTACAGGATTTGCAGAATCGAGTACATTGGAGCTCTCATCCGTGCATGTAATATTTTTTTCTGCTTCTTGTCAAATATTTTTTGAAAATTTCTAAGATCCTTGACCAACCTTCATGCAATTAAACTTTCTGTGATGTCCCTTCATGTATTCAAGCAGTATTATTTACGTTTTATAGTAAACATTATTTTTTGAAAACATTAAAATAAAGATTTTTTTAAAAAAAAAGACATCCTCCAAAATCTTAGTGAAAGCCCTCCTTGAAGAGTGTAGAATGGTGTAACCACAAATGAGGGGAAGACCAACTCCATATTAATTATCTTAATTTTGGAATGGAATGTGTAAAAAGTTGTGATGGTCAAATGTCTACCAACCTTTGACCATATAGTGTATAGCTTATGGCACTTTTAACACTTTATATATCTTTGCATATCTTTCTATAAACATATCAGCACAAAATTATTAAGATTACCTGACTACATTTTATTTTACCCTCTGAACAAAGCTGTTTCCGGTTATTGTTCTCTCTCTGGGTTATGGAGGAAAAAAATATGTCCAATATTACCATGATCCAACTATTAGGACTTCAGACTCCACACAGTATAACATTTTTTATTTTTTTTGTTTTGCTTTTGATTTATTGTGTGACAATATGTGGAAACCTTCTGATCATCACACTGGTGTCCTACAGCAAATCCCTCCATTCTCCCATGTACTTCTTCCTCTCCCAGCTCTCTGCATTGGATATCTTACTGGCAACTAACATTCTTCCTAACACTCTCAATGTTTTTTTGATGAAAGGTTCCATAATATCATTTTCTGATTGCATCACCCAATTTTTTTTCTTTTGTGTTTCTGAAGCCTCAGAGTGTCTTCTCCTGACAGTGATGTGTTATGACCGATATGTGGCCATCTGTAAACCGTTGCAATATACTTTAATAATGAATGTTCATCTCTGCTGGACAATGATTATCACATGTTGGGTTTTAAGTGTAATACTAGCATTGATTCCCACTTTAACAATATCAAAATTAAAATTTTGTCGTCCCTATATAGTTGATCACTTTTTTTGTGATCTTGAGCCAATCTTACAACTCTCCTGCTCTGATCCCATTATTGTTATATTTGAAGTGACATTGATCATTTTTGGTTCAGTTGTCATCCCATTCTTTATCATCATTATATCGTATGTTTATATTATATTCATAATTTTTAAAATCCCGTCTAATACCGGCAGAAAAAAAGTTTTCTCAACATGCAGCTCCCATCTGACTGTTGTTTGCATTTATTATGGTACCATAGTTTGTGTTTATTTGTTACCCCGTAGAGGACAGTCATGGAACATCACAAAATTTGTGTCATTAGTGTACACTGTGGTCACCCCACTGATGAATCCAATTATATACAGCCTGAGGAATAAAGACTTAAAAAAAGCTGCAGCTAAAATCCTCAACCACTGTCAGCACCTGCATTTTGGAAAATGATAATAATAATTTAGTAAGTTTAAATTGAACTTGCATGTTGGATCTTGATGTCAAAGATGAAACCCATAAGAGCTGATTCCACATAGTTACATAGTTGCATAATTAATCTGGTTTAAAAATGAGTCGATCCATGGAATAAAAAAAAAATACAAGGCACACAAATAGGAAACCTCCATATACAATATCCAATACCGACAGTTGATCCAGATAACATAAAAAAAAATAAAAAATAAAAAAACATGATCCGATATACTCCAGTGGGGGAAAAAAATCCTTCTTGATCCCTTAAGAGGCAATCAGATATTCCCTGGATCAATGTTACCTATAAATATTAGTACCCAGTTATATTATATGGATTTAGGAAAGAATCCAGTTCTTTCCTAAAACAATCTACTAAGCTGACCAGAACCAGCTCTTGAGGGGATCTATAACATTTTCACAGTTCTTACTGTGAAGAAGCCTTTCTGTATTTGGAGATTACATTTATTTTCTTCCAGACATGACGAGTGTCCCCTTGTCCTCTGTGATGACCTAAAAGTGAATAACTCAACACCAAGTTACCTATATGGACCACCTATGTATTTATCTATGTTGATCATATCTCCCCTTAATCTCCTCTTCTCAAGAGAGAATAAACTCAGTTCCTCTAATCTTTCCTCATAGCTGAGCTCCTCCATGCCTCTTATCAGTTTGGTTGCCCTTCTCTGCACTTTCTCCAGTTCCCCGATATCCTTTTTGTGAACTGGTGCCCAAAACTGAACTGCATATTCCAGATTAGGTCTTACTAATGATTTGTACAAGAGCAAAATGTTATTTCTCTCTCTAGAGTCCATACCTCTTTTAATACAAGAAAGGATTTTGCTGACTTTGGAAACCGCAGCTTGGCATTGCATGCTAGTATTAAGCTTATGATGTACCAGAACACCCAGATCCTTCTCCACCATTGATTCCCCCAGTTGTATGTATGATGCATGTATATTTTAGCCCCCAATGGCATAAGTTTACATTTATCGACTAGACGTGCAAAACTAAAAAAGTTGTTTTTCGTTTTGTTTCGATTCATTATTTAAAGTGATTGTAAAGTCTTGTTTTTTTGTTTTGTTTTTTATTAATAAACATGTTGTACTTACCTCCTCTGTGCAGTTGGTTTTGAACAGAGCAGTCTGGTTCCTCCTCTGCTCGGGTCCCTCTTTGCTGCCCCGCCCCCTCTCTCCCCTGATTGGCTGACTGACTTTGATTGTCAGCTGCGGGAGCCAATGGCGTCGCTGCTGTGTCTCAGCCAATTAGGAGGAGTGTCCCGGACGGCTTAGACATTTGTGGACATTGCTGGAGAGAGATAGGGCTCAAGTAAGTATTAGGGGGGCTGAGAAGGCTGCTACACACAGAAGGTTTTTTATCTTAATGCATAGCAACCCCTTTAACTAATTTAATGTTGTTAGATTTGTTAAATTCATTTTAATCCATTTTCGGAATTTGTTTTGTTTATTCATATAAAATTTCAGAATTCAACCGCATTCTAAAACATTTCAACCAAATCCGTGTGTGACAGAAGTTTTGGTGTGTGCTGGTACACGCTGAGATAGATGTGGATGGGACATTAGTTGTACACTGGAACATGCCTGCTGTGACAGCTGATTGGTTGCACTGGTAAGCTCTGACAGATGTTGATTGGACACACACTACTACTACAGATGTTTTTGGGCACAGGTTCACTGTGACAAATGTTGATGGGGCACTAGTAGTACACCTGACCTAGAGACAACATTTTAGAAAGGAAGAATGACCATAATTTTTTCATCAGCAGGAATATGATGCACTCATTTTGATTTTGTTTCCAAATTCAAATTGATTGGAATTAGTAACAATTTGAATATTGGATTGTTATTTCTGTCAGCTCAGGTAGTCCTTGTACAATGCACACATATAGCAAGAAATTCTGGCAACATGATTGCTTCTTCTTATAAGTCCTTATTGGGCACTAACAGCAGTGCTACATCTAAATGCTAACGCGTTTCAGGCTCCGGCCAAAATGCGTTAGAACTTTAGATGTAGCACTGCTCTTAATGCCCAATAAAGACTTATAGGAGGAAGCAATTGTGTTGCCGGAATTTCTTGCTATTTTGATGTTCATGGGACACAACAACCCTGAGCACCCATGTTCAGCTCATTACTTTTCAATCATACGGTAGAGCTTGGGTGAGTGTTTGTCTACATTATCGCACATAAATTTTTAATTTAAACACCTGATTACTGGACAATTCTTTCCTTTCTTTTGATTCCTTTATTTTCTATTTTATTCCTTCATTTTCTGTTCTATTCCTTTTTTTCTACCCTATTCTATTTTATTATATTCTATTATATTCTTTTGAATTCTATTTCTTTATTTTCTATTCTAATTTATTGTATTCAGAAATTTGAATTTGAAATGAGTTCAAAATATTTTGAAATTGGAAAATTATTCAAATTAAATAAAAAAATTATTGGAATTTTATTTAAATTTCATCTGAAATGTTGTTATTTCGGATTAGTTTAAATTCGTTACTATTGAAATTCAGAAGTTTGGATACATCCAAATTCCCGAATAACAAAAAATGTGTCCGAATTTCAATTTGGAGCAAAACAAACCGCACATGTCTATTATCAACATTAACCAGGACAGAGCCTCGTTTTGAGATTTGGTGTTTACAAGTTAAAATCATTTTTTTTTTGCTAGAAAATTACTTAGAACCCCCAAACATTATATACAGTTGCAAAAAAAAAGGATGTAATAAGGAGTGTGTATACTGTGCTGTCTTAAAATGAACAATCCTGTATGATACAGATTGATAAAATACAAATGTGAAATAAATGTGAAATAAATGCTGCAACTTAAAAAGTGAGACACACACAATTGGATAAATATAAAAGAATAAAGCTGCGCAAAAAAATGATGTGATAAAAAATGAGTCTCTATCATCCAAAAGGTTCTTATCCAAGGCAAATATGATGAAAATGACCCCACAGTTGCAAGTGGGGGCAATGAATCCAAAAGTAATATGAAGCTGTTAAGCCATTTCCTGTGAAGACTGCACTGAGATGAAAGTCATAAATATGAACATGAGTCAATATACTGAAATGTCATGGAAAGCCAAAGGTGTAGATATGAATCTTCTTAATGACCATCAGTGACATCAAACTCGGAATCACCCAAGAATAAGTGCTGATACTCAGATAGAAAGGGTTCCACCACCTCTAGTAACACTGCCGCTTACCAGAAACACAGATCAATAATGCAGATGGCTGTTTCCCCTGCCAGGGTCTCTGACTGGATCGGTCAAAAAATCTCTGCTTTTCCAGTGGGTCTTTCTCATAGTGTCAAGATGATCTCATGGCAAAATGACAAAGACACCATAGCATAATCCAGCTTAAAAAGGTTTAATATACATAAAAGAAATACACTTACAAAGGTTTGTAGGTATATCAGCGTGTGAATAAATTAGTGTAGCCGGCCGGCTCTCACAGCCCGTTCCTTCCGGGACCTTGCGTTTGTTGTTCGCAGTGACGTCAGCACGCCGCTCCTCCCTATGCCGTTTCGTCACAAGTGACGTCGTCCAGGGGCACGGGCGGCGTGCTGACTCACCGCCAATTATACTGCACATGCAACGGAAACGCCCAGATCTGAGCTCCCAGCGTCAACATCGCATGAATTGCCATATTCACAATGGGCAAAACTGCCCTTACATTGCGGGACTGTCAAAACATTAGGATCAACTATCTTGGCTTAACTACTTCTCTATAAAAAGCTTCTCAAGCATGTTATATATCGGGTCATGCTAACATTACTGGTAAGTCCACTATAATGAAGGATCGCAGAATGACCCCCAGATACGCACACCGCGGACTACAAGTTCCTCAAAGTGCACTCTGAAAGCCATAGCGACTCACCAATGTGTATATAAATAATGCAAAAAAAGTATGTGAACCCTTTTGGAATGATATGGATTTCTGCACAAATTGGTCATAAAATGTGATCTGATCTTCATCTAAGTCACAACAATAGACAATCACAGTGCTTAAACTAATAACACACAAATAATTAAATGTTACCATGTTTTTATTGAACACACCATGTAAATATTCACAGTGCAGGTGGAAAAAGTATGTGAACCCCTAGACTAATAAGATCTCCAAGAGCTAATTGGAGTGAGGTTTTAGCCAACTGGAGTCCAATCAATGAGATGAGATTGGAGTTGTTGGTTACAGCTTCCCTGCCCTATAAAAAACACACACCAGTTCTGGGTTTGCTTTTCACAAGAAGCATTGCCTGATGTGAATGATGCCTTGCACAAAAGAGCTATCAGAAGACCTACGATTAAGAATTGCTGACTTGCATAAAGCTGGAAAGGGTTATAAAAGTATCTCCAAAAGCCTTGCTGTTCATCAGTCCACGGTAAGACAAATTTCTATAAATGGAGAAAGTTCAGCACTGCTGCTACTCTCCCTAGGAGTGGGCGTCCTATAAAGATGACTGCAAGAGCACAGCGCACACTGCTCAATGAGGTAAAGAAGGATCCTAGAGTGTCAGCTAAAGACTTACAAAAGTCTCTGGCATATCATTCCAAAAGGGTTCACATACTTTTTTTTTGCAACTGTATATATTTTTCTAACACCCTAGAGAATAAAATGGCGTTCATTACAATACTTTATGTCACACTGTATTTGTGCAGCGGTCTTACAAGCCCACTTTTTTTGGAACAAATACACTTTTTGGAATAAAAAAATAAGACAACAGTAAAAAAAAAATTATATTGTGAAAGATGATGTTACTCCAAGTGAATTGATACCCAACATGTCCCGCTTCAAATTTGCGCCTGCTCGTGGAATGGCGACAAACTTTTACCCTTAAAAATCTCCATAGGCAATGTTTAAAAAAGTCTACAGGTTGCATGTTTTGAGTTACAGAGGAGGTCTAGGGCTAGAATTATTGCTCTCACTCTAACGATCGTGGTGATACCTCACATGTGTGGTTTAAACACTGTTTTCGTATGCGTTCACTTCTGCACGTGAGCTCAGCGGGACGGGGAGCGTTAAAAAAATATATATATTATTTATTTTACTCTTTATTTTTTATTTTTACACTGTTCTTTTTTTTTTATTGTGTCACTTTTATTCCTTTTACAAGGAATGTAAACATCCCTTGTAATAGAAAAAAAAGCATGACAGAACCTCTTAAATATGAGATCTGGGGTCCAAAAGACCTCAGATCTCATATTTACACTAAAATGCAAAATATATATATATATTGTTTGAAAGAAAAAAAATGTCCCTTTAAGAGCTATGGATGGAAGTGACATTTTGACATCGCATCCACCCTGCAATGGTATGGGGCCGAGCGGGGGCCATCTCCACCTCACTCAGCTCCATACCACAGACCGAGAAGGATCTGATCGCCTCTCCCGCCACCGATAAAAGTGATCTTGTGGCGAATCCGCCACAGAGACCACTTTTATCTGAAATCCGACCGCCCGCTGAAGAAGAGGATAACGGGGTTATGGCGGATAGCTGCTGCCATAACAATGATATTCCTCTTCAAACAGCCGATGTATAATGACAGTGGGTGGTCGGCAAGTGGTTAAGCCTCATTTGCCACATTATTGCCCAATTAAACAGAGCATTGAGGTCAGCTTGTAAGTTTGAGACATCCTGTAAGGCCATTATTCCACTGCATAGCTTGCTGTCATCTGCAAAGACTGAAATGGTGCTTTTAATCTCAGACCCAATATCATTTACAGTATAAAGATATTAAAAAGTAAGGGTCCCAGCACTGAACCTTGGGGTACACCACCGATAACCTTAGACCATTCAAAGTAAGAATCATTAATCACTACTCTCTGATAGGGATGAGCTTCGAATTCGAGTCAAACTCATGTTCGACTCGAACATTGCCTGTTCGCCCGTTCGCCGAACAACGAACAATTTGGGGTGTTCGCGGCAAATTCTAAAAGTCTATGGGAGAAATCTTAAGTGCTAATTATAAAGGCTTATATGCAAGTTATTGTCCTAAAAAGTGTTTGGGGACCCGGGTCCTGCCCTAGGGGAAAAGTATCAATGCAATTTTTTTTTTTAAACAGCCGTTTTTTTAGGAGCAGTGATTTTAATACTGCTTATAGTGAAACAATAAAAGTGAAATATTCCTTTAAATTTCGTACCTGGGGGGTGTGTATGATATGCATGTAAAGTCGCGAATAGACCCGCCCCTTCCCATGTTTCGTATCTGGTCCGCCCAGCGGACCTGATGGGGAACTTTAGAAGGGGCGGGTCTATTCATGTATTACACAGTAAAGGAAGTTCCCATCAGGTCCGCCCTCTCGTAGAGCAGACCTGATGGGGAACTTCCTTCACTGTGTAATACATGAATAGACCCGCCCCTTCTCGCGTTCCGCATCTGGTCCGCTGAGCGGACCTGATGGGGAACTTTAGAAGGGGCGGGTCTATACATTTAAAACACTGCGGAGGAAGTTCCCCATCAGGTTCGCTCAGGCTCAGCCAATGACGGACAGCGCTGGACATCGGGATCGCCGCGGGACACTGGATTTCATCGCTGGAATGTTTTTTTTTTTTAATAAAGGACTTTTCCAAGGTGTTTGTGTGTTTTTATTTACATTTTTTTTACACTTTCTTTCACATAGGGGGGGGGGGGGGGCTGGGATCTGGGGGTCCCCTTTGTTAAAGGGGTCTTCCAGATTCCGATAAGCCCCCTGCCCGCAGACCCCCACAACCACCGGGCAAGGGTTGTGGGGATGAGGCCCTTGTCCCCATCAATATCCCATGTTGAGGGCATGTGGCCTGGTACGGTTCAGGAGGGGGGGAGGGCGCTCTCTCGTCCCCCCTCTTCCCCTACGGCCGGCCAGGTTGCGTGCTCGGATAAGGGTCTGGTATGAATTTTTAGGGGGACTCCACGCCATTTTTTTTTTATTTGGGGTGGAGTTCCCCTTAAAATCCATGCCAGATCTGAAGGGCATGGTATGGATATTTAGGGGGAACCGCACGCCATTTTTTTTTAATTTGCAGCGGGGTTCCCCTTAATATCCACTCCAGACCTGAAGGGCCCGGTAATTGAATTTGGGGGAACCCCCGCGCTTTTTTTTTTTTATCAATGACTTTTCTATGTATTGATAAAAGCCGACAATTCATTAATAGCCGCGAGTGAGTTTTAAATGACTTTTTTTCCTTCAAAAATGACACTTTGTGCAAGGACAGTTCTAAGCACGGGAAACATGCGCCACTTTACATGCATATCATACAAACCCCCCAGGTACGAAATTTAAAGGAAAATTTCACTTTTATTAAAATCACCGCTCCCGTAAAAACGTCTATTTTTTAAACTTTTTTTTGCATTGATACATGTCCCCTGGGGCAGGACCCGGGTCCCCAAACACTTTTTAGGACAATAAATTGCATATTAGCCTTTATAATTAGCACTTTAGATTTCGAACGTTCGAGTCCATTGTATTTAATAGGGTTCTAAAGTTCAAGCAAACATTCTGTCTGTTCGCAGGTTCTGGTGCGAACCGAACAGGGGGGTGTTCGGCTCATCCCTGCTCTCTGAATTCTGTCTTTTAGCCAGTTTTCTATCCATTTACAAACTGATATTTCCAATCCTGTAGACTTTACCTTACACATGAGCCGTGTGTGGGGAACTGTATCGAACGCCTTTGCAAAATCAAAGTATACCACGTCCACCGCCACCCCTCTGTCCAAGGTTTTACTTACCTCTTCATAAAAAGAAATCAGGTTTGTCTGACAACTTCTGTCTTTCATGAATCCATGCTGTCTGTTACATGCAATATAGGCACCACATTGGCCCTGCGCCAATCCAGTGGTACTATTCCTGTCATTAATGAGTGCCATAAATTAAATACAATGGCTTTGAAATGACAGAGCTCAACTCTTTTAGGATCTGTGGGTGGATGCCATCTGGTCCAGGTGCTTTATCCACCTTTATTCTGTCTAAATATTTCTGGACCCTATAAATTTTGAGCCATTGATATAATTCATATTATTTTTCTAAAGATTCTATCCAGTACTGGGAGGCAGAAAGCCTTTTCTACATGCAGCTCCCACCTGACTGTTATGTCTACCTATTATGTACCCTTTGTTCCTATGTATGGTGTTTCAATCAAAGTCTTACCTTTACTGTACACTGTGGGGACACCATTAAAATGTTACTAAACCCAGGACCCTGCATTGATTGTTCTCCCAAAGTACACAGAACAATTATTTTAGTAAATATACACTGCTAAATACTTTTTTCTCATCAGCAGTATATAGTGCCATTCATGTAAATGATCCCAAAGCGTGGCCCTATTGTGACCCTATTGTTATTTGAAGGCCCTGGAGCAACAGGACAATGGCAACACCAACAAAAATGACCACACTTTGAAAAGCAAACATTCTAATGTATATTCTATGAGGCATATTGAGGCTTTCGAGCATGTACATTTTTCACAAGTTTTTGGACTATGTGGAAAGAAAATGAATTTTTTTTATTTACACAAAGTTGTCAATTTATAAGATATTTTGAACACACAATATGGACATACCAAGAATTACACCCTAAAATACATTCTGATACTCCTCTTGACTATGGCAATACCATATGTGTGAGACTTCAGCCTAGCTTAACAAATAGAAAAACTAAATATTACCTGTGGTTTCTGGTGGAGCAGAAGTCTGTAGAGGAGAGCATTGGTCAGCAAAAGCCATAGGAATCGTCCAGGCAGCAGGCAGGAATATGGTCCATAAACGGGCCAGTATCAGTACAGGCAGTAAGCAGGCAGAGATAGGGTCAGCACAGCCAAAGTATTGGCTGCTCACACAATCAGAGCAAGAAGAACAGAGAAGGCGCCTCTAAGTGCACAATGCCAGCAGTTTATTATTTGACACTGTTTAAAAGCACTTACTAGAAATAAGCGTAAGGTAAGCTCATCGTAATGATATGTTCCTGGCGGGGCTCCTGTCACTGTCTTTCCATCTCCCTGTGCCGACCAGCAGCTGTAGGGGTGGGTAGGATCGCCTAGTCAAGATGGCCACCACTCTTTTGGAACCACTGTGAAATGCACACCGTGCGTATGAAACGCACATACTAAAAGTGACGTCAGGAAAGGGGCGATTACGCATTTTTGGAGCATGTGCACAAGGTGCCTTCTTCAAAACCAAGGCTTGTAGCTGGTCCTAAGCTGGAAGGCAGCCATACTGGATTTGCCAGTGCGTATGAGAGATATGTTTTGGCCCTAATTCTTGGGGACTGATGTGATACTCCAGTACTAGTACTAGGCCTTTCATCCTGGGGTCTAGCATCGTTGGTGTTAGCTGATTAACCATTGGGGTGTATGGCGCTGCCGGTGGTTGCCTGGTCTTCAGAGCATCTTATCCTTTTATTAGGAACCCTTTCTTCTTCCAATTCGGTTGCTGATCCATTAGTTTGGACAGGTTCATACTCCGAATTGGTATCAGACGGTGAGAGCTCTCATCCATCATACTGAGGATTTGATATGCCTCCTCACTACTATAATTTTTTTTGGACATGGCGGCTCTGGTGATACCTGGACAGGTGGAGTGCTAGTTGTGGCTGTATGACAGGTAAACTGCTGATGGGCTGATGGTTGCACTGATGGCTGCGGTGACAGGTACACTGATAGGCTGCACTAATGGACGTGGTGACAAATACACTGATAGGCTGCACTGAAGGCTGTGGTGACAGTACACTCAGGCCTTCAATCAAGGGAGGGCAGCCTATACACATGTAGGGGGCCCAGGTGTCCACCCTGGCCCATACTTGCCAACTGTTTCTAGTAATCTGTCCCGTACAGCCCAGTCCTGGGCTTTATCCTATATGTCCAAATATCCTTTCAGCCTCCCTCAGTGGTCTCCTGCATGCTCGCTCTGTGCCCTCCTGCAGTCTAAGTCTCCCCCTTCCCTCCACCCTAATCTCCAGTGCCCTGCTAAGAGAACTTGGAGCACAGCTACTGCTACTGTGCAGAGGTGAGCTGTGGTCTGAGAAAAGTTTGTGTAGATAAGCTGATAGCTTTTCATGTCAGGACATGAGAACCTGGCAAGGGGGGTAAAAAGAGTAGGCATGCGCGTGTGTTTGCATGCGCATATGCGTGTGTGTGTGCATGCATCATAAGACAGCAGTCCCTCCCTTAGCTGACACATATCTCTCAAGCAGGCACACATCACTGTATAAGCATCCCCCCAATTATTCAGTGTATGTCCAGATAATGTGAAGTTAATTTATTACCATTTCCATTTAACACTCTTATCCAAACTCTGTACAATGAAAAGTGTTTTTACAGCTATTTGTATGATAGAACTGATGTATGAATGATTATTTGGAGAATAATTTATGTTTGTGGAGGTTTGTTATTTTGTGTTTACTCACAGGCTCATTTCACACATACAGGTGCGACAAAGCATGGGCTTATTTTTCACATGTCACGTGTAGGGCAGCCCCTTTATTTCAGAGGACCACCCTATGCGCAAGCAACACAGAAAAAAAGTTATCCGCGCGTCCAGTAAAATTATCTTTATTTCAGCAAGTCCATAAACACATGTCCAAAAACACAAATAGAGGGGAACCGCATCACCGGCTAACGCATTTTATGCACCCTTAGCGCTCAGTCGTTTTGCTTATTGGAATCCGCGATGGACGGGGCCAGCACCTGGTCTGTGTGTTAGTGGAGGTGGAGATGGGAGACTGACCTAGAGCAGTGTTCACACACACAGAAAATAAGTCCTTGAATCTTTTTCAAAAGTGTACCACACTGGATCACAGGGTGCTGTGGCACGACGTAGTTTGGCATGCACGTTTGCGGATGTGTAAGTTTCCATCAACAATTAAGGACACTGCTGCACTTCTGCTAAAGGGCAGCACATTTCTGTGCATGTTGCCAACGCACGCAATTCTTGCATGCATTCCCCACATGCATAGATGTAAACATAACCTTCATACTTTGTTTATGTAGTAAGTTTACACTTTTGACTGTACAGAGTTTAAATCAACATAAGGTTAGATAGAATGGTTATAAATTGACTTCACATTATCTGGACATACACAGAATGCTTGTGGGTTGCATATATATATAAAATTTCATTATGGAGCTTCTAGACTAGGCGGCAAAACACAACTATTTTTGGTTCAGTCATAATTTTTACAAACAAGAACGGGGCGTAGCTATGGGGGCGAAATACGCCCCCAGTTTGGCTAATCTTTTTATGGTCAAATGGGAGGAGGACGTCATCTACAAGGACCGAAACCCACATCTCAGATTTTGGGCTAGGTACATTGATGACGTCCTCCTCCTTTGGGATGGCACAGCATCACAGTTGGGTGACCTCTTCTCAGATATCAACAACAATGAAAGAGGCATACGGTTTGTTTATGAGGCTAGCCAGGCTCAATCTCACTTTTTGGATCTTACAATCACTAAGGGTGAAGCTGGCTTTAAAACAATATCTTATTTCAAACAAACAGACCGTAATGCCTATATACCTAGTGATAGCTGCCATAAGGACTCTTGGCTTAAATCCGTGCCGAAGAGCCAATTTGTCAGAATGCGGAGGAATTGCTCTGAAGTGTCTGACTATTTGCTCCAAGCCAATATCCTGAAGGACAGGCTAGTGGAAAAGGGCTATGATGAGAAATCCTTGGAAGTCACCTTGAAAGAAGTTGGAAGGATTGAAAGATCATCCCTGTTGAGAGATGGTCCCAAAAAGAAACGTGAACAATCATGTATACCATTTATTACAACGTATTCCACTTAGCATTACATGGTAAAGAAAATCATATGGAGACATTGGCATTTGTTTGATAGTGATCGTATTATTAACACATTCCTTCCAGCAGTTCCATAGGTCCAATTTCATTTAGATATGTTTATAGTGATATACATTACAACCAAAGTAGCAGACAGATCTGTGAGTTTTTTACAATGGGTCGCCCTTGGAGACAGGTATGGATACATTGTATCTAATTTTCAGTTTGTTTACATTATACATGTGCATTTTATTTACGCACATGCATGTAATATTCATATTTCATGTACATTTATTCACCCAACTTACTAGACAGACATCACAATCTGTTTAATCTTGTAATAGTTTTTTTTGCAATTGTTTCTTTAGTTCCTTCTCCCATATAGGTGTTTAGCATAGGACAGCTCTAACAATCACTGTGCCCTGTGGTGTCAACATAGGAGATACAGATTGTAATATAGAAGCTGCCCACAGGGTGGCCATCATCTTCCAGTAAACTTGGCAATAGAGATGCACCCTATTTTTAATATAAAATGTATTCATATTGGTTTACATGTTTCATCACATGCATCATATGCAGAGTAGAAATATGAACCTTGTTTAGTATATATTTTATTTAATTTTAACAGGCGAGGTACGTACAGCGATCTCACGTCAAGAATGTGTGTGTATTCAGGATGCATACATGCCGAGTAAGATTGCTGCCATTGGGTTCGGTTCACTTATTGTGAGCTGACCATACAGTGGACATTTCTTCCTTGTCCATATATTGGATTAACATTCGATGGATATTCTGGCCAAGGAATAGTGCTTTTTAAGAAAGGGCAGTTTGCCCATTTCTAAGATGGCGATACATGTAGCGGAGATGCCGAGAGCTCAGATCTGGGCGGACCTTGTTACTGTGTACAGACTATTTAATGGTGGTGAGTTAGCACGCCGCCCATGCCCCTGGATGACGACAATTGTGTCAGGGAGGAGCGGCGTGCTGACGTCACCACATACGAGTCCCGGAAGCAACGGGTAGTGAGAGCTGGCCGGCCCTTTACAAAACCACCGCTGTTTTATACTTCATACACTGTAAGTGCAATACTTTAATTATTAAATGTTTTTAAAAACTGGATTACGCTATGGGGCTTTCTTTCTCACCCTAATATGATCTGCTGAGACATCGGGGAACTATAGACCATAGACTCAGACATAGAGGAACAAGGACCATAGAGAGAGCCAATCAGAGACCCTGGCGGGGATGATAGCCATCTGTTTTGATTGATCTCTTTCAGGGATCGATATTTTTGGTAAGCGGCCTTTGAGAGCTAAGGTGGTGGACTCTTTTCTATCATACCAGCACTCTTCTATGGTGTTTTAGTCGGAAGTCACATATCTATGTTGAGAAGATTGAACCCCCAACTTCATTATCTTTTCCTGTGGACTATCCTTTATGCATGAACTGTCATTTGAGTTTCATATCTGCCAAGGAAAATAGTGTGGTATCATTTAGGAACTTTGTTTGGAAGCTCAACGATTTTTTTTCATTTTTTATTATTGTGTTTTTTCACGTTGGATGTGACATCACATGGTGATTCGGAATTTGATATTTTGATCACTCACATATTCAATCATCACTAATTTTTTACCCATTGTTGCGCAGCTTGAGTTTTATATATATATATATATATATATATATATATATATATATATATATATATATACAGTGGGTATGCAAAGTATTCAGACCCCCTTAAATGTTTCACTCTTTGAATTATTGCAGCCATTTGCTAAAATCATTTAAGTTCATTTTTTTCCTCATTAATGTACACACAGAACCCCATATTGACAGAAAAACACAGAATTGTTGACATTTTTGAAGACTTATTAAAAAAGAAAAACTGAAATATCACATGGTCCTAAGAATTCAGACCCTTTGCTCAGTATTTAGTAGAAGCACCCTTTTGATCTAATACAGCCATGAGTCTTTTTGGGAAAGATGCAACAAGTTTTTCACACCTGGATTTGGGGATCCTCTGCCATTCCTCCTTGCAGGTCCTCTCCAGTTCTGTCAGGTTGGATAGTAAACATTGGTGGACGGCCATTTTTAGGTCTCTCCAGAGATGCACAATTGGGTTTAAGTCAGGGCTCTGGCTGGGCCATTCAAGAACAGTCACGGAGTTGTTGTGAAGCCACTCCTTCATTATTTTAGCTGTGTGCTTAGGGTCATTGTCTTGTTGGAAGGTAAACCTTTGGCCCAGTCTGAGGTCCTGAGCACTCTTGAGAAGGTTTTCGTTCAGGATATCCCTGTACTTGGCCGCATTCATCTTTCCCTCGATTGCAACCAGTCGTCCTGTCCCTGCAGCTGAAAAACACCCCCACAGCATGATGCTGCCACCACCATGCTTCACTGTTGGGACTGTATTGGACAGGTGATGAGCAGTGCCTGGTTTTCTCCACACATACCGCTTAGAACTAAGGTCAAAAAGTTCCATCTTGGTCTCATCAGACCAGAGAATCTTATTTCTCACCATCTTGGAGTCCTTCATGTGTTTTTTATTTTTTTTTTTGACTAAAAATTTTTATTCTTTATTTTTAAATTAATGATAAGATGGGCATTACATACAGGTACAGTCTCAAGTTACATACATTACTTTAGCAACATACATCTCCAAGTATTGCACATGCAGGGCTTAACAACACTCTAAATAATACAACTCCGGCCTTCTTGGGACTTTATCATGGGTCAGGAGCGTTGGCTCCATAACATCAGTCCAGGAACTATAATCAACAGTAAACTTAGGCTAGGGAGCCTGTCACCCCTCTCGGGAATATTCTGTGAGCAGGCCCTTTATATGAAGGTCCAGGCATAGAAAGCGCAGCCCAGAATTTGGCCGACCCCAATTGCACATGTGTGTAGATTGATACTATATTATTGGGACAGAGTATCACGGTACTTGAGAAAATATTCATAGTATGACCCATATCTAATTTAACACTACAACAATACCTGTATTTAGATTATCAGGAAGAATAATGATGTTACCAGGTTCACTGCTCTAAACATGCTACCGCGCCTTTCCACATGTCTTCGCATATACATAAGAAATCAACAAACAGTTTACTCAACACTAGAGGACGTCATATAGTGGTGGGCCACAGACCCCAAAATTTCTGATGGACATGTATTTTGTTCAATTTATACGCTAGCATCTTCTCCATTAAACATTGAGCATTTACTCTATTTATGACCTCCAACACAGTAGGGGGGTCTGGGGATCTCCATTTGGCTGCAATTGATATACGGGCAGCAAATAGGATATGTACAATCACAATCCTTTGTGCGCTTGGGAAGGAGTCTATCCCTAATGTAAGAAGTGCTAATTCTGGGGTGGGTTTACACTTCGTTTTGGAAATGTCTGAGATGAGTGAAAATACATCTCTCCAGAAGTTATGTAGTATACTACAGTGCCACATAACATGTAGGAGGTTACCTCTGTGCTGACACTCTCTCCAGCAAAGTGGGGAAAGAATGGGGTTCATTGTGTGTAGGCGCGTCGGGGTGATGTACCACCTATGCAGTAACTTACACGAATTGTCCCAGTGATCTACACAGGCTGAGGATACCCTATTGTATCTAATAGCAGTCATCCATTGTGGGAATGTAAAGATTGTCTGTAGTTCAGCCTCCCATTTGAGCATATTCGGGGTTTTGGAGTTCTTTAATTGATGGTTACAGAATCTATAGCAGAGAGATATACCCCTTATGTTTGTCTTGCCCCTGGACATGAAGAATTCCCATAGGACTAGTGGGACTTCCGTGGTATCATGAGGATTCATTTTATTATAACTCCGAATTTGCTGTAGCATAAGGGTGTCAAGTGCCGAAGGTTGAGTAATATCTACAGTGTGAAAATGCACGCCCTTTTGTTTCCAGTGATGTGTTGAGAAGTTATGAATAAGGAATGTGTAGGTCGTGAGAGGCTTTTCTAGTTTGTGAGTAGTCTCCCCCGGGAATTTCATTTTGGTGAGTAGGGACCACGCAGCAATTGAGGCCCTAATTGTAGGGTAATCAGGTATTAGGGGTTTGTGATGTATGGTGGATGCCATCAGGAGTGCAATCAGATCATGAGTTGGTGTAACCTCCCTTTCTATTTGATTCCATAAATTATCTTCCTGACTAGAGAACCAAAATTTCAGCTGGTCCAATAAAGAGGCAGTATAGTAGGCATATGCGTTCGGTAAGCTTCCTCCCCCCACCTTTTTGTGTAAGTAAAGAATTTTCATCGCTATTCTAGGTTTTTTATTCTCCCATATGTAGGCATTCAGAAGCTTTGCGAGATCCGAGAAAAATTTGTGGGGTATAGGGATTGGGATGGTTCTGAAAAGGTATAGAATCTTGGGGAATATTTGCATCTGATAAGCCGCAATCCGCCCCATCCATGACAGTTGGAATTTGGACATCTGTAAAAAGTCTTTCTTGGTCTGCTCTAGGAGGGGTAAAAAATTTTCAGAGTATAGTTTGGATGTAGGGTGGGTGAGTTGGATACCTAAGTAGGTGATAGAGGGGGCATCCCAGGTGCAAGGGAATAGTAGTTCTAGTTTGGCGACCATATTGTGGGGTAAATGAAGTGGCAGGGCAAAACATTTAGAGGTGTTAATTTTGTAATATGTTATCCTCCCAAATTCATTAATAACTTCCGTGGCTTTACTTAGTGAGATGTGTGGGTTGGTCATGGTAAGAATCACATCATCTGCAAACAGACCTATTTTGTGTTCCGTGTGACCAATTCGGAGGCCTGTGATCTCCCCAGTGGATCTAATGATTTCTGCAAGGGGTTCTATTGCTAGGGAAAAAACAATCGGAGACAGCGGACATCCCTGTCTCGTTCCATTTGTGAGGTTGAAAGAATCAGAAAGCATCCCTGACGTAAATACTCTGGTGGAGGGATTCGTGTATAAAGACATGACCGCTGAATGCAAGAATCCGCTTATGCCGAATTTATGTAGCGTGTGTGACAGGTATGACCAGTGAACTCTATCAAACGCCTTTTCCGCGTCTAAGGCTACAAATATGCTAGGCGTGCGATTGAGTTCCGCGTGTCTCAGGAGATTGATCATTTTCCTAGTGCCATCTGGGGCCTGTCTGCCCTTGACAAAGCCCACTTGTTCTAGCCCAATGAGTGTAGGGGTTACATTGAGTAGTCTGTTTGCTACTATCTTTGCATAAATCTTTAGATCCGAGTTCAGGAGTGAAATGGGCCTATAATTCTGGGGGTAGGCAGGATCCTTCCCGGGTTTTGGGATAGTCACTATAATTGCTTGGAGCATTTCCTTTGGGAATGCACAGGTGTGTGCCGCCGTATTGTATAGATCTACCAGTCGGGGGGCGAGCAAAGATGAGAATGTTTGGTAGTATTCGGCTGAGAACCCGTCGGCTCCCGGTGATTTGTGTTTGGGAAGTTTCTTAATTACGTCCTTGATTTCATCTTCTGTAAAGGGCGCATTAATTATGCCTAAGGTCCCCTTATCTATGGACGGGAGGTCAATCCTTTTAAGAAAGTCAGTAATCTCAGTTTCTGTGGGTTGATGGGTAGACTTATCCTGGTTCAGATTATATAAGACCTCGTAGAAGTCTTTAAACGCGTTTGCTATGTCTTTGGGGTTCTGATATGAAGTATTATTAGTGGGATGTTTAATTATAGATATTTTGGATTGTGCTTGTCTTTTCTTTAATTGGGATGCTAGTAACTTCCCCGCTCTATTGTTCTGGGAGTAGAAAGTTAGTTTAAGTCTCTTATAGTAAAGGTCGTAGTCTGATTTCAATACTAGTCTCAGTTCCTCCCTCCTGGAGTTCAATTGTTGTAATAAGGAGTGGTCCCCATTTTTTTTATGCTTACTTTCCAGGTCAGCTATTCGGTCATGGAGTTGCGATATATATCTGCTTTTTTTCCTTTTTTCCCTAGCTGCTATCTGGATCAAGGCGCCTCTCGTGAAGGCTTTGTGGGCGCACCAGATTGTCGCGGGGGAAGTGCCAGGGGTTTCATTGAATTCAAAGAATTCATTTAGCTTCCCTTGAATTTCCTCCCTAATTTTGGGCTGGGAGAGTAGATATGTGTTGTTACGCCAAAGTGGAGAGGCTGTTGTTTTGTTGGTGGAAGTTATATCAATGGTGATAGGGGCGTGGTCAGACCATGTGATGGTGTGAATATTTGCTTTGAGTACCTTTTGTAAAGTATATTTGTCCGTAAGGAAGAAGTCAATCCTAGAGTAACTCTTGTGGACCGGTGAGAAGTAGGTGTAGTCCCTCTCTGTGGAGCGGAGACAGCGCCAAGGATCATAGAGATCTTCCCCCAGGCAGAAATTACCTAGGGATGGCGCTCATCTCCGCTCCCCAGAGGAGGAGTCAAGCATGTTATTCATAAGTACATTAAAATCTCCGCAAATGACTAGGTTACCTTTTTTCATTGCTTTTGCTTTTTGTATGGTTTTGCGTAAAAACCTAATCGGGCTTTTGTTTGGAGCATATAAGTTCACCAGTGTGTATACCTCATTGTTAATTTCGGTAATCAGGATGATATACCTACCATTACCATCATAGTGTTCATCTAGGAGGTTAAAAGATACAGAGTCCTTAATAGCGATCATTACTCCATTGTTTTTTTTTGAGTTATTTGCCGTGAAGACATGTGGAAATTTCTTATGGGAGCATTTAGGTGTACTTTGGTCCAGGAAATGAGTCTCTTGTACACACAGTACATCACAGTTCTCGTCCAGGGCAGTTTTCCATAGGGTTCTCCTTTTATAGGGGCTGTTAAGTCCTCTAGCGTTGATAGATAGCAGTTTAAGTGTCATTTGTTTCATTCATGGTGCTTCGGTGACATCTAGTGGCGCAATATGAGAATTGGCTGTAGCTGAGCATTAATTTCTGAGCAGTGAGGAGCTGTAATTTGGTTTTCATTACAGAAGCCTGGAGTCTCAAAATTATACAGAGACAAGTGACCATTGCAACGTCAATGGTCTGAAAATCAAAACATATAACCGTTATCATCAACAGGATGGATTTGGAACAATCCCAAAAGCAGTATTGGGGTAAAAACATTCAGGTGATTACCTGTTCAGCCGAACATCCGGGGACCATCTGTTCAGCATTAGAAGGCGAAAGAGGCGCAGTAAGGTTAATTTGGAAAATAGGAAGTTCAGCACCATAGGACCATTATTAGTGTAGTACAGATGTGGTTATTTATCACGGTTGTTCCTGGCACTGCGGTTGTTGATAAGTTCCGATCTGGGTGAAGACTGGTCCATGGATTCAGGGAAACCTTCCTGGGGAAGGAGTCCCCACTTGCGGAGTAGTTCCAGACCTTTATCCAGGGAGGAAATGGAATACCATTCGTTGTTTTTCTCCAGAATGATTTTTGCAGGGAAGCCCCATCTATAGAGAATCTTATGATTTCTCAGCATTTTTGTAACCGGTATCAGATTATTTCTAGCCTTCATTGTGGCCTGTGATAGGTCAGCATACAGTGTGATTCCAGCATATGGGTCTGGGAGGATGTTGTTTTGCCTGGAAAACCTCATAAGCTGGTCTTTAATATGAAAGAAATGAATTCTGGCTATAACATCCCTAGGAATCTTCTCAGGGAGATGTTGTGGTTTGTGCAGCCTGTGTGCTCTGTCAATAATGACATCCGCTGTGGTGAGCGAGGGAATTGCCGTCTTCATTAGCTGCTGCAGGAATGAACTCAGTTCGGCAGGCTTAACTGTTTCAGGAATCCCTCTGAATTTCACATTGTTCCTGCGTGCGCGGTCCTCGAGATCTGAGACCTTCAGGCGTAGTGCTGTGAGTTCATCTTCTAGATCCACATGAGCATCCACCAATTCGTTGTGGGCTGCAGAGAAATCCCCCATTTTGTTTTCGACATGGGCTATTCTATCCCCCATTGCACTCAGCTCCCTGCGTGTGGAGTGAGCGATGTGAGCTATGTCTTGTTGTATGGCCCCTCTTAGCGTCAGGATCATATCCTTCATAATTGTATCGGTCATGGGCTGACCAGAGACAGGCATATCATCCAGCTTCTGGGCATATGAGGCAGCTTGCTCCATGTCGTCTCCCCCCCCTCCTTGTTCATTGCTATCATCCCCTGGGGCACTGACCCTCCGTTTCTGCTTGAGGGGGCTGTTGAATGGGGAAGAATAAGGGGGCTGAGTTAGTGTGTCATTAGGTAGCTCACCCTGCAAAGTGAATGTCGCGCCGTTCTCTCCCTCATGGCAGTGTGATGCATGCAGTCCCGCTGCGGCGCCATCTTGGGCCTTCCGGCCTGTCATGGAGGGATAGAAGTCCGTCAATTTTCTGGGCCCCTCTCTGTTCTTGCGTTTGGCCATGCTATCAGCGGGGTTCCTCCTGTCTTCCGCCGCTCGGATGTGCTGTTTCTGAGCCTCAAAAGCCGCTAAAGGTTGCTTAAGGTCCCCTGATGCGTCGGAGCTCTCCTCTCACACCACCATCCGCTCCGGCCGCCGGCTCCGCCCCCCCTTCAGGTGTTTTTTAGCAAACTCCATGCGGGCTTTAATGGAGGAGAGGCTTCCGTCGGGCCACTCTGCCATAAAACCCCGACTGGTGGAGGGCTGCAGTGATGGTTGACTTTCTACAACTTTCTCCCATCTCCCGACTGCATCTCTGGAGCTCAGCCACAGTAATCTTTGGATTCTTCTTTACCTCTCTCACCAAGGTTCTTCTCCCCCGACAGCTCAGTTTGGCCAGACGGCCAGCTCTAGGAAGGGTTCTGGTCGTCCCAAGCATCTTCCATTTAAGGATTATGGAGACCACTGTGCTCTTAGGAACCTTAAGTGCAGCAGAAATTTTAATGTAACCTTGACCAGATCTGTGCCTTGCCACAATTCTGTCTCTGGGCTCTTCAGGCAGTTCCTTTGACCTCGTGATTCTCATTTGCTCTGACATGCACTGTGAGCTGTAAGGTATTATATAGACAGGTGTGTGGCTTTCCTAATCAAGTCCAATCAGTATAATCAAACACAACTGGACTCAAATGAAGGTGTAGAACCATCTCAAGGATGATCAGAAGAAATGGTCAGCTTGTAAGTTTGAGACATCCTGTAAGGCCATTATTCCACTGCATAGCTTGCTGTCATCTGCAAAGACTGAAATGGTGTTTTTAATCTCAGACCCAATATCATTTACAGTATAAAGATATTAAAAAGTAAGGGTCCCAGCACTGAACCTTGGGGTACACCACCGATAACCTTAGACCATTCAAAGTAAGAATCATTAATCACTACTCTCTGATAGGGATGAGCTTCGAATTCGAGTCAAACTCATGTTCGACTCGAACATTGCCTGTTCGCCCGTTCGCCGAACAACGAACAATTTGGGGTGTTCGCGGCAAATTCTAAAAGTCTATGGGAGAAATCTTAAGTGCTAATTATAAAGGCTTATATGCAAGTTATTGTCCTAAAAAGTGTTTGGGGACCCGGGTCCTGCCCTAGGGGAAAAGTATCAATGCAATTATTTTTTTTAAACAGCCGTTTTTTTAGGAGCAGTGATTTTAATACTGCTTATAGTGAAACAATAAAAGTGAAATATTCCTTTAAATTTCGTACCTGGGGGGTGTGTATGATATGCATGTAAAGTCGCGAATAGACCCGCCCCTTCCCATGTTTCGTATCTGGTCCGCCCAGCGGACCTGATGGGGAACTTTAGAAGGGGCGGGTCTATTCATGTATTACACAGTAAAGGAAGTTCCCATCAGGTCCGCCCTCTCGTAGAGCAGACCTGATGGGGAACTTCCTTCACTGTGTAATACATGAATAGACCCGCCCCTTCTCGCGTTCCGCATCTGGTCCGCTGAGCGGACCTGATGGGGAACTTTAGAAGGGGCGGGTCTATACATTTAAAACACTGCGGAGGAAGTTCCCCATCAGGTTCGCTCAGGCTCAGCCAATGACGGACAGCGCTGGACATCGGGATCGCCGCGGGACACTGGATTTCATCGCTGGAATGTTTTTTTTTTTTAATAAAGGACTTTTCCAAGGTGTTTGTGTGTTTTTATTTACATTTTTTTTACACTTTCTTTCACATAGGGGGGGGGGGCTGGGATCTGGGGGTCCCCTTTGTTAAAGGGGTCTTCCAGATTCCGATAAGCCCCCTGCCCGCAGACCCCCACAACCACCGGGCAAGGGTTGTGGGGATGAGGCCCTTGTCCCCATCAATATGGGGACATTCTCCCCATGTTGAGGGCATGTGGCCTGGTACGGTTCAGGAGGGGGGGAGGGCGCTCTCTCGTCCCCCCTCTTCCCCTACGGCCGGCCAGGTTGCGTGCTCGGATAAGGGTCTGGTATGAATTTTTAGGGGGACTCCACGCCATTTTTTTTTAATTTGGGGTGGAGTTCCCCTTAAAATCCATGCCAGATCTGAAGGGCATGGTATGGATATTTAGGGGGAACCGCACGCCATTTTTTTTTAATTTGCAGCGGGGTTCCCCTTAATATCCACTCCAGACCTGAAGGGCCCGGTAATTGAATTTGGGGGAACCCCCGCGCTTTTTTTTTTTTATCAATGACTTTTCTATGTATTGATAAAAGCCGACAATTCATTAATAGCCGCGAGTGAGTTTTAAATGACTTTTTTTCCTTCAAAAATGACACTTTGTGCAAGGACAGTTCTAAGCACGGGAAACATGCGCCACTTTACATGCATATCATACAAACCCCCCAGGTACGAAATTTAAAGGAAAATTTCACTTTTATTAAAATCACCGCTCCCGTAAAAACGTCTATTTTTTCAACTTTTTTTTGCATTGATACATGTCCCCTGGGGCAGGACCCGGGTCCCCAAACACTTTTTAGGACAATAAATTGCATATTAGCCTTTATAATTAGCACTTTAGATTTCGAACGTTCGAGTCCATTGTATTTAATAGGGTTCTAAAGTTCAAGCAAACATTCTGTCTGTTCGCAGGTTCTGGTGCGAACCGAACAGGGGGGTGTTCGGCTCATCCCTGCTCTCTGAATTCTGTCTTTTAGCCAGTTTTCTATCCATTTACAAACTGATATTTCCAATCCTGTAGACTTTACCTTACACATGAGCCGTGTGTGGGGAACTGTATCGAACGCCTTTGCAAAATCAAAGTATACCACGTCCACCGCCACCCCTCTGTCCAAGGTTTTACTTACCTCTTCATAAAAAGAAATCAGGTTTGTCTGACAACTTCTGTCTTTCATGAATCCATGCTGTCTGTTACATGCAATATAGGCACCACATTGGCCCTGCGCCAATCCAGTGGTACTATTCCTGTCATTAATGAGTGCCATAAATTAAATACAATGGCTTTGAAATGACAGAGCTCAACTCTTTTAGGATCTGTGGGTGGATGCCATCTGGTCCAGGTGCTTTATCCACCTTTATTCTGTCTAAATATTTCTGGACCCTATAAATTTTGAGCCATTGATATAATTCATATTATTTTTCTAAAGATTCTATCCAGTACTGGGAGGCAGAAAGCCTTTTCTACATGCAGCTCCCACCTGACTGTTATGTCTACCTATTATGTACCCTTTGTTCCTATGTATGGTGTTTCAATCAAAGTCTTACCTTTACTGTACACTGTGGGGACACCATTAAAATGTTACTAAACCCAGGACCCTGCATTGATTGTTCTCCCAAAGTACACAGAACAATTATTTTAGTAAATATACACTGCTAAATACTTTTTTCTCATCAGCAGTATATAGTGCCATTCATGTAAATGATCCCAAAGCGTGGCCCTATTGTGACCCTATTGTTATTTGAAGGCCCTGGAGCAACAGGACAATGGCAACACCAACAAAAATGACCACACTTTGAAAAGCAAACATTCTAATGTATATTCTATGAGGCATATTGAGGCTTTCGAGCATGTACATTTTTCACAAGTTTTTGGACTATGTGGAAAGAAAATGAATTTTTTTTATTTACACAAAGTTGTCAATTTATAAGATATTTTGAACACACAATATGGACATACCAAGAATTACACCCTAAAATACATTCTGATACTCCTCTTGACTATGGCAATACCATATGTGTGAGACTTCAGCCTAGCTTAACAAATAGAAAAACTAAATATTACCTGTGGTTTCTGGTGGAGCAGAAGTCTGTAGAGGAGAGCATTGGTCAGCAAAAGCCATAGGAATCGTCCAGGCAGCAGGCAGGAATATGGTCCATAAACGGGCCAGTATCAGTACAGGCAGTAAGCAGGCAGAGATAGGGTCAGCACAGCCAAAGTATTGGCTGCTCACACAATCAGAGCAAGAAGAACAGAGAAGGCGCCTCTAAGTGCACAATGCCAGCAGTTTATTATTTGACACTGTTTAAAAGCACTTACTAGAAATAAGCGTAAGGTAAGCTCATCGTAATGATATGTTCCTGGCGGGGCTCCTGTCACTGTCTTTCCATCTCCCTGTGCCGACCAGCAGCTGTAGGGGTGGGTAGGATCGCCTAGTCAAGATGGCCACCACTCTTTTGGAACCACTGTGAAATGCACACCGTGCGTATGAAACGCACATACTAAAAGTGACGTCAGGAAAGGGGCGATTACGCATTTTTGGAGCATGTGCACAAGGTGCCTTCTTCAAAACCAAGGCTTGTAGCTGGTCCTAAGCTGGAAGGCAGCCATACTGGATTTGCCAGTGCGTATGAGAGATATGTTTTGGCCCTAATTCTTGGGGACTGATGTGATACTCCAGTACTAGTACTAGGCCTTTCATCCTGGGGTCTAGCATCGTTGGTGTTAGCTGATTAACCATTGGGGTGTATGGCGCTGCCGGTGGTTGCCTGGTCTTCAGAGCATCTTATCCTTTTATTAGGAACCCTTTCTTCTTCCAATTCGGTTGCTGATCCATTAGTTTGGACAGGTTCATACTCCGAATTGGTATCAGACGGTGAGAGCTCTCATCCATCATACTGAGGATTTGATATGCCTCCTCACTACTATAATTTTTTTTGGACATGGCGGCTCTGGTGATACCTGGACAGGTGGAGTGCTAGTTGTGGCTGTATGACAGGTAAACTGCTGATGGGCTGATGGTTGCACTGATGGCTGCGGTGACAGGTACACTGATAGGCTGCACTAATGGACGTGGTGACAAATACACTGATAGGCTGCACTGAAGGCTGTGGTGACAGTATACTCAGGCCTTCAATCAAGGGAGGGCAGCCTATACACATGTAGGGGGCCCAGGTGTCCACCCTGGCCCATACTTGCCAACTGTTTCTAGTAATCTGTCCCGTACAACCCAGTCCTGGGCTTTATCCTATATGTCCAAATATCCTTTCAGCCTCCCTCAGTGGTCTCCTGCATGCTCGCTCTGTGCCCTCCTGCAGTCTAAGTCTCCCCCTTCCCTCCACCCTAATCTCCAGTGCCCTGCTAAGAGAACTTGGAGCACAGCTACTGCTACTGTGCAGAGGTGAGCTGTGGTCTGAGAAAAGTTTGTGTAGATAAGCTGATAGCTTTTCATGTCAGGACATGAGAACCTGGCAAGGGGGGTAAAAAGAGTAGGCATGCGCGTGTGTTTGCATGCGCATATGCGTGTGTGTGTGCATGCATCATAAGACAGCAGTCCCTCCCTTAGCTGACACATATCTCTCAAGCAGGCACACATCACTGTATAAGCATCCCCCCAATTATTCAGTGTATGTCCAGATAATGTGAAGTTAATTTATTACCATTTCCATTTAACACTCTTATCCAAACTCTGTACAATGAAAAGTGTTTTTACAGCTATTTGTATGATAGAACTGATGTATGAATGATTATTTGGAGAATAATTTATGTTTGTGGAGGTTTGTTATTTTGTGTTTACTCACAGGCTCATTTCACACATACAGGTGCGACAAAGCATGGGCTTATTTTTCACATGTCACGTGTAGGGCAGCCCCTTTATTTCAGAGGACCACCCTATGCGCAAGCAACACAGAAAAAAAGTTATCCGTGCGTCCAGTAAAATTATCTTTATTTCAGCAAGTCCATAAACACATGTCCAAAAACACAAATAGAGGGGAACCGCATCACCGGCTAACGCATTTTATGCACCCTTAGCGCTCAGTCATTTTGCTTATTGGAATCCGCGATGGACGGGGCCAGCACCTGGTCTGTGTGTTAGTGGAGGTGGAGATGGGAGACTGACCTAGAGCAGTGTTCACACACACAGAAAATAAGTCCTTGAATCTTTTTCAAAAGTGTACCACACTGGATCACAGGGTGCTGTGGCACGACGTAGTTTGGCATGCACGTTTGCGGATGTGTAAGTTTCCATCAACAATTAAGGACACTGCTGCACTTCTGCTAAAGGGCAGCACATTTCTGTGCATGTTGCCAACGCACGCAATTCTTGCATGCATTCCCCACATGCATAGATGTAAACATAACCTTCATACTTTGTTTATGTAGTAAGTTTACACTTTTGACTGTACAGAGTTTAAATCAACATAAGGTTAGATAGAATGGTTATAAATTGACTTCACATTATCTGGACATACACAGAATGCTTGTGGGTTGCATATATATATAAAATTTCATTATGGAGCTTCTAGACTAGGCGGCAAAACACAACTATTTTTGGTTCAGTCATAATTTTTACAAACAAGAACGGGGCGTAGCTATGGGGGCGAAATACGCCCCCAGTTTGGCTAATCTTTTTATGGTCAAATGGGAGGAGGACGTCATCTACAAGGACCGAAACCCACATCTCAGATTTTGGGCTAGGTACATTGATGACGTCCTCCTCCTTTGGGATGGCACAGCATCACAGTTGGGTGACCTCTTCTCAGATATCAACAACAATGAAAGAGGCATACGGTTTGTTTATGAGGCTAGCCAGGCTCAATCTCACTTTTTGGATCTTACAATCACTAAGGGTGAAGCTGGCTTTAAAACAATATCTTATTTCAAACAAACAGACCGTAATGCCTATATACCTAGTGATAGCTGCCATAAGGACTCTTGGCTTAAATCCGTGCCGAAGAGCCAATTTGTCAGAATGCGGAGGAATTGCTCTGAAGTGTCTGACTATTTGCTCCAAGCCAATATCCTGAAGGACAGGCTAGTGGAAAAGGGCTATGATGAGAAATCCTTGGAAGTCACCTTGAAAGAAGTTGGAAGGATTGAAAGATCATCCCTGTTGAGAGATGGTCCCAAAAAGAAACGTGAACAATCATGTATACCATTTATTACAACGTATTCCACTTAGCATTACATGGTAAAGAAAATCATATGGAGACATTGGCATTTGTTTGATAGTGATCGTATTATTAACACATTCCTTCCAGCAGTTCCATAGGTCCAATTTCATTTAGATATGTTTATAGTGATATACATTACAACCAAAGTAGCAGACAGATCTGTGAGTTTTTTACAATGGGTCGCCCTTGGAGACAGGTATGGATACATTGTATCTAATTTTCAGTTTGTTTACATTATACATGTGCATTTTATTTACGCACATGCATGTAATATTCATATTTCATGTACATTTATTCACCCAACTTACTAGACAGACATCACAATCTGTTTAATCTTGTAATAGTTTTTTTTGCAATTGTTTCTTTAGTTCCTTCTCCCATATAGGTGTTTAGCATAGGACAGCTCTAACAATCACTGTGCCCTGTGGTGTCAACATAGGAGATACAGATTGTAATATAGAAGCTGCCCACAGGGTGGCCATCATCTTCCAGTAAACTTGGCAATAGAGATGCACCCTATTTTTAATATAAAATGTATTCATATTGGTTTACATGTTTCATCACATGCATCATATGCAGAGTAGAAATATGAACCTTGTTTAGTATATATTTTATTTAATTTTAACAGGCGAGGTACGTACAGCGATCTCACGTCAAGAATGTGTGTGTATTCAGGATGCATACATGCCGAGTAAGATTGCTGCCATTGGGTTCGGTTCACTTATTGTGAGCTGACCATACAGTGGACATTTCTTCCTTGTCCATATATTGGATTAACATTCGATGGATATTCTGGCCAAGGAATAGTGCTTTTTAAGAAAGGGCAGTTTGCCCATTTCTAAGATGGCGATACATGTAGCGGAGATGCCGAGAGCTCAGATCTGGGCGGACCTTGTTACTGTGTACAGACTATTTAATGGTGGTGAGTTAGCACGCCGCCCATGCCCCTGGATGACGACAATTGTGTCAGGGAGGAGCGGCGTGCTGACGTCACCACATACGAGTCCCGGAAGCAACGGGTAGTGAGAGCTGGCCGGCCCTTTACAAAACCACCGCTGTTTTATACTTCATACACTGTAAGTGCAATACTTTAATTATTAAATGTTTTTAAAAACTGGATTACGCTATGGGGCTTTCTTTCTCACCCTAATATGATCTGCTGAGACATCGGGGAACTATAGACCATAGACTCAGACATAGAGGAACAAGGACCATAGAGAGAGCCAATCAGAGACCCTGGCGGGGATGATAGCCATCTGTTTTGATTGATCTCTTTCAGGGATCGATATTTTTGGTAAGCGGCCTTTGAGAGCTAAGGTGGTGGACTCTTTTCTATCATACCAGCACTCTTCTATGGTGTTTTAGTCGGAAGTCACATATCTATGTTGAGAAGATTGAACCCCCAACTTCATTATCTTTTCCTGTGGACTATCCTTTATGCATGAACTGTCATTTGAGTTTCATATCTGCCAAGGAAAATAGTGTGGTATCATTTAGGAACTTTGTTTGGAAGCTCAACGATTTTTTTTCATTTTTTATTATTGTGTTTTTTCACGTTGGATGTGACATCACATGGTGATTCGGAATTTGATATTTTGATCACTCACATATTCAATCATCACTAATTTTTTACCCATTGTTGCGCAGCTTGAGTTTTATATATATATATATATATATATATATATATACAGTGGGTATGCAAAGTATTCAGACCCCCTTAAATGTTTCACTCTTTGAATTATTGCAGCCATTTGCTAAAATCATTTAAGTTCATTTTTTTCCTCATTAATGTACACACAGAACCCCATATTGACAGAAAAACACAGAATTGTTGACATTTTTGAAGACTTATTAAAAAAGAAAAACTGAAATATCACATGGTCCTAAGAATTCAGACCCTTTGCTCAGTATTTAGTAGAAGCACCCTTTTGATCTAATACAGCCATGAGTCTTTTTGGGAAAGATGCAACAAGTTTTTCACACCTGGATTTGGGGATCCTCTGCCATTCCTCCTTGCAGGTCCTCTCCAGTTCTGTCAGGTTGGATAGTAAACATTGGTGGACGGCCATTTTTAGGTCTCTCCAGAGATGCACAATTGGGTTTAAGTCAGGGCTCTGGCTGGGCCATTCAAGAACAGTCACGGAGTTGTTGTGAAGCCACTCCTTCATTATTTTAGCTGTGTGCTTAGGGTCATTGTCTTGTTGGAAGGTAAACCTTTGGCCCAGTCTGAGGTCCTGAGCACTCTTGAGAAGGTTTTCGTTCAGGATATCCCTGTACTTGGCCGCATTCATCTTTCCCTCGATTGCAACCAGTCGTCCTGTCCCTGCAGCTGAAAAACACCCCCACAGCATGATGCTGCCACCACCATGCTTCACTGTTGGGACTGTATTGGACAGGTGATGAGCAGTGCCTGGTTTTCTCCACACATACCGCTTAGAACTAAGGTCAAAAAGTTCCATCTTGGTCTCATCAGACCAGAGAATCTTATTTCTCACCATCTTGGAGTCCTTCAGGTGTTTTTTATTTATTTTTTTGACTAAAAATTTTTATTCTTTATTTTTAAATTAATGATAAGATGGGCATTACATACAGGTACAGTCTCAAGTTACATACATTACTTTAGCAACATACATCTCCAAGTATTGCACATGCAGGGCTTAACAACACTCTAAATAATACAACTCCGGCCTTCTTGGGACTTTATCATGGGTCAGGAGCGTTGGCTCCATAACATCAGTCCAGGAACTATAATCAACAGTAAACTTAGGCTAGGGAGCCTGTCACCCCTCTCGGGAATATTCTGTGAGCAGGCCCTTTATATGAAGGTCCAGGCATAGAAAGCGCAGCCCAGAATTTGGCCGACCCCAATTGCACATGTGTGTAGATTGATACTATATTATTGGGACAGAGTATCACGGTACTTGAGAAAATATTCATAGTATGACCCATATCTAATTTAACACTACAACAATACCTGTATTTAGATTATCAGGAAGAATAATGATGTTACCAGGTTCACTGCTCTAAACATGCTACCGCGCCTTTCCACATGTCTTCGCATATACATAAGAAATCAACAAACAGTTTACTCAACACTAGAGGACGTCATATAGTGGTGGGCCACAGACCCCAAAATTTCTGATGGACATGTATTTTGTTCAATTTATACGCTAGCATCTTCTCCATTAAACATTGAGCATTTACTCTATTTATGACCTCCAACACAGTAGGGGGGTCTGGGGATCTCCATTTGGCTGCAATTGATATACGGGCAGCAAATAGGATATGTACAATCACAATCCTTTGTGCGCTTGGGAAGGAGTCTATCCCTAATGTAAGAAGTGCTAATTCTGGGGTGGGTTTACACTTCGTTTTGGAAATGTCTGAGATGAGTGAAAATACATCTCTCCAGAAGTTATGTAGTATACTACAGTGCCACATAACATGTAGGAGGTTACCTCTGTGCTGACACTCTCTCCAGCAAAGTGGGGAAAGAATGGGGTTCATTGTGTGTAGGCGCGTCGGGGTGATGTACCACCTATGCAGTAACTTACACGAATTGTCCCAGTGATCTACACAGGCTGAGGATACCCTATTGTATCTAATAGCAGTCATCCATTGTGGGAATGTAAAGATTGTCTGTAGTTCAGCCTCCCATTTGAGCATATTCGGGGTTTTGGAGTTCTTTAATTGATGGTTACAGAATCTATAGCAGAGAGATATACCCCTTATGTTTGTCTTGCCCCTGGACATGAAGAATTCCCATAGGACTAGTGGGACTTCCGTGGTATCATGAGGATTCATTTTATTATAACTCCGAATTTGCTGTAGCATAAGGGTGTCAAGTGCCGAAGGTTGAGTAATATCTACAGTGTGAAAATGCACGCCCTTTTGTTTCCAGTGATGTGTTGAGAAGTTATGAATAAGGAATGTGTAGGTCGTGAGAGGCTTTTCTAGTTTGTGAGTAGTCTCCCCCGGGAATTTCATTTTGGTGAGTAGGGACCACGCAGCAATTGAGGCCCTAATTGTAGGGTAATCAGGTATTAGGGGTTTGTGATGTATGGTGGATGCCATCAGGAGTGCAATCAGATCATGAGTTGGTGTAACCTCCCTTTCTATTTGATTCCATAAATTATCTTCCTGACTAGAGAACCAAAATTTCAGCTGGTCCAATAAAGAGGCAGTATAGTAGGCATATGCGTTCGGTAAGCTTCCTCCCCCCACCTTTTTGTGTAAGTAAAGAATTTTCATCGCTATTCTAGGTTTTTTATTCTCCCATATGTAGGCATTCAGAAGCTTTGCGAGATCCGAGAAAAATTTGTGGGGTATAGGGATTGGGATGGTTCTGAAAAGGTATAGAATCTTGGGGAATATTTGCATCTGATAAGCCGCAATCCGCCCCATCCATGACAGTTGGAATTTGGACATCTGTAAAAAGTCTTTCTTGGTCTGCTCTAGGAGGGGTAAAAAATTTTCAGAGTATAGTTTGGATGTAGGGTGGGTGAGTTGGATACCTAAGTAGGTGATAGAGGGGGCATCCCAGGTGCAAGGGAATAGTAGTTCTAGTTTGGCGACCATATTGTGGGGTAAATGAAGTGGCAGGGCAAAACATTTAGAGGTGTTAATTTTGTAATATGTTATCCTCCCAAATTCATTAATAACTTCCGTGGCTTTACTTAGTGAGATGTGTGGGTTGGTCATGGTAAGAATCACATCATCTGCAAACAGACCTATTTTGTGTTCCGTGTGACCAATTCGGAGGCCTGTGATCTCCCCAGTGGATCTAATGATTTCTGCAAGGGGTTCTATTGCTAGGGAAAAAACAATCGGAGACAGCGGACATCCCTGTCTCGTTCCATTTGTGAGGTTGAAAGAATCAGAAAGCATCCCTGACGTAAATACTCTGGTGGAGGGATTCGTGTATAAAGACATGACCGCTGAATGCAAGAATCCGCTTATGCCGAATTTATGTAGCGTGTGTGACAGGTATGACCAGTGAACTCTATCAAACGCCTTTTCCGCGTCTAAGGCTACAAATATGCTAGGCGTGCGATTGAGTTCCGCGTGTCTCAGGAGATTGATCATTTTCCTAGTGCCATCTGGGGCCTGTCTGCCCTTGACAAAGCCCACTTGTTCTAGCCCAATGAGTGTAGGGGTTACATTGAGTAGTCTGTTTGCTACTATCTTTGCATAAATCTTTAGATCCGAGTTCAGGAGTGAAATGGGCCTATAATTCTGGGGGTAGGCAGGATCCTTCCCGGGTTTTGGGATAGTCACTATAATTGCTTGGAGCATTTCCTTTGGGAATGCACAGGTGTGTGCCGCCGTATTGTATAGATCTACCAGTCGGGGGGCGAGCAAAGATGAGAATGTTTGGTAGTATTCGGCTGAGAACCCGTCGGCTCCCGGTGATTTGTGTTTGGGAAGTTTCTTAATTACGTCCTTGATTTCATCTTCTGTAAAGGGCGCATTAATTATGCCTAAGGTCCCCTTATCTATGGACGGGAGGTCAATCCTTTTAAGAAAGTCAGTAATCTCAGTTTCTGTGGGTTGATGGGTAGACTTATCCTGGTTCAGATTATATAAGACCTCGTAGAAGTCTTTAAACGCGTTTGCTATGTCTTTGGGGTTCTGATATGAAGTATTATTAGTGGGATGTTTAATTATAGATATTTTGGATTGTGCTTGTCTTTTCTTTAATTGGGATGCTAGTAACTTCCCCGCTCTATTGTTCTGGGAGTAGAAAGTTAGTTTAAGTCTCTTATAGTAAAGGTCGTAGTCTGATTTCAATACTAGTCTCAGTTCCTCCCTCCTGGAGTTCAATTGTTGTAATAAGGAGTGGTCCCCATTTTTTTTATGCTTACTTTCCAGGTCAGCTATTCGGTCATGGAGTTGCGATATATATCTGCTTTTTTTCCTTTTTTCCCTAGCTGCTATCTGGATCAAGGCGCCTCTCGTGAAGGCTTTGTGGGCGCACCAGATTGTCGCGGGGGAAGTGCCAGGGGTTTCATTGAATTCAAAGAATTCATTTAGCTTCCCTTGAATTTCCTCCCTAATTTTGGGCTGGGAGAGTAGATATGTGTTGTTACGCCAAAGTGGAGAGGCTGTTGTTTTGTTGGTGGAAGTTATATCAATGGTGATAGGGGCGTGGTCAGACCATGTGATGGTGTGAATATTTGCTTTGAGTACCTTTTGTAAAGTATATTTGTCCGTAAGGAAGAAGTCAATCCTAGAGTAACTCTTGTGGACCGGTGAGAAGTAGGTGTAGTCCCTCTCTGTGGAGCGGAGACAGCGCCAAGGATCATAGAGATCTTCCCCCAGGCAGAAATTACCTAGGGATGGCGCTCATCTCCGCTCCCCAGAGGAGGAGTCAAGCATGTTATTCATAAGTACATTAAAATCTCCGCAAATGACTAGGTTACCTTTTTTCATTGCTTTTGCTTTTTGTATGGTTTTGCGTAAAAACCTAATCGGGCTTTTGTTTGGAGCATATAAGTTCACCAGTGTGTATACCTCATTGTTAATTTCGGTAATCAGGATGATATACCTACCATTACCATCATAGTGTTCATCTAGGAGGTTAAAAGATACAGAGTCCTTAATAGCGATCATTACTCCATTGTTTTTTTTTGAGTTATTTGCCGTGAAGACATGTGGAAATTTCTTATGGGAGCATTTAGGTGTACTTTGGTCCAGGAAATGAGTCTCTTGTACACACAGTACATCACAGTTCTCGTCCAGGGCAGTTTTCCATAGGGTTCTCCTTTTATAGGGGCTGTTAAGTCCTCTAGCGTTGATAGATAGCAGTTTAAGTGTCATTTGTTTCATTCATGGTGCTTCGGTGACATCTAGTGGCGCAATATGAGAATTGGCTGTAGCTGAGCATTAATTTCTGAGCAGTGAGGAGCTGTAATTTGGTTTTCATTACAGAAGCCTGGAGTCTCAAAATTATACAGAGACAAGTGACCATTGCAACGTCAATGGTCTGAAAATCAAAACATATAACCGTTATCATCAACAGGATGGATTTGGAACAATCCCAAAAGCAGTATTGGGGTAAAAACATTCAGGTGATTACCTGTTCAGCCGAACATCCGGGGACCATCTGTTCAGCATTAGAAGGCGAAAGAGGCGCAGTAAGGTTAATTTGGAAAATAGGAAGTTCAGCACCATAGGACCATTATTAGTGTAGTACAGATGTGGTTATTTATCACGGTTGTTCCTGGCACTGCGGTTGTTGATAAGTTCCGATCTGGGTGAAGACTGGTCCATGGATTCAGGGAAACCTTCCTGGGGAAGGAGTCCCCACTTGCGGAGTAGTTCCAGACCTTTATCCAGGGAGGAAATGGAATACCATTCGTTGTTTTTCTCCAGAATGATTTTTGCAGGGAAGCCCCATCTATAGAGAATCTTATGATTTCTCAGCATTTTTGTAACCGGTATCAGATTATTTCTAGCCTTCATTGTGGCCTGTGATAGGTCAGCATACAGTGTGATTCCAGCATATGGGTCTGGGAGGATGTTGTTTTGCCTGGAAAACCTCATAAGCTGGTCTTTAATATGAAAGAAATGAATTCTGGCTATAACATCCCTAGGAATCTTCTCAGGGAGATGTTGTGGTTTGTGCAGCCTGTGTGCTCTGTCAATAATGACATCCGCTGTGGTGAGCGAGGGAATTGCCGTCTTCATTAGCTGCTGCAGGAATGAACTCAGTTCGGCAGGCTTAACTGTTTCAGGAATCCCTCTGAATTTCACATTGTTCCTGCGTGCGCGGTCCTCGAGATCTGAGACCTTCAGGCGTAGTGCTGTGAGTTCATCTTCTAGATCCACATGAGCATCCACCAATTCGTTGTGGGCTGCAGAGAAATCCCCCATTTTGTTTTCGACATGGGCTATTCTATCCCCCATTGCACTCAGCTCCCTGCGTGTGGAGTGAGCGATGTGAGCTATGTCTTGTTGTATGGCCCCTCTTAGCGTCAGGATCATATCCTTCATAATTGTATCGGTCATGGGCTGACCAGAGACAGGCATATCATCCAGCTTCTGGGCATATGAGGCAGCTTGCTCCATGTCGTCTCCCCCCCCTCCTTGTTCATTGCTATCATCCCCTGGGGCACTGACCCTCCGTTTCTGCTTGAGGGGGCTGTTGAATGGGGAAGAATAAGGGGGCTGAGTTAGTGTGTCATTAGGTAGCTCACCCTGCAAAGTGAATGTCGCGCCGTTCTCTCCCTCATGGCAGTGTGATGCATGCAGTCCCGCTGCGGCGCCATCTTGGGCCTTCCGGCCTGTCATGGAGGGATAGAAGTCCGTCAATTTTCTGGGCCCCTCTCTGTTCTTGCGTTTGGCCATGCTATCAGCGGGGTTCCTCCTGTCTTCCGCCGCTCGGATGTGCTGTTTCTGAGCCTCAAAAGCCGCTAAAGGTTGCTTAAGGTCCCCTGATGCGTCGGAGCTCTCCTCTCACACCACCATCCGCTCCGGCCGCCGGCTCCGCCCCCCCTTCAGGTGTTTTTTAGCAAACTCCATGCGGGCTTTAATGGAGGAGAGGCTTCCGTCGGGCCACTCTGCCATAAAACCCCGACTGGTGGAGGGCTGCAGTGATGGTTGACTTTCTACAACTTTCTCCCATCTCCCGACTGCATCTCTGGAGCTCAGCCACAGTAATCTTTGGATTCTTCTTTACCTCTCTCACCAAGGTTCTTCTCCCCCGACAGCTCAGTTTGGCCAGACAGCCAGCTCTAGGAAGGGTTCTGGTCGTCCCAAGCATCTTCCATTTAAGGATTATGGAGACCACTGTGCTCTTAGGAACCTTAAGTGCAGCAGAAATTTTAATGTAACCTTGACCAGATCTGTGCCTTGCCACAATTCTGTCTCTGGGCTCTTCAGGCAGTTCCTTTGACCTCGTGATTCTCATTTGCTCTGACATGCACTGTGAGCTGTAAGGTATTATATAGACAGGTGTGTGGCTTTCCTAATCAAGTCCAATCAGTATAATCAAACACAACTGGACTCAAATGAAGGTGTAGAACCATCTCAAGGATGATCAGAAGAAATGGTCAGCTTGTAAGTTTGAGACATCCTGTAAGGCCATTATTCCACTGCATAGCTTGCTGTCATCTGCAAAGACTGAAATGGTGCTTTTAATCTCAGACCCAATATCATTTACAGTATAAAGATATTAAAAAGTAAGGGTCCCAGCACTGAACCTTGGGGTACACCACCGATAACCTTAGACCATTCAAAGTAAGAATCATTAATCACTACTCTCTGATAGGGATGAGCTTCGAATTCGAGTCAAACTCATGTTCGACTCGAACATTGCCTGTTCGCCCGTTCGCCGAACAACGAACAATTTGGGGTGTTCGCGGCAAATTCTAAAAGTCTATGGGAGAAATCTTAAGTGCTAATTATAAAGGCTTATATGCAAGTTATTGTCCTAAAAAGTGTTTGGGGACCCGGGTCCTGCCCTAGGGGAAAAGTATCAATGCAATTTTTTTTTTTTTAAACAGCCGTTTTTTTAGAAGCAGTGATTTTAATACTGCTTATAGTGAAACAATAAAAATGAAATATTCCTTTAAATTTCGTACCTGGGGGGTGTGTATGATATGCATGTAAAGTCGCGAATAGACCCGCCCCTTCCCATGTTCCGTATCTGGTCCGCCCAGCGGACCTGATGGGGAACTTTAGAAGGGGCGGGTCTATTCATGTATTACACAGTAAAGGAAGTTCCCATCAGGTCCGCCCTCTCGTAGAGCAGACCTGATGGGGAACTTCCTTCACTGTGTAATACATGAATAGACCCGCCCCTTCTCGCGTTCCGCATCTGGTCCGCTGAGCGGACCTGATGGGGAACTTTAGAAGGGGCGGGTCTATACATTTAAAACACTGCGGAGGAAGTTCCCCATCAGGTTCGCTCAGGCTCAGCCAATGACGGACAGCGCTGGACATCGGGATCGCCGCGGGACACTGGATTTCATCGCTGGAATGTTTTTTTTTTTTAATAAAGGACTTTTCCAAGGTGTTTGTGTGTTTTTATTTACATTTTTTTACACTTTCTTTCACATAGGGGGGGGGGGGGGCTGGGATCTGGGGTCCCCTTTGTTAAAGGGGTCTTCCAGATTCCGATAAGCCCCCTGCCCGCAGACCCCCACAACCACCGGGCAAGGGTTGTGGGGATGAGGCCCTTGTCCCCATCAATATGGGGACATCCTCCCCATGTTGAGGGCATGTGGCCTGGTACGGTTCAGGAGGGGGGGAGGGCGCTCTCTCGTCCCCCCTCTTCCCCTACGGCCGGCCAGGTTGCATGCTCGGATAAGGGTCTGGTATGAATTTTTAGGGGGACTCCACGCCATTTTTTTTTTAATTTGGGGTGGAGTTCCCCTTAAAATCCATGCCAGATCTGAAGGGCATGGTATGGATATTTAGGGGGAACCGCACGCCATTTTTTTTTTAATTTGCAGCGGGGTTCCCCTTAATATCCACTCCAGACCTGAAGGGCCCGGTAATTGAATTTGGGGGAACCCCCGCGCTTTTTTTTTTTTATCAATGACTTTTCTATGTATTGATAAAAGCCGACAATTCATTAATAGCCGCGAGTGAGTTTTAAATGACTTTTTTTCCTTCAAAAATGACACTTTGTGCAAGGACAGTTCTAAGCACGGGAAACGTGCGCCACTTTACATGCATATCATACAAACCCCCCAGGTACGAAATTTAAAGGAAAATTTCACTTTTATTAAAATCACCGCTCCCGTAAAAACGTCTATTTTTTAAACTTTTTTTTGCATTGATACATGTCCCCTGGGGCAGGACCCGGGTCCCCAAACACTTTTTAGGACAATAAATTGCATATTAGCCTTTATAATTAGCACTTTAGATTTCGAACGTTCGAGTCCATTGTATTTAATAGGGTTCTAAAGTTCAAGCAAACATTCTGTCTGTTCGCAGGTTCTGGTGCGAACCGAACAGGGGGTGTTCGACTCATCCCTGCTCTCTAAATTCTGTCTTTTAGCCAGTTTTCTATCCATTTACAAACTGATATTTCCAATCCTGTAGACTTTACCTTACACATGAGCCGTGTGTGGGGAACTGTATCGAACGCCTTTGCAAAATCAAAGTATACCACGTCCACCGCCACCCCTCTGTCCAAGGTTTTACTTACCTCTTCATAAAAAGAAATCAGGTTTGTCTGACAACTTCTGTCTTTCATGAATCCATGCTGTCTGTTACATGCAATATAGGCACCACATTGGCCCTGCGCCAATCCAGTGGTACTATTCCTGTCATTAATGAGTGCCATAAATTAAATACAATGGCTTTGAAATGACAGAGCTCAACTCTTTTAGGATCTGTGGGTGGATGCCATCTGGTCCAGGTGCTTTATCCACCTTTATTCTGTCTAAATATTTCTGGACCCTATAAATTTTGAGCCATTGATATAATTCATATTATTTTTCTAAAGATTCTATCCAGTACTGGGAGGCAGAAAGCCTTTTCTACATGCAGCTCCCACCTGACTGTTATGTCTACCTATTATGTACCCTTTGTTCCTATGTATGGTGTTTCAATCAAAGTCTTACCTTTACTGTACACTGTGGGGACACCATTAAAATGTTACTAAACCCAGGACCCTGCATTGATTGTTCTCCCAAAGTACACAGAACAATTATTTTAGTAAATATACACTGCTAAATACTTTTTTCTCATCAGCAGTATATAGTGCCATTCATGTAAATGATCCCAAAGCGTGGCCCTATTGTGACCCTATTGTTATTTGAAGGCCCTGGAGCAACAGGACAATGGCAACACCAACAAAAATGACCACACTTTGAAAAGCAAACATTCTAATGTATATTCTATGAGGCATATTGAGGCTTTCGAGCATGTACATTTTCCACAAGTTTTTGGACTATGTGGAAAGAAAATGAATTTTTTTTATTTACACAAAGTTGTCAATTTATAAGATATTTTGAACACACAATATGGACATACCAAGAATTACACCCTAAAATACATTCTGATACTCCTCTTGACTATGGCAATACCATATGTGTGAGACTTCAGCCTAGCTTAACAAATAGAAAAACTAAATATTACCTGTGGTTTCTGGTGGAGCAGAAGTCTGTAGAGGAGAGCATTGGTCAGCAAAAGCCATAGGAATCGTCCAGGCAGCAGGCAGGAATATGGTCCATAAACGGGCCAGTATCAGTACAGGCAGTAAGCAGGCAGAGATAGGGTCAGCACAGCCAAAGTATTGGCTGCTCACACAATCAGAGCAAGAAGAACAGAGAAGGCGCCTCTAAGTGCACAATGCCAGCAGTTTATTATTTGACACTGTTTAAAAGCACTTACTAGAAATAAGCGTAAGGTAAGCTCATCGTAATGATATGTTCCTGGCGGGGCTCCTGTCACTGTCTTTCCATCTCCCTGTGCCGACCAGCAGCTGTAGGGGTGGGTAGGATCGCCTAGTCAAGATGGCCACCACTCTTTTGGAACCACTGTGAAATGCACACCGTGCGTATGAAACGCACATACTAAAAGTGACGTCAGGAAAGGGGCGATTACGCATTTTTGGAGCATGTGCACAAGGTGCCTTCTTCAAAACCAAGGCTTGTAGCTGGTCCTAAGCTGGAAGGCAGCCATACTGGATTTGCCAGTGCGTATGAGAGATATGTTTTGGCCCTAATTCTTGGGGACTGATGTGATACTCCAGTACTAGTACTAGGCCTTTCATCCTGGGGTCTAGCATCGTTGGTGTTAGCTGATTAACCATTGGGGTGTATGGCGCTGCCGGTGGTTGCCTGGTCTTCAGAGCATCTTATCCTTTTATTAGGAACCCTTTCTTCTTCCAATTCGGTTGCTGATCCATTAGTTTGGACAGGTTCATACTCCGAATTGGTATCAGACGGTGAGAGCTCTCATCCATCATACTGAGGATTTGATATGCCTCCTCACTACTATAATTTTTTTTGGACATGGCGGCTCTGGTGATACCTGGACAGGTGGAGTGCTAGTTGTGGCTGTATGACAGGTAAACTGCTGATGGGCTGATGGTTGCACTGATGGCTGCGGTGACAGGTACACTGATAGGCTGCACTAATGGACGTGGTGACAAATACACTGATAGGCTGCACTGAAGGCTGTGGTGACAGTACACTCAGGCCTTCAATCAAGGGAGGGCAGCCTATACACATGTAGGGGGCCCAGGTGTCCACCCTGGCCCATACTTGCCAACTGTTTCTAGTAATCTGTCCCGTACAGCCCAGTCCTGGGCTTTATCCTATATGTCCAAATATCCTTTCAGCCTCCCTCAGTGGTCTCCTGCATGCTCGCTCTGTGCCCTCCTGCAGTCTAAGTCTCCCCCTTCCCTCCACCCTAATCTCCAGTGCCCTGCTAAGAGAACTTGGAGCACAGCTACTGCTACTGTGCAGAGGTGAGCTGTGGTCTGAGAAAAGTTTGTGTAGATAAGCTGATAGCTTTTCATGTCAGGACATGAGAACCTGGCAAGGGGGGTAAAAAGAGTAGGCATGCGCGTGTGTTTGCATGCGCATATGCGTGTGTGTGTGCATGCATCATAAGACAGCAGTCCCTCCCTTAGCTGACACATATCTCTCAAGCAGGCACACATCACTGTATAAGCATCCCCCCAATTATTCAGTGTATGTCCAGATAATGTGAAGTTAATTTATTACCATTTCCATTTAACACTCTTATCCAAACTCTGTACAATGAAAAGTGTTTTTACAGCTATTTGTATGATAGAACTGATGTATGAATGATTATTTGGAGAATAATTTATGTTTGTGGAGGTTTGTTATTTTGTGTTTACTCACAGGCTCATTTCACACATACAGGTGCGACAAAGCATGGGCTTATTTTTCACATGTCACGTGTAGGGCAGCCCCTTTATTTCAGAGGACCACCCTATGCGCAAGCAACACAGAAAAAAAGTTATCCGCGCGTCCAGTAAAATTATCTTTATTTCAGCAAGTCCATAAACACATGTCCAAAAACACAAATAGAGGGGAACCGCATCACCGGCTAACGCATTTTATGCACCCTTAGCGCTCAGTCGTTTTGCTTATTGGAATCCGCGATGGACGGGGCCAGCACCTGGTCTGTGTGTTAGTGGAGGTGGAGATGGGAGACTGACCTAGAGCAGTGTTCACACACACAGAAAATAAGTCCTTGAATCTTTTTCAAAAGTGTACCACACTGGATCACAGGGTGCTGTGGCACGACGTAGTTTGGCATGCACGTTTGCGGATGTGTACGTTTCCATCAACAATTAAGGACACTGCTGCACTTCTGCTAAAGGGCAGCACATTTCTGTGCATGTTGCCAACGCACGCAATTCTTGCATGCATTCCCCACATGCATAGATGTAAACATAACCTTCATACTTTGTTTATGTAGTAAGTTTACACTTTTGACTGTACAGAGTTTAAATCAACATAAGGTTAGATAGAATGGTTATAAATTGACTTCACATTATCTGGACATACACAGAATGCTTGTGGGTTGCATATATATATAAAATTTCATTATGGAGCTTCTAGACTAGGCGGCAAAACACAACTATTTTTGGTTCAGTCATAATTTTTACAAACAAGAACGGGGCGTAGCTATGGGGGCGAAATACGCCCCCAGTTTGGCTAATCTTTTTATGGTCAAATGGGAGGAGGACGTCATCTACAAGGACCGAAACCCACATCTCAGATTTTGGGCTAGGTACATTGATGACGTCCTCCTCCTTTGGGATGGCACAGCATCACAGTTGGGTGACCTCTTCTCAGATATCAACAACAATGAAAGAGGCATACGGTTTGTTTATGAGGCTAGCCAGGCTCAATCTCACTTTTTGGATCTTACAATCACTAAGGGTGAAGCTGGCTTTAAAACAATATCTTATTTCAAACAAACAGACCGTAATGCCTATATACCTAGTGATAGCTGCCATAAGGACTCTTGGCTTAAATCCGTGCCGAAGAGCCAATTTGTCAGAATGCGGAGGAATTGCTCTGAAGTGTCTGACTATTTGCTCCAAGCCAATATCCTGAAGGACAGGCTAGTGGAAAAGGGCTATGATGAGAAATCCTTGGAAGTCACCTTGAAAGAAGTTGGAAGGATTGAAAGATCATCCCTGTTGAGAGATGGTCCCAAAAAGAAACGTGAACAATCATGTATACCATTTATTACAACGTATTCCACTTAGCATTACATGGTAAAGAAAATCATATGGAGACATTGGCATTTGTTTGATAGTGATCGTATTATTAACACATTCCTTCCAGCAGTTCCATAGGTCCAATTTCATTTAGATATGTTTATAGTGATATACATTACAACCAAAGTAGCAGACAGATCTGTGAGTTTTTTACAATGGGTCGCCCTTGGAGACAGGTATGGATACATTGTATCTAATTTTCAGTTTGTTTACATTATACATGTGCATTTTATTTACGCACATGCATGTAATATTCATATTTCATGTACATTTATTCACCCAACTTACTAGACAGACATCACAATCTGTTTAATCTTGTAATAGTTTTTTTTGCAATTGTTTCTTTAGTTCCTTCTCCCATATAGGTGTTTAGCATAGGACAGCTCTAACAATCACTGTGCCCTGTGGTGTCAACATAGGAGATACAGATTGTAATATAGAAGCTGCCCACAGGGTGGCCATCATCTTCCAGTAAACTTGGCAATAGAGATGCACCCTATTTTTAATATAAAATGTATTCATATTGGTTTACATGTTTCATCACATGCATCATATGCAGAGTAGAAATATGAACCTTGTTTAGTATATATTTTATTTAATTTTAACAGGCGAGGTACGTACAGCGATCTCACGTCAAGAATGTGTGTGTATTCAGGATGCATACATGCCGAGTAAGATTGCTGCCATTGGGTTCGGTTCACTTATTGTGAGCTGACCATACAGTGGACATTTCTTCCTTGTCCATATATTGGATTAACATTCGATGGATATTCTGGCCAAGGAATAGTGCTTTTTAAGAAAGGGCAGTTTGCCCATTTCTAAGATGGCGATACATGTAGCGGAGATGCCGAGAGCTCAGATCTGGGCGGACCTTGTTACTGTGTACAGACTATTTAATGGTGGTGAGTTAGCACGCCGCCCATGCCCCTGGATGACGACAATTGTGTCAGGGAGGAGCGGCGTGCTGACGTCACCACATACGAGTCCCGGAAGCAACGGGTAGTGAGAGCTGGCCGGCCCTTTACAAAACCACCGCTGTTTTATACTTCATACACTGTAAGTGCAATACTTTAATTATTAAATGTTTTTAAAAACTGGATTACGCTATGGGGCTTTCTTTCTCACCCTAATATGATCTGCTGAGACATCGGGGAACTATAGACCATAGACTCAGACATAGAGGAACAAGGACCATAGAGAGAGCCAATCAGAGACCCTGGCGGGGATGATAGCCATCTGTTTTGATTGATCTCTTTCAGGGATCGATATTTTTGGTAAGCGGCCTTTGAGAGCTAAGGTGGTGGACTCTTTTCTATCATACCAGCACTCTTCTATGGTGTTTTAGTCGGAAGTCACATATCTATGTTGAGAAGATTGAACCCCCAACTTCATTATCTTTTCCTGTGGACTATCCTTTATGCATGAACTGTCATTTGAGTTTCATATCTGCCAAGGAAAATAGTGTGGTATCATTTAGGAACTTTGTTTGGAAGCTCAACGATTTTTTTTCATTTTTTATTATTGTGTTTTTTCACGTTGGATGTGACATCACATGGTGATTCGGAATTTGATATTTTGATCACTCACATATTCAATCATCACTAATTTTTTACCCATTGTTGCGCAGCTTGAGTTTTATATATATATATATATATATATATATATATATATATATATATATATATATACAGTGGGTATGCAAAGTATTCAGACCCCCTTAAATGTTTCACTCTTTGAATTATTGCAGCCATTTGCTAAAATCATTTAAGTTCATTTTTTTCCTCATTAATGTACACACAGAACCCCATATTGACAGAAAAACACAGAATTGTTGAAATTTTTGAAGACTTATTAAAAAAGAAAAACTGAAATATCACATGGTCCTAAGAATTCAGACCCTTTGCTCAGTATTTAGTAGAAGCACCCTTTTGATCTAATACAGCCATGAGTCTTTTTGGGAAAGATGCAACAAGTTTTTCACACCTGGATTTGGGGATCCTCTGCCATTCCTCCTTGCAGGTCCTCTCCAGTTCTGTCAGGTTGGATAGTAAACATTGGTGGACGGCCATTTTTAGGTCTCTCCAGAGATGCACAATTGGGTTTAAGTCAGGGCTCTGGCTGGGCCATTCAAGAACAGTCACGGAGTTGTTGTGAAGCCACTCCTTCATTATTTTAGCTGTGTGCTTAGGGTCATTGTCTTGTTGGAAGGTAAACCTTTGGCCCAGTCTGAGGTCCTGAGCACTCTTGAGAAGGTTTTCGTTCAGGATATCCCTGTACTTGGCCGCATTCATCTTTCCCTCGATTGCAACCAGTCGTCCTGTCCCTGCAGCTGAAAAACACCCCCACAGCATGATGCTGCCACCACCATGCTTCACTGTTGGGACTGTATTGGACAGGTGATGAGCAGTGCCTGGTTTTCTCCACACATACCGCTTAGAACTAAGGTCAAAAAGTTCCATCTTGGTCTCATCAGACCAGAGAATCTTATTTCTCACCATCTTGGAGTCCTTCAGGTGTTTTTTAGCAAACTCCATGCGGGCTTTAATGGAGGAGAGGCTTCCGTCGGGCCACTCTGCCATAAAACCCCGACTGGTGGAGGGCTGCAGTGATGGTTGACTTTCTACAACTTTCTCCCATCTCCCGACTGCATCTCTGGAGCTCAGCCACAGTAATCTTTGGATTCTTCTTTACCTCTCTCACCAAGGCTCTTCTCCCCCGACAGCTCAGTTTGGCCAGACGGCCAGCTCTAGGAAGGGTTCTGGTCGTCCCAAGCATCTTCCATTTAAGGATTATGGAGACCACTGTGCTCTTAGGAACCTTAAGTGCAGCAGAAATTTTAATGTAACCTTGACCAGATCTGTGCCTTGCCACAATTCTGTCTCTGGGCTCTTCAGGCAGTTCCTTTGACCTCGTGATTCTCATTTGCTCTGACATGCACTGTGAGCTGTAAGGTATTATATAGACAGGTGTGTGGCTTTCCTAATCAAGTCCAATCAGTATAATCAAACACAACTGGACTCAAATGAAGGTGTAGAACCATCTCAAGGATGATCAGAAGAAATGGACAGCACCAGTTAAATATATGAGTGTCACAGCAAAGGGTCTGATAACATAGGACCATGTGATATTTCAGTTTTTCTTTTTTAATAAATCTGCAAAAATGTCAACAAGTCTGTGTTTTTCTGTCAATATGGGGTGCTGTGTGTACATTAATGTGGAAAAAAATGAACTTAAATGATTTTAGCAAATGGCTGCAACATAACAAAGAGTGAAACATTTAAGGGGGTCTGAATACTTTCCGTACCCACTGTATATATATATATATATATATATATATATATACAGTGGGGAGAACAAGTATTTGATACACTGCCGATTTTGCAGGTTTTCCTACTTACAAAGTATGTAGAGGTCTGTAATTTTTATTATATTTACTCTTCAACTGTGAGAATCCAGAAAATCAGATTGTATGATTTGTAAGTAATTCATTTGCATTTTATTGCATGACATAAGTATTTGATACATCAGAAAAGTGGAACTTAATATTTGGTACAGAAACCTTTGTTTGCAATTACAGATATCATACGTTTCCTGTAGTTCTTGACCAAGTTTGCACACACTGCAGCAGGGATTTTGGCCACTCCTCCATACAGGGCTTCTCCAGATCCTTCAGGTTTCAAGGCTGTCGCTGGGCAATATGGACTTTCAGCTCCCTCCAAATATTTCCTATTGGGTTCAGGTCTGGAGACTGGCTAGGCCACTCCAGGACCTTGAGATGCTTCTTACGGAGCCACTCCTTAGTTGCCCTGGCTGTGTGTTTCAGGTCGTTGTCATGCTGGAAGACCCAGCCACGACCCATCTTCAATGCTCTTACTGAGGGAAGGAGGTTGTTGGCCAAGATCTCGCGATACATGGCCCCATCCTCCCCTCAATACTGTGCAGTGGTCCTGTCCCCTTTGCAGAAAAGCATTCCCAAAGAATGATGTTTCCACCTCGATGCTTCATGGTTGGGATGGTGTTCTTGGGGTTGTACTCATCCTTCTTCTTCCTCCAAACACAACGAGTGGAGTTTAGACTAAACAGCTCTATTTTTGTCTCATCAGACGACATGACCTTCTTCCATTCCTCCTCTGGATAATCCAGATGGTCATTGACAAACTTCAGACGGGCCTGGACATGCTCTGGCTTAAGCAGGGGGACCTTGCGTGCGCTGCAGGATTTTAATCCATGACGGCATAGTGTGTTACTAATGGTTTTCTTTGAGACTGTGGTCCCAGCTCTCATTTAGATCATTGACCAGGTCCTGCCATGTAGTTTTGGGCTGATCCCTCACCTTCCTCATGATCATTGATGCCTCATGAGATGAGATCTTGCATGGAGCCCCAGACCGAGAGAGATTGACCATCATCTTGAACTTCTTCCATTTTCTAATAATTGTGCCAACAGTTGTTGCCTTCTCACCAAGCTGCTTGCATATTGTCCTGTAGCCCATCCCAGCCTTGTGCAGGTCTACAATTGTATCCCTTATGTCCTTACACAGCTCTCTGGTCTTGGCCATTTTGGAGAGGTTTAAGTCTGTTTGATTAAGTGTGAGGACAGGTGTCTTTTATACAGGTAACAAGCTCAAACAGGTGCAGTTAATACAGATATTGAGTGGAGAACAGGAGGGCTTTTTAAAGAAAAAATAACAGGTCTGTGAGAGACGGAATTCTTATGCCCCATACACATGATCGTTTTTCATGCCGTTAAAAATGCCATTTTTAAAAATGGGCATTAAAACCGATCGTGTGTATGCTCCAGAGCATTTTTAACGACGTGAAAAACGGCCATTAAAAATTTCAAACATGCTCTATTTTTTCACGTCGTTTTTCATGTGTTTTTTTTTAACGACGTGAAAAACGATAGTGTGTATGCTTTAACGACGTGAAAAAAAACGCGCATGCTCAGAATCAAGTATGAGATGGGAGCGCTCGTTCTGGTAAAACTAGCGTTCGTAATGGAGATAGCACATTCATCACACAGTAACGGACTGAAAAGCACGAGGCTGAAAAGCACGAATCGTCGCTCAACAAACTTTACTAACATGAAGGGTGGCGCCATTCGAACGGAACTTCCCCTTTATAGTGCCGTCGTACGTGCTGTACGTCACTGCGCTTTGCTCAAGCGTTTTTTTTAATGATCGTGTGTACGCAAGACAGGCTTGAGAGGAAACATGAAAAAAACTGACAAGAAAAACGTCGGTTTAAAAAATGGCATGAAAAATTATTGTGTGTATGGGGCATAACTGGTTGGTAGGTGATCAAATACTTATGTCATGCAATAAAATGCTAATAAATTATTTAAAAATCATACAATGTGATTTTCTGGATTTTTGTTTTAGATTCTGTCTCTCACAGTTGAAGAGTACCTATGATAAAAATTACAGACCCCTACATGCTTTGTAAGTAGGAAAACCTGAAAAGTCGGCAGTGTATCAAACACTTCTCCCCACTGTATATATATATATATATATATATATATCCACACTGCTTGCTCTCAAACCCTCCATACTCCTCTCCTGTACATATTGCCCATTGCTGTACCCTCCACTCTCCTCTCCTGTATATACTGCCCACTGTCATACCCTCCACACTCCTCTCCTGTATATACTGCCCACTGTCATACGCTCCACACTCCTCTCCTGTACATACTGCCCACTGTCATACGCTCCACACTCCTCTCCTGTACATACCATCCACTGTCATCCCCTCCCCACTCCTCTCCTTTACATACTGCCCACTGTCGTACCCTCCACACTCCTCTCATGTACATACTGCCCACTTTTATAGACTCCACACTGCCCCACCATCATACACTCCACACTCCTCTCCTGTACATACTGCCCACTGCATTCCTCTCCTGTACATACTGCCCACTATTATACACTCCACACTCCACTCCTGTACATACTGTATGGGACAGCTTCATTGCTTTATTTTTATGCATGTAATGTTTTTCCACCGTCTCTTTGCTGTTCAGATTGTTTGTTCACCTAGTTCATGTATACAGCCTTTCCTTTAAAACCTTGGGTTCAATATACGTGTTTACTGTTACTATCAGTGTTTTTGTTTACATTTATTTTCCTTTAAAGTGGATGTAAACCCAATTTTTATTTTTTTAATTAAGGCCTGCACATTGTACAGTATAGGATTTCATGTCACATGTGCCCAGTCTTGCCACAAAGAGTTAATCCATCTCTGAGCAATCCTCTTATCTTTTTTCAGTGAGATAAAAACTGACACACAGAGAAATAGGAGTCAGTTTCTCCCCCTTGCTGTGAGTGACAGGTGATTTACATATCTTACATATAAGAGAGACATTCAGTGTACTTCAGATCCCCTCCTCCTTTTTTCCCCAGCTCTCCCAGGATTGGCTGCTCCACACCTCAGCATGATTGGGCATGCTGAAGTCATGTGGTAACTTTTCTGGGTTTTAACTGGATGTTAGTGATCATAGCAGAAGTTCAGTGTAAGAAATACACAGGAGAAAATGCATGTTGACAAGGGGAGTGTAGAGGTGGGTAGGGAATCTACTGACATCACGACTGCACCCACCGAGCTCCGGACAACAGACCCACCCACAGAATCTGCAGTTTTTAGGGTCTCATAACAGACATTTGACAGGTAAGGATACATGCAGGAGGCACTTACAGTATATCCTTATAGAAAACCATTATGGCAGTATGAGAGTGGGTTTACATTCACTTTAACCATGACATCTACATTTATCTTATATATGTTTTTTTAAAGTATGCCATTCGATTAACAATACACCTCTTACAGAACCATGCCCATACTAAATGAATGCCCCGTCTCTAATTAAAATACATTCTTCGCCTAAAATGTCTTGCTGAATGTACAGCAAAAAAAGTGTCCCTGAATATATTTTTTTAAATGTGTGCTACTATGCGGGCCCCATTCAACATCATATGATGTCCACCCGGAAGGACGAAAGGCCCACCCATCTGTCAATCTGACGGGAAGAAGTTAATTGTACAACACACAAAGACATTTTAGATGTGCACTTTCAACCCTGTGGTAAAAGTTTGGGGAAGGTTCTTTTCTGTTCCATCATGACTTGGTTAGGTGTGTTTGGTGGAAATGAATACATGTTGCGTGCACAGAGCCCTGACCTGAACCTTACTGAACACCTTTGGAAAGAGTTTGAATGTTAATTGTGAGTTAGGTCTTTTTTCCAACAACAGTACCTGACCTCAAAAATGCTATTTTGCTACAGACATCCTCCATAATAGGGTACCTTTTGATTCATTTTTAAAAGGAAAAGCAATGCCTATGTGGCTCAAATTTTCTGGACATCTTGGTCCCCATTTTCCTCTCTGCCCCCATCAGTTACCTGCCCCTTTCCCTTCTTTCACAAGTTCTAATTCCTCCCTTTCACTCTTACTGGATAGCCCCCACCCCCCTTACTTGGATCAGAATATCAGATATCTATCTCTTTGACCTAACACACAAGACACAAAACGGTGTATCTACATTCTCCAGACAATATTGTAGGACTAAGGGAGTTAGGCATTTTGGAGGTTATGTGTTTTGTGTTTTTTTTTCTTTCCTCTTTTTTTGTTTTCAATTGATCTTTATTATACATTTTTTCTTAATACAAAAAAGTTTCAACATTTAACAAGGATGCTGTTCCATTATATGTCTATATATACTTATTATTTGAAATACAGAAACCTGATCAATCTTCAAAAAAAAAAAAAAAAACCTCATTATCATTAAAAAATATAAACAACATCCTTCCGCTTTTCATTCCAGTCATCCTCATTCCTCCCACGTACCTCTAAAGGAGAAAAAAAAAAACCCATTCCCCTTTTTCCCTTCCTTTCTCTTCTCCCTCCCCGTAGACTATTTTACTCTGTTTCCTTCTCCTACATAATTCTCCTTACAATCACAGGTATTCTTCCATTCCTATTGAAAGCCTAAATTCATCCAATTTTTGCCATATTGTTGGCATTTGACTATTAATATATCTTTCTTCTCTTACTTGTTTTTCAATATATTGTATTTCGTTAATTTCACATATCCAATCTTCAATTTTTGGGCTTTTATTTTGTTTTCATTTACATGCTATTATTGTTCTAGCTGCAGATGTCATATGGTGAAAAATATCTTTCTTAATGTTCTTTATTGATTCTGGCATCAAAGATAATAGTGAGGTATCCAAATTTTGACTCCTCTCTATTCCCGATACCTTCTGATATATTCCATAAACTGTTTTCCAGCTTTCCTCTTTTTTTGTTACCTCTTTCTTATTATCCCATCCTCCTCCCTACTTTTCCCCATCCCTTTTCCTTTCTTCCCTTCTCGTACACTTAAAGTCAATTTGACAGTCCACAAACAATCTTGCACCACAATTTTTTTTTCAGAATCAAGTATATTGGAGCTCTCATCGTTGCATGTAATACATTTTTTATGTTTCTTAACCAACCTTCATGAGAGATCTGGTAGTGTTAGGCAGGCTATGCAAACTGCTTCCTTGCAAATACAGCTGTTGACACGGGAATCCCTCCTGCCGAGCCATTGTCTGCCCTCTAGTAGGTGGGGGGAGCTGTCCACGCCGGGAAAAGACAGTGAATATCGATAGCGGCAATAGCAGCCACTACCAATAACTGCAAGAGAATCTGACAGGCTGGTTGTACCCAAGTTGATTGATTGATCAACTTTGTGCATTCAGCCTGCCCATTAAATGTTCAAATCTCGGCCAGTTCCTGCTGAACTAGCCAAGATTCGAACCATGCATGGTCTGCCTTACCATAGCATTTGCTATTTATTTGTACAAGATCTGTCTTAATTTAATTTTCTGAGATGTTCCTTCATTTATACGAGTAGTATTATTTTTGTTATGTTTCCTTGTAAACATTGGGGTTGATGTACTAAAACTGGAGAGCGCAAAATCTGGTACAGATGTGCATGGTAACCAATCAGCTTCTAACTTCAGCTTGATCAATTAAGCTTTGACAAAAAAACCTGGAAGATAATTGGTTTATTTGTAGAACTGCACCAGATTTTGCACTCTCCAGTTGTAGTAAATCAACCCCATTTAAAAAAGAAAATATGGGCGTGGCCTGGCCGATATGGAATATGGCCGTTTAATCCTTCTGCTCCGCCACACTACAAAACAAGCACATCCCGTCCCCTAACACCCGGAACACATCCTCCAGAATGGGGGGATATATCCAGGACAGCATCTGGACTATGTCCTGGAAGAAAAATCACCCCAAGGGATCCTGCCGGCTTTTGGACTTTTATATGCCGCCCGCACAGCAGAGCCGCCAATATGGCCGGGAGAGAGGAGACAAAGAACGGTCGCCAGAACACCACAGCACTGCTGCAGATCCCTCCTCCGACATGGAAGTAGCCACAGATCAGAATCATGAGAACCTCACCTCCCCAGGGGACAGAGGTAAGTGACTGGCAGACTCACCTGCTCACTCCCCTGAAACAGCCTCCTGTTAAAAAAACAGTATGGAGCTAGGACACATAGTCCCACAGCAGATCTGCCAGCCATGCAATCTCTAGCTGCATTTCCCACTACCGACAATCCTGCATCAGAACATTCCCTCAAAGCCATGCTGTTATCCCTGCAGGCTGATCTCCACAGGGAAGTAAAATCTCCATGTAACAATTACAAGACAGAGTTGATTCTGTAGAAGAACATACTGGCCATATTGAAATGCATTTATCTGAGGCCACTAAAGCCCATGACACTATTGTGGATGGACAAGATGAACAAGCCAATGCTATCCGCACACTCCGTTTAAAATGTTGCAGATCTTGAAGATCGATCGTGACGGAACAACATTAAGATTAGGGGAGTCCCTGAATCCCTTGCCACCCCAGAAATAGTGGCATATCTACACCAACTTTTCCGCAAACTTGTTCCGTCAGTAACAGTGAATGATATGCTAATTGATCGTGCGCACAGGATACACAAACCGCAACACTTACCAGATTCTGTTTCCAGAGGCATTCTAGCAAGCGTACACTTCTTTCATGCTAAAGAAGAAATTATGCACGCAGCAAGATCACTACGTTTTCTGCCTGAACCATTTACCAAGATATCACTCTACAACAGTGGTTCTCAACATGGGGGTTGGGACCCCCTTGCGGGGTCGAATGACGATTTGCCAGGGGTCACTGAATCCTGGGCTGTTCTCCCAGGCCTTTCGTGGCCGCCCAGCAGGGCTGTTCCTGGAACCCACGGCCGCCCACTCAGCCTCTTCACAGCCACTCAATCAGTTCATGGCATGGCTGGGGGGCAGAGACTAGAGGTAAGCTAACTGGTGAGGAATATGAAGTGGGATGGGGCTGAAGGAGACCCTATCTCCTGATTTTGGCATAGGTGTCACTGCTGCGAGACACCACAAACTCGGCGACACAGTGAAGCCGGAGACACTACCTGTGATTAGAGTTGCCATTAAAAGTCCCCACTACAGTTCTCAGATCAGCAGATGACCTTGATCAAGAGCACCTAAGTTGGCTGATCAGAACTCCCCCCGAGTACTGCCACTCATTCCAACTCCCCGCCAGCACTGCCACTGATCCCATCCCCCCCCCCCCCTAAGGAGTAAGAGAAGGAATAAAACTAGAGAATACATGGAAGGTCGAGGAAAAGAGGGGGAGGAACAAAGAAAAAGGGAGAGAAAGAAAAAGAGAAAGAACAAGAAAGATGGCTAGAGAGAGGGATGGGGAAAAAAGCAAGAAATTAGGATAGAGAGAGATAAAAGGGAAATTAAGGAGAACAAAGAGAAAGAGTGGTACATCCTAAAATGTACCATAAGGGGTTTTAATACTGTACGAGTGGAAGGGCCTCAGGGAGCGCTAAATATCTGTGGGTTAGCGGAGCAAATTACTTGTTTTTCCGTGGGAGTTGACAACCCACGCTACAAAAATAATTTTACTGTTAGGGGTCCCCACGACTTGGGAAATTTTATCAAGGGGTCACGGCACTAGAAAGGTTGAGAACCACTGCTTTACAATGATATATCAGCTACTACCTCCCAAGTATGCAAATCTTTTGCTCCGATTACCTCACTACTGGCTGAGAAAAAAATCACCTACAAGTGGGGGTACCCCACAAAGTTGCTGGTAACTTATCTCACTGAACAAGTCACCATACTGACCCCCAAAAAGGGTATCAAAGAACTCAACAACTGGGGATTAACTCCTCGGGTACCTCCACCCACTTCTAATGAGAGACTGTTTTCTAAAATCTCCAACCCTTGGGACTCACAAGCTCCAGCATAAACATGGTGTGCCTGCATATTCATCCCTTTCTGCTATAGAGATACAATTATAAGGCTGAATGGTTTTCTGATGTAACAGTGGAGAAGTGGAAGTCTCTATGATTCCCCTTCCACGATTATTTTCTTGTTGTGTTGTGTGCTCAGATCAAGACCTCTACGACCTAGAGAATCTTGACCTGCCCATACCCATTTTCTTGTATTTAGCACTGTACCTGCTACACCTTTGCTCCTCCCCTTAACCTTGGACTCCCCTTCTATAACTAGAGCTTGTCTCTACTAGCACAGTTGTATCACCCACTTCCAGACATATCCTCACCTGAGACATGACGCTCATCATTGTATCATTGAATGCCAGGGGCCTCAACAGCCCCTTTAACCTTTCACTTCTCTGGAAAGAAGCTATTTCCCAGAAGGCGGATATTCTCTGCGTTCAAGAGATGCACTTCTCGGAACAAAAAATCTCCCCAATGCTCCCACAAATTATTTCCCCATTGTTTCCAATCATGGGTTGACAAAAAAGCATGGAGAGTCATGATCGCGGTTCGAACCTCAGTATCTTTCAATCTCACCCATCTTGATCAGGACCCCTCAGGCAGATACCTGATCATGTCAGCCACCTTCAATAATCTCCCCTTAATAATTGTGAACATCTACGCCCCTAACACCCACCAGAAATCTTTCTATAAGACCATCTTGCAAAAAATCCAACATTACCCTAAAGACCAAATTGTAATCTGTGAAGACTTTAACGAAGTTGTAGATCCCCAGATAGATTAATCTAATACAAAACTTAGGAAATACACAGCGCTTTCCTCATTGCTTTCCCATGAGGACCCTTATGACCCCTGGAGGTACTACTCTTTTTATTCAAATACTCAAAGATCATATTCTAGGATCGATATGTTTCTGGCCTCCAAAGCCCTGTTACAAAAAATCGCCCTGTCCACAATTGGACTTATTACATGGTCATACCATGCCCCAGTATCTATCACCATATCCATGTCCCCTTCTGCTCCCAGACATACCATCTGGCGCATGAATACCTCAGTATTAGGAGCTGCAGAGACCAGAGAACAGATTTGATCCGAGATATCCTCTGTCTTTGCCTTTAACTCAGGAACTGTTGGTTACCCTTCTATACTCTGGAATGCCCACAAGTCTGTTCTACGTGGTATCTTTCTGAAGTTGGACACTCAGGAAAGGAAAAAGAAAACCCATACTACTAACACCCTCCTTGATCGCATTAGAACGATTGAATCCATAAATAAACAAAACCCTGCCCAATCTAACACTGAGGAACTGAGTAGGGATGAGCCGAACACCCCCCAGTTCGGTTCGCACCAGAATATGCGAACAGACAATAAATTAGTTCGAACATCCAAACCCCTTTAAAGTCTATGGGACACGAACATGAAAAATCAAAAGTGCTAATTTTAAAGGCTTATATGCAAGTTATTGTCATAAAAAGTGTTTGGGGACCCGGGTCCTGCCCCAGGGGACATGTATCAATGCAAAAAAAAGTTTGCGGGAGCAGTGATTTTAAGAATGCTTAAAGTGAAACAATAAAAGTGAAATATTCCTTTAAATTTCGTATCTGGGGGGTGTATATAGTATGCCTGTAAAGCAGCGCTTGCTTCCCATGCTTAGAACAGTCTCTGCACAAAATGTAATTTCTGAAGGAAAAAAAGTAATTTAAAAGTACTCGCGGCTGTAATGAATTGCCGGTCCCGGCAATACAGAGAAAAGTCATTGAAAGTCATTGAAAAAAAAAATGCATGGGGGTCCCCCCAAATTCAATTACCAGGCCCTTCAGGTCTGGTATGGATATTAAGGGGAACCCTGCGCCAAATAAAAAAAAACAGGCATGTGGCTCCCCCAAATATCCATACCAGACCCTTATCCGAGAATGCAACCTGGCAGGCCACAGGAAAAGAGGAGGGGACGAGAGAGCGCCCCCCTCTCCTGAACCGTACCAGGCCACATGCCCTCAACATGGGGAGGATGCTTTGGGGTCTGGACCCCAAAGCACCATTTCCCCATGTTAATGGGGACAAGGGCCTCATCCCCACAACCCTTGCCCGGTGGTTGTGGGGGCTGGGGGCTTATCGGAATCTGGAAGACCCCTTTGACAAAGGGGACCCCCAGATCCCGCCCACCCTATGTGAATTGATAGCGGGGCATAAAAAAAGACTCCAGCGGTGGTAATCCACTCTCGATCTCCACTCCAGCGATGTCAGTATCCTGCGATGGATGACCTGAAGGGTCTGGTATGGATATTTGGGGGGAACCGCACGCCATTTTATTTTTTAAATTTGGCGCAGGGTTCCCCTTAATATCCATACCAGACCTGAAGGGCCTGGGAATTGAATTTGGGGGGACCCCCACGCATTTTTTTTATTTTTATCTTTGACTTTTCTCTGTATTGCCAGGACCGGCAATTCATTACAGTCGCGAGTACTTTTAAATGACTTATTTTCCTTCAGAAATTACATTTTGTTCAGAGACTGTTCTAAGCACGGGAAACAAGCACTGCTTTACAGGCATACTATATACACCCCCCCCCCAAGTACGAAATTTAAAGGAATATTTCACTTTTATTGTTTCACTCTTAAGCATTATTAAAATCACTGCTCCCGAAAAAACTGCCATTTTTAAAACTTTTTTTTGCATTGATACATGTCCCCTGGGGCAGGACCCGGGTCCCCAAACACTTTTCATGACAATAACTTGCATATAAGCCTTTAAAATTAGCACTTTAGATGTCTCCCATAGACTTTTACAGGGTGTTCCGCGGCTTTTCAAATTTGCCGCGAACACCCCAAATTGTTCGCTGTTCGCCAAACGAGCGAACAGGCAATGTTCGAGTCGAACATGAGTTTAACTCGAACTCGAAGCTCATCCCTAGAACTGAGTAAATAAAGGTACAACCTTAGCTCTTACCTACAAAAGAGTCATGCTTTTTACCTTAAACGCCTACACCTCACCTGGTACTCCCAGGGAAATAAAGCCAGGAAATTCCTGGCCCAGCAGTATAAATGTAGAGCCGCACAATCTAGAATACCGTATCTCTTAGACGAACAAGGCCATAAACTCATGAATCCAAAAGAGATAGCTGACGGATTTAGCGCCTTTTACTCTAAACTTTATAATGTGTCCCTCCCTGCTTCAGAGCCCCACCCCATTCAACAGTTAATACGAGAATTCCTAGCACCTCTACAACTCCCTTCAATATCCCCCACCCAGCTTGCTTCCCTATCACAACCATTTTCCACCCAAGAAATTCTCAAAGCAATTAAAGATCTTCCTTCCCACAAAGCCCTGGGACATGAGGGTTTTGTCAACAAATATTACAAACTATAGGCTGATCACTTAGCGCCCCACTTATGTAATACCTTTTAACATATTTTATCCACTGGAGAGATACCTTCAGAATCTCTTGAAGCAGTGATAACCACCATACACAAATCAGGCAAACTCTTTTAGGATCCCGCTAACTTTCGCCCCATATCCCTGCTCAACACCGATCTCAAGCTCTACACAAAGTTACTAGCTACCCGCCTAGGGACCTTTATGCCTAGTCTCATTCACCTAGATCAAGTGGGTTTCATCCCCTCCCGGCAGGCCTCAGATGGCATCCGCAGGTTCATAGATCTCATTTACTGGGCAGAGCAACACCGAATGCCTTCTCTACTGATCTCTTTAGATGCAGAGAAGGCGTTCGATAGAGTCAACTGGTTGTACCTGAAATCAGTCCTCCAAAAGTTTGGCATTCATGGCTCCTTCCTTCAAGCTATCTTAGGCCTATACTCCACACCTAGCGCAAGAGTCCTCACATCAGGTATGATATCCACTCCATTCCCTTTCACTAATGGGACCCGCCAAGGCTACTCCCTGTTCCCTCTAATATTTGCATTAATAATTGAACCCCTAGCACAAGCCATAAGATCACACCCAGACATCACCGACTTATCAGTTGATCAAGCCTCCCACAAGATAGGCCTTTATGCCGATGACATATTCATCTGGCTTACGGATCCTCTAAAATCCCTTCCCTCTCTTTTTCGATTTCCTACACTAGTTCAGTCACATATCTATGTACAAGCTGAACCACTCTAAATCAGCTATGCTGGGTGTATCCTTATCCCCCCAACTTATGAAAGCTTTTACAGACTCTTCCACCTTTTCCTGGGCCCCCAACTCCTCCATGAACTACTTGGGCATTCAGTTAAACTCTCCCTCCACTTTGCTCCTTCATACTAATACCAATCTTCTGAGTCAAAAATTGCAGGATATAGCCAAATCACTTCTTACTGTCAGCATCTCTTGGGCAGGTCGCATAGCCCTCTCCAAGATGTTCCTACTACCACACGTTTTATATCTCTTCAGGACATTGCCAATACCAATTTTACAATCAGATGTAGCCACACTCCAGAGGACAATCAATCAATTTGTCTGGGCTGCACGCAAACCTTGCATCAAGTCCTCTCTACTATCGCACAAATAATGGAGAGGAAGGAAGGGGGAATAAGGGGGAGCATTTATAGGGGAAAGATATAGAAAAGTAGGTTAGTACTTAGTGGAGTAAAGTTATACCAGAAAGTGAATATTTTATCAGAGTCAGATGTCAGTCCCAGAGGCTCTATTCATTTCAGGGTGGAGGGTAGGTAATGTAGAGATTTAGGGACTAAATGAAGCCCTTGGGTCTGACAGCCAGGATTGCCAGTGGTTGTAAAATTTGCCCTGCGTCAACTTTGCTTTGGCAAAGTATATATTACAAGGCAATCATACTTGATCAAACCAAAAAGTTGTGGGATATGGCCTCATTACAACCCTGGACCCTGATTGAAGCTGCGGCCTTTACCCAAAACCCTCCAGTGATGTTGGCTGCCCTATGGATGGGACACCACCCTTCTCGCTCCTTTCTCCCAACAATTACCGCTACAATATCCACATGGAAATGGTATCCAAAAGATTGAGGATCTTTTCCAATAAAGTCAGCTTCTCTCCTTCCCTCAGTTCAAGGACCGCTTTGATATCCCCAACAAAGAATTTTATGTGTACCTGAGAATCATCTTATCCATCCCAGCCTCAAACAGCACCCTTTTCAGAGACATTCTACATTTCCACACCCAGACTGATAACAAAGTTCATGGCAAATCCTACCTATATAGCCTACTACTGAACCCGAAGCAAGAAAAACAGTCACCAATTATAGCTCAATGAGAATCCACATTAAAAATCCAGGTCTCCCCACCCATCTGGTTCCGAGCGATACGTACTACTACCATCTACTCCAGGAACATTTCCCACTGGGAAAAACTTATTAAAATACTATATCACTGGTACTATACCCCTGTAAAACTGGCACGGATGTTCCCATCTCATGCCAGCAAATGCTGGAGGAACTGCACCATGGATGGACATATGTTTCTTATCTGGTGGGAATGCCCGTCTATTGTCATATTCTGGACAGACATCTCCAACCTTATTCAAGATGTTACTGACTCACCAATTACCCTAACCCTGCACATGGCTCTCTTTGGTCTACATCTCTCACAATGGCCCCCAAAGTTCCACACTATCATCACTCATATATTGCTGCCTCACTATCTATCGCCTGCTTCTGAAAACAGGCTCAAGCACCTACACTAAGTAGCGCCATTGATGTCCTTAAAGTGGAGTTCCACCCAAAAATAGAAATACTACTTTTTGGAATCCTCCCCCCCTCCGGTGTCACATTTGGCACCTTTCAGGGGGGAGGAGGGAGCAGATACCTGTGAAATACAGGTATTTGCTCCCATTTCCGGGCATAGGTCGCCTCGGTGATCGAGGTGACCTACGCCACTTCCGGCGCCTACTTTGTCCTCCCCGCTGTCTTCTGGGAGACACACAGGTCCCAGAAGACAGCAGGGACCAGTGAGGACGCGCAGCGCGACTCGCGCATGCGCAGTAGGGAACCAGGAAGTGAAGCCAAAAGGCTTCACTTCTTGATTCTCTTACCGAGGATGGCGGTGGCAGCAGCCAAGAGCTGAGCGACAGATCGGCTTCGGCTTCCGACATCGCGGGCGCAATGGACAGGTAAGTGTCCTAATATTAAAAGTCAGCAGCTGCAGTATTTGTAGCTGCTGGCTTTTAATATTTTTTTTTAGGCGGACCTCCGCTTTAATGATCACTTATCAATGGAATTCTTATTTGCCAAAGCAAAGTTGACGCAGGGCAAATTTTACAACCACTGGCAATCCTGGCTGTCAGACCCAAGGGCTTAATTTAGTCCCTAAATCTCTACATTACCTACCCTCCACCCTGGAATGAATAGAGCCTCTGGGACTGACATCTGGCTCTGATAAAATATTCACTTTCTGGTATAACTTTACTCCGCTAAGTACTAACCTACTTTTCTATATCTTTCCCCTATAAATGGTCCCCCTTATCCCCCCTTCCTTCCTCTCTATTATTTGTGCGATTAAAAACGTTTTTGCACTACATATACCAGGTTATACCTGGTACTGTATACCTTTCCATTAATGTTTCTGTTATTTGACAAATGTCATGGTTAACGAAGTTATTGTACACCACTTCATTCTTTTCTCAATAAAGACATTTTGAAACTTAAAAATAAATAAAAATAAATAAAGAATGTAAAAAAAAAGACATCCTTCAAAATCTTGAGGAAAGCCTTCCCAGAAGAGTGTAGGCTGTTATAACCACAAATAAGGACTAACTTCATATTGATTTTCATGACTTTGGAATGGGATGCCCAACAAGCCTATACAGCGCCTTGCAAAAGTACTCCTTGAAATTTTCCACATAAATGTATTTTATTGGGATTTTATGTGATACTGATAGACCAACACAAAAGTGGCAGATAATTGTGAAGTGGAAGGAAAGTGATAAATGCTTTTCAACATTTTTTACAAATAAATATGTGAAAAGTGTGGCGTGCATTTGTATTCAGCCCCCCCCCTGAGTCAATACTTTGTAGAACCACCTTTCTCTGCAATTACAGCTGCAATTCTTTTTGGGGATGTCTCTACCAGCTTTGCACATCTAGAGAGTGACATTTTTGCCCATTCTTCTTTGCAAAATATCTCAAGCTCTGTCAGATTGGATGGAGAGCGTCTGTGAACAGCAATTTTCAAGTCTTGCCACAGATTATCAATTGGATTTAGATCTGGACTTTGACTGGGCCAATCTAATACATGAATATGCTTTGATCTAAACCATTATATTGTAGCTCTGGCTGTATGTTTAGGGTCATTGTCCTGCTGGAAGGTGAACCTCCGCCCCAGTCTCAAGTCTTAAGATTGCCCCTGTTGTTGACTTTGAGGTCGAAACGTGTCGGGATGGCATTACTGCACCCCACATTGCTTTTAAATTTTTGTGATCACTTTTATTCTTCTGTCTGCTATGTGTATGACATCTTTTATTCAATAAACCATCAAAGGTTTTTTTGACCTGCACCATTGGGAGCTTCTCTTTTGTTTTTATATTTTTGTTCCCATATCCTGTCTTTTGGAGCCTGTATGCTGGAGGATATTTGTATCTGCATCCCAATCCGTTTGGATCATGCCCTCCAGGACTACTTGAGACGTTTACGGCATTCTTAAAATATTGTGTTCTACAGATTTCGGTTGAGACATCCACGTCACCCACAGAGATCCTGGTCCACAGTTTCTGGTCGCTGAAACCTCAAGCCTATCTGACGCACTGTCGTACGACTGATGAGTCCACCTGTTGCGGTAAGAGTACCCCATCTATTCATTATCTGTAACACCTGATTCAACAGTCAAATTGTTGTTCCTGGTACCCTGAACATTCTGTGGGAGGAATATCACTTGAGTGTGTTTGTGGTCTATGGATCCTTTTCTATTCACAGAAGATTTCATCATTGTATATTTTAGACAATATGCAATTTTCATTTAATTTATTCATCTCCAGTGACAGAAAGTGTGTTCATGTGTGTGGACTTCCTTAGTCATAGGAGACTCTCATCACTATTGTACACCTTTATTGAATATTTTTTTGTTTTTGAGTTTCATGTTACCACTTTGAGCTCTGGTTATCACTTAATTTTATAGTGGTACCCCATACCACTATTTAAGTTTCAGCGCTGCACTGTTTATCCCCATTAGAAATAATGAGTCCTGTGAAATTATCATGACACACTTCCAGTTCCCAGGGATTACATGTAATTTCATCGACTTCTATATAAAGTAACATCTTTGTGTATGATTAGTCAATTCATCACTGGAGGGCAACCACTTAGTGGCACACTGAATCCCTTTGAATTTTTATTTGTAACATTAAATCATTATCAACAGATTATACAATACTGTAAGTGCATGTGAATAAATTTGATATAAATATTTATTAGAATGATAAAAGAATGGTTAAACCAACCTAAAGTCACAATATGCCTTGAGGTCAGACTGTGTCTGATCTGTCTTCCTTCATGAAAAACTATATCTTGTCCCTGGGTCAGGGCTTTTGGCATGTTGTATCAGCAGTGGTGGCTGGTGCTCGAATTTTTTGGGGGGGCGCAAACAAACTGAAAAAAAAAATTGCCGCCACTGTGCCCAAACGCCACTAGTTTTTCCCCAAATGCAGCCAGTTTCCCCCCATATACAGCCAGTTTTCCCCCCAAAATACAGCCAGTTTGTCCCCAATATACAGCCAGTTTGTCCCCAATATACAGCCAGTTTGTCCTCATTATACAGCCAGTTTGTCCCCATAATACAGCCAGTTTGTCCCCCATAATACAGCCAGTTTGTCCCCCATAATACAGCCAGTTTGTCCCCCATATACAGCCAGTTTGTCCCCCAAATTCAGCCAGTTTGTCCCCAATATACAGCCAGTTTGTCCCCAATATGCAGCCAGTTTGTCCCCAATATACAACCAGTTTGTCCCCCAAATGCAGCCAGTTTGTCCCCCAAATGCAGCCAGTTTGTCCCCCACATGCAGCCAGTTTGTCCCCCAAATACAGCCAGTTTGTCCCCAATATACAGACAGTTTGTCCCAAATATACAGCCAGTTTGTCCCCATATACAGCCAGTTTGTCCCCCCCAGCCCTGCACTTACCTTCCTCGAGTCAGCGCCGTCCTTCTCCCGTCCTCGATGTCTTCTCCCACCCTCAATGTCGCTTCAGCCAATCAGGTTACCGGTAACCAGACCCGGTGAACCTGATTGGCCAGGGAACGCACCCCCGTGCGTCCTCTCATTAGGTATTTAGAAGCCGAATACAGCCCTCAGGCTGTAGTCGGGAAGCCTATCAGAGCAGCTGGCTCTGATAGGCACTTCTAAAGGCCAACCAGACACTGTTATTCAGATGGCCGGCGCTCAAGGGGCCGGCCATCTGAATAGTGGGCGGCAGCAATACATAGGTTCATGCAATGCATGAACCTATGTATTGTGAGTGACGGCCGGGCGCAGGAGCGAGTGGGGGCGGCCCTTTTGCGCCCACTATGGATGCACCGCCATGTGTGTAAAAAAAAAGGACATTTAAAAAAAATAAATAAAAAAAAATCTTAAAGGGCCCGTTTTTTTTGGTGACCACAGGAGGGGGGCGGCGCCCGGGCGCCCCCTATGGACGGGCCGCCACTGTGTATCAGGGAATCAGCCACTCCAGATCAGAGGTAAGTATTTGGTTGGTCTACTTAGCTTTGACTGGAGGCAGGAAGCATGGGGTGGGGAGGGGGGCAGATGGCCCTTAATTCAGTTTTCAGATTTAGGTCTAAAAAAAAGTTCATTGAAAAATGGACTGCATCCTTTTTGTTAACTTGTGCAAGAAATGTCAACTAAATGAATTAAGCATACTCTACTGGTTTTATTGTATTTTATTGCGAGATTGATACACCGATCAGCCATAACATTAAGATCACAGACATGTAAAGTTAAAAAACATTGATTATCTCATGGCAATAGCATCTGAAAGCCTATGTGATATACATGTAGCGGGGTCCTCAAATTGATGGGATACACCTGGGGAATAGTGTGACCCAGGTGTATAATTGTGTTAGGGTTCAGACCCCTTTTTGTTTCGTGGAGGATTGGAGGATGTAGTATTCTCCTTTGCCTGTGGGTGGCGGGGTACCCACAGGCTTCAGGTAGAATCATCTCCTGCAGTGCTCCCTGTTTTGTCCCTTCCCGGAGATGGTATGGCTGGGGCGGGGAACCCGCCGGGCCGTTGATGGGAGGTGATAAAAGGGGGAGACGCCCTTACCACGAGGTCTTGCGGTGAAGGAGGTACTCGGAGGAGGAGGGTTGCGGTCCGCACCCAGGCCCCTCAGGCCTGGGTGCTGGAGATCCAGGAGTCTGGTCCAGGTGCCCATGGCCTGGTCCGGAGTCATGTTGGCGTCCATCCCAGGCACCTTTAGCCTGGGGTGAGGTACTATCGAGGAGGCCTGGGGCCCAGTACCTTCGACTGGGTCCCGCTAGGGTGGACTGTCCGAGGGTCCCTGAGCGGAGGGACTCGTATCTGAGGTGAGGAGGCCAGAGAGGTTACCCACTGGAGACCCGGAGCAGCACCAACCCGGTGACAGTGGGCCTCTGGGAACTCTCTTGGGAGGACACATCCCCCTGATAGGGGCCACAGCGTATCGAAGAGGGCTCCATTGCTGTTCATAGGGGTTGCTGGAAGAGACCCCATCTTTCCTGTTCTGTAACAGCCGGATTGGCTTAGGCGCCGCTGGTCATAGTACAGTGGCATAGAACTTAAACTTTAGGAAGTGCCTCGATCTGCTCGCCCCACCGTTGGCAAGGTTATAGGTCCCAACCAGTTTGCTGCAAAAGAACTGTTTATTGTGCTTTGTGTATTGGAGTGTCAAATAAACAAGTGTTGGACCTTTCTCCGGTGTGTGAACTCCAGTTACTGGAAGCAAAGGGGAGGCTGGTGAGCTTGCAAGTACAGACTCCGTGCATTCACAGAACACACCGGCCCGAGGAAACATCAGTAAGTGGCCTTCACCTCCCTACTACAATGGGGAGGACATGGGCCGTGGCGCATCTCACTCTCACAACCCAGGAACCCCTAGACATGAGTTGGTGTGTAACCGATAAAGATGGAGAGAGAGTGAGGCCGCTACACGTGGGGGCTCGTGAGTCCGGGATAGAGTGTGTTCTAGAGATGGACTTGAGAATGTCTACATTTGAACTTTGCTGCCCGGTTGTGGAAATGACCCTAACACGGAAAAGGCCCATGCGGAGGAGCGGAAAAAGGGAGAGGTCCAGCCGTGTGACGTACTACACGTGGGGACTGTTAACGCACTGCGCCACGAGGCACCCCATGGCGACATCGTTCGTGGGCGGAGTCAAGAGGAAGCCCGCGAAAATGTACAGCTCATGGGAGGAGTCTGGCCAAGTGTGGGGATACACGTGGAGACTCCGGCGCGGGGTCAGTGCATGATGGAGCAGCAGATAGTCGGGATGACCTCAAGTGCCCCGTGGATTATGGTTCCTCACCCCACGAGAATGACTTCCTTTGCTGCCCCCATCACAGACACGGGGATAAGACTTAGGCCCCGAGGGCGGTTGGCTCTGTACACTTGCAGAGACACGGAGGCCCTCGGTGTGATCTGTCCCGGCTGCTCGGGACTGGTGGTCACCCTGAAGCCATTCGGGCGATGTGAGGAGTGCAGAGAATTCCTTTTTGAGGTTGAGTCGTCCACAGCAAGGCCCCGGGCCCTTCGCCTCAACTACCTCACGGGTACCGCTACTCCGGAAGGGGAGATCAAGGCCTTTGTCGAGGTTCCCGTGCGCGCTGACCAGGGCGATGGACTGCCCAACAGAGAAAAATCCGAGGATGCTGCCTCGGTCGCCACAAGTTCTCTGCTCCCACCCCCGAAGAGGAAAGTTGGCCTAGTACAGGCATCCTATGGACGTGGTCGAGCTTCACCCCGCTGCTTGCCTGGCCTGGATGGCGCCGGTCGAGAAGGAAGTCCCGGACATCCCAGTCCTCTACAAGGGTCAGGTGAGCCAGGGGCTGGGACTGTGGTGGTGGTTGCAGGTGTCGGGGGCCCATTGGAGGTGGAGCCCCCCAGGGAGGATGATTCTGTGTCCACCGGAAGATATCTGCCTGCGGAGATGTATGACACCTCCGACCTAGAGTCGCTGTCTGACTGCGGAGAAGATGGCGAGATAGACGAACTGTTCAGCCGCAAGGGCTGGGATAGAATGCCACTTCTTGCTTCCCGTGCGGTACGGGATTCACCTATGTACACAGGAGACAGCACACCTCGGGTGGAAGACCCGCAGCTTACGAGGGAACCTACCCCTCCACCGGTGTCCTCACCTACTGTTACCTCACCTGCTTTGGTTGTGGGGACACCCCGCGCTTCTCTGAGAGCGCCGAAAGTCAGTTTCAGGGAGCTGGTAAAGGCACCTCGGCATCCGGAAGCTATTGTGCTGCCTGGAACTGGAGAGAAAGCCACTATGCCACCTTTGGCCCGCTTGCAGAGACTGTTTTGCCACAAAGTAGCTCGGGAATATGGGTGGGAGTACCCGTATCTGCCCCGGGACTTGCTGTTTGAGGTGGAAGTCTGGAGAGCAAGATGGTATGACGAGTTTGTGTGGGACAAGTTGAAGGTGCCTCATGCTCGCAGGTACCTGGAATGTGTGCCGGCAGTGTCTAAGAGGTTTGAGGACTGCAGAGCTGAATGGAAATTGGGGCGCCATATCCATGCTGACAAGATAGTCATTTGCAGAAGAGAAGGAGAAGATGTCGAGTATTCGATAGAGGCATTTGACAAACACCTGAAACCCCTGTATCTGCCGGATCCAAAGTTTTACTTATAGGAGAAAAGAACTCCTGTTTATCTCCTTTGTGCACTTGAACTTTCTGGAAGAGCCATTCCCAGACACCCAGGACTGTGCCCTGCTTTTGTTTTTATTTGGGCTTTTCTTTTTCTCATTGGAGACTTGGGGCTGTTGTGTTTTTTTGTGTTTCCCCTTTTCTTCATGTGCCAAAGGCAAGGACATTTGGGAATAGTGGCAGAGTAGGGAACAGCTGGAAGAACGAAGACTCGTTGAGTGTCATGACCGCGGCGTTGTCACCAGGTGGCAGTGTTGCGCAACAAATGTTTGAAAATGTTTCACACACACATCACCTTGCTTGTTGGAGTGAGTGGGTCTCTCGGCTGACGGGCCCACTCATGCCAATGACACGAAATTATGTTAGGATGTTGTTTTTTTTCTTTCCCCTGCAGGAGGATCGTCAATCAAGATCATTGAGAGTGGGTGGCTCTTAGACAGTGTGGGAGAGGGGTTGTGATTATGCAGATGTTTAAAGTGTTTTATGACATAAGTTGTTTTATATGTTCCCCATTCCCTGAGCAGGTCTTGGCACTTGGGAAAAATTTAGAGGAACTGCCTCAGGGGTTTCACTCCATGTCACCACTTTATGGGAGGCATGGGTGTGCACTTGACGCTGGGGACCAGCGTCCAATCACAGGGGGGAATGTGTAGCGGGGTCCTCAAATTGATGGGATACACCTGGGGAATAGTGTGACCCAGGTGTATAATTGTGTTAGGGTTCAGACCCCTTTTTGTTTCGTGGAGGATTGGAGGATGTAGTATTCTCCTTTGCCTGTGGGTGGCGGGGTACCCACAGGCTTCAGGTAGAATCATCTCCTGCAGTGCTCCCTGTTTTGTCCCTTCCCGGAGATGGTATGGCTGGGGCGGGGAACCCGCCGGGCCGTTGATGGGAGGAGATAAAAGGAGGAGACGCCCTTACCACGAGGTCTTGCGGAGAAGGAGGTCCTCGGAGGAGGAGGGTTGCGGTCCGCACCCAGGCCCCTCAGGCCTGGGTGCTGGAGATCCAGGAGTCTGGTCCAGGTGCCCATGGCCTGGTCCGGAGTCATGTTGGCGTCCATCCCAGGCACCTTTAGCCTGGGGTGAGGTACTATCGAGGAGGCCTGGGGCACAGTACCTTCGACTGGGTCCCGCTAGGGTGGACTGTCCGAGGGTCCCTGAGCGGAGGGACTCGTATCTGAGGTGAGGAGGCCAGAGAGGTTACCCACTGGAGACCCGGAGCAGCACCAACCCGGTGACAGTGGGCCTCTGGGAACTCTCTTGGGAGGACACATCCCCCTGATAGGGGCCACAGCGTATCGAAGAGGGCTCCATTGCTGTTCATAGGGGTTGCTGGAAGAGACCCCATCTTTCCTGTTCTGTAACAGCCGGATTGGCTTAGGCGCCGCTGGTCATAGTACAGTGGCATAGAACTTAAACTTTAGGAAGTGCCTCGATCTGCTCGCCCCACCGTTGGCAAGGTTATAGGTCCCAACCAGTTTGCTGCAAAAGAACTGTTTATTGTGCTTTGCGTATTGGAGTGTCAAATAAACAAGTGTTGGACCTTTCTCCGGTGTGTGAACTCCAGTTACTGGAAGCAAAGGGGAGGCTGGTGAGCTTGCAAGTACAGACTCAGTGCATTCACAGAACACACCGGCCCGAGGAAACATCAGTAAGTGGCCTTCACCTCCCTACTACAATGGGGAGGACATGGGCCGTGGCGCATCTCACTCTCACAACCCAGGAACCCCTAGACATGAGTTGGTGTGTAACCGATAAAGATGGAGAGAGAGTGAGGCCGCTACATACAATATTAGTCAGAAAGTAAATTTGTTGTCTTTGAGGTTGATGTATTTAAACCAGAAACAATGGGCATCACAGTGTTTTGCGTAGTCGAAGACTAGTCATGGTGCCCATGCTGATCCGTGTCCACAGTAGTGATGAGCCGAACACCCCCGGGTTCGGTTCGCACCAGAACCCGCGAACGGACCGAAAGTTCGAACGAACATTAGAACCCTATTAAATACAATGGATGCGAACGTTCGAATTCTAAAGTGCTAATTATAACAACTATTATGCATGTTATTGTCATAAATAGGGTTTGGGAACCCGGGTTGTGCACCAGGGGACATGTATCAATGCAAAAAGAAGTTTTAAAAACGGTCGTTTTTCGGGAGCAGTCATTTTAATGATGCATAAAGTGAAAAAAAAAAGTCAAATATTCCTTTAAATATCGTACCTGGGGGGTGTCTAAAGTATGCCTGTGAAGTGCCACGTGTTTCCCGTGTTTAGAACTGTCCCTGCACAAAATGACACTTCTAAAGGAAAAAAAAGCCATTTAAAACTGCTTGCGGCTTTAATGTAATGTCTGGTCCCGGTAATATGGATGAAATTCTTTAAGAAAAATGGCATAGCTACCCCATGACCCCCCCCCTACCCCAGCCCATTACCAGCCCCTTTGGGTCTTGTATGGATATTAAGGGGAACCCCGCACATAAAATAAAAAAAGGCCCTATATACGCTGAACAGCCGTATACAGGCGGTGCATACAAGACAGGGACTGTAGGTTTGTTCTTATGTAGAATCTGTTTGTAATTTTGAACAGGTACATTGTTGAAGTGTAGCTCCAGCCCAAAAATCTATTTTTAAACTTTCTGGGAAACATAGGTAAGGGTTATCACCCCTGTAACATTTGTTTTGCTGTCTGTGCCCCTGTTCAGAACATTTCACCTCACTTTCCGTCCCAATGACAACTGTTTTTGAAATGTGGTGTTTTTCTTGAAACAAGGATTGCTGATAAAGCATCAGTACAGATGAGACCCCTTTCTCCCATATTTATTCTTACAGGAGAGAATTTTCCTTTCTAGGGGTAGATTTCCTCTCACTTCCTGTTGTCTTCTTTCGTTTGCAAGTAGGAGTCGTTTGTAAGTTGGATGTTTGAAAGTAGGGACCTGCCGTATATACTCTGCAGAAATAGGCCCCTTAGTTGTTGGTGTTGGCACAACACTGTAAGCACTCAGTTACTCTTGGTTGGTGCTGGAACGCCCTGCTGTCAACTATTATATCAGGAATTTTAATTACATATAATTGTTGAACAGTGGTAGTAAAAATTGGGGCTTTGATGGTGGTGCTGGTGCCACAACACTGTAAGCCCTGACAGTTACTCTTGGTGGGTGCAGCAATGGGCCCTGCTGTGAATTATTAGATCAAGAATTGTAATTACATGCCCCTTTTGAACAGGGGCTGAAAAATTGGGCCTTTCGTGGTGGTGGTGGTGGTGGCGTTGCCACAAGACTGTAAGCCCTCAGAGTTACTCTTGGTGGGTGCAGCAATGGACCCTGCTGTGAATTATTAGATCAAGAATTGTAATTGCATGCCCCTGTTGAACAGGGGCTGAAAAATTGGGCCTTAGGCACTGGTGGCACAACACTACAACCCCTCACAGATACTGTACTTGGAGCACAGCAATGAGCCCTGTTGCAAAGTATTGCTTCAAAAATTGTAATGACACGCCCCTGTTAAACAGGGGCTGAAAAATTGGGCCTTAGGCACTGGTGCCACAACACTCCAACCCCTCACAGATACTGTACTTGGAGCACAGCAATGAGCCCTATGGCAAATTATTGCTAAAATAATTGTAATTACACGCCCCTGTAAAACAGGGGCTGAAAAATTGGGCCTTAGCCACTGGTGGCGGCACCCATAAACAAAAATGATCTTCCAAGCTATCATCATCAATCGTATCATTGAGGACTCGGAGGAGGAGGATAGCCAGTCAACATAACAGCACAGGCACTCAGCATCAGCATCAGTCTTGAAGGGATGTGACATGTTAAAATCAATTAGTCTGTTATATCAGCATCAGGTGTGTGGTAGCTGGTGGTGATCCAAGACTGGTTCATCTTGATGAAAGTCAGTCGATCAACCGAGTCGGTGGACAGGCGCACCCTGTGATCCGTGACAAATCCTCCAGCAGCACTGAATGTGCGTTCCGAAAGAACGCTGGATGCAGGACAGGCCAGTAGCTCAATTGCATACTGTGCAAGCTCTGGCCAGTGATCCATCCTCAAGACCCAGTAAGCCAGAGGATTTTCGGTGGGGAAGGTGTCCAAGTCTGACCTTGCCCCTAGATATTCCTGCACCATGTTTATCAGACGCTGGCGATGGTTGCTGGAACCGATCATACTTTGGGGCTGCGGACTAAAGAATTGTCTGAACGCATCGGTCAGACGGCCACCTTCCCCACCGCTCCTTCTTTGACTGGCCGAAGCCTCAGCAACTCGTTGTCCAGGACCAGGAGTTTGTAACCTCCCAGTCTCTGGGAACGCGTTGCACAGACCTTTCTGCAAGGCCTCCCGGAGTTGTCTCATCCTCTGCTCCCTCTGCGACGGTAACATAAGGTCCGCAACCTTACCCTTGTACCGTGGATCAAGGAGAGTGGCCAGCCAGTAATGGTCCCTCTCCTTGATCCGAAGAATACGAGGATCCTTCCGCAGACTTTGCAGGATCAGGGAGGCCATGCAGCGTAGGTTTGCTGAGGCATTCGCTCCGGAGTCCTCTGGGTCACTAAGGACGACATGATCCGCAGCCACCTCCTCCCAGCCACGTACAAGTCCACTGGTTTCTTGGGACTGTAAATCATCCCTAAAAGACTGCTGCTGATGATGCTGAGTGCCAGCCTCCACCTCCATGCTGACACAATCCTCCTCCTCCTCCTCCTCCTCCTCCTCCTCCTCTTCCTGTGCGATGGGTGGGACAGAAGGAACACTGTCTGGGTAAAGGGGGCCTTGAGAGGCAAGGAAGTCCTCCTCTTCCTGCCTCTGTTCTGCCTCAAGTGCCCTGTCCATTATTCCACGCAGCGTGTGCTCCAACAGGTGGACAAGAGGTACAGTGTCACTGATGCATGCACTGTCACTGCTCACCATCCTCGTGGCCTCCTCAAATGGTGCCAGGACAGTGCATGCATCCCTGATCATCCCCACTGGCGTGGAGAAAAAAACCAAGCTCCCCTGACCCTGTCCTGGTGCCGTAGTCGCACAGGTACTCATTGATGGCCCTCTGCTGCGTGTGCAGCCGCTGCAGCATGGCCAACGTTGAGTTCCACCTGGTGGGCATGTCACATATAAGGCGGTTCTTGGGCAGGTTCAACTCCTTTTGCAGCTCAGCCAGGCGAGCACTGGCATTATAAGATCTGCGGAAATGCACACAGACTTTCCTGGCCTGCCTCAGGACATCCTGTAAGCCCGGGTACCTGCCCAAGAACCGCTGCACCACCAGGTTAAGGACGTGAGCCACACAGGGCACATGGGTCAGTTGTCCCTGTCGGAGGGCGGAGAGGAGGTTGGTGCCATTGTCGCAAACCACCATTCCTGGCTTAAGCTGGCGTGGCGTCAACCACCTCTCGGCCTGGCCCTGCAGAGCAGACAGGACCTCTGCCCCAGTGTGGCTTCTGTCCCCCAAACACACCAGCGCAAGCACGGCATGGCATCTTTTTGCCTGCGTACTTGCGTAGCCCCGTGAACGGCTACGGAGCACCGCTGGTTCATAGGACAAACCACAGGAAGAGGCCATGGAGGAAGAAGAAGAGGAGGGGGTGGAGGAGAGAGGTGTGTCACAACCAGTAGTAGCATTTTGGAGGCGTGGCGGTGGGACAACCTCCAACACTACTGCACCTTGTCCTGCATCCTTCCCAGCTGCCAAAAGAGTGACCCAATGGGCCGTGAAAGAAAGGTAACGTCCCTGTCCATGCCTGCTGGACCATGAGTCAGCGGTAATATGCACCTTACCGCTGACCGCCCTGTCCAGCGAGGCCAAGACATTGCCTTCCACATGCCGGTAGAGAGCCGGAATAGCCTTCCGTGAGAAAAAGTGGCGTTTGGGAACCTGCCACTGAGGAACCGCACATTGCACAAACTCACGGAAGGGGGCCGAGTCTACCAACTGAAAAGGCAGCAGTTGAAGCGCTAGCAATTTAGCCAAGCTAGCATTCAACCGCTGGGCATGTGGATGGCTGGGAGTGAACTTCTTTCGACGGTCCAGCAGCTGGGGCAGGGAAATTTGCCTGCTAGAATCGGACGTCGGTGTACTGCTAGCAGAGTGGCCGCAAGTACTTGGCTGTGACACACCTAATTCTACACCTTCATTCCTCTCAGTGCATGTTTCAGAGAGGACTGAAGTTATAGTGGGGTTGGAGATCCCAGCTGATGCGGTGCAAGGAGAGGTCCGCTTTGTTCTTTGGTGTGGGTCTTTGAGGTAGGCTTGCCAACGAGCTGCATGGCAGGTCAACATATGTCTGGTCAGGCATGTGGTACCCAAGCGGCTGATGTTTTGGCCACGCGATATACGCTTGAGACATATGTTGCAAACAGCAGCTGTGCGATCTGATGCACTAGCCTCAAAAAAGGCCCACACCAAAGAACTTTTTGAATGACGGGCAGAGGCAGCGCCCTGCACAGGCGGAGCTCTGCGGTGTGATTCCGTCGGTGTACTGCCCTTACGCTGGCCACCAAAGGGCATCCTGCCTCGTTGGAGATGTGCCTCCTCCTCATCCTCCTCCTCCTCCTCTCTCCTATTAGGCACCCACGTGGAGTCAGTGACCTCATCATCACCTCCCTCCTCATCACTGGAGGCAATCTGGCAGTATGCTGCAGCTGCTGGAACATGACTGCCAGATTGGTGTCCTTCTTGAGCATCCCCTCTGTCTGCTCTCACGCTACTGCCTTCCTCTAGCTGGGTTTCATCATCAGACCCTTCGAAACGCTGGGCATCCTCCTGGAGCATGTACCCAACACTGTGCTCAAACAGTTCGGGGGACTCCTCAGGAGGAGGACATGGTGGGTCTAGGGAAGGAGTGACTGATGATGAGTCTGACATTGATACCAGGGAAGAGGACGCTTTGGCAGCTGCTTTTCCAGTACCCTGAGCCTGGGTGAGAGAGGATGAGGAGGAGGAGGAGGGCTTGGTCATCCACTCTACCAAGTCTTCGGCATGATGTGGCTCAACATGTCCAGCTGCCGAAAAGAAGGACAAGCGTGTCCCATGGCCATGTGCTGATGACAATGCACCGCGTCCACGACCAGCACTGTTGCCCCCAGACACAGAGCCTGCTTGCCCTCTTTTATTGCCTCCTGACTGTCTGCCTCTCCTTGTTTGCCTTCCAGACATTCTAATAGATGGCCTGCAGGGAGATGGGAAAAAAGCAATAAGGGCTACCTTCAGGTGTCCTTCTCTGTCCCTTGAAACAAGGACTTTGACAGTGAAAGAAACTGACACACTCTCCCTACCTACAGTTTTCTGTCCCTAGAATTTTTTTTTTTTTTAAGCACAATTTAGCACAAGGAGAATTCACTCACTGTCCTTCCAGGTCCCTGGAAACAAGGACTTTGACAGTGAAAGAAACTGACACACTCTCCCTACCTACAGTTTTCTGTCCCTAGAAAAAATGTTTTTTTTAAGCACAATTTAGCACAAGGAGAATTACCTCACTGTCCTTCCAGGTCCCTGGAAACAAGGACTTTGACAGTGAAAGAAACTGACACACTCTCCCTACCTACAGTTTTCTGTCCCTAGAAAAAATGTTTTTTTTAAGCACAATTTAGCACAAGGAGAATTACCTCACTGTCCTTCCAGGTCCCTGGAAACAAGGACTTTGACAGTGAAAGAAACTGACACACTCTCCCTACCTACAGTTTTCTGTCCCTAGAAAAAATGTTTTTTTTAAGCACAATTTAGCACAAGGAGAATTACCTCACTGTCCTTCCAGGTCCCTGGAAACAAGGACTTTGACAGTGAAAGAAACTGACACACTCTCCCTACCTACAGTTTTCTGTCCCTAGAAAAAATGTTTTTTTTAAGCACAATTTAGCACAAGGAGAATTACCTCACTGTCCTTCCAGGTCCCTGGAAACAAGGACTTTGACAGTGAAAGAAACTGACACACTCTCCCTACCTACAGTTTTCTGTCCCTAGAAAAAATGTTTTTTTTAAGCACAATATAGCACAAGGAGAATTCACTCACTGTCCTTCCAGGTCCCTGGAAACAAGGACTTTGACAGTGAAAGAAACTGACACACTCTCCCTACCTACAGTTTTCTGTCCCTAGAAAAAATGTTTTTTTTTAAGCACAATTTAGCACAAGGAGAATTACCTCACTGTCCTTCCAGGTCCCTGGAAACAAGGACTTTGACAGTGAAAGAAACTGACACACTCTCCCTACCTACAGTTTTCTGTCCCTAGAAAAAATGTTTTTTTTAAGCACAATTTAGCACAAGGAGAATTACCTCACTGTCCTTCCAGGTCCCTGGAAACAAGGACTTTGACAGTGAAAGAAACTGACACACTCTCCCTACCTACAGTTTTCTGTCCCTAGAAAAAATGTTTTTTTTAAGCACAATTTAGCACAAGGAGAATTACCTCACTGTCCTTCCAGGTCCCTGGAAACAAGGACTTTGACAGTGAAAGAAACTGACACACTCTCCCTACCTACAGTTTTCTGTCCCTAGAAAAAATGTTTTTTTTAAGCACAATTTAGCACAAGGAGAATTACCTCACTGTCCTTCCAGGTCCCTGGAAACAAGGACTTTGACAGTGAAAGAAACTGACACACTCTCCCTACCTACAGTTTTCTGTCCCTAGAAAAAATGTTTTTTTTAAGCACAATATAGCACAAGGAGAATTCACTCACTGTCCTTCCAGGTCCCTGGAAACAAGGACTTTGACAGTGAAAGAAACTGACACACTCTCCCTACCTACAGTTTTCTGTCCCTAGAAAAAATGTTTTTTTTAAGCACAATTTAGCACAAGGAGAATTACCTCACTGTCCTTCCAGGTCCCTGGAAACAAGGACTTTGACAGTGAAAGAAACTGACACACTCTCCCTACCTACAGTTTTCTGTCCCTAGAAAAAATGTTTTTTTTAAGCACAATTTAGCACAAGGAGAATTACCTCACTGTCCTTCCAGGTCCCTGGAAACAAGGACTTTGACAGTGAAAGAAACTGACACACTCTCCCTACCTACAGTTTTCTGTCCCTAGAAAAAATGTTTTTTTTAAGCACAATATAGCACAAGGAGAATTCACTCACTGTCCTTCCAGGTCCCTGGAAACAAGGACTTTGACAGTGAAAGAAACTGACACACTCTCCCTACCTACAGTTTTCTGTCCCTAGAAAAAATGTTTTTTTTAAGCACAATTTAGCACAAGGAGAATTACCTCACTGTCCTTCCAGGTCCCTGGAAACAAGGACTTTGACAGTGAAAGAAACTGACACACTCTCCCTACCTACAGTTTTCTGTCCCTAGAAAAAATGATTTTTTTAAGCACAATTTAGCACAAGGAGAATTACCTCACTGTCCTTCCAGGTCCCTGGAAACAAGGACTTTGACAGTGAAAGAAACTGACACACTCTCCCTACCTACAGTTTTCTGTCCCTAGAAAAAATGTTTTTTTTAAGCACAATTTAGCACAAGGAGAATTACCTCACTGTCCTTCCAGGTCCCTGGAAACAAGGACTTTGACAGTGAAAGAAACTGACACACTCTCCCTACCTACAGTTTTCTGTCCCTAGAAAAAATGTTTTTTTTAAGCACAATATAGCACAAGGAGAATTCACTCACTGTCCTTCCAGGTCCCTGGAAACAAGGACTTTGACAGTGAAAGAAACTGACACACTCTCCCTACCTACAGTTTTCTGTCCCTAGAAAAAATGTTTTTTTTAAGCACAATTTAGCACAAGGAGAATTACCTCACTGTCCTTCCAGGTCCCTGGAAACAAGGACTTTGACAGTGAAAGAAACTGACACACTCTCCCTACCTACAGTTTTCTGTCCCTAGAAAAAATGTTTTTTTTAAGCACAATTTAGCACAAGGAGAATTACCTCACTGTCCTTCCAGGTCCCTGGAAACAAGGACTTTGACAGTGAAAGAAACTGACACACTCTCCCTACCTACAGTTTTCTGTCCCTAGAAAAAAGGTTTTTTTTAAGCACAATTTAGCACAAGGAGAATTACCTCACTGTCCTTCCAGGTCCCTGGAAACAAGGACTTTGACAGTGAAAGAAACTGACACACTCTCCCTACCTACAGTTTTCTGTCCCTAGAAAAAATGTTTTTTTTAAGCACAATTTAGCACAAGGAGAATTACCTCACTGTCCTTCCAGGTCCCTGGAAACAAGGACTTTGACAGTGAAAGAAACTGACACACTCTCCCTACCTACAGTTTTCTGTCCCTAGAAAAAATGTTTTTTTTAAGCACAATATAGCACAAGGAGAATTCACTCACTGTCCTTCCAGGTCCCTGGAAACAAGGACTTTGACAGTGAAAGAAACTGACACACTCTCCCTACCTACAGTTTTCTGTCCCTAGAAAAAATGTTTTTTTTAAGCACAATTTAGCACAAGGAGAATTACCTCACTGTCCTTCCAGGTCCCTGGAAACAAGGACTTTGACAGTGAAAGAAACTGACACACTCTCCCTACCTACAGTTTTCTGTCCCTAGAAAAAATGTTTTTTTTAAGCACAATTTAGCACAAGGAGAATTACCTCACTGTCCTTCCAGGTCCCTGGAAACAAGGACTTTGACAGTGAAAGAAACTGACACACTCTCCCTACCTACAGTTTTCTGTCCCTAGAAAAAATGTTTTTTTTAAGCACAATATAGCACAAGGAGAATTCACTCACTGTCCTTCCAGGTCCCTGGAAACAAGGACTTTGACAGTGAAAGAAACTGACACACTCTCCCTACCTACAGTTTTCTGTCCCTAGAAAAAATGTTTTTTTTAAGCACAATTTAGCACAAGGAGAATTACCTCACTGTCCTTCCAGGTCCCTGGAAACAAGGACTTTGACAGTGAAAGAAACTGACACACTCTCCCTACCTACAGTTTTCTGTCCCTAGAAAAAATGATTTTTTTAAGCACAATTTAGCACAAGGAGAATTACCTCACTGTCCTTCCAGGTCCCTGGAAACAAGGACTTTGACAGTGAAAGAAACTGACACACTCTCCCTACCTACAGTTTTCTGTCCCTAGAAAAAATGTTTTTTTTAAGCACAATTTAGCACAAGGAGAATTACCTCACTGTCCTTCCAGGTCCCTGGAAACAAGGACTTTGACAGTGAAAGAAACTGACACACTCTCCCTACCTACAGTTTTCTGTCCCTAGAAAATTTTTTTTTTTTAAGCACAATTTAGCACAAGGAGAATTACCTCACTGTCCTTCCAGGTCCCTGGAAACAAGGACTTTGACAGTGAAAGAAACTGACACACTCTCCCTACCTACAGTTTTCTGTCCCTAGAAAAAATGTTTTTTTTAAGCACAATTTAGCACAAGGAGAATTACCTCACTGTCCTTCCAGGTCCCTGGAAACAAGGACTTTGACAGTGAAAGAAACTGACACACTCTCCCTACCTACAGTTTTCTGTCCCTAGAAAAAATGTTTTTTTTAAGCACAATTTAGCACAAGGAGAATTACCTCACTGTCCTTCCAGGTCCCTGGAAACAAGGACTTTGACAGTGAAAGAAACTGACACACTCTCCCTACCTACAGTTTTCTGTCCCTAGAAAAAATGTTTTTTTTAAGCACAATTTAGCACAAGGAGAATTACCTCACTGTCCTTCCAGGTCCCTGGAAACAAGGACTTTGACAGTGAAAGAAACTGACACACTCTCCCTACCTACAGTTTTCTGTCCCTAGAAAAAATGTTTTTTTTAAGCACAATATAGCACAAGGAGAATTCACTCACTGTCCTTCCAGGTCCCTGGAAACAAGGACTTTGACAGTGAAAGAAACTGACACACTCTCCCTACCTACAGTTTTCTGTCCCTAGAAAAAATGTTTTTTTTAAGCACAATTTAGCACAAGGAGAATTATCTCACTGTCCTTCCAGGTCCCTGGAAACAAGGACTTTGACAGTGAAAGAAACTGACACACTCTCCCTACCTACAGTTTTCTGTCCCTAGAAAAAATGTTTTTTTTAAGCACAATTTAGCACAAGGAGAATTACCTCACTGTCCTTCCAGGTCCCTGGAAACAAGGACTTTGACAGTGAAAGAAACTGACACACTCTCCCTACCTACAGTTTTCTGTCCCTAGAAAAAATGTTTTTTTTAAGCACAATATAGCACAAGGAGAATTCACTCACTGTCCTTCCAGGTCCCTGGAAACAAGGACTTTGACAGTGAAAGAAACTGACACACTCTCCCTACCTACAGTTTTCTGTCCCTAGAAAAAATGTTTTTTTTAAGCACAATTTAGCACAAGGAGAATTACCTCACTGTCCTTCCAGGTCCCTGGAAACAAGGACTTTGACAGTGAAAGAAACTGACACACTCTCCCTACCTACAGTTTTCTGTCCCTAGAAATTTTTTTTTTTTAAGCACAATTTAGCACAAGGAGAATTACCTCACTGTCCTTCCAGGTCCCTGGAAACAAGGACTTTGACAGTGAAAGAAACTGACACACTCTCCCTACCTACAGTTTTCTGTCCCTAGAAAAAATGTTTTTTTTAAGCACAATATAGCACAAGGAGAATTCACTCACTGTCCTTCCAGGTCCCTGGAAACAAGGACTTTGACAGTGAAAGAAACTGACACACTCTCCCTACCTACAGTTTTCTGTCCCTAGAAAAAATGTTTTTTTTAAGCACAATTTAGCACAAGGAGAATTACCTCACTGTCCTTCCAGGTCCCTGGAAACAAGGACTTTGACAGTGAAAGAAACTGACACACTCTCCCTACCTACAGTTTTCTGTCCCTAGAAAAAATGTTTTTTTTAAGCACAATATAGCACAAGCACAAAACACACTGACACTCTCCCTACCTATCCTTCTCTTTCCCTAAACTAAAGGAATCCAGGTTAAGCAAGAAAGAAATAAAAGTCACTGTCCCTGCCTATGCTGCTCTATCCCTGCTCCGGAACACACTACACTAGGCCGCCGTGCTGGCGGCCTTTTATAGTGTGGGGCGTGTACTAAACCCCCTCAGCAATAATTGGCCACAGGCATCCTGCCTGTGGCCAATCATTGCTCTCCTCGCTGCCGGCGCTGTGATTGGCCAAGCATGCGGGGTCACAGTGCATGCTTGGCCAATCACAGCGCCTGGATGACACTGCGATGGCGTAGTGCATTGTGGGCCGTTCGCGTCACTCGAATTTGGCGCGAACGGCCCAAATCGTTCGATCTTCGTCGAACGATCGAACAGCCGATGTTCGAGTCGAACGTATGTTCGACTCGAACACGAAGCTCATCCCTAGTCCACAGCCATAAACTCCGGCAATGGGCACATGAGCATCAGAACTGGATCACAGAGCAATCGAAGAAGGTGGCCTGGTCTGATAAATCAAATTTTCTTTTACATCATGTGAACGGCTGGGTTTGTGTGCATCGCTGATGTGATGCTTTGGGTAATGTTCTGATGGGAAATCTTGGGTCCTGACAGTCATGTGGATGCTATGTTGACATGCATCATCTACCTAAACATTGTTCCTGACCACTTACACATTTAATGGAAAAGGTATTCCCTAATGGCAGTGGCATCTTTTAGCAGGATAATGCACATTGCCACACTGCAAAAATGGTTTAGGAATGAGCATCTGAGGGGTATGCTGGAAGTATTATCCATTGAGGCCCCAACTCACAACTTACAGGACTTAAAAAATCTGCCAGTGTTGGCTTGGTGCCAGATACCACAGTATACCTTTTTTGGTTTAGGGGCATCCATGCAGCAATGGGTTAGGGCTGCTTTGGTGGCAAAAGGGAGACATACTCAATATTAGGTGGGTCATCATAATGTTATAGTTGATTGGTGAATACATTTCATATCCAATTATTAGGCTCAAACTGAAACTAATACTAGAATTCAAAGAGCAACAGGCGTGTCTACTACAGAGAAAAAAACAGCAGCTAACTTGTGTTATAATAAGGGTCTTGAGTAGAGCTACTGCTGGGGTCCCAAACTTGGAATTTACATTACTGCTGAGCTGTTGATTTTAACATTATAAGGCCTAGGCTCAAAGGTGTGCTGGGAAAAGTATATTATAAGAAATAGCATCAAGGTTATTGAACAGGAAAAGTGAAACCTGAGACTTCTATTTTTGGTGCTCTGTCATCCATTATTAGTTATTTTTCTTTTTTTTAATTACTTGTGTGTTATTTAATTGGTAACAAGCCAAGAGACCTAAATTACATATTGAGCCAGTAATTTAAGATGAGCGGTATAAGGCAATTGGAGGTCTCTTCAAGGTCTACTCATTGAATCAGCAGTGCTAAGGAATCTGGGATCCTTTCAAGATCTGATTATTGAAATGAGAGTCCAAGTGCCAAGCACTACAATACTGGCAGAAGTGAGATTTTTTATTTTAGGTCATGAGATCAAGCACCAAGCACTACATATGTATATTTCAAATGATACACATATATTGCTTCTTCTCAGCAATGTATAAAATACCCCATAGCTACATACAATAAATGACCAAATGTTTGTGGCCACCTTACTTTATTTATTTTACTTTATTTATTTATGTACTGCAGGCATTTATATAGCACAGACAATTTACACCACACTTCATTTCAATCTCTGCCTTTTAGGAAGTTTACAATCTAAGGTCCTGATCTTACACCCATACATACACATATTGGGGCCAATTTAGATAGGAAACAATTAACCTACCAGTAGTGGGGGAGAAGATCCACACAAGCACAGGAAGAACATACAAACTCCATACAGATAATGTCCTGGTGTGCAAAAAGTACTGATCACCAGTGCTGGGACAAGGTCATTCAGTTCCTAGGGCGAAGATGGCAACCCCCCCCCCCCCCCCCGGTGTAAAGAACGAGTCAGTTTCAGTGGCGGTTTCCGGTCCCGCCTCCTGGCCGGCCTCTCGGTGAAGTCCCGCCGGCCGGGACTAGGGATTGCCTGTCGGGCGCAGTGGCGACTCTAGGAACAATATATAGGGGGGCACATAGGATGCCACAGTCAAAACTTGCGGGCACTAATAATTTTTACCAGTAAATCATACCACCGAAAATAAACGAAATAAGTGTGTGTGTATATATATATATATATATATATATATATATATATATCTACACACACACACACACAAAAGTCGAGAGTAATGTGGTATTTTTATTGTCTTATTGTGGAACCACACCAGCAATGTTAGAACTCATTAACACAAGTGGTGAGGGGGGCTGTTAAACCCTGCAGTTGAGCCAAGTTTTTACCCCCCACTGCTACTCCCGTTAGCTGCATACAGGCAGTGGCTGGGGGTGTACACATATTGTAGCCATGTTTAGTGTCATGGCAGCCACTGTGTACAACCCCTTCAACTGAATAAGGATGCTCTGCAACAGCCCTACGAGTGTGTGTGCAATACACTAGTGTGGGAGATAAAGAGGTTGAAGCAGGTGGTGAGGCAGTGATACAACACCTCCTCATTGCCTGTCTAATGCTTTCTAAAGAGTGATGTGGATGGCTCTTCAGAAAGCAAAACAAGTGTGAATGAGCCCTAAGGCTTTAAGGTGAAGCAGAGAGACAGAACACACAGACTTTGCATTATTTTCTCCCAGGTAGAGATCTAATGTAAGAAACATGATTTCTGCTGGTTTAAAGGAATGCAAGTCTGTGTTCTGTCCCTCTGATGATGAAGATCTTTCACAGCCCGGTGTCAGGATGAACATGAACAGACTGTAAGAGCATGTCTTCCTTGGATCCTGTTCCCCTCTCTCTCTCTGTTGCCTGCACTAAACAACCAACCTACCATGCTGCTGCTCCTCTCACTATCACTGACTATCCATGCTGCTGCTTTCTATTCCTGAAGCAAAGGAAAAAAACTCACTGTGACTCAGAGGAGCAGAGGGTTAATTTTAGCCACTTCCTCCTCCTCTGGAACCGCTGCTTAAAGTTGTCCAAATCTGGCGGCAGGAGAAAGGGGAGGTGCTGGAGTAGCATGATTGGATAAGGATTGGCATGTGACTGCACAGATCCCTCCCTATGGTCACTGGTATGACATCATCCTGCATCTCTGTGCTGTGCTGTGAGTTTTGCCAGCATAGCTTTCTGAGCATACAGACAGGGGCGGGCTGGGGGGCGGGAGCGCTGCTCGCTTCAGGAACTAGGTCTGCTGCAGTCATTATGACAAGCAGGAGACCTGGTCTGCGTTTCAATTGGGAGCAGATGGGCGGCCTGGCTGTGCGAGCGCTACTCGCATTAACATTGGAGTCAGCGAGGAGAGGGAGGGGGGAAGAAATCACTGCAGGAGCTGACAGGTGTTCTCTCTTGTGAGATTACTCTGCCCGGTAGAGAAGTGAGGGGCAGGGCGGGACTGGTCTCAGGCTTGTGCTGGCACTGCCGGGTGCAGGAGCGCACTCGGCACATGCTGTTGTTATCTATGTAGCATGGCCAGTACACCAGCACTTCTACTGCGCTCCCCTTCCTCCAGTAAATGGTCCCGCCCAGGGCAGCTTTCCCTAACGCCCCCCCCCCCCCCTGTACCGGCCCTGCTGATCACCAAGCCACTGTTCTGCTCACCTACACTGTTGAACAAATGCCCAGCCAATTTATTGAGTGCACGTGTTTCCAGTGAAGTATACTCTTAATGCTACAGCAGGCAAAGACATTTTAGATGTGTACTTCCAACCTTGTAAAACAGTTCGGGGAAGGGTAATTTGTGTTCCATCATAGCTGTGCTCCTTTGTCCAAAACCAGCTCCATAAAGCCTTGGTTAGGTGTGTTTGGTGGAAAGAAATGCATGTGGCCTGCACAGAGCCCTGACCTCAACCCTACTGAACACCTTTGGGATGATTTTGAATGCCAGCTGTGAGTGAGGTCTTTTTGTCCAACATCAGTAACTGACCTCACAAATGCTCTTCTGGCCTAATAGACAAATAATCCCACAGACATCCTCCAAAATCTTGGGTAAAGCCTTCCCAGAGGAGTGTAAGAAATTATGGGGGGCAATGTTATATTAATTCTGGTGATTTTGGAATAGGATGTCCCAGAGGCATGACTAGAACCTTCAGGGCCCCGGTGCAAGAATCCATGAAGGGTGCCCTGACCTCCCTAATCCCGTCAAGCCCAGGGCCCTTCCCATTGATCCTGAGGCCCTTTACTCCCATCACGGGGCCCTTTATTATGTTCCCCTTCCTGCCGTCTTGGGTAGGGTTGCCACCTTTTCATCAAGCCAAACCTAAAATCTTTAGTGGCACATGGCACTTTTTTTGTTGTTGTAGTATACACTATACATACATATATTTTGTGATTAAATTACATCTGAAACCAGTGAGTTTCCCTTTACATATGAATCTGCAGAGATTACTCTTTACATCTGAATCCGCAGAGTTTCCCTTACATCTGAACTCAAAGTGTTCCCTTTCACTGTAAATTGCGACTCTGCAGACTCTGATGTAGGGGAGATCTCTGGGGACTCTAATTTAAGAGCGCACACTAAGAACTCATATGTAAGAAGGGAACTTTGATGTAAGAAGGAGTGCTCCAGACTCTGGTGTAAATGGGAACTGTGATATAAGGGGGTGTCTGGTAACCAGAGCCCCCACTTATATCAGAGTTCCCAGCATTACCCTTTAACCACTTGCTACCAAATTACGTACCTGTATGTCATTTGACTTCAAGTGGTTGTACTTGGAGGGATGCCTGCGGCTGAAGGCATCACCCCAGTACCGTTTTTTTAGAGCCGACGGTCAGCTAGCTTGTAATAACAATGTGCAAAACAAGCATAAATGTGCATATATGCAAGACAATATGAACTCAAATATGTAAGGTAATGTTACCATATACTTATAATAATAAAGTGCAAAAACAGTGAAAACAACCAAAATTGCAATACTGCGGCTGTGGGTCACATGGTTTAAGTCATACTGAGGCTTGAATTGCACAGTGGGTGCCATGTTGCCAGTGGGCACACGCTAGATGTCATGATGGATTCAATTCTGGTACCACGAGCGGACTGACACTGGACATTATACATGATAGGTAATTGATGAATTTCTATTTCTATATATATATATGCGCAATACATGGGGGCTTACTCATACCCCAGATGATGTCCTTGTAGATGAAACGCGTTGGATCATATTGAGCCTGCTCCATGCTATTGCTCTGTTTGAATTTCCTATGTGATCACATATTTTCGTGCTTGTATACGTCAGCATTGATGTAAGTATTCTACCTTTGAAATAAACTTGTGGATAATTGTTTTACACTATGTGGAGGCCTTTTTCGTTACTTAACAGTGGGGATCAAGATTCAAGTCTGTGATGAGATGTTGTGGTACACTGTGGTGGCGGATCTCCAGTGACTGTTCTTCAGAGCATCAACACACAGTTCACTCTTCATGCTTGTTTGACTCGCTTGTTGCTGGCAATAGGGTCCACGCATTCCGGTAAGAGTATTTGTACAGTCCCGGGTGACTCCTTTAGTGGACAGTGGTCAACCTTTATCCATACTGAGTAGATTTCCACTTCCAGTCTTCCTTACCTCAATCTGTTTGAATGTATAGTGGCTGCTTGCACTTTCAGTGATAGTTTTCATATGTGGATTTTTCAACATTTATTTTTGGTTGTTTTCAGCCCTTTGCACTTTATTATTATAAGTATATGGTAACATTACCTTACATATTTGAGTTCTTATTGTCTTTCATATATGCAGATTTATGCTTGTTTTTCACATTTATATGGTATATGTTCAGATTTGCATATTTGCACATTGTTACTGTTTTTGTTTGTTTTGCACATGCAATATGGTTTATGCTCAGAGCTGCACTTTTTGAATTTTTCACTTACACAATTTGCCCGATTGTAGTGTCAGCAGATATTATATGGTTAGACAGTAGCACAGTAATTCTTTAAGGCATTTATGTTTATCTTTTGTAATAACGACTGATGTGGCTAAGCAGCCGCTCGATTGTTATTAAAAGCAGTGGGAGGGGACGTTCCCCCCCACCACGCCCGCCGCCTTCTGCTGCTTGCCTAGACTCTCCCGTTCCACCGAGAGACCAGAGCGACCAGCTGGCATGTCCGCCTGCTGGCTGGAGACTCGAAGGAAGCAAGGATCATCTTTGATCAGGTCTTGGATGTAGTATTCCGGAAGCAATGTCATAACATCACTTCCAGATTACTGGAGTCTTAAAGTCGCCAGTTTCAAAAAGCCGATCTTGGCGTTTTGAATGCTTTCAAGTGCAAAGGAGGGATTTGGGGTCTTATAGACCCCAGATCCCTCCGTACAAATACCTGTCACGTGCCTATTGCTGTCACCAGGAATGTTTACATTCCTGGTGACAACAATAAAAGTGATAAAAAAAGAAATTAAAGCAACAGTGTAAAAATAAAAATAATAATATAAATGAATAATTAAAAAAATATATATTAAAGTCCCCCCGTGCTAGCGCGCAAAGGCCAATGCCCCGGTCCTGAATCCACGCAAACCGCGATCGTTCCACACATGTAAGGAATCATCAAAAACATGAGATCATGGGCAGTATTTCTAGCACTAGACCTCCTCTGTACATCTAAATTTGTAATCTGTAAAGGCTTTTAAAGCGTCGCCTATGGATAGTAAAATTGACGTTGTTTTTCGCCGTTGTGCGGATGTGCACAATATTAAAGCGTGACATGTTTGGTATATATTTACTCGGCATGAGATCATCTTTTATATTTTACAAAAAAATTGGGTTATGAATTGTGTTTTTTTGCATTAAAATTAACCTCCCTGGCGGTAATCCCGAGCGTGACTCGGGGTTGTTTTTTCCTGCTGGGATCGGTAACCCCGAGTCACGCTCGGAGTAACATTGCAGAGCCCGCAGCGGAGGTTTCTTACCTTCTCCTGGCGATCCAGCGATGATGTCCTCTGCTGTGATCGCCAGCGAGATGACCAGGGAGTGACGGCGCTTCCTGGTTCCGTTCCCTGCGAGCCGCAGCGTCGCATGGGAGCGGAACTGGGCGGCAAATTCAAAAGTTCAAAAGTTCACACAACACAAACACAAAAATAAAAGAGGTTATATTGTATCTGATCACACTGTATTACACTGTATCATCTCTGATCACCATACAGTGCCCTGTACAGTGCCCCTTGCCTGTCATCTGTGCCCATAAAAATATGGCATCAAAAAAGAGCCACTTTACCAAAACTGCGCTTTTGGACCAGATGAGTGACAGCGGCAGCGACACGGAGTTTCTCGCAGAAGTGAGCGATAGCGAGTCGTGGGGAGATTTGTCATCTGACACTGACACCGACACGGATCTGGCAAGTGACAACGGCGACGATCCTGCACCTGACCTCAGCGATGTGCGCACTTGGTGCCCTATAGACTGCGATACGGACCAGGTAGCGCCCCCAAGATTTCCCTTCACTGGATCACCTGGGATGAAGGTAGATGTTGAGCGTGACAACCCTCTGGCATACCTGCAATTATTTCTCACTGAAGAGGTAATTGAAAAAATTGTCACAGAGACAAATTGTTACCATGATCAGCAATCCTCTACGCTGCATGCCAGATTTTCCCGAAGCAGAAAGTGGGAACCGGTGACGAAAGAGGACATTTGGCACTTTCTGGGACTCATCATTCTTCAGGGGGTGGTGGGGAAACCGCTCCAGAAATGGTACTGGACCACCAATAAGCTACTGGCCACTCCGTTTTTTAGCACCGTGATGTCTGAATATCGTTTTTCCCTCATCATGAAATATTTTCACTTCACGAACAATGAGGAGTTTGATGAGGCCACGCATCCTGCGCCCAAACTAAAGAAAATCTGGGAGGTATGCCAAATGATCGTGGCCAATTTCCAGCGGACCTACGTGCCAGACAGGGATGTCAGCGTGGATGAAAGTCTGATGGCCTACAAGGGACGCCTAAGCTGGATACAGTACATTGCATCCAAAAGAGCGCGGTTTGGCATCAAATTCTTTATGCTCTGCGAGTCATCCACCGGATACATCTGGAATTTGGTCATTTACACCGGTAAAGGCACGAAGTTCAACCCCAGGTACAGCGGCTATGGGATGGCCACATCATCTGTCCTTACACTGCTGGAGCCATTGCTGAACCAGGGATATTGTGTGACCATGGACAACTTCTATACATCTCCAGGACTTTTTAAAGGTTTTGCTACAAAATAAAACTGATGGGTATGGTACCGTTAGGCCTAACCGACGTGGCATGCCATCTATGTTTGGCAAGAAAAAACTAAAAACCCGAGAAATGGTTGCCTGGCAGAAGGGTAAGATGATGGCAATGCGATGGCGAGACAAGAAGGACGTGTGTCTCATGAGTACTGTGCACAATACCGCCACTGCCATGGTCCACACAAGAGGTCGGAAAGATCTGCTGAAGCCGCAAGTTGTGATGGACTACAATAACACAATGGGAGGTGTCGACAGAGCCGATCAGGCAATGACATTTTTTCCCGGCTATGCGCAAACAGCAGAAAAAATATTATAAAAAGATTTTCAGGCATCTTTTGGAACAATGCCTTTGGAATGCGTATATCCTATACAAAGCAAAGAGTGGCATGCCTCTTGTTCATTCCGACTTTATCTGGAAGGTGGCTGAGCAGATTTTTGTCAACCACCAGATGCCATCAGTAGCTGTGAACAGACCCGGAAGACGTGCTGTTGGCGTTGTCAACCCAGAACGCCTGACTGGACGTCATTTTTTGGACTATATACCGCCAACCGCAAAAAAGGAAGCACCTACCAGAATGTGCGTGGTCTGCTGTTCCAAGAGAGATGGCAATGGAAAGAAAGTCCGAAAAGAAACAAGATACCATTGTCCAGATTGCGACGTTGGACTTTTTCTAGTTCCATGCTTTAAAATGTATCACACTCAGGATGTGTATTGAATTTTCTTTGTTTGACAAATGTCATTATTTTCTTCTACATTATTGAATAAAACCTTATTAGATTATAATTCATGATTTTGTGTTTCAAATTTATCACATCTGGGATGTCTACTAGAGTCTTGTTTGGTCAGGTTTAAGTAAGTAATTACTAAGAATTGCAGGCCTACAGTACATAACGCCAAATTTCCATGCAAAATAATTGTACCGCTTTTGGTACATAATTCCAGACAGAATCATACCGCCAGGGAGGTTAAAAAAGTGTATTTTTTAAATATTTTTCACAAAAACTGCATGTGAAAACCCGCTGCACAAATACTGTATGACAAAATTTAATCTCTAGGGCCTGTGATTTAAAAAATATATATAATGTTTGGGGGTTCTAACAAATTTTCTAGAAAAAAACAACAGATTTTCACATGTAAACAAAACGTGCCAGAAAATGCCTGGTCTTGAAATGGTTAAGCAGGGTTCTCAGAGCCCCCCTTACATCGGAGTTCACAGAGTTCTCCCTTACATCAGAGTTCAAAGCATTCCCCTTTAATCAGGGGTCCCAGAGCACTCCTTACATTAGAGTCTGCTGAGCCCCCCTTAAATCAATGTTTGCAGAGCCCCCCTTAAATCAGATTCTGCAGAGTTTCTCTTAAATCAGAGTTTTCCGAGCCCCTCTTACATCAGAGCCCACAAAGCCCCCGTACATCAGAGTCTGCTGAGCCCCACTTACATCAGAATCTGCAGAGCCCCCTTAAATAAGAGTTCACAGAGAGCCCCTTACATCAGAGTCTGCAGAGTGTCCCTTACATCAGAGTCCGTAGAGTGGCACTTACATCAAAGTCTGCAGAGCGCCCCTTACATCAGAGTCTATACAGTGTCCCTTACATCAGAGTCTGCAGAGCCCCCCTACATCAGAGTCTGCAGAGCCCCCCTTACATCAGAGTCTGCAGAGCCCCCCTTACATCAAAGTCTGCACAGTGTCCCTTACATCACAGTCTGCAGAGCCCCCCTTACATCACAGTCGCTGGCTCTGGGCTGTAAAAGAGACACTCGCAGCTCAGAGCCCTGCAGCAGCTGGGAAGCCACAGTCTGGGCTTTTGGGGTGGGTGGGGGTGGATGGCCCCCCACACTGGCAGAACTCCAGGGCCCAGTAGAAAGTGTGACCTTTGTGACCCTGGTAGTTCTGCCACTGGGATGTCCAACAAGCTTATGTAGTTGTGATGGTCAGATGCCTACAAGCCTTTGATCATGTGTATGGCTGATGACACTTTTAACATTTTATATATCTTTGCATCACCTTTTCTAAATATTCCAGCACAAATTAGTTAGGATTATCTAATTATTATTTTTTTCCTCTGAACAAAGCTGTTTCTTTTTTTGTACTCTCCTCAGGTTATGAAGGAGAAAAATGTGTCCCGTATTATCACAATCCACCTATTAGGACTTCAGACTCCACACAGTATAACATTTCTAATCTTTTTTCTTTTCCTTTTGATTTATTGTGTGACAATATGTGAAAACCTCCTGATCATCACTGGTGTCCTACAGCAAATCCCTCCATTCTTCCATGTACTTCTTCCTCTCCCAGCTCTCTGTATCAGATATCTTATTGGTAACTGCCATTCTTCCTAACATGCTCCATACTATTTTGATAAAAGGGATCATAATATAATTTTCTGATTGCATCACCCAATTTTTTGCTGTCTCTGAAGGTTTTGAGTGTCTTCTTCTGACAGTGATGTGTTATGACAGATATGTGGCCATCTGTAAACCATTGCATTATACTTTATTAATGAACTTCCAGCTCTGCTGGTTGATGATTATCATATGTTGGGTGTTAAGTCTTTTAGTAGTACTGATTCCCACTTTAACAATATCACAATTACATTTTTGTCAATCACTTTTTCTGTGATCTTGATCCAATCCTACAACTCTCATGCTCTGATGCTCCTAATGTTCTACTTGAAGTGCCATTAATGAATGTTATTATTGTTATCATCCCATTCTTTATAATTATTGTATCATATGTTTATATTATAATCACCATTTTTAAAATTCCATCTATTACCGGCAGACAAAAAGTTTTCTCAACATGCAGCTCCCATCTCACAGTTGTTTGCATTTATTATGGTACCATGGTTTGCATTTATTTGGTACCTAGTAAAGGACAGTCATGGGATATCACTAAATTCTTGTCATTAGTGTACACTGTGGTCACCCCACTGATGAATCCAATTATAGACAGCCTGAGGAATAAAGATTTAAACAAGGCTGTAGCTAATATCATCAACCACTGTCTGCAATTGCATATCAGTAAATAGTCATAAAATAATAATTTAGTCAATTTAAATTTAAGTTGGATATCAGATCTTCATATCAAAGATGAAATCCATGAAGCTCGATTCACACTATTGCATTTTTTGATGCTTTTTGCAGAAATGCATTTCATTTTTTTTAACATGGGTTCCTATGGAACACGTTCACATCAATGCATTTTTTGTGCCTCTGCTTTTTTGGAAAGAGTCGGGGACTTTTTTCCCACAAAATGCAGCATTTTTCATGTAATAGACTTCAATGGACCCGGATCCAAAAACGCAAGCGGCAATTTTGCCGCAATTTGCTTTTTGCAATTTGTGTTTTTTTTTGGGCTTTACATTCACTGTATATAGCTGGTTGCTAAGGAGCGGGCCAACATCCTTAACAACTCATGAGTCATCAGCTGTCAGCGGGCTTCCCCGCTGACAGCTGAAAGTAGAAAAAAAATTGCAGGCTAACAAAATTCACTGCCCCATGCCAATTTTTTTTTTTTAAATGGCGTGGGGTCCCCCCAAAAAATCTATACCAGACCCTTATCCGAGCATGCAGCCTGGCAGGTCAGGAAAGGGAGGGGACGAGCGAGCGCCCCCTCTCCTCCTGAACCATACAAGGCCGCATGCCCTCAGGATGGGGGGTGCCTTGGGGCAGGGGGCTCTGCCCCCCACCCTAAAGCACCTTGTCCCCATGTTGATGGGGACAAGAGCTTCTTCCCCACAACCCTGGCCGGTGGTTGTTGGGGTCTGCGGGAAGGTTTTTTTCAGAATCTGGAAGCCCCCCTAAAGGGGCTCCCAGATCCCAGCCCCCCTTTATGTGAATGAGTATCGGGTACATTGTACCCCTACCCATTCACCAAAAAAAAGTAGTGTAGTGTGACAAAAGACAATAGATAGTTTTTGACAAGTCCTTTATTAAAAATGCCCTCTTCCTCCTCCGCTTCTTCCTCCAGTCTTCTTCTTCTTCCTCCGGTCTTCTTCCCCGCCTTCTTCCTCTGGTCTTCTCCTTCCTCTGCTTCTTCCTTCGGTCTTCTTCTTCTTCCTCCAGTCTTTTTCTTCTTTCTCCGGTCTTCTTTCTCCGGTCTTCTTCTTTCTCCACCGCCGCTCCCACTGCCAACCCGCTGAAAAAAAAAATCCTATGCTGTGCCCCACCGATCTGTCTGATTCAATGTCGCATATGTTCATATATAACTGTGGGGCGTGGCCGTGTTTATTTTGGTAAATGTGTATATCCCCCCCCCCATACAAGGATGATGTCTTAAAAAAGGTTTTTGAAAAAATGGCACAATGGTCGGATGTACCAATAGTAATAATTGGAGACTTCAATAACGTATTAAATGAAGAGATGGATAGGCAAGGCAGTAGAAAGAGTAATGGGAAGGGTAAGGTAACAAGATTTGCCAGTCAAATACAAGAGATGGGTCTATTAGATATGTGGAGATTGAGATTCCCGGATAGAAAAGAATACTCATGCTGTTCAAGCACGTATGGATCATTATCGAGAATATATATGGCCTTGGGAAATGGGAAATTTCTTTTCTGGGTTAAATTAGTTCAGTATGAAGCAAGGGGTCTCTCTGACCACGCTCCACTGACTCTGTCTTTGGAATGGACGGAACAAATAATCCGCCCTCATTGGTAAATAAACCCACAGTGGTTATCCTCGTTACCAGAGAAGAGCCAATTGGAACGGGCACTAAAAGGCTTTTTCAGAGATAATAAGGGATCAACATCAGGGATGGTGGTCTGAGATGCAATGAAAGCATATCTTAGAGGGGTAATCATTAAACAAATATCTAAAATTAAATTAGCTACAAGACAAAAAGAGGAAATGGTAATACAAAGTTAAGCAAACAGAACAAGAATTCATATTAGATCCCATTAAAGAGAAACGCGTAGCATGGAAGGATGCACAAAAGATATATAGAAACTTGGTCGTGATTAAGGCAGAGAACAGTAGATTCTTACAGAGCCAAAAACACTACGAAATTGGGGAACAGGTGGGTCATATGTTGGCGATGATAGCATGTAATCAGTGAGGACCAAAAAGTATAGCTGCCATCAAAGATGAAAAAGGAGCAGTGATGTTTGATACAGAGAATATTCAAAGGATATTTGTAGATTTCTATTCACGATTGTATAAATCTGAAACATCAATTATAGGGGAAAAAAACTGATTCATTTTTGGGTAGTCTAAGTTTACCAACATTGCCTTCAACAGAAAGGAAATCTTTGGATACCCCTATAACTCTGATGGAGTTGGAGGAAGCGGTGAGGCACCAGGGATGGATGGACTCCCTGTGGAGATATATAAATTATATGGTCAAATTTTGTTACCAGAACTTCTGGAGGTATTAAATGAAGCTTATATCACACAGGAACTCCATAAATCCATGATGGAAACAATAATAATTGTAATTCTAAAACCTGGCAAGGACCCATTAGAGCCAGATTCATATCGTCCAATCTCTCTTCTTACATCAGACATTAAGATATTAGCTAGAGTTCTGGCTAATAGGTTAGCTAGACATATTGATATCTTAATACACGTAGATTAAACAGGGTTTATCTCTTCTAGGACAGCAGCAACAAATATTCGTAGGCTCTTTTTGAATATACAATTACCAATGGACAGTGGGGGAACTGGCGCCATTCTTTCATTGGATGCTAGGAAGGCATTTGATATGGTAGAGTGGGAGTATCTATGGAGAGTATTGACTGCCTTTGGGATAGGTCCAGGCTTTTTTCAAAGGGGAGGGAAAAAGACAGGGCTTAATATCAAAAATGTATGAGATACTGTATGTAAGTTAAAAAAAAAAGTAGCGGTTCCGGCCAGGCTACAATGGGAACGAGACCTTGGCCCACTGTCAGATGCTCAGTGGTCGGAGGCTCTCTCTGCGATCTTAGAGGTCTCACTTTCCACAACTCAAAAATTAACACAATTGTTTATTTTACACAGATCATATTATACTCCGAAAAAATTATTTAAGTGGAAACGCAGGGAATCTCCCCTATGCCAATCTTATACACATGCTCTGGAGGTGTCCCAAACTCCAAAGATATTGGGAAGATATAATTCAAAACATTAATAATACACTAGGTATAAAACTAATATTAGACCCAAGAATATGTCTGTTAAATATAGTAAATAAACCTAATATATCAACAAACATTTATAGTGCAATAGCGAAATGCCTGTTTTTGGCACGTAAATTGTTAGCGCAGAAATGGATTTCCATATATCCCCCTACGGTAGAGGAATGGAGAATACAACTAAGGGAAACTTAAGTAAAGGAGAAATATATTTACCTACATAGAAACAATCAAGGGAAATTTGAAGCTATTTTGAAAGATTGGTTGTAGGTCTGGGACCTTGAGCACTGAACGACCTTGCTAAATGAGGATGTGGAGAGATAGGGGAGAGGGGGGGATGAGTGTGGGGGAGGGAGAGAGAAACACTAAAATAATAAATATCAAATAAAAAAAGAGAAGGTGAAGAGTATTATTATTTATTTATTTTATTTTAATTTTTTTGTTAGTGGGGGGATAATGTATGATGCAATATGTGTATGTCAAATGTATCTGAATTTTATGAATGTACTATGAATGTAGAATGTCTTAATTTGTATTTGATGTAGTAGAAAACAATAAAAAAATTACTGAATTAAAAAAAAATACCTCAAAAACATAATTTAATAAATAGGAATAAGATAACAATGATGGGTATGTAATTGTAACTGTCTGTAAGTTCATATGTATGTCCAAATTGATGGAGGATATGATATAGCCTCTGGTTCATCCAGCAAGCAACCACCATTGCAGGAAGTGTCCCCTTGGTGACATACCAGTATGTGAGGTTTTCACCTGCATTACTGGGTGCATTAATGTTTCTGCCTGGCCATATCCACTCCCCATGGTATGGGTTTGTTTTAATAAACCAATTGATTTTGGACCATTTACCTATATTTAATTTTCTCACACCCGTACACTAGCCCTTAGGAGATATGCTGGGTGAGGTAATAGTTTTCATATGGATTCAGATTTTTTATATACAATTTTTATACAATTTTTATACAATTTGTATTCATTATGTATATATTGGATTTTTTATTTTTTTTAATATATCTAATAAACTTGTCTAACAGCATAAGGTGTTCTTTTTAGTTCACATGCTGTTTTTTATTTTTTGTTTTTTAGGTAGTGAGCCCTTCTCTGTCGGGCATTGTTTACCTTCACTATGAGCGTGGGGGCTGTGGTGCGCACCATGTGACCTGGTGCGGTTCATGCCTCGATCCCGCTTGTGTTGGAATTCATTTATGCCCGGGTGTTGTCAGGTGGAGAACGTCACGTGACTCCGTGCAACGCAGCGTAAGCTGCGTCAGCATGATTCATCTGCAGAAGCGCCCTCGGCGCATCGCGTGACCCCTGACACCATGTGATCTCCCGTGACGCAGCGCGAGTTGTGTTCACGTGATGCACATTGCGACGCAACCTTGCGACACGATGCAGGCACATATTGCCTGTTTCATCTTTTAAAGGCTATACACACTTGGAAGTGTTACTATGGGTAAGATTTTTGATAGTTTTATGCCAGTTTTTCCATCTCTCCTCCCCCTTGATTCATATACTGTTGGACCAATCAATGAAACCCATGATTATTCCAGAACGAGGTGTGAAGTGCACGCCACGGCGCCATTTTTATTCATGCAGGAAGTGGTTGCTGGTTGGATGAGCTCTGGGGGAGGGTCCCAACAATGGGGGAGCTTAGAGAATCTATAAATTACGTGAAGGCAACAGTGGAGTTACACCCCAGATGATGCAATTTATTGCGAAACGCGTCGGGAGACTCTACTGCTGCCACTGATTATACTCAAAGCGCTTATCTACTGATGTAATGTAAGTGTTCCTACCTACATTATTAAAAGTTCTTTAGACTATATTACACTATGTGCCCTCCTTCTTTCTTCCTATTTTAATACGGTTATACCTTGGGCCATCATTGTTGTGCTACCTGCTTGAGATTCATTTCAATCATCTGCTTTGAGTCGTGGAATATCTACCTGTGGGACTCCCAGCTGAGGATTCAATCTCTACAGGGATATACACAAAGCCTGAGTTGACCCCATAGACGTAGGTTTATCGGGTCCACTCATTCCGGTAAGCCTCTACTTTATCCGGTGGTGGTCGTTCTATAGACACTTTATCAAGATTTACTGGAAAATCACAGCCCACTTGGGATTGTTTATTTCATTTATTTGAGAATCACCTATCAGAGACTTTTTGTTTTTGCATTCATACACACAATATGTGTTGAATTTTGGATTTTCACTATTATTGATTTTTCATTCATTCACTTGGGTGTTATGTACTTTTTGATGTATTACTATTAGCGCTACAATATATTTTTTCGTTACATTGATGGGTATATATTAATGGGAATGTATACAATAGACATGTGCACACTGAAATATTTTGTTTTGGAATTTCGTTTTTGTCCGAAAAATAAATTTATTTAGTTACTCCCGAAATTCGTTTTTATTTATTTCGTTTTTCGTTAGAAATTGCATTCGTCCGAAAATCTGAATTAATTAAGGTCGAATCTGTCATTGAAGGCTTATGGTGTCTGTCGAATGTTCAAAGAAGATTCGACGGAGCAGTGAAACTGTACGACGCTGCAATCATACATTTCCGGTCGAATGTTCCGCCCACAAGCTATAGAAGAATTCTAATGTTGTATGACTAGTAATAATTATATTTATTCATTACTATTACTAGTCAACCAACATTAGAATTCTTCTATAGCCTATGGGCGGATGCATTTGACCGGAAATGTACGATTGCAGCGTCGTACAGTTTTGCTGCACCGTCGAATCTTCTAACTTTCGATGCTTTGTCGAATCTTCGTCATTCTAGCTATTTTACTGCTCCTCCTCTTTGGTTACAATCAGCCAATAACATTCATCATCAACTTTATTTTTATTTTACTTCCCCCACCCAATTCCAGCAGTGATCTTTTCTCTCCTATGTCGAATCTTTTCTCTCCTATGTCGAATCTTTTCTCTCCTATGTCGAATCTTTTCTCTCTATAATGTCGAATCTTTTCTCTCCTATGTCAAATCTTTTCTCTCCTATGTCGAATCTTTTCTCTCCTATGTCGAATCTTTTCTCTCCTATGTTGAATCTTTTCTCTCCTATGTCGAATCTTTCTCTCCTATGTCGAATCTTTTCTCTCTATAATGTCAAATGTTTTCTCTCCTATGTAGAATAATCTTGGACTAATAGAGTTAAGGTTAGGCACATTCGACCACAGGTTCGATAGACACAGATTGTTATTGTCAGCGTCACGTCGAATCTCCTATCTATATCGAACTGTTGTAGCAACGAAAACGAAAATAAAGCATTTGTTTATGTCGGATCTTTCGGTTTTCGGATTCTGTGCTTTCGTTTTCGTTTGTTAAAACGATAACGAAAAAAGCTGAAATTCGGACGAAAATGCATTCGGACAAAAACGAATGCACATGTCTAGTATACAATACTCTTACCTTATATCTAAATGAAATAAAACCAACAAAATAATGAACTAATTTCCGCTTGTGGGAAGATATATTGAGGTATATACTAATTATCTCGTACAGGAATGGATATACCAAGGGAGCTGATAATAAATAGGATGATAAATTAATTCGCAAGTAGATCTAATATAAGTGATATTACTTGTAATAATTGAAAATGAACTTAATAGAGCCTTGAAAAAGTATTCATACGCCTTGAAATTTTCAAAATTTTGTCATGTTACAACCAAAAACGTAAATTTATTTTATTGGAATTTTATGTGATAGACCAACACAAAGTGGCACATAATTGTGAAGTAGAAGGACAATGATAAATGGTTTTAAACATTTTTTACAAATAAATATGTGAAAAGTGTGGTGTGCATTTGTATTCAGCCCCCCTGAGTCAATACTTTGTAGAACCACCTTTTGCTGCAATTATAGCTGGAAGTCTTTTTTGGGGCTGTCTCTACCAGCTTTGCACATCTAGAGAGTGAAAGTTTTGCCCATTCTTCTTTGTAAAATAGCTAAAGCTCTGTCAGATTGGATGGAGAGCGTCTGTGAACTGCAATTTTCAAGTATTGCCACAGATTATCAATTGGATTTAGGTCTGGACTTTGACTGGGCCATTCTAATACACAAATATGCTTTGATCTAAACCATTCCATTGTAACTCTGGCTGTATGTTTAGGGTCGTTGTCCTGCTGGAAGGTTAACCACTGCTCCAGTCTCAAGTCTTTTTCTGACTCTAACTGATTTTCCTCTAAGATTGCCCTGTATTTGGTTCCATCCATCTTCCCATCAACTCTGACCAGCTTCCCTGTCCCTGCTGAAGAAAAGCATCCCCACAGCATGATGCTGCCACCACCATGCTTCACAGTGGGGATGGTGTGTTCAGGGTGATGTGCAGTGTTAGTTTTCCGCCACACATAGCGTTTTGCTATTAGGCCAAAAAGTTCAATTTTGGTCTCATCTGACCAGAGCACCGTCTTCCACATGTTTTCTGTGTCCTCCACATGGCTTCTCGCAAACTGCAAATGGGTCTTCTTATGGCTTTCTTTCAACAATGGCTTTCTTCTTGCCAATCTTCCATAAAGGCCAGATTTGTGGAGTGCATGACTAATGGTTGTCCTGTGAACAGATTCTCCCACCTGAGCTGTGGATCTCTGCAGCTCCTCCAGAGTTACCATGGGCCTAAATTAAATTACACACAGGTGGACTCCATTTACTAATTAGGAGACTTCTGAAGGCAATTGATTCCACTGAGTTTTAGTTAGGGGTATCAGAGTAAAGGGGGCTGAATACAAATGCACGCCACAATTTTTACATATTTATTTGTAAACAATTGTGAAATTCATTCATCATTTTCCTTCCACCTCATAATTATGTGCCACTTTGTGTTGGTCTGTCACACAAAATACCAATAAAATACATTTATGATTTTGGTTGTAACATGACGAAATGTGGAAAATTTCAAGGGGTATGAATACTTTTTCAAGGCTCTGTATAGTTGTGATGGTCAAATAGACACCTCCGTGCATGCCTTCAAGAAAAAAGGCACGCGGTCGCCAGTCACAGCACTCCCTAACCAACTAGTTATTCTGCACTAAGGACAAGTGAAAGATGTCTCAAGATGGCGCCCGTTCCTCTCCTCAATCTTCCTCTACAGCCTTGTGTGCCTCTCAGGAGAAAGTTTCAGCTTATCAAGAAAGTGAGTACCCTGTACAGCTTACTAAAGCAGATCTGGACGCTAACCTATCAGCCATATATGACAAACTGGCAAACAAGATTAATTCAGAGCTGCAGAAATCTACTAGCACACTAAAGCAGGAGATAGCGTCCCTGGGAGGGCGCACGGACATTTTAGAAACTAAGCATGATGAGTTGTCTCTAGCTCACAACGACCTGAGTTTTTAGCTGAAAATTATTCCTATCTCCAAACACAAGTTGAGGATTTGGACAATAGTAATCGCAGGAACAATTTGAGAATCCGCAGGATTCCAGAATCAGTTACAGAATTGATGCCTGCTGTCTCTAAACTATTTCAATCCCTCCTCCCTGATAATCCACCAAAATCCTTCATATGTGACAGGATTCACAGGGCTCTGCGCCCCAAACCACCACCTGATAAGCCCCCACTGGACATTATCCTATGTATGAAGGATTTCATCACAAAGGAGAACATCTTAAGGGCGTCCAGAAACTCAAACAATATTGAGTTTAATGTAACAAAGATTCAAATATTTCCAGACATCTCGCAGGTCACACTTGAAAGAAGACATAAGATGATGGAAATAACAACAATTCTACAATCTGGTCATATAAGATATAGATGGGGATTCCTGTTTAAACTAACAGTACCCCACAATGGCACCACATATACAGTCATGAATGTTGCAGAGGGAAACGAGCTACTGATCAAACTAGGATTGCTGGACCCGGAAGTAAATCCGAGACCTCCATCTACACCACATTCATCACCCATCTGGGCCACCCCCTCCTCCAGACAGGATCAAAGAAGAATGAGACAATCTCTAAGATATGCTAATGCATAAATGACACTTCAAGCAAGTTTGGACTCCAAATCTCCTTTTAATTATTATTTTTTTAATTTTTTTCCTGACCCAATACCTTTTTTCTAATTGGTCATACTACCCTATGACGCTTGAAGCTCAATAAAAAGAAGATCCAAAGGGAAGAAGAAGGAAGATACCGCAGAGAGCCATGAACCCTTTTTTTTATTATACATAGATTAGTATTAATACCTCTCGCATTAATCTAATATTTAATACTATAAAAGTCTTCCCTTTTAAACATATATAGAACAGTAAAGGATATAGATACGAAACAGCATGCACGCTATTTTGGGCAAAAAATATAAAATAAGAAATGGAGAACTGTCGAGTCTCTCCGTCTCCGCTTGATTGACCTCCTTCTCACTTTTGGAGCCCATACATGGATCAAATAGCACTGATTTAAGGGCTCTTGATCCTACACACCTTGGCCCTTTACGGCAAGGCTCCCAGAGTGAGATATGGACAATATAGTCCAAGTGAATTTGTTTTTAAGTCAAACTCTCTTTTTCAGTTTAACCCCTTTCTTTTTTGTTGTTTCTGCTTCTAACACGTTATTTCAGGTTACGTAACATGTTCAGTTACGCTAGAAATTCTACCATAGTTAATCTACGGTTATGTTTATTATTTTCAAGTTTACTCACGTCTCACACAGGTAGTGAAATATGCTATTTCTACAAGTTTATGTTTGGGAACTGGTTTTGCAAAATTTTTATATACATGGATCATATAATGGTTTTACATATATCTTCAGATCTGTTATACGTATTGTGGCAGTGGGATCCTGTGCGTTCTTAAAGTGTGTTGGTTTACACCAGATTTGGTAGAGAAAGACAAGCAGATTGAACAGCTGTGTGTTCGGCTATTTAGTTCTGACATGACTATGGATCAGGGCCCCACCCAACAGACAGGAAGTCTGTCCCTGGGAGTCAGGTGGACTCCCATCCCTCTGAGAGGAAGTCAGAGGCTATCTATGCTGCATGGGTGCAGCCAAAGTGTGCATGTCTGCCAGAGGCAGACATCATTGCTGAAGTAAGCAAGAAAGTGCTGACCGGGAGTAAGCAAGGAGTGAGCTTAACTCTTGGAAACTCTTTGGGTCTGAGGAGCAGACCTAAGGCCTACGGCCACATCACCCTGAAAAAGCCGGATAGCAAGAAGGTAAAGCTAGGAGGCTAAACTGTTCTGTATGCAAGATACAGGAATGGTGGAACCCCCCTGTGAATGCTACAGATGTTTTTGTGAACTTTTGTGCTTTTAAATAAAAATGGGCTACCATGCCCTTAAACAGAGTTCCTGACTGGCCTGAATCACTGAAAAAACACATCCACCACGAGAACTAACAACCCCTAATCTTACATATGGTGGAAGTATTGTCGGGCAGTTTTGGAAGAGTTCCAGATCCGCACATACAAAAAACAGTGAGTAGAAAGAAACCGTGTGTTTTGCAGCAATACTGTGATAAACAGCCAATCTGAATGAAAAGTCAAAGTTTTCTGCGGTGAACTGCTGTTAGCTGTGTGGGACAGCCAGGCAAACTGCATAGCACAGGAGTTAAATTAATGGACTGTGTTGTATACAGGTGATGTGCCTGTGGAAGTGAGCTCAACGTGGCTTGAGAGGATGTGTCCACTTAGGAAGGTCCAGTGGATGAATGATTCAAGCAGAGAGTGAAGTCTGCATGTGAAAGTGTGCTGTTTGCAGGTCTTGGAGACAGTACCTCAAATTTTCCTGTGTTAAAAGGAACTGTGTTAAAAAAACGTTGTTGGCCTGATTGCAGAGATGGGGTGGTCAAAACGCAAAAAGGAAGCCATGTTTGCTGGGATGAGAGACAGAGCGGGTGTTGTTCCTAGCAACACTGGTGAAAGGAGTGCACAGGTGACTGCAAGTATGGAGAGTTCACCAAAGACTGAGTCTGCAGTAGATTGGTGCAGGCGACACTTGGCCGCACTGAACCAAGTTAAAGGGGAAGAACATGTTGTTGCCCCTGACAACGCTGATGCAAGATGGCCAGCTAATAATGTGCAAAGGGTTAAGAACCAAGTGCGCTGTTTGCGGTGCAGTGAGTGGGGGCATGAAGTTTCTAAATGTCCTTTGTCCCAGGCTTCACCAAAGCAAAGGTATGAGAAGTCTGCTCTGAGTGTAAAGAGTGAGCAGATGGGTGCGGTTGCCCGTGGCAACAAAGCAGAAATACAGCTGACTTCATACGGCCTATGTTGCCTTCTGAATGTGTTGAGGACTTTTTGGATGAGTTTGCAATGATTGCTTCCTACAGAAGATGGCCCAGAAATCGCTGGGTTGAGTTGGTGCAACCTTTTCTGATGGAGGAGTACCAGGAGGTGTACCGGGGGATGTATAGTAACCGAGATGACTACGACAATTTCCTAGGAGCAATCCAATCTAGAGAGCGCTGGAAAAGATCAGCGGGGAGAATGTGGTCTCCCATAGCAACCTGGAGAAAGTATGTTTTCAGAAAGGAGGAGCTACAGAGAGGAGGTATACCACCATCCTCATAGAGATACCAGTAAAAGTCTGCATGTTGGGAGAGTGCCGTCTCCCTTAGCAACAGGAGAAAGTCGCCAAGTGCCATGCCTGGAATGTGGTCAGCTGGGCCAAGGGATCTTTTCTTGTCCAAGCTTGTGGAATACAACTGCTGATTGTGTTGTTGTGTTGTTGGGCTTAATGCTTTGCCTGCAAGCCCAGAGAAAAGGGTATCGTATCCAGCATCCTGCAAGGGGTATGGCCAGGTGTGTAGGTCTGCTGTTGCCCCTGAGAACAGAAAATGTGTTTTGCCTGCAGGCGATGTTGGAAAATCCGTAAAGGCTGCAGTGCTGCTCCATGGCCACATGGGGGAGTCAGCCTGTGGAGACACCACACCTGTGAGACAACGCACTCAAGTGAAGGCTATTACACCAGCTGCAGGATATGGTAAGACTGTGGCAATTTGTGAGACTGATCCGAGTGAAGTGGCGTTATGTTCAGTGAGGAGATCCGCAGAAGGTGTAAAAACGGACTTGCTGCAGTGTGCTACCCAGAGCAATGGGGAGACACAGGTTAAAATCCAGCTTGCAGCAAAGTCAAGAACTGAAAAGGACATGTGGACTCTGTGTGCACCTAAGGTAGTCCACCAGAGTGCTGGGACAGATGTGCTAGGGGTGACCAAATCAGTGGGTGTACCAGGTTCCCTAGCGATAGTGACAGGTGCTGCAGAGTTGCCAAGAGAAACCACCAAGGAGCCTGCAGTGGTGAGGCAAGTGGTTTCCCAGGACAACTGTGAAGACGCCCTAGTGGGCAAAATAATTCCTTTGGAGAGGAAGGGTGGTGTGCTGAGTGGCACGCAGGGTGCCATGCATTTTGACAAAGGACAATTTAATAGAGTTTATAAAACTGCTATGTTTATGAATGCTGATGATACATGTGCTTATGGTAATGTGATGCTTAATGAGGTAGGGGTGATCGCTAAGCAGGATATGCGATTCCCCTTGGCAACAGTATCTAAGGCTGCAGAGGTGTCCTTAGAAACCTCCAGGGAGCTCTGTGTGTTGGAGCCAGAGGTTGCCTGGGACAACTGTGGTGCCGCTCTGATAGATAAGAGGGTACTTGACCTTGGTGATGAGAAAAATGCTAAAACTCAAATGTTTGAAATTACTTGTAGTGATAATGGGTTTAATGAAGCGCCACCCGATCAAAGTGGTGAAGTTATGTTATTGCAGCCTGTTGTGTTTGAAAATGTTTTGCCACAAGTGCATTTAAACAAGGAAGGCTTGGTGGGTAACAGTGAGGTGGACACAATTTCTGCTATTCTAAATGGAGAGGCTGCAGGGCCGGTAGACACGTATGTGTTGGCTTTTGCAGAAATTAACCCTCTCCAGTTGGAAGGATCTGAAAAGGGCGCATACATGGCAGAGGTTTTGTCCACAGTAAAAGAGATGAGTAATGTTGAGCGTCAGGTTGATGAGGTAATGGATAGCGACTTGAAAGGGCTCAGTGTTGCTGAAAGTGAGGGGATGAGTGTGACACATGCGATTGGCAGTGCTCAGCGGGAGCCGCAAATTTTGTTAGTTGCCTCTGAGGTAGAGGTCCCTTTAAGTGTCTTGGCCTCTCACGCCTTAGCAAATAAGTCCCTCCACATCGTTAGTAAAGGAAAAGTTCCTAGAGTTCTGTGTTTAGATGCGACATGTCTAGAAATAACTGAGATATTGTGGGAATTGGTGAAAATCTTTCCAATGTACACCTGCATGTGTCCACAGCAGAGGGGCAACATGGTACTGCGTATTACCAATCAGTGGAAGCAGGTGATACATGCGTTGTTAAGCAATGTTGATGAAAATTGGTTGCTACACTGTTGGTTGCTTTTGTGGAAAGTTGTCTTGCAATTCTCTTCGAGAGTGATTCCAGCGGCGGTTATGTGCGGAAGGCGCTCAGGGAAATTGTTGGAGAAATTTGAGATAATAGACATAGAGGAAGTCTCTCCGTATGCTGGTGTGATGGGGTGCATTCCTGCTGGTGCGGTCCGAGGTGCGGCTGAGCAGTGGTTGGTACGTGGCGCGTGTACTGTCTCACCCGTTACACCTCATGTAAAGCAAGGGCCCGGGAACGGACGTGGCAGTAGTGGGAATTCAGTCTATCACTCGCAGAGAGGTGCAGTTTGAGGTACCCGGAGACACTTTGACAGGAAATAACAGTGATGGTAACTGTAATGGAAAAGTGTATGAGAGGCACTGTAGAGCACTGTCAGATAACTCTGAGCTATTGGTTGAGGTACCAATGGACACAGAAATGGTTAAAGAAATTGATGTGGAAAAATGTGCGTTGGTAGGACAATTGCTATTGAAGTGTTGGACAACAGGGGGCGATATGAAACTGCGGGACTGTCCCATAGGGAGTAACTGCTTGCCTGTAGGTGGTCCGTCCATAGATATCCTATGTGTTGGGTGCATGCATGTTACTTGGTAGTAGCAGAAGATAAAAAAACACTGTGATTCTGATTTGATGATTGATGCTGTTATTCCCTGGAAGGTCGGATCAGCGGGTGACAAAGGCGGACCCTCAGCCCAGATGGTGTTGTCCCGATGGACGACTTGGCCCACAAAGGGCGTAGAAAGTGTCCAACACTAACCCCACAGCACAGGCGCAGTGGAGCTGCTGTCTGTACAGTGGGGGCGACTTCCCAAGGTTCAGAACGTGACTGAAATGGTAGTACTGCCTCGCATAAGCCGCACCTGAGGGCTGAGACTAGACCCTAAACAATAGGGCTAACCCGAAATGGTAGTGTTGCCTAGCATAGGCCGCACCAGGAGGCACAGAGAGGACCCAGAAGGCGTAGTGCCCATCCAATAATATAGCAGGTACCTGGTCCAAAAGCTGCGGCGGATATAAAAATATGTCCACCAGAAGCTGGTTCCTGCTTTCCAGGTGTCGGCAATATAAAGTAGTGCCTGACAATCTTGTCTTGGTCCTAATGATTTGTCCTGGTGCGGCTTCAGTGTGATCTGACCTTCCAGGGAATAACAGCATCAATGATCAAATCAGAATCACAGTGTTTTTTTATCTTCTGCTACTACCAAGTAACACGCATGCACCCATCCAACACATAGGATATCATTCACCACTAAAAGGTGCAGCACCCCACCCCTGAAGAAGAGGCTGTACAATCAAAAGGCCTTGAAACATTGGGTATCTGTCCCACCCCTGAGACAGAGCCGGGTCCTGTACTACATTCTTTCTCCCTTTCTTGTGTAATTTATGATATCTGTCTATTTGCGTTGTGATTGTTCTTTTTCGTTATGTATACACATGTCACTTGGATATGTGTTGTGCATATAGAGTAGCAGCCCTACATATTATATTTTTGTAAAATAAACAAGTCTTTATGACAAACACTTTTGTACTCCATTACTTTGTATAGAGGTTTTCAACAGTCACCCTAAAAAGTCCCACTGAGGAACCGCTCTCTTCGGAGTGCACTTTTTTGCTGTATGTATTCAGGGATGTGGGTAGACAAACCTCGTATATTCGTCCATCTGAGACACCGCTCTTTGCAATTAAACAGAGTTCCTGACTGGCCTGAATCACTGAAAAAACGCATCCACCACGAGAGCTAACAACCCCTAATCTTACAGTATGTAGTACCATTGAACACAAAGGTATCATGCACGATTCTACTCTTTCATCACAAGACCTATGCACTTATCAAGATATGAATGTCATAGGCTTCTGTTATTACCTCACAAGTCAGATCATTACACTTTATATACTAAATGGGACTTTCCCATAATGCCCAAGGCATTAATTCACCCCAAAAACTGAAAAAAGCTTTCCTTCATTACAAAAGGCTGGGGGCCGATATAATATTAGTACAGGAAACACATTTTTCCACAACCAAACACCCCCAGTTTTTTGACAAATCTTACAGTCAATTCTACTGTACAAATTATAACTCTAAATCAAGAGGGGCAGCTATCTTTATCAAAAACTGTGGTGCTTGAAACCCACAGAGTTTTTAAAGATCCAGAGAGCCGCTATCTAATACTAAAAGGCGCAATAAAAGGATGCATGATTACAATTGCTTCAATATATGCACCTAATGAAGCTCAAGTAACTTTTTTTGCAAAGTTTTTTGACACGCTAGATAAATACCTATCCCCCCACTTGATAGTAGGTGGAGATTTCAACTTAGCAGCACATTCAGTACTAGACAGGAGCAGAGTAGTACCGTCATCAAAGGCATTTCCTAAATCACTAAGTCACACATTAAATAACCATCAACTAGTGGACACTTGGAGAGCACACAACGTGGGAATCAAAGCATACACTTTCTATTCACACCCACATGACAGTTTTGCTCGTCTAGATTACATTTTTTGCACCCCAATCTTGTTAGCAAATTCCTGAAAAGCAGATATCCATTCTTGTCTCATGGTCAGACCATCATATTGTCTCTTTTACAACCTCACATATAGGTCTCGCCCCCACTTCATATAAATGGAGTATAAACAATGCACTATTGACTGACCATATGACTACACAGCAGCTATCATCTCATCTAGAAGATTATTTTGCACATAATTCAACCCCAAACATACTACCCACATCATTATGGATGGCCCACAAGGCAGTCATGAGAGGTCATTTAATCAACATAGCATCAACGAAACACAAAACAAAACTAGCAGATATTAAATCCCTCACTAAAGATTTAGATTATACCACAAACACAATCAATCCCCTTCCAGTGACATACTAAAACAAATTCAAGAAAAACGCATAGCCCTAGACACATTATTAAGGTCTGACACAGAAAAGGCCCTAAGATGGTCCAAAGCAAGATTTTTACTAACGTATATACTCGAGTATAAGCCAAGTTTTTCAGCACATTTTTTTGTGCTGAAAATGCCCCCCTCGGCTTATACTCGAGTCACCTTTTTGCGCCTAATCTCCTGGACTTTGGGGACCCGGTATTGGCCAGCCATAGGTCCCCTGGACCCCAAGCTTGGCACACATGTAGCCCCACTCTTCCTCTACAAGTGTACAAAGCTTGTTGTCCAGAGGACCTACGGCGGGGAGCACCAATTTTTCAAACCAGGCACCCCTTCCATAGACTCCCATGTTAAACGTCAGTCTAGTCATGGACACAGTGAGGCATGGGCACAGTGAGGCATGGACACAGTGAGGCATGGGCACAGTGAGGCATGGGCATAGTGAGGCATGGACACAGTGAGGCATGCACATGGACACAGTGAGGCAAAGTGAGGCACAGTGAGGCATGCAGATGGACACCCTAGGCTTATACTTGAGTCAATAAGTTTTCCCATTTTTTTGTGGTAAAATTAGGTGCCTCGGCTTATATTCAGGTCAGCTTATACTCGAGTATATGCAGTATATAGTAATTCATCCTCCACTATGTTTGCTAGAAAATTAATGGACAGGCGAACAAACTTACAGCTGTTTGGTAAAGCCCATCATTCTACTGTTTTAAAAAATGAGGACTTTAAAGAAAAGAATACAGTCCCTACAGTCAAACATGGTGGAAGTTAACTGATGTTTTGAGGTTGCTTTGCTGCTTCAGGCACTGGATGTCCTGAGAGTGTACATGTCGTTATGAAATTTGAAGATTACCAAAGAATTATGGGGTGCAATGTAGGGCCCAGTCCACATCAGAGGTCATGGGTCTTACAGCAGGACAATGACCCAAAGCACACATCAAAAAGCACCCAGAAATGGTTTAAGACAGAGCAATGGAGAGTACTGAACTGGACAGCTATGAGTCCAGATCTAAATTCCATAGAGCACCTGTGGAGAGATTCCATAACAGCAGTTGGAAAAAGGAACCCTTCCAACCTGAGGGACCTGGAGCAGTTGGCAAAAGAAGAGAGGTCTAAAAGTCCAGCAGAGAGGTGTAAGAAACTCATTGGTTACAGGAAGCAATTTGATTTCAGTTATTTTTTCCAAGGGGTGTGCTACCAAATATTAAATTGAGGGTGCCAATAATTTTGTCCAGTCCATATTTGGAGTTTTGCGTGGAATGTGTCAGATTTGGATTTTTGTTTCTCCACTTTTTCGTGTCATACCAATACAAAATAAAGAACTAAACATGAGAATGCCTAAACATTTGTATTTGCAATAAATGTATGGGCGAAGTGGTGCATGATCTCACAGAAATGCCCGGGGTGCCAATATTTGTGGCCATAACTGTATGTATGTAGATGTACCCAAACTAAAAAAAAATGATAGATTATGGGATAGGAATATATATAGATTAAAAACTATTATTTAAAAAAGTACTCTCGGCTATGAATTGTCGGCTCCCGGCAATACAGAGAAAAGTCATTGAAAGTCATTGATAAAAAAAAAATGCGTGGGGGTCCCCCCAAATTCAATTACCAGGCCCTTCAGGTCTGGTATGGATATTAAGGGGAACCCTGCGTCAAATAAAAAAAAAATGACATGGGGTTCCCTCCAAATAACCATACCAGACCCTTCAGGTCTGGTATGGATTTTAAGGGGAACTCCCCGCCAATTTTTTTTAAAAAATGGCGTGGAATTCCCCCCAAAAATCCATACCAGACCCTTTATCCGAGCACGCAATCTGGCAGGCCGCAGGAAAAGACCGGGGACGAGAGAGCGGGCCCCCCCTCCGGAACCATACCAGGCTACATGCCCTCAACATGGGGATATGCTTTGGGGGTTTGTGACCCCTCAAAGTACCATGTCCCCATGTTGGTGGGGACAAGGGCCTCATCCCCACAACCCTTGCCCGGTGGTTGTGGGGGTCTGCGGGTGGGGGGCTTATCGGAATCTGGAAGACCCCTTTAACAAAGGGGACCCCCAGATCCCGCCCCCCCTATGTGAATTGGTAAGGGGTACATTGTACCCCTACCATTTCACAAAGAAAGTGAAATTAAAAAAACACACAGACACCGTTGGGATAAGTCCTTTAATAAAAATAAAAAAAAAGATTCCAGCGGTGGTAATCCACTCTCGGTCACCACTCCAACGCTGTCGGTATCCTGCGATGGATGATCTCCTCTCCAGGTCCAGGCTCCAGCGATGATATGTCCAGCGCAGTGAGGAACAGCATCCTGTCTCCACCGGAGACACCCCGGGAATAACGTTGCGGCAGCCTGACAGGTTTCGTATGAGGACGGCACCACCTGTCACGTGACGCTGTCCCCCTCTGACGCAAGGGGAAACCCGGGTTTACCCAGTGATGTGCGGGTGACCACGCCCCTCTGATGCAACGGGAATCCTGCGTTACATCAGAGGGGGGCGGGGTCACCCGCATGTCACTGGGAAAGCCCGGGTTTCCCCTTGCGTCAGAGGGGGACGGGGTCATGTGACGGGTGGCCCCATCCTCAGCTACATACGAGACCTGTCAGGCTGCCGCGACGTTATTCCCGGGGTGTCTCCGGTGGAGACAGGATGCTGTTCCTCACTGTGCTGGACATCTCATCGCTGGAGCCTGGACCTGGAGAGGAGATAATTCATCGCAGGATACCGACAGCGTTGGAGTGGAGACCGAGAGTGAATTACCACCGCTGGAATCTTTTTTTTATTTTTATTTTTTTATTTTTTATAAAGGACTTATCCCAACGGTGTCTGTGTGTTTTTTTTTCAATTTTTTACACTTTCTTTGTGAAATGGTAGGGGTACAATGTACCCCTTACCAATTCACATGGGGGGGTGGGATCTGGGGGTCCCCTTTGTTAAAAGGGTCTTTCAGATTCCGATAAGCCCTCTGCCCGCAGACCCCCACAACCACCGGGCAAGGGTTGTGGGGATGAGGCCCTTGTCCCCATCAACATAGGGACATGGTGCTTTGAGGGGTCACAGACCCCCAAAGCATCCTCCACATGTTGAGGGCATGTGGCCTGGTACGGTTAAGGAGGGGGGGTGCTCTCTCATCCCCCCCTCTTTTCCTGCGGCCTGCCAGGTTGCGTGCTCGGATAAAGGGTCTGGTATGGATTTTAGGGGGGAACTCCACCCAATTTATTTTTTACATTTTGCGCGGAGTTCCCCTTAAAATCCACACCAAACCTGAAGGGCCTGGTAATTGAATTTGGGGGGACCCCCACGCATTTTTTTTTTTTTAACAATGACTTTCAATGACTTTTCTCTGTATTGCCGGGAGCCAACAATTCATCACAGCCGCGAGTACTTTTAAATTACTTTTTTTCCTTCATAAATGACACTTTGTCCAGGGACAGTTCTAAGCACGGGAAACAAGCGCTACTTTACAGGCATACTATACACACCCCCTAGGTATGAAATTTAAAGGAATATTTCACTTTTATTGTTTCACTTTAAGCATTATTAAAATCACTGCTCCCAAAAAAACTTCAGTTTTTAAAACTTTTTTTTGAATTGATACATGTCCCCTGGGGCAGGAACCGGGTCCCCAAACACTTTATATGACAATACCTTGCATATAAGCCTTTAAAATTAGCACTTTAGATTTTTCATTTTTGAGTCCCATAGACTTTAACGGTGTTCGGATGTTCGAACAAATGTATTGCCTGTTCGCATGTTCTGATGCGAACCAAACTGGGGGGCGTTCAGCTCATCCCTAACCAAGATTAAGAAGATAATATAAAACCATTTAAACAATGTATGTGTATATATATGCACAGTATACAAACACATATGAAAAACAGATATTATAAACTAAAGATACTGAAAGAAATTCATAATGAATTCTAAAACTACATTAGAATTATCTAACAACATAGTATGTGTATTATCAAAATTATTGGATAAAAATGTGCACCCGGGCACACACAGATATGCACGCACTATCATGTAAATGCACAATTAAGTGTGCACACATATGTGTACACATGCGCACACACCCCCCTAGATACAAGCACCATAATATAGCCTATTTACTAACCTAAAAATAAGGTAGAGGTAGATTAGTGTTAGAAAGAAGAAAAAAAAAATAATGCAGTTACCACCTCCAATAACTGGCAAGATGCACCATAATACTTTTTGATTTTGTGCTTTATTATTATATTAGTAACATAGTATTACGTTGGGAAGTTGTTTGGCTATTTAGATAAAGAAAAAGTGCTTGGTTTCTTTGATGTTTTGTTTTGGTGACTATGAATACAACAAGCTTTATACTCTTTCATCTTTACAACAGTGCTGGGCAGAAGCGGCAGGTCCATTAGAGGCGCAGGGACACCCCCCAAGTTTGCATGCATGGATGCATGCAGGGCACCGGACTCATAGCTTGCTATGAGTTTTTTTTTCAAGCCACATGATTAGTGGCTGAGGCTCTAATTGGCTTGAAAAAGGTTGGGCTCGGGCACAGAGCACTGCGCCCCAAACCCACCCACTTGTGACACTAGCGAATCAATATTTGCTATTGCCTTTCGGCTTCTCCTCCTGGCCAATCAGGACAGGAGGCGGATCGGATTAGCCAGGAGGAAGCCACGGAGGGGCAGGGGGGAGGGGGAGTGTGGACCTGAATGGGGACCTTGTTTGCCACCCCCAAAAAGTTTAGAATCCAGCCGCCACTGCTGGTGGGTTATATAAAATTAGAACAGAGTTGCACATATCATAAACACAAATATCTAGCCATGAGACCTCTCACCATGTGCATCAATTTGTCCAATGTTACAAATCCTCTTTATTGGAGAAGAGGTTTAATCATATATAGCATAAATATCCAGTATAGCCCAATCCTGTGTGGGAGGAAAAGGGGGTGCAGGACTGGGATAAACAAGACAAGAATGTCACGATTTCAGATTATTAGTCCATATACAGACTATTAGACATGTTCTAATCTCTTTGAGTCTCTTTTACTGTTGACACCATATGTGACCACCACCGGAAGTTGCCTGCTTACCAGATGCACTGGACCTATAGATAGGTCAGTGACACTTGTGGCTGATTACCCTGCCAGGGCCTTTGAAGTGGGATCTGGTCAGCGATCTTTGGTCCTGCAGGCAGCCTCTCTCTCTCTTTCGGCTGTCCAAAGGTGTCCCACTCAGGAGAGTTAAAAAAGCTCCACATTGTGTAAATCCAACGCTTTTCTATTGCTTAAAAAAAATCCCCCATGCATTGAGGAACAGATAAAAACCAGATAAAAAACACTGGCTGGTAAAAAACGAGCGCTCGCACTTCCGGAACTCATAAGTCGCGATGATGTCAGCATGTCGTCCGCCCTACTAGTTTCGTCAAAGATTGACATCGTCCTGGGGCCCGGGTGACATACTGCGTCATCGCCTTTTATACATGAGAAACAAACCAAGCCTCGCTGACATCCGCTGACATCCAAGAGCGCAGTTAGAAAACAAGCCTTGGTTTCACCCCCCAGGCTTAGTTGCATACCAAGCCTCCTTTTGAGATCAAGCTGGACACTGTGGATATTTTTACATTCAGTTAATACATTACCTTTTGAAATATTGGATATATAGAGAAGCAAAGTTACACATTTGCCTTACCGAGGACTATATCCTTCCCAAAGTTAATCTCCCAAAAGTAAAAAATTATACTCTGAAAATGGACATAAGCAGAGAGTCTATCTAGGGATACTCTGCAGTTGCCCTCTTTAGGAAGCCTTGCACACTGCATCAAATTGTACATCAAAAACGACCTAAGTAGTGTAATATTAACAAAGTAAAAATTTAAAAAAAGGAAAATCTTATTTAAAACACTTTTGATATTGGCCTAATCCATTTCAATATTTGATTCAATATAATACCTATTATTTGAAAAGGGGTAGATATCCTCCTGGGGTCCAGACATTATCTCAAAAGTATACACTTGTGTTGTTTTAAATCTCAGTTGCTGGTTTTTAATGTAATCAAATTACTTAAATGTCCATAGCCTAGTCACAAACTTGCTTTAAATCAGTGTATATTCTTCCTACAGTTCTCAAATCATTTTACTTATTTTGAATAAACAGTTAACAAAATGGTTTTGAGGAATAAATAAATATTGAATAAAAAAAATCTAAATATATTATCCTACACATTAAAAATAATGAGTCCTGTGAAATTATCATGAAACACTTCCAGTTCCCAGGGATTACATGTAATTTCATTGACTTATATATAAAGCAACATCTTTGTGTATGATTAGTCAATTCAACACAGGAGGGCAACCACTTAGTGGTGCACTGAATCCCTTAGAATTTTTATTTGTACCATTAAATCATTATCAACGGATTATACAATACTGTAAGTGCATGAGAATAAATTTGATATAAACATTTAAATCAATGATAAAATAATGGTTAAATCCAACCTAAAGTCACAATCTGCCTTGAGGTCAGACTGTGCCTGATCTGTCTTCCATCATTAAAAATTAAAAAGACCAGTCAGTGTATCTGCCTTTCATATTTCTGGTCCCTGGGTCATGGCTTTTGGCATGCTGTATCAGGGAATCAGCAACTTCAGATCAGAGGTAAGTATTTGCCTGGTCTTCTTAGATTTGACCGGAGGCAGGAAGCATGGGGTGGGGAGGGGGGCAGATGGACCTTATTTCAGTTTTCAGTTATAGGTCTAAAAAAATGTTCATTGAAAAATGAACTGCATCTTTTTTGTTAACTTGTGCAAGAAATATCAACGTTTTCCCTAAATGAATTAAGCATACTTTACTGCTTTTATCATATTTTATTGCCAGATTGATACACCGATCAGCCATAACATTAAGATCACTGACATGGAAAGTGAGTAACATTGATTATCTCATGACATTAGCATCTAAAAGTCTATGGGTTATACGGTATTAGTCAGCAAGTAAATTTGTTGTCTTTGATGTTGATGTATTTAAACCAGAAAAAATGGGCATCACAGTGTGTTGCGTAGTCGCAGACTGGTCAGGATGCCCATGCTGACCCATGTCCACAGCCATAAACTCCTGCAATGGGCACATGAGCATCAGAACTGGATCACAGAGCAATCGAAGAAGGTGGCCTGGTCTGATAAATCACATTTTCTTTTACATCATGTGAACGGATGTGTTTGTGTGCATTGTTTGTGATGTGATGCTTTGGGCAATGTTCTGCTGGGAATCTTGGGTCCTGCCAGTCATGTGTATTTTACTTTGACATGCACCATCTACCTAAACATTGTTGCTCACCAAGTGCACACTTATATGGGAACAGTATTCCCTGATGTGGCCTCTTGCAAAAAATGGTTCAGGAATGGTTTGAGGAACCCAACAATGAGTATGTGTGGGATGTGCTGGAAGAACAAGTCTAATCCATTGAGGCCCCAACTCACAACTTACAGGACTTAAAGGATCTGCCAGTGTGGGCTTGGTGCCAGATACCACAGTATACCTTCAGTAGTCTAGGGGCATCCATGCAGCAATGGGTCAAGGCTGTTTTGGTGGCAAAAGGGAGACCTACTCAATATTAGGTGGGTCATCATAATGTTATAGTTGATTGGTGTATAAATTTCATATCCAATTATTAAGTTCAAACTGCAACTAATACTAGAATTCAAAGAGCAACAGTCTTTTTGAGTACAAAAAAAAAAAAAACAGCAGCTAGTTCAGTGCTATAGTAAGGGTCTTGAGTAGAGCTACTGGTAGGGTCCCAAATTTGGAATTATTATTATTATTATTATTATTATTATACAGGATTTATATAGCGCCAACAGTTTGCGCAGCGCTTTACAACATCAGGGAAGACAATACAATCACAATACAATTCAATACAGAGGGAGCAGAGGGCCCTGCTCGTTAGAGCTTACAGTCTAGAAGGGAGGGTCACATGAAACAAAGGGTATTAGCTGTGGGGGATGATCAGGTGGACAGAATGGAAATATAGTTGTTAGGTGTGGGTGGGATAGGCTTCTCTGAAGAGCAGGGTTTTTAGGGATCCTCTAAAGGCTAATAGAGAAGGAGATTGACGGACAGATTGGGGTAAGGAGTTCCATAGGCTTGGAGAGACTCTGGAAAAATCCTGGAGTCGAGCATGGGAGGAGGCGATGAGCGAGCTAGAGAGCAGGAGGTCTTGAGAAGAACGAAGAGAACGATTAGGTTGGTATTTTGAGACTAGGTCAGTGATGTATCTGGGGGCAGTGTTGTGGATGGCTTTGTAGGTGGTCGTTAGTATTTTGAATTTAATTTGTTGGGTGAGCGGAAGCCAGTGGAGGGATTGACAGAGAGGAGAAGGAGACACAGAACGGTTGGTAAGGTGGATGAGTCTGGCAGCAGCATTCATGATGGACTGAAGGGGGGTTAAAGTTTTCTGAGGTAAGCCGATGAGGAGGGAGTTGCAGTAATCGAGGCGAGAAATGACCAGGGAGTGGATAAGGAGCTTTGTTGTGTCTTTGGTTAAAAAGGGGCGTATTTTGGAGATGTTGCGGAGGTTGATGCGGCAAGATTTGGACAGTGATTGGATGTGAGGATTAAAGGAGAGTTCAGAGTCCAGAACTACTCCTAGGACCTTGGCGTGCGGGGATGGGCTGATAGTTGTGCCATCAATTTTAACAGAGAGATCGGGGGAGGAGGCACGAGGAGGGGGAAAAATGACCAGTTCAGTTTTGGATAGATAAGGTTTGAGGAAGTGATGTGACATCCAAACTGATATATCTGATAGTAATTTAGAGATACGTGAGGCAAATGAAGAAGTGAGTTGAGGGGCAGAGAAATAGATTTGAGTGTCGTCAGCGTAGAGGTGGTATTGGAAGCCATGGGAGGCTATCAGCTGACCCAGGGAAGAGGTGTAGATTGAAAATAGGAGAGGTCCAAGAACAGAACCTTGGGGGACCCCAATTGAGAAAGGAAGGGGAGAGGAGGAAGTAGAGTTGTAAGCAACGCTAAAGGTGCGGTTGGATAAGTAGTTAGAGAACCAGCGAAGAGTACAGTCGCAGAGACCAAAGGCATGGAGTTTTTTGAGGAGGAGGGGGTGGTCAACCGTATCGAAGGCAGCAGAGAGGTCCAGGAGTAGGAGTACGGAATAGTGTCCCTTAGTTTTGGCCGTTAGTATATCATTTGTTAGTTTTAGGAGGGCAGTTTCTGTGGAATGTTGAGGACGAAATCCAGACTGAAGGGGATCAAGAAGGTTATTATCAGCAAGGTGGACGCTCAATCGGTTGTAGACTAGACGTTCAAGGAGTTTGGATAAAAAGGGGAGCAAGGAGATAGGGCGCAGGTTGTCAAGATTGGATGGGTCCAGAGAGGGCTTTTTAAGTATGGGGCTGACTAGTGCATGTTTCAAAGAGTTAGGGAAGATGCCAGAAGAGAGGGAGAGATTGAAGATGTGGGTTATAGAGCGTAGAATAGAGCCAGAGGGTGAATGTAGCATTTGCGAGGGAACAGGATCCAGAGCGCTGGTGGTAAGATGGACATTAGCAAGTAATTTAGCAACCTCGTCTATAGTGGTGGGATTGAAAGAGGGAAGTAAAGATTGTACCTGTGGGCATGAGGTGTATAGCATAGAGGGCATCTGAACTGTACAGATTTCCTCGCAAATTCTATCAATCTTTTGTTTGAAGTGATTGGCAATCTCCTGGGCAGTGAGTGAGTTAGTGGGTGGAGGCAGTGGGGGAGGAAGGAGCGAGTTGAAGGTAGAGAAGAGTTGACGGGGACTGGTTGATAAGTTTTTAATGAGGGTGATGAAATAGGTCTGCTTGGCAGTGAGGAGGCTGGGATTGTATATTTGGAGGGCAGATTTATACTGGCCAAAATCTTTCTGGGACTTAGTCTTACGCCATTGGCGCTCAAGAGCACGGCTGTGCTTTTTCAGACTTCTAGTATCATCTGTTTGCCAAGGTTGTAGGGGGCGGGGCCTTATTCTGCGTGCAGTGAGGGGGGCCACTCTGTCCAGTGATGCTAGAAGTGTAGTGTTGTAGACAGAAGTGGCTAAGTTGGTGCAGGACAGGGGTGCGATTTTGTCATAGAGGTGGTCAGTTGCAGAGCATAGAAGAGAAGGGTTGATATTGTGAATGTTTCTATGAGTAACCGTTAGGCGTTGGGGGGAAGAGGAGGCGGAGGAGAGGGAGAGAGTGAAATTAATAAGGTGGTGATCAGAGAGGGGGTTAGGATAGTTGGAGAGGTTGCATGGAGTGCATAGGTAGGAAAAGACAAGGTCAAGGGTATTGCCTTCAGAGTGAGTAGGAGCATGTATCCATTGCTTCAGATCAAAGGAGGAGGTTAGACTGAGAAGTTTGGAAGTTGTTAATAGGGATGTTAAAGTCACCAAGAATGATTGTGGGGATTTCAGAAGAGAGAAAGTAGGGTAACCAGGCGGAGAAATCTTCAAGAAAGGAAGATAGTGGACCGGGGGGGCCGGTAGATCACAGCTATTCTTAGGCAAACTGGGGAGAAGAGACGAATGCAGTGTGCCTCAAATGACATGACTGCTGAGCTGAGACTGCTATTTTTGGTACCCTGTCATCCATTATCAGTTATTTTTCTTTTTTTTTAATTACCTGTGTGTTATTTAATTGGTACCAAGCCAAAAGACCTAAATTACATATTGAACCAGTAATTTAAGATGAGCAGTACAAGACAATTGGAGGTCTCTTCAAGGTCTACTCATTGAATCAGGAGTGCAAAGGAATTTGGGCTCCCTTCAAGATCTGATTACTGAAATGAGAGTCCAAGTGCCAAGCACTACAATAGTAGCAGCAGTTTTTTTATTTCAGGTACTAAGATCAAGCACCAAAGCGCTACAATGTTGGCCCGGTAAGATTCTTTATTTCATGTCATGAGATCAAGCACTAACACTACATATTTAACCACTTTGGGCCCGCCTTACAACAAATGTCGGCCGCAAAGTGGTTCTAAAATGGCGGGAGGCCGTCATTATACGGCCTCGGCTCCTCCGGCCACTCGGGGCCGCGCAAGCGCCGCCGGTGCATCACTGAGATGCCGATGCGCGTGCCTGGTGGCCGCGATGTCCGCCAGGTACCCGCGATCGGCCAGTACACAGACAAGGACGTGGATCTCTGTACATAGGGACACCAATGCTGTGTATCTCTGTACATAGGGACACCGATGCTGTGTCCCTTGTACACAGAGACACAGATCGGTCACCTCCCCCAGTCAGTCCCCTCCCCCCACAGTAAGAATCCCTCATAGGGCACACATTTAACCCCTTCCTCGCCCCCTAGTGTTAACCCCTTCCCTGCCAGTCACATTTATACAGTAATCAATGCATATTTATAGCACTGTTCGCTGTATAAATGTGAATGGTCCCAAAAATGTGTCAAAATTGTCCGATGTGTCTGCCGCAATATCGCAGTCCTGAAAAAAATCTCAGATAACCGCCATTACTAGTAAAAAAAAAAATAATAAAAAAAAATTCAGAATTCTATCCCCTATTTTGTAGACGCTATAACTTTTGCGCAAACCAATCACTATACGCTTATTGGGATTTTTTTAACCAAAAATATGTAGAAAAATACGTATCGGCCTAAACTGAAAAAAAATAGTTTTTTAAAAAAAAATAGGGATATTTATTATAGCAAAAATCAAAAAATATTGTGCTTTTTTCAAAATTGTCTCTCTTTTTTTGTTTATAGCGCAAAAAATAAAAACCGCAGAGGTGATCAAATACCACTAAAAGAAAGCTCTATTTGTGGGAAAAAAAGGACATAAATGTTGTCATTCAAAGTGTGACAGTGCCGAAAGCTGAAATTTTGCCTGGGCAGGAAGGGGGTTTATGTGCCCAGTAAGCAAGTGGGTATTATGTATATTTCAAATTGAACATGTTGCTTCTTCTCAGTAATGTATAATATACCCCATAGATACAAACAATATATGACCAAATGTGTGTTGGCACCTTATTTATGTATTGCAGGCATTTATATAGCACAGACAATTTACGCCAGACTTCATATCAATCTCTGCCTTTTAGGGAGTTTACAATCTAAGGTCCTGATCTTACACACATACATACACAAATTGGGGCTAATTTAGATTGGAGACAATTAACCTACCATTAGTGTGGTAGAAAATCCACACAAGCACAGGAAGAACATACAAACTTCATACAGATAATGTCCTGGTGCGCAGAAGTGCTGATTACTAAGCCACTGTTCTGCTCAACCACACTGTTGTATACTCTAAGGGCCCTTTCACACATGCGGACCATATGTCCATTTTTCATCCATCCGTTTTCAGATAAAAAACAGACATACATGTATCCCTATGGGATTGCGGATGTCAGTGGATGAACATCCGCTGACATCCGATCTCATCAGTCCCCGCTATGGTCCGTTTCTGCAGACAGGAAAATCCTATTTTTCCATCTGTCTGCGGATCGGATTGGGTGAACACGGACAGACGGTCCGTGTTCATCCGATCCTCCCATAGAGGAGAGCCGAGATCTGACAGGGCGGTCCCTGCACACTGTGCAGGGACCACCCTGTCATCTGCCAGCTCAGCAGGGATCAACGGAGCGATCCCCGCTGAGCAAGCGGATGTTAAAGGAACGGAAACCTACGGGATCCGTATTTGTCAAAGGGCCCTTAATGCTACAGCATGCAAAGACATTTTAGATGTGCACATCTAACCTTATGATAATCAGTTCAGGGAAGGTCTATTTGAGTTTGATCATAACTGTATTCAAAAACAGCTCCATACGTTGTATGCCAGTTAACCTACGAATGCTTGTTGACTTTAAGCCTTGCTGATGAGACTGTTTACCGCTGTTCTTTTAGTCTAACTCTGTGAAGGCTATGCTATTTCTCCCGATGCCTTCGCTGACATATAATTCTTGTTTATGATGTTAAGGAACAGAAAAGAAGAAACGAGGCTATAGCGGTGCCTATTAGGTTAAGAATTGAACACAATGGAAGACCCATGCATCTTTTGGTAAAAAAATATACAAAGATTTTATTGGTTCATTATACAAAATATCAGTAAAAAAGAGAGTATTGTCACTAGATTAGTTTGCAGCAAGATGATTCCAAGATGGTGGTTGCATCAAAAAGAGGGCTGAGAGATTTATACAGGTCCCAACATGTTTTGCCCTTGGGGCTTCGTCAGGGGAGGTATGTCTCGGCCGTTTAATATAGTAACCAACTAATAAATATAAAGAGAACATAGAGATTACCATTTAAAGGCAACAATTATAATAGTTTGTTTAGGATTGGATGCCCACCTGTTGGCGGGTCCACAAGTGAAGGAAAAAGGCAACTTACCACCAGAGGGTCTAATGTCCCTAAATGGAAATGAGAGAGAAGAGGGGGGGCACACCAAGGGGGACCCCATGGAACTGGGGTGGAGGAAACCACCCTGACAGCAGCAGGAATCAAACCCCAAGCAACCAGTCACCCATAGTGACTGCTCAGAAGACCTGGCCAAACGAAAGTATTTTCGTCAAAATAAGACAACCAACAATATATCATTATAGATACATATATATAAAAATGTCTAATATTGAAGCCATCAAAAGGCAATTTTTTTTCAGGAGAAGGGGGCTGCTAGGGTAGTTACTATAACATTTATTGGAAAGTTGCAAAAATTGACGGGGAAACCATCAAAGTACTTACTTAAAAGCAAATGTAACTATAGTACATGAAATCAATCATATTAAAAGATATTAGAAATGAGGTGATATAGATTAAAAAATATACAAAAGGAGATATGTGTTAATGTATTACTGACCGTATCTTAAATGTGTAGCAGCCTCACCCCTCTCCCTTGCTTTATCGGTTATGTGGCTGTTGTCTAGGGGTACCTGGGAGAGAGAGATGATACACACCATGGCCCGTGTCCTCCTCTTACTAGGAGATGAAGGCCAGATGATTGGGCCTTCGTGTAGGTGTCCTAGAGTCAAGTCCAGTCCTTCGTCCCCGACTCCTTTGCTTAGTAACCCAAGTTCCACACAGTGAATAGGTACAACTCAGTTTTATTCTTCTTGCCAAGCAATAAAACAATCTTTCTCCTTTTGAATAATGGGGAAACAGATCGAGGCACAATCCTTTCCCTTCTTGCTGCTGCCCACTGTGCTGTAACCAGTGGTGAATAGTCACTGCCACTGACTAGGTAATAGAATGTGAATTTACCTTCGCTCACTTTGCCCCTGTCAGGGGAAGAAATCCGTCCAAGGGAGAAATGGAGGCCTCTCCGTCACCAGCGATGCTGCGCCGGACTCTCCGGAGAAGTTACTGGGCACCAGTCCTCACGAACTCAGACACGGGCACCCAAGGCATTAGGGCCCCCTCGAATTCCTCCACCCTCGCGGAACTCAGTCGAAGGTACTGAGCCCCAGGCATCCACCATATTACCTCACCCCAGGCTAAAGGTGCCTGAGATGGACTCCATCTCTGCTCCAGCTAGGCCAAGGGCGCCTAGGCCTGGAACACCGGAACGCCAGCACCCAAGCTGAAGGTGCCTGGGCGCGGCCACGCCCTCTGACTCTCCCCTGAAATCAGGGCCTCCGCCCCTTTTATGACCTCTCCCCTTGCATCACAGCGGTTTCTCCGCCCCGCCCCACCAGCTCCAGGGGAGGACAAAAAGGCACGGTTCGCGGTGTGAGTTCAGCTCGGGCCAAAGGCAACAGCGCCACCCAGAGACCCCAGGGAACTCCACACCACCAGAGTCCTTACAAATTCAAATAACCACTACACTCTCCCCCTGGTGATTTGACACTGGTCCCCAGTGTCTGGTACAAACTCACACCCCACAAAAGGTGGTGTCATAAGTTCAGCCCAGAAACCAACTACACAATTTAACCCTGGATTGTGCCACGACCTGAATGGGAAAGGAATACAACTATAAAACTTTTCAATAAAACACTTTAAACATCTCACATATTTACATTCCTCCCACTGACTATCTGAAGACCACCCACTCTCAATAGTCTTGACAGACGAATCTCCTGCAGAGGGAAAGAAAAGAAACATACATCCTACCAACATGTGTGTTTGCTTGGAATGAATGAGTCTATCCTAGGAGAAACCCATTCACTCCAATAAGTGCTGCATAATGTAAAAAAAAAAAAAACAATCGTTGCGCAACACTGCCACCTGGTGACAGTGCCGCGGTCAAGACACTCATTACTTCCAGATGAACTTTCCGCTTGAACATCTTTTCCTTGACCCTACACTATCTAAAACCCAAAGTCACTGATTTCTTTTGAGTGCCAGGAGAATGAGGGAGAACAAACAAAAACAGCTCCCATATCTCCAAAGAGTAGAACTGCCCAAATACAAAAAAAAAACTAGGGCACAGTCTCTGTGTTCTGGAAAAGGCACTTTGGAAAGTTCAACCAGGAATAGAAAAGAAAGCAACCAAGAGTCCTTTTCTCTCTTCTTCTCTTACAGATAAAACCTTGGATGAGGCAATGATATAGGCTTCAGACGATCATCAAAAGACTCCACATGGTACTCAACACTCTTTCCTTCCTTGCGACAGATCACCACTTTGTCCGCATGAATGTGTCTTCCCAGCATCCACTTAGCTTTACAGTCCTGAAACTTCTTGGTGACCGTTGGTGAACAGGAAAGGTACCACCGTGCTTGCTGTACTTTCAGTTTGTCCCATACAAAGGCATCATACCATTTTTGCCAAAAGACCTCCACCTCATAGAGCAGTTCCCGAGGCAGATACGGGTATTCCCACCCATATTCCTGAGCAACCTTCTGGCCAAAGAGATGTTGCAGCCTTGACAAAGGTGGCATAGTAGCTCGGTCTCCTCCGGGTAGAACAATCGCTTCTGGATGGTGAGGTGCGTTCACCACCTCGGTAGACCTGGGCCTAGGAGCCCGCAGTGATTGGCGTTGCACTCCCGCAACAGGAGCAGGTGAAATGGAAGTTGAATCCAGAAGGGGAACTCCAGACAGAGGACTAGCTTCCTCCCTCAGCGCCGAGGCCTCCACCCGAGGTGTACTATCTCCAGTAGACATGGGCAGGTCCCTTGCAACACAGGACGAGGGTAGCTTCATCTTTTCCCATCCCTTCTGTTGGAAGATTTCATCTATCTCCCCATCATCGCCATTGTCAGATAATGAATCCAGGTCTGAGGTGTCGTAGCACTCAGCGGGCAGATAATTCCCAGTCACGGAACTATCCCCCTTGACGGCCTCTACCGACTGTGGGCTACCGCCACTTTCTACCACACAGACAGTCCCAACCCCTGGCTCACCTGGGCCTTTTGAAGAACAGAGATGTCGAGGACTTTTCCTACCGGAGCCATCCAGGCCAGGCAAGCAGTGGGGCAAAGCTCTTCCACGACCACACGAGGCCATCACTAGGCCGACTTTCCTCTTCAGCGGCCGGAGCAGGGAGCTGCTGGTGACCGAGGCAGCATCCTCTGATTTTTCTCTTTTCACCTCTGTTTGGGCAGTCACTTTGCCCGGATCAGTGCGCACGGGGAACGCACCAGCATCGATCTCTCCTTCCAGAGTGGCAGTCCCTGTGAGGTAGTTGAGGTGGAAAACCCGAGGCTTTTCTGTGGATGGTTCCACCTCGAAGAGGAATTATTTGCAGACCTCACAGCGCCCAAACGGCTTCAGCTGGACCACCAGTCCCGAACAGCCGGGACAGATCACACCAAGGGCCTCCATGTCTCTGCAGGTATACAGAGCCAATTGCCCCCGGGGCCTTAGTCTTATCCCCGTATCCATAATCTGAGCAGCCAGAGGAGACATATCCGCGAAGGAAGGAACGAAAATCCACGGAGCACTTGAAGTCATCCTCTCTCTTTGCTGCTCCATTGCGCACTGACCCACCTGCGCCGGAATCTCCACGTGCGTACGTCCACGTGGCCAGACTCCTCCCACGTTCTGCACTTGTTCGCAGGCTTTTCCCTTGCCCCGCCCACGAACTCCGCAGTTGTAAGTTGCCTCGTGGTGCGTTGGCCAATATGGCCGACCTACTCGGAACTCCTCTGGGCAGCAAAGTTCAAATTCAGACACCATACACATATTCCAGACGAGCCCCCACGTGTACCGGCCTCACCTCTCTCCCTTGCTTTATCGGTTATGTGGCTGTTGTCTAGGGGTACCTGGGAGAGAGAGATGATACACACCACGGCCCGTGTCCTCCTCTTACTAGGAGATGAAGGCCAGATGATTGGGCTTTCGTGTAGGTGTCCTAGAGTCAAGTCCAGTCCTTCGTCCCCGACTCCTTTGCTTAGTAACCCAAGTTTCACACAGTGAATAGGTACAACTCAGTTTTATTCTTCTTGCCAAGCAATAAAATAATCTTTATCCTTTTGAATAATGGGGAAACAGATCGAGGCACAATCCTTTCCCTTCTTGCTGCTGCCCACTGTGCTGTCACCAGTGGTGAATAGTCACTGCCACTGACTAGGTAATAGAATGTGAATTTACCTTCGCTCACTTTGCCCCTGTCAGGGGAAGAAATCCGTCCAAGGGAGAAATGGAGGCCTCTCCGTCACCAGCGATGCTGCGCCAGACTCTCCGGAGAAGTTACTGCGCACCAGTTCTCACGAACTCAGACACGGGCACCCAAGGCATTAGGGCCCCCTCGAATTCCTCCACCCTTGCGGAACTCAGTCGAAGGTACTGAGCCCCAGGCATCCGCCATATTACCTCACCCCAGGCTAAAGGTGGACTCCATCTCTGCTTCAGCTAGGCCAAGGGCGCCTAGGCCTGGAACACCGGAATGCCAGCACCCAAGCTGAAGGTGCCTGGGTGCGGCCACGTCCTCCGACTCTCCCCTGAAATCAGGGCCTCCGCCTCTTTTATGACCTCTCCCCTTGCATCACAGCGTCTTCCCCGCCCCGCCGCACCAGCTCCAGGGGAGGACAAAAAGGCACGGTTTGCGGTGTATGTTCAGCTCGGGCCCAAGGCAACAGCGCCACCCAGAGATCCCAGGGAACTCCACACCACCAGAGTCCTTACAAATTCAAATACCCGCTACAAATGTAATAAATATTAATGTTAATATGCTATAGAAAATGCAGCATACTGAGTAATAGCGTGCTAACAAAAGGATATAGCAACTGCACATCCCATTATTAGTAGAAATTAATAGTCAAACAGCTTAGTGGTACTTAAACTAAAAAAATCACATTCAGGTTGTGATATAGTAGGGAATAAAGATGGTGAGAGCATGTAAATTAAATATGTTCAACCGAACATCTAAATGAGCAGGTATCCAAGGCAGGTATTAGAAACAGAGACCTACAAAAGACTAGGTAAAGAAAGCGAGTGTGGGCATACAAGCCCACAGATCCATAACTTTAACGTATTTGTCATGGACATCAGGTCACCCCCAAAGCTCTAGCAGATCTACATGCCTGAGCCGCCAGCTTTTAAGCAGTCACCACTCGGCTGGCGTCTGATGTCACCAGCCGAGTGCGGACACGAGGGTGTCAGTGCGCATGCGCCCGATCCCTGGAGAACAGCCTGATTACAAAGACCATAAGGCCACACGGTGGGAGGGCCAGGAGGAGTGGTTCAACCGTGGCAGAATGGAAAGTAGGAACGGCTGATGGCGTTCCTAAGCAACGGTGAAGCACAACTCAGGCAATAGATGGACCAGCGTGGTAGGGGGAGAACCAAAGGCTCCATGGGCTAGATGGTCATCCACGGAGGAGAAACCAAAAGGACAGGGATAGGCAAAGACACAAATCGGGCCGCAGTTAGGATGAAATCCAAAGAGGGCCCCGGGCGTCCATATGAGTGAAAGTGTAAGCCCAGCAGTGTGATCCAGCCTAGTCATCTGTGGGGCATCCCCCATCTCATAAAGAACCCGCCGATGGCAGGGCCCCATCAATCACAGGGTCGGAAACAATTAACCAAACAAAAAAATGGTTCCGTCACTATTGTGGAAGAGCAACAGATGGTCCACAGAAAACAAAACAATTCCACTTTAAAGTTAATTTTTCACAAAACATAGTGCCTACAGACAGTGGTCAAAAACAGTTGTTTAAAAACACACTTATACAGAATAGTAGGTAAAGTACAACATCGAGAATAACAATGTACATTATAATAGTCATAGTTCTTTAGAAATCAAAATCAGAAAAACAGAAGAGGAAAATATATACATCATGGAGATAAAAAAAATAAAAAAGTGGGGGGGGGAGGGGAAATGGAAGGGGGAAGGAGGGAGGGGGAGGAAAGAGGGGCAGGAAAGAAGGGGGAGGAAATAAGGAGGAAAGGGGGGGGAAGGAAGGGGGAGGGGAAAGAAGGGGGGAGGAAAAGGGAAAGAGGGAGGGAAGGGGAAAGAGAGGAAAGAGAGAGAAAGACACAGAACCGAAATATACCAAAATCATAGAAAGGGCTTAAAGCTGAGAGTCTCATTGAAACCTGGAAAAGCTATCACTTTTAAATTGTAAATCCAACTAGCCTCATGTTGCAATAGAGTTTTATCGACACTTCTTGTTTATGATATTTTTCTACTTTAATATGGAAATTCTTAATAAACATATAAAAAAAAAAACAGCTCCATAAAGACAGCTCATCCGGGGCCATCAGCCTATTCCCAATTTCTGGGACCTTTTGGGCCATTTACTTGGGCTTTGCCACTGGTAATGTATACAATCTCTTACCCGGCTCTTCTTTGAAAGCATGACCTAACCCATTTGAGACTCCAGTGACCTAATTATCTATTTACTTACCATTCCAGTTAACATTTACGCACCCCACTCCTGATGACTGTCTTTAAACGCCAAGAAACGCATTGAGTCTATGCTCAGGGATGCCAGGTCAAGTTTGTCCAGCAATGAATTTTTACCAACTGTAATGTTTATGTATTTTTAAAGGATAATCATGTTCACTCTGTATGTCTTATTATTGATTGTGATTGCTTTACTAATCATGTATACCCTCTAAATGAATATGAAATATGTCCATGTTATTATTACGACTTGAATTATGCCCTTGTCTGCATGATCCTTGTATCATTTAAGATGATAAATACCATATAATTTCATATCCACTATTGATATCTCATTTATTGGTTTGATTACACAGCAGTCTCTCATGGCTACAGATATTTCCCTGCTGGGATAGTGACATTTAATCTACTTTTTGATATCCTAGACCTTTTCAGACACACATCCTTGCCTCATTTAAAGTCCCATGACCCCTTTCATTTTTTCTCCATATATAGGGATGGAGGCATGGATGTGTTATTTGAGGGTTCCATTAGGTCTTTTGCTTTTTATCACCTGGTTAAATGTGTTTGGTGGAAATGAATACATGTGGCCTGCACAGAGCACTGACCTCAACCCCACTAAACTGCTTTAATGTAATGTCTGGTCCCGGGAATATGGATGAAAATCACTGAGAAAAATGGCATGGGTACCCCCCCCCCAGCCCATTACCAGCCCCTTTGGGTCTTGTATGGATATTAAAGGAAATCCCGCACCCAAATTAAAAAAAGGAAAGGTGTGGGGCCCCCAGGCCCTATATACTCTGAAAAGCAGTATACAGGTGGTGCAAACAAGACAGGGACTGTAGGTTTGTTGTTACATAGAATCTGTTTGTAATTTTGAACTGGTACATTTTTAAAGTGTAGCTCCAGCCAAAAAAAACTATTTTTAAGCTTTTTGGAAAACATAGGGAAGGGTTATCACCCCTGTAACATTTGTTTTGCTGTCTGTGCACCTGTTCAGAACATTTCACCTCACTTTCCGTCCCAATGACAAATGTTTTTTTGAAAATTTGGGTTTTTTAGTGAAACAAGGACTGGTGATAAAGCATCAGTGGAGAGGAGACACCTTTTTCCCATACTTAAGCCCTGTACACACGATCGGATTTCCAATGGTTTTTTAACCAATGGATTTTTCCATCGGAAAACCGATGAAGCTGACTTTTATCAGTCTTACCTACACACCATCAGTCAAAAAACTGACTGTTCCAAACGCGGTGACGTAAAACACTCCGATGAGAGGAGAAAAATGAAGTTCAATGCTTCTGAGCATGCGTCGACTTGATTCTGAGCATGCGTGGGTTTTTTATCCGATGGAGTTCCCCACAGATGATAGTAATTTGCTATCAGTTTTTTAACCATCGGATAAATTTAAAACATGTTCTATTTTTAAACACCGATGGAAAAAAGACGGATGGGGCCCATACATGATCGGTTTGTCCGATGAAAAAAGTCCAATGGACTGTTTTCATCGGTAAAACCTATCGTGTGTACAGGGCTTGACTCTTACAGGAGAGAATTTCCATTCCAAGGGGTAGATTTCCTCTCACTTACTGTTGTCTCCTTCCGTTTGCAAGTAGGAGTCGTTTGTAAGTTGGATGTTTGAAAGTAGGGGCCTGCCGTATATACTCTGCAGAAATTTGGCCCTTAGGTGTTGGTGTTGCCACAACACTATAAGCCCTCACAGTTACTCTTGGTGGGCACTGGAACGCCCTGCTGTGAACTATTATATCAAGAATTGTAATTACATGCCATTGTTGAACAGTGGTAGGAAAAATTGGGCCTTTGGTGGTGGTGGTGGTGCTGGTGCCACAACAATGTAAGTCCTCACAGTTACTCTTGGTGGGTGCAGGAATGGGCCCAGCTGTGAAATATTAGATCAAGAATTGTAATTACATGCCCCTGTTGAACAGGGGCAGACAAATTGGGCCTTTGGTGGTGGTGGTGGTGTTGCCACAACACTGTAAGCCCTCACAGTTACTCTTGGTGGGCGCAGGAATGAGCCCTGCTGTGAAATATTAGATCAAGAATTGTAATTACATGCCCCTGTTGAACAGGGGCATAAAAATTGGGCCTTAGGCACTGGTGCCACAACACTGCAACCCCTCACAGATACTCTAGTTGGAGCGCAGAAATGAGCCCTGCTGCAAAGTATTGCATCAAAAATTTTAATTACACGCCCCTGCTAGACAGGGGCTGAAAAACTGGGCCTTAGCCACTGGTGGCGGTGCCCAGAAACAAAAATGTTCTTACAAGCTATCAGCATGATCATTGAGGAGGAAGAGGATAGTCATTCAGCATAACAGGATAGTCACTCAGCATCAGCATAGGCAGTCTTGAAGGGATCTGACATTTCAAATAAAATTATTTGGTTACATCAGCATCAGGTGCTTGGTAGCTGGTGGTGATCCAAGACTGATTCATTTTCGATCGACCGAGTCGGTGGACAGGCGCACCCTGTGATCGGCTACAAAGCCTGCAGCAGCACTGAATGTGCGTTCCGAAAGAACGCTGGATGCAGGACAGGCCAGTAGCTCAATTGCATACTGTGCAAGCTCTGGCCAGTGATCCATCCTCAAGACCCATTAACCCAGAGGATTTTTGGTGGGAAAGGTGTCCAAGCCTGATCTTGCCCCTAGGTATTCCTGCACCATGTAAACCAGACGCTGGCGATGGTTGCTGGAACCGATCATACCTTGGGGCTGCGGACTAAATAATTTTCTGAACGTATCGGTCAGATGGCAACCTTCTTCATCGCTCCTTCTTTGACTGAACGAAGCCTCAGCAACACGTTGTCCAAGACCAGGAATTTGTAACCTCCCAGTCTCTGGGAACGCGTTGCACAGACCGCTCTGCAAGGCCTCCCGAAGATGTTTCATCCTCTGCTCCCTCTACGATGGCAAGATAAGGTCCGCAACCTTACCCTTGTAACATGGATCAAGGAGGGTTGCCAGCCAGTAATGATCCCTCTCCTTGATAGCACGAATACAAGGATCCTTTCGCAGGCTTTGCAGGATCAGGGAGGCCATGCAGCGTAGATTTGCTGAGGCATTTGGTCCGGAGTCCTCTGGGTCACTCAGGACGACATGATCCACAGTCACCTCCTCCCAGCCACGTACAAGTCCATGGGTGTCTTTGGACTGTAATTGATCCCTTGAAGACTGCTGCTGATGCTGAGTGCTAGGCTCCACCTCCATGCTGACACAATCCTCCTCCTCCTCCTCCTCATCCTCTTCCTGTGTGATAGGTGGGCCAGCAGGAACACTGTCTGGATAAAGAGGGCCTTGAGAGGTAAGGAAGTCCTCCTGTTCCTCCCTCTGTTATGCCTCAAGTGCCCTGTCCATTATTCCACGTAGCGTGTGCTCCAACAGGTGGAAAAGAGGGACAGTGTCACTGATGCACGCACTGTCACTGCTCACCATCCTCGTGGCCTCCTCAAATGGTGCCAGGACAGTGCATGCATCCCTGATCATGACCCACTGGCGTGGCAAAAAAAAACAAGCTCCCCTGCCCCTTTCCTGGCCTGCCTCAGGACATCCTGTAAGCCCGGGTACCTGCCCAAGAACCGCTGCACCACCAAGTTAAGGACGTGAGCCAAACAGGGCACATGGGTCAGGTGTCCCTGTCGGAGAGCGGAGAGGAGGTGGGTGCCATTGTCGCAAACCACCATTCCTGGCTTAAGCTGGCGTGGCGTCAACCACCTCTGAGCCTGCCCCTGCAGAGCTGACAGAATCTCTGCCCTAGTGTGGCTCCTGTCCCCCAGCACACTAGCTCAAGCACCACATGGCATCTCTTTGCCTACGTACTTGCATAGCCCCTTGAAAGCCTATGGAGCACCGCTGATTCTGAGGACAAAGCACAGGAAGAGGCCATGGAGGAAGAAGAGGAGGGGGTGGAGGAGAGAGGTGTGTCAGAATCACCAGTAGTAGTATTTTGGAGGCGTGGTGTCGGAACAACCTCCAACACTACTGCACCTTGTCCTGCATCCTTCCCAGCTGCCATAAGAGTCACCCAATACGCTATGAAAGATAGGTAACGTCCCTGTCCATGCCTGCTGGACCATGAGTCAGCGGTAATATGCACCTTACCGCTGACCTCCCTGTCCAGTGAGGCCAAGACATTGCCTTCAAAATGCCAGTAGAGAGCCGGAATCGCCTTCCGTGAGAAAAAGTGGAGTTTGGGAACCTGCCACTGAGGAACCGCACATTCCACAAACTCACGGAAGGGGGCAGAGTCTACCAACTGAAAAGGCAGCAGTTGAAGTGCTAGCAATTTAGCCAAGCTAGCATTCAACCGCTGGGCATGTGGATGGCTGGGAGCAAACTTCTTTCGGCGGTGCAGCAGCTGGGGCAGGGAAATTTGCCTGGTACAATCTGACGTTGGTGTACCGATAGCAGATTGCCCGCAAGTACTTGGCTGTGACACACCTAATTCTACACCTTCATTCCTCTCAGTGTAGGTTTCAGAGAGGACTGAAGGTATAGTAAGGTTGGAGATCCCAGCTGATGAGGAGCAAGGAGAGGTCCGCTTTGTTCTTTGGTGTGGGTCTTTTAGGTGTGCTTGCCAATGAACTGCATGGCAGGTCGACATATGTCTGATCAAGCATGTGGTGCCCAAGCGGGTGATGTTTTGGCCACGCAAGATATGCCTGAACATATGTTGCAAATAGCAGCGCTTCAATCTGATGCACTTGTTTCAAAAAAGGCCCACACCAAAGAACATTTGGAATAACGCGCAGAGACAGCAGCGGCCTGCACATTCGGAGCTCTGCGGTGTGATGCTGTCAGTGTGCTGCCCTTAAGCTGGCCCCTGGAGGGCATCCTGCCTCGTTGGAGATGTGCCTCCTCCTCCTCTATCCTATCAGGCACCCATGTAGAGTCTGTGACCTCATCATCCCCTCCCTCCTCATCACTGTAGCAAACCTGGCAGTATGCTGCAGCAGGGGGAACATAACTGCCAGATTGCTGTCCTTCTTGGGCACCCCCTCTCTCTGGGCTCACATTACTGCTTTCCTCTAGCTGGGTACCATCATCGGAGCCTTCAAAACGCTGGGCATCCTCCTGGAGCATGTACCCAACACTGTGGTCAAACAGTTCAGGGGACTCCTCAGGAGGACATGGTGGGGCTAGGGAAGGAGTGACTGATGCCATTGAGCCGAGGGAAGAGGCCGCTTTGGCAGCTGCTTTGCCAGACAAAGTACCCTGAGCTCCCTGCCTGTATTTGTATCAGAACACCAGCAATTTGGCTTTGGCTTTGGCCAATTTTATGGCTCTCCGTTTTTTCCGTGCTGTGATTGGCCAAAGCATGCGGGTCATAGTGCATGCTTGGCCAATCATCAGCCAGCCAGTGATGCCGCAGTGAATTATGGGCCATTACGTGCCCATCAAATTTGGCGCGAACTGCCCATAATGTTTGAAATTCAGCGAACGGCCGAACAGACGATGTTCGAGTCGAACATGGGTTAGACTCGAACTCGAAGCTCATCCCTACTTACAAGTACTCTTTTGGCCTAATAGACAAATAATCTCACAGACATCCTCCAAAAATCCAGAATCCGCAGGGCCCCCTTACATCAGAGTGTGCAGAGAGCCCCTTACATCATAGTCGCTGTCTCTGGGTAGTGAAAGAGACACTCGCAGCTCAGAGCCCTGCAGCAGTTGAGGAGCCACAGTCCAGGCTCTTGGGGCGGGTGGAGTCCCTCACAGTGGCGGAACTCCAGGGTCCGGTTGCAAGTGCCACCTTTGCGACCCTGTTAGTTTTGCCACTGGGATGTCCAACAAGCTTATGTAGTTGTGATGGTCAAATACCTACACGCATTTGATCATAGGGTGTATGGCTTATGGCACTTTTAACATTTCTATATATCTTTGCAGCACCTTTTATAAATAAGTTAAGATTACCTAATTAATTTATTTTTTTCTCTCTGAACAAAGCTGTTTCACTTTTTTATTCTCTCTTCAGGTTATGGAGGAGAAAAATGTGTCCCGTATTACCATGATCCACCTATTAGGACTTCAAACTCCACACAGTATAACATTTCTGATATTTTTTCTTTTCCTTCTGATCTATTGTGTAACAATATGTGGAAACCTCCTGATCATCACTCTGGTGTCCTACAGCAAATCCCTCCATTCTCCCATGTACTTCTTCCTCTCTCAGCTCTCCATATCAGATATCTTACTGGTAACTGTCATTCTTCCTAACACACTCCATGCTGTTTTGATGAAAGGGATCATAATATCTTTTTCTGATTGCATCACCCAGTTTTATTTTTTTGGTGTTTCTGAAGGTCTTGAGTGTTTTCTTCTGACAGTGATGTGTTATGACAGATATGTGGCTATCTGTAAACCATTGCATTATTCTTTAACAATGAACTTCCAGCTCTGCTGGGTGATGATTATCACATGTTGGGTTTTAAGTCTTTTAGTAGTACTGATTCTCACTTTAACAGTATCACAATTACATTTTTGTGGTCCCAATATTGTCAATCACTTTTTCTGTGATCTTGATCCAATCCTACAACTCTCCTGCTCTGATGCTGCTAATGTTCTACTTGAAGTGACATTAATGACTGTTATTAATGTTGTCATCCCATTCTTTACAATTATTATATCATATGTTTATATAATAATTACCATTTTTAAAATCCTGTCTATTACTGGCAGACAAAAAGTTTTCTCAACATGCAGCTCCCATCTGACTGTTGTTTGCGTTTATTATGGTACCATGGTTTGTGTTTATTTGGTACCCCGTAAAGGACAGTCATGGGATATCACTAAATTCTTGTCATTACTGTACACTGTGGTCACCCCACTGATGAATCCAATTATATACAGCCTGAGGAATAAAGACTTAAAAGAATCTGTAGCTAAAATCATCAACCTCTGTCTGCACTCGCATTTCAGTAAATAGCAATAAAATAATAATTTAGTAGGTCTAAATTGAAGTTGCATGTCAGATCTTGATATCAAAGATGAAATCCATTAGACCTAACTCCACATCATTGTTTTAAAAAGTTCTGCAGTCATAGATTGATAATTTTAATTTTCTGTAAACTACTACATAGATTGTAACCAGCCTAAAATAGCAATCAGCTAATATTACACAAAGGTAAAAATAAATAAAAATAAAGAACAATATAACAAAACTATATATATATATATATATATATATATATATATATATATATATATATATATATATATATATATATATATATATAACACATATAGCACAACTTTACTTGCCTATACTCGCCTATACTCAACATTACTCATGTCTTTGCACACAGGTTATTGGCCCCTTGCACACGGGCATCACAAGTTCCTGGGTAAACATCAGTAATTTTGGGGGGGCGTGGCCTGCACGGGCATGTGAGCGGACGCACTGCACGGAGCATCTGCTGAACATCCTACATCGTTCCTTTCCCCGCTGCCTCTCCGGACCGGCACCGATACCAACCGCCTGTTACTACTCCTGGGACATACTTGGAGCCTATCCGGTACCTCTTGGAGCCCATGATGACCCAAAAAGGAGAGAAATGTGCCGCGGGCAGCCCTGGAGGCCCAAGATGGTGCCCGGTCTCCACAGCCTCAGCCTGCAACACGTTGAGCAGAGAATCAGAAAAAGTCCTGGGATAAGTCCCATAAAACCAACAAAACATAGGTAGAAGGAGCAACCAAGAGACATAATTACACCCAGATACAAACTGGTGCTGACAGCTCCTCTTCCATAGCTGCACAAGCCTCTGCATATGAGCCGGGGGGGACAGGAGAGCTTACCAGCTTTAGATGACACGCTGCCATTGGAAGTCTCACCTGTCCCTACCCCTGATATTTTTGACTTGCCACCTGATGACACCCCGCAGCCCGCACTTACTGAAATCTTACAAGCGGTCCACAACTGCACCACTTCAGTAGATGACCATAAAGAGCAGTTCGAGGGGCTCACAGAAATTGTCTCCCTATTAAGGCAAGACCTCCAAAAAATAAGGGAAAGGACCACGGCTGTGGAGGGTAGGATCAGCGATTTGGAAGATCAATTACCCCCTCTCACCAGGGATACCAGGATGGCTGTACAGCAAATTATACAGGCTAACAACAAATCAGATGACATATAAAATCACCTAAAATCAGGCGTAATAATGTTCGCATTGCTCCCCGAGAAGATTGAGGGCCGAGACCCCACGACATTCACAGAGCAGTGGCTACAAGAAATGTTTGGTAAAGAGGCCTTCACTCCATTATTTACGGTAGAACATGCTCATCGGACACCACCTTGGCCCCTCCCACCTGGCATTCCACCTAGGTCCATGATGGCCAGACTTTTGAATTACAAAGACCGTGAGAGGCTGGCACGGGAGAAGGGCTCTGTTCAATTTAAGGGGACTAAAGTTTCATTCTATTCGGATTTTTCAGCAGAGGTGCAATGCAAGAGATCTAAATCCGCAGACGCAAAGAAATAGCTGCAGAGGCTCCAAGTGACCTAAGCAATGCTTTACCCAGCCAAGCTGCGTATTACGGCCAGAGGGCAGTCCACGTTCTTTGAAACAGCCTCTGATGCAGCAGCATGGCTGGATCATAATGAACAAGACCTCCAACGACGTTGAGATAACGACAGGGGTCACTGACATCTGTGAGGCCTATATGCCACAACCGATATGGTGCCTTTTGTTAACCCTCGAGTTAGCTATTCTTAAAGAGGACATGTTGAAGTTAGTTTGGTTCAGCAATTGAAACAGCTTCTGACAAAATGCTTAGTACATCACTCAGAATAATGGAAAGATGTGTAAGAAATGATTACACGCACCATCTCATTACAACATGTCTTGGTTCTTGTGGCACTCCTTTTTGCACATTGTTCTGAAACTTTTGCCTCAATACCTTCTTCAGCCATGTCCGTCACTATTTCAGTTCTCAACCTTCAGCCGCCAAAAGGAAGTCTTCATTTACCTCTTAGTTTGTGAGAGCCTCCTCTCAGGGAACCTGGTCTTGCATGATACACAATATGTCTACCACCCCAATAGTTTTGTGGAACGTCCGAGGAGTGCATGATCCACTAAAATGCACCATGATCACCTCTTGTCTACAGAAATTCCACCCGACCATTGTAGGCCTGCAAGAAACCCACCTCACAAGTTACACAGTGAATTGTATGCAATACCCCTGGGTGGGTAAGGCGTATCACTCCACTCACTCTGCCTATTCACTCGGGGTGAGTGTATTGATACACAAGTCCTTAGCATTTCAGGAATTGGACTCCCTGATAGGCCATTTGGGGCGTTATGTATTTCTGCATTGTAAGCTGTTTACTTGTGTATATTCCTCCTCCATTCTCTAGAGAGATATTACAACTCCTTCTGTCATACCCAGTTGATAAGCCAGAGGTTCCCACCCTGATCTTGGGGGACTTCAAAGGCTATGTGTACCCCTGGTAAGATAGACATCCTCCGGTCCAATATATAACTGGCGGAAGGAGCACTGTTCTTAGCTGTCTGCTGGCTGAGGTGGGTTGGACTGATGTATGGCGCCTGAACTACCCTACAACAAAACAATTTTCATGTTTCTCCAAAATAGGGATGAGCTTCGAGTTCGAGTCGAACTCATGTTCGACTCGAACATTGCCTGTTCGCCCGTTCGCCGAACAGCGAACAAATTGGGGTGTTCGCGGCAAATTCAAAAAGTCTATGGGAGAAATCGAAAGTGCTAATTATAAAGGCTTATATGCAAGTTATTGTCCTAAAAAGTGTTTGGGGACCCGGGTCCTGCCCCAGGGGACATGTATCAATGCAATTTTTTTTTTTTTAAAAACGGCCGTTTTTTCGGGAGCAGTGATTTTAATAATGCTTAAAGTGAAACAATAAAAGTGAAATATACCTTTAAATTTCGTACCTGGGGGATGTGTATGATATGCATGTAAAGTGGCGCATGTTTCCCGTGCTTAGAACTGTCCCTGCACGAAATGTCATTTTTGAAGGAAAAAAAGTAATTTAAAACTCACTCGCGGCTATTAATGAATTGTCGGCTTTTATCAATACATACAAAAGTCATTGATAAAAAAAAAAAGCGTGGGGGTCCCCCAGAATTCAATTACCAGGCCCTTCAGGTTTGGAATGGAGATTAAGAGGAACCCCGCCGCAAATAAAAAAAAAATGGCGTGGGGTTCCCCCTAAATATCCATACCAGGCCCTTCAGATCTGGCATGGATTTTAAGGGGAACTCCACCCCAAATTTAAAAAAAATGGCGTGGAGTCCCCCCAAAAATCCATACCAGACCCTTATCCGAGCAAGCAACCTGGCCGGCCGCAGGGGAAAAGGGGGGGACGAGAGCGCCCCCCCTCCCTCCTGAACCGTACCAGGCCACATGCCCTCAACATGGGGAGGATGTCCCCATGTTGATGGGGACAAGGGCCTCATCCCCACAACTCTTGCCCGGTGGTTGTGGGGGTCTGCGGGCGGGGGGCTTATCGGAATCTGGAAGACCCCTTTAACAAAGGGACCCCCAGATCCCGGCCCCCCCTATGTGAATTGGTACACAGTGAAGGAAGTTCCCCCGCTCAGGCCAATGATGTAGGCAGGTCCGACATACCGAGGGGGTGGACCTGATGGGGAACTTCTCTCACTTTGGTAATACATGTATAGACCCGCCCCTTGTCATGTTCCGCATCTGGTCCGCTGAGCGGACCTGATGGGGAACTTTAGAAGGGGCGGGTCTATACATTTAAAACACTGAGGAGGAATTTCCCCATTAGGTCCGTTCAGGCACAACCAATGACGGACAGCGCTGGACATCGGGTCGCCGCGGGACACTGGATTTCACCGCTGGAATGTTTTTTTATTTTTTTTAATAAAGGACTTTTTCAAGGTGTTTGTGTGGTTTTTTTTACATTTTTTTACGCTTTCTTCGTGAAATGGTAGGGGTACAATGTGCCCCTTACCAATTCACATAGGGGGGCGGGATCTGGGGGTCCCCTTTGTTAAAGGGGTCTTCCAGATTCCGATAAGCCCCCCGCCCCGCAGACCCCCACAACCACCGGGCAAGGGTTGTGAGGATGAGGCCCTTGTCCCCATCAACATGGGGACATCCTCCCCATGTTGAGGGCATGTGGCCTGGTACAGTTCAGGAGGGAAGGGGGGCCACTATCATCCCCCCCTTTTCCCCTGCGGCCGGCCAGGTTGCGTGTTCGGATAAGGGTCTGGTATGGATTTTTGGGGGGACTCCACGCCATTTTTTTTTTTAATTTGGGGTGGAGTTCCCCTTAAAATCCATGCCAGATCTGAAGGGCCTGGTATGGATATTTAGGGGGAACCCCACGCCATTTTCTTTTATTTGCGGCGGGGTTCCCCTTAATATCCATTCCAGACCTGAAGGGCCTGGTAATTGAATTCTGGGGGGCCCCCATGCTTTTTTTTTTCTTTTATCAATGACTTTTCTATGTATTGATAAAAGCCGACAATTCATTAACAGCCGCGAGTGAGTTTTAAATGACTTTTTTTCCTTCAAAAATGACATTTTGTGCAGGGACAGTTCTAAGCACAGGAAACAAGCGCCACTTTACATGCATATCATACACACCCCCTAGGTACGACATTTAAAGGAATATTTCACTTTTATTTTTTCACTTTAAGCATTATTAAAATCACTGCTCCCGAAAAAACGGCCGTTTTTAAAACGTCTTTTTGCATTGATACATGTCCCCTGGGGCAGGACCCGGGTCCCCAAACACTTTTTAGGACAATAACTTGCATATAAGCCTTTATAATTAGCACTTTAGATTTCGAACGTTCGAGTCCATTGTATTTAATAGGGTTCTAAAGTTCACAAGAACATTTTGTCTGTTCGCAGGTTCTGGTGCGAACCGAACAGGGGGGTGTTCGGCTCATCCCTGCTCCAAAACCCATGGCTCTCCTTCCTGCATAGACCTCTGTGTAGGCTCTTCCCATGTCGTTAATTATGTCTCTAAAATAAAGTACTTCCCCAGGGGGGTGTCCGATCATTCCCCCCTGGTGGTACATCCAGTTACTCGTCCCTCTAGCTCCCTGCCAAGAGCCCCATGGAAACTCATTGCCTTCTGGATAAAGCTTTTCCCCTCCCGCGAGCGAGTGGCTCGCCAAATTGAGAGTTTCTTTTGTACCAATCAACACTATATGAATACTTTAGTGAAATGGGATGCCTAAAGCTTGCCTTAGAGGCACTTTTATCGCAGAAATTGAGGCCATAAAAACACAACTAATCAGCCCCCCTGGAACAGGTGGAAAACCAGGTGTGACAGCTCGAGCTCTCATATGTTACAGATCCCTCTGAATCTGCGAGGGAGGCATTGATATCAGGCCAGGATACCCTGGACCGGTTAAGATCCTCTGCCGCAGAACAGAAATGTTTTTTTTATCAATATGGCATTTTATGAAGAAGGGGAGAAAACGGGCTGCCTATTAGCGAAAATTTCCCAGATCTCAACAATCATATAGGGGACAGCCGCTCCTCCACCTCCAAGTAATGAATGACCCCACGCTAATTATTGCCAATCTTGCCTCTTTTTACACTGAACTGTATAATACATGTGACAACTATTCTGATGAGTTGAGAGAGGCGGACGGTTCTTTACCTACTTATAAAGCGCCCAGGAGGTATACACCCAATATGGGGAGGTTATTCTACCTAAACTACTGGAAGAGTTTAATTCCTCCTTGAAGATGGGACAGCTACCTACATCCATGTCCAGGGCAAATGTTATTCTGTTTCTTAAGCCAGGGAAAGATCCGGAAGACCCGAGTTCTTACAGAACTATTTCTTTATTGCAAAGTTATGTCAAAATTCTGGCAAAAGTATTGGCCCTAAGGGTGAACAAAATAATTTGATCTATTGTCCATCCAGACCAGGCAGGCTTTATGCCACGTAAGTTCACTGCTACTAACACTAGAAGGCTCTTTCTGAATATGCAGAAACCTGCTAATAACATTGGATTTAGAGCCCTGTTATGCCTTGAAGCCAATAAGGCATTTGACAGTGTTAGTTGGCGGTATCTCTGGGCGGTATTATCTAAATTTGGATTTGGCACCCGCTTTAATGCTCGGACATGCTTATTATACATCTCTCCTAAGCGGCCATATGGAAGTTTGATGGATGTCACTGTCTTTGCACTGGGCAGTGGGACTAGGCAGGGATGCCTAAAAGCTGAGGGTAAATGGACTGACCAAGCATGTCTCCAGACCTAAACCCTATTGAACATCTGTGGGGCATTCTCAAATGGAAGGTGGAGGAGCGCAAGGTTTCTAAAACCCACCAGCTCTGTGATGTCATCATGGAGGAGTGGAAGAGGACTCCAGTGGCAAATAATGTGAAGCTCTGGTGAACTCGATGCCCAAGAGGGTTAAGGCAGTGCTGAAAAAAAATGGTGGCCACACAAAATATTGACACTTTGAGTCCAATTAGGACATTTTCACTTAGAGGTGTACTCAATTTTGTTGCCAGCAGTTTAGACATTAATGGCGTGTGTTGAGTTATTTTGAGTGGACCGCAAATTTACACTGTTATACAAGCTGTACACTCACTACTTTACATTGTAGCAAAGTGTAATTTCTTCAGTGTTGTCACATGAAAAGTTATAATAAAAATATTTTCAAAAATGTGAGGGGCGTACTCACTTTTTGAGATATTGTATACTGCTAAGAGTGCATTACACTCCTGTAAAACTTCACAAAATGGGTAGACTACCTGATCCATGATGTGGTAAATGTAAGCTGGTGCCCAGTGACCTAGTGCATCTCCTCTGGCTGTGCCTCAAGCACCATAGGTAGTGGAGTTGGGTTCTTTCCACACTCAATGGTGTCTTTCAAACAACTGTCCCCCTTGACCCGATATGCTGCTTGCTAGGTGTTCTGGAAGAGGTGGTCCCGAAGGTGATGACGAGGGTTGCTTTCTCTCCAGCCCTGTTCCACTCTAATGAAAACCATTCTTATGGGATGGAAGTTTGCCACACCAGTGTCTGTTAAATCTTGGATACAACCAGTGGTGGCCATTGGTCAGCGTCACCCAGCGGCCGCAACACTTACCGTAGGCTTCCTTCCGGGTGACCAACGTGTCTCCTCCAGTGGTGGGTCTCCTTTCTCCTTCTCCCGGCAGCCAGCCTAGCTTACCTCCGGGTGACAGATGGGCAGGCTGATAGCGTCCCCTGCATCTCCTCTCTCCTCCCCTCCTCCTAGGCATCAAATAGGATTGCCTGTACCTTCAGCCAATCGGGTGACGGGTCTCAGAACCCCTTCCTGTTGGTCAGTGTTACAATTGCAAATATATTTATTCACTATGTAACACACCTGGGTGGGCTCAGAGAGCAGTGCTCTGTGCTCGAGCCTACCCTATTTGGAAGGCATTTGGAGCCTCTGGCTCTAATCACGTGCTTCAAAAACACACACCCTCCATTTGAATTCATGTATCCGGCATCCTGCAAGGGGCCGGATGCATGGATAGGAGGGGGTGGCACTGGGCGGCGCTGGTTAGGGGGGAGGCACCCATGCACCCTTAATGGACGGGCCGCTCCTGGATACAACATATGGGAAATACTCTTATCCTTGAAAAGTACATAAACCAGCACAGGGGGAGGCCTGGCAAATTTGACAGACAGTGGCTTGATACACCAGGACTAAGCCCTAAAGAGCTTATTCAGATGAGGCTTCTGCAATGCCCATAAAAATAAAGGTTCTTGTGGGTACTTAATGTTTAGAGGGTAGTCTAATGAACAGGAAAAATACAAGAAGGGTCTAAATACCGGTATATGTGCTTTCAATGGTACTATTATGCCGTGTACACACGATCGGTTTTACCGATGAAAATAGTCCGATGGACTTTTCTCATCGGACAAACCGATCATGTATGGGCCCCATCGGTCTTTTTTCCACCGGTGAGAAAAAATAGAACATGTTTTAAATTTATCCGATGGGAAAAAAAAAGATAGCAAATTCCGATCGTCTGTGCAGAACTCCATTGGACAAAAAACCCACGCATGCTCAGAATCAAGTCAACGTATGCTCAGAAGCATTGAACTTCATTTTTCTCGGATTGTCGGAGTGTTTTACGTCACGGCGCTTGGGACGGTCAGATTTTTGACTAATGGTGTGTAGGCAAGACTGATGGAAGTCAGCTTCATCGGATTTCCGATGGAAAAATCCATCGGATTAGAATCCATAGGAAATCCGATCTTGTGTACAGGGCTTTACACAACTGAAGGTAGGCTTTGAGGTTTCAGTGACTTGTTCATTTTCTTTTTCTTTTCTATTATGATACTTGTAATTTTGTTATGTGCTTTATTACAATATGACCAACTGAAATGTATTGCTGTATATTTGCTATGCTTCTTTTTGCAATAAAAACCTATATGATTTAAAAAAAAACTGTAATTTATGATGCCTCTGTGCAAGGGGCCTAGCTGTTATGCCGCGTACACACGATCGATTTTTTCGACGGTGAATACACCGTCGAAAAAATCGGCTTGAAAAACGAGGAACAGCTTGTTCCCCTACACACGGCCGTTTTAAATGACATTTTTTTTCTTGGTCAAAAAAAACGACTGTGTGTAGGCTCCCCGGCAGTGTTTCCCTATGGGAATACTGTCGAGGAAAAAAATGACGGGAATCACGACGAGAAAAATTAGAGCATGTTCTAATTTTTCTCGTCGTGATTAATGCCATTTTTCCCGTCGGGAAAAATGACAAAAAGCCCACACACGGTCGTTTTTCTCGTCCAAAAGAAAAAATGATCGTGTGTACGCGGCATTAGAGATAGGTGCAGACATCCACACAGAATATCTTCTTCTGACGCTGCATAATCTTAGATGCAGAGTTAAAATTAGACCTGATCCCAAAAAGTTGAGTTTGGTGTCTTTTATAGAACATTTGGAATTGGTAATTGTACAGCCACTAAAAAGACTAAAAGTGCCATGTCATCACGTATGTGACTTATGTGACGTCACCACGCCCAGCGGCTGTCCCGGCTTGCACACATTCTGTGGACATCTACGCAGGCCAAGCCCCCCATGTCTCCCTGGGATATTTACAACAGCCTTAGGAAATCCTGGTGGTGAGAACCGCAGCGGAGGTACTGCAGTGTCCCTGTGTTTTCCCTGCTGGTGCCATGGATAGATGGCTGGACTTTCGAGGTCTGGGTGAGCTGCGGTCAGGCTCCCTCCTGTGTGCTGCCTTTTTGATGTCTTCTGTCTGACATTCTGGGCTGCTAATGTACTCCCGATGGACACTATTGACTGTTCTGTACTCTGGACACTGCAGTGATTTTGTTATATTGTCACCAACACTAAGTCGACTGGATTAGCCCCACTGCCCACTCCACTTCATCTGCAATAGAGTTACTTACCTTATATGTCCTTAATGACTTCCTTGCACATAATTACGTTACATGTGTGTTGGGATTTTTGTGCCCCCTTGGCTGAAGTGGCGACTGCCTGGCATAGGAGTTGTGCGTGGTTTCTAGCCACTTTAACTACTTGGTGGTTTCCCACCATTCATACTCCAATAGCCTGGATGCCTACACTTGGTCTAACAGGCAAGCAAATTCCCATCATACCCAGTGGACCACTAGATGTGTGTGTGCGGGTTGGATGAGCCGTGGTGATGAAACCACCTTGACTTTTTACATTTAAGTGTAGTAGTGGATTGTGTTTTTTTAGCTCTCTTTTTGTATGCATTTTTAATATATTGTTTTCTTCATAAAGCCTTGTACTACTTATGCTGCATGGTCCCATTTCTAACTTCCTGTTTGGGCTGCTTTTAGCATGTTTTTTTTTTTTTACATTTTTTGGGGAAAGGTTAATTGTGCCTAAGGAATGCCCTGAAAGATTTACCCTTTACCTTAAATTCCTCCTGAAAAATAGTGTAATCAAAAATAGTATAATGTGTAATGCCACACTCCTGTTCTGCAGCCCCTGTATATCTGCAGTGTGAGATAATCTAATGACCTGTACACACGAGCGGAATTTCCGTTGTAAAAAACGTGGATGGTTTTTCCGACGGAATTCCGCTCAAGCCTGCCTTGCATACACACGGTCACACAAAAGTTTGGTGAACTTTTGACTGCCAAGAACGCGGTGATGTAAAACACTACGACGAGCCGAGAAAATTAAGTTCAATGCTTCTGAGCATGTGTCGAATTGTTTCCGAGCATGCGTGTTTTTTTTCCTGTCGGAAAAGCATACAGACAATCGGAATTTCCATCGGAAAAATGTAGAACCTGCTATCAAACTTTTGCTGGCGGAAATTCCGACAACAAATGTCTGATGGAGCATACACACGGTCGGAAATTCCGATGAAAATCTCACATCGGACTTTTGCTGTCAGAATTTCCGCTCATGTGTACAGGGCATAAGACACTTCTGCCTCTTACTTTTAGTCTCCCCAGATTTGGTGTGAGATTTGGTGATGCTCTGATGCTCATTGTTGTCTTTGTTGGAGGAGAACCTGTTCCTGAGGACCCGCAGTGCAAGGCCAAGGATATACCTGCTTTATCATTTCTGTAGATATTTGTTTCCTACACCTCTCCTGCTGCTTTATTATTGCACAAACAGTCACTGAATCTGCAGTCATCAGGGGGGGGGGGGAGGTTTATGGAACTCTGACTTGAGAAAGCAAAGCCCCGCCCTTCCACCATGATGGCCATCTCCAAAAGTTCATCTAGCACCCAGGGCAAACATACCAAACTGTGCCTCCCCCTAAGATGTATCAGCAAACCCCCCAAAAAAATCAAGCACCAATTTACATGTTTACCCCCCAAGCATTAACCCTCCCCCTCCCAGTACAAATCTGCCTCCCTATTACCCTCCAAGCTCAAATCATATCTCTCCAAATCCCCCCCAAACAAATCACCCCTTCCAGCACAAATCCTCCCCCAAATGTCCCCTCCTAGCATACAGTCAGGTCCATAAATATTGGGACATCGACACAATTCTAATCTTTTTGGCTCTATACACCACCACAATGGATTTGAAATTAAACAAACAAGATGTGCTTTAACTGCAGACTTTCATCTTTAATTTGAGGGTATTTACATCCAAATCAGGTGAACGGTGTAGGAATTACAACAGTTTGTATATGTTCCTCCCACTTTTTAAGAGACCAAAAGTAGTGGGACAGATTAACAATCATAAATTAAACTCTGAGGCCTCGTACACACGACCGAGTTTCTCGGCAAAAACCAGCAAGAAACTTGCTGGCGGAGATTTCTTGCCGAGAAACTCGTTCGTGTGTATGGTTTCTCGTCAAGAAAAGCGACAAGAATCTCGACGAGAAAATAGAGAACCTGCTCTCTATTTTCTCGTCGAGATTCTCGTCAGCCTGTTTCTCGACGAGAAAATTGTGTGTGTGTACACTTACCTGTTCGCCGGGAAGCCCGCGCATGCTCGAAATGACTTTGACGCATGCGCGGTAGCTTCCTAGGCATAGGTAGGGTGAACCAAGATGGCGGCGACGGCATCGAATGTGACGAGCGCATGCTCATCGTATTCGATGACGTCACCGCGTACGCTCCATTCAAAGAACCGCGGGTTCTTTGAAATGAGCGTGTGTACACTCGGCCGGGACAAGTTTCTTGTCCAAGGATCTCGTCGTAAAAAGCAACATGTTTTTAACAACGAGATTCTCGGCCGTGTGTACGAGGCTTCACTTTTTAATACTTGGTTGCAAATCCTTTGCAGTCAATTAAAGCCTGAAGTGTGGAACGCATAGACATCACCAGACGCTGGGTTTCATCCCTGGTGATTCTCTGCCAGGCCTCTACTGCAACTATCTTCAGCTCCTGCTTGTTCTTGGGGCATTTTCCCTTCAGTTTTGTCTTCAGCAAGTGAAATGCATGCTCAATCGGATTCAGGTCAGGTGATTGACTTGGCCATTGCATAACATTCCACTTCTTTCCCTTAAAAAACTCTTTGGTTGCTTTCGCAGTATGCTTCGGGTCATTTTCCATCTGCACTATGAAGCGCCCTCCAATGAGTTCTGAAGCATTTGGCTGAATATGAGCAGATAATATTGCCCGAAACACTTCAGAATTCATCCTGCTGCTTTTGTCAGCAGTCACATCATCAATAAATACAAGAGAACCAGTTCCATTGGCAGCCATACATGCCCACGCCATGACACTACCACCACCATGCTTCACTGATGAGGTGGTATGATGTGGATCATGAGCAGTTCTTTTCCTTCTCCATACTCTTCTCTTCCCATCACTCTGGTACAAGTTGATCCTGGTCTCATCTGTCCATAGGATGTTGTTTCAGAACTGTGAAGGCTTTTTTAGATGTTATTTGGCAAACTCTAATCTGGCCTTCCTATTTTTGAGGCTCACCAATGGTTTACATCTTGTGGTGAACCCTCTGTATTCACTCTGGTGAAGTCTTCTCTTGATTGTTGACCTTGACACACATACACCTACCTCATGGAGAGTGTTCTTGATCTGGCCAACTGTTGTGAAGGGTGTTTTCTTCACCAGGGAAGGAATTCTTCGTTCATCCACCACAGTTGTTTTCCGTGGTCTTCCGGGTCTTTTGGTGTTGCTGAGCTCACCGATGCGTTCTTTCTTTTTAAGGCTGTTCCAAACAGTTGATTTGGCCACACCTAATGTTTTTACTATCTCTCTGATGGGTTTGTTTTGTTTTTTTCAGCCTAATGATGGCTTGCTTCACTGATAGTGACAGCTCTTTGGATCTCATATTGAGAGTTGACAGCAACAGATTCCAAATGCAAAGCACACTTGAAATGAACTCTGGACCTTTTATCTGCTCATTAAAAATGGGATAATGAGGGAATAACACACACCTGGCCATGGAACAGCTGAGCAGATAATTGACCCATTACTTTTGGTCCCTTAAAAAGTGTGAGGCACATATACAAACTGTTGTAATACTTACACCGTTCACCTGATTTGGATGTAAATACCCTCAAATTAAAGCTGAAAGTCTGCAGTTAAAGCACATCTTCTTCATTTCAAATCCATTGTGGTGGTCTATAGAGCCAAAAAAAGATTAGAATTGTGTTGATGTCCCAATATTTATGGACATGACTGTAAATACCCCCAATTATCCCTACTAGCACAAATCCACCCCCCCCCCAAAAAAAAATTCCCATCCTAGCACAAATCCTCTTCCCCCATCCCCCCCATCCAATATAAATCCCCTTAAATCATCACTCCTAGCACCCCTCTAATTTCCCCTTCTAGAACAATTCTTATCCCTCCTAACACAAATTCCCCCCATCTCCTCAAGGTGCCCCCCACCGCAAATGATACCACAGTGCCCAGGGCAGCCACCCTTTTTGCCCACCCCTTGTCTCAGCCCTCATCTCCACACAGAGGCTCAGTGCAGAACAAGACATTGCAAGTTAGTAATGGGGAAAAAGATCAGCTGCAGGGAGCCTACAGGCAGTATTGGTGACTAGTCATTTGCTTTCTCCATGGCTTTTGTGGGCACCGTTTTCACAGTTCTGGACCAATTTAAGGTTGCTCATAGACATCTCAGGGTAGTTGGATGTTCATACATCATTTACTGGCTAAAGAGGAAATCTCAGAGGGAACAATAGTGATTGGAGCAGGAAAATCTGCAATAACAATTGTTCCTGCTAAGTGTGGTCATGAAACAATAACGCATGGACATCCATAAGCGAAAGATTCTTGTATGACAGATCCGAAACAGGAATGACCACTTGTTGCTAGGAACCCCAGAAAAAAATGGTCAAAGCTTGTTACTCTTCCAGACAACAGTCCTCAGACTGAATCCTGCAAAGCTGACAAGCATTCACAGTAAAGTGCCAAATCATCTGTCATCATGAGTGAGTGACTGAGTGAGTGAGTAACTTGTATAGCGCTGCAAATGCGAACTAAATCACCTCAAGGCGCTTGGTATCCAGTGTCGTTGAGATCCTTCAGAAGAGGTGGGTCTTTCGTTTTTTCCTGAAGGCCCGATGGTTTTCTTCCATGCGGATGTTCGCGGGAAGTGCATTCCATAGCCTTGGTCCCTGGACAGCAAACTTTCGTTCTCCCTTAGCTTTGTAGTGAGTCTTGGGGATGTGAAGGAGGTTTTGGTTAGTTGATCGGAGGTCGCCAGTAGTGGTGTAGTGTTTTATTTTCTCGCATAAGTATAGAGGTGCGTTTCCTTGTGCGCATTTGTGAGTGAGATAGAGGGTCTTGAATGTGACCCGATCCTTTATGGGTAGCCAATGGAGGCTTCTCAGGGACGGTCCGATTGATTCCCAGGTTTTTTTTCCCATTACCAGTCTGGTCGCTGTGTTTTGGATGACTTGTAGACGTGTAATCAGATATTTTGGTAGTCCTAGGTAAAGGGAGTTTGCGTAGTCAAGTCGGGAATTGATGATGGTTCTGACTACTACTGCTTTGTCTTTTTCCAGGATGAAAAGCATCCTTCGTAGCAGGCGGAGAAGGTGGTGAGATCTGCTGATTATTGATCCTATTTGTGTGTCCATAGTTATGGCTGAGTCAAGGATGACTCCAAGGCTTTTAACTTTGGTGTTCGGGGTTATGTTTTGTCCAAGGATGGAGGGTGGTGTCCATGTGGTCCTAGAGTTTTTCTTTCAGTTAGCGTGGAAAATTAGCAGTTCTGTTTTGGATCCATTAAGCTTGAGCGAGCTCTCTGTCATCCAATTGTCGATCAATGTAAGCCATTTTTCCAGTCCGTAGTATTGATCTTTTTTGTTGTTGATGCGAAAGTATCATGAGTATAATCCTTAAATTTAAGGTCAGAGCATACCAGTTTCCTGGAGAAACCGAATGTTACGATAAGATGAGAGTGGAATGTGTTATGGGTCCAGCAAAATCGTATCACAATTAAAACTTTAATGACAGCTGAAAAAAATCTCAAACAAGATAGCTGTCCAGAGACATAATCAGAGTTGCAGTACACAAAAAAAGCCCCCAAAATCAGAGACCCTTTGCTTTACTGCTGACAAACCAAAGTGAGGAAAGAAGGTGGTATGTGTCAAGAAGATTACATAATGGGAATAGCAGTTTGACGCATGTCCTTCCACCACCAAGGATTGCAGGGTGCTTCAGTTTGCCTCCTGTTGCTAACTCCTCCTACTCCGCTTCCTCATCCTCTACCACCTCCTCATCCGGTCAGTGTAACACCTTCACCACCAACTTCAGCACAGCCAGGGGTAAACGACAGCAGGCAGTTTTAAAACGTTCCTGTTTGGTTGAAAAACGCCACACCACGCAGGAGTTGTGGAGGGACATGGAACAACAGACCGATGAGTGGTTGGTGGCAGTGAGCCTCAAGCCTGGCCTGGTGGTGTGCGATAATGGGCGAAATCTCATAGCAGCTCTGGGCCTAACCGGTTTGACGCACATCCCTTGCCTGGCGCATGTGCTGAATTTGATGGTGCAGAGGTTCCTTAAAAATTACCCCGATATGCCAGAGCTGCTGCAGAAAGTGCGGGCCATCTGTGCACACTTTCGGCGTTCTCACCCTGCTGCTGCTCGCCTGTCAGCGCTGCAGCGTAACTTCGGCCTTCCCGCTCACCGCCTAATATGTGACGTACCCACAAGGTGGAACTCCACCTTGCACATGCTGGCCAGACTGGAGTGGAGTTTCAGCTGCAGCACGCACACGTGAGTCGCTCTGCGGAACAGCACCACTTCACCACCAATAACTGGGCCTCCATGTGAGACCTGTGTGCCTTGTTGCACTGTTTCGAGTACTCCACCAAAATGGCCAGTGCCGATGACGCCGTTCTCAGCGTTACTATCCCAGTTCTATGCCTCCTTGAAAAAATGCTTCGGGCAATGATGGAAGAGGATGTGGCACAGGAGGAGGAGGAGGAGGAGGAGGAGGAGGAAGAGGGATCATTTCCAAGGCTTTCAGGGCAGTCATTCACAAGTGGCTCCGAGGGTGGGTTCCTGCACCAACAAACACCAGGTACACAATTGTCTGGCAGCAAGGGCACAGTTCTGGAGGATGACGAGATGGAGGATAAGGAGGAGGAGATGGAGGAGGAGGAACCATGTTCACAGCAGGGTGGCACCCAGACCAGCTCATGGCCATCACTGGTGCGTGGCTGGGGGGATACAGAGGACACAGACGATACACCTCCCACAGAAGACAGCTTTTCGTTGCCTCTGGGCAGCCTGGCACACATGAGCGATTACATGCTGCAGTGTCTCCGCAATGACCACCGAGTTGCCCACATTTTAACTGGTGCTGATTACTGGGTGGCCACAATGCTGGATCCCCGTTACAAGGACAACGTACTGTCCTTAATTCCCTCACTGGAGCGGGATCGTAAGATGCGCGAGTACAAACGCACGCTGGTAGAAGCGCTGCTGGTGGCATTCCCACCTGACAGCGGGGGCACAGTGAAAGCACAAGGCGAAGGCAGAGGAGGAGGAAGAGGTCGCCAATGCAGCCGGGGCACCACCAGCACCTCAGAAGGCAGGTTTAGCATGGCTGAAATGTGAAAAAGCTTTGTCAGCACGCCACAACAACCAGCACCACCAGCTGATATGGACCGTCTTAGCAGGAGGCAGCATTTCACCAACATGGTGGAGCAGTATGTGTGTACATGCTTACAAGTGCTGAATAACGGGTCTGCCTCCTTCAACTTCTGGGTCTCCAAATTGGGCACATGGCCTGAGCTTGCCCTTTACGCCTTGGAGGTGCTGGCCAGCCCTGCAGCCAGTGTATTATCTGAACGTGTATTTAGCACGGCAGGGGGCGTTATCACAGACAAGTGCAGCCGCCTGTCCAGAGCCAATGTGAACAAACTCACGTACATTAAAATGAACCAGGCATGGATCCCACAGGACTTGTCCGTACCTTGTGCAGAATAGACATGTATACCGGCCTTACCCAGCCATTGTTGTATTTTTGATCTTTCTCACTCTTTTGGGGTGTACCCTAATTTAAAAAATTTTTTAATTAAAAACAAAAACCAGTGTTGGCTACCTCGTCCTCCTCCACCACCGCTTCCACCTACACCGTCACATCCACCGCCACCTCAACCTCCTACTCCATATTGACCTCGTCCTCCTAGGTCAAGATTATTATTTTTTATTTTTATGTATTTTATGTTATTTTAAGTTATTTCCCTATCCACATTTGTTTGCAGAGCACTTGCCATGCTCTTAACAACATTTTGCTGCCATTTTCACTTTTTTGTGAAGTTTGGCTGATCCCGTCGAACCCGAACATCCAGGTATCCGCTCAACTCTAGTTATAACCTATTTGAAAATACAATTTCCCACAGATCTTTGTAAACTATGTACCAGAAACTTTCTCACCAAACTATATCATGCTGTAGAATAATCTCCAACAGTGAAACAAACAGAATTTCTCTTGGTTTTGGAGGGCATCCATATTAAAAATGAAGGTTCTACCATGGATACTCTACAAACAATAGACTATCCTGATAAATTTTCCCCAGCATTCTTTTACTCCTATAAAACAAAAGAAGAGGCAAAAAAGTCTAAAGGGGAATTGGCCTGCCAGATTTGAAAAAAAAAACTACTTCTCACTAGGCGGGATTTTGAGGTGAGATACCAGTTTTGTTAAAGGTGAGTACACTTGAGACGGTAAGTATATAGAAAAATAAATTTATTCATAACATCTTAAAATTACAGTAATACAAAATAATATCATAAAAGCTTGGAAACAAAGAACTAGAATGTGCAAATAGCCGACATGTTTCGCACGGCTGTGCTTCGTCAGGGCTTAGCACTTCTCTGTTATCTCATCAAGTCTATAAGACATAAGGATTTGTAATTAGTATCAGACAGAAATAGAGTATCAATATATATATATACATTTGTTACATAATAATCTTTTTTCTTTCTAGTTTTTATTGGGACTGGGAGATTTGACAGTTTTGTTTCTGGAAACTATCCAATCAACCTTTTATATACTTTTCACTAGGCTCAAAAATACTAATACTCAAGGCTTGGGTAGGCCTGGAAATGTTCTTATTTATCTACACTCCCCACTTACACAACCAACTGTGGAAGGGAGTTCCAAACACTTATCACTCTAAAAGTAAACTCCTTTGCAGTTTCAGATTGAACCTCTTCTCATCCAACTTCATTGTGTGGCCATTCGTCTTCTTTAGGGACCTTAGGTTAAATAATTTCCTTCAAGGCTAGAGTCATGATTCAAAGATTTGTATACTGTGATCATATCCCCTCTTAAGCATCTCTTCCCCAGTGAGAATACAGTGATACCTTGGTTCACAAACAGAAGAGTTCACAAAAATTTGTTTTGGAATACCAACTCCGCGAACGTGAGCCGCGGCCATCTTCCCTGCTCTGACACGTTCATATTGAGAGAAGTGAAAAATGAGAGTCTTAGGTTAACCAGTCCACTCAGATAGGGGTTTCTTCCCCCTGACCACCATGAGGGTGGGCTCATTTGATTGGGAATCATGGAAAAACAGTTCATATGAATTCTACAACTTTATCATGCCCCCCTGGATGCACAGTGCTGTTTTCTGGCCCCTAGATTAGTCATTTAAATTGGGGTTTGGAATTGTTTCAAAAAAGGATTAAAGAGGAGCTATAGTTTTTTTTTTTGTACACATGAAAGAGGCTCAATGTAAAAGACCGTATGTAATATATGTTTAAAATCCTTTTTTTGTACATACATTTAAAACTGTATATATACTGTTAACAAAAAAAAATTCAGAATGGATTAACTTGATTTACATTGAACCCTATGGGAACACTTGCCTCAGTTTGCAACCAATTCGCTTTGTGAACCAAGGTGTCACTGTAAGTTTAATGTTTTTTAATCATTCCTGGTAAATGAGGACCTTCAGCCCCATTATTAGTTTGTAACCCTTTTTTGAACTCTCTCCAGCCCTAGCTCATCCTTCCTGAAGACTGGTGACTAGAACTTAATGGCCAACACAGTTTTTACTCTTCTTCTTACTGAATAAAATCTATCTGACAGCTGGGAGAGACTTGAAGCCCTTTACTTGGAGGGGGAGTGATTTCTAGCCTCATGACAAAGTGCCAAAAGTCTACAGTTCTGTGTGTGGGGAACCCGTGTCACCTGCTGGGGAAATACAGAGCAGGCAGAAGAATTGCATGCGAACAACCCAAGCTGAGATAACTAAGATAACTTGAAATAGAGGTAATAGAGACTAAAGATTGTGTCACAAGAGGGTAGGAATGCCTCGCTGTGAGAGGGCTAGGCCTAAGAGAATCTGGCCTTCACCAGAGCCAATGCTGGTGGTGATGGAGTTATGCTGCTGACACTCCCAGGATTTGTCCTTGCCTCAACAGAGACTGACTCGAGACAAATAAACATGGATTACACTGGAAGATTTTGGGAGCAACCATACAGATACAGAATATCCCTACAGCTAGTACTAGACAAAAGTCTGACAGGGAAGTTAACAGGCATTTAGGACATTAGGCAAATGTATAACTGGAAGTAGAATGGTAGGTTGCCAGATCAGAAGCAATCCAATGACTTGCACCAGGACAGATGTTCTGTATGTCAGGAGAGACCTTCACAGACAGAAGCAACCCAACAGCTTGCACTGGGACAGATGACTGGTAGAAAAAGGACTAGTTAAAAATAAGATAAAATGCTTAGGCCACAGCAAACAAAGCAACAGAAGATAGTTATAGATCAAATAAATTTGGCCCAGGAGAAGGAAAATAGACACATTGCATTAAATAGAAAGAGGAGGGGAGGAAACAACAGAAAGGTCGAAATTTTGAGGATGGGAAATAACTAAGCAACTGGTATTCACTTTGCCATAAAATGTTCTCCTTGCTAGGGAAATTTCCTTAGCTTAAGGAACGACGTGAAGCTCTACTTTTATCCTTCAACCAAATGTACAAGCAAAATTACCATTTTTATTATTTTCCTTGCACGCAATTAAAGCCTCGTACACACGGCCGGTTTTCCCGACGGGAAAACTGCGAGGAGAGCTTTTGGCCGGGAATCCCGGCTGTGTGTATGTTCCCTCTGCCACAATCGGCCAGACAAAAAAAGAGAACCTGCTCTCTTTTTTCCCGGAGGGTTTCCCGATGGAATTTTTTCCGTCAGAAAACCCGGCCGTGTGTAGCAAAAACCGACCATTTATGGCAGTTTTCCTGTGAGGAAAAACTCTGATAGAGCATAAAACACGGTCTGGATTCCTGAGGAAAAGCTCTCATCAGAGTTTTCGCGACGGGAAAACCGAGCGTCTGTATGGGGGAAAAGAAGAGCGCAGGCTCTTTTCCCGTCGGAAATCCCGCTCGTGTGTACTAGGCATGAGAATTGTTTCAAACTGATATTTCACCACATTCACTAAGCTAAGGGAAAATTCACTTGTAAAGTGAACAACCCATTTGTCTTTAGTAAATCAACCCCATTAGATAATGATCAGTAGACATGCAAGAGATATAAAACAGAAAACAGATAGTAAAAAGAAAGCCAGTAGAAAGGTATAAACAGAAAGAATACAGCAAAGGCAGTGCAAAGCATGCAACCAATTTAGGTTTGAATCTAGCCTACAGCCAGTGCCTAATACTCATACAGTATGCAAAGTAAACAGAAGTGATTTTGACCAGACTTGGCTAAATTTGGTCTGATAGGAAAATGATTGGTACCTGTTGGTACTCTGTGACAATTAAAGATACCATTTGGCCAACCAATGTCAAAGGGAAAAAAAGAAATCACCCATGAGCATCCAGATGGCAGTAAAAACAGGTGGCTGAGCTCTGGTTTTACTGCCCCCCCACCCCCAGCTACCCAAACAAATGCTAATATCACAGACTGACAGGCTTTGTTTCACAGCCATTGTTATTTTAACTCTGGCTGCAGAGTTTTACAGGCAACACTTGCCTACTGAGTTCAATGGGAGCACGCCGCAACCATGAGCCACATGCCTTAATAACCTTAGTAGATTTTCTACAGTAATAATTTCACAGGGAAAAGAAAGCAGCCATTGGTTTTCTGCTGTCCTCAGATCTGCATTTCTCTACATTTCTTAAGGAAGGCCAATGTGAAGATGAAGGAGCAATGTAAATAATGTCTTTCTGGTCACCATAATTGTCTAAATGTAGGCTGCATAAAAAGTATTAGGCTTGTGCAATTCGTTTCGTAACGAATCGAAATTCGTCCGAATTTAGCAACTTTCGGACATTCGGAAGCATTCGAATTTCCGAACAGAGCAATTACGAATAAAACCGAATCCAAAATAAATTATACCGCAAAATAGCGAATGCCCGAAGGTCTTCGGCATAATTCGTTATGAAAAAAGTTACGAATGTACGAATCCATTCGAAGCACAATAACACTCACTCTGCTCTCTGCTTCTCCCTCACCATGCTGAACTCCCTCTCAAAATGGTGTACAGGGGGCGGAGGCTATAGCCGCATGAAAAAACGAAAGTAAAATACGAGATTTCGAATCCATTCGAAGCACAATAACACTCACTCTGCTCTGCTCTCTGCTTCTCCCTCACTGTGCTGAACCCTCTCAAAATGGTGTACAGGGGCGGAGCCTATAGCCGCATGTAAAAAACGAAAGTAAAATACGAGATTTCGAATCGTTACAAATAACCGCTATGTATTTAGAAAAGTACAAATCCATTCGAAGCACATTAGGCATAATAGGCAGCGTCGTTGTGAGAGAGACACGGAAAATTACGAATCAACGAACCCAAAAAAAGTTACGAAAGTAGGAGTTGTGTCCAGAATCAACGAAAAACAACGTACTCTACCGAAAGTACGAATTATAAAGCAACAAAAAATTCAACGAAAAATGTCGCTTGCAAAAATACGAATAAGTCCGAACACGAAAAATCCCGTCTAGCAAAATTACGAATGATTACGAATCAACAGGACCGGAAAGAAACGAACCGAAACGGAACGATTTTTTCCGTTGTGCACAAGTCTAAAAAGCATGTGTATAGTTACATTTGTTTAACAACCATTTTATTAAAGACGTTGAACCAAGTCTCAAATAGATTTAACAGTCTGAAACATTAGAGTAAAATGGAAGTATGGTATCAGTATCAAGTCTTCATAAACAGGGCATAGATAAGAAAAACATTTTTATAAAAACTATTAAGACTAAGAAGGGTTAAATAAATGATTTAATCAGATTTACAGGTAATGCTATACATTATATTACCAAAAGTATTGGGACGCCTACCTTTACACACATGAACTTTAATGGCATCCCAGTCTTAGTCTGTAGGGTTTAATATCGAGTTGGCCCACCCTTTGCAGCTATAACAGCTTCATCTCTTCTGGGAAGGCTGTCCACAAGGTTTAGGAGTGTGTCTATGGGAATGTTTGACTATTCTTCCAGAAATGCTTCTGGGTTGCTTCTGTCTGTGAGGTCTCTTCTGACATACATCTTTCCTGGTGCAAGTCACTGGATTGCTTCTGATCTGGCAACCTACCATTCTACTAAAATTTAATTGTTTGCCTAACATCCTAAATGTCTGTTAACTTTCCTGTCAGACTTTTGTTTGGTATTAGCTGTTGGGATATTCTGTATCTGTATGGTTGCGCCCAAAATCTTCCAGTGTAATCCATGTTTATTTGTCTTCAGTCAGTCTCTTCTGTTGAAGCAAGGACATATCCCGAGAGAGTCAGCAGCACAAATCCATCACCACCAGCATTGGCTCTGTTGAAGACCAGATCCTCTTAGGCCTAGCCCTCTCACAGTGAGGCATTCCTACCCTCTAGTGACACAATCTCTAGTCATTATTATATATCAACCCCATTAGGTAATGATCAGTAGACATGTAAGAGATATAAAACAAAAACAGATAGTAAAAAAAAAAGCCAATAGAGAGGTGTAAACAGAAAGAATAGAGCAGAGGCAGTGCAAAGCATGCAACTAATCTATGTTTGAATCTAGCCTACAGCCAGTGCCTAATATTCATACAGTATGCAAAGTAAACAAATGTGATGTTGACCAGACTAGGCTAAATTTGGTCTGATAGGAAAATGATTGGTATATATTCATACTCTGTGACAATTAAAGATACCATTTGGCCAACCAATGTCAAAGGGAAAAAATCAATCACTCATGAGTGTCCAGATGGCAGTAAAAACAGGTGGCCAAGCTCTGGTTTTACAGCCTCCATTCTAATTAATCCCAAAGAGGTGTTCTATCGGGTTGAGGTCATGTGCAAGTCAGTCAAGTTTCTCCACCCCAAACTTGCTTATCCATGTCTTTATGGACCCTTCTTTGTGCACTGGTGCGCAGTCATGTTGAAACAGTAAGGGGCCATCCCCAAACTGTTCCCACAAATTTGGGAGCATGAAATTGTCCAAAATGTATTGGTATGCTGACTCCTTAACAGTTATCTTCAATGGAACTAAGAGGCTAAGCCAAACCCCTGAAAAATAACCCCACACCATATTCCCCCCTCAATCAAGTGATTTGGACCAGTGCACAAAGCAAGGTCCATAAAGACATGGATGAGTGAGTTTGGGGTGGAGGAACTTGACTGGCCTGCACAGAGTCCTGACCTCAACCCAATAGAACACCTTTGGGAGGAATTAGAGAAGAGACTGTGAGCCAGGCCTTCTTGTCCAACATCAGTGCCTCACCTCACAAATGCGCTTCTGGAAGAATGGTCAAACATTCCCATAGACACACTCCTAAACCTTGTGGACTGCCTTCCCAGAAGAGTTGAAGCTGTTATAGCTGCAAAAGGTGGGCCAACGCAATATTGAACCCTACAGACTAAGACCTCGTACACACGGTCGGACTTCCATCGGAATTTTCCGTGGATTTTTGTCCGAACGGAGCTGGCCGGGAACACCCATAGCATACACACCACAGGACTTTTCTGCAAACTTTCCCAAAACTTCTTCCAACATTGCGTGTTCTTTCTGCTCTTTTCTGCTCTTTACCGCCACCCTTTGGTCAACTTCTGCTATTGTTGGTTGATTTTAACATTATTTATTTTTTCCATCGGACAAAAGTCCGATGGTTTTCTGTACACACGGTCGGATTGTTGGTCCAACTTGCTCAAAATGAAGTTTGTTGGCCAAAAGTCCATGTGTACGGGGCTTAAGACTGGGATGCCATTAAAGTGCATATGCGTGTAAAGGCAGGCGTCCCAATACTTTTGGTAATATAGTATAGATTAGGAGAATTACAATGATTAATCGTAAGCCCCGTACACACGTTCAGACTTTTGGCCAACAAACTTCATTTTGAGCAAGTTGGACCAACAATCCAACCGTGTGTATGCTCCATCGGACAAACTTTTTTTTTTTTGTGTTTTCATCGGACAAAAGTTGGGTCTGCAAATGGACAAACTTTTGGCCAACAAAAGTCCGATGGAGCAAAGTCTGACCGTGTGTACAGAAAACCATCAGACTTTTGTCCGATGGACAAAACAACTAATGTTAAAATCAACCAACAATAACAGAAGTTGACCAAAGGGTGGCGGTAAAGAGCAGAAAAGTGCAGAAAAACCACGTGATGTTGCAAAAAGTTTTGGGAAAGTTTGCAGAAAAGTCCTGTGGTGTGTATGCTATAGGTGTGCCCGGCCAACTCCGTTTGGACAAAAATCCAGAGAAAATTCCGATGGAAGTCCGACCGTGTGTATGGGGCTTATGACTGCAAATCTTTTTAAAAACAGCGATGTGGAGTCAGGTTTAATGAATTTCATCTTTGATATCAAGATCTGACATCCAACTTCAATTTAAACTTACTAAGTTATTATTCTTTTTTATTATTATTATTCATTGAAATGCGAGTGCAGACAGAGGTTGACAATTTTAGCTACAGCTTTTTTTAAGTCTTTATTCCTCAGGCTGTATATAATTGGATTCATCAGTGGGGTGACCACAGTGTACAGTAATGACAAGAATTTAGTGATATCCCATGACTGTCCTCTACGGGGTACCAAATAAACACAAACTAGAGTACCATAGTAAGTGAAAACCACAGTCAGGTGGGAGCTGCATGTTGAGAAAACTTTCTGTCTGCCCGTAATAGGTGGGATATTAAAAATGGTGATTATTATATATACATACGATACAATAATTATAAAGAATGGAATGACAACAAGAACAAAATTCATTATTGTCACTTCAAGTAGAACATTAGCAGTATCCGAACAGGAGAGTTGTAGGATTGGATCTAGATCACAGAAAAAGTGATCGACAATATCGGGACCACAAAAGTGTAATTGTGATATAGTTAAAGTGGGAATCAGTACTACTAAAAGACTTAACACCCAACATGTGATAATCATCAACCAGCAGAGCTGGACATTCATTGCTAAAGAATAATGCAATGGTTTACAGATGGCCACATATCGGTCATAGCACATCACTGTCAGTAGAAGACACTCTGACATTTCTGAAACACAAAAGAAATAAAACTGGGTGATGCAATCAGAAAATGATATTACGATTCCTTTTATCAAAATAGTTTGCAGCATGTTAGGAAGAATGTCAGTTGCCAGTAAGATATCCGATACAGAGAGCTGGGAGAGGAAGAAGTACATGGGAGAATGGAGGGTTTTGCTGTAGGACACTAGTGTGATGATCAGGAGATTTCCACATATCGTCACACAATAAATTAAAAGGAAAAGAAAAAAAATCAGAAATGTTATACTGTGTGGAGCCTGAAGTCCTAATAGGTGGATCATGGTAATACTGGACACATTTTTCTCCTCCATAACCTAAAGAGAGAACACAAAAGGGAAACAGCTTTGTTCAGAGGGAAAAATAATTATTTTAATTAGGTAATCCTAACTATTTTGTGCTGGTATATTTATAAAAAAAGATGTTGCAAATTTAAATAAAATTTTAAAAGTGCCATAAGCCATACACCACATGATCAAAGGCTTGTAACTATTTGACCATCACAACTACATAAGCGTGTTGTTCATCCCAGTGGCGGAACTACCAGGGTCACAAAGGTGGGACTGGGCCCTGGAGTTCCACCACTGTAGGGGTCCCACACACCCCAAGAGCCCGGACTGTGGCTCCCCAGTGGGAAAATTCTGTTTTAATCAGGTAATCCTAACCTAATTAGTCATGATGCCATTTCCTACATTGTAAAGCCCCAGCCAGCACACCTTTGAGCCTAGGCCTTATAATGTTAAAATAAATAATGTCAATTACAAATTTGGGACCCCAGCAGTAGCTCTGCTCAAGACCCTTAATATAACACTGAGCTAGCTGCTGTTGTTTTTTTCTTTTCTCTGTAGTTTTAGCCTTACACACGATCTGAGTTTCCGACAACAAAACCGTGGTTGGTTTTTTCGACGGATGTTGGCTCAAACTTGTCTTGCACACACACGGTCGCACAAATGTTGGTCAGAACAGCCGATGGTCAAGAACGCGGAGACGTACAACACTACGACGGGCCGAGAAAAATGAAGTACAATGATTCCGAGCATGCAGGTTTTCTATTTTTCCGACGGCAAAAGTTCTTATCGGAAATTCCGACCGTGTGTAGCCATTTCCGATGCACAAAAGTGCTGCACATGCTCGGAATCAATTTGACGCATGCTCGGAATCATTGTACTTCAAATTGATTCCGAGCATGTGCAGCACTTTTGTGCATCGGAAATGGCTACACACGGTCGGAATTTCCGATAAGAACTTTTGCCGTCGGAAAAATAGAGAACCTGCTCTCAATCTTTTGTTGGCGGAAATTCCGACAGCAAATGTCCAATGGAGCCTACACACGGTCAGAATTTCCGACGAAAAGCTCACATCGAACATTTGTTGGTGGAATAATTGGATATGAAGGTTATATACCAAACAAGCCATAACATTATAATGACCCACCTAATGTTGAGTAGGAACATGGATGTCACTAGACCACAGAAGGTATACTGTGGTATCTGACACCAAGCCAACACTGGCAGATCCTTTAAGTCCCGTAAGTTGTGAGTTTGGGCCTTAATGCATTAGACTTGTTTTTCCAGCACATTCCACACATACTCGTTGTTGTGTTCCTCAAACTATTCCTGAAGCATTTTTGCAGTTTGGCAAGGTATTTTATCCTGCTAAAAGTGGCCGGATCGATCAGGGAATACCGTTCCCATCAAAGGGTGTACTTGGTCAGCAACAATGTTTAGGCAGGTGGTGCATGTCAAAGTAACATTCACATGACTGGCAGGACCCAAGATTTTCCAGCAGAACATTGCCCAAAGCATCACATCACAAGCGATGCACACAAACCCAGCCGTTCACATGATGTAAAAGAAAGTGTGATTCATCAGACCAGGCCACCTTCTTTAATTGCTCCGCGATCCAGTTCTGATGCTCATGTGTCCACAGGAGTTTATGGCTGTGGACACGGGTCAGCATGGGCATTATGATCAGTCTACGACTTCGCAGCCCCATACACTACAAACTGTGATGGCCACTTTTTCTGCTTCAATCTCATGGACAACTTTTTTTACTTGCTGCCTAATATATCCCATAGACCAGTGATGGCGAACCTTGGCACCCTAGATGTTTTGGAACTACATTTCCCATGATGCTCCACTACACTGCAGAGTGCATGAGCACGGCAAATGTAGCTCCAAAACATCTGGGTTGCCGAGGTTCGCCATCACTGCCATAGACTTTCAGATGTCATTGTCATGAGATATTCAATGTTATTCACTTTACCTGTCAGTGATCTTGATGTTTTGGCTGATCAATGTGTATCAATCTGGCAATAAAATACAATAAAATCAGTAAAGTATGCTTAATTTATTCAAGAGAGAATGTAGACATTTCTTGCACAGGTTAACGAAAAAGATGCAGTCCATTTTTCAATGAACTTTTTTTAAGACCTAAAGTTGAAAACTGATTTAAGGTCCACCTGCCCTCCCCACTCCATGCTGCCTTTCTCTGGTCAAAGCTAAGCAGACCAACCAAATACTTACCTCTGATATGGAGTTTCTGATTTCCTGATACAGCATGCCAAAAACCATGACCCAGGGACAGAAATGTAAAAGGCAAATACACAGACTGGTCCTTTTAGTTTTCATGAACGAAGACAGATCAGGCAGGGTCTGACCTCAAGGCATATTGTTTTATTTATATTAGGTCTTCTTTAACCATTCTTTTATCATTCTAATAAATATTTATATCAAATTTATTCTCATGCACTTACAGTATTGTATAATCCGTTGATAATGATTTAATGCTACAAATATAAATTCAAAGGACTTCAGTGCACCACTAAGTGGTTGCCCTTCAGTGTTGAACTGACTAATTATAAAGAATAATGTTCCTTTATATAGAAGTCAATGAAATTACATGTAATCCCTGGGAACTTGAAGCGTTTAATGATAATTCCACAGAGCTCATTATTTTTGATAATTAGGATTATATATATATATATTTTTTTTCAAATATAATTTTTATTGAGTTTTCTAAAAGAAAAAAAAGCCCATACTAATGGTGGACACAGCCTCCTGATCACATAACACAGAAGTGCCAATACATTACACAATAAATAATATATGTCCTGGAATTGCCATTATCAGCTACTATTCTCATAATTTCTTATATAAAAAAAAAAGGGAAGGAGGGGGGGAAGAAAAAAAAAAAAAAGGAAGGAAGGACGGTGTTAGGCCAAAAGCTCCCATCTATTCCGGAATCAACTAGATCTCACAGCCCCCAACGATATGTTAGATATTTTAGCTCTCGAAAAGATCTTTTCCCTCATCCGAGTGTATAAACATATTCCAGCTAGCCCATATCATTTTATAAGTCTCATGTCTATCCTGTGCAGTCATTATTAGATCCTCCATTTTATTTATGTTTTCTACCTTCCGCAGCCACATCGCCACTGATGGTGGATTCTGAGCCTTCCACTTCATGGGAATGCAGGCTTTAGCAGCATTAATTAGATGTCTCAACAAAGATTTTATATATACCCGGGGGGCTAAAGTCGACACATGAAGTAAAAAAAACGCTGGATCATTTGGAATCAGAAAGTCAGTGAATCGTTGCGATGTATTTCGTACCGTCGTCCAAAAGTCGCTCAGTTTAGGGCAGGACCAGAATATGTGTAACATCGTGTCCCTGTCCTCGCCGCATCGCCAGCAATGTTCTGGTATATCTGGAAAAATCACATGTAGACGGACAGGTGTCAAATACCATCTTGTCAGAACTTTATAGTTGGTTTCCTGTATTTTTGTGCATATCGAGGACTTAAGGGAGAGACTAATCATATTCTGTTTTTGGGTCGTAGAAAACGTACAATCTAGTTCGGTTTCCCACCTCGCAATACAGGACAAATCGGGTTGTTGTTCTGGCGTATTTAGAAAAGCATACATTTTAGATAGAGTCTGTGGTAACGGATCTATGCCCGAGCAGTATTCCTCAAATTTATTCAGGGGTCTAGTATAGCTCCGGGGATTCGGAATGGTCCAGAAAAAGTGCTGCAACTGTGCCGCATTCCAGAACTCAAGGAATTTCCTTGCTGCATTCCAGAACTCAAGTCCAAAAGGGCCTGCAGTATCCATCAGTTCCGAAATGGTGGGCCATCAATCGTTAATTACAAACTGAGAAGCAGTCATAAGGCCAGAAATCCTTAGTTGCCTAAATTGCGTAGGTGAGAGCCCCGGAGGGAAGCTGGGGTTACCCAAAATCGGAAACAGGGGCGATGTCATGGCTGTTAAGGAGGGTTTTAATATAGCACGAGCGCTCTGTCGCAAGGTCTTACCTATCAATGGGTGTGATTTTAATTCAATAGGTAGAGAATCTCCACACCACAACGCGGTCCGTAAAGGGATATCTGTCTGGTATTGTTCTATTTGTGCCCATAGTTTGGACTCATAATGTCGCCAGCAATCAGTCACCCTGCCCAGATAGACCGCCTGATAGTATCTCCTAACGTCTGGTATTGCAAGACCTCCGCATTGTTTTGGCATCGTGAGCTAGGTGTGGGAAATTCGAGTTTTTTTTTTGAGCCCAAACAAAGTGGGTAAAAAGAGCTTGGACTTGTTTAAGATATGCAGGAGATATCCTAATCAGTAGGGCCTAAAAAAGGTATAGAAATTTAGGCAGAATACTCATCTTTAGCAAAGTGCACCTCCCAAACCATGAATGTAATCACTTATTCCACGTCTCTAACTGCATCCTAGTTTTGACAAGTAAGGGGGGAAAATTACTCTCATATAAGCGAGAAAAATCAGACGGAATACTAGTCCCCAGATAGTTCAGTGCAGATGACCATTTAAATTTAAAATTTGTGCCCATATTTGGTAAGGCCTGTGATATTGGTGACACTCCCATCGCCTCTGACTTCGAGAAATTGATTTTAAAATTGGACAATGCCCCATATCTCTCAAACTCCTTAAGAAGATTTGGCAGGGAGACTACAGGGTTGGTCAAGGAAAACAATAAATCATCAGCATATGCTGAAATCTTGCATTGTATCCGACCTACCCTTATCCCTTCTATGTCCGGATTCAGTCTAATTGTGGCTAAGAATGGTTCCATGGATAGGGCAAACAAAAGATGGGACAGCTGGCATCCCTGTCTTGTACCATTTTGTATTGGGAAGGGGTCCGACAGGAACCCATTCACCTTCACCTGGGCTGTCGGGTTAGAATATATTCCGGCTATTCGATTAAGCATCATCTCCCCCAGACCAATGTGTCTAAGCACCGCAAACATAAATGACCATTCAACCCGGTCAAGAGCCTTTTCGGCGTCTGTATTTAAAAATACACATGGGGTGTTTGTGGAGCGTACGACGTGGAGTAAATTCAATACCTTAGTGGTACTATCTCTCGCCTCTCTAGATGGTATGAAACCCACTTGATCCAGGTGAATGAGTTGCTGAAGATGGTGCGCCAATTGAGCAGCCAGAACAGTGGTGTATAGGTTAAGGTCCACATTTAGGAGCGATATGGGCCAATAACTGCCACAAGCCGCCGAATCCTTTCCCTCCTTGTGGATCACCGAAATGTGGGCTCCCAGAGTCTCTCTAGCAAACGTTCCCCCTGCACCTACCGTATTATACAATGTAAGCATTCGAGTGCCCAGTATTGGTAGCAGTGTCCTGTAATATTGTAATGTAAAACCATCTGGGCCTGGGGCCTTTCCTGGTTTCATATGTCTAACTGCACGTTCGAGTTCCATCAAAGTGATAGGGAAGTCTAATTCTATTCCTATCTCCTGTGGTAGAGAAGGCATCTGAGAGGATGTGATATAGTCCTCTAGTTCTGCTCGGCTCGTCGTCACTCCCGGTAAATTATATAAACGAGAATAAAAATCCTTAAACGCTTGAGTGACTTGTGCCGGTAAGACTACCTTTTGACCACTTCTCGTGTTGATGTGGGGGACATATGTAGAGAGTTTGTGTTCTCTAACTGCTTTTGCTAACATTTTCCCACACTTATCTCCTGACTCATAACTCACTCTACGGCAAAACTGCAGAGCCGCTTTGGCCTTATAACAGAGTAAGTCCGTGATCTGTATCCTAATTGACGTCAGTTCGGCCTCTGAAGATTGTGTAGGGGTATGTTTATGTCTAGCTTCAATCTCTGACAATTTCTGCAACCAACAAAGAAGTTGTTCATTCCGTTCACGTTTAATTCGTGCCCCGTGCTTAATCAAAATTCCCCTGATTACCGGTTTGTGGGCTTCCCATAGGATGCTCGGGTCACAGTCTGGTTGGTCTTTTTTCTGAAAGTATAGTTTCAACATTTCGTTCACCTCAATCAATACCTCCGGCACCTGTAAAAGGCTGTCATTGAGGCACCAGAAACGGTGCCGAGACGTGGAGGTGTCATTAAGTCTGTAGGTCAAAAATATTGGCGCGTGGTCCGACCATGTCCTGTCCCCGATCGACGTCTCACTTACCGCGTGCAGCTGGGTATGAGCGACTAGGAAATAGTATATCCGAGTATATACCCGGTGCATGGGGGAGTAAAACGAATAGTCGCGTTCCCCTAAATGTTGCAGACGCCAAGCATCTATTATTGGGCTCTGTGGAGCGTCTTAGCTATCGTTTTAAGTTGGCTCAGTGGAATAGATGATTTGCCAGTCGAGGTATCTACCGAGGGAATTAGTGGAACGTTAAAGTCTCCACCGAGGATCAATTGTCCCTCTCTAAATTCCTGCAATTTCTCTAGTGTGTCTCTCAAAAAAGTAGCTTGTGATTCATTAGGGGTATATATTGTGGCTAATGTCACCTGTTTGTCCCAAATCAACCCTTTAAGAAAAACATAATGCCCTGTCTGGTCTATCATAGAACTCTGGCATTTCCAAGGTATTTTACTAGAGAGTAGCACCCCTTTTGATTTACCTGTCGGGTTGGTGGAATGATAAGCAATGGGGTAAAATCTGTTTCTCAAGTAAGGGAGCTTATCATATTTAAAATGTGTTTCCTGAATAAAGGCGATGTCGGTATTGTATCTTTTTATATCGTTGAGGAGCATACGTCTCAGGAGTATTTAAATCCCTCGCATTAAGCGACATCACCTGAACCCCGTCCATCTTTACACTTAAGTATAATGGGGAAAAAAGGGAAAATTAAAGATAAAAAAGGGGAGGCCCCTCCTATATACTAAGCTTAGCTATATGCTAAAAGAAAAAAAAACGCTCACCGGTTATCGGTATCTGAGCGTCTACCTATTTAGGTGCGTGTGCCTGGATTGTCCGACAGAGAAAAAAGGCTAAAAAATAAATAAAAGGGGAAGAAACCCCCCCCCCCAAAAAAAAAATACATAGCTCCAAAGACCTCCGCATTCCCTGGGTTGTTTGATAACTGGTAACCTTATCTAGAGGACCGGGAAGGGAGAGGGAAAAAAAAAATCCTTCTCTCTCTTTCTTTCCACTTCCCCCTCCCCCCTTTGTAAAGACAAAAGAGAAGGTAACAGAGGGTAAGTAAATTTATATAGCACCGGAGTTTGGGGGGGGGGGGAGCAGGGAGGACAGGCCCAGGTACACAGAAATGGAATACTCCTATCCATCATATTAAATATCTTATTGATCTCCCATCGTCTGAGGTTATTTATATCTCTATATAATATACTATTACATTATACATTCATATACATCAATATACATTATATTCTATATTCTTATATTCTATACATCATTATATATATCTTTCCTCGCCTTCTTCTTAAAAAGAAAGTAATAACATAATATGTAACATAATATGTAGCTCATTATCCATTAGACTAATTTATTTTATACCAAAAACTTATCTTCTTTGAACCACCTATTTGATTCTTATCTTATCCATGGGGCCTTCCCCCCTCCAAAAAGTAATCCCCTCCCGCCCCACCCCTCCTCCCCAGAACCAAAAGACAGACGTACAAGAAAACCAAGGAAAATAAAAACATATAGCACATGATACCATACCCAAGTACCATATCTTATCTTTGTCTAAATCTGCCTATTCTCCCCTTTTTAAATTAATAGAAATCCAAGGGGGGAGGGCAGCTCTCTTCCCTGTCCCTCTCCTTTATTCTTCTTCCTCTCCGGTCCTCTGTCTGCCCCCTATTCCCACATCTAGGCATCATTCCTTATATGTCTATGAGTCTATGTATCTCAAATATTCCCCTCCCCACCCCCACCCCCCTCCATTTTTTTACTTCCTCTCTACAATACTTGCTCCTTCACTCTATTATTTCTAGTATTTCTATTCGCTCGCTAGAGAGGGGGAGAGGGGGAGGGGGAAGAACTCCCGGAGCACACCTGATACCCAATTCCTCCTAAATGCCGTTGTCCCTATTAACTCATTTTATTATATTTATTATATTTATTTATTTATTTTAGGGCTGTGGAAATTAACTATTAATTCCTCGATTAATCGATTAATTGCTTTGATCGATCAAAATTCTTTTGATCGATCAAAATTCGATTAAAATTCTTTGGGCTTGCCGTGTCCATCTGAAGGGCTCCTTTGCTGTGCCTTCATATCTGCATGCCGGCAGGACCTTACTATCTGCCACACGCGAGGGCTGTTACACTTCCCTCTATCACATGCCTCTATCAACCTGGGATTCTACAGCCATCCACTGGGAGTTGTGATAGTTCCCTTCACGGGACATCTACATGCCGACGGACTGATGTTAGCCCCTCCTCATCTGGATTCAGCAGTGGTATCGTTGTACACATTTTTATACCAGTATCATACTTAGCTACATGTTTTTATGACTGCTTTTGCTACCGTTTGGTATTAGTCGCACCATTTTTACAGTTTATGTAGCTACATCGATTTTATCTCCAGTGCAATATTTATTTTGTTACCTACTTGAAGACTATAAAAGTTTTAATGCTATTCCCATTGAGCGCTGCCTTTGTGTTTTTTGTATCCTGCTATCGATTTTTCCAGTGGTTGGTAGCTGCACTGGGAATCGGCCTGCAAGGAGATCAGCTAAAAGTAGTTGGATATCTATGTGCGTTATAATTAATCGAAATTAGTCGATTAATCGATTAAAAAAAAAACGATTAATCGAACACGAAAATTTTAATCAGTAACAGCCCTAACTTATTTATGTATTTATGTTATGTCTTCTGTCCTGGGGTCTACCTACTTACATATTGCTGGTGTTGCTGGTATTACTAGTGAGAGACAGGAAAAAAAAAAAAGGATTATATATTTAGATTTTTTTTTTTCTCAAAACCATTTTGTTAACTGTTTTTTGGAAATACCGTATATACTCGAGTATAAGCCGACCCGAGTATAAGCCGAGGCACCTAATTTTACCACAAAAAACTGGGAAAACGTATTGACTCGAGTATAAGCCTAGGGTAAAAATGCAGCAGCTACTGTAAGCGGAAAAGAGGGTCAACAATGCCCATTTGCAGCTTCACTGTGCCCATTTGCACGCCTCACTGTGCCCATATGCACGCCTCACTGTGCCCATTACCTCACTGTGCCCATATCCATGGAGATAAACAGCACATTATTATGCACTCCAGACAGAAATTTCTGCAGTGGTTTCCATTCAGTTGATAAAATAAGCCCCTGGAGGGAAGTAAACTTGCTCTAGCTGGAACGCATCGTGAAGCAGCCAGCAAAGTTCCAAACTCACAACCCTCCACACTCACCTTCTGCTTGCTACAGCGAAGATCTGTTTTTGTAAGAGGCAGCCAGGCTTCTAAAACGAGCGGAGGAAAGATCACCTCCCATGTCCATCACGCTGCGGGCGTCCATTTTTTAAAATTTGCGGCTTTCTACTGGTCCCGTACGATTCCGTGATAGGCGATTGACACTGTGTTCAGTGTTCCGCCTATCACGGCCATCTTCTCATCCTCTAAATTTCCCAGCAGACACTGTGTTTAGTGATCCGCCAATCACGGACGTTTTTTCATCCTCGAACAAGAGAAGGTCCGTGATTGGCGGATCACTAAACACAGTGTCAATCGCATATCACGGAACCGCACTGGACCAGGAGGAAGCCGCAAATTTTAAAAAATGGACGCCCAAGGTACACTGACTCGAGTATAAGCCGAGAGGGGTATTTTCAGCCCTAAAAAAAGGGCTGAAAAACTTGGCTTATACTCGAGTATATACGGTAAGTTAAATGATTTGAGAACTGTAGGAAGAATATACACTGATTTAAAGCAAGCTTTTGGCCAGGCTTTGGACATTCAAGTAATTGCATTACATTAACCACTTCAATACTGGGCACTTTCACCCCCCTTCCTACCCAGACAAATGTTTAGCTTTCAGCACTCTCACACTTTGAATGACAATTACTCAGTCATGCAACACTGTACCCAAACATTTTTTTATTATTTTTTTTCACACAAATAGAGCTTTCTTTTTGCGGTATTTAATCACCACTGGGTTTTTTATTTTTGCAATATCAGTTAAAAAAGAGTGACAATTTTGAAAAAAATACTTTTTTTTTTTAGTTTCTATTATAAAATTTTGCAAATAAGTAATTTTTGTTCATAAATTTGGGCCAAAATGTATACTGCTACATATCTTTGGTAAAAATAACCAAAATTAGTGTATATTATTTAGTCTGTGTGAAAGTTATATAGTTTACAAGCTACGGTGTCAATCGTTAAAATTGATTACACCTGATGTAGTGACGGCCTATCTCATTTCTTGGGACACTAACAAGCCAGGAAAGTACAAATACCCCCCAAATGACACCTTTTTGGAACTGTAAGGTATTTAGTAAGAGCCATGGTGAGCTTTTTGAAGTTGTAATTTTTTCCCACAATTCTTGGGAAAATTAAGAAATTATTTATTTTATACAAAATTGTCATTATAACAAGTTATTTCTCACACACAGGATATGCATACTTGCAATTACACCCCAAAATACATTCTGATATTCCTTATGAGTATGGTCACAACACATGTGTGACACTTTTACACAGCCTGGCCACATACAGAGGCCCAACATGCAGGGAGCACCGTTAGGCATTCTAGGAGCATAACTTACACATCCAATTTCCTGACTACCTACAGTAGGTGCTGCCGATATTGTGTCAATATCGGCGCTTCTAGCGGCGATATTGACACCCTATGAGCTCGTCGAGAGAGCCAGCGCCGAGCTGTCTCGTCATCGGGAAAGGAAAAAATGTTCCTTTCACGATGAGCGACACGCATTGCCGATAGGCGGGGATCCGTCGCGGGTTCCCGCCAATACCAGGCACTGCGTTTGGTATGAATCCTGAGCGGGAACTCTATGCCAATTTTTAAAGAAAAAAACGGCGTGGGTTCCCCCTCCAGGGGCATACCAGGCCCTTGGGTCTGGTCTGGATTTGAAGGGGAACCCTACGCCGAAAAAACGGTGTGGGGGTCCCCCTCAAGATCCAAACCAGACCCTTATCCGAGCACGAAACCTGGCAGGCCGCAGGGGAAGAGGGGGGGACGAGAGCGGCCCCCCTCCCTCCTGAACCGTACCAGGCCACATGCCCTCAACATGGGCGGTTTGGTGCTCTGGGGCAGGGGGGCGACCTGCGGCCCCCCCACCCCAGAGCACCCTGCCCCCATGTTGATGAGGACAGGGCCTCTTCCCGACAACCCTGGCCGTTGGTTGTCGGGGTCTGCGGGCGGGGGGCTTATCGGAATCCGGGAGCCCCCTTTAATAAGGGGGCCCCCAGATTCAGGCCCCCCCACCCTATGTGGAAAGTAAAGGATAATACTGCGCTGGAAATAATGTGAAACGAAGCTGCCAACACTGCTGGTACAAAAAAGCTAGTGATAATCGAAAATTAAAAGTGTAGCGCTATCTAAATGAATATGTATAAATGTGAAAATATACACAAAAAACTGGATATGATAATATAGTGATAAACACGTGTATCACCCAAAATAACGTGCTGGGTGACTCCAGTGATAAAGTCCTCAAATTATATAAACACAATTATGCAAATATATGCAAATTAATGTCCATTATAGGCAAATGAATGTCCATTAGAAATGGAATCCATAAAACAAAGGTGATGAAGAGAAAACGTGATGAGTCAAATCGTGAAATTGTAATCAACAGTCTTCTGTGTGTGAGAGAAAGTAGCCACCACCGAAGTGAATAGAGGAAGGCTTACCAGAAGTTATGGATTTGGCGGGGCATAAGCCACCCAAATCAAATAAACTTGAAGAGTGTGAACACTCAAACATTAATTGTATACAGAAGTGATGTGAGATCCGCCACCAAGTATATGTTGAGGAGGCTTACCAGAGGTCTCGGATTTGGAGAGGCATACGCCGCCCAAATCTGAGATTGCTTTGGGGTTAATGGACGCCAATGGAGATGGTCTTGAGTGGAGGGGTAGTCTGGAGTCAAAGGGGTTTAGCACTTCAATCAGACGGGACATCCAATAACACAAAACACCAATTCATGTAGGGACTCGGTATCCAATGCATATGTATGGAGATAGAAAAGCTCACATAGCATAATTCCGTATGGAAAGAATTTAATAAAAAGATCATACAATGTAACACTCACATTTAAAGATGGTCTAAAAGCATGGATGCAGGTACAAGAGCGATGTATATGGACAAATCCACCCGACTAGTTTCGACTAAAAAGTCATCATCTGGGGTTTTTAGTCGAAACTAGTCGGGTGGATTTGTCCATATACATCGCTCTTGTACCTGCATCCATGCTTTTAGACCATCTTTAAATGTGAGTGTTACATTGTATGATCTTTTTATTAAATTCTTTCCATACGGAATTATGCTATGTGAGCTTTTCTATCTCCATACATATGCATTGGATACCGAGTCCCTACATGAATTGGTGTTTTGTGTTATTGGATGTCCCGTCTGATTGAAGTGCTAAACCCCTTTGACTCCAGACTACCCCTCCACTCAAGACCATCTCCATTGGCGTCCATTAACCCCAAAGCAATCTCAGATTTGGGCGGCGTATGCCTCTCCAAATCCGAGACCTCTGGTAAGCCTCCTCAACATATACTTGGTGGCGGATCTCACATCACTTCTGTATACAATTAATGTTTGAGTGTTCACACTCTTCAAGTTTATTTGATTTGGGTGGCTTATGCCCCGCCAAATCCATAACTTCTGGTAAGCCTTCCTCTATTCACTTCGGTGGTGGCTACTTTCTCTCACACACAGAAGACTGTTGATTACAATTTCACGATTTGACTCATCACGTTTTCTCTTCATCACCTTCGTTTTATGGATTCCATTTCTAATGGACATTCATTTGCCTATAATGGACATTAATTTGCATATATTTGCATAATTGTGTTTATATAATTTGAGGACTTTATCACTGGAGTCACCCAGCACGTTATTTTGGGTGATACACGTGTTTATCACTATATTATCATATCCATTTTTTTGTGTATATTTTCACATTTATACATATTCATTTAGATAGCGCTACACTTTTAACCCCCCACCCTATGTGTATGAGTATGGGGTACATCGTACCCCTACCCATTCACCTGGTGGAAAATAAATGGAAATAAAAACACAACACAGTTTTTAAAAGTATTTTATTGCACCGCTCCGGAGGTCTTCTTCCGACTTCGGGGGTCTCCGGTGTCGTCGCCGCGTTCTCCGGTTCTTTCTTCTGCCGGGCCTCCGCTAACTTCTTTTTAGCTCTTTTGCTAACGGAGGCCCGGTCTTCTCCGTCGTCTTCTTCTTCTTCTCCCGCTCTCCGGTTCTTCTCCCGCTCTCCGGTGTCGTCGCCACGTTCTCCGGTTCTTTCTTCTGCCGGGCCTCCGCTAACTTCTTTTTGCTCTTTTGCTAACGGAGGCCCGGTCTTCTCCGTCGTCTTCTTCTTCTTCTTCTCCTGCTCTCCGGTTCTTCTCCCGCTCTCCGGTGTCGTCGCCGCGTTCTCCGGTTCTTTCTTCCGCCGGGCCTCCGCTAACTTCTTTTTAGCTCTTTTGCTAGCAGAGGCCCGGTCTTCTCCGTCGTCGCCGTCGGCGTCTTCTTCCCTCTTCTCCTCCTCGATGTTGACTCATCGCTTCCTCTCACAGTAATGGTAAATCTTCGGTCCGCAGAGATTAATATAGGCTTCACATGACGTCACAGTCACATGCTCCAGGGCACATGTGCACATGATGTCACAGTCACATGCTCCAGGGCACATGTGCACATGACGTCACAGTCACATGCTCCAGGGCACATTTGCCCCGGAGCATGTGACTGTGACGTCATGAGAAATCTATATTAATCTCTGCGGACCGAAGATTTACCATTACTGTGAGAGGAAGCGACGAGTCAACATCGAGGAGGAGAAGAGGGAAGAAGATGCCGACGGCGAGGACGGAGAAGACCGGGCCTCTGCTAGCAAAAGAGCTAAAAAGAAGTTAGCGGAGGCCCGGCAGAAGAAAGAACCGGAGAACGCGGCGACGACACCGGAGAGCGGGAGAAGAACCGGAGAGCGGGAGAAGAAGAAGAAGACGACGGAGAAGATTTTCCATACAGAGTAGCTGATGTTACTTCTTGCTTAAGGCTCATTTATATCTTGCCTCTGGTGAGTGTGAACCCCTGAGGGGATTTTTTTCATCACGCGGTGGATTGCAAGTTTGTGTCTGGTGGTGGAAGGTGCTCACTTGGACATTTGCCTTATACTCACCTCATTACTCTGAACTGGTTATCTCTCTATTACGTGCTGGACTTGTTCAGTAGCATGGTCCACGGGTCTTTTTATAATTTCATATTTTAGCGCTGTTTGGTGTATACCTACGATCCAGTATTTTGTACTGTTTTATTGTTTTACCCCTTTTTTCATATATATATATATATATATATATATATATATATATATATATATAGATATATATAGATATATATATTCACACACACACAGTGTCTTTAAAAAGTATTCATACCCCTTGAAATTCTCCACATTTTCTCATGTTACAACCAAAAACGTAGATTTATTTTATTGGGATTTTATGTGATAGGCCAACAGAAAGTGGCACATAATTGTGAAGTGGAAGGAAAATGATAAATGGTTTTCAATTATTTTTTTTCCAAATAAATATGTGAAAAGTGTGGCATGCATTTGTATTCAGCCCCCCGAGTCAATACTTTGTAGAACCACCTTTCACTGCAGTTACAACTGCAAATCTTTTGGGGATGTCTCTACCAGCTTTGCACATCTAGAGAGTGACATTTTTGCAAAATAGCTCAAGCTCTGTCAGATTGGATAGAGAGCTTCTGTGAACAGCAATTTTTAAGTCTTGCCACAGATTCTAAATTGGATTTATGTCTAGACTTTGACTGGGCCATTCTAACACATGAATGTGCTTTGATCTAATCCATTCCATTGTAGCTCTGGCTGTATGTTTAAGGTTGTTGTCCTGCTGGAAGGTGAACCTCCGCCCCAGTCTCAAGTCTTTTGCAGACTCTAACAGGTTTTCTTCCAAGATTGCCCTGTAATTGGCTCCATCCGTCTTCCCATCAACTCTTACCAGCTTCCCTGTCCCTGCTGAAGAAAAGCATCCACACAACATGATGCTACCACCACCATGTTTCACGGTGGGGATGGTGTGTTCAGATTGATGTGCATATAACATTTTGTTTTTAGGCCAAAAAGTAACATTTTTGTCCCATCTGACCAGAGCACCTTCTTCCACATGTTTGCTGTGTCCCCCACATGGCTTCTCGCAAACTGCAAACTGGACTTCTTATGGCTTTCTTTCAACAATGACTTTCTTCTTGCCACTCTTCCATAAAGGCCAGATTTGTGGAGTGCACAACTAATAGTTGTCCTGTGGACAGATTCTCCCACCTGAGCTGTGGATCTCTGCAGTTCCTCCAGAGATACCATGGGCCTCTTGGATGCTCTCCTTGCCCAGCCTGTCAGTTTAAGTGGAAGACCATGTCTTGGTATATTTGCAGTTGTGTCATACTTTTTTTCATTTTCGGATGATGGATTGAACAGTGCTCTGTGAGATGTTCAAAGCTTGGGATATTTTTTTTAGAACCTAATCCTGCTTTAAACTTCTCCACAACTTTATCCCTGACCTGTCTGGTGTGTTCCTTGGTCTTCATGATGCTATTTGTTAACTAAGGTTCCCTAACAAACATCTGAGGGCTTCCCTGAACAGCTATATTTATACTGAGATTACATTACACACAGGTGGACTTTATTTACTAATTTGGTGACTTCTGAAGACAATTGGTTCCACTAGATTGTAGTTAGGGATATCAGATTAAAAGGGGCTGAATACAAATGCATGTCACACTTTTCAGATATTTATTTGCAAAAAAAATTGAAAACAATTTATCATTTTCCTTCCACTTCACAATTATGTGCCACTTTTGGTTGGTCTATCACATACAATCCCATTTGCATTTTTGGTTGTAATATGACAAAATGTGGAAAATCTCAAGGGGTATGAATACTTTTTCAGATCATGGAAGTGCACCATTATAGCAGCATAATCTTGGTTCCTGGCCTTGAAATAGATAAAGAGAGACTTGTGAGAAAGAAGGTAAAAAAAGGTTAATGTGTGATATGTATAATTATTATGTATTAGTAAAAATTACTCTTTGGAAAAAAAAACATTCTGAAAAGTATTGATGTGTTGTTTGCAAAATGATTTTTTAAAAATTAGTTTAAAGTGTAAGTGCAGCCAAACTGCGATCCTTCAGATGTCTACATAGTCTTATTAATAACAAAATGTGCTTTGAAACAAGTCATTGCAGATCTTTGTAGCTGCAATCACTGTGAAGCAATTCATCATCAAAGCTTCAAGCAGAAGCACTGACATCCTAATCTAAGTTCATATTGCCTGTTCCTGTCTCCTATTGGCTTGGCAGCCTTCCAACCATCTAATCTCTAATGAAAACACAGAGCCGGTGCAGAGCAAGAGGGGAGCTGAGTGAGGAAACAGTCGCCTTGGACAACTTCACTGCTTATTAATGCTATTTTACAGGTTAATTGCTTTGCAGTGCCTGCAGTTACAGAGGTCACCTGTGTTGTTTTAAATCTCAGTTGCTGCTTTTTAACCATTTCCCTACCGGCGTATTGTAAAATTACGCTGGCAGGAACATACCCTCACTCGGGGCGGGCGTCATATAACGTCCACCCATTATCACCGCTCTCGCACGCCCCCAGGGGAGCCCAGCGATCGGGGATGAGGCATGTCCCTTGGGACACAGCTTTTTCCCGATCAGGGTAAAGAGCCAATGAAAATGGCTATTTACCACGTGATCGGCTGTGTCCAATCACAGCGGACACAAATGTCAACAAACAGCGGTAACTAGCTGTTAACGGGTTCTCCTCTTCAATCACCGATCCTGTGTGAGGAGGATATTGCGCCAGCAGCTAGTTACCGCCTACAATGCAAAGTAAAACACACTAATTGCCCATAAATAAAGAGAACCTGTCACAAGCCCATCTGAGTACCTGTCATGGGCCCATTAGAGTACCAAAGTACCTGTCTGCAACCCAGAGTACCTGAGTACAGATCTGCAGCCCATCAGAGTACCTGAATACCTATCTGTAGCCGATCAGAGTACCCGAGTACCTGTCCCCAGCCCATCAGAGTACCTGAGTACCTATCTGCAACCTATCAGAGTACCTGAGTACTTGCCTAAAGCCCAGAGTACCCGAGCACCTGTCTACAGCCCAGAGTACCTGAGTACCTACCTGTCTCCAGCAAATTGGCGTACCTGAGTACCTGTCTCCAGCCCAGAGAACCTGAGTACCTATCTTCAGATCATCAGAGTATCTGGGAACCTGTCTCCAGCCCAGAGTACCCAAGTACCTATCTGCAGCCCATCAGAGTACCAGAGTACCTGTCTCCAGCCCAGAGTACCCAAGTACCTATCTGCAGCCCATCAGAGTACCCGAGTACCTGTCTCCAGCCCATCAGACTACCTGAGTACCTGTCTCCAGCCCATCAGAGTACCTGAGTACCTATCTGCAACCCATCAGAGTACCTGAGTACCTGCCTCCAGCCCAGAGTACCCGAGCACCTGTCTCCAGCCCAGAGTATCCGAGTACCTATCTGCAGCCCATCAGAGTGCCCGAGTACCTGTCTCCAGCCCAGATTACCTGTGTACCTATCTGCAGCCCATCAGAGTACCCAAGTACCTATCTGCAGCCCATTAGAGTACCCAAGTACCGGTCTCCAGCCCATCAGAATACCCAAGTACCTATCTGCAGCCTATCAGAGTACCCGAAACCTATCTGCAGCCCATCAGAGTACACGAGTACCTATCTGCAATCCAGGTGTTGGGGTGTTTGCTTTCCAAAATGGGGTAATTTTTGGGGTAATTACGCTGTCATGGAGCTCCAGGGCCCTCAAAATTGTGATAGGTTTTCAGGACATTAGATGTATAATTTATGCTCCTAGAACACCTGAATGTGCTCCCTGCATGTTGGGCCTCTGTATGTGGCCAGGCTGTGTAAAAGTCTCACACATGTGGTATCGCCATACTCAGGAAGAGCAGCAGAATGTGTTTTGGGGTGTAATATAGTTAGGCTAAAGGGGTCTCCTACTGGCTGGGTAACAGTTTTAAAATAAACAGGATTACACTATTGTGTTGCTATTTTCTCGTTATTTTATGATCTGCTTTGGAGCCCAATTACACTGGTGGACCCTGATTGGAGAAGATTTTCCATACAGAGTAGCTGATGTTACTTCTTGCTTAAGGCTCATTTATATCTTGCCTCTGGTGAGTGTGAACCCCTGAGGGGATTTTTTTCATCACGCGGTGGATTGCAAGTTTGTGTCTGGGGGTGGAAGGTGCTCACTTGGACATTTGCTGATACTCACCTCATTACTCTGAACTGGTTATCTCTCTATTACGTGCTGGACTTGTTCAGTGGCATGGTCCACGGGTCTTTTTATAATTTCATATTTTAGCACTGTTTGGTGTATACCTACGATCCAGTATTTTGTACTGTTTTATTGTTTTACCCCTTTTTTCATATCTTATTAATTTTAAACAGCTGCTGACCATTTAAGGTGTTTTGTGAAAAATACTTTGAATTTATGGTGTTTATGCTGCTTGGCACTTTGTGGGACTGAATTGGCGCTAAGTGTGTGTTTTGTCAGGCATATTTTAAACACACTTTTATCCATATATATATATATATATATATATATATATATATATATATATATATAAAACGTATTTATCGGCGTATAACACGCACCCTAACTTTAAGAGGGAAGTTTCAGAAAAAAAACTTTCCACAGGCCCCTGCGTATAACACGCAGGCACAATTTACCCTCTATTTTCAAGGTAAAAAAAGTGAATGTTATACGCCAATAAATACAGTATATATAAAAATATGTAGATGTACCCAAAATAAAAAATAGATACCGTATATACTCGAGTATAAGCCGAGTTTTTCAGCACATTTTTTTGTGCTGAAAATGCCCACCTCGGCTTATACTTGAGTCACCTTTTTGCGCCTGATCTCCTGGATTTTGGGGACACGGTACCGACACATGTAGCCCCACTCTTCCTCTACAAGTGTGCAAAGTTTGTTCTCCGGGGGACCTACGGCCGGAGAGCACCGATTTTTCAAAGCCAGGCACTCCTTCCATAGACTCCCATGTTAAACGGTAATTTCTCTGGTGATTTTGGGGACCCGGTACCGGCCGGTCGTAGGTCCCCTGGACCTGAAACTTGGCACACATATAGCCAACTCTTCTCTACAAGTGTGCAAAGTCTGTTGTCTGGGGGACCTATGGCCAGGGAGCAACGATTTTTTAAATCCGGGCACCCCTTCTATAGACTCCTATGTTAAACGGTAGTCTAGTCATGGGCACAGTGAGGCATGGGCACAGTGAGGCACGGGCACAGCAAGGCATGGACACAGTGAGGCATGGGCACAGTGAGGCATGGGCACAGTGAGGTGAGGCATGGACACAGTGAGGCATGGACACAGTGAGGCAAGGACACAGTGCGGCATGGGCACAGTGAGGCATGGGCACAGTGAGGCATGGGCACAGTGAGGCATGGGCACAGCGAGGTGAGGCATGGACACAGTGAGGCATGGACACAGTGATGCATGGACACAGTGAGGCATGGGCACAGTGAGGCAAAGTGAGGCACAGTGAGGCATGCAGACATGGACAGGCATGGACACCCTAGGCTTATACTCGAGTCAATACGTTTTCCCAGTTTTTTGTGGTAAAATTAGGTGCCTCAGCTTATATTCGTGTCGGCTTATACTCGAGTATATACAGTAGATTATGGGCTAGGAATATACATAGATGAAAAACTTTTTTTTTTATAGATTTGTTATATTGTTCTTTATTTTTTATTTATTTATACCTTTGTGTAATATTATCATTTTGCTATTTTAGACTGGTTACAATCCATGTAGTAGTTTACTTTGTTTAATTACTCATGCAGCTATAAATGTTACTGATAGTTCTAGTTCCCTTTAAACATCGGCGATTCCGGAGCTGAGTGACCTATGTGGTCTCAACCCCTGCTCGCAGCCTTTATTTCACTGTCTTCTGTGACAGACAATCAGGTCTGAGGAAGAAGCGGAAGCTTTGAAATGCATTACAGCCCCCATCCATGGCAGCTCGTCTTTCCACTGACGTCAGTTGCAGTCCGGTGGAATCTTGCATTCCATGCTGGTAGTCACAATGATGAGCCACTTCCTGGTTTCCCAGTTCCAGACACATTGCTGCATGAGAGTACTGAAACATTGGACCAAATGCTTTAATAGCCTTAACAAATTTTCAGGAGTAGGAATAGTTCCACTAAGAAAATAAAGCAGCCATGGGTTTTCTGCTGTCCTCAGATCTGCATTTCTCCACATTTAATAATGAAGGCCACTGTGAGGATGAAGGAGCAATATACATTTTTATACACCAGAATTGTCTACATGTAGGCTGCATAAAAAGTGTGTATAGTTAAACTTTATTTACAACCATTTGTATTAAAGATGTTGAACTAAGTCTCAAATAGATTTAATCAATCATTGAAGTACAATGGAAGTATGGAACCAGTATCAAGTCTTCATGAACAGGGCATAGATAAGCTTTTACAAAAGCTGTAAAGAATAAGAAAGGTTCAATAATTGATTTGATCAGACTTATAGGGAATGATATAGATTAGGAGAATTACAATGATCAATCTATGACTGCAAAACTTTTTAAAACAACAATGTGGAGTCAGGTCTAATGGATTTCATCTTCGATATCAAGATCTGACATCCAACTTCAATTTAAACTTACTAAATTATAATTTTATGACTATTTACTGAAATGCGAGTGCAGACAGAGGTTGAGAATATTAGCTACAGCTTCTTTTAAGTCTTTATTCCTCAGGCTGTATATAATTGGATTCATCAGTGGGGTGACCACAGTGTACAGCAATGATTTGAATTTAGTGATATCCCATGATTGTCTTCTACGGGGTACCAAATAAACACAAACCAGGGTACAATAATAAATGCAAACAACAGTCAGATGGGAACTGCATGTTGAGAAAACTTTCTGTCTGCCGGTAATAGATGGGATATTAAAAATGGTGATTATTATATATATATAGGATACAATAATAATAAAGAATGGGATGACAACAATAATAACATTAACTAATGTCACTTCTAGTAGAACATTAAGGCCCCATGCACATGAGACGCAGGTGCAAACTCTGCTGAACACACGTTTTTAAACGCTGAAACCGGCGTTTGCGGCCGCGTTTAGCGGCGTTTAGCGGCGTTTTACCGCGTTTGCGTTTATAAGCGTTTCATCATAGACCCTCCCTAAGCTCAAAAAACAGTAAATTTTAACCATTTCAGCCAGTTTGTGAGACCAGAGTGAGTAGCAGCAGCTGAGAGAGCAGCAGTGTACTTGTATTTAGCGTATCACTTGCCACATCATCTGCCACAAGTTGTGGATTGTCCACTTGCCACGTCACCTGCCACGTCACCTGCCATGTCACCTGGCCACGTCACCTGGCCACGTCACCTGCCACAAGTTGTGGATTGTCCACTTGCCACATCACCTGGCCACATCACGTGCCACGTCACCTGCCACAAGTTGTGGATTGTCCACTTGCCACGTTACCTGGCCACGTCACCTGGCCATGTTACCTGCCACGTCACCTGGCCACGTTACCTGCCACGTCAGCTGGCCACGTCACCTGCCACAAGTTGTGGATTGTCCACTTGCCACGTCACCTGCCACGTCACCTGGCCACGTCACCTGCCACAAGTTGTGGATTGTCCACTTGCCATGTCACCTGGCCACGTCACCTGCCACAAGTTGTGAATTGTCCACTTGCCACGTCACCTGCCACGTCACCTGGCCACGTCACCTGCCACAAGTTGTGGATTGTCCACTTGCCACGTCACCTGGCCACGTCACCTAGCCATGTTACCTGCCCACATTACCTGCCACGTCATCTAGCCACGTCACCTGCCACAAGTTGTGGATTGTCCACTTTCCACGTCACCTGGCCACATCACGTGCCACGTCACCTGCCACAAGTTGTGAATTGTCCACTTGCCACGTCACCTGCCACATCACCTGGCCACGTCACCTGCCACAAGTTGTGGATTGTCCACTTGCCACGTCACCTGGCCACGTCACCTGACACAAGTTGTTGATTGTCCACTTGCCACGTTACCTGCCACAAGTTGTGGATTGCCCACAATGCAATGCAAGCAATTAAAGTTTTCTTTTATATTTTTTAATAGTTTTTCATCATTTGCCATCATTTTTGAGATTTCTAATGTTAAAAAATAGGTCACCTTTAAAAACGCTTATAAACGCAAACGCGGCAAAACGCCGGTACCGCGTTTAGCCGCGTTTAGCAGCGTTTAGCGTCTGAAACGTGGAAAACTTTTGCGTCTGAACCCATTTTTTTGCTTCTGGAAAAACGAGGTTAAACGCAACTGCTTGTAAACGCCAAGAAACGAGAGTGTGTGCATGGACACATAGGATAACATTGAATGGGTTCAGGAGCAGTTGAAAAAAGCGTCCAACTGCCTCTGAACGCGTGTTCAACAGCAAATAACAGCGTCTCGTGTGCATGGGGCCTAAGAGCATCAGAGCAGGAGAGTTGTAGGATTGGATCAAGATCACAGAAAAAGTGATCAACAATATCAGGACCACCAAAATCCAATTGTGATATTGTTAAAGTGGGAATCAGTACTACTAAAAGACTTAAAACCCAACATGTGATAAATCATCAACCAGCAGAGCTGGAAGTTCATTGATAAAGAATAATGCAATGGTTTACAGATAGCCACATATCTGTCATAACACATCACTGTCAGAAGAAGACAATCAAGACCTTCAGAAACACCAAAAAAATAAAACTGGGAGATGCAATCAGAAAATGATATTATGATTCCTTTCATCAAAACAGCATGGAGCATGTTAGGAAGAATGTCAGTTACCAATAGGGATGAGCTTCGAGTTCGAGTCGAACTCATGTTCGACTCGAACATTGCCTGTTCGCCCGTTCGCCGAACAGCCAACAAATTGGGGTGTTCGCGGCAAATTCGAAAAATCTATGGGAGAAATCTAAAGTGCTAATTATAAAGGCTTATATGCAAGTTATTGTCCTAAAAAGTGTTTGGGGACCGGGGTCCTGCCCCAGGGGACATGTATCAATGCAAAAAGAAGTTTTAAAAATGTCTGTTTTTTCGGGAGCAGTGATTTTAATAATGCTTAAAATGAAAAAATAAAAGTGAAATATTCCTTTAAATTTCGGACCTGGGGGGTGTGTATGATATGCATGTGAAGTGGCGCATGTTTCCCGTGCTTAGAACTGTCCCTGCAAAAAATGTCATTTTTGAAAGAAAAAAAGTCTTTTAAAACTGACTCGCGGCTATTAATGAATTGTCGGCTCCCGGCAATACATACAAAAGTCATTGATAAAAAATAAAAAAAAAGCTTGGGGGTTCCCCAGAATTCAATTACCAGGCCCTTCAGGTCTGGAATGGATATTAAGGGGAACCCCGCCGCAAATAAAAAAAAAAATTGACGTGGGGTTCCCCCAAATATCCATTCCAGGCCCTTCAGATCTGGCATGGATTTTAAGGGGAACTCCACCCCAAATTTAAAAAAAAATGGCGTGGAGTCCCCCTAAAAATCCATACCAGACCCCTTATCCGAGCACGCAACCTGGCCAGCCGCAGGGGAAAAGGGGGGGACGAGAGAGCGGCCCCCCTCCCTCCTGAACCGTACCAAGCCACATGCCCTCAACATGGGGAGGATGTCCCCATGTTGATGGGGACAAGGGCCTCATCCCCACAACCCTTGCCCGGTGGTTGTGGGGGACTGCGGGCGGGGGGCTTATCGGAATCTGGAAGACCCATTTAACAAAGGGGACCCCCAGATCCCGCCCCCCCTATGTGAATTGGTAAGGGGTACATTGTACCCCTACCATTTCACAAAGAAAGCGTAAAAAAATGTTTAAAAAAAACACACAAACACCTTGAAAAAGTCCTTTATTTAAAAAACAAAACAAAAAAAAAACATTCCAGCGGTGAAATCCAGTGTCCCGCGGCGATCCCGATGTCCAGCGCTGTCCTTCATTGGTTGTGCCTGAGCGGACCTGATGGGGAACTCCCTCTCAGTATTTTAAATGTATAGACCCGCCCCTTCTAAAGTTCCCCATCAGGTCCGCTCAGCGGACCAGATGCGGAACATGAGAAGGGGCGGGTCTATACATGTATTACCAAAGTGAGAGCAGTTCCCCATCAGGTCCGCCTACTCGGTATGTCGGACCCGCCTACGTCATTGGCTTGAGCGGGGAACTTCCTTCACTGTGTAATTTAAATTTACATAGTGAAGGAAGTTCCCCGCTCAAGCCAATGACGTAGGCGGGTCCGACATACCGAGGGGGCGGACCTGATGGGGAACTGCTCTCACTTTGGTAATACATGTATAGACCCGCCCCTTCTCATGTTCCGCATCTCGTCCGCTGAGCGGACCTGATGGGGAACTTTAGAAGGGGCGGGTCTATACATTTAAAACACTGCAGAGGAAGTTCCCCATCAGGTCCGCTCAGGCACAACCAATGAAGGACAGCGCTGGACATCGGGATCGCCGCGGGACACTGGATTTCACCGCTGGAATGTTTTTTTTTTGTTTTTTTTATAAATAAAGGACTTTTTCAAGGTGTTTGTGTGTTTTTTTTAAACATTTTTTTACGCTTTCTTCGTGAAATGGTAGGGGTACAATGTACCCCTTACCAATTCACATAGGGGGGGCGGGATCTGGGGGTCCCCTTTGTTAAAGGGGTCTTCCAGATTCCGATAAGCCCCCCGCCCGCAGACCCCCACAACCACCGGGCAAGGGTTGTGGGGATGAGGCCCTTGTCCCCATCAACATGGGGACATCCTCCCCATGTTGAGGGCATGTGGCCTGGTACGGTTCAGGAGGGAGGGGGGGCGCTCTCTAGTCCCCCCCCTTTCCCCTGCGGCTGGCCAGGTTGCGTGCTCGGATAAGGGGTCTGGTATGGATTTTTAGGGGGACTCCACGCCATTTTTTTTAAATTTGGGGTGGAGTTCCCCTTAAAATCCTTGCCAGATCTGAAGGGCCTGGAATGGATATTTGGGGGAACCCCACGTCAATTTTTTTTTAAATTTGCGGCGGGGTTCCCCTTAATATCCATTCCAGACCTGAAGGGCCTGGTAATTGAATTCTGGGGAACCCCCACGCTTTTTTTTTTTTTTTTTATCAATGACTTTTGTATGTATTGCCGGGAGCCGACAATTCATTAATAGCCGCGAGTGAGTTTTAAATGCATTTTTTTCTTTCAAAAATGACATTTTTTGCAGGGACAGTTCTAAGCACGGGAAACATGCGCCACTTTACATGCATATCATACACACCCCCCAGGTACGAAATTTAAAGGAATATTTCACTTTTATTTTTTCATTTTAAGCATTATTAAAATCACTGCTCCCGAAAAAACGGCCATTTTTAAAACTTCTTTTTGCATTGATACATGTCCCCTGGGGCAGGACCCGGGTCCCCAAACACTTTTTAGGACAATAACTTGCATATAAGCCTTTATAATTAGCAGTTTAGATTTCGAACGTTCGAGTCCATTGTATTTAATAGGGTTCTAAAGTTTACACAAACATTTTGTCTGTTCGCAGGTTCTGGTGCGAACCGAACAGGGGGGTGTTCGGCTCATCCCTGGTTACCAATAAGATATCTGATAGAGACAGCTGGGAGAGGAAGAAGTACATGGGAGAATGGAGGGATTTGCTGTAGGACACCAGAGTGATGATCAGGAGGTTTCCACATATTGTCACACAATAAATCAAATAGAAAAGAAAAAAAATCAGAAATGTTATACTGTGTGGAGTCTGAAGTCCTAATAGGTGGATCATGGTAATACTGGACACATTTTTCTCCTCCATAACCTGAAGAGAGAAAAAAAATAGAAACAGCCTTGTTCAGAGGGAAAAATAATTATTTTAATTAGGTAATCCTAACTATTTTGTGCTGGTATATTTATAAAAAAGATGTTGCAAATTTAAATAAAATTTTAAACGTGTCATAAGCCATACACCACATGATCAAAGGCTTGTAACTATTTGACCATTACAACTACATAAGCGTGTTGTTCATCCCAGTGGCGGAACTACCAGGGTCACAAAGGTGGGACTGGGCCCTGGAGTTTCACCACTGTAGGGGTCCCACACACCCCAAGAGCCCGGACTGTGGCTCCCCAGTGGCTAAAGGGCTCTGAACTGTGAGTGTCTCTCTTAAAGCTCAGAGCCAGTGCTGACAGTTCCCCCCTCCCCCCGCATGGATGGTAAAGGAAATAGAGAGCTGATTAGCACTCATCAGCAATAGTGTGTCCCAGAGAAAAGGAAGTGTAGGTGGGAAGTTTAAAGCCCAGCTGTCCGATGAAGAAAGGTGCAGACTGCTGATCCATCCATCCATCCATCTATCTGTGACTAAAGTGTACCCCCTCCCTCCCTTCTCTCTCCGGCCTCCCAGTGAGTACACTAATGTAAGAGGGACTCAGATGTAAGGGGTGTTCTGTGGACTCTGATGTAAGGGGGGATTTGGTGAGCAAAGACCCCCTTACATTAGAGTTCCCCTTTACACCAGGGTCCACAGCATCCCCCTTACATTAGACCCTCCTTAAATCATGGTTCCCCTCTACACTCTACACAGTGTAAGTGGAAATTCTGCAGACTCGATGTGAGGGGGGCTCTGTGGACTCTGATGTAAGGAGGCTCTGTGGACTCTGATTTAAGGGAGCCCTGTGGACTCTGATGTAAGGGGGTCTCTGCAGACTCCGATGTAAGGGACGCTCTGTGGACTCTGGGGTAAGGGATACTCGGTGGACATTGATGTAAGGAGGCTCTGCGGATTCTGATTTGAGGGGGGCTCTGCAGATTCTGATGTAAGAGTGGCTCTATGGACTATAATGTAAGGGGCACTCAGCATGATTCTGATGTAATAGACAAAATATATCTCCCATGGGACTTTGTTGCAGCAATAGAAATCACACAATTATAAATTGGTGTATAAAAAATAGAAACACTTTTATTGGACAACAGAGTATTTTTGATTTTGATGTAAGGGGGCCTCTACGGACTCTGATGTAAGGGGGCTCGGCAGACTCTGATGTAAGGAGGGTTCAGCAGACTCTGATGTAAGGAGAAGTCTGCAGAATCTGATGTAAGAGGGGCTCAGTGGACTCTGATGTAAGGGGGGCTCACCAGACTCTAATGTGAGGGGTGCTCTGCAGACTCTGATTTAAGTGGGACCCTGCAGACTCTGATGTAAGGGGTGCTCTGGGACTTCTGATCAAAGAGGAACTCTGATATAAGGGTGGCTCTGAGAAACCTGATTAACCACTTGAGGACCGCCGCACGCCGATGTACGTTGGCAGAATGGCATGGCTGGGCACATGGTCGTACAGGTACGTCCCCTTTAAGAACCCAGCCATGGGTCGCGAGCGCGCCACCGGTGGCACGCTCGCGACCCAGTCCTCTTCTCCGTGACCGTCCCCGTGGGAGCAGTGGACCCGATCACTGCTGGTGTCCCGTGAACGGGTCACAGAGAGGAAAAACGGGGAGAGGTAAGTGTAAACAAACCTCTCCCGTGCTTCCTAGTGAGCCTGTCACTGTTCGTCTGTTCCCTGTCATAGGGGAACGACGATCAGTGACGTCACACGCTAAGCCACGCCCCCCAACAGTAAGTAAAACACATCAGGGCGCACTTAACCCCTACAGCGCCCCCTCCTGGTTAACCCCTAAACTGCCAGTGTAATTTTCAAAGTAACCAGTGCATTTTTATAGCACTGATCGCTGTGAAAATGACAATGGTACCAAAAATGTGCCAAAGGTTCCGATGTGTCCGCCATAATGTCGCAGTCACAAAAAAAATCACTGATCGCCGCCATTACAAGTAAAAAAATATTTTTTAGAAAAATGCCATAAAACTATCCCCTATTTTGTAAACACTATAACTTTTGCGCAAACCAATCAATAAACGCTTATTGTGATTTTTTTTACCAAAAATATGTAGAAGAATACGTATCGGCCTAAACTGAGGAAAAAAATCAATTTTTTATTTATTTTTTGGGGATATTTATTATAGCAAAAAGTAAAAAATATAGCATTTTTTTAAAAATTGTCGCTCTATTTTTGTTTATAGCGCAAAAAAAACAAAACGCAGAGGTGATCAAATACCACCAAAAGAAAGCTCTATTTGTGGGAAAAAAAGGACGCAAATTTTGTTTAGGAGCTACGTCGCACGACTGCGCAATTGACAGTTAAAGCGACGCAGTGCCGAATCGCAAAAAGGGGCCTGGTCCTTATGCTGCATATTGGTCCGGGGCTTAAGTGGTTAAAGGGGAACACTGGGAACTTTGATGTAAGTGGGGGCTTTGGTTACTCTTATTTTACAGATCCCCTTTAAACCAGAGTCTGCAGTGATTCTCCTTACATCAGAGTTCCCTTCTTACATATGGGTTTTCAGTGTTCCCCCTTAATTACCTTTGCTGCCATTGTTCTATATCCTGGGTTTCCAGTGTGCTCCTGTGCTTTTAAGGAGGATTGAGCTGTCTCCAGGCCTACCTGCCCCTCATCTATCCATTAGAATGCATGTGCTCCCACTGTGGAGACGCTCATAAATTCAGTAGCGTTAGGACTGCAAGCATACACAGGGTGCCGTGAAGAGGCCTTCCAGCTTACGCATGCGTTTGCAAATGCGTGCTAACTAAACCCCTGTTTTTAACACAGACTGTTGGATGGGTTAATTCGGTAGGTCAGCAGACTGGTTGGTGAGTTGAGCTATGGAATGTTCTCCGGTTTTCTCTTTCTTTCTTTTTTTTTAAAAAGTTTTCATTGATTGAACATAAAATCAAAAACAAACATAGTCTGCTGGATGTAATAATAGTACATTAGTAATGCAATACATTTTTCTTTAGGACATTACAATTGACATGTCAATAATATGTTATCAGGTGGAACAGAAATAAACGGTTTATGTGTGTTTTGCAAAGATATAGATATTTATTTTTCAATGAATTAGTTATATGATATAAAAGTATTATTATGAGTGTGGGGGGAGGGGAAGAGGGGGGGGAACATAGGGGGGGCAATGAGGTGGGAGTAATGAAGTATATACCAATGAATCCTTTTTATAAACGTCCGTATAATAGTTTAAGCTATTATATATTGAGTGCTTTATAGGCTGGGGTGTTTTTAAACTCTAACCAGTTGTACCATATCGATGTGAATTTTGTTATTTTTTCCTGTGCTATCCTAATGATTTCTTCTATTTTTTCAATGTTATTTATTCTACGAAACCACTCCTTTTTTGTTGGAGTAACATTCGACCGCCAGTGGCAGGGAATGCAGTGTCTTTCTGTATTTAACATGAACATTGCTAGCGATTTTAGATACTGATTTTTAGGAATCGAGTTGGGGTGCAATAAATACTGTGCTGAGTCAAGCCTAAGGTTTTCTGAGGTGATTGAGATAGTAGTTTCTTGTACCATTTTCCAGAAAGTCTGGATCAGTGGACAGGACCACCATATATGTATCATCGAGCCTTCCTCATGTTTGCATCTCCAGCATTTATTGGATATTTGAGGTTAAAACTTATGAAGCAGGGTGGGAGTTCTGTACCATCTTGTAATGATTTTGAAACCACACTCTTGGGTGGCTACATTCAGTGAACCTTTCTGAGCATGAATATAGATTGTCTCCCAGTCTGTTTGAGATATATTTATGTCAAGGTCCTTTTCCCATGCTTGACATGCCATATTGAAGAAGTCTGTTTTACCCTCAAATAGCGAATTGTATAGGGTGGGAATATGTATTTGTGGGGTTATCTTTAAGCATAAAGCTTTTAGGGTCGTAGGGGGCCTTGACCAAAAATGGGCAGTTTCTCTTGTGGTCAGAAAATGTTTGATTTGCATGTAATTTGCATGTAATTCCAATGTGTGATTGTATTTGGGCTGATTTCTTTGTTTAGTTTATCTCTAGAGAGAAATGTTCCTGTTTTAAAGACATTTTTGGTCAATATATCAGATGAGACCAGGTAGTTGTAAGGAAGTTTTGTTCTGTTCCTGGGGGGAAGTCCGGATTGTTCCTTAGTGGGGTGAGAGGACCAAACCATGGTGAGGGGTTGTTGGGTTTGAAAGTATTTTGAAAGCTTTCTAGAATGGGACCAATGAGAGGGTGGGATTTGGCCACTAATGGGTGGTGTTTTGGGTGTATCCATGGAAGGGATCGAACAGGTTGGGAGAGTTGTGTGTGTTCCAAGGAAACCCAGTCTTTAACTGTATGATGAATGTTCTAATCCACTATTCTTGCTAGTAGGGCTGCCTGGTGATATTTGGGTAGATCGGGGAGCGCAATTCCTCCTTCATTTTAAGGTAGGTTTAGTCTAGTAAATTTGATTCTGGGGGGGGGGGGTTACTTCTCCAAATGAAAAATGAGCATGCTTGACGAAAAGAGGTAAAGAAAGATAAAGGTAATCTAATGTGGATTGTTTGCATTACATAGAGAAACCGGGTAGGATTGTCATTTTGATTAATGATGCTCTACCAAACCATGAAACGTTTAATGAGTTCCATCTCTTTAGATCGTCCTTTGATTCTTTTAGGATTGGTGTGTAGTTGAGCTTAAATAGACCATTCAGATTAGTAGGGATTGCTATTCCTACATATTGTAACATTGGGGGATGTTTAACTCAGTGATAGATGCATTGTAAGTGAGTTCACAGCCAACAGGAACTAAGGTTTAAGGGCGTGATAGCCCACTTTTATTGAAAGAAACAAAAAGTAAGGTTCATACATGCATTTGGTTTCCCACACAGGGGTTCTTCTCCCAAAAACATCAACACATGAAAATGCCAATCCACCTGGCTCTTTAAGGCTCGTTCAGCCTTGGGCGCAGTTCCTTGCTGCACAGGCCCACTCCTGGCCTCTAGGAAGGGCTCTCCTGACGCTCCAGGCTTTCACACTCCTCTAAGACTTACAGTCTCCGCTGGTCCTCAAGACTCTCTTCCAGTTGTCTCAGCTATAGTCTCCCTGACTCTCTCAGCTAGCCCAACTCTCTCAGTCTACTGACCTGGAACCTCTCCCAGATGGAGAACTGTCTTAAGGATGTTGCCTGAGTTCTTCCACAGTAGCACACTTCCCTCCAGCAACTGCTGGCACACCAAATTCTTTCCCAGACACACTGAGCTATGTTCAGCTCTGCCTTATAACGAGTGTGTGCACCTGGCCACACACTCAACCTGCAGAGCTCCTAGAAAAACCGGACACATGACTGAAGACTCCATCCCTCCCAATGCTCTTTGAAGTCTTCAAGTTGCCAGCCCCAATCCAGACTTACAAAATCCAGGGAAAACTTAAAGCATAGTTTTCTCTGCTCACGAACCTTTTGCTGGAACTTCTCAAATAGCTTCTTTGAGAGTCCTGTGTCCATTTTAAACACATTTCTACTAAGCCAGGGGCTCTCACTCTCACAATATGTTATGGATTGGTTGGCCCATGAGAAGGGAAAGTTTTTCTTGCAAAGTTCAATTGAACATGGGGGTAGTGTGATGATGAGGGTGTTGGATTTTGAATGGTTAATTTTTAAGCTTGATATTAATTGGAATTGCTCTAGGTCTTGAATAAGGTTGGGTATGGAAATATGAGTGTCTGAGAGAAAGAGAAGCATGTCATCCGCAAAAGCTGCGACTTTATATGTTTGGTCATGAATCTGTATTCCCTTGATGTCTGGATTAGATCTAATTCTATTTAATAATGGTTCTAGTGTAAGTACGAATAATAGAGGGGATAGGCGTTCGACAGGTGGCCATTGATACAAACTTTTGCTATTAGGTTTGAGTAAAGAGCTTTAATACTGTATATGCTCTCATTAGAGGTAAAATACCAATGTGGTTAGGACAGCATCAATATAATCCCAGGCCACTCTGTCAAACGCCTTCTCAGCATCAAGGGAGAGAAAAAAACATTGTTTCTTTTTAGATGTAAGCCAGTGGTTTATGTTTATTGCTTTGATCGTATTGTCACGTCCTTCTCTACCTGGGATGAATCCCACTTGATCAAGGGATATAAGGGAGATTAGTAGAGGGAGAACACTATTTGCTAGTATTTTGGCATATTTCTTTAAATTGACATTGATCAGGGAAATTGGCCTACAATTTGAAACCTGATTGGGATCTTTACATTCTTTGGGAATTACAGATATGTGAGCTTCTAGTAGTTGTTTTGGTGGATTTTGTTCAGATTGGATGGAGTGAAAGGATTTCAAGAATCTAGGCTTTAGTATATTAGTGAATGTCTTATAGTATTGCAGGGGTAGTCCGTTTGGTCCTGGGGCTTTGCCTATTTTCATGTCCTTGATAGCTTTAGGCTGGCCGATGCAAGCACGCTGAGAGCCGCAGAGTTTTTATATGCCTTTTACTCTTGTTTGTCCTGTAAGTAGACTACAAATAAATGTTGTATGGTTTACGTTTATGGGCTTCACTATGATTGTTCTTTTCTTATACTGGGTCTAATCTCCCGTTGATGACTGTGCAATCCATTCATCTGCCTGTTTGAGTCCTGAAGTCCCTGCATTTTATTGTTGATAATATCCACCATTAATCTATCAAGTTAGGAGTGTTGCCTTTTGTCACTGCCCACCTGCATCCTATGATCACATTGCCTGATTGTCATATATTTCTGGTAAGCAGACTGAGAGCATGTTGGAGGCAGGAACAGGCAATGTGAATTCAGATTAGGATTTCAGTGCTTCTGCTGGAAGCTTTGATGATGAATTGCTCCACAGTGATTGCAGCTACAAAGATCAGTGATGACTTGTTTTAAAGCACATTTTGTGATTATTAAGACTATGTAGACATCTGAACTATCTTAGCTTGGCTGCACTTTCACTTTAAACTAATAAAAAAAAAAAAAAAAATTGCAAACAACAGGTCAATACTTTTCAGAAAATACTTTTTTTTAAAGAGTCAATTTTACTATTATACCTTTGCGATCTTGTGATCCAAGATGACAAGGGTACTTCTGCATCTGTGGTGCTCCTTTAACCAGGTAAAAATATAAAAAAATATATAAATGTAACCTTTTTTGCCTTTTTTTTCACCTGTCTCTCTTTATCTTTGTCAAGGCCAAGAACTAGTGTTGAGCGAACCCGAACCGTAAAGTTCGGGTCCGTACCAAACTTTTTTTTTTTTAAATTTATGTTTATTGATTTTTCCATTGAACAGAGAAAAGTTACAGAGCATATCAACATACACGCTTACACATTATTTTCTTGTATTCAGTAGCAATATACCAGTATTACACCGTGAAGCGGGAGCATAAACAATATAGTCTCGAAATAACATACAAGCCTAATAAGGCCTACAGCTTGTGGCCACATGGCCACATAGGTGTCCCAGTTCCTCAACGGAGGAGAAGAGAAAAAAAAGAAAAGAAACACAAAACCCTAATACCAAAGGTGTATCGAGAGTATTTAACTGTGATTTTCACAGGACTCATTCGGTTATCCTTATTCAGTAATACTTAAGTGCTTGCATTCACTCACACAACACTCATACCCATTCACCCAGCACTTCCACCCATTTCCCCAGCCGAAACTACAGCTGGGGGGGGCACTCCTCCCACTCCCCCCCACATTTATGTGGGATACGTTTCATGTCCCCAGCTTCTTTATTTAGGATATGAGGTAGTTCTTCCCCCCCCATCAAACAGGAGGGGCTGAATCAGGGCCCACTACTGCTGAGACAGAGGGGTATCCTTCCAAAAGGAGCTGTCTATATCCAGCCAAGGTTGCCAGATCTTGTAGAATTTCTGTATACAGGCCCTTCCTTTATAGATTAGTTTAAAGGTTGGTACGACTTTGTTTATCATGCGGTACAGCAGTTGGATGTTGGGAGCAGATTCACACTTCCATTGTAGTAATATCAGTTTTCTGGCATAAAAGAGTATCAAGCGGACTAGGGTCCGTTTGTGGGTTCTGGGTATGTGGTCATTAAGGATGCCCAGGAGCCCCACTTCAACAGTGTGGGGGGTCACTAGGCATAGATTGTTTTCAAAAAAAGAGAATAGGTCCACCCAGAACCCCAAGAGGGCCGGGCAGGACCAAAACATGTGTACATAACCAGCATTGGTGCACTTACATCTAGGGCAGAGGGCCCCTGAAACATAACCCATGCGAGCCAGACGGGCCGGCGTGTAATGCAGTTGATGAATAAATTTGAACTGTATATATTGGTCGTTAGACCCAACAATATCCAAGAAACAGGCCCCTGAGGCCTCCTCCCACCCCTCCTCTGAAAGCCCAGGAATGTCGACCATCCACTTCCGCTGTGCAGCACGGAAGGGAGAACTCCCACCCGTCTGCAGTCGGGAGTAAATGGTCGTGGCTAATTTCGTAATGCCAGAACACGACATCAATGCCTCAAGTGGGGATTCAGCGAGCCCAAGAGTCAGGCCATGAAACTGCGCACGTACAGCGTGTTGTATGAGAAGATATTTAAAATAGAATTTATTTGATAATCCACTTGTAGCTTTTAGGACTTCAAAAGAGATAAATTCACCATTGAGAAAAATGTGGGCAGCGTGGGTAATGCCCAGCCGTGTCCACCACAATGCATCGGGGTGACCCATGAGCTCCAGAAGATTGGGGTTATGCCATAGGGGGGTTTTCGGTGAGACCCCCCCAATTCTGAAATCGTCTTTTGCCCTTCATGCCAGGCCAACCAACTCACTTCTATCGGGGAGCCGCGGGAGCATCGTTTTGGTAAAGATCTATGCATAATATCTACCAATGGGGTCTCTAGGCCAGCAAGTGCCTGCAGTAGATAGGTAGAGCAGGATGCAGAGGCCCCCTGGAACCATTCATAGACATAGGTTAATTGGGCTGCTATAAAATAGTGTCACAAGTTGGGGCAGGCCAGTCCCCCATCACCCTTAGAGGCCTGGAGGGAAGCCTTCGCTATTCTGGGATTGGTCCCCTGCCATAGGAAGGAGGATAATAACGAGTCTATTCTTTTGAAGAGCTTTTTGTAGAGAAAAATAGGGGATGCCCTAAAGGCATATAAAAATTTAGGTAGGTATATCATTTTAAATATGTTCACCCGCCCTATCAAATTCAAAGGTAATGAGGCCCAAGTTTACAACCTGGTCTCCATGTGTGTAACAACTGGGGCAATGTTAAGAGATTCAAAGAGGGCCAGGTCTGCATTAATGTGAATGCCCAAATATTTAAATGTGGATCTGACTGACAGTTTAGAGTGAGATAAGTAAGTATAGTCCTGTTTGGGGCCTATGGGAAAAGCAACAGACTTGTCCCAGCCCACCTTTAGTCCCGAGACCCTCCCGAACTCCTCCACCACTTCCATTAAAGATTTAAAGGACTGTTCTGTGCCATCAAGATATATTAATGCGTCATCCGCATATAATGAGATCTTCTCTGTAAGATTACCATAACATATGCCGCCCACCGACGCCGTCTGTCGCACCGCCAGAGCCAAAGGCTGTATGGCAAGTGCGAACAGGAGTGGCGAGAGCGGGCAGCTCTGCCGTGTTCCCCTGTGTAAAGAAAAGACATCCGATACATCCTTGTTAGTACATATTCTTGCCCTGGGATTGATATATAGCAGGCGAACCCATTTTATAAATTGGTGACTAAAACCCATTCGGTGCATGACTTCCCACAAAAAGGTCCATTTCACAGTATCAAAGGCCTTCATTACATCCAGTGACAACACCAGGCCACTTTTATGCTCAGTGTCAGCTCTATGGATATGTATGAACAATCGTCTAATGTTGTCATATGTACTCTTTCCAGGCATAAATCCAGTTTGGTCCCTATGGATAAGGTGTAGGATAATCTTTTGTAGTCTCACTGCCAGTACCTTGGCCAGTATCTTAACATCGCTATTGAGTAAGGAGATTGGACGGTATGAGCCGCATAGCGTTGGATCTTTATCAGGCTTGGGGATCACCACAATCAGGGCCTCACACATGGAGGAGGGGAGAACGCCCTCCTCCATTGCCTGCCCAAACTGAGAGTGCAAACTCTGTGCCAAGTCCCTAGCATAGTGTTTGTACCATTCAGCGGGCAAACCGTCCAATCCAGGAGTTTTGTTCGGGGGGAGTGAGTATATGGCAGTGGTAATTTCTTCTACCGTCAAAGGTTCATTTAAGATGGATCTGTGTGAGTCCTCCAGTACAGGGAACCGGAGAGACTCGAAGAAACCCATAGTTTCCCATTCAGGTGGAGAGGGCTGGGACGAATATAGGTCCTCATAGAAGGATTTAAAAGTTAGATTAATGGTCCTAGGGTCTGAAGCGATGGAGCCATCCGGTGCCTGGATTTGCGGAATAGTCCTATCAACACAGTCCATGCGGGAGAGATATGCCAACATCTTGCCATTTTTCCCACTGTGTTCAAGCAGCCTGGCCGTCAGATATCTCTGTTGTTTCTGCGTTACATCCACCCTGTGGAGGTCCAGGGCCCTATGCGCCCCCACCAGGACCCCGTGGGAGTCCGGGTGGGGGACGCAGAATACTGGGCCCTCGCAATCTCCAAGGAGGACTCTAGGGCTAAAAGAGTGGCCTGGAGGTTTTTTTTATGTCTGGTAGTGTTAGAGATGTATGAACCCCGCACAGTCACCTTAAAGGCGTCCCATGTGGGGCCTGGGGAGGCAGATCCTTCATTATCCGCCCAAAAATGGGACATGTCCTGTCCCACCGGGTCCTGTATTTCGGGGGTGGAGATCCAGCAAGGGCTGAGCCTCCACTGCCGAAAAGAGGGTCGGTGACCCATCACCAACTCTATCTTAAGGGCCGAATGGTCTGAGATTGTCTGCGAGATGTATGCGACCGACTTAACATAAGGGACCATATCAGAGGTTCCCAGGGCATAATCCAGCCTGGAAAGAGTACCATATGTTCTGGATTGACAGGAGTATTCTTTTATCAGTGGATGGCCACGCCGCCAAAGGTCGACGTAACCAAAGGAGGCACACCAGTGGCTAAATAGCTTGGATTCATATTGGAGGGGCCTCAACCTGTCCAGACCTGGGTCCAGGACAGAATTGAAATCCCCCAGCACAAGGGTAGGCAGACCCGGCAATTTAGAAAACTGTAAACTTAAGTCAGTGAAGATTGCAGCCGCGACAGGGGGGGCATACACCACCACCAAGAGCAATGGGGTGGCGTGGATTTTACACAGTAAAAAAACGTACCGACCCATTGGGTCAATAACTACCTGGTCACAGGAGAAAGGGAGTCCCTTCCTTATGAGGACAGAGACTCCCCTAGCATAATTTGAGTACGTGGAATGATACCCCTGTGACACCCAGTGTTTTTTCAAAGCAAGTATTTTGGAGCCTAGGAGATGTGTCTCCTGTAGGCATAGTATCTGTGGTCTATGTGGCTTGAGAAATTCAAATAAGGATGCTCTTTTAAATTTAGAATTTAACCCCCGGACATTCCAGGAGATGCATGTGATTATAGACATGGCGGGGGGTTAAAAAGGGGCCTATATATGGTAATACAAATCAGACACTTGTCACCGGCGCGGCTGCAATCCAACACTGGGGGGGAGCAGGAGAAAAGGAGTACCCATGAACACATCCACACAACCACCATCCGTGCAAACACACAAACCATTACACATACATTACCAGTTGAAATCCACATTGATTTCGTTACTACCCCTGCCGTACCCCAAGAACAAGGGGCCGGCTTTGTCCCAAAACTGCTAGTAGACACTAGGAACATGGCCAATACAGGCAAGTCAGCAAACTATTTCGATCAGTCAATGATCAGAGAAAAAAACAAAAAAAACAAAGGGGAAAGAAAAAGGAAAACAACTGCAGCATCCCAATCTTCCCCTTAAAGATCCATATCCTCTTGTCGAGCTGTAGAATAAGGTACCTGCCATAGGCACAAAGAGCCCCGGATTGGGGCGAGAAAAAGAAAATGAAGTGGCTTTGTAGCCAGTGCGGGGGGGATACCCCGATCAGGTTGCAGGTGGTCGGTCAGATGCGCGGCCAGGTTTGGACAGGGATTCATACCAGGAAAGCGCATTAGCAGGGTTCTGAAAAAAGTGCACTTGGTCCTGGTGGACGACTCTCAGCGTCGCGGGAAATTGCATGGAGTATTGTATGGTCTGTTCTCTCAACTTCTGTTTAACATGTTGATACTTGGCTCTCGCAGCACGAACTGCTGGGGAGTAATCTGGGTAGAGGGAGACCGATGCGTTGTTGATTTTCAGGCTTCCCTTTATGCGGGCAGCCCTCAGGATAGCGTCCCTGTCCCTATAATTTAGGAGACGGATAACCATGGTGCGAGGGGGGTTTCCAGCAGGGAGCGGTCTCCCAGGGACCCTGTGGGCCCGTTCGATCACAAAACATGGGGACAGGCAGTCTTTGCCAAATTCCTGGGTAAACCAGCATTCAAGGAAGGATACCGGGTCTGCACCCTCGACCCGTTCTGGGAGGCCCACCAGGTGCAGGTTATTCCTACGTAAACGATTTTCCAAATCGTCGATCTTATCTGCCAACAATTGAATTCTGTTGCCATGGGTTTTCAGCACAGGCAGGGCCGGGCCTACAGTGTCTTCCAGGTCACTAATGCGGCGTTCTGTCTCAGCGACCCAGTCCCTGACCTTATGCATGTCCTGGCGCATTATAGTAATGTCCAGCTTTAGTTCCTCCACCTTCCCCATAATATCAGAATGATTTACCTTCAGGATTTTGAGAACATCCAGCAAGGTGGGCTCCGGTTCCGGCCCCTCCTCGAGACCGTCATCACTCGGAGCGGGGTGGGCCAGGGGTATTGAAGGGGCTGAAGCCCCAGGGGATGGTGGTAGTGAGGGGTCCAGATCGTCACCGAAGAGTTCCGGTGTAGATGAGAGAGGCACATGTAGCATGGTGGAGCGGCGGCCATCTTGGGAGGACCGAGTGGTAATATTCATCCTGACCGGGGGCTGTTTTCTCCCTTTTCTTCCTCCCATCCACCAAAATTCTTCCGTGGATGAGTAGCAGGTTCCCTCTTGGGTGTCTGGAGAAAGTTTTGGGCCGATTGGTTTGGCAGGTTAGCAGGATTGCAAAGGATTGTGCAGAGGGATCTTGGAGCTGCAGAGAGGAACGTCTGCTCACATGCTGCGTCAGGCCACGCCCCCCCGTACCAAACTTTAGCTTTTTCCCGAACCCGAACCCGGACTTTGTGCAAAAGTCCGGGTTCGGGTTCGGCAATCTAATTACGCATTTAGAAATGCATCAGGGGCCAGCCAATCACCTTTTGATTAGCTGGTGTGCCCTTAGAGGCCATCATAGCCATGCCTACTAATGGCATGGCTGTGATTGGTCAGTGCAACATGTGACCCAGCTTCTATATAAGCTAGAGGCACACAGCACACACGTCACTGTGCTTCAGAATAGATAGGGAGAGGATCTAGTCTGCTGCTGCTGCTTTTAGGGAGAGATAGAAAAATACATGAGGTAGTCCTGATTCTGCAATTTGAGGGAAAATATAGGGAGATAGTGTAGTGTAGGGCCAGGTTCCTGTGTTGGTGCTTTCAGGGAGAGAGAATATTATATAGGAGTCCAGATTCAGAGATTAAAATCAGCGATCTGCATAGGTTTACCTGTTTGTGTTGCAGTGCAGTCTTTTTACACTGCCATGAGCCCAGTGTCAGAGAAAATCTAACTTTTAGGGGGAAAAAAGGCACTTTATTGTGCTCTTTTCCAAAAGAACCATAGGGCAAAAAAAGACCCGTTTAGGGCAAAAAAATAAAAATAAAAAATTTGCACTTTAATGTACGCTTGCAAAAAGAGCCATTCAGGGCCACAAAAAATAGTTTGCAGTGTGTTATACATATGTGGAGGTGTGTGAAATAAACAATTTCTATATAGTTTTCTCCTACTGTGCTATACTAAAAAAACAACATTTTTTTTGAATAGCATTTTCTGCAGTTCTGTAGCTGTGCGATTCAGTGGTTACGTACTGTGGGTGTGTTCTGCTCTTCCAAAAAACGCCTTTTAGGGACACAAAAAATAGTTTGCAGTGTGTTATACATATTTGGAGGTGTGTGAAATAAACAATTTCTAAATAGTTTTCTTCTACTGTGCTATACTAAAAAAAAAACATTTTTTTTTGAATAGCATTTTCAGCAGTTCTGTAGCTGTGCGATTCAGCGGTTACGTACTGTGGGTGTGTGCACAAAAAAAGGGATTTTTATAACAGCTTACCTGTAAAATTCTTTTCTTGGAGTACATCACGGGACACAGAGCGACTTAGTCATTACTAATGGGTTATATAGATTACCTTCAGGTGCTGGCACTGGCCACTTCCAAACCGGAAGTACCCTCCCCTATATAAGCCCCTCCCATCCGGGAGCACCTCAGTTTTGTAGCAAAGCAATAAGTGTCCCAAAAAGAGGGGTGGGAGCTCTGTGTCCCGTGATGTACTCCAAGAAAAGGATTTTACAGGTAAGCTGTTATAAAAATCCCTTTTTCTTTTTCGTACATCACGGGACACAGAGCGACTTAGTCATTACTAATGGGACGTCCCAAAGCAATGCCAAATGAGAGGAGGGATACATAAGCTGGGCGCCATCAGGCATGAGGATCTTTTGCGGCCTGCAACACACTGCGCCCAAAGGCGACATCCTCCTGACTTCTAACGTCTACCTGGTAGAATCTAGTAAACGTGTGTACCGAAGACCATGTTGCGGCCTTACATACTTGAGCCAGGGAGGCCTGGTGATGCACTGCCCATGAAGTTCCAACTGCTCTTGTGGAGTGCGCCCTAACTTTGAACGGAGGCGGTCTCTTTCTCAAGCCATAGGCTTGTATTATGACCTGTCGAATCCACTTGGCTAAAGTAGATTTTGATGCTGCCTGACCCTTTCTAGGGCCTTCCGGCAGAATAAACAAAGTATCCGTTCTGCGAATCTGAGCAGGGGCTTTTAGATAAGCTTTAACTGCTCTTACTACATCCAAAGAATGTAATAACTTTTCCTCTACCGAGCTAGGTTTGGGGAAAAAAGAAGGAAGAACCACATCTTGGTTCAAATGAAACCTCGATACCACCTTGGGAAGAAAGGCTGGATGAGGACGTAATACTACTCTGTCCTTATGGACAACCAGATATGGCTCCTACAGGACAAGGCGGCTAATTCCGATACTCTTTTAGCCGAACAAATGGCTACTAAGAAAATCAATTTCCTGGTGAGAAGAACCAAGGAAATGTGTTGCAATGGTTCAAACGGTTGTTTCTGTAGAACCGACAGAACCAGGTTTAAGTCCCAAGGACATATGGGAATACTAACCGGAGGGCTAATACGCATCACTCCTTGTATGAAAGCTTTGACTAGTGAATGCGAAGCCAAGGGCCTTTGAAAAAATATTGACAAGGCCGAAATCTGACCCTTGATAGTACTCAAGGCCAGCTTCCTATCTACAGCCCACTGTAGGAAGTCCAAAATCCTCCCTATCACGTACTTACGTGGATGCCATTTCTTGGCCTCACACCACGTAATGTACGCTTTCCAGATCCTATAATAGATCTGCCTGGATACCGGCTTCCTGGCATTGATCATGGTAGATACCACAGAATTAGAGAGCCCTCTCTTTTTCAGAATGTGGGCTTCAATAGCCAGGCCATCAAACCTAGGGCTGGTAAGGAAGGGTGGTATATCGGTCCCTGCGACAGCAGGTCCGGACGATGTGGGAGGGTCCAAGGACTCCTCACTGACATTTTTACAATCTCCGCGTACCATGCCCTTCGGGGCCACACTGGAGCCACCAGAATCACTGGTTTCTTTTCTACCCTGATTCTGCAGAGTAATCGCGGTAACAATTGTGGCGGTGGGAATGCATATATCAGCTTGAACTGATCCCAAGGGAACACTAGGGCATCCGAGCCGCAAGCTAGGGGATCCCTTGTGCGAGACACAAATCTGTCCACCTTTGCGTTAAATCTGGATGCTAGCAGATCTACATCCGGTGTTCCCCACCGCTGGCATATTGCCTGGAAAACCTCGGGGTGAAGAGACCATTCCCCCGGGCATAATTGTTGGCGACTTAAAAAGTCTGCTCTCCAATTTTCCACTCCTGGGATGAAAACCGCGGATATGGCTGGGACATATTTTTCTGCCCACTCCAGGATGCAATTTGCTTCCCTCTGGGCTGCACGACTCCTGGTGCCACCCTGGTGATTGATATATGCCACTGCTGTGGCATTGTCTGATTGAATTCTGACAGGGGACCCTTGGAGTTTGGATGTCCATGCTACTAGGGCATACCGGGCTGCTCGTATCTCTAAGAGATTGATGGGCAGGGCCTTTTCTGCTTCTGACCACTTGCCCTGGAGAGACCATTGCTCCAGTACTGCCCCCCAGCCTATGAGGCTGGCATCTGTAGTGACCACCTTCCAAGAAACCGGACTGAAGGGTTTCCCTTTTTCCAGATTCTGGGGCACCAACCACCAATGGAGGCTCTTGCGAACGGAAGGGGACAGGGACATTGGTAAGTCTAAAGCCTGAACTTTTTTGTTCCAGGCTGACAGTATGGCCCTTTGCAAATTCCTTGAATGGAATTGACTGTAGGGTACCGCTTCGAATGAAGCCACCATTTTTCCCAGCAGCCTCATGCAGAGGCGTATGGATGGTTTTCTTTTTGTACCCACTAAGTGGGTCAAATCTTTTAAAGACGACACCTTCTCTGGAGGTAAGAAAATCTTTCTCTGATTTGAATCCAGCCTTAGCCCTAAGTATTCCAGACTTTTGACTGGTCTTAGAGCTGACTTGTCCCGGTTGATAATCCAACCGTGATATTCCAGATACTTGATTGTCTTGTGAATAGCTACTTCCAGCTTTTCCACTGAGTGGTCTATTAGTAGCAGGTCGTCTAGATATGCCATTATCGTTACACCTTGTGTTTTTAGATTGGCCAATAATGGGGCCAGAATTTTTGTGAACACTCGTGGTGCTGTGGCCAGACCGAAAGGTAAGGCTCTGAACTGAAAATGGCGCCCTTCTACTGCAAAGCGTAGAAATTTCTGGTGGGCCGGAAAGATGGGAATATGCAGATAAGCATCCCTTATGTCGATCGAGGCTAACCATTCCTGCCCTTGTAGGGCGGTGGCCACCGATCGGATCGACTCCATCCGAAAAGTCCTGATATTTAGGAACTTGTTTAGCCCTTTTAGATTTAATATGGGCCTCACGTCCCCATTTGGTTTGGGGACTGTGAAAAGGTTCGAGTAAAACCCGAATCCGCTTTCTTCCAGAGGAACCTTCATGATTACACCTTGGAGCAATAGTTGTTCTAGTGCCAGAAGGAGGGATCCTCTCTTCTGGGGATCTCTTGGCACGTTTGACCTCATAAATTGGGCAGGAGGAGTGCCTTTTAACTCCAGCTTGTATCCCAGACTTACTGCGGAGAGCACCCATCTGTCTCTGTGAACAACTGAAGCCTTCCCCCCACCCGATTGAGTGGGGGCAACGCTTCATGACTTGGGGGGAGGTTTTGTACCTCTCTTGATCCAGGGCTTCTTGTTACCCTGTGATTGTCCCTGATTTCTGCCCCCTGAATTTGACCGCGGAGGCCGTCGGAACTGCTTCACAGCCGATGTGCCCGGGACTGGAGAAGTAGGCCTCTTAAAAGAAGGACTTCTACTCTTGTTCTTAACCGGTAAGAGTGAACTTTTACCGGCAGAAATTTTCTGGATATATTTGTCCAGATCTTCTCCAAATAAGCGTTCTCCATGAAATGGGAAGCTAACCAGCAGTTTCTTACAGGGAGCTTCAGCAGACCAGTTTTTGAGCCACAGAAGCCTACGCATATGTACTATAGACAGCGTAAAGCGGGAGGCCTGTTGGATTGTATCCTTTATGGCGTCCACCGCAAAACACAAGGCTCTAGGCAGGTCAGCTAGGGCAAGAGCCTGCTGATCTGGTAAGTCCCTTAAGACTTGTTTCAACTGATCTTTCACTGCTTGGCAGACTCCAATCGCTGCTACCGCAGGTTGTGTCACCATGCTTGCTGTAGAGAAAGCAGATTTTAGTAAAGACTCCAATTTTTTATCTATTGGGTCTTTGAACATTGGAACATTATCTACTGGACATGTCAGTGATTTGTTCACAGAAGAGATGGCTGCGTCCACTGTAGGGACCCTCCATTTTTTTATGAACTTATCCTCCATGGGATAGATCACCGGAAATCACTTGGGGGGAGCAAATATTTTATCAGGATGCTCCCAATCCTGGTAAATAAGCCCTTCTAATAAAGGGTGGATTGGGAAGGAACAGACAGCCTGGGGAGCTTTTAGCGACCCCAGCGAGGAAACCGTAGTGGATGGTGGTTCCGCCAGAGGCATTTTAAATGCTGATCGGACCATGTTAGTCAGAGACTGAACCCATAATCTTTCAGCCTGAGATGCTGAGAAAGGTTCTTCCACTGTTGATTCCTCCATAACTGAATCAACCTCATCCTGATCCCCTTCAGGTAGGTCGATCCCTGTGTGGGGCTGTTCCTCCACTAACAGGCACTCTGAAGGAGGAGACGGAGATCGGACGCGCTTTCCCTGTGACAGGGAAGCAGCGATCAATGCTGTTAATCTCTCTTCCAATCCTCCCAGAGTTGGGGATAAAACCTCCTCTGTTATATATACAGGAGCAGGTGGACTGGGGACAGCCGCAGCACCAGGCACTCCTGCGGGGTTTCTACGGCTACTGACCTCTGAATTCTCAGGGGAGATTGGTGCAGTACAAGCATGCCCAATATCCTCAGAGCCCGATGGAGACCCCTTTGGCTTCCTGGAAGACCTATTTCCGGAGCGTCTGGACGACATATCCTTTAAGCACAAAGCTGAGGTATTCCCGTCGTCATACACCAATTTTGCTGGTAATAGTCTAACACAGTTGCTGCTATATACCAGCTGGTGTCCACTAAAGTGCCTTTCTATGGGGATGCCTGCATCAACCGCCTCTGTGTGCCACTGTTTGTTGCTAGCTCTGTTTGCATCCAGCTGACACTTGTACTGTGTCTTTATACAAGCTGGGACGCCTGCACATGCGCAGAAGCGACGTGGCGCGCATCGAGCGTCATCCACCCGCCCCGCCCCTTTGTTTTCATAGGAGGCGCGTGCACGCGCCCGCGCGCGCGCCCGTGCGCCATTGGCACCCTTTTCAAAACCAAACAGGGACTAGGAGCCAGGGCCCTTTTTGCCGGAGGGCCTGTGCGGTGGATGAGCGCAGCAACAGGGCAGAGGAAGTGGATTCCCACAGAGAAACTTACCAACTGCCTGGATCTTTTGATTTGAGAAAACCAAAGATCCACATGACAAGAAAAATGGACCACAGCGGCCTCTAGTGGTTTAACACAGGTACCGCGGTCCTCTTTTTTTTTTTTTTTTTCTTGACTACTATTAAAATTTTACATTTTCAGTAGTTACAGGCATACACAGATATTAGCGGGAATACCGTTAGGTAACAGACAGAAAGACAAATTAGGCTTGGGGGTCCCCCAATAGAACCAAGTTCCTGGGGGCCCCCACTTACCTGATCCCCGCCGCAGGACTCTGTTTGGTCCACAGAAGCCCAAACTTCACCTATCACGGCAGGCATTGTAATTAAACCTTCAGGGACCGGGTTCCCAAGGATTCCACTCCCCTGGACCTGTATAGCACCCTGCACAGACAACATCTTGGTCATGGGTATGACCAGAGCTCTGGATCCCAGGGTCCAGCCCTCCTAAGAGAGGCATTACAGGCAAAACCTTGCTCTTCTGCTGCAAGGCCCGGGTACCGACCGTTTAGCTATGAAGCTTTTTTGGTGGGATCCGGAACAGCTTACTAAGGCCCAAAAGAACCTGTACGCAAGCCCAGTGAAAACACATGTTACTCTTTGGCCAACACCTTAGACACTGGCAAAAAACTGAGGTGCTCCCGGATGGGAGGGGCTTAAATAGGGGAGGGTACTTCCGGTTTGGAAGTGGCCAGTGCCAGCACCTGAAGGTAATCTATATAACCCATTAGTAATGACTAAGTCGCTCTGTGTCCCGTGATGTACGAAAAAGAAAATAGTTTGCAGTGTGTTATACATATTTGGAGGTGTGTGAAATAAACAATTTCTAAATAGTTTTCTTCTACTGTGCTATACTAAAAAAGCAACATTTTTTTTGAATAGCATTTTCTGCAGTTCTGTAGCTGTGCGATTCAGCGGTTACGTACTGTGGGTGTGTTCTGCTCTTCGAAAAAACGCCTTTTTGGGGCACAAAAAATAGTTTGCAGTGTGTTATACATATTTGGAGGTGTGTGAAATAAACAATTTCTAAATAGTTTTCTTCTACTGTGCTATACTAAAAAAGCAACATTTTTTTTGAATAGCATTTTCTGCAGTTCTGTAGCTGTGCGATTCAGCGGTTACGTACTGTGGGTGTGTTCTGCTCTTCGAAAAAACGCCTTTATGGGGCACAAAAAATAGTTTGCAGTGTGTTATACATATTTGGAGGTGTGTGAAATAAACAATTTCTAAATAGTTTTCTTCTACTGTACTATACTAAAAAAACAACATTTTTTTTGAATAGCATTTTCTGAAGTTCTGTAGCTGTGCGATTCAGCGGTTACGTACTGTGGGTGTGTTCTGCTCTTCCAAAAAACGCCTTTTAGGGGCACAAAAAATAGTTTGCAGTGTGTTATACATAATTGGAGGTGTGTGAAATAAACAATTTCTAAATAGTTTTCTTCTACTGTGCAATACTAAAAAAACAAAATTTTTTTTGAATAGCATTTTCTGCAGTTCTGTAGCTGTGCGATTCAGCGGTTACGTACTGTGGGTGTGTTCTGCTCTTCGAAAAAACACCTTTTAGGGGCACAAAAAATAGTTTGCAGTGTGTTATACATATTTGGAGGTGTGTGAAATAAACAATTTCTAAATAGTTTTCTTCTACTGTGCTATACTAAAAAAACAACATTTTTTTTGAATAGCATTTTCTGCAGTTCTGTAGCTGTGCGATTCAGCGGTTACGTACTGTGGGTGTGTTCTGCTCTTCCAAAAAACGCCTTTTAGGGGCACAAAAAATTGTTTGCAGTGTGTTATACATATTTGGAGGTGTGTGAAATAAACAATTTCTAAATAGTTTTCTTCTACTGTGCTATACTAAAAAAACAACATTTTTTTTGAATAGCCTTTTCTGCAGTTCTGTAGCTGTGTGATTCAGCGGTTACGTACTGTGGGTGTGTTCTGCTCTTCCAAAAACACCCATTTAGGGCAACATCCTAAATTTGGAAAATATGAGGAGAAGGTCAAAGGGACGTGGTGGCCCCGGTCGTGGTGCTGCTGGTGGAGCTCCAGTTGCAGGGAGAGAACGTGGTGGATCTGTACCAGATACACGCACAAGTGAAACACCTTCCTCAGGTGCGAGTAGGCGACCGAGCCTGCGGCGGTATTTTGTCGCGCCAAATGAGGCTGTACGAATGTTTAGGCCAGGACAAGTACAGGCGATAGTAGATTGGGTTGCTGACAGTGCCTCGGGTTCCTTCACATTGTCTCCCACCCACTCTTCTGATGAAAGATCAGAGTTGGCACCTGAAACCCATGTCCATCAGTCTTTCACCTCACCCCCTTGCAAATCAGCCAAGCAGTCTGAGCCCCAAATCATGCAGCAGTCTCTTCTGCTTTTCGATGACTCTGTTAGCAGGGTTTCCCAGGGCCATCCACCTAGCCCTGCCCCAGAAGTGGAAGAGATTGAGTGCACCGATGCCCAACCACTTATGTTTCATGATGAGTACATGGGAGGACCATCGTAGTACGTCTCGGATGATGACGAAACACAAGTGCCAACTGCTGCTGCTTTCGCAATTGTGCAGACAGACAAGGAGGGCAGGGGTGAAGACTGGGTGGAAGATGATGTGGAGGACGATGAGGTCCTCGACCCCACATGGAATGAACGTTATGCAGGTGACCAGTGTAGTTTGGAGGAAGAGGCGGTGGTCGCACAGAGCCACCAGCACAGCAGAAGAGGGAGCAGGGTGCAAAAGCGGAGCGTCCGTCCGCTAGACAGTATGTCTGCTACTGCCCAACGCAGCAAGGGACCGAGCACACCAAAGCCAGGTTCAAGGAGTTCCCTAGCGTGGCAGTTCTTCACACAATGTGCTGATGACAAGACACGAGTGGTTTGCAGGCTGTGCAATCAGAGGCTGAAGCGAGGCATAAACGTTCTCAACCTGAGCACAACCTGCATGACCAGGCATCTAAGTGCAAAGCACAAGCTGCAGTGGAGTAGACACCTCAAAAACCAAGAAAGGTCTCTGGCTCCTCCTGCATCCTCTTCTGCTGCAGTCTCGGCCTCTTCATCCACCTCTGTAGTGACAGTGGCACCTGCCACCCCGCAAACAGAGGATTTGCCAGCAACACTACCACCTGGGTCACCGACCATCTCCACAATGTCCCATGGAAGCGTTCAGCTCTCTATCTCCCAAACATTGGAGCAGAAGAGGAAGTACCCCCCTAGCCACCCGCGATCCCTGGCCCTGAATGCCAGCATTTCAAAACTCCTGGCCTCTGAAATGCTGTCATTCCGTATGGTGGAGACACAGAGTTTTAAAAGCCTGATGGCATTGGCTGTCCCACAGTACGTCGTGCCCAGCCGCCACTATTTTTCCAGGCGAGCCATCCCTTCCCTGCACAACCAAGTGGGGGACAAAATCAGGTGTGCACTGCGCAACGCCATCTGTGGCAAGGTCCACCTAACTACGGATGCGTGGACCAGTAAGCACGGTCAGGGACGTTATATCTCCCTAACAGCACACTGGGTAAATGCAGTGGCGGCTGGGCCTGAGGCAGATAGCAGTTTGGCGCATGTCCTTCCACCACCGAGGATTGAAGGGCGCTTCAGTTTGCCTCCTGTTGCTAACTCCTCCTACTCCGCTTCCTCATCCTCTACCGCCTCCTCATCCGGTCAGCGTAACACCTTCACCACCAACTTCAGCACTGCCAGGGGTAAACGACAGCAGGCAGTTTTAAAACTTTCCTGTTTGGGGGAAAAACCCCACACCGCGCAGGAGTTGTGGAGGGACATGGAACAACAGACCAATGAGTGGTTGCTGTCAGTGAGCCACAAGCCCGGCCTGGTGGTGTGTGATAATGGGCGAAATCTCGTAGCAGCTCTGGGCCTAGCCGGTTTGACGCACATCCCTTGCCTGGCGCATGTGCTGAACTTGGTGGTCCAGAGGTTCCTTAAAAATTACCCCAATATGCCAGAGCTGCTGCAGAAAGTGCGGGCTGTGTGTGCGCACTTTCGGCGTTCTCACCCTGCTGCTGCTCGCCTGTCAGCGCTGCAGCGTAACTTCGGCCTTCCCGCTCACCGCCTCATATGTGACGTGCCCACAAGGTGGAACTCCACCTTGCACATGCTGGCCAGACTGTGCGAGCAGCCGCAGGCGATAGTGGAGTTTCAGCTACAGCAATCACGCGTGAGTCGCTCTGCGGAACAGCACCACTTCACCACCAATAACTGGGCCTCCATGCGAGACCTGTGTGCCTTGTTGCACTGTTTCGAGTACTCCACCAACATGTCCAGTGCCAATGACGCCGTTCTTAGCGTTACTATCCCAGTTCTATGCCTCCTTGAAAAAACGCTTCGGGCGATAATGGAAGAGGATGTGGCACAGGAGGATGAGGAGGAGGAGGAGGAAGCGGATCATTTCAAAGGCTTTCAGGGCAGTCTTTCACAAGTGGCAACGAGGGTGGGTTCCTGCACCAACAAACGCCAGGTACACAATTGTCCGGCAGAAAGGGCACAGTTCTGGAGGATGACAAGGTGGAGGAGGAGATGGAGGAGGAGGAGGAGGAGGAGCCATGTTCACAGCAGGGTGGCACCCAGACCAGCTCGTGGCCATCACTGGTGCGTGGTTGGGGGGATACAGAGGACACAGACGATACACCTCCCACAGAGGACAGCTTTTCTTTGCCTCTGGGCAGCCTGGCACACATGAGTGATTACATGCTGCAGTTTTTCCGCAATGACCGCTGAGTTGCCCACATTTTAACTGGTGCTGATTACTGGGTGGCCACCCTGCTGGATCCCCGTTACAAGGACAACATACCGTCCTTAATTCCCTCACTGGAGCGGGATCGTAAGATGCGCGAGTACAAGCGCACGCTGGTAGACGCGCTGCTGGTGGCATTCCCACCTGACAGCGGGCGTACGGTGGAAGCACAAGGCGAAGGCAGAGGAGGAGGAAGAGGTCGCCAACGCAGCCGGGGCACCGGCAGCACCTCAGAAGGCAGGGTTAGCATGGCTGAAATGTGGAAAAGCTTTGTCAGCACGCCACAACAACCAGCACCACCAGCTGAGATGGAACGTCTTAGCAGGAGGCAGCATTTCACCAACATGGTTGAGCAGTATGTGTCCACAGGCCTACACGTACTGGATGAGGGGTCTGCCCCCTTTAACTTCTGGGTCTCCAAATTGGGCACATGGCCTGAGCTTGCCCTTTATGCCTTGGAGGTGCTGGCCTGCCCTGCAGCCAGTCTATTATCTGAACGTGTATTTAGCACGGCAGGGGGCGTTATCACAGACAAGCGCAGCCGCCTGTCCAGAGCCAATGTGGACAAGCTCACGTTCATTAAAATGAACCAGGCATGGATCCCACAGGACTTGTCCGTACCTTGTGCAGAATAGACATGTATATCGGTGTTGTGACAAAAACTGTCCGGCCATCGGATTGTGTCCGGCTCATACTGCGAAGGCGCAGCGCTTGCGCAGTACAGAGGACAAGGAGATTCACAAAATCTCCGAAGATGAATGGCGCCTGCGCTGTGAGTGCAGGTTCAAGCCCCACCATCCAAGTGGACATACGGTAGCACATAGTAACAGGGCCCCTCACGGGCTCGGTTCGATCGCTACGCTTCGGGCACGGCCTCACTTGGCTCGGCTTGAACCACGGATGGTGTGGCCTTCACCTGAACTCACCACGCAGGTGCCGTTCGTCTTGGGAGATTTTCGAAATCCCCTTGTCCTACATACTGAGCAAGCGCAGTACAGGGTGGACACTATTTGACGGGGGACAGAAATCGACACATCACCGGCCTTACCCAGCCATTGTTGTATTTTTGAACCAGTGTTGGCTACCTCGTCCTCCTCCACCGCCGCTTCCACCTACACAGCCTCATCCACCGCCACCTCAACCTCCTACTCCATATGGACCTCGTCCTCCTAGGTCAAGATTATTATTTTTTATTTTTATTTTTTTTATGTTATTTTAAGTTATTTCCCTATCCACATTTGTTTGTAGAGCACTTGCCATGCTCTTAACAACATTTTGCTGCCATTTGCAGCCCTCTAGCCCTTTCCATTACTTTTTTAGAGCCTTTTTAGTCCTTAGAAGTCCGGGTCCCCATTGACTTCAATGGGATTCGGGTTCGGGTCCGGGTTCGGGTTAAAGTTCGGTCCCGAACCCGAATATCCAGGTGTCCGCTCAACTCTACCAAGAACCAAGATTATGCTGCTGTAATGGTGCACTTCCATAATCTGAAAAAATAATATATAGAAGTTAGTGTCAGGTTTCAATGGTAGTAAGACCTTGTAGATTGCCAACTCAGGGTTCCACAGGGCGCGGAGTCTAATGCCGTGTACACACGCTCGGAATTTCCGATGGAAAAAGTCAGACGGAATTTTTTCATCGGATATTCCGACCATGTATGTATGCCCCATCTGACTTTTTCCGTCGGAAATTCCAACGGAATTAGATAGAGAACCTGCTTTTTCACTAGAGCCCCTGATGGTATGGATGGACTTGGATGGACTTGCAGCAAGCTGGAACCAGGTCGCAGCCCCCAGGTACGCCCAGCTGAAAAATGCAGAGACCACTCACGTGCAGAGTACAAGGTCCAAGGTTAGGGCAGACGGTAGACAAGCAAAATGGTAGACAAGCCAGGGAAAGTACACGGGAAGTCAGGCACAGAATGTAACAAGGGGGCCCCAAGATCTCGCTCCCCTATGTGAATGAGTATGGGGTAAATTGTACCCCTACACATTTACCAAAAAAGCGTCACAAAGAAATTAGAACGCACACACAGTTTTTGACAATTGCTTTATTAAAAAAAAACAATGCCCCTGTTGTAGATCCATCATCACTCACGATGCCCTCTGCCACCACTGGACCCAAAAAAAGAAGAATAAAAAGCTCTGCCTGCAACAAAGGCTAACCGTCGACTGCCTGCTCTGCTGTTCAACAGTTCCTATATAGGTAACGTTGACCGTGACATCACATGGGGCAGTGCCTACAGGTGACGTCGCAAAGGTGGCTCCGCCCCTTACCTAATAAAGAACTGTCAGGGGTCGGAGCAGGCAGACAGCGGTTAGCCTTTCTCGCAGGCAGAGCTTTTTTTTTATTTTTTCGGGTCTGGCGTTGGCGGTTGGTGGCGTGATTGATGATGGATCTACATCGGCGGACATTGTTGTTTTTTTTTTTTTAATAAAGGAATTGCCAAAAACTGTGTATGTGTTGTTATTTATTTTTGAAACCTTTTTGGTGAATGGGTAGGGGTACAATGTACCCCATACTCATTCACATGGTGGGGTGGGATCTGGGGGCTTCCAGATTCCGATAAGCCCCCTGCCCGCAGACCCCCACAACCAAAGCCCAGGGTTGTCGGAAAGAGGCCCTTGTCCCCATCAACATGGGGACAAGGTGCTTTGGGGTGGGGGGTTTACATTTTTGTATTGCCGGCAATGGTATTGTATTGCCGGAAATTTAAATGTCTTTTTTTCTTTATATATGTCAGTTTTGCTGCAGCAGATTCTATACACGATAGAGATGCACCACTTTACAGGCAGACTATGGGGACCCCCCCAGCCACTATATTTAAAGGATTTTTTCATTTTTATAGTTTCACTTTAATCATCATTAAAATCACTGCTCCTGTAAAAACGATCTTTTAAAAAACAATTGCATTGATACATGTCCCCCAGGGCAGCACCTGGGCCCCCATACCCTTTTTATGGCCAATAACTTGCATATAAGCCTTCAAAATGGGGACTTTTAGTTTTTCAAGTTTGGGTCTCATAGACTTTAATAGGGTTTACATGTTCGCTAGAACTTTTTCCCTGTCCGAGATGTTCTGGTGTGAACCGAACTGGAGGGTGTCTGGCCCATCCCTAGTCAGGACCCACTGATCGGTGGAGCGAGTGACAGAGAAAGCTTTGTGTCTGTTAACAACACAAAGCCCTCTACTGACAGTGGTGATGTGATGGTTTTTGTTTCCCTGCACAGCAGGGAATAAAAAACGGCACATACCTTAGTAAAGGCACCACACTGTAAACATTTTACACATAGTTAGGCACACATTTATCCCTTTGATCGCCACAGATGTTAACCCCTTCACAGCCAATGTCATTAGTACACTGACAGTGTATATTATTAGTACTGATCACTGTATTAGTGTCACTGGAGATGTCAGCGGCAGTCAGACAGTTTCCACAAAGTGTCAGTTAATGACAGATTGCCCGTCGCACTATCGCAGTCCCGCTATAAGTCGCTGATACAATATATATCCCATGGTTTGTAGACACTATAACTTTCAACCAATCAATATACACTTATTGGAATTTTTTTTTAAAAAGTAAAAAATATAGTTTTTTTTCAAAATGTGTGGTCTATTTTCATTTATAGCACAAAAAAAAGAAAAAACCCAGTGGTGATCAAATACCACCAAAAGAAAGCTCTATTTGTGGGAAGAAATGCTATAAATTTTGTTTCACTACAGCGTTGCGCGACCGCAAAATTACCAGTTAAAGTAGTGCAGCGCTGAATAGCAAAAAATGGCCTTGCCATGAAGGGGGGTGAAATCTCCTGAAGGGCAAGAGATTAAAGAGCAGCATTAGATCCACAGAGGTATACAAAAAATGCAAACAGATTGTCTGTGCATATATAGGTGCAGTGTCCTTACTATTGCTGACTCACCAGTAGGGATGAGCATGGCCGCCATCAGGGGGGTACAGGCAGTACACCTGTAAGGGGCCCGGAGGTCCCCAGGGGTCCGGATGGCAACCCCCCTTTATATTTTTAATAAAAAAAAAAATTTTATTTTTATTTTTTGTAAGGGGCCCAGAAGTCCCCCAGGCCCCAGATGGCAACCCCCTTCTTTTTTTTGTTCTTTTGGGGTTTTTTTTGTTCGTAAGCACCCAAAGCCCCCCCGACCTCATCAATTTGCCGCTGAAGCACTTCCCCCCTTTCTTTTGCTCCACTCCAGGGGGCCCATGCCCAAAGCTGTGTAAGGGGCTCCAAAATTCCTGATGGCGGCCCAGGGGATGAGCTTCGAGTTCGAGTCGAATTCATGTTTGACTCGAACATTGCCTGTTCGCCCGTTTGCCGAACAGCGAACAATTTGGGGTGTTCGTGGCAAATTCAAAAAGCCGCGGAACACCCTGTAAAAGTCTATGGGAGAAATCTAAAGTGCTAATTGTAAAGGCTTATATGCAAGTTATTATCATAAAAAGTGTTTGGGGACCTGGGTCCTGCCCCAGGGGACATGTATCAATCCAAAAAAAAGTTTTAAAAACTGCAGTTTTTCGGGAGCAGTGATTTTAATAATGCTTAAAGTGAAACAATAAAGGTGAAATATTCCTTTAAATTTTGTACCTAGAGGGTGTGTATAGTATGCCTGTAAAGTAGCGCTTGTTTCCCGTGCTTAGAACTGTCCCTGCACAAAATGTAATTTCTGAAGGAAAAAAAGTAATTTAAAAGTACTCGTGGCTATAATGAATTGTCGGCTCCCGGCAATACAGAGAAAAGTCATTGAAAGTCATTGATAAAAAAAAAAAAATGGGGGGCGTGGCCTGCACCAGGGCGAGATGGCTGCCTAGAGAGAGAGCTCCACCATCCAGAGTTCCAAATAAGCCTTCAGCAGCAGCTAAACTTTACTCTACGAGCGGCAGAATGACGGGTAGGAGCCACTCAGCCACCCGCTCTCAGCTGGACCCGTCTACCCAGCTGAGTAGGAACATTCCGGCGATGTTCCGCATCTCAAGCCGCGGACTGTAGTTTAACAGGTCACGCAGCTGTGGCTGACACCCCTGCAGTCTCTCAGATGGGACCGTCCTCCTCACGCACTTCTCCCTTCTTATGCCTGGCGGACCTTCAGAGTGTGGCCCTGGACATTAAGAACACACTAACGGCAGCTATTGCGGACCTGAAGACGGAGTTCAAGGCAGTGGTCTCACGTGTGGAGCATGTAGAGTCGGCGGCCATGACACATGGCGCAGCCATACAGCAGGTACAGCAGGCAGTCAGTGTGCATGGACAACATCTCATGGACATGCACAGACATATGAAGGACCTTGACAACAGGGGCCGTAGGTGTAACCTCCGTGTCAGAGGAATTCCAGAGTCTGTTGAGGGCCCCCAGTTGCAGGCAGTGGTCTGGGCTATATTCAACACCCTCCTCGGTAGACCACCAGATGCACCTGTCGAGATGGAGAGGTGCCACAGGGCGCTGAGGCCAAGAGGTAGGGACACTGATTCACCCAGGGATGCTGTATGCTGCATGGTCAGCTTTACCCAGAAGGAAGAGATCCTGCGCCTGGCCCGCAACCATGCAAACCTGGAACATGAGGGGTCACGAATCCAGCTATTCCAGGACTTATCAGCCATTACCTTACAACACAGGAGGGATCTCTGTCCTCTCCTACAGGCCCTACGAGAGAGGCACATTCCCTATCGCTGGAAGTTCCCATTCTGCCTTCAAGCGACAAATGGCAACCGCACGGCACAACTGAGGACCCCGGTGGACTTGCGGCCTTTTTGTGACACTCTAGGCATCCCGGTGGTCCCAGTTGCAGATTGGTATGGAGTCTTTTTGCAGCCTGAACCCTGGATCTCTACCCAGCCTGGGGACACTCCGAGGTCGCAGAGAAGCAGACAACGCCGCCGCAGACCCTTGACTGCCTCTCCACGGAGCCGTCGTGGAGATATGGAAACCGATGAAAGCCCACGCGTCTCCCCATCATCTGCCAGGCGCAAAACTGATCATTGAGTTTGCAGGGCTTAAGCTGATAAGCTGTGCCTTTGCCATCACCTGTCCCTATGTACGCCTTGCATCATAACCTGTAAGGAAAGCTAGGCTATACCTTCATGCTTGCTACCTACACCTGGCAATTGACTGATGACGATTTATGGGGGTTCCTGACACCTGCTCTGACCTTTTCCTGATTGCTTAGCTGCCCACTGCCTCAAGTTGCTAATGACAGGAGTGATCTCCCTTCTTTACCCTGGGATCTGGCGCAAACTTGTTCATGTAGTACTACTGCCAGGGACTGTGTCAGGTGATTTTATCAAGGATCCTCGAACCGGTTCTACACAGAGGTATGCTCTCGCTTCTACAGAACTCTTACCAGTTTTGGGCCATTCCCGGTGCTGATCTATTTACTGAGAGAACTCACCCATTCAAGGTGGCAGTCGAGCTTCGGGAAGATGCGTGTTCTTCCCCTCCCTTGCCACACTGACTCTCTAGGCTAACTGCGAACAGCGGCTGCATGACAAGATTGGTGATCCCCTGCCCTTTCTCCAGCTTTTTTCTGTCAGTAGCGGCAGCAATGGAAACTTGGCTCTTGGTGTCACCCCATAGCTACTCACCCCTTCCCGTCTCCCTTTTTTCCTTTTTTTTTTATTTTTTTTTATTTTTTTTATTGTTGTTTTTTTTTGGGGGGGGGGTGGGGGCCGACGGGGGCTTGGACTTGCCAGTCTGTTAGCACAGGTCATAAGCTGATTGCTCAGAGGCTCTTATAGAATAATACTTTCATGGACACTAGGGATAGGGGAAAAGTATAGCTTATCAAGGCTGTACTGTTTGTTTCATGTTTAATGACGTGTATAATTTTATTACCTGATGCAACACTGTGACAGCTTGGAAGTTGCCCTGGGGATGGTGGGGCCTTATCCCTGTATCCATGACTGATTGTGGGTGTGGGGAGGGGCATCCCATTAATCCCGGAGTAAGGGGAGGCCCTTACCCTGTCTACACTGGCCCTTATAGGCCGTAAGGACTCTTATATAGTACGGAGGTATAGGGCTCTATATCCTTCCTTATGCTAGCTGTTGCAGGGCATATAATATAATCTTGATTATTGCGGGCGGTCGGGGGCCCCCGATCCCTGGATTCATCATGTTCTTTCTTCCCTAACCCCTCTCCCCCTCTTTTTCAGATCCCCTTCCCTGGAAATTTGGGGGTGGTATTGACAACCACTTTGAGTCACTGAACATGCCTTCTGCGGTGCAATCATCAGCTCCTCTATCTTTCAAGGTCTATTCCTTGAATGCTAAAGGTCTCAATATCCCGGAGAAGCGCAGTAGTATTCTTGCTGAGGCGTACCGCCACAGAGCTCAAGTGATATTCCTGCAAGAAACCCACTTTAAATCAGGCTCCACCCCTCGCTTATCTAATAGTCGATTCCCGGAGGTCTATCATGCGACCTGTCCCGACTCCAAAACTAAGGGGGTCTCAATAGTACTTGCTAAATCATTCCCGTTCCACCTTACTGATCAAGTCCGTGACCCAGAAGGCAGATTTCTATTCCTAAAAGGGACATGGAAAAATAGGCCGGTGACTTATGCGAACATCTATTGCCCCAACTCCAGACAGGTATCCTTCCTAAAAGAGGTCCTTTTGCAGCTCACCACATTTCAGGCAGGCCTTTTGATACTGGGGGGGGACTTCAATATGGCTTTGGATCCGCTCCTCGATACCTCCACAGGTACCTCCTCAATCCCATTTTCTGCTTTACGCCAGGCAAAGCTTGCCTTAGCCTCTCTAGCGCTTCATGACACCTGGAGAATGTTATATCCCCAGGGGAAGGACTACACGTTTTTCTCACCTCCACACAACCGCTACTCGAGGTTAGACTATATATTTCTACGCCAGACAGATTTGACCTTCCTGCAGGCTGCGACCATAGAGAGTATGTTAATCTCTGACCACCACCCGATCACACTGACTTTGCAGTTCCCACAAAGGGAGATGACTACCAGGACTTGGAGGCTGGATGCTTCCCTTCTCGCTGACCCGGGAGACTTGGCTAACATCACCCAAATCATTAAAGATTACTTTCAACACAATGACACGCCAGACGTGTCCCCCATGACCCAATGGGAAGCACATAAATGCATTGTGCGGGGGCATCTGCTAGCTATTGCAGCTAGGAAAAAAAAAGAACACCAATTCATGATTCGAGACCTTTCTAAGAAGATAGCCTCACTGGAAGCACAGCACAAACGCTCGCTGGCTGTGAGGGTAGCTAAGGAATTAGCTGATACACGGGCAACACTCTTAGAGGAACTGTTTAAACAGGCAAGAAAGAGGCAGGTGTTAGCTCAGAAAATATTTTACGAACATGGTAACAAACCTGGAAGGTTATTGGCGAGGTTTACACAGAGGCGCACTCTCGCATCCACTGTTCACCATGTTGTAGACACAGGTGGAGTAACCCACTCCAGAAATGAGGACATCGCTGGGCAGTTTCTTTCATTTTATAGCAATTTATATAATCTCGAATCACATGAACACAGACCCATATCGACAAACGCGCGCTCTGACCTCATAAGGGATTTCCTAGGCAAGTACAGCACCCGGGCACTGTCCACTAAGGACTGGTAAGCCTTAGAGGCTCCATTGTCGGTGGAGGAGTGGGGGGAGGCCTTGAAGGCTACGAAGCCCGGCAAAAGCCCGGGGCCAGGTGGCTTCTCGGAACAATACTACAAGAGTTTTCCTGATCTCCTGGCGCCGGGGTTTCTCAAGGCCTTCAACACCCTCTCCCACTCTCCTTGTACCTCGGATAGCCTGTTAGAGGCTTATATAACAGTGATCCCTAAGGAAAACAAAGACCCCACGATGTAGCCAATTACCGACCCATTTCCCTTTTGAACGCAGATGTCAAATTGTTCGCCAAGATCTTGGCCACCCGTTTGTCCTATCACGTTCCCGCCTGGGTTGGACTGGATCAGGTTGGTTTTGTCCCTGGAAGAGAAGCCAGAGACAACACTATTAAAGCCCTCAATTTACATCACTGGCTTACTTCAACCAACAAGGAGGGCAGCTTCTTGGCCATGGATGCGGAGAAGGTGTTCGACAGGGTGGCCTGGGACTACATGAGCGCGGTTCTGGAAGCCCTGGGCCTGGGAAGAGGCATGCGTGCTTTTATTGGAGCGCTCCACGCCAAACCCAGAGCTAGAGTCCGGGTTAACGGCCACCTGTCGGACGCCTTCCCCATCCACAATGGGACCAGGCAGGGATGTCCTCTCTCTCCCTTACTGTATATCCTTACCTTGGAGCCCCTCCTCCGCTGCATCCGTGCAAATCCAAACATTAAAGGTATAGAGGTACATCAACGGGAATACAAGATTGCCGCCTTTGCGGATGATATTTTGCTCTTTCTTTCATCACCCTCGACGTCCCTGCCCAATTTAATGCCAGTATTAGACCAGTTCAAGACTATTTCGAATCTGAAAATTAATTACTCAAAATCCTACGCGCTAAATGTCTCTTTGTCCCCTAAACTAGTACAGCTATGTCAGGTGAACTTTCCGTTCCGCTGGAAAACTGACGCTATCACTTATTTAGGTATCCAACTCCCTAGCAAACTTAAAGAGCTATATGAAAGGAACTTTCTGTCAGAATTGAAACTTATACAGCAGGATCTGCACAGGTGGGAGGCCCCCACCATCTCCTGGTTCGGTCGGGCCTCTATTCTAAAGATGACAGTGCTCCCCCGCTTACTGTACAAATTACAGACTATCCCAATTCGATTGCCGCCCTCTTTCTTTACAGCTTACAAACGCATGTGTAGAGTCTTTATATGGGGAGCAAAGGTGGCGCGAGTGGGGTTGGGCAAAGCTTGTATTACCAAAGTCGGGAGGTGGAATTGGACTCCCAGACCTGCAGAGGTACTACTGGGAAGTCCACCTGACCCGGGTAGTGGACTGGAGGTTTCATACTAACTGCAAGGGTTGGGTGTTGCTGGAAAAACTGATTTTGGGTACCGAACTCCGCTCCATTTCCTGGTTCTCAAAGAAAAACATACCAGCTATTATCCATTCTCATCCTCTTATTGGAGCAACCCTGCAAGCCTTCGATAGAGCATGCAAAGTGCACTCGCTTTCAACCACATACTGCGCGATCACACCAATCAAGGGCAATCCAGACTTCCCTCCTGGCATGGAAGGGGCCTTTCTGGCAGCAGAATGGCCTTACACAGAAATGCAGGCCAAACACTTCTTTTCCAGGGGAAGGTTTCTCCGATGAGATGAGCTTGCATCACTGTCTAACACAAAGACTTTCCCCTTTTGGGCCTATATCCAATTAAAACACTTCCTGGACAGCTCTACGAATAGAGACAGCTTTGCAAAAGCTCCTACTGTTCTGGAATCGCTATGTTCTCGCTCTTCTCCCCAGAGTCATCTCATTTCAGTTCTCTATGCCACAATGTTTGGGGAGCCCTATGCCTCCCTGAGAGCAGAGCATGCCTTTTGGGAGACTGAGCTGGCCATGGTGATTGATGACACTGCCTTGGATCAAGTACATTTGTATATTCACAAGGGCTCCTTAAATGTCCATACTCAAGAGAACGGCTACAAAATCAATAGATGGTGCAATAGATTGGTAAAAAAAAACGGATACCCTTTATTACCCTTTTAAACGCCACATAGGGTGGAGCTCAGGACCCTGACGTCATCACGCCCCCAGCTGATTGGCTGCCGCCACAGCGGGGTTTCAGTGCTATTTTGAACAGTTTTGTTTTTTTCTTACATGGATGTCAGCCTACCCGTTTGTCATAATAAAGGGTATGCGTTTTTTTTACCAATCTATTGCACCATGAAGCCTTTTTATTTCTTCCTCTAAATTGGTATCCATTACGCTGTACGAGTGTTCCTGCGGACCTAAGGTGCACTAGCAGTCGGAGTTTGGTGAGCGGAGTGAGGACTCAGAGGACCGCATCGCTGACATCCGGATCCGGTGTATTTGCTGAGCCCTTTTGGTCCCCGTGACAGGGACCCACCTGTTCTGGTAAGCCTCCTGTCTATATATTTCGACTGAAGTAAAGTTTGACCTTTGAAGATCTACAATCCCTTGATATATGCTGGCTGTTTGCATCACCAATGGACATTTCTTTTTACCTGTGAAGTTACTGCTTCTTCTGCTGCCGTGAGAGTTGGGCAGTTGAAGTGTATGGACTTCCTTAGTGTGTTTTTACACATTCACTCAGTAGTCAATTAATGTTTTTTGTGTTTACATATATACTCACATATATCACTTCTGGCACGTTGGTTGCCACTTACACGGTTGCGCATTTATTATTTTTTATTCCACATATATATTGTCATAGTTTTTTCCCCCCTCTTATGGGTCCACTGGCAACCGGGATGTTATACTTCCTGGTACATTACACTGTTTTTCTATATGTAGTTGCACCATTTTAAGCCCTTGAGTCTGTATACAAGGTCTTTCTTGCCATCACCCTATATGCCATACCTGCTTTGTAAGTTAATGTCCATTCTCAAGTTCGCAATGCTACGTATGACCATTTGTATCTTGTCTTATCAGGCCTTTGGGAATTTTGACATAATCGTGAGACTTCCTTTGTTACTTGATTATGCTTTGACTTTTATTCTATCTACATGTTTGTAAATTGCAACTTCCTGGAAAATAAAGGAATAAAAAAAGAAAAATACTTAAATATAAGGGTCATAAAACTATTTTATATTTTATCATTTATCAGGGTTAGGTTATAAAAAAAATCCCAAGCTTTGAACATCTTATGGAGCACTGTTTAATCCATCATCTGAAAATGGAAAGAGTATGGCACAACTGAAAATCTAACAAAAGTAGAAAAAAAGTAGTCATAACCGTCCACTAAGGTGGCCCAGATTACAGGAGTGCAGTTAACATTGACGTGCTCTGTGTGCCCATTTTTTGCCGACCTACCAGAAGTGTCACCCTATTGCCAAAGATTAGCCCACACCTTGTTGAGTGCTATTCCCTGTTTTCAGAGGCTGAAACGTATGGAAGCTAGACATGTGCACACTGAAATATTTTGTTTCGGAATTTCGTTTTCGTTAGAAAAATAAATTTATTTAGTTACTCCCGAAATTCGTTTTTATTTATTTAGTTTTTCGTTAGAAATTGTATTCGTCCGAAAATCTGAATTAATTAAGGTCGAATCTGTCATTGAAGGCTTATGGTGTCTGTCGAATGTTCAAAGAAGATTCGACGGAGCAGTGAAACTGTACGACGCTGCAATCATACATTTCCGGTCGAATGTTCCGCCTACAAGCTATAGTAGAATTCTAATGTTGTATGACTAGTAGGGATGAGCTTCGAGTTCGAGTCGAACTCATGTTCGACTCGAACATTGCCTGTTCGCCCGTTCGCCGAACAGCGAACAAATTGGGGTGTTCGCGGCAAATTCGAAAAATCTATGGGAGAAATCTAAAGTGCTAATTATAAAGGCTTATATGCAAGTTATTGTCCTAAAAAGTGTTTGGGGACCCGGGTCCTGCCCCAGGGGACATGTATCAATGCAAAAAGAAGTTTTTTCGGGAGCAGTGATTTTAATAAGGCTTAAAATGAAAAAAATAAAAGTGAAATATTCCTTTAAATTTCGTACCTGGGGGGTGTGTATGATATGCATGTGAAGTGGCGCATGTTTCCCGTGCTTAGAACTGTCCCTGCAAAAAATGTCATTTTTGAAAGAAAAAAATGCATTTAAAACTGACTCGCGGCTATTAATGAATTGTCGGCTCCCGGCAATACATACAAAAGTCATTGATAAAAAAAAAAAAAGCGTGGGGGTTCCCCAGAATTCAATTACCAGGCCCTTCAGGTCTGGAATGGATATTAAGGGGAACCCCGCCGCAAATTAAAAAAAACATTGACGTGGGGTTCCCCCAAATATCCATTCCAGGCCCTTCAGATCTGGCATGGATTTTAAGGGGAACTCCACCCCAAATGTAAAAAAAAAATGGCGTGGAGTCCCCCTAAAAATCCATACCAGACCCCTTATCCGAGCACGCAACCTGGCCGGCTGCAGGGGAAAAGGGGGGGATGAGAGAGCGGCCCCCCCTCCCTCCTGAACCGTACCAAGCCACATGCCCTCAACATGGGGAGGAATTTAAATTTACATAGTGAAGGAAGTTCCCCGCTCAGGCCAATGATGTAGGCGGGTCCGACATACCGAGGGGGCGGACCTGATGGGGAACTGCTCTCACTTTGGTAATACATGTATAGACCCGCCCCTTCTCATGTTCCGCATCTGGGCCGCTGAGCGGACCTGATAGGGAACTTTAGAAGGGGCGGGTCTATACATTTAAAATACTGAGAGGGAGTTCCCCATCAGGTCCGCTCAGGCACAACCAATGAAGGACAGCGCTGGACATCGGGATTGCCGCGGGACACTGGATTTCACCGCTGGAATGTTTTTTTTTTTTTTTTTTAAATAAAGGACTTTTTCAAGGTGTTTGTGTGTTTTTTTAAACATTTTTTTACGCTTTCTTCGTGAAATGGTAGGGGTACAATGTACCCCTTACCAATTCACATGGGGGGGGGGGCCGGGATCTGGGGGTCCCCTTTGTTAAAGGGGTCTTCCAGATTCCGATAAGCCCCCCGCCCGCAGACCCCCACAACCACCGGGCAACGGTTGTGGGGATGAGGCCCTTGTCCCCATCAACATGGGGACATCCTCCCCATGTTGAGGGCATGTGGCTTGGTACGGTTCAGGAGGGAGGGGGGCCGCTCTCTCGTCCCCCCCTTTTCCCCTGCGGCCGGCCAGGTTGCGTGCTCGGATAAGGGGTCTGGTATGGATTTTTAGGGGGACTCCACGCCATTTTTTTTTAAAATTTGGGGTGGAGTTCCCCTTAAAATCCATGCCAGATCTGAAGGGCCTGGAATGGATATTTGGGGGAACCCCACGTCAATTTTTTTTTAAATTTGCGGCGGGATTCCCCTTAATATCCATTCCAGACCTGAAGGGCCTGGTAATTGAATTCTGGGGAACCCCCACGCTTTTTTTTTTATTTTTATCAATGACTTTTGTATGTATTGCCGGGAGCCGACAATTAATTAATAGCCGCGAGTCAGTTTTAAATGCATTTTTTTCTTTCAAAAATGACATTTTTTGCAGGGACAGTTCTAAGCACGGGAAACATGCGCCACTTTACATGCATATCATACACACCCCCCAGGTACGAAATTTAAAGGAATATTTCACTTTTATTTTTTCATTTTAAGCATTATTAAAATCACTGCTCCCGAAAAAACGGCCGTTTTTAAAACTTCTTTTTGCATTGATACATGTCCCCTGGGGCAGGACCCAGGTCCCCAAACACTTTTTAGGACAATAACTTGCATATTAGCCTTTATAATTAACACTTTAGATTTCGAACGTTCGAGTCCATTGTATTTAATAGGGTTCTAAAGTTTACACGAACATTTTGTCTGTTCGCAGGTTCTGGTGCGAACCGAACAGGGGGGTGTTCGGCTCATCCCTGATGACTAGTAATAATTATATTTATTAATTATTATTACTAGTCAACCAACATTAGAATTCTTCTATAGCCTATGGGCTGAGCATTTGACCGGAAATGTACGATTGCAGCGTCGTACAGTTTATCTGCTCCGTCAAATCTTCTTAGAACTTTCAACAGACACCATAAGCCCTCAATGACAGATTCAACGTTTGTATGTTTTTCGATGCTTTGTCGAATCTTCGTCGTTCACGTTGAATTGTCAAGTTAGTTCTAGCTATTTTACTGCTCCTCTTCTTTGGTTACAATCAGCCAATAACATTCATCATTATCATTTTTTTATTTTACTTCCCCCACCCAATTCCAGCAGCGATCTTTTCTCTCTATGTCGAATCTTTTCTCTCTATAATATCAAATCTTTTCTCTCTGAAATGTCAAATCATTTTTCTCTGTGTCAAATCTTTTCTCTCTATGTAGAATAATCTTGGACTAATAGAGTTAAGGTTGGGCACATTCGACCACAGGTTCGATGGACACAGATTGTTATTGTCAGCCTCATGTCGAATCTCCTATCTATATCGAACTGTTGTTGCAACGAAAATGAAAATTAAGCATTTGTTTATGTCGGATCTTTCGGTTTTCGGATTCTGCATTTTCGTTTTCGTTTGTTAAAACGATAGCGAAAATACCTGAAATTCGGACGAAAATGCATTCGGACGAAAACGAATGCACATGTCTAATGGAAGCCATAAAACATATGAAACCTATTCACCATTCCATTATAGATACCATGCATATTGTTGATCATAAGTGGGAATCTTGGTCGTCTTATGAACATGTTGGAGCTTTTCTATTTTGACTGTGATGTGCTGATGCTGTTTGACGCTACCTTTAATATTTATTATTCCTCATCTTAATCCTATAGTCATTTTGCACCTGTTTGTGAGGCCTCAAAATTATGTCTATTCCTTCATGGTAACATATGCTGTATATGCTATATCCCTATTGGGAGGATGCCTTTTATTTTCTTGTTTTTCCTAAGTGTCAGTATACACATGCCTCCTATATATTATCATAACTATAATATAGGTAATAACTTACACTTTAGAATTCAATGTTTCTGATGTAAAATTACAGTTGAAAATAGGTAAACACGCTCACTATTTATGCTAACTTGTACGCAAAAACGCAATTAGGTAACAGAACAAATTGACCATCAAGATCTTCTCAAAAACTGAAGAAAAATCATATAAATTCAAACATATCTAAGAAACTAGAGCTGATGCAGTCTAGCCAATGCAATTTTCGCAATCAGCCCTCCAAATTACCCCAAAAACAGGTTTAAAAAGCAAGGCACAAATATTTTTTATTTATTTTTTGGTCTGTGATCTATTCTTGGCCATCCAACTCACAAAACATAAAGAATGGCTTACAAAGCATTGTTTGTTGTTATGAAGAAGAATAGGGATGAGCTTAGTGTTCGGTCTGATCGTTAGTTTGGATGGAACACTGGTTCTATGTTTCTATCCTCTGATGAATTTGAATGCAAAAAAAAACCCTGCACAATATATAATCCAATTTTTTGGTAAAATATAAAATATGATGTTACGCCATGTAAAGAGGTACCTAACACTTCACACTTTAAAATTGCACACGCTCATAGACTGGTGACAAATTACGATAATCTCCATAGGCAACTCTATACAAACTGTTACAGGTTACCAGTTTAGAGTTACATGGGAGGTCTAGAGCTAGAGTTTTTGACCTTGCTATAATGTTTGTGGCGATACCTCACATGTGTGGCATGAACACAGTTTACATATACGTGCACGCCCCACTTTCAACTTCCACAGGTCTTCCTCTATTCAGATTACAACTCACCGCCTCATGGAATGTTAAAAAGTTGTTTCAGGCAAAAATGATCCTTCATAAATCCATGCTGGTTACTACTAATAATGTTATTTTCTTCAGCAAATTCTTATATATATTCCCTTATAATTCCCTATTATAGGGCTGACTGGCCTTTAATCACCAGGTATGTATCTCAGCAGTTTTTTGAGTATTGGTACCATGTTAACTTTTTGTCAGTCAGCTGGCACCTATCCAGTCAGGAAGCTGTCCTTATAAAAGAGAAATAACAGTGTAGCAATAACCTTGCTAAGTTCTTTGAGAACTCTTGGCAGTAAGCCATCTGGTCATGGGGATTTATTCACATTAAGTTAACATTCGGTACTGTATTCCTAACAATACCATCTTATCTATTATGCCCCTCCATTTGCTTTGTAAAAACAGAGGAGAAGAATGTATTTAACACAGTTGCCTATTCCCTGTAATTTGTAACCAAATTCCCCTTACTATCCTTTATGGGGTCAATGCCTTTTTCCAATTAATATATTTAAAAAAAAATGAGGATTCTTTTTACTCTCCTCTGCTATGTGTCAATTGTGGTCTATTTTCGCTGCCCTGATCATGCTCATACATTTTTGTCTTGTATTCCTTTTAGTGTTAGACTGATGACGGTGAGCCGGTGACCCTTCAGCCTTATATTTTTTTAAAGGATATTTTTTTTTCATTTTAATATGCTTTTTACACTCAAATTTAGACACCCAGGTTTCACTTTAGTTCTTTTACATTTGTTGCCCATTGGAATACACTAATAATACAACAAAAAATGTCGTTTCGGATGAAATTAAAAAATAGTGATAGTGATTGTACTGCAGCAGCTGCACCAAAAAGTGCTAATACTTTGAACGTAAAAAAAATATATTTAAAAGCAGCGCTGGCAGTTAGCATATACAACAAAAAGAATTTAGGAACAAGTCCTATATTGAAAAAATGTGTTGGTGACACAACTCGCTGAAAAATTGTGTGAAATAGTTAATCAAATATAGATAATACCGATGGTGCTAAACAACATAAATTGCAATGGGAGGATCCCCCTTCAGAGACCCCGCTCAATGTGATAAGTGTCCACAAAAAATTTATTGACAAAAAAACAAGACCCCACTTAATGTTCATAAATGGAAAATCGCTGAGTATAACACGCAAAAATAAAAATATTCCTCAAATGAGTACCAGTAATCCCCCTTCAGGGACCTTACTCACTGAATGGAGAGGATCCACAGCTTCCTGGTCTGGGATTAGATGTGGACAATTGCTGGTGTTTTACTTGATAGATGCTTGTTGAAGGATATTGGCTCCCACCGATAATAAAAACATAAAGGAGCAAGATGGTGAAGTATTGATGAGCAATGGGTAAAGGCGCTAATTCAGCGCTACTTACAAAACTTAAGGCAGGGACAGGCAATCAGAGAATACTTCCGCGAATGGGTATGTCCGGTTTGCGGCTAACCTGTAACGCAAGTTCCTGCCTCCGTGGAACGCAACGCCACTCGAGCGGCGTTCGCGGAAGTATTCTCTGATTGCCTGTCCCTGCCTTAAGTTTTGTAAGTAGCGTTGAATTAGCGCCTCTACCCATTGCTCAGCCATACTTCACCATCTTGCTCCTTTATGTTTTGAAACGCTGCTTTTAAATATATTTTTTTCACATTGGAATACAATGGCTGATACCATTAATTAATATGTTCTGAAAGCGCTCCCACTTTTCCTCCATGTTTTTTTGGTCTAGAAAATCCTCTCATTTAATGTTGTGAAGTGTGGGGCACAGTTTAGTAAAGTTGGTTTTCTTGAAATGTAATGTTCTTGTCCTACCCTTCATGTTTCCTTTTCCTATGATTTACAGAGAATGTAATTACTTACAGAGAATGTAACTCACTGTTTCCCAAGTTACCTCTTACTTCCACATCTGCAGTCAGATCTGTGTTATTTGTATTAGTTGGTAAATCAGAGCTTTTTTTGGGAGTTGGGCATCCAACAATTGACACATGAAATTTTCATTCAAGACATTTAAGAAATAGCAACCTTAAATGACTGAGCAGTTCGATCTGCCCAGTCAGTAACTGGATAATTGAAGTCCCCCATGATAATAACATGACCCACCCCCCAGCGCTTGCTCAATCGATCGCCGATTTCCCATCACTTAATTGCTCGCCCGTCATCCGCCAGGCTCTCACCAGCCCTGCACTTACCCCATCCAGGTCAGGGCTTCGGCGGCTTCCCCTCTGTGTCTCCTCCTGAGCCCTGGCAGTCGCTTCTTCTCTCGGCCAATCAGGAGTTAGGCCCCGCAGTCAATTGGGTATTAGGACTCCCGGACAATCGGGTCCCAGGTCCCGCTTCATGATTGACCCGGGAGGAGAACCAGGAAGGCATTAGCATATATTAATTCTCTATTGTCACACAACTGGGAGGGCTCAGGGCGCAGTGCTCTGCGCCCTGAGCCCACCCTTTTTTTAAGCCAATTAGAGCATCAGGCTGTAATCATGTGATTCTGAAAAAAAATAAAAAAATTGTAATCCATGATTTCAGCGCCCTGCATGTAGATTAGGGGCTGGACGCATGGATTAGGGGGGCGGCGCCCCTGTGCCCCTAATGGGGAGGCCACCACTGCTTTCTAATCACAGTGTTCTACATAAATATATCTACTAACATAGATAGATAGAATAGATGTTGCTTAGCATATGATGCATGCTAATACAAATTCATGTTTAACATTGGTTTATGAGATACCAATTTTTATTTAATGTAAAAAAATAAAAGAGAACATTTTTTTAACTGTATGATAGGTTTTTATCTTTTAAAAAGGCCCAATTATTTTCTACAATCCAAAACTAATTTCCCTACATATCAGTAATAAGGAGTCCCAATAAAATACATAACTAATTTCTAATTCCAGTGTTCTACATAAATCTATCTATTAACACATAAAAGCAATAATATTCATTACAATTCTTTGCTGTTTCCAGCCAGGACTGAAGAGTCAGAAATGTGAGAAAAGGGCCTCCGCTCACATTTCTAGTCTCTTTCTCATTGATTTAGTGTTTAATGTCACAGGTAAGTATTTGGGTAATATTTTTAGCTTTTATTAAAGGTAAACAGCAAATTAGGTAGGTAGGGTGAGCATGCAGGTATGAAGTATGTTCTGATTGTAGATCTGCTTTAAAGGCTATGTTCATCTTTATGAAAAAAATAACAAATGCACATATTTTTGTAGGAAAAAAGTGTAATTTTTTTTTCTGATGACCCTGCAGAGCATTGCAATGTCAGGCTCCTGCAGACACTGTCTCCAGCTTACCTGCCCATACCTCCATACAAGCAGACAGTTACAAAGCTGAAGGAAGTGTCACTACATGCCATCTGCCATGGTGGGAAATGGTACTTGTAGTTCATACATTCACAGATTGTTTGAAGCAGCTGTGTGGGTGGAACCTCACTGTTTTTGAAACATGGCAGTGGGCCTGGGGAGAGGAGGTCTGCAATGGAGGCAGACCTGAAGCGTGTATATATGGGTGTATTGTGTAACATGTTCCAAAAACCTATAAAGGGAGAAAGAAGGGAAGCGCCACTAAGTGCAGTATCACAGAGGGATTTTAATATAAAAGAATAAAAGCACTCACAGGATAAAAACAGAGTAGATTGCCTTTCACATCTATGAGGATGTCAGCTGAGGATCCTGTGTCTTGCAGGTGCTGCCAGAATCTGGTCCACAGTGGATGAATGTGGAGGAGTGGACCCTAGGATTGAAGTTCAATGGTGCTCATCTAATGTATAGTGTCACTCTGGCCTCTCCTGGTGTCTTCCAAACTGCATCCATGGGCTGCTGGGGTAGAGAGAGGTCTGCAGCATGTCCTGTGGCCACCAGGAAGTCAAACAAAACTACATTTGTAGGAAGATGGTTGGGAACAAGTAGGGTTCGCCTGCCCATTCAGTACAGTGTTCCCATCCATCTTCCTACTTCCAGTGACATAATTCCATGTGTACCATGCTGGTTCCATTTGACTTCCTGGTGGCCATAGGACATGCTACAGACTAGACATGTGCACACTGAAATATTTTGTTTTGAAATTTCGGTTTTGTCCGAAAAATAAATTTATTTAGTTACTCACAAAATTAGTTTTTTTTTATTTATTTTTGTTAAAAAATGCATTCGTACGAAAATCCGAATTAATTAAGGTCGAATCTGTCAATAGAAGGCTTATGGTGTTTGTCGGATGTTCTAAGAAGATTTGACGAAGCAGCTAAACTGTATGATGCCGCAATCGTACATTTCCGGTCATATGCTCCGCCCACAAGCTATAGTAAAATTTTAATGTTGTTTGACTAGTAATTATTAATTATTATTACTAGTCAAACAACATTACAATTCTTCTATAGCCTATGGACAGAGCATTTGACTGTAAATGTCCGCTCGCGGCGATCATATATTTTTAGCTGCTTCGTCGAATCTTAATGTTGAACAGGATTATACATATTTTTGATCATATCGAATGATACGGTACTTGTTTGTTTCTGTTCACATCAAATGGACTACCCCAACAGCAAATGGAATTGCGTTGTATCGAAATTCAAGCATATAACTTCCTTCCTGTTCAGTCTGCGCTCCTAACGATTCTGGTTCACACTGGCAAAGGCAGCATCCGATGGTGGCTCCAGGCAGTTTGACCCCATGGAGGTTCCTGGCCCTTCTATGGAGGCAGCAGCACCAACAATCAGCCAATAACATTCATCATCATTATCATTTTACTTCCCCCACCCATTCCAGCAACGACCACTAACAGCTCTTTTACTATTTTCTCTATAATGTCAAATCTTTTCTCTAGGGCTGTGGAAATTAACTATTAATTCCTCGATTAATCGATTAATTGTTTTGATTGATCAAAATTCTTTTGATCGATCAAAATTCTTTTGATCGATCAAAATTCTTTTGATCGATCAAAATTCTTTGGGCTTGCCGTGTCCATCTGAAGGGCTCCTTTGCTGTGCCTTCATATCTACATGCCGGCGGGACCTTACTATCTGCCACACGCAAGGGCTGTTACACTTCCCTCTATCAACCTGGGATTCTACAGCCATCCACTGAGAGTTGTGATAGTTCCCTTCACGGGACATCTACATGCCGATGGACTGATGTTAGCCCCTCCTCATTTGGATTCAGCAGTGGTATCGTTGTACACATTTTTATACCAGTATCATACTTAGCTACATGTTTTTATGACTGCTTTTGCTACCATTTGGTATTACTCGCACTATTTTTACAGCTTATGTAGCTACATCGATTTTATCTCCAGTGCAATATTTATTTTGTTACCTACTTGAAGACTATAAAAGTTTTAATGCTATTCCCATCGAGCGCTGCCTTTTGTGTGTTTTTTATATCCTGCTATCGATTTTTCCAGTGGTTGGTAGCTGCACTGGGAATCGGCCTGCAAGGAGATTAGCTAAAAGTAGTTGGATCTGTATGTGCGTTATAATTAATCGAAATTAGTCGATTAATCGATTTTTTAAAAAAAACGATTAATCGAACACGAAAATTTTTATCAGTAACAGCCCTACTTTTCTCTCTATGTCAAATAATTTTGGACTAATAGAGTTAGGTTAGGCAGATTCAACCGCAGGTTCTATAAACACAGATCGCTATTGTCACCGTCATGTCTAATCTTCTATCCATCTATATTGAACTGTTGTCGCAACGATACAAAAATATAATGGATATGAAAATAAAGCTTTTTTTTTTTTGGTGGATCTTTCGGATTTCGGATTCTGCTCGTTCGTTATCGTTTTGTTAAAACAAACACGAAAATCCCCGAAATTCGGACGAAAATGCATTCGGACAAAAACAAATGCACATGTCTACTACAGACCTCTCTCTACCCCAGCAGTCCATGGATGCAGTTTGGAAGATGCCAGGAGAGACCAGAGTGACACTGTACATCAAATGAGCACCTTTGAACTTCAATACCAGGGTCTACTCCTCCACGTTCATCCACTGTGGACCAGATTCCGGCAACAGGACACAGGAACCTCAGCTGACATCCTCATAGATGTGAAAGGCGATCTACTCTGTTTTCATCCTGTGAGTGCTTTTATTCTTTTATAATAAAATCCCTCTGTGATACTGCACTTAGTGGCGCTTCCCTTCCTTCTCCCCTCTTGTACTCAACAGAGCTGGCTATACTCTGAGGACAGCAGCCTAAAGTACTTTTCACACACAGCCCTTCATTCCACCTCATCCCAAAGACTAAGTAGAAGAAATGGCTGCACTCCGTGATCAATCAAAATTATTTTATTAGAACATCCCAAGTGCTGACAAAAAGAAAGAGCTGGTAGACGCGTTTCACACACTTCAGGTGCGCTGAAGTGTGAAATCCCAGTGCTGAATTTCCACCTAAACTAGCTCTTGTTGCTGGCATGCACTCCTCGCGCCTGAATTTTTTAACTTTATTTCCAAAAACCTATAAACCTATGCTTTAAAATAATACTTACTTATGCATACACTGGCCATTTTGTAATTTACTATTTTTTTTTCTCCTTAAAACTATTCAATGTTAAAAACAAAGTTCTTTCTTTTTTTCATTGTTTGCCTGCAGGTTATGGAGAAAAACAATGTGTCCAGTATTACCACGATTCACATCTTAGGACTTCAGCTTCCACACAATATAAGGTTTTTTATGTTTGTTCTTTTCCTTGTGATTTATTGTGTGACAATATGTGGAAACCTCCTGATCATCACATTGATTTCCTACAGCAAATCTCTTCATTCTCCCATGTACTTCTTCCTATCTCAGCTCTCCATATCAGATATCTTACTGGTAACTGACATTCTTCCTAGTATGCTCCATACTGTTTTCATGAAGGAGGCCATAATATCATTCTCTGATTGCATTACTCAATATGACTTTTTCTGTGTTTCTGAAGGTCTTGAGTGTCTTCTTCTGACAGTGATGTGTTATGACAGATATGTGGGCATCTGTAAACCATTGCATTATACCTTAGTAGGGATGAGCTTCAAGTTAGAGTCAAACTCATGTTCGACTCGAACATTGCCTGTTCGCCCGTTCGCCGAACAGCGAACAATTTGGGGTGTTTGCGGCGAATTCAAAAAGCTGCGTAACACTCTGTAAAAGTCTATGGGAGAAATCTTAAGTGCTAATTTTAAAGGCTTATATGCAAGTTATTGTCATAAAAGTGTTTGAGGACCTGGGTCCTGCCCCAAGGGACATGTATCAATGCAAAAAAAAGTTTTAAAAACAGCCGTTTTTTCGGGGGCAGTGATTTTAATAATGCTTAAAGTGAAAAAATAAAAGTGAAATATTCCTTAAAATTTTGTACCTAGGAAGTGTGGAGAGAGGAGAGATCATCCATCACTGGACCCCGGAGAGGAGATCACCCATCGCAGGATACCGAGAGTGGATTACCACCGCTGGAATCTTTTTTTTATTTTTTTTATTTTTAATAAAGTACTTTTCCCAACTGTGTCTGTGTGTTTTTTTACAATTTTTTACACTTTCTTTGTGAAATGGTAGGGGTACAATGTACCCCTTACCAATTCACATAGTGGGGGGCCGGGATCTGGGGATCCCCTTTGTTAAAGGGGTCTTCCAGATTCCGATAAGCCCCCCCACCTGCAGACGCCCACAACCACTGAGCAAGGGTTGTGGGGATGAGGCCCTTGTCCCCATTAACATGGGGACATGGTGCTTTGAGGGGTCACAGACCCCCAAAGCATCTTCCCCATGTTGAGGGCATGTGGCCTGGTATGGTTCAGGAGGGGGGGCGCTCTCTCGTCCCCCCCTCTTTTCCTGTGGCCTGCCAGGTTGCGTGCTCGGATAAAGGGTCTGGTATGGATTTTTGGGGGGGGAACTGAATGCCATTTTTTTTTTATTTGGCATGGAGTTCCCCTTAAAATTCATACCAGACCTAAAGGGCCTGGTAATTGAATTTGGGGGGACCCCCACGCATTTTTTTTATCAATGACTTTTCTCTGTATTGCCGGGAGAAGACAATTCACTATAGCCGCGAGTGCTTTTAAATTACTTTTTTTCCTTCAGAAATGACACTTTGTGCAGGGACAGTTTTAAGCACGGGAAACAAGAGCTACTTTACAGGCATACTATACACACTCCATAGGTACGAAATGTAAAGGAATATTTCACTTTTATTGTTTCACTTTAAGCATTATTAAAATAACTGCTCCTGAAAAAACTGCAATTTAAAAAAAAACATTTTTGCATTGATACATGTCCCCTGGGGCAGGACCCGGGTCCCCAAACACTTTTTATGACAATAACTTGCATATAAGCCTTTAAAATTAGCACTTTAGAGTTTTCATGTTCGAGTCCCATAGACTTTAAAGCTGTTGGGATGTTCGAACAAATTTATTGCCTGTTCACAAGTTCTGGTGCGAACCGAACTGGGGGGTGTTCGGCTCATCCCTATACCTTAGCAATGAACTTCTAGTTCTGCTGCATATTGTTCATCACATGTTGGATTGTAAGTGCTTTGTTATCATTGATCCACACTTTTTTTTTTTTGAAAGGCAAATTTATTGAAATTATCACAATTTTTTTAGTCATCTTCAATTTTAAAATAAAAACACAACTTTCCACAAAAAATTAAATAATCAGCACAGTTTATCAACTGCATTATTCCTGGAGTGCAGTGCAGATATATAATTGACAATGGAAGCAATAGTGTAAATCACAAAGGCCCACCTGTCCTCTATCTCTGGCATTGTTCCAAAGCAGCCATTGCTAGTAAAGGGCAGTTGGCAGAGATGATTGTGTGTACATTTCTTACAAATCAGAGATTCAAATCTGATAGATTAAGGTATGTTGGGAGGGAATCTTATACTCCCCCCAGGTGATTGGGATTTTCAAACTATTTTGAATATGTGAGCAGCAAAAAGCATTGAGCATACCTGAAATCTAGCAATCAAGACTGACAAACTGCACGAAAGCAGGCACTTATTTAGGAGACTTGCAAAAGCGCAACTACCCTAGAAAGGATTAGACTTTAAGGAAATGTAAGACTTGGTATATACCCCTTTCTTTAAGGTTTTTAAATGCTCCAGCTTCCATACCTGGGGTAAAACTTGGATTTCCCAAAATGGGGAACAGAGGTGTTTGTCTTGATAAAAACTTCGGCATTTGACAGATCTTTGTTTTAACTCGTAATGTCGTATCGATTAAGGGGTGTTTCTTGAGAGGGGTTGGCAGATCTGTATAGCACCATGGTGCTCTACATAAAGAAATAGGACTCATCTGCTGTTCCATGTCGACCCATCTCTTCAGGTCAGTATTTCTACACCAGTCTACTAGTCTCAATAGGTAGACTGCACGATAGTACTTTGTTACATCAGGTACTGCCATCCCCCCAAATCTCTTGGGTAGGGTCAAAAGATCTCGTTTAATCCTTGGCCATTTCCCTGCCCAAATGAATTCCATAAAGAGCGTCAATACTTGATTCAAAAAAACCTTGGGAATCATGATTGGCAGTGCCTGAAGTAAATATAAGATTTTTGGAAGGATGGTCATTTTTATTATATTAATACGGCCAAACCATGAGTGCAGGCCATGTTGCCATTTATCAAGGAGTGATCGAATTAAATTATATGCAGGTGGAAAATTTATCTTAAAAATATCTTGTTCCTTTGCTGGTATGTTTATACCCAAGTATTTAAGTGACTTTCCCCATTTGAAGCCAAAATTTTACTGTATAGTATTTTGTAGCTGAGGTGGTATCGCCACACTCATGGCTTCTGATTTGCTGTGATTTATTTTTAGATTGGATAGAGAACCATATTTCTCAATTTCTCCTACTAAATTAGGGAGGGAGATATGTGGGTATGACATAGAAAACATCAGGTCATCCGCATATGCAGAGATCTTATGCTGGCTCTCTCCCACCTGCAATCCCTGTATATCTGGGTTTTGAAGAATTCTGTTCAGTAGGGGTCCTAATGACAAAGCAAAGGGTAGGTGAGACAAGGGACATCCCTGGCGGGTACCATTCGAGATACTGAAAGGTTTTGAAAGAATCCCGTTGACCCTTACCGCTGCCTGGAGGGTCGTATAAACACCCGTAATCCAACTGATCATATGCTCCTCCAGGCCCACCTGTTTCAGTACCTCAAAAAGGAACCGCCAGTTAACTCTATCAAATGCTTTCTCAGCATCAGTGTTCAAAAACACACAAGGTGTGTTTGTCTCGTTAGCATGATAGACCAAGTTAAGTACCTTTGTTGTATTGTCTTTCCCCTCCCTTGTAGGGATAAAGCCTACTTGATCCAAGTCTATTATATGTGAGAGCCACGGTTGAAGTCTGGCGGCCAATATTTTACTAAAAAGTTTTAGGTCGACATTAAGTAATGAAATGGGTCTGTAACTTCCGCATTCCGCCGGGTCTTTCCCCTCTTTTGGGACTACCGTAATATGAGCTCTAAGTGTATCCCGGGGAATTGCAGAAGTCAGGCCCACTGCATTAAAAACATTTGTCAATTACTTGCTCAGTATCTCAGGGAATTATTTAAAATAGCTTATACTAAAACCATCAGGGCCAGGTGACTTTTCATGTTTAATCGTTTTTAATGTCTCGTTCAATTCTTCAACCGAAATAGGTTTTTCTAAATCACTACGGGTTGGGGAAGGTAACCTAGTAAAGCCAGTTGATAAAAGATATTCTTCTATTAGGGGCATTGGGGTAGGAACTTGTGCCAAGTTATAGAGGGTAGAGTAATACTCTCCAAAAGTCTGGGCAATATCTCTTGGTGTTTGTATTAATTGTCCCTCTCTCCCTTTTATTTGTGGTATATACGTTGATCTACCCTTTTCTTTAATTTTCCCTGCTAACAGTCTGCCACATTTGTCTCCTAGTTCATAATTTGCTTTCTTGACTCGTTGGATTATGGCTTTAGCTTTAAACCATAGGATATCCGTTAATTGTCTTCTCAAGTGTCCTAATTCTCTTCCTACTGAGGGGGCTTGTACTTTTTTATTTTGCGTTTCCAATGCTTGAATTTCCTCAAGTAGGGTCTTAGTCTGTTTCTCTCGTTTCTTCTTCAAGATTGATCCATGTTTGATCAGGATCCCTCTGATCACTTTCTTGTGTGCCTCCCACACCATACACGGATCACTTCCCGGGGTATCATTTATTTGAAAGTATGATATAATTTCCTTAGTTACGTCTTCTCTTACTTCAGAATTCTGAAGTAGGCTTTCATTTGGTCTCCAACTTCTTTCCCGGGGAGAGCCGTGTTGGAGAGGGAGAGACACAATGAAATTGGAGTATGATCGGACCAAGTTATATTTCCAATTCTAGTTTCTAGAACAGATGGTAACATATAGTGTGGAATCAGAAACATGTCTATTCTGGAATACACTTGATGGGGGTTAGAGAAAAAGGTATAGTCTCTCTCTTCTGTATGTAAAATCCTCCAGACATCCACTAGTTGTAGCTCATACATCTTTTGTTGTATACCTTTTCTGATACCTCCTGGGGTTGATGATGTCCTTGAGGAGGTATCAATCCTAGGATCTAGAGAGATGTTAAAATCTCCTCCGAGGATCAGTTTACCCTCTACAAATTTCTCTAAATCTGAAAGGATTTTCTTCACGAAAGTGTCTTGATGTGTATTTGGAGCATAAAGTGTGGCCAGCATCATTTTAGTGCTACCAATGCAGCCCTTAAGGAAGAGAAATCTCCCCTTGGGGTCTGCCCGTTTATCTACTAAAGTCCAGGGGGGTCTGATTAGAAATTAGTATGGAGACCCCCTTCGATTTTGCCTGTTAATTCAATGCGTGATATGCACATGGGAAAAATCTATTTTGAAAGAATGGGAGCCCTCCTTCCATAAAGTGTGTCTCTTGAATATATGCTATGTCTGTCTCTGATCGCTTCAGATCATTCAACAGCATCTTTCTTTTCTCCGGGACATTAAGTCCCTTAGCATTCAGGGAAGTGATCTTCACTTTCTCCATCTCCATTTCTCCTTCTCAAAAAAAAAAAAAGGAAAAAAGCTCTAGTGACCACCCACCCACCTCCCTCACCCTACCCACTACACCCTTTAAGCCCCAATGGGGACACACCCTTTACTGAGCCATTCGATTGCTTCAGTTGGTGTAAACCTAATTGGGGACTAGGTCCTAGAGGGCTGAGGAACTCCAGCTTACCCTCCCCCTCCCCCAGCAGAAAATTTAAATTACATCTAAATTTATCCATGTTGTCTCTACGTCCGTTTCCATCCTCAGGGCTGCTTCCTATTTTAAATTCATAAACTTTATAATAAGGAAGATGATTCCATTTCCACAGTACTTTACTCCTTTCTCTGTCCATCCCCTTTTCTTCATCTTCTCTTTCCTAAATATCTCTCATAGGTACTCCTAATTTCGTTCAATCATTTATTTTCCCCTCTTACTCTCCCCCTTACCACTTATCCGACTACCTCTCCTCCTATCTCTATCTTCTTCACTCCCCGCCCCTCCTCCCTCCTGGGAGATATGTTTTTGATCAGCCCTAGGGAGAGAATGCTTCTATTGTTGTTCTATATAAGGATTAATCTTTTTCTCTCCATATAATCTGTGTTCCCTAAAGTAATCTAATATGGTTGTTTATAACATAAAATTTGATTTAGAAGGTAAGAAGGAGGGTGGGAACCCATTAGTTGGCGCATTGCTACACATATAATGAGGTCAATAGGGTAGGTATATTAGGTGGATTCTCCTCAACTCCCCTCCCTAAGAGCTCCATCCCCCCCCCCTCCTGTATATCTCTGAACCGCCACCGCTTATTTTCCTTTTAGTTTAAAATCCATGTTTAACATTATTTTTATATAGGTACTTTATGAATTGAACATAGTTTCCTTCTGCCTCTCCCTCCTCCCTCCTCCTTCCTCCCCAAAAACTATATTTACAGCATATGAACAGCATATAAACAAAACATAAACTAGTATAAACATATCTTCACAATTCTCATATAGTGAGGAACTCATACCTCCAACTGTCGGGTTGAATGCCTTCAAGATTTTAGCTTTAGCTTTGGTTTCTCTCCTCTTCATTCCAGGGAAGAAGCCGCCAGCCACCAAATACCCACGGATGCTTTCAAACACAGCAAGCACCCGTGAAATGGTATATAAGGTATGTAGGATTTAAGTATCTAGTACCGTATGGATACCGTATGGATGGATGCAAATATAAGTATGGAGAAAGCAAGTTTGGAGAGAAGTCTCGTGTCTCTGTATCTTGTATCTCTGTATGTCAGCTTCTTTACTCCAGATCTGCTGGTAAGGTGGGTGGAGGGAGCTTCAAGTGTGTGTTGCTCTACTCTGCCATCTTGCGGCCACGCCCCCCCAAAAAGTACTGTCAGTTTTTCTACACTTTAACTATATCACAATTACATTTTTGTGGGCCCAATACCGTCAATCACTTTTTCTGTGATATTACCATTGTTCTGCTTGAAGCAACACTCTAAAATTAATTTTTTGTCATCATGCCATTCTTTATCATCATTGTATCGTATGTTTATGTCATAATCACCATTTTCAAAATATCTTCTATTTCCAGCAGACGTAAAGTTTTCTCAACATGCAGCTCCCACCTGATTGTGGTTTTCGTCTTTCATGGTACAATGATTTGTGTTTACTTATTACCTCATAGTGGACCATCAGTGGATTCCAAAACTCTTTCATTACTGTACACTGTTGTTACTCCTATTATGAATCCAATTACCATATTTATCGGCGTATAACACGCACAGGCGTATAACACGCACCCTAACTTTAAGAGGGAAGGTGTTAAGGGGAGTGTGAAGGGGAGTTTAAGAAAATAGGATTTTTATAACAGCTTACCTGTAAAATCCTTTTCTTAGGAGTACATCACGGGACACAGAGCGACATAGTCATTACTAATGGGTTATATATATACCGTCAGGTGCTGGCACTGGCAACTTCCAAAACCGGAAGTACCCTCCCCTATATAATCCCCTCCCATCCGGGAGCACCTCAGTTTTGTAGCAAAGCAATAAGTGTCCCCAAAGAGGGGCGGGAGCTCTGTGTCCCGTGATGTACTCCTAAGAAAAGGATTTTACAGGTAAGCTGTTATAAAAATCCTATTTTCTTTCTCGTACATCACGGGACACAGAGCGACATAGTCATTACTAATGGGATGTCCTAAAGCAATGCCCAATGAGGGGGGGGATACACCATATATAAGCTGAGCGCTATCAGACATGAGGATCTTTTGCGGCCTGCAACACACTGCGCCCAAAGGCGACATCCTCCTGACTTCTAACGTCCACCTGGTAGAACCTAGTAAACGTGTGAACTGAAGACCATGTTGCGGCCTTACAGATTTGAGCCAGGGAGGCCTGGTGATGCACTGCCCATGAAGTTCCAACTGCTCTCGTGGAGTGCGCTCTAACTTTGAACGGAGGCGGTCTCCTTCTCAAGCCATAGGCTTGTATTATGACCTGTCTAATCCACTTGGCTAAAGTAGATTTTGACGCTGCCTGACCCTTTCTGGGGCCTTCCGGCAGAATAAACAAAGTATCCGTTCTGCGAATCTGAGCAGTGGCTTTTAGATAAGCTTTAACTGCTCTTACTACATCCAAAGAATGCAATAACTTTTCCTCTACCGAAGTAGGTTTGGGGAAAAAAGAAGGAAGAACCACATCTTGGTTCAAATGAAACCTCGATACCACCTTAGGAAGAAAGGCTGGATGAGGGCGTAACACTACTCTATCCTTATGGATAACCAGATATGGCTCCTTACAGGACATAGCTGCTAATTCCGACACTCTTTTAGCCGAACAAATGGCTACTAGAAAAATCAATTTCCTGGTGAGAAGAACCAGGGAAATATGCTGTAATGGTTCAAATGGTTGTTTCTGTAGAACCGACAGAACCAAGTTTAGATCCCATGGACATATGGGAATATTAACCGGAGGACTAATACGCATCACTCCTTGTATAAAGGCTTTGACTAGTGAATGCGAAGCCAAGGGCCTTTGAAAAAATATTGACAAGGCCGAAATCTGACCCTTGATAGTACTCAAGGCAAGCTTCCTATCTACAGCCCATTGTAGGAAGTCCAGAATCCTACCTATTACGTATTTACGTGGATGCCATTTCTTGGCCTCACACCAGGCGATGTACGCCTTCCAGATTCTATAGTAGATCTGCCTGGATACCGGCTTCCTGGCATTGATCATGGTAGATACCACAGCATTAGAGAGCCCTCTCTTTTTTAGAATGTGGGCTTCCATAGCCAGGCCGTCAAACCTAGGGCTGGTAAGGAAGGGTGGTATATCGGTCCTTGCGAAAGCAGGTCCGGACGATGTGGGAGGGTCCAAGGACTCCCCACAGACATTTTTACCATCTCCGCGTACCATGCTCTTCGGGGCCACGCTGGAGCCACCAGAATCACTGGTTTCTTTTCTACCCTGATTCTGCGGAGTAATCGAGGTAACAATTGTGGCGGTGGGAATGCATATATCAGCTTGAACTGATCCCAAGGGAACACTAGGGCATCCGAGCCGCAAGCTAGGGGATCCCTTGTCCGAGAGACAAACCTGTCCACCTTTGCGTTGAATCTGGATGCTAGAAGATCTACATCCGATGTTCCCCACCGCTGACATATTGTCCAGAAAACCTCGGGGTGAAGGGACCCTTCCTCTGGCATAATTGCTGGCGACTTAGAAAGTCCGCCTTCCAATTCTCCACTCCTGGAATGAATACCGCAGATATGGCTGGGACATATCTTTCTGCCCATTTCAGGATGTAATTTACTTCCCTCTGGGCTGCACGACTCCTGGTGCCCCCCTGATGATTGATATATGCCACTGCTGTGGCATTGTCTGATTGAATTCTGACAGGGGACCCTTGGAGTTTGGATGTCCATGCTACTAGGGCATACTGGGCTGCTCGTATCTCTAAGAGATTGATGGGCAGGGCCTTTTCTGCATCCGACCATCTGCCCTGGAGAGACTATTGCTCCAGTACAGCTCCCCAGCCTATAAGGCTGGCATCTGTAGTGACCACCTTCCAAGAAATCGGACTGAAGGATTTCCCTTTTTCCAGATTCTGGGGAACCAACCACCAACGGAGGCTCTTGCGAACGGAAGGGGACAAGGACATTGTAAGTCTAGGGCCTGAACTATTTTATTCCAGGCTGACAGTATGGCCCCTTTTGAATGGAATTGACCGTAGGGTACTGCTTCGAATGATGCCACCATTTTTCCCAGCAGCCTCATGCACAGGCGTATGGACGGCTGTCTTTTTTGTACCCACTAAGTGGATCAAATCTTTCAAAGACAACACCTTTCCTCGAGGCAAGAATATTTTTCTCTGGCCTGAATCCAACCTTAGCCCCAAGTATTCCAGACTTTTGACTGGTTTTTAGGGCTAACTTGTCTCGGTTGATAATCCAACCGTGAGATTCCAGATACTTGATTGTCTTGTGAACGACCACGTCTAGTTTTTTCACTGAGTGGTCTATCAGCAACAAGCCATCTAGATATGCCATTATCATTACACCTTGTGTTCTTAGATTGGCCAATAAAGGGCCAGAATTTTTGTAAACACTCGTGGTGCTGTGGCCAAACCGAAGGGTAAGGCTCTGAACTGAAAATGGCGCCCTTCTACTGCAAAGCGTAGAAATTTTTGGTGGACTGGAAAGATGGGAATGTGCAAATAAGCATCTTTGATGTCGATCGCGGCTAACCAATCCTCCCCCTTGTAGGGCAGTGGCCACCGATCGGATCGACTCCATCGGAAAGTCCTGATATACAGGAATTTGCTTAGCCCTTTTTAGAATTAATATGGGCCTCCCGTCCGTGTTTGCTTCGGGACTGTAAAGAGGTTTGAGTAAAACCCGAACCCTCATTCTTCCAGGGGAACCTCCATAATTACTCCTTGGAGCAATAGTTGTTCTAGTGCCAACAGGAGGGACTCTCTCTTCCGGGGATCCCTTGGCACGTTTGACCTCAAAAATGGGAAGGAGGAGAGTCTTTTAACTCCAAACTGTATCCCAAACATACTGCGGAGAGCACCTATCTGTCTTGATCGTGTCCCGCCAGGTCTCTTGCGAACAACTGGAGTCCTCCCCCCCACCCGACTGAGTGGGGGCAACCCTTCAATGAATCTAACTTTGGGGGAGGTTTTGTACCTCCCCTGACCCAGGGTTTCTCATTACCCTGCTATTGTCCCTGTTTTTTTACTCCCGGGAATTGACCGAGGAGGCCGTCGGAACTGTTACACAGCCGATGCCCCAGGGACTGGAGAAGCAGGCCTCTTAAAGAGGGACCTCTAACTCTGTTTTTAACCGGCAAGAGCGTATTTTTACCGCTGGAAATTTTCTGGATATATTTGTCCAGGTTTTCCCTGAATAAGCGTTCACCATGAAATGGGACGCTAACCAGCCATTCTTTACAGGGAGCTTCAGCAGACCAGTTTTTGAGCCATAGAAGCCTACGCATATGTACTATAGACAGCGTAAGGCGGGAGGCCTGATGGACTGAATCCTTTATGGCGTCAACCGCAAAGCCTAAGGCTCTAGGTAGATCAGCTAGGGCAAAGCCTGCTGATCTGTCAAGTCCCTCAAGACCTGTTTCAACTGATCCTTCACTGCTTAGCAGACCCCAATAGCTGCTACTGCTGGTTGTGTCACCAAGCTTGCTGTAGAAAGAAGCAGACTTTCATAAGGACTCCAATCTTTTATCTATTGGGTTCTTGAACATTTGGACATTATCCACTGGACATGTCAGTGATTTATACATACAAGAGATGGCTGCGTCCACTGTAGGGACCTTCCATTTTTTTTTTTTTTGATGAACTTATCCTCCATGGGATAGACCACCGGAAATCTCTTGGGGGAATAAATATTTTCTCAGGACGTTCCCAATCCTGGTAAATAAGCCCTTTCAGTAAAGGGTGAAGTGGAAAAGAACAGACAGTCTGGGGGCTTCTAGCGACCCCAACGAGGATACAGTAGTGGTTGATGGTTCCGCAAGGTGCATTTTTAAATGCTGATCGGACCATGTTAGTCAGAGACTGAACCCATAATCTTTCAGCTTGAGATGCTGAGAAAAGGTTCCCCCACTGTTGACTCCTCTATAACAGAATCAACCTTATCCTGATCCCCTTCAGGCAGGTCGATCCCTGTATGGGACTGTTGCTCTGCTAACAGGCACTTTGAAGGAGGAGATGGAGATCGGGCGTGCTTTCCCTGACAGGGAGGCAGCGATCAATGTTGACAATCTCTCTCTAATCCTCCCAAAGCTGAGGAAAAAACCTCCTCTGTTACATACACAGGAGCAGGTGAACTGAGGACAGCCACAGTACCAAGTACCCCTGCGGGGTCTCTACGGTCACTTACCTCTGAACTTCAGGGGAGACTGGTGCAGCAGAAGTATGCCCAAGATCCTCAGAGCCCGATGAGACCCCCTTCGCTTCCTGGAAGATTCAGCTCCGGAGCTTCTGGACGGCATATTCCTAAGCCTAAAGCTGAGGTATTCCAGCCGTAATACACCACTTTTACTGAGAATAGTCTAGCACAATTGCTGCTATATCCCAGTTGGTGTCTACTAAAGTGCCTTTCTAGGGGATGCCTGCATCAACCGCCTCTATGTGCCTTTATATTGTTGCTAGCTCTGTCTGTGCACTTCAACAGCCAGCTATAATGTGCTTTAAAACACGCTGGGCGCCCGCACATGCGCAGTAGCGCCGCGGCGCACACCTGAGCGTCATCCACCCGCTCCGCCCCTTTTTCCCGATCGCCTCTATAAATAGAGGCGCGTGCTCGCGCACGCGCGCGGGCACGTGCGCCTTCGGCGCCTTTTTTGAAAACAACAAGGAGCTAGATGGGAGCCAGGGTCCCTTTGCCGCAGGGCCCGGGGATGGATGAGCGCAGCAACAGGGCAGAGGAGACAGCTTCCCAGGAGAGAACATACCAACTGCCTGGATTTGATTCTGGAAGAAAAAAATCCACATTACAAGAAAAAGAACCATAGCGGCCTCTAGTGTCTAACACAGGTACCGCGGTCTTACATTTTTTTTTTTTTTTTCTTGCCTACTATTAAAATTTTTACATTTTCTCAGAAGTAACAGGCATACACAGAATATTAGCGGGAATACCGTTAGGTAACAGACAGAAAGACAAATTAGGCTTGGGGGTCCCCCAATAGAACCAAGTTCCTGGGGGCCCCCACTTACCTGTTCCCCGCCGCAGGACTTTGTTTGGTCCACAAAAGCCCAAACTTCACCTATCACGGCAGGCATTGTAATCAAACCTTCAGGGACCGGGTTCCCAAGGATTCCACTCCCCTGGACCTGTATAGCACCCTGCACAGAAAACATCTTGGTCGTGGGTATGACCAGAGCTCTGGATCCCAGGGTCCAGCTCTCCTAAGAGAAGCATTACAGGCAAAACCTTGCTCTTCTCTGCAAGGCCCGGGTACCGACCGTTTAGCTATGAAGCTTTTTTGGTCGGATCCGGAATAGCTTACTGAGGCCCAAAAGAACCTGTACGCAAGCTCAGTGAAAAACACATGTTTCTTCTTGGCCAACACCTTAGACACTGGCAAAAAACTGAGGTGCTCCCGGATGGGAGGGGCTTATATAGGGGAGGGTACTTCCGGTTTTGGAAGTTGCCAGTGCCAGCACCTGACGGTATCTATATAACCCATTAGTAATGACTATGTCGCTCTGTGTCCCGTGATGTACGAGAAAGAAAATTAATTTTCCACAGCCCCTTTTCCCTGCACAGTACACAGCCCCCTTTCCCTGCACGGTACACAGTCACCTTTCCCTGCACGGTACACAGCCACCTTTCCCTGCACGGTACACAGCCACCTTTCCCTGCACGGTTTACAGCCCCCTTTCCCTCAACGGTACACAGCCCCCTCTCCCTGCACGATAAACAACCACCTTTCCCTGCACGGTACATAGCCACCTTTCCCTGCAGGGTACACAGCCACCTTTCCCTTCACGGTACACAGCCCCCTTTCCCTGCGCGGTACACAGCCACCTTTCCCTGCACGGTACACATCCCCCTTTTCCTGCACGGTACACATCCCCCTTCATTATAAAGCCCCTCAGTCTCCTGGGACAGCACTGCCAGCATACTCTGAAGTTGAGAAAACATCACTGTCAGCCCCTTCTCTGCTCCTCCTGTGTCACTGTGGTAAATCAAAACTTCTAAATACCTCAATTAACGCTGCTCTTTCGTGGACCCGGTCTTGTGACTGCTCTCCTCTGCTGTTTCATTGATGGTCACATGACCGCTCTCCTCCTCCAATCAAAAGCTACACTCAAGGGGGCAGAGCGGGAGGAGAAGAGCGTCCAGAAAAAGCGGTGTTAATTGAGGTACTTAGAGGCTTCCATTTACATTGAGGGTGACACAGGAGGAGCGGTGTATGAGAAAGGACTGGCAGTAATGTTTTCTTAACTTTAAAGTATGCTGGCAGCGCTGTTCCAGGACCAGGAGAGGCAGGCCATCCGGCTCTGACACCCCCACCCCATGGGTGGCATTCGGGGCAGACCGCCCAATCCCTGCACCCCCGTTGGTAAAAAATATAACACGCAGGCACAGTTTACCCTTTATTCTCAAGGGAAAAAAGTGTGTATTATACGCCAATAAATACAGTATATATAGCCTAAGGAATAAAGATTTTAAATGAGCTGTAGATAAAATTATCAGCCATTCATTGTTTGGATTTGCTTTTCACTAAATAATAACATCTGCACTCAATTTATGCTGTTTTGTCAGAGAAAGTAATAATAAATACAGTATGTTTAAATTGATGTCAGATATCAAATACGGTATATCAGTAATACATCTCTAAACTGCATAATTTGTTTTTTCTTATTAAATATTTTATCATTCAGATTTTCGTTATTTCTCTGAGAAAGAGATGAATGGTCAAATTTTATTATGTGCATTTAGCAAATTTTATATTTTTTCTGTATGGTATTTTGTATGATGTATTAAAGTGTTTAAAGTCTTTTTTTAAGATGGTTGGGAAATGATTCAGTAGTAAGAAAAACTATTTGTTCACATTTGCTTAATCGTTTTAGCCCCAGAAGGTTTTACCCCCCTAATGACCAGGCCTTTTTTTGCGATACGGCACTGCATTACTTTAACTGACAACTGTGCGGTCGTGTGATGCTGTACTCAAATACAATTGATTTCCTTTTTTTCCTACAAATAGAGCTTTCTTTTGGTGGTATTTGATCACCTATGTGGTTTTTAACAAAAAAAGAGTGACAATTTTGAAAAAAATATATATATATATTTTTTACTATTTACACATCCAATAAAAAAATTTAAAAAATTGAATTTCTTCATGAATTTAAGCCAATATGTATTCTGCCACATATTTTTGGTAACAAAAATCCCAATAAGCGTATATTGATTGGTTTGCGCAAACGTTATTGCGTCTACAAACTATGGGATATTTTTATGGCATTTTATTTTATTTATTGTTTACTAGTAACGACAGCGATCAGCGACTGCGACATTGCAGCGGACAAATCAGACACCTAACTGACATTTTTTACACTTTTTTGGGGACCAGTGACACGGATACAGTGCACGGTGCTAAAAATATGCACTGTTACTGTACTATTGACACTGACAGGGAAGGGATTAACATCAGGGATGATCAAAGGGTTATACTGTATGTGTCCCTAAGGGGTGCTTGCTAACTGTGTGGGGGTTGCTCTGACTGGGGGAAGACAGAGATCCATGTTCCTGCGTAGCAGGAACACAAGATCTCTATCTTCTCCCCTGTCAGAACATCAATCTGCCTTGTTTACAAAGGCAGATCACCGTTCTCCCTCTCTCAGGAATTGCCGGATCCGCTGATTGGCTCCCCCCTGTCCAATCAGCGTGTCACAACCTGAAAATATACAGTATTTGTAAGTAGACATGTGTAGAATTGAAAAATGTGTTTTGTTTAGTTTCAGATAAATTTGTTATGTTACTAATTTAATTTCATGGATTTGTTTAGTTTTGTTTCATTGCATTTTGTTTATTAATTTTCTAATGAATTCCAAATTTTTAGAAAGATTTGAGGCCACACAATCCGCACACTCCGTAAAAGATTTGGGGAACATAGGCGTTTAGTGGACGCTGGTTCGGATCGACACAGTGTTCCTAAACATTTTTTTTATTCACCACGAACATTCTTCTCAGGAACTAATGCCACGTACACACGCCCATTTTTCTCATCTGGAAAAATGACATTTTTTCTCTTTGACGAGAAAAACGACCGTGTGTGGGCTTTTGGTAATTTTTCCGGACGAGAAAAACTTCATTAATCACGATGAGAAAAATTAGAACATGCTTTATTTTTTCTCGTCGTGATTCACTGCATTTTTTTCCGTGGCAGTTTTCCCATAGGGAAACACTGCCGGGGAGCATACACATGGTCGTTTTTCTCGACCAAAAGAAAAAATGACGGGAAAAACGGCCGTGTGTAGGGAAAAAAGCCGTTACTCGTTTTTCCTGTCGATTTTTTCGACGGTGTTTTCACCGTCGAGAAAATCGATCGTGTGTACGCGGCATTAGAGTTTCAGTGCTTGAAGCTATACCCAATAGTCTCCCAGCAGCCAAACGTTTCAGGCACCTGTGCGCCCAGGAGTCCTACTGGATATACCGGCTGGACACCCTGGCACCTGGTGGGCTGAACAAAGAGCTAGAAATCAACCCCCTACTTTAAATATCACCACCTTATAGCTCTATGACTATATTAGTTTCTCCTACACCTGTTAATATTCAGCATAATTACCTACTTCACTATCCGTTATTGTGCTAATACAGTAGGTATATCATATGTATCTCACACAAATTACTCAGTTGATATTTGTTATTTCTTAGAAAGGACACATACATTCCTCTTTTTCTCCCCCAGATATTTCGCTATAACTAGTTCCTTATGTACCCCTCATGAATCAGTTACTTTCTTTGCTATCTTTTCTTCTCCCCCACTCCCCCCTTTTCTTTACATGTTTATTTTTCCCTTTCCCTCCACCCCCATCCCTTCCTGACCAGCGTCACTTCCTTGCATGTGTGTGTATATATATATATATCTATATCTATATGCTGTAATACTGTAGGTATATATATATATATATAGATATATAAATATATCTATATATACATAGATATATCTATATCTATATATACATAGATATATCTAGTAGTTCTGTATTTATTGGCGTATAACACTCACTTTTTTACCCTGAAAATAGAGGGTAAACTGTGCCTGCGTGTTATACGCAAGGGGCTGTGGAAATGTTTTTTCCTGAAACTTCCCTCCTAAATTTAGGGTGCGTGTTTTACGCCTGTGCGTGTTATACGCCAATAAATATGGTATATATATATATATATATATATACATCTATACATCCTTTATGTTTATATGTGCGGATGTATCTATGTGTGTCTGTCTGTATATATATATATATGTAGCGGCCTTGCCCCCCGTCCCCCTTGTAAATAAAACGGCTGGCTTGTCTAGGGGTATGCGGGAGGAGGATGAGGTTCACTACGGCCCATGTCCTCTAGTATGTAGAGGTGAAGGCCAACACTTATGTTACCTTCGGGTCTGTGTTCTAGATGGAGCCTCTGGCCCTCCTGCAGAGGGGAAGTTTGACTGTCAGTAATGAAGCCCCACACCATAAAAAGTCCAACACTCCTTTATTCTTCTTTCACATGAACAGCATCAGTTGAACTTTTAAAATGAACAGACAGGGTGTGGATACGAGTAGGCCCAGGCACAGTGAACACTCCTATTCCTTTTTCTTGTGAATAGGCTTGGCGCAGGTCTCTGCCACCGACCGTGAGATTGGTCGCTGCCACCGACCGGGTGAACTGATGAGGCCCCTGCCACAGGCCTAATAGCAGGTCTCTGCCACCGACCTGAGTTGACTAGATGAACAGCTGCCACCGGTCATAGAACACGAATCACCTTTCCTGATGAATTGGCCCTTGTTCAGAAAAGACATCCATCCGGACAGTCTCCAGAGGTTCACCCGCCACTGGCAATAAGCTGCACCAGATCTTCGGTTGAATCCCTCCTCTGGTCCCTTATGCCTCTGGATTTGGGTGCCCAACACCTGGGGCACCCTAGGACAATCCCTCCCTTGCGGGACCCAGTGGAAGGTACTGGGCCCCAGGCCTCTGGTTGAGTACCTCACCCCTGACTGAAGGTGTCTGGGATGGAACATGAACTCCACGTGTACAGGTCAAGGGCGCCTGGACACCGATCACGGACAGCAGCCCTCAGGCTGAAGGTGCCTGGGACTCCGACCTCAAGGTGAAGATGTCCGCCCCCTTTATACCCTCTCCCAGCAAGCATAGCGGGTTCCCCGCCCCGCAGTACAGCTGCCGCGAGAGGTCACAAAGGGTACGGCACTGCAGTAGTGGTTCAACCCCAGCTCAGAATGACAACGCCAGATACTGAGCCGCAGGGAACTCAACACCACTGATGTCCTTACACGAATAAAACATAGCCCTGCTCTACCAATAGTGCATCTTGGTCATACTACCACTCAGTTGCTGCCCCTAAATAGTACATACCCGCTACATATATATATATATATATATATATATATATATACAGTATCTCAAAAAAGTGAGTACACCCCTTTTACATTTTTGTAAATATTTTATTATATCTTTTCATGTAACAACACTGAAGAAATGACACTTTGCTACAATGTAAAGTAGTAAGTGTACAGTTTGTATAACAGTGTAAATTTGCTGTCCCCTCAAAATAACTCAACACACTGCCATTAATGTCTAAACCGCTGGCAACAAAAGTGAGTACACCCCTAAGAGAAAATGTCCAAATTGGGCCCAATTAACAATTTTCCCTCCCCGGTGTCATGTGACCCGTTAGTGTTACAAGGTCTCAGGTGTGATAGTGGAGCAGATCTGAGGATCTGAAAAAAAGAATTGTTGCTCTACATAAAGATGGCCTAGGCTATAAGAAGAATGCCAAGACCCTGAAACTGAGCTGCAGCACGGTGGCCAAGACCACACAGCGGTTTAACAGGACAGGTTCCACTCAGCACAGGTGCACATGCTCAGCGTCATATGCAGAGGTTGTCTTTGGGAAGTAGATGTATGAGTGCTGCCAGCATTGCTGCAGAGGTTGAAGGGGTGGGGGGTCAGCCTGTCAGTGATAAGACCATATGCCGCACACTGCATCAAATTGGTCTGCATGGCTGTCGTCCCAGAAGGAAGCCACTTCTAAAGATGATGCGCAAGAAAGCCAGCAAACAGTTTGCTGAAAACAAGCAGACTAAGGACATGGATTACTGGAACCATGTCCTGTGGTCTGATGAGACCAAGATAAACGTATTTGGTTCAGATGGTGTCAAGCAGGTGTGGCAGCAACTAGGTGGAGTACAAAGACAGACAAGTGTGCCTTTTCTACAGTCAAGCATGGTGGTGGGAGTGTCATGGTCTGGGGCTGCACTGGGGAGCTACAGTTCATTGAGGGAACAATGAATGCCAACATGTACTGTGACATTCTGAAGCAGAGCATGATCTTTATTTATATTTATTTTCATATATCTTTCTCGCCATACATATTCACTCCTTTGTGCTCTACTTCTAATCAACTGCACATTATTTTCAGTTGCATATCAATCTTTTTAACAGTCCTCTTCATCTGTAATATATCTATCGTGTCATATTAACATTATATTTTTAGACGCCAATATACGTTTTAAACTCTATATTGTTTTTAATGATGTTTTTAGATAATTATTGTTCTCAGTAATTCATTTTTTTTTGTCCAATTCCTGTACTGTTTCTCACTCTAGCGCATATGATCCTAGTATGGGTTAGCTATGAGCGGTTACCATGGTACCGCACCGATATGTCTTATATGTTTGGCCAATTAAACTTTCTATTTATACCTCCTTCAATGTGGCCACATCTACTGCCTGATGAAGGAGCATGCATGCTCCGAATGCGCGCACCTCCCCACTCCTCCTTCCATAAGGATGCAATGTCAGCCACTGCACCTGAGTTCACCTGAGTCCCTGGATATGCCGGGAGCCACCGGCGGAACCAGTTGCTCTTCTCCTGATCGCAGTCCGTCCTCCCTGGAGTTGGATGAACCACTTTATAATTCCACATGCACTTTCACCTTGTATATCCTGTGAGTTTTTATTTGTCACCTCTGGATTAAACGCTACCAACTGCTTCATTTGGATGGCACTGCTCTCTCTTTGTTTTACAGCAGCCTCTTCTCCCAGCTTACTGATTACCTGGCCCCCAATGTCCTCTCCTTCCACTCACTGATTATACAGCCCTCTGCATTCTATCCTCTTGCTCCTGCTCACTAATTTCATGGCCCTCTATATTCTCAGTACTCATACTTGAGAACTCAAAGACAGCGACAGCTGGTGCTCCAAATTTTTGGGGAGGCGCAAACAAACTGAAAAATACTAAAGAAAAACCCATCAATTGCAGCCACTGTGCCATCAAATGCAGCCACTGTGCCCATCAATTTCAGCCACTGTGCCCATCAATTGCAGCCACTGTGCCCATCACTTGCAGCCACTGTGCCCTTTAAAGACTGCCACTGTGCCATCAAATGCTGCCACTGTGCCCATCAAACGTTGACACTGTGCCCATCAAACGCAGCCACTGTGCCCATCAAACGCTGCCACTGCGCCCATCAAACGCTGCCACTGTGCCCATCAAATGCGGCCACTATGCCTGTGCCCATCAAATGCTGCCATTGTGCCCATCAAATGCTGCCACTGTGCCCATCAAACGCAGCCACTGTGCCCATCAAACACTGCCACTGTGCCCATAAAATGCTGCCACTGTGCCCATCAATTGCAGCCACTGTGCCCATCAATTGCAGCCACTGTGCCCATCACTTGCAGCCACTGTGCCCTTTAAAGGCTGCCACTGTGCCATCAAATGCTGCCACTGTGCCCATCAAACGCAGCCACTGTGCCCATCAAACGCTGCCACTGCGCCCATCAAACGCTGTCACTGTGCCCATCAAATGCGGCCACTGTGCCTGTGCCCATCAAACGCTGCCATTGTGCCCATCAAATGCTGCCACTGTGCCCATCAAACGCAGCCACTGTGCCCATCAAACGCTGCTACTGTGCCCATAAAATGCTGCCACTCTGCCCATCGAATGCTGCCACTGTACCATCCAATGCCGCCACTGTGACCCCCCCCTGCCTGCTCGCCGGCACTTACCCTGTCTCAGTGGGGCAGCGGGTGACGGCGGTGAGTGGTGTCCTCCAAGTGGTGTCTTCATGTGTCTCTTCCCGTTCTCTCCTCCCGTCAGGCATGCAATTACAGCACCTGTTGTTTCAGCCAATCATGTGACAGGTAACAGACCTGAGCACCTAATTGGCAGAGAGGCGGTTCAGTGTTAGGACGGCAAATTCATTTGCTGTTCTGATGCCGCGTACACACGACCGTTTTTCCCATCGAGAAAAATTAAATTTTTTCCTTTGGACGAGAAAAACGATCGTCTGTGGGCTTTTTGTCGTTTTTCTCAACGGGAAAAACGGCATTAATCACGACGAGAAAAATTAGAACATGCTCTAATTTTTCTCGTCGTGATTCCCGTAGTTTTTTTCTACGGCAGTTTTCCCATAGGGAAACACTGCCGCGGAGCCCACACATGGTCGTTTTTCTCGACCAAAAAAAAAATGTTGGTTAAAACGGACGTGTGTAGGGAACCAAGCCGTTCCCTCGTTTTTCCCATCGATTTTCTCGACGGTTCCACCGTCGAGAAAATCGATCGTGTGTACGCGGCATTACACATCTGTGTCACCTTTTTTGATGCCTATTGGAGCCTATGGCTCTAATCCGGTGCTTCAAAAACACCCCCTGCCACTGTAATTCAGGCGCCCGATGCCCAAAAAGGGGCCGGGCACCTGAATAGTGGGTGGCAGCAGCGACCAAGCATAGATTCATGCATTGCATGAATCTATCCATTGGTCATAGGAAGGTGGCCAGTAAGCACAATTCCTCACAATGCCTCAGCACACATACAATCCAGAAATCCTTCACTCAGCCTCACTCCCACTGCCTCTTTTTTAACCACTTCAGCCCCGGAAGGATTTACCTACTTAATAACCAGGCCATTTTATGCGATCCGGCACTACATTACTTTAACTGACAACGATCGTGCGACGCTGTACCCTAATAAAATTATGTTCCTATTTTCCCACAAATAGAGATTTATTTTGGTGGTATTTAATCACCTCTCCAGTTTTTATTGTTTGTGCATTAAACAAAAAAAGACCAACAATTAAAAAAAATATATATATTTTTTACTTTCTGCTATAATACATATGGCAATTTTTTTTTTTTTTTAAATCTAATTTCTTCATCAATTTAGGCCAATATATCATATTTTTGGTAAAAAAAATCCAGATAGAGGATATTGATTGGTTTGCGCAAAAGTTATAGCATCTACAAACTACGAGATAGATTTATGCACTTTTTATTTTTATTTTTTACTAGTAATTAGGGATGAGCTCGATGTTCAAGTCGAACGCATGTTCGACTCGAACATCGCCTGTTCGTCTGTTCGCCGAAATGCGAACATTATGGGCCGCTCGCGCCAAATTCGTGTGACGCGAACGGCCCACAATGCACTGCGCCATCACACTGCATTTCCGGCGCTGTGATTGGCCAAGCATGCACTGTGACCTCGCATGCTTGGCCAATCACAGCGCCGGCAGCGAGGAGAGCCATAATTGGCCACAGGTAGGATGCCTGTGGCCAATCATAGCTCAGGGGGGTTTAGTACATGCCCCACACTATAAAAGGCCGCCAGCGCGGCGGCCTCGTGCGGTGTGTTCCGGCGTGCAGGGAAAGAGATACATAGGCAGGGACAGTGGTGTTGTGTGCCTCCAGCACAGTATACACCTGGATCTACACTTTATTGCTGTTCTCTTAGCTAGATAGGCAGGCAGGGAAAGAGATACATAGGCATGGACAGTGTGTTCTATGTTCTATTCTTTTCTCAGGCATCTGCAGGAGTTAGTGGGTGTTGTGTGCCCCCCAGCACAGTATACACCTGTATATATCCATCATTGCTGTTCTCTAAGCTAGATAGGCAGGCAGGGAAAGAGATACATAGGCAGGGACAGTGTGTTCTATGTTCTATTCTTTCCTCTGGCATCTGCAGGAGTTAGTGGGTGTTGTGTGCCCCCAGCACAGTATACACCTGTATATATCCGTCATTGCTGTTCTCTAATACAGACACATGCAGGAGTTAGTGGCACAGTATACACCTGTATATACCCGTCATTGCTGTTCTCTAATACAGGCATCTGCAGGAGTTAGTGGCACAGTGTACACCTGTATATACCCGTCATTACTGTTCTCTAATACAGGCATCTGCAGGAGTTAGTGGCACGGTGTACACATGTATATACCCATCATTACTGTTCTCTAATACAGGCATCTGCAGGAGTTAGTGGCACAGTGTACACCTGTATATACCCGTCATTACTGTTTTCTAATACAGGCATCTGCAGGAGTTAGTGGCACAGTGTACACCTGTATATACCCGTCATTACTGTTCTCTAATACAGGCAACTGCAGGAGTTAGTGGCACAGTGTACACCTGTATATACCCGTCATTACTGTTCTCTAATACAGGCATCTGCAGGAGTTAGTGGCACAGTGTACACCTGTATATACCGTCATTACTGTTCTCTAATACAGGCATCTGCAGGAGTTAGTGGCACAGTGTACACCTGTATATACCCGTCATTACTGTTCTCTAATACAGGCATCTGCAGGAGTTAGTGGCACAGTGTACACCTGTATATACCCGTCATTACTGTTCTCTAATACAGGCATCTGCAGGAGTTAGTGGCACAGTGTACACCTGTATATACCCGTCATTACTGTTCTTTAATACAGGCATCTTCAGGAGTTAGTGGCACAGTGCACACCTGTATATACCCGTCATTACTGTTCTCTAATACAGGCATCTGCAGGAGTTAGTGGTACAGTGTACACCTGTATATACCCGTCATTACTGTTCTCTAATACAGGCATCTGCAGGAGTTAGTGGCACAGTGTACACCTGTATATACCCGTCATTACTGTTCTCTAATACAGGCATCTGCAGGAGTTAGTGGCACAGTGTACACCTGTATATACCCGTCATTACTGTTCTCTAATACAGGCATCTGCAGGAGTTAGTGGCACAGTGTACACCTGTATATACCCGTCATTACTGTTCTCTAATACAGGCATCTGCAGGAGTTAGTGGCACAGTATACACCTGTATATACCCGTCATTACTGTCCTGTAATACAGGCATCTGCAGTAGTTAGTGGCACAGTGTACACCTGTATATACCCGTCATTACTGTTCTCTAATACAGGCATCTGCAGGAGTTAGTGGCACAGTGTACACCTGTATATACCTGTCATTACTGTTCTCTAATACAGGCATCTGCAGGAGTTAGTGGCACAGTGTACACCTGTATATACCCATCATTACTGTTCTCTAATAAAGGCATCTGCTGTAGTTAGTGGGTGTTGTGTGCCTCCAGCACAATATACACTACCCAATTGCTGGTTTCCCCATCTCCCTGCAGGCCAATACTATGTCTGGAAGGCCAACAAAGAGAGGCAGACAGTCACGAGCCAATAAAAGAGGGCAAGCAGGCTCTAATTCTGGGGGCAACAGTGCTGGTCGTGGACGCGGTGCATTGTCATCAGCACGTGGCCATGGGACACGCTTGTCCTTATTTTCAGCAGCTGGACGCATTGAGCCGTATCATGCCGAAGACTTGGTAGAGTGGATGACCAAGCCCTCCTCATCCTCCTCATCCTCTCTCACCCAGGCTCGGGGTACTGGCAAAGCAGCTGCCAAAGTGTCCTCTTCCCTCGTATCAATGTCATCATCAGTCACTCCTTCCCTAGACCCACCATGTCCTCCTGAGGAGTCCCCCGAACTGTTTGAGCACAGTGTTGGGAACATGCTCCAGGAGGATGCCCAGCGTTTCGAAGGGTCTGATGATGATACCCAGCTAGAGGAAGGCAGTAGCGTGAGCGCAGAGAGAGGGGATGCTCAAGAAGGACAGCAATCTGGCAGTCATGTTCCAACAGCTGCAGCATACTGCCAGATTGGCTCCAGTGATGAGGAGGGAGGGGATGATGAGGTCACTGACTCCACGTGGGTGCCTGATAGGAGAGAAGAGGAGGAGGAGGATGAGGAGGAGGCACATCTCCAACGAGGCTGGATGCTCTCCGGGGGCCAGCGTAAGGGCAGCACACCGACTGAATCACACTGCAGAGCTACGCCTGTGCAGGGCGCTGCCTCTGCCCGTTATTCTAAAAGTTCTTTGGTGTGGGCCTTTTTTGAGTCGAGTGCATCAGATCGCACCACTGCTATTTGCAACATATGTCTCAAGCGTATCTCGCGTGGCCAAAACATCAGCCGCTTGGGCACCACTTGCTTGACTAGACATATGTTGACCTGCCATGCAGCTCGTTGGCAAGCGTACCTTAAAGACCCACACCAAAGAACAAAGCGGACCTCTCCTTGCTCCTCATCAGCTAGGATCTCCAACCCCACTATACCTTCAGTCCTCTCTGAAACCTGCACTGAGAGGAATGAAGGTGTAGAATTAGGTGTGTCACAGCCAAGTACTTGCGGGCACTCTGCTAGCAGTACACCGACGTCCGATTGTAGCAGGCAAATTTCCCTGCCCCAGCTGCTGGACCGTCAAAAGAAGTTCACTCCCAGCCATCCACATGCCCAGCGGTTGAATGCTAGCTTGGCTAAATTGCTAGCAATTCAACTACTGCCTTTTCAGTTGGTAGACTCGGCCCCCTTCCGTGAGTTTTTGCAATGTGCGGTTCCTCAGTGGCAGGTTCCCAAATGCCACTTTTTCTCACAGAAGGCGATTCTGGCTCTCTACCGGCATGTGGAAGGCAATGTTCATGCCTCACTGGACAGGGCGGTCAGCGGTAAGGTGCATATTACCGCTGACTCATGGTCCAGCAGGCATGGACAGGGACGTTACCTTTCTTTCACGGCTCATTGGGTCAATCTTTTGGCAGCTGGGAAGGATGCAGGACAAGGTGCAGTAGTGTTGGAGGTTGTTCCACTGCCAAGCCTTCAAAATGCTACTACTGGTTGTGACACACCTCTCTCCTCCACCCCTCCTCTTCTTCTTCCTCCATGGCCTCTTCCTGTGCTTTGTCCTTGGAACCAGCGGTGCTCCGTAGGCGTTCAAGAGGCTACGCAAGTACGCAGGCAAAAAGATGCCATGCCGTGCTTGCGCTGGTGTGTTTGGGGGACAGGAGCCACACTGGGGCAGAGGTTCTGTCAGCTCTGCAGGGGCAGGCTAAGAGGTGGTTGACGCCACGTCAGCTTAAGCCAGGAATGGTGGTTTGCGACAATGGCACCAACCTCCTCTCCCTCCTCCGACAGGGACAACTGACCCATGTGCCCTGTGTGGCTCACGTCCTTAACCTGGTGGTGTAGCGGTTCTTGGGCAGGTACCCGGGCTTACAGGATGTCCTGAGGCAGGCCAGGAAAGTCTGTGTGCATTTCCGCAGATCTTATAATGCCAGTGCTCGGCTGGCTGAGCTGCAAAAGGAGTTGAACCTGCCCAAGAACCGCCTTATATGTGACATGCCCACCAGGTGGAACTCAATGTTGGCCATGCTGCAGCGGCTGCACACGCAGCAGAGGGCCATCAATGAGTACCTGTGCAACTACGGCACCAGGACAGGGTCAGGGGAGCTCGGTTTTTTTTCACCACGCCAGTGGAGCATGATCAGGGATGCATGCACTGTCCTGGCACCATTTGAGGAGGCCACGAGGATGGTGAGCAGTGACAGTGCATGCATCAGTGACACTGTACCTCTTGTCCACCTGTTGGAGCATACGCTGCGTGGAATAATGGACAGGGCACTTCAGGCAGAACAGAGGCAGGAAGAGGAGGACTTCTTTGTCTCAGGGCCCCCTTTACCCAGACAGTGTTCCTTCTGTCCCACCCATCGCACAGGAAGAGGACGAGGAGGAGGAGGAGGATTGTGTCAGCATGGAGGTGGAGCCTGGCACTCTGCATCAACAGCAACAGTCTTTTGGGGATGATTTACAGTCCCAAGAAACCCGTGGACTTGTACATGGCTGGGAGGAGGTGGCTGCGGATCATGTCGTCCTTAGTGACCCAGAGGACTCCGGACCGAATGCCTCAGCTAACCTACGCTGCATGGCCTCCCTGATCCTGCAAAGTCTGCGGAAGGATCCTCGTATTCTTCGGATCAAGGAGAAGGACCATTACTGGCTGGCCACTCTCCTTGATCCACGGTACAAGGGTAAGGTTGCGGACCTTATCTTACTGTCGCAGAGGAAGCAGAGGATGAGACATCTCTGGGAGGCCTTGCAGAAAGGTCTGTGCAACGCGTTCCCAGAGACTGGGAGGTTACAAACTCCAGGTCCTGGACAACGAGTTGCTGAGGCTTCGGTCAGTCAAAGAAGGAGCGGTGGGGAAGGTGGCCGTCTGACCGATGCGTTTAGACAATTTTTTAGTCCGCAGCCCCAAGTTATGATCGGTTCCAGCAACCATCGCCAGCGTCTGATATACATGGTGCAGGAATACCTAGGGGCAAGGTCAGACTTGGACACCTTTCCCACCGAAAATCCTCTGGATTACTGGGTCTTAAGGATGGATCACTGGCCAGAGCTTGCACAGTATGCAATTGAGCTACTGGCCTGTCCTGCATCCAGTGATCTTTCGGAATGCACATTCAGTGCTGCTGGAGGCTTTGTCACGGATCACAGGGTGCGGCTGTCCACCGACTCGGTTGATTGACTGACCTTCATAAAGATGAACCAGTCTTGGATCACCACCAGCTACCAAGCACCTGAAGCTAACATAACAGAATAATTTATTTTTAAATGTCACATTCCTTCAAGACTGCCTATGTTGATGCTTAATGACTGTCCTGTTATGTTGACTGACTATCCTCCTCCTCCTCAATGATCCGATTCATGATGATAGCTTGGAAGAACATTTTTGTTTCTGGGTGCTGCTACCAGTGGCTAAGGCCCAATTTTTCAGCCCCTGTTTAACAGGGGCATGTAATTACATTTTTTATGCAATGCTTTGCAGCAGGGCTCATTCCTGCACTCCAACTAGAGTATCTGGGAGTGGTTGCAGTGTCGTGGCACCAGCACCAGTGCCTAAGGCCCAATTTTTCAGCCCCTGTTTAACATGGGGCGTGTAATTACAATTTTTGATGCAATACTTTGCAAAAGGGCTCATTGCTGTGCTCCAAGTACAGTATCTGTGAGGGGTCTCAGTGTTGTGGCACCAGTGCCTAAGGCCCAATTTTTCAGCCCCTGTTTAACAGGGGCGTGTAATTAAAATTTTTGATGCAATACTTTGCAACAGGGCACATTGCTGTGCTCCAAGTACAGTATCTGTGAGGGGTTGCAGTGTTGTGGCACCAGTGCCTAAGGCCCAATTTTTCAGCCCCTGTTTAACAGGGGTGTGTAATTACGATTTTTGATGCAATACTTTGCAACAGGGGTCATTGCTGTGCTCCAAGTACAGTATCTGTGAGGGGTTGCAGTGTTGTGGCACCAGTGCCTAAAGCCCAATTTTCCTGCCCCTGTTCAACAGGGGCATGTAATTACAATTCTTGATCTTATAATTCACAGCAGAGCCCATTTCTGCGCCCACCAAGAGTAACTGTGAGGGCTTACAGTGTTGTGGCAACACCACCACCACCGGCCCAATTTTTCTGCCCCTCTTCAACAGGGGCATGTAATTACAATTCTTGATCAAATAATTTACAGTAGGGCCCATTCATGCGCCCACCAAGAGTAACTGTGAGGGCTGACAGTGTTGTAAAACCAGCACCACCACCAAAGGCCCAATTTTTCTTACCACTGTTCAACAATGGCATGTAAGGGCGTTCCAGTGCCCACCAAGAGTAACTGTGAGGGCTTACAGTGTTGTGGCAACACCGTCACCTAAGGGGCAAATTTCTGCAGAGTATATACGGCAGGCCCCTACTTTCAAACATCCAACTTACAAACGACTCCTACTTGCAAACGGAAGGAGACAACAGGAAGTGAGAGGAAATCTACCCCTAGGAAGGGAAATTCTCTCCTGTAAAAGTTGATATGGGAAAAAGGTGTCTCCTCTATACTGATGCTTTATCACCAATCCTTGTTTCAATAAAAACCCCACTTTTCCAAAAACATTTGTCATTGGGACGGAAAGTGAGGTGAAATGTTCTGAACAGGTGTACAGACGTCAAAACAAATGTTACAGGGGTGATAACCCTTCCCTATGTTCTCCAAAAAGCTTAAAAATAGATTTTTTGGCTAGAGCTACACTTAAAAAATGTACCTGTTCCAAATTAGAAAAAGATTCTACTTAAGAACAAACCTACAGTCCCTGTCTTGTTTGCACCGCCTGTATACTGCTGTTCAGAGTATATAGGGCCTTTTTTTAATTTTGGGTGTGGGGTTCCCCTTAATATCCATACAAGTGGGGTGGGGGGGTACCCATGCCATTTTTCTCAATGATTTTCATCCATATTGCCGGGACCACACATTACATTAAAGCCACAAGCAGTTTTAAATGACCATTTTTTTCCTTTAGAAATGTAATTTTGTGCAGGGACAGTTCTAAACACGGGAAACACATGGCACTTCACAGGCATACTTTAGACACCCCCCAGGTACGATATTTAAAGGAATATGTCACTTTTTTTTCACTTTATGCATCATTAAAATGACTGATCCCAAAAAAACTGCAGTTTTTAAAACTTTTTTTGCATTGATACATGTCCCCTGGGGCAGAACTCAGGTCCCCAAACCCTTTTTAGGACAATAACATGCATATTAGCCGTTATAATTAGCACTTTTGATTTTGGACGTTCGCATCCATTGTATTTAATAGGGTTCTAAAGTCCGCGCAAACTTTCAGTCCGTTCGAAAGTTCTGGTGCGAACCGAACCGGGGGGTGTTCGGCTCAACCCTACTAGTGATGGCGGTGATCAGCGATTTTTAGCAGGACTTAGACTACGCTCACCACTGGGATTTCTGATTCAAATCATTTTTTTTATTTATTTTATATACAAACAACAAAAACAACAAAAACAACATACAACCCAAACACGTATTGAGAGGAAAGAAAGAGAAAAAATAAAAACATCCCTGGCCCCCATGCTCCCCCCCCCCCTCTGCCTCCCCATTACTCATAAATTGATCTACTCTCATCTCATCATACATCCAAAATGTCAGACCATCTTCATATTTTTTCAAATGTCCCTAGACAGCCTCTATGTAAAAAAGTATATTTTTCCTTAATTAGGTTTTCCCTTACTTGTGTTTTCCATTCTGCTACTGTAGGTGGAAATGGTGATAACCACTTTTGTGCTATGAGCTTAAGAAGCCTGGAATAGGCTCCTTATTTTTTTTGTAATTGTATGTTTATTGAAATTTTTAAACAAAACAAGAAGAAGCAAACACAATACAGAGAAGTATCACTGTCATCTTATACAGAAATATAGAAGCATCTCTTAGTGAATGATATCGTACTCAGAAGAAAGAAGAAAAAAGAAAAACAAGGGAAGGAAGGGTACACCATGGATCGTGACACAAAATATATACAATAATAGTATATATAGTAAAAATAGTAGTCAGGCTAATCATTCGAACATGAATGAACTAGTAGCCTAAGGGACATTCAATAGCAGTTGAGGATAGTGATTCAGGATTGAAAGAGGAGTTGTCCCAAGGATCCCATATCTTAGAGAATTGAGGCAGAGAATCGTGCATTCCATTCTACGTATCTGTGCTACAGCCAAGATCAATTGGGATTGTGTGTGGGGGTTGGGGGATAACCAATGGGTAGGTGTTTATTATTCTCTTGGCAGCTAAGAGAATATATGACATCAACTTTTTGGCATGTTTAGATATTCCAGGGACTGGGAGGCCTAACAAGTAGTGGGCCGGGTCTTTTGGGAAGTTCATCGCCAACACAGACTGAAGAACTGATTGGACCGAGGACCAAAATGGCAAAATTAATGGGCATTTCCAGAAGATATGGTAGTGTGTTCTCATATCTCGCAAGCATCTCCAGCATTTCTAGGATATAGAGGGATCATATTTATGGATAACCTCTGGGGTCCTATACCAGAACTTGAGGACCTTATAAGCTGTCTCTCTCTGCTCCACGCATCTGGAAATTTTAGATATGAAGGTCCAGATCTCCTGCCATTGAGGGAAGGATATAGGGGTTGGAAGTACCTTGGCCAATCTCTGCATGTATACATGAGAATCTAGCGTAGGCAGATTCGAGTCATGGAGGATCTTATATATAGAAGATATGAGACCAGGTTGGTATGGGCCTTGGGCACATAAAGCTTCAAAGGCATTGGGTTTTTCTAAGGCCAAGGCAGGTGATATAGAATGAAAGTAGTATTTAAATTGAAGATAAGAAAAAAAAAGCTTTTTGTGTATATCAAATTTGTTTTGGAGATCTTGGAGGGAGAATAATTTGCGAGTTACAGGATGTACTAGGTGACGGAGCTGAAAAATGCCCCCCCGAGACAATGGATACATGTTATTGTAGGATAGGCTATCCTTAATACCCGGGTTAAAAATAATGTTTAAGAGAGGTGGGCATGGAGAAGAAAGAGAGAACCCCTTGTTACATTTTTTTCCAGATGGAAAGAGTAAATAGCATTGGTCCTAAACAAATATGTCTGAGCTGAGATATGGAAGAAGTCAAGTCGGCCCAGAGCATTGAACAAGGATGTACAGGGCTAGTAACACTGAATTCTAACTCTGACCATCTACTTGTTGCAAAGCGTGATGACCAAGAGATGGTCGCTGTGAGATGGGCAGCATAGTAGTATTTACTAATATCAGGTGCTCCCAACCCTCCTTGAGAGCGGGGAGCAAATACCACTGTGCTAACAATCCTGTGTGCTTTATTACCCCAAATAAATTTAGTGAAGGCCTGTTGAATATTTCGAAGTTGTAACATAGGGAGCGCAATTGGCAATGTTTCAAAAAGATAAAAGAACTTTGGGAGTATAGCCATCTTGGGGACATTTATCCTACGCAGAAGAGACAGAGGACATTCTGCCCGTTTACGGAATAAGCCATGTGTTTCCAAAATTAGGGAGGGGAAGTTAGCTAGATACAGAGCGGAATAAGATGCCGTCAGGTGTATACCTAGATTTTTAAGGGAAGTAGAGCACCAATGGTAGGGGAAGTTGTTTTGTAATGTGGTAAGAAGCGTGGGAGGAATATGTATAGGTAGAGCTTCCGTCTTGGCCGTATTAAATTTATAACCAGAAAGTTTACTGAATGTATCTAATAAAGCGTGGAGGTTAGGGAGAGAAATATGTGGTTTCGTTAAAGTAAGCAATATATCGTCTGCGAAAAGAGACAATTTGTACTCTCTTTGTCGCAGAGAGACCCCACTTATGTCCGGATGCATACGGATGGCTTCAGCTAGGGGTTCAAGGCATAATATAAACAGTAAGGGGGAAAGGGGGCATCCTTGTCTAGTGCCATTGCTATGTGAAAAAGGGTGGGGATACAAAAGACGCCAGTTGTACTTGGGAGGTGGGGCGGGAATATAAGGCCTGAAGAGCTGACATAAAAGAGCCTGTGAACCCAAAGCGCGTGAGTGTGGCAAACATATATGGCCAGCCGAGTCTATCGAACGTTTTCTGAGTTTTCATGTTCATGTTCCGGTGTTCTTGGGAGGGCTGCGATAGTACACACTGCCTAAGTGCGGCTATATATCACCTCAGCTTCCATGACAAACTTATCTTTGGTCAGGGCTCCATATGTACCACACCCATTGTACCAGATTCCATGTAAGTACCCAAGATGGGCTTTTGTGTTCCATCACCTATTTCCTTTGACCAGCAACCAGATTTAGTTATTTACACTGTATTATATTTTTTAGATGTCCTGAGCATTAGCCCCTGAAGAGTGTAACTTATACACGAAACGCGTCGGGCAATCAGAAAACGCATCAACTCAGTTGACAACACAATCATTTACTTATGCTCTTACTGGTTTTATATGCTCATTTTTCTCATGTTTTTAGCGCTTGTTGCCATGTGATATCTGTACATATGTAATTCACAAAATGTATTCCATTATCCATACGGATCATTGTGTGGCACCTGGTCACACACTGATGTACCTTGTTGCTTATATTGTGCATACCCATACTTATGTGTGTGTAACTCTAGGGAATTGCATCAACCAGAATGTTTTTCCTTCTATGTGATTTCTGTTTGAAGATGTTCATGCGTTTTATTTTGAATAAACATGTACCTTTTTTACCTACACCGTGTCTACAGTCCAAACTTCCATTTATATTTTTTCTGAGAATCTAAGCTCAAGATAAGGGCAGAGCGGGATGTTTTGTCGAGTAAATCGATCAGGTCAATGGTGCGTCTAGCATTGTCGCCTGCACGTCTGCCTGAGACGAAGCCTACCTGATCGTTATGAATAAGGCTAGGTATAATAGAGGAAAGTCTGTTAGCTATAATTTTTGTAAAGATTTTATAATCTGAATTGAGTAGGGCTATGGGCCTGTAGTTATATGGTAACGATGGGGGTTTGCCAGGTTTTGGGAGAACTGTAATGTGGACATGTAAAAATTGAGGGTGAGGGATAATGCCCTTCTGTAGAGAAGTAAAAAGGTCTATTATATATGGGCTTAGAATTGGGAGAAAGGTTTTGTAATAAAGATAGGGTAAACCGTCTGGTCCCGGTGACTTATGCAAAGGCAGCTCTATAACAACTTTAGCTAGTTCTTCTGGCGTGATGGCAGCGTTAAGGGTAGCTGCTTGAGATGATGACAATTTGGGCAATTTCAAAGGCTCACAAAAGGAGTCAAATTCATCTTGGGAGAATAGGTGCTTGGGGTCTGTGTTTAGACAATTATATAGCTTATTATAAAATGTCCCAAAGTCTTTGGACATTGTTTGTGGACAGTGATTTGGGGTTCCATCAGCCTGGATGAGAAATTCGGGGTAAGAGTGAAACAGGCGCGGTTTGAGCTTATTTACTAGCATCCTATGAGGTTTGTTAGCGAATTCGTAGAATTTCTGTTTAGCCCAGAGTAAGTATTTGGAGCATTTGTTCATATCAATAGATTTTAACCGTTCACGTAAAGAGGTGACTGTGTGCAGAGTTTTAGGTGTAGATGAGGAAAGTGTGAGATCGACCTGAACAGAGGCATGGTCTGACCAAGTTATAGGGTTTAATTCTGAGGCTACAGAGGATGTTAGTAAAGGGGCCGTGACAAAAAGATAATCCAATCTGGAGTACATCTTATGGGGGGGGGGGAGAAAGAAAATTGTTTGTGCGTGGGGTGTTTGATTCTCCAGATATCCAGTAGGTTATGAGATCTGATGAGTCTACGGAAAGATGTAGATTGGCATTCTACTTTAGCTGAAGGGGTGGAAGAGAATAGTGTGCGTCTGTCTCTTCTAGGGGACAAGGTCATATTGAAATTTCCCCCAACAATCATAAAGGGTTGAGCATATTTTCCAAGTTTCCCAAATACATCAGTGAGAAATTGGATTTGACCTGAGTTGGGGACATAAACATTGATCAAAGTGAAAGAGCGTGAGAGATAATCGCAGTCCTGGAAAATATATCTATCCCGAGGGTCCATGAATGAGGATTTTACTCTCAAGGGGCAGGATTTTCTAATCAATACGGCAACCCCCGCTTTACCAAAGGGGTCAGAAGCTATAAATGAAACAGGAAAATGTTTTGCAGCAAATTTAAAGGATCCCCCGGAGCGGAAATGTGTCTCCTGGACTAGGATTATGTCCGCAGCAGAAGATTTGAACTCTTTCAAGGCTAACCAGCACTTATGAACATAGTTCAAACCCTTCACATTATAAGTAAGAATCCGTAGAGCCATCACGATGAAACAAGGTTTAGCTATGGTGACCATAATAAAAAAAAACATCCACAAAACATAAACAGACAAAATTAGCAAAAAAGTCCATGGTGTATCCTGTGGAGGGAAAACATGAAATAGTACTCATCATTAGTGAGGAATGACGATGAAAAAAAAATGTAAGCAAGACAAACGAAAAGTGAAAAATAGGTAAAAAAAGGACCTATAAAAACAAAAAAAATTGAAGTATAGCCCGGGGTGTAAAAACCGCCCAGGAGTCCACAACCCTGGTCGTGGATCAAAAGGAGGAACACGAGGGGCTCCAACTTATCTGGAGTGATCCCCGCCGTCTTCTAACAAAATTTAGGAAACTTGGTAGAAAAATTGAAGCATATTCCACAGAAGAGACATCCCATGTGTATGTGTGTAAACTCTCCAAACTAGGGGAAACTCAGTAAGGCAAGGGCTGAAGCCAAATTGAACAAAATGCAGGAGAGACATCTCTCAAGGTGGGAGCCTAGGAAAAGGGTGTCACTGGGGTGTAGAGTAGGCCTTCTGTGATTTCTGGCGAGCAGGGGTCCAAATCTGGCCTGGAATGGATGCAGGTTTAGGTGTTGTCGGGAGTGGTATGGGGTCCTCATCTGTCAGCAGTGGAAGACCAAGATTGCATATGAACGCCTCACTCTCCTGAAGATCCCTCATGGAATATTGGACACCATCTTTCGAGGCAGACAAGCGGAAGGGAAATCCCCAGCGATATGGAAGATGATGGTGGGTGCGGTATGCAAGTGGGTGGTCACTGGGCGAAAGCTGCGGCGTTTAGCAAGGGTTATAGGAGACAAGTGGCTAAAAATTTATATTTTAGCCCCCTTGAATTCCAGCCGGGATTTATTGCGAGTGGCCATGGTCAAAGCTTCCTTGCTGTCGTAATAATGGAAGCATACTATAATGTCCCTGGGGTTCGCTCCTGCAAGGGGTTTAGGAGCCAGTGACCTATGTGCTCTATGTAGTCTCCAGTCTATGTCCGGTATCAGAGGGGCCACGGTGTTAAAGAGGCTTAGTAGATATGGTCAGATCTCTCCATCTCCTATGGCTTCAGGGACACCTCTAATACGCAGATTTTGGCGACGTTCCCTGTTCTCCAAATCCTCCTGTTGGGATTGCTGTTGGGATTGGAGCTGGGAGATAGATTGTTTTAAACTAGCATTGTCTTCTTCCAGAGCATGAATGTACTGTATCAAGTCATCAAATTTTGTTTCTAAAACATCAGTGCGCACACCAATATGAGCAATCTCCCCCCTCAATTCGTGCACAAGCTTCCCCATATCCCTGGAGACATTGCTGGTCAAATACTGCAAGAGAGCTTGTAACTTATTGTCCAATATGTCCACTGTGACGGGAGCTGACATTTATGTGGATGGGGTGGGCATAAAGATCTGAGGAGTATCTCTTACCTCTCCGCGAGTGTCTGCGAGTGCCGGCGCGGTACCGGGTATAATCGAGGCTGGGGATTCGGGCCTACTCAGGAAACGGTCCAGTGTCTGTATAGGCCGCAGCTCCGGTGTGTGGGATTGAGCAGATTGCTTCAGCCCGTATTTCACCATGGGGTGCCTGGACAAGTTAGTAGTCAATTGCGGAGTCTCCCGTGGTTTATGCAGTAGTCGTTCACTGTGCGGGAGCGGTGGAAGGCGGCAGGGATCAGAGCGACGGAGTTACATGTCCTTCATCATCTGGCGCCACGCATGTGTCCCCTGTAATGGCATCCGCGTCGTGGGGAGCACAGGAGGGGGCCTGTGGAGGTTTGTGAGAGGTGGAGGCCTAAATAGACCAGCAAAAAGAGGCTTTTGAGATATTGAGCCCAGGCAGTCCAGCAAGAGGGGGCCAATTAGAAAATAGGTGATTGAAAGAACTCTGGAAATCTGGGGTGGCGTAGATCAGGCCTGGGGGCGATGTGGGGGCTGTGGATGTAACACACAGGCTGGGACCAAAGGCTGACCAGAGATCAGTATATGACAATATTTATTTGAGTGGTTAGCAGTCCGATCCACCCCTTGTGATGTGTGAGGAGAGAGCAAGGCGTTCGAGAGGCCAGGAATAAGAGGAGGCCAGGAGTCCGGGTGTAGCAAGATGGCCGCTGACCTCCGGGACTAGGCCGAAGCCGCGGCCTCTCCTAAAACGGCCGCCATGCGGAGGGGGGGCGATCCGTCTGGGCCACAGCTCTCTCTCTAGGGGATTACTGCCTACAGTTGCCATGGAGGTGTTCTGCCTCTATTAGGGTTGCTGGCGTAGGTGAAGGAGCATGAGATGGCCATATGGCTTGTGGAGCACTGTACCTGGAGAGGGAGGATGCGGCTGACTCCGTAGGCCTCAAGATGGCGGTGGCGGGCCACGGGAGGTCGCCCGGGATCCTCCGGCGGGTCCCCGCTGGTGTCGACTCTGTCTGCCCCCCTCCAGAGATGTGGCCACAGGTGGGTGAGGTGGCCGCTCGTCCTGCGGATCGCAGCACCTGAGAGCGGAGGATGTCAGAGGCTCTGCAGGCCTCAAGATGGCAGCGGATGTGGGGAGACGGCCTCAGGTCAGGCGAAGCCACAGCCAACTAGTGTCCTCAATACAGATCGGAGCCGAGGAAGAGGATGCCTAGGGACAATTGGGGCTCGTTTGGAGGCTCACCAGGGTGAATCATGCAGAGGATGGCCGCGGATTGTGAAAGGGTCTGCAGAGCTTTATCCAAACACGTCTTCCACGGCTCTCGTCCGGACACGCCCCCGAATAGGCTCCTTATTATTGATACCATATATTCACCCGGGATTCTCGATTCATCCAGGATACCCAGAAGACATCCCCCGGCTCTAGAGACAGCCCGGTCTCAAAAACGTTGTTGATCATAGACACCACCTCATGCCAGTAATGATGGAGTTTAGGGCATCTCCATAGGATGTGTATTAAAATAAGCGGGTCTCCCTTTACATCTGAAATGAATAGTTGTGTTAAATTTTGTGTTGGTGATAGGGAGGCCAGGGATATTGCCGACAATGCCAAAACTCACTGTTCATCAGAAATTGGCCCTATATGGCAAGAACAGGCTGACCTTGCTGGTATATCCACAGCACCTTTAAATTTATCAAATAATATATCGTATAATTGTGATATCAAACCCATTTTTCTTCCTGTCTTATCCAACAAGGCTATTACCACTGATTTATTAAATTTCAGTTCATGCGATCGACCCTGTGCTTTTAATGCATGCCTAAGCTGTAAAAATTTAAAGAATTTTTAATTTGGAATATTGTGTTCATTTCTTAATTCAATAAAGGTTTTCATCACATCTTCCTGGAATAGCTGTGCCATATACCTTAGTCCCTTCAGCCTCCATATCTGCAAACCCTTCCAATTTCATCAGTTCCACATACTGTAGCTACTATTGTTCCATATTGGGGTATATAACATATAACCCTTTATTTTAGTAATTTTTTTCATTTCCTGCCATACCTTGTCAAATAATTTACCCATAAAAAATCCTTTATCGGACATTTGGCTTCTTGTCTCCAATAAGGAAATTAATGGTTAATTGTCATATACTGATAGTAGCAGACTCTGTATAGGATCAGAGTTTGATACTACTGTCCATCCACAAAAATGTTGTAATTGTGAGGCTAAAAAATATTTTTTAGGATGAGGGATCGCCAGTCCACCAGCTTCTTTGGTTAGCATTAATGTTGTTATCTTTATACATGGTTGTTTTTTCCTCCAGATAAGTTCTCTGAAGAGATTCTATTTTTCTAAACCAAAATGCTGTGATCCATATGGAGGAGTTTTTAAACACATAGAGTAATTGTGGGGTCCAGATCATTTTAATAAGATTTGCTCTACCTATCACTGTCAGTGGTAGCTTGCACCAGCTTTGACATTTATCCTTAAATTTTGCTAATAAAGGTTTCAGATTCAAGGTAATGTAATCTTTTACATTCCGAGATATCTCTATCCCCAGATATTTGACTGTATGCTTAATTAGAATTTTGTAAGCTTGATTTAATAGAGGGGTTTTTAACTCATCTAGTGGTAATAATACAGATTTATCCCAATTAATCTGGAGGCCCGAAAATAGCCCAAATATGGAGACGAGGCTCATAAGTCCTGTTAATGAGTTTGAGGTATCCCCCAGGAAAATAAGAGCGTAATCTGCATAAAGAGACACTTTATTCTCTCTTCCTGCCAGGCGAAACCCAACTATTTCTGCTGATTGTCTAATGGCAAGGGCAAGAGGCTTCACTGCTATAGCAAACAGTAGTGGGGACAGAGGGCAACCCTGCCTTGTCCCTCTAGACAGAGTAAACAGACGAGATAGTGTATTATTAATTCTTACCCTTGCTTTTGGGTCCCTATATAACATTTTAACCCATTTTAGAAATCCTGGGCCTATACCAAAAGCCTTCAATACGGCCCATAGATATTCCCACTCCACCATATCAAAGGCTTTTTGGGCATCTAAGCACAGTATTGCTCTAGATCCCATATTTTCCATAGGTAGCTGCATATTTAAAAAAAGCCTACGAATATTTGTTGATGCTGCTCTCTATGGGATAAAGCCTGTTTGGTCCTCAAGGATTAAAGTGTTAAGCTTGATAACATGTTTGCAAGAGCCCTTGCCAATATCATAACGTCTGACCTGAGGAGAGAAATAGGGCGATAAGACTCAGGTAACATTAAGTCCTTACCCTGTTTTGAAATCACTATTATTATCGTTTCCTGCATCGACTCTGGAAGTTTTTGTTTCCTAAAAGCATCGTTTAGTACCTCTAATAGTTCTGGTAGCAAGATCTTACCAAATTTTTTATAAATCTCTGTCGGTAGTCCGTCCATCCCTGGTGCTTTATTATTATGGGTTTGTGCAGCTGTTTGTTTTAGCTCTTCCAGGGATATGGGACTACCGAGAAATTCTCTATCCTCCAATTTAGGTTTTGGGAGAGCCAATTTGTCCAAAAATTGTTTAACTTGATTCATTGATTTTGACACCTTTGATTCGTAAAGTGAGGTGTAGAAGTCAACAAATATATTCTGAATGCTACTTGTATCATGCATCACCACTCTCTTGTGCTTGAGCTATCACAGCCAGCATACGTCCCACCTGTTCCCCCATCTCATAATGTTTTTGTTTTTAAAAAAATCTACTATTTTCTGCTTTAGTTAAAGATAAAGTTTTATAGATTTTCTGGGCCTTCTGCAATGCTAGACGCTTTTCTTCTATGGGATCCGTAATATAATCCTGCTCTGTTTGGGGGAAGTGCTGACAGGAACAACACAGAGATTGCTGTTCCTGATCACTAGGAACAGCAGATCTCCATGTTGTCCCCTGTCAGAACATGTATCTGTCTTGTTTACATAGGTAGATCCCCGTTCTGCCTCTCTGTGAAGCGATTGCAGGTGGCCGGCGGACATCAGGTCCCCTGGGCACGCGCATCAGCTCCTCCTTCATGCGGCTGGCGCACACCCACACTATCTATTGCATGAAACGACATACAGGTACCTTATTTTACGCAACAGAGCTGCCCTGCCACAGTATATATGCGGTGGGTGGTCTATAAGTGGTTAAAGCACCCGGCCGCTCACCACTGGGATTTCTGATTTACACCACTGTCACTCTTCTTTGCCTGTTTCCTGCTCAGCTAAGCTTGTAGCAGAGTCGCTTTCTCACTGTATGCAGCCTTAACCCGCTCAGCCTGCTTTCACTCTATCCAGCATCAGCCCACTCTCATAGGAGTGATTCTATACTGTGCAAGTCGCTTATTTACATTTTTGTGTACTTTCCTTCATCTTTTCACCAAGAAAACACGATTTGAAAACCAAAAAAAGTCTGTGCTAATAAGCAAAAAAACCTACCCACAATGTGTAAAAATGTGTTATAAATTACAACTCAACATTAAATAAAATATAAACGGAAAGCTGCCAACATAAATCCATATGCAGATAATAATAATAATCAAAATCTATACATGTAAAGGGCTATCCTCAGTGTTCACAAACATCAAACATACAGTTAGGGATGGGCTATCTGTTCGAGTGGAACATGAGTTTGACTCGAAAATTGGCTGTTCGTCCGTTTGCCGAACAGCAAATAATTTGGGGTGTTTGCGGCAAATTCGAAAAGCTGCGGAACACCCTTTAAAAGTCTATGGGATAAATTTAAAGTGCTAATTTTAAAGGTTAATATGCAAGTCATTGTCATAAAAAGTGTTTGGGGACCTGGGTCCTGCCCCAGGGGACATGTATCAACGCAAAAAAAGTTTTAAAAACAGCCATTTTTTCGGGATCAGTGATTTTAATAACACTTAAAGAGAAACAATAATAGTGAAATATTCCTTTAAATTTCGTACCTGGGGGTGTCTATAGTAAGCCTGTAAAGTAGCGCATGTTTCCCGTGTTTATAACCGTCTCTGCACAAAATTACATTTCTAAAGGAAAAAAAGTAATTTAAAACTACTCGCGGCTATAATGAATTGTTGGGTCCCGGCAAAACAGATAAAAGTCATTGATAAATAAAATAAAAAATGTGTGGGGGTCCCCCCCCAAATTCCATTACCAGGCCCTTCAGGTCTGGTATGGATATTAAGGGGAACCCTGCGCCAAAAATTATAAAAAAAATGGCGTGGGGTTCCCCCCAAAAATCCATACCAGACCCTTCAGGTCTGGTAAGGATTTTAAGGGGAACTCCGCGCCAAAATTTAAATAAAATGGCATGGGGTTCCCCCCAAAAATCCATACCAGACCCTTATCCAAGCACGCAACCTGGCAGGTCGCAGGAAAAGAGGGGGGACGAGAGAGCGCCCCCCTCCTGAACTGTACCAGGCCACATGCCCTCAACATGGGGAGGATGTCCCCAAGTTGATAGGGACAAGGGCAGGGAGGGGCCCTACAGGGAGAGGCCCCCTTAGGCGATATGATGAGTCGCCTAAGCGGTCCCTGGGTGGAAGGAGGAAGTGGGACAGGAAGTCCCACTCCTACTGAAGCTCCCACCCCCCCTCAAAAAAAATTACATGCCAAATGTGGTATGTAAGGGGGCGAGGAGTGGTTTAAGCGGAAGTTTCACTTTATGGGTGTAACTCCGCTTTAAGTACTGTATGTTTGGCATCATATCTAACTGTATGCAGATTTCTTATCTGATGTTCCTGCCAGTAACAGCACTTCATTTTGCATGGAGACAACACTAAGACATTGCCTCTCCATTAGCAGCAGCATTGTCAGCCTGCTGTGCACAATCCTTTGGTTAGCCACTCGGCTATAGGCCTGATAAACAGCACAACAGCCAACTGAAGGAGTGCACAACAAGCTGCCAATGCTGCTAATAATTTAAGAAGTTAAGAAAAACTCCTTAGCAACATCTCAATAAGTTAAGAACAGTCTACAGGAGGTGGTTGCATCATTGCCAAAGTCTACAACCAATGGAACAACACACATAGTGTTTACCTGTAGGTGCAAGCCACTGGTAAGCCTCAAGAATAGGAGGGCCAGATTTAACACCACAAAACATCTAAAAAAAAACCTGTCCAAACCCAGACCAACATTCATTGGACAGACAAAATGAAGATCAACATGTACTAGAATGATGGTAAGAGTATAGTATAGAAAAGTAAAGGAACAATTTGTTATTCACAGCATACCAAATCATCTGAAGCACAATGAAGTCAGTGTTGTGCCATAATAATGTGTCACTGTCAAAGGAACGGTCCATACGAGCCAAGCACACTAATTGCTCTTTGTTTTTATTCTATTGTAACTATACTGTCTGCCTCCATTTTGTAAGGCAAAGTGCAAATAGTGGGTGCTATACACAGTAATTCCTTTATAATAATAATATTATTAATAATAATAATAATATGTAAGTGATATCAATCACACATTCTCTATTGTAATTAGAAATTAAAAAGATTAAAAAGTAGCAATTTAGAAATGTTGTCTGTAAAATAATAATTGTGTGAATCAACACATATTCTTTCTATGTTTTAATGTCTTGGAATCCCATTGAACAGTTCACACTTCTTTTTTCTAAAAGAAAAGAAAATCTAAAAATTATTTCTCTTGATATCAATAATGAGTCCCATGACAATATCAATGAGCACGTCCTATTCCCAGTGTTTCATACATTTTAATCTACTAACATATAAAAGCAACACAATTCTATAATCATTAGATTCAACTGAGGACAAATACGTATTGCCGTACTTATTATTCTAATTATTCTTTATTGCATTATTCAACTTTCATCTGATTTGTGTCTTGTTCTTTGCAGATTAAGGTTGGCTCTCTCCATGGATCTGACAATGTTACTGAGTCTGCTACTTCCAGCCTAAACCAGGAAAGAGCCAGAGGTGTAAGAGACTGAGTAAATGATTGGCTGTTTGATATTTATGGTCTTTTAACCATGGCTTTAGAGCTGCAGGTCACACATACTGTAAGTATTTGGTTGGTCTTTTTTTTTTTTCTTTTACTGAAGATAGGGGGAAAGGGGGACAAACAAGTAGATTGAAGTTCGGTGTTCTGGTGTTAGCTCTGCTTTAAAATAACACCGGTTACTAGGGTTTGCACTGATCCCGTTTTTTTATTGGTGAGTACTAGTACCGATACTTTCAGTCAAATACTCGCCGATACCGAGTACTGATACTTTGAGGTGCGATTTGCGCCAATACGAAAAAAAATGGCGCCAATCACACTGCAAAGAATCACCTGTGATTTGAACAAGAATGTATTAAAAAGGAAAGTCTGGCAAAAATAGAGAGAGTTTTGGACTATCTCTGTACCCAAGGATTGAGCAGAAGATATAGTTAAAATATAACAATTTCTTAACAGTAAGACATGATTAAAACAGGGGAATGAAAGAAACAATTGTACAGAATTATCTATATACAATCAATAGTTACAGCCGTGCATGATTCCAAAAAAGTTTCAAAGGTCTATGAACCCCGATGATGATAAGGGGTACCAGATATAGAAGATCTTGGCAAAAGTCCTCCACATGTTTCGTGGCGTGAACCGCTTCCTCAGGAGGAGCCAGTCATTGTCATCTATGAGTCAAGTCATAATCATGATTTCATAGTCAAACAGCCATAACATATAATATATACAATTACATACAATAAAAAGGAGTAAAGAAAGCAAATATACTAAATACGTAACATACAATTGACATATACTTTGGGGATCCATACATTGCTTACCCAGAGAGACCCATGGATAATGAGACAGCGCAACAGATGCACCCGAAGGTTATCCCCCCCATGGTGGACACGGGAGACACTTAAGGGACGCTGGGTTCTACAATTTCAACATTCATATATAGTAAAATAAGTAATTCATTACCAAAAGAGGATAACTGAAGAAGAAAAACAGTCAGAAGGAAAGGAACAGGGATAAAATGGGGGGGGGGGGGCTGTAAGAATGATCAAGCTGCTATTATTGTTCTTACAGTGAAGGAAATCGTGGGCTGAAAAAAATTATATCTGAATGAGTGGTCAGATATCACCATTGAAAGCCTAGAAGTCATATGACATAATGCGGTGTGGAAGTGGTTAAAATTGTTAGAACTCACAGTACATAGCTAGCCAAATTAAAAATCTGTGTCCCGGTCCCACTGATGAAAGCAAATCACAGCCGCTGGAGGTGCTCACAGGGCTGGAGGAGAAGTTCCGGGTATCAGTTTTTGTATCGGGATTAGACATGTGCAATAAGTTTCGTTACAAATTATTTTTTTAACAAATTTTGACAAATTTGTTGATTCGTAAATGTCCGAATTAACGAAAACCCATTTAACAAATTTTTCCGAATAGTAGTAAATTTGTTAATTCGTAAATTAAAAAATTTGTAAATTCATAAATTAGAAAATTCGGAAATTCAAAAATAGAAAATCTGAAAACACAAATTTTTCGAAAATATGAAATAATAACTAACTGTTAAATTATAGGTATTGGACGTTCATTTCAAATTTGGCTGTTAATGAACGTAACAAATACAAAGTTAATAATTATCCGAACTAACGAAAGCAATATCTAAACGAATGGAATGTAAGGAATTAATAATAATAATAAATAAAAATAACAGTAATGATAAAAACTTTTTTATTAAAATTATTATTTATTATTAATTTGTTACGTTCCATTCGTGTAGATGCGGCATTCGTTATTTTGAATAATTCAGAACTTGCGTTCACTAACAGCCAAACTTGAAAGGAAATTCCAATACCTATAATTTTATAGTTAGTTTTTATTAGTTAGTTAGTAGGGATGAGCTTCGAGTTCATGTTCGACTCGAACATTGCCTGTTCGCCCGTTCGCCGAACAGCGAACAAATTGGGGTGTTCGCGGCAAATTCAAAAAATCTATGGGAGAAATCTAAAGTGCTAATTATAAAGGCTTATATGCAAGTTATTGTCCTAAAAAGTGTTTGGGGACCCGGGTCCTGCCCCAGGGGACATGTATCAATGCAAAAATAAGTTTTAAAAATGGCCGTTTTTTCGGGAGCAGTGATTTTAATAATGCTTAAAATGAAAAAATAAAAGTGAAATATTCCTTTAAATTTCGTACCTGGGGGGTGTGTATGATATGCATGTAAAGTGGCGCATGTTTCCCGTGCTTAGAACTGTCCCTGCAAAAATTTCATTTTTGAAAGAAAAAAAGTCATTTAAAACTGACTCGCGGCTATTAATGAATTGTCGGCTCCCGGCAATACATACAAAAGTCATTGATAAAAAAAAAAAAGCGTGGGGGTTCCCCAGAATTCAATTACCAGGCCCTTCAGGTCTGGAATGGATATTAAGGGGAACCCCGCCGCAAATGAAAAAAAAAATTGACGTGGGGTTCCCCCAAATATCCATTCCAGGCCCTTCAGATCTGGCATGGATTTTAAGGGGAACTCCACCCCAAATTTAAAAAAAAATGGCATGGAGTCCCCCTAAAAATCCATACCAGACCCCTTATCCGAGCACGCAACCTGGCCGGCCGCAGGAGAAAAGGGGGGGACGAGAGAGCGGCCCCCCCTCCCTCCTGAACCGTACCAGGCCACATGCCCTCAACATGGGGAGGATGTCCCCATGTTGATGGGGACAAGGGCCTCATCCCCACAACCCTTGCCCGGTGGTTGTGGGGGTCTGCGGGCGGGGGGCTTATCGGAATCTGGAAGACCCCTTTAACAAAGGGGACCCCCAGATCCCGGCCCCCCCTATGTGAATTGGTAAGGGGTACATTGTACACCTACCATTTCACGAAGAAAGCGTAAAAAAATGTTTAAAAAAACACACAAACACCTTGAAAAAGTCCTTTATTTAAAAAAAAAACAAAAAAAACATTCCAGCGGTGAAATCCAGTGTCCCGCGGCGATCCCGATGTCCAGCGCTGTCCTTCATTGGTTGTGCCTGAGCGGACCTGATGGGGAACTCCCTCTCAGTATTTTAAATGTATAGACCCGCCCCTTCTAAAGTTCCCCATCAGGTCCGCTCAGCGGACCAGATGCGGAACATGAGAAGGGGCGGGTCTATACATGTATTACCAAAGTGAGAGCAGTTCCCCATCAGGTCCGCCCCCTCGGTATGTCGGACCCACCTACGTCATTGGCTTGAGCGGGGAACTTCCTTCACTGTGGCTACAGGGCTCTCCCGCTCCTCTGTCTGGAATAGTTAGATAGCGATTAAGGAATATCTGTTCTCTAATATTCTCTCTGACTAATGAATCAAACATGATCTGTGCTTGATTAGCTGAAGTGGATGGCAAGGGAGACATTGGGGGTCTAATAAACCCATGATGTCTCCATAAAAAGTACATGTCACCAGCTAATGCTATCACATAGGGATGTTTGCCGCCTTTTGATTGCAATAGAGTTAAATGAAAAAAAAAATGTAGATTTTTTAAAATAAATTAATAAACTAAATAAAAATGATAAAAAATATTTTAAAAACATCTGTGCTCCCCCCATGCATACATTCAAACATGGTGTAGGTCCCATATGTAAAGAGCGATTTCACCACACATGATGGATACCGCCACATGTGTGCAATAATTCTAGGGCCATAATTCATGGTTAGGTCTAAACTTATTACCTGTTTTTTAAAGTAACACCTAGAAAAATATTACGTTTCCGTAGTTTGTCACCATTTCACAGGTATGCACAAATTTGGGTTTTGATATGTTTGGTATCCATTTACTCAACACAAACTCAGCTTTTATATTTTACCAAAAAGTTGGTATTATTTTCTGTTTCTGTGCACTAGAATTCAACTTAGTGCATTCTTTCCAGAAAAAATGAGTTTAATAAATGGATGTGTAAATATTGTGTGGCATACAAAACAGCAACAGTCTCCATTTTATTTCCCAGGGCTTCAAAGTAAGTTATTCAAAAGATATACAATGTTTGGGGGCTTCTAAGTATTTTCTATTTAAAAAAAAGCAGATTTTAACCTCTTGACCTCCAGAAGGTTCCATCCTCTTAATTTTTTGCTATTCAGCACTGCGCTATTTTAACTGGCAATTGCACGGTCATGATACATTGTACGCAAATGGATTGTATATAGTTTTTTTCATACAAATAGAGCTTTATTTTAATGATATTTGATCACCAATGTATTTTTTATTTATTTTTTGCTATATAAACAAAAATAAAAAGACCACATTTTTTTAAGAAAAACATTATTTTCTACTTTCTGTTATAAAACATATCCAATAAAATCAAACTTCTTCATACATTTCGGCTAAAATGTATTCTGCTACATGTCTTTGCTAAAAAAAAAAAAAAAATCCCAGTAAGTGTATATTAATTGGTTTGCGTGAAAGTTATAGAGTCTACAAACTATAGTACTGTATATACTGTATATTTGAAAATGTATCAATTTGAATGTGCTGATGGCCTATTATATCTCTTGAGGCCATAAAATGCCAGGACAGTACAAATATTCCCTAAATTACCCATTTTTAGAAAGTAGACAGTCTTATGTATTTAGTAAGAAGCATGGCAAGTTTTTTGTTAGTTAAATTTTTTTGTCACAATTTTTTGGATAGTTAGAAAATAAATACATTTTGTTTTCACAATTTTTTTTTAACATACTGTCACCAATGTAGTACAGTGTCATCATATGACTGTTGTGGCAGTGATCATGAATACTGACTGGTCGCACTATGTTAAAAAAAAAAATAACTGAAGAAAAAAATAATAAAAATTGTAATTTAATTGTTTTTTTTTAACAATTTTTTCTTTACATACTCAGAGTAGTTCAGTGTTTAATGTATGGTGACACTGAACTACTCTGATAAAAGTATGTAAAAAAAATAATCTCTGGATGATCATTGTAACAACAATGTGTTACATTCCTGACAGCTGTGATTACTATTGTGTGCCGTTACTGAACCACAGCTATCACATGGTACAGGGTGCAGTGATTGGCCCAGGTACCATGTGATAGCTGTGGACCAATCACATAATCACTATAGTAATCACAGCTGTTATAAATGAAATTCATTCATAACAGCTTTGTTGCCATTGTCATCATATAATATCGAATATCGATCACATGATTACTGGCCGCTCAAAGTGGCTTGGTACTGGGAGTTGCAATCTGCTGTGTCTGGTGGGTGTGGGAGTGGCACACTGCTGGCTCCTCAAGCTGGATGATGTAAATACCTGCCCGTGCCACCCTGCCACAGTAAATGTACTGTGGCCAAGCGGCAACCGGTTAACATGTGTAAGAAATTTTTCAAATTGCCCCAGGCAGCAAGTGGTCAAATTAGAAGCCTTCTATATTCCTTACTGCAGAGGGAAAGTGTCCTTCCGAACCTAGAAGTCTCCTTGGGTGATGTAGACACCTTGTATTGGCAACCTCTTTGCCCCGAGTGCATGCAAATATGCGGCTTCTCGGCAGCCGGGCCTTGGTGCCAAGGAGCCACATATTTGCGTGCAATGGCGCCAATAGAGCTGTGCTTGGAGCGCGCACCCTGCAAGCTCCCAGCACAGTTACCGGTGGCTAAATGAAAGCTTCCGTTCACTGCTTGCGATTGGGAGCTTTCTGATCATGTGACCGCCATGACAGTTAATCACGACGGTCACTTGACCATAAGCCCTGCCCCACCTCCCGGCATTCTAAAGCTCTTAAAGGTCCAGCTCTAAGGGGTTAATCAGCAGGATGCTTTCAGGATCCAGAAGACTGCAGCTGTTTTATGACATTAGGAAGGAAGGACCAGTCTGAAATAGGCAAATATTGTCCAAATTCAAGAGGCATATGTTATTACTAGAATCTTGGCATGCTTTATGTCAGGGGTCTCAAACTGGTGGCCCTCCAGCTGTTACGAAAGTCCCATCATGCCTCTGCCTGTGGGAGTCATTTTTGTAACTGTCAGCCTTGCAATGCCTCATGGGACTTGTAGTTTTGCAACAGCTGGAGGGCCGCCAGTTTGAGACCCCTGCTTCATGTATTCATTCCATATCTTTGCAATAACCCACTTTGCATTTGCGCAGGAATTTCCTGTAATAAAGACCAATCAATCCTGCTCTCTTGTGTCCTACCCTCACCTTCATGTAGTTTTCTGCAGGCAGCCTGTAATATATAGGGCATGCTGGGTCCCTCCAAAAGCTCTACTTTCTGCAAAAAGTTATCTAGAACACAGTAATGATGACACTGCTACTTTTAAATGGTTAAAAAACAAATGGTGTGCAAAAGTGGATTTATATCCTTTGTGGATATTGAGAAATATAATTAAATTCAAGTTTTTGTGCCCTGAGTCCTAGTTTAAAAATGAATTTGACTAGTTTTCTCCTCATAACTATTTAATATTAATGTATCCATCCAATCCTATATACATTTGTACTATTTGTTTCTTCTTTTAACAAAACAAAATAAATTTAATTCATACATACAGACCCTTATCTTTCTGTTTGCATTTAATTAAATTAATTGTTAATATTTGCTTTGGGTTAATACATTTTAAGTATCTAATATATCATTGCATCACTGTATTTACTATAAATGAAAAAGAAAAGTGTACATAAGATTACTTAGCTTTAGAAATGTAATTGTAATTTAACCACTTAAAGACCAGAAGATTTTCCCCCCTTAATGACCAGGCCATTTTTTGGGATACTGCACTGGGTCATTTTAACTGACAATTGCGCGATCGTACGATGTTGTACACAGACAAAATTTACGTCCTTTTTTTCCCACAAATAGAGCTTTCTCTTGGGGGTATTTGATCACCTCTGTGATTCTTTTTACTTGCGCTATAAACAAAGAGCAACAATTTTGAAAAAAAAACTATTTTTTTTACTTTTTGCTATAATACATATACAAAAAAAATATATAAAATACAACTTTATTCATCAGTTTATGCCGATATATACAGTATTCTTCTAATATTTTTGGTTAAAAAAATCTCAATAGGCGTATATTGATTGTTTTGCGCAAAAGTTATCACGTCTATAAACTATGGGATAGTTTTAGGGACTTTTTTTATTGTTTTTACTGGTAATTGGGGGCGATTTTTAGCGGGACTGCGACATTGCGGCAGACAAATCTGACCCCAAATTACACTTTTTGGGGACCAGTGACATTATTACATTGATCAGTGCTATAAAAATGCACTGATCAATGTATAAATGACACTGGCAGGGAAGGGGTTAACACTAGGGGGCGATCAAGGGGTTAACTGTGCTCCCTGGGTGTGTTCTAAATGTAGGGGGGGTGGGCTGCCTGGGACATGACAGAGATCACTGTTCCCGATGACTGGGAACAGTAGATCTCTGTCATGTTTCCTGTCAGAATGGGGATCCGCCTTGTTTACAAAGGCAGATACCCATTCTGCCTCTGTACTAGGCGATCACACGTCGCCGGAGGATATCGAGTCTGCCCGACCCGCGGGCGCGAGAGCGTGCCACTGGCGGCGCGCCTGCCAGCAAATGTGCCTGTGTGAGCCGACGTACAATGAAGGTGATTCGCACAGGGGAGCCAACCTGCCGCAGTACAACTGTGGTGGCTTAAGTGGTTAAATAAAATATTTGTTGCCCACTTAAAAATACTGTTTTCATAATTGTTTTTTTTTTAATTATTTTTTGTGTTATGTCTTCAGATTATGGAGGAGAAAAATGTGACAACTTTAACCATGATCCACCTGTTAGGATTTAATACTCCACATGGTATAACATTTTTTATCCTTTTTCTTTTCTTCATTGTTTATTGTCTGACGATATGTGGAAACCTCCTGATCATCACTCTGGTGTCCTACAGCAAATCCCTCCATTCTCCCATGTACTTCTTCCTCTCCCAGCTCTCTGTATCGGATATAATATTATCAACTGATATTCTTCCTAACACGCTCCATGTTGTTTTGATGAAGGAGATCATGATGTCATTTTCTGATTGCATCACTCAATATTATTTCTTTGCTATCTCAGAAACTTCAGAATGTCTTCTTCTGACAGTGATGTGTTACGACAGATATGTGGCCATCTGTAAACCATTACATTATACCTTAGCAATGAACTTCCAGTTCTGCTGCATAATGATCATCACATGTTGGGTTTCCAGTATTTTAATAGCATTGATTCACACTTTAACAATATCACAGTTACACTTTTGTGGTCCTAATACTATGGATCATTTTTTCTGTGATCTTGACCCCATCCTAAAGCTCTCCTGTTCTGACACAAGCGTTGTTCAGCTTGAAGTGACATTGTTGAGTTTTCTATTTGTTGTCATCCCTTTCTTTATCATTATTCTATCATATGTTTGTATTATGATCACCATTTTTAAAATCCCATCTATGAAGAGCAGGCAGAAAGTTTTCTCAACATGCAGCTCCCACCTGACTGTTGTGTGCATTTATTATGGTACTCTGGTTGGTGTTTACCTAATACCTCATAGTGGACAGTCATGGAGTATCATGAAGTCCCTGTCATTGCTGTACACTGTAGCCACCCCTCTACTGAATCCAATTATTTACAGTCTGAGGAACAGAGACTTGAAAAAAGCTGTAGATGAAATTATCAACCGCTATTTGAGCTTGCCTTTTTAGAAAACGATAAAATATGTGCTTAACCTCCCTGGCGGTATGATTCTGTCTGGAATTTTGTACCAAAAGCTGTACAATTATTTTGCATGGAAATTTGGTGTTATGTATTGTAGGCCTGCAATTCTTAGTAATTACTTACTTAAACCTGGCCAAACGAGAGTCTAGTAGACATCCCAGGTATGATAAAGTTTGAAACACAAAATCATAATTTATAATATAATAAATAACTATAAATAATTATAACAAATAATAATATAATAATAATAAAAATTATTCACTAATGTAATCAAATCAAAAACACTGAAATTTGCTAAGTTGCAGAATTGTCGCTGTCATTACTTTCAGTGTTTGATGACAAATTTCCCCAAAAAATCGCTATCACTCAATTCTGCGAGTGATTCTAATTTATTATCGCTGTTTTCTAGCTGGTCTAAAACCACTTTTGACGTAAATGGATACTTTTTGGTTGCTATGGACAATCTCCAGTTTCCAGGCAGAAAGAACAGTTTTTATAATATAAAAGTGCATGCAGGGCACTGGACAGACCACTAGGGACAAAGGGGGTGTGTATTTTTTTATGCAGTACTGTAATCTGTAAGATTACAGTATACTGTATATGTATTGTGTTTTTACTTTTTTGAATTTGGCGCCGATCTCAACCCCCGTGCACCGCAGCGTCGCAGGGACTGGAGCTCGGCAGTGTGAATCGAGCGAGACACGGCTCTCACACACTGCGGGGAGACATTGCAGGATCCAGGGAACAATATAAGTAACTTCCCCTGGATACTGCGATGCAGCCCGAGTCTGGCTCGGGGTTACCGCTCTTAGCATGAAAAACTCACCCCAAGCCAGACTCGGGAATACCGCTAAGGGGGCTAAAGGGTAAGTTCATCTTTACAGAAAATCTCTAGTGTGAACCTACACTGGACCCCCTCCTCATCCCCCTGGTCCCGCGATCACACGCTGTGACACATTCGGTCACGGCTTCACCGGTCCATGGATTTGAAATCCCTGTGGCTTCATCTCCTAAACGTACCTCATAAAGGTACGTACGGGAGGCAATCTAATTGGTCGGCGCAGTCACATGGACGGCGCAGACCAATCAGAACCTGCCTAGTTCATCCTGTCAGCGCTGCAGAAGAGGAGAGAAAACCACTGAGATTTCAAATCGGCAACCCCGATGTCTCACAGCGGGTGATCGCAAGACTCAGGTACTATGGGACCGGGTGCGATGCGGAGGGGGTCCAGTGTAAGTTCACCTTACAGATTTTCTGTAAAGGTGAACTTACACTTTAATATAAATTGTCCTGCATGATAAAGTGATAACAAAATTATGTTATAGTAAGAAACCCCTGCCAGTTTATATTTTGGTTGTACCATGTAGAAATTTTACTTCAGTTACTGAGATGTTATCAGGAAATTGTAAGAAGACAGACCTGCGCTCTTACAAAATCCATAAATCACAACAATACATATGTATTAAAGTCCATAAAAGTCCCAAAGGAGTGCTTCTGCAAATTAAATGCCCAAAAAGTGATTAAGTGCTAGAAATCGTGTTGAAAAAAGAAGTGACACCCAAGTAATTTTTTTTTTAAATATACATTTTTTTTAAATACCCCCCTTTTCTCTTACAAACAGGATACTATGCCTTTGATTGACCATACCACTGCTGATTCACACGTTATGAATAACGCAGCAATATGGAGTTCAAACACATTGACCTGCACAATTAAATAGTTTAATGGATGCTTTTTTGATGCACATGTATGTAACCCTGCTCCTCATGATAGTAGGTCTAGCACATTTGCACATTTTTCTCTACTGCATCATCTCTTTATATATAGGCATTACTCTGTGCATCCATATGCATATAGCCATGGATAGATAACTACAATAATCAATTGTCTATTTTAAAGCACCAACTATTTCAAGCAAACAGCATGTATATAATCTGTCTACTGTTTTGTTTATAGATATCCACGATATCTGCCCTGGCCACACTAGTGTATAGCCAAGTGTCCACAGTCCAACTACTCCTTGTGTGGCCCATCTTTGGAGCATTATTTTATCAACTGTCTCACCTCATGTATTCTTTTTGGGTCTGACACAACTTTTGGAGACACATGTGACAATTTCAATTGAGTCGGTAGGTGGCTATCTATAGTCCTGTCCTCAACGATGCTCCCTTCCCCTGCCCCCATACATGATGAATATATGTTTTATGTATATATGTGTATTTTATTGATATGTATGTATATATGGTCCTATTATGTGTATATTTTTTTCGTCTTTGTATTTTCTGTCTAGAACTGCTATGGTCAGTCAATCTGGAATAACCCTGATGAAGGGACCCCCAATAAGTTCCGAAATGCGTCGGCTGGAATACTGACTGCATGAATATCTCAATATTGAATATTGGTGATTTTATGATGTTATATTGTTGGTGTTGTCTACACCCTATAAACTTTTATATTCTATGTTTTCATTAAATGATACTAATCTATCGATCAAATTGTTTCATCCAATCTTGTTGCCTACAAAGTCCCTATACTCTCATTTTGGGGAGATTTGCTTCTCTGTTATATCATTACTGGGATTGGCAACCACTGGGCCCCCCCTGGTGAGTTCACATTTGTACAAGTAAAGAAATTGTGCTCTTTCTCTTTTCCCAGATAGATACAATCCACACTCACCAGAAATATGTGATCTCTTTTCTCAAAGAAGGTTAAAATTGCTTGTGGTAGGTATATTCCCAGATAGGTATCATGTATTCGATCCACCAACGATGTCCTAAGCGTCAGGACAGCTGAATACCATCATCTCCTGTAACGCGCCCCTGTGTCTGTAAGTTATCCTGTGTATATCTCGTTAACAAGGTAGTATCGCTGACTATTCGAAGCTGGAACTCCAGTCCTCCTAGATCCGGCACTGGCTAGGATTGGATCCAGGACAATCCTCCCCAGAGAATAGCCTGTGTGTGGAGAGATCCGATGATTAAGGTACAAAGTTGGGAGATACACCAGGAAACAGTGACATAGCATGGACGGGATCACAGGGTTGGTTGTCCTGGGCACAAAATTTGTAAGGGCACAACATTTCAAAACAGCAAAGCCACACAGGGGGAGGTGGATCAACATCAGTGGTTCAGCATCAGTGACAGAGTGGACAGCTTTCAACAGTTGTCATTCAGGTGGGGCAATGCATGTGGGCACACCAGTATACAAGGGCACAGCTACATTCATAGGCTAGAAGAGAGACCTTTGCCGGGGCAAGGACATCTTTGAATAGATTCAGATGGGAGGTAATGACAACCCTGGAACATGGGGGCATGGTAGGCTAGTTCCATTGCACAGAGAATAGCTGGCACCTGTGTACCAGTGGGCATGTTGTACAGGGTGGATACAGGTAATGGGTGGTTGGATGAGCAAACAGAGCAGTCTGGAAGATGAGCAGCAGGACATGGTGGACCCAGGGCCCCTGAGAGTGGGGCCTACAGGCTCTTAAAGTGCTGATTTTGTTCTTACATCACTGATCCTGAACTCTAAGAGGATCCCTGGGGTATTACAGAAGAACAAATACCAAATATAAGGAGGGCAGCATAAATAGGGGACATTTAGTTGGACCATAAGCTGGATCAGAGATGAGCTATAGCCCTATGCCTGACTAGCCAACTAGACATATTTATAGTGCAAGGTCCTACCACTTTGGAAATAGAGGCAAAAGTGACACACATTAACCACTTCAGCCCTGGAGGATTTGGCTGCCAAATGACCGGGCCATTTTTTTGTGATTCGGCACTACGTCACTTTGACTGACTATTGTGCGACGTTGCACCCAAACAAAATTGACGTCCTTTTTTTCCCACAAATAGGGCTTTCTTTTGGTGGTATTTGATCACAACTGCGGTTTTTATTTTTTGCGCTATAAACAAAAAAAGAGCGACAATTTTGAAAAAAAGCAATATTTTTTACTTTTTGCTATAATAAATATCTCCGAAAAATATATAAAAAAAACGAATTTCTTTTTCAGTTTAGGCTGATACGTATTCTTCTACATATTTTTGGTAAAAAAAATTGCAATAAGCGTATATTGATTGGTTTGCGCAAAAGTTATAGTGCCTACAAAATAGGGGATGATTTTATGGCATTTTTAATAATATTTTTTTTTTACTAGTAATGGCGGCGATCTGCGATTTTTATCGTGACTGCGACATTATGGCGGACACATCAGTCACTTTTGACGCTATTTTGGGACCATTGTCATTTATACAGCGATCAGTGCTATAAAAATGCACTGATTACTGTGTAAATGACACTGGCAGGGAAGGGGTTAACCACTAGGGGGCGAGGAAGGGGTTAAGTGTGTCCTAGGGAGTGATTCTAACTGTGGGGGGCTGGGCTACAAGTGACACGACAGTGATCACTGCTCCTGTCACTAGGCAGAACAGGGAAATGCCTTGTTTACATAGGCATCTCCCCGTTCTGCAGCTCCGTGACACGATTGCGGGACACCGGGGGACATCGAGTCCGCGGGTCCCGCCGACACAGTCATGGAGCTCCCGGCAGGGGCGTTTGTGTGCCCGCACGGTGGCAATTTCAAAGCAACGTACAGGTACGTTGCTTTGCACAGCGGTGCCATTCTACAAATGTATAAGTACAGGGGGCGGTCGGCAAGCGGTTAAAGTCCCATCCCACTAAAGTGAATGGATGGGGAACTTTCAGCTGAGATTCAAGTACAGGTGGTCCCGGGGTTAGAAACATTCGACTTACACATGACTCCTACTTACAAACGGAGGGAGACAACAGGAAGTGAGAGGAAATCTACCCCTAGGAAGGGAAATTCACTCCTGTAAGAGTTATTATGAGAAAACGGTGTCTCCACTGAAGCTTTATCCTTGTTTCCTTTATCCTTGTTTCCACAACAACCCAAAATGTTTAAAATTCTATTGTCATTGGGACAAAAAGTGAGATAAAATCTTCTGAACAGGGACACATACAGCAAACCAAACATTACAGGGGTGTTAACCCTTTCCTATGCTATCCAAAAAACATACAAAATATTTTTTGGGCTAGAGTTACACTCAAACGATTTACCTGTTTCGACCTACAAAAAAAATTAACTTAAGAATAAACCTACAGACCCTATCTTGTTTGTAACCCATGAGACTGCCGGTACCTTGCACAGAAATGGGATTTGGCTAGAGTTAGGTGAATTGACAAAATAGAGTTGCTCAGGGAGAGCAAAGCAAAGGTCGGACTTTAACCTCCTTAGCGGTATTCCCGAGTCTGGCTCGGGGTGAGTTTTCCATGCTTAGAACGGTAACCCCGAGCCAGACTCGGGCTGCATCGCAGTATCCAGGGGAAGTTACTTACCTTGTTCCTTGGATCCTGCGATGTCCTCCCGCAGTGTCTGCGAGCCGTGTCTCACTCGATCCTCACTGCCGAGTGCCGAGCTCCTTTCCCTGCGTCCTTACTGATTACAGTACTGTATGTAATAATTACACAAGCCCTTTGTCCCTAGTGGTCTGCCCAGTGTCCTGCATGCAGTTTTATATAATAAAAACTTTTCTTTCTGCCTGGAAACTGGAGATTGTCCATAGCAACCAAAAAGTGTTCCTTTATGTCAAAAGTGGTTTTAGACCAGCTAAAAAACAGCGACAATAAATTAGAATCACTCGCAGAATTGAGAGATAGCGATTTGTGGGGAAAATTCGTCATCAAACACTAAATCTAATGACAGCGACAATTCTGCAACTGAGCAAATTTCAGTGTTTTTAATTTGATTACATTATTAAATATGTTTTATTATAATTACATTACTATTTGTTATAATTATTTATAGTTATTTATTATATTATAATTTATGATTTTGTGTTTCAAACTTTATCATACCCGGGATGTCTACTAGACTCTTGTTTGGTCAGGTTTAAGTAAGTAATTACTAAGAGTCGCAGGCCTACAATACATAACACCAAATTTCCATGCAAAATAATTGTACAGCTTTTGGTACATAATTCCAGACAGAATCATACCGCCAGGGAGGTTAAAGGCAACACACAAATAGAATAGAGAAAAAGATTTATTCTTTAATATCAAAAATTAGTTACAATGTTCACAATTAAAAAAACATACAAAATATAGAGCAGTATGAGTTAGGTCCCTTGTAGGTCTACATCAACGCGTTTCGCCGTGCAGAGCTTTTATGCAAGAGTAGAGGGTTCCATATATAATATGGTCAGGGTAATGCAGGCACATACGGAATCTGCAAGTCAGTAAGGTTACAATATTCTTGCAGGGGTAATATCCAGCAGTGGAAGAGAGCACCCGGTATTCCAGGCCTATATAAAAAACTCTGCACCACCGGATCACGTCTATCCAGGTGGGTGCAACCAACGGGGGTAGGGCGTCCAAAATGAAAGAAAAGGGGAAACTTAGTGGTATCCGCACAGATTCAATAAGGGCACTTCAGATTGGGATGCAAGAAATAAAGCACATCCAATAGTGAATATACACCAATATCCGAATATAGCCATTGGCCAATAGACATAGATAGCATCACCCCCGGGAGGCAGCCTCACGCTGTACTGTACCGTACAGCGTGAGGCTGTCTCCCGGGGGTGATGCTATCTATGTCTATTGGCCATATTCGGATGTTGGTGTATATTCACTATTGGATGTGCTTTATTTCTTGCATCCCAATCTGAAGTGCCCTTATTGAATCTGTGTGGATACCACTAAGTTTCCCCTTTTCTTTCATTTTGGACGCCCTACCCCCATTGGTTGCACCCACCTGGATAGATGTGATCCGGTGGTGCAGAGTTTTTTACTCTTGCATAAAATCTCCGCTATCGGGACTCTTTTGTGAGATAGTGAGATTTGTCCCAAGTCTGTACTCTCTTGTTGTCCGTCCTGACGAAGCCTCATGGCGAAATGCGTCAACGTAGACTTACAAGGGACCTAACTCATACTGCTCTATATTTTGTAAGTTTTTTTAATTGTGAACATTGTAACAAATTTTTTATATTAAAGTATAAATCTTTTTCTCTATTCCATTTGTGTGTTGCCTTTAAAGTACGACCTTTGCTTTGCTCTCCCTGAGCAACTCTATTTTGTTTCCCACAATTTCATGGATGTGGCAATGTGAGTGCTCCCTCCTTCCCTTATTACTTAGGTGCATTGACATTCAACAAAGGTTAGAGGCAGTAAAACTTGAGAAAATCTCCTCTTGAAGGTGGGTTTTCTGGACAAATATCACATGAGTATAGGGTGACTTAAACACCTTCAAAGTTAACAAACCATCTCTCCTTGTTGAATTGAAGCCTTTTACATTGTAGAATAATACTCTGAGAGGCATATTAAGAACATATTAGACAAAGGCACTAATAAGTATTACTGACCTAAACTTCTGGGTGGAAAAGGTGGTTTAGGACCTAGGGAGTGGTGCCCTTTGTCCAAACGCCAGTCTATATCTGGAACATTAGGCACCAACATGATGAATATACCCAAAAGATATGATTGTAGATCAGTGTCACTTCTGTTTCAGAAGCTCCTCTTATACACAGGTTTTGACAGCGTTCTATGTTTTCAAGATCCTCCTGTTGTAATTGGAGCTGGGAGACAATGGGGTTGTTTTACTAAAACTGGAGAGTGCAAAATCAGTTGCAGCTGTGCATGGTAGTCAATCAGTTTCTAAATTTAGCTTGTTCAGTTAAGCTTTGAAAATAAAAACTGGAAGATGATTGGCTTCTATGCACACCAGATTTTGCACTTTCCAGTTTTAGTAAATCGACCCCATTATGTCTAAGTGAGCACATGTACATATTAAACTCATAAAACTTTGTTTCAAGATGGTCAGTATGATCTGCTATGAGAGCAATTTACCCTCTCAGTACTTGTGCAGTTTTCCCCACCTCTGTGGTGTGGGTGATATTCTGCAGCAGAATGTTAGGTCTGTCATCTAGTATAGAGGTATTGAGATAAGGTTCTGGTGGCTGCATATCAGAAGGTGATAGCATGTCAGCATCCTCACTTATATGAGATGTTGGCTCTGGGGGATCTGCTACAGAATCCTGTGTGAGAGAAAGAGGAGATGGGGCTGTAGGAGAAAGTGCCCCAAAGTGCCCCATAGTGGGATCCTGTGTAGTCTAGGATTCTCACGGTGGTGATGTAGCAGGCTTTTGCTTCAGACTAGCAGGGTGTGTGTGCAGGTGTGCACAACCTTTATAATGACAGGCTTCGACATAGCTTAAGACACCCATTTGGAGATGTGTGCTCTGCTCAAAACACAGAACTTCATGTTAAAGAAAGGGTTCCTTGTCCAGAGGGCTGAGAGAGTCAAGAGTTAATTGAATCTGAAGGACTGTTATGCCGCGTACACACAACCGTTTTTCATGACGAGAAAAATGCAATTTTTTAGATTGGTCGTGAAAAACGGTCGTGTGTATGCTCCATAGCATTTTTCTCAAAAAGAAAACTGCCCGAAAAAAAAATTAGAACCTGCTCTATTTTTCTCGTAGTTTTTCACGTCGTTCTTTTTCACGTCGTGAAAAACAGTTGTGTGTACGCTTTTACGGGGGGGGGGGGGGGAACCCTGCATGCTCAGAATCAAGTATGAGATGGGAGCGCTCATTCTGGTAAAACTAGCATTCAGAATGGAGATAGCACTTTTGTCACGCTGTAACGGACTGAAGGCTGAAAAGCGCAAATCATCTCTCACTAAACACTACTAACAGCAAATGCAGCCCAAAGGGTGGCGCCATTCGAATGGAACTTCCCCTTTATAGTGCCATCGTACGTGTTGTATGTCACCGCGCTTTGCTCAAGCATTTTTTTTCATGAATGTGTGTATGCAAGGCAGGCTTGAGAGGAATCACAACGAGAAAAACTTTGTTTTTTTGCATGACATGAATAACGTTCATGTGTACGCAGAAAGAGAGTCAAAGATGATTAAAATAGTCCACAGAACTGAGGGAATCTAGTGGTTTTAGGGTAATAAGAGTGTCCAGAGAGCTAGGACAGCCCAGAGAGCTGGGAGTTCTAAGAAAGCCAAGAGAGCCCAGAGTGCTGGGAGAGCTGAGAGAGCCAAGAGAGCATAGAGAGGTACAGTTGTTGTACATGAATGCTGGAGTGCTGTGTCGGTAGAAGAACAAGAAGGAGGAAAGTAAGGAACAGTAGAGGGAGGAGAAGGTGGAAGAGGGGGGGGGAAGAGGGAGAAGAGGGAAAAGGAAGATGTTACATGATTAATGCCTCCATGTGGCTTCACCTCTACCTCTCTTTTTAGATTTACCTTTCTTTTTTTCTTTGTTTGGTCCTGATTTGGAGAAGGGTGAGCTCCCTATGGCCATAGGATTCTACATTAAAATTTTACTGCTGCCTGTCATTCCCCTTGGCCATAGAATTGATTTTCTTTATATGACTGTAGGTTCCTCCCAGAAACATTGTGTGGCATTTTTACAGTGTGAGAGCACCAGAATATGCCAGGAGAGTTGGCTGGAGCTAGTACTAGTGACAGGCTTGAAGTGTTTTATGGGACGTTGCATATGCTCTGGTGAGTTTGGGAGGGACTGCTGGTTCAGAAGAGTAAGAGGATGAGGCCAGTGGGGAGAAGGGGATACAAGTGCTTGTGCTGTCATCATTAGACAAGACACTTTGCAGCACTACCAGTTCCAGCAGTGTGACCCATCCTTCATCCTCCACAGCTGCCAGAAGATTGACCCAGTGTGCAATAAGGATATGTAGTGTCCCTGCCCATTCTTACTGGACCTCATGTCCATGGTCCAGACAGTGTGAACCATGATCACTGACAGTGTGGACCATCAACACAGACACATTATGTTCCACATGCTAGTGGAGGAAAGGTATAGACTTACTGGTAACCTGCCACTGTGGTGTGGCATGACAGGGGGTTAAATCCACAAACTGGCATTAAGAAACTGAGCATAAGGGGGTTATGGAAAGGGATGATTGCCTTAAGAAGCCTATTCTTGAAGATGACTGGGTGAGTGTAAGAAAATTATGGCAAGTTTCAAATGTATCTTGACCCTCCTCAGAGTGGCCCCATGAGCCTTTTCTTCCCGTGACATAATGCATCCTAAGCCTCTGACATTCCTTTTGAGTCCTTCCTCCCTGCCACCAGAGGATACAAATGTTGTGGCGTAGGCAACAGGAAAATATTGTGGGAAGGATAAGTGGTGGGTAGTAACAAATAAATGACACAGGTGTGTAATCAGTGCTTGGAGTTGATGTGAGTGTTACAACCGATATACGTGCACAACTCTCAATACACGGGGGGGGGGAGGAAATAACCCTAATAAATAAGGATTAATATAAACGCATGTAAAGTCAATAATTGACAAGGTGTAACATAGAAAAACGTATATAGACTCCAAAAAGTCATAGACCCATATAAGGACTACAAAAAATATATATAAATAATGTCCATAAGATGGATCCAAAGTGAACGTGATAGTGTATAAAAAAAAATGTGATACAGTCCAATATTTTTGATAAGTCCCGTCACCATCAATTGCTAGAGTGTTACACACACGACTCTTCAGTGCAAAGCCACCACAGTGCTCGCAAGCAGCTTACCTCCCAGCTAGAATAAACCAGCATGTAGTGTACTCCAGGGCAGTGGACAATCCGCTCTGGGGAGGCCTATTCTTACTTCCACAGGATGTATGTAGAGATACAAACAGGAAAATGTATAATGTTTGGGGGTTTTAAAGTATGACTTAAGGCAAATTTTTTTTGTTCATTTTGGATAGAGTGGAGGATTAAAACATCTGTCAGGTTTTTATTGCTCTTTATTAGTCTTGTTTACCATTATCAACAAAAGTAAAAGAAAATCCTAAATTCTGAGTTATCCCCAGGACAGGAATAGCAGGGATATTTTTCAATGGGGACACTAGTTCTGGTGACCCTGGTGACAACCGTGGACTTTAGAAGGATCTTCTCTCACTTTCTGTATTGGACAGAAAGTGAAGGGAAATCTGCCCAGTGGGACATAGATGGTAAGAATAAATCTTACAAGGGTTATAATCCTCCCTTACACTATCCAAAATGAAAAAAAAAGTTTTCCCTTTAGTTCTACTTTAATCTTTAGGCCTAAAATGCATATGTGCAAAAAACAAAACAAAAATGGTTTTGGCAAAAAAAAAAAAAGTTGCGTTAACTAAGTGTAAAAGTTAAAAATTTTATTTTGCATCAAAATTATGTGATCCCAGAATAAGAAGGAAGGGGTAGAGCTGACTGTGCTGTTACCATATCCAGGATACACGAAACAGGGTGGCATCACCACCACCAAAGAGGTCCAATCCTGCATTCTTTCTGCTTACCAGCAAATGTACCCAGTGTGCCATGAGGGAGATGTAACATCCCTGCCCATGTTTGCTGGACCATATGTCTGTGGTTATGTGCAACCCAACACTGTCCTGCGACACAGAGACATTATGTTACACATTGTGATGGAAGGCAAGAATGGTATTCTGGGTAAAAAAAAAGGGGATTGGATACCTGCCACTACTGTGCAGCATAGGTTGTAAAGTCACAGAAAGGGCAGACTCCACTAACTGGAATAGAAACAGCTGTAAAGCCAGCAATTTTGGAAAATTGGCCTTGAAACGCTAGGCATGGGGGTGATTGAGTAAATATTTTTTCTTACTTTACACCAGTTGGGAAAAAGACACATGCCTGGTCAAGGATTCAGCTGGAGACGGCAGGTTGGAGTTAAAAGACTTACTGTGAAGTTGAAGCCTACACCTGGCCCTACTCTGTGTGGCCTATGCAGATCCTCTTCTCCACTTGATATACCTTAACCACCTCAATACCGCTGGATGTCATATGACATCCTGGACTTTAGGGGGGGTTTCTGAATGATGCCTGCAGCTACAGGCATCATTCAAATATCCTTCTTTTCAGCCGTCAATTCTGCGCACCATGAGAATGATCAAAGCGGCAGTTCCACCGCTTGATTGTTCTTATAGGTGACGGGAAGGGACGTCCCCCCCGCCGCCATCCGTTGCTTCTCCGGGCTCTCCCGTGCCATCGGGGGCCAGGATAACGAATCGGCCGGCGCTGGATTAAGAGGATAGAGATTTCCAGTGACCAGATGGTCACCGGTCATCTCTATGACTGTCGGAGGCCCGGGGGCAAAGTTATGGCATCACACCCGGGTACCCGTAAGTAAACAAAGCCGTGATCGCGGCTGTCAGCATGAGATTGGGAAAAAAATCTCATGTTTTCCAGCCTGGAGGAGAGATGTGGGGTCTTATTGACTCCACATCTCTACATAAAGAGGACCTGTCACAATAGATTCCTATTACAAGGGATGTTTACATTCCTTGTAATAGGAAAAAAGTGATCAAATAAAAAAAAATTAAAAAAAAAGTGTAAAAAAAAAAATTAAAACGCCCCTGTCCCCGATAGTACAAAACAGATTATAGCGCACACATTCAAGAATGACATTTATCCTGCAAGGCTAGTTAAAAACACCTGAACATATACACCTGAACTGTCCCCGCTAGCTCGCGCTTAGAAGCGAACACACACGTGTCCCGCCCACATATGTAAACACCGTTCAAACCACACATGTGAGGTATTGCCGCGTGCGTTAGAGTGTGTGCAACAATTCTAGCACAAGTCCTCATCTGTAACTCTAAACTGGTAACCTGTAAAAAAATTAAAGCGTCGCCTATGAAGATTTTTAAGTACCAAAGTTTGGCACAATTCCATGAGTGTGCGCAATTTTAAAGCATGACAAGTTAGGTATCTATTTACTCGGCGTAACATCATCTTTCACATTATACAAAACAATTGGGCTAACTTTACTGTTTTGTTATTTTTTAATTCATGAAACCGTTTTTTTTCCAAAAAAAGGCGTTTGAAAAATACTGTGCAAGATAAAAAGTTGCAATGACGGCCACTTTATTTACTAGGGTGTCTGCTAATATATATATATATATATAATATTTGGGGGTTCTGAGTAATTTTCTAGCAAAAAAATGATGATTTTTACATGAAGGAGAGAATAGGCTCGGTATTAAGGTGATTAAGGTAGACCTCTCAAACCCCTTCTCAGAATTCTATCCCTATCGCTTCAAACCGCAGATGTTGCAGCGGATGTAGATGGAGATTCTTGTAGAGTGGGGAAATATGCAGAAAGGGAGGAGTGAAAAGAAGGAAGACTGGGGGCTTTTTGCTGCTTACTGGTATCATTCATGTGCTACTCCAACTGAGCTTTGTGATAAAAAGTCATGTGTGTGGTTTTCCAAATGACTGGTAGATTCACCATGCTTGATAAGCTTCAGAGGCTGAAAACTGCTCTGGTGCAGATGTGTGGAAAAAGTTCCAGAGAGCAGAGGTCTGCATAGCGGACCTGAGGATACCAGTGGTCTGCACCCATGGAGCAGGGCCATCCATTGAAATAGGGCATCTTCACTGCATGTTGATGTTGCACCTCTCCCTCGTGTTCCTTTTCTACATTATTTAGCACTCAGGTACAATCCGTCACCTCATCATACCCACTCTCCCCATCACTCTAGCCTACTTGGCTGTAAGCTAAAGCTGAAGATACCTCACTGGCAATTGCTTTCCCTTGCCTAGTAATAGTTCCTCAACATTCCTCAACTCTTGCACATCCTCCTGCAACAAGTTACTGATGAATTCTCAAATAATTCATGGTGGGATTATCTATAAAGTCTCCACTCCAGATTATCCTGTAGAGACTCTTCTGTGCCCCTACCCCTCACATACATGCAAACAGCCAGTCATTGATGTACCTCTTACATGTCACCAGATCTGAACTGATCTTATGGGTAATATACTTATGGTTAATTACTCCCAGGCCCTCATAAACAGAATTGCATATGATGGTGCAAATCTGCAACCCTTTGCAGACCTACTTATCTGTCTCTAATGAATGCTCTTGAAACTAAAGGTATTGTTGTCCTGGAATAATCTAATAGCTTCCAAAATAAGTTTCCATTTTCTCCTGTGACACATTTTTGTTTTACAATTTCAACTCCCCACTCATGTTTCTGGGGACCTGGGAGTATTAAAAGGACAGGTATATCTAAAGTGTCTCAATTATTTTTTAACAAAAACTATAATAAATGATTACCTGCTTTTCAGTTCTAGCCAAGAAGGAGACTATGGGCATGAACGTTGAACTCCAGGAGATATTTGTATTGCATACTTACATTGGCCCAGGTTGGACCAATCACCACCCTCATTCAATCAGAGAGCATCTTGTATTTATTGAAAAAAAATACAAGGGGCATAAGACCTGAAAGATATCACTGATGAAGTGCCAACTATTACAATGATTGTTAGCACCCCCAGAGGTCCCTCAGGTATGAGATATGAATGCTTACATTGGTCCAAGCTGGACCAATGTAAGAATTTAATAAAAGTCATACCTGAAACTCAAATTTTAAGTATTTACAAGCAGAAAAACACTCTCTCTAGCCATAGACACTGTAGAGAAATTAATTTTCAAAGTTCACAACAGAGGCTCTAAGAGCCGGTTCACACAGGGGCGTCCTGGGATTCAAATTCAAGTCGCCCCAAGTCGCACGGTTTAGAAAAGTAATGGAAGTGAATGGAGCCGTCTTAATGCACACTGAAAAAAAAAAATCTAAAAATGATTTCCCTACATATAAAAAATAATGAGTCCCATGAAAATATCAGAGAGCACTTTTTTTCCCAACAGTCTTAAAAATTCTATCTACTAACATATAAAAGCAACAGTTTCCCATATAATCAGTCAATTCAATTGTGGCAAACACTTACTGCTGCACTTAATATTTCTGGTAATTTGTGCTATTATTCAAATATCAACTGATTATTTGCATGTTCGGTATTAATAAAAAAAAAAAATGGTTACTTGATATTTTTGAGCAGTAATTTGAACCTTAAAGTCCGAACTGTCCTTCTGCTCTGAAGTCTCCACCTAGATCTACAGATTGACTGATTCTCTGCTGGAGCCTAAACCCAGGGTTGAAGAGACAGAAATGTAAGAGACAGAGGAATTGACACGATTGCCTCTCACATTTCTGGCTTCTTGGCAATGACTTTAGAGCTTCAGATCATGGGTTCAACTTGAAGTGGCATTGTTGAGTTATTTATTTATTTGAAACATGGAACCTTAGATGAGTGATGATTTAAAAAGACTAAGTGGGATATTTAGTCTGCCCCTTTACAATATTTTTATGATTTTTTTTACCCATTTTTTCTGAGTATGAATCTATTTTTCTCTCAAACATATTTACATTCATCTACTGTTGACTTACTCCTAGTCCCTACCCTTTCTGGGTGTCTGTTTCAAGCATCAATCACCTCTCCCACCATGTACATTACAAGACAACCCGATTAATGGCTTCATTACTCTTAATTTAGATTAATTATTTTTTACCCACTCAACAAACAGTCTCAACTTTTATCTAACATTCTGTTTTTAGGTTATGGATGGGAGAAATAGGAGCTCGTTAACCACGATCCATCTTCTAGGATTTCAGACTCCGCACAGTATAACATTTTTGATCTTTTTTCTTCTCCTCATAATTTATTGCTTCACCATTTGTGGAAACCTCCTGAACATCGCACTGGTGTCCTACAACAAATCCCTCCATTCCCCCATGTACTTTTTCCTCTCCCAGCTCTCCATATCAGATATCTTAATAGCAACTGACATTCTTCCTAACACGCTTCACGCTGTTTTGATGAAAGGGACCATAATATAATTTTCTGATTGCATCTCCCAGTTTTATTTTTTTGATGTCTCAGAAACTTCAGAATGTCTTCTCCTGACAGTGATGTGTTACAACAGATATGTGGCCATCTGTAGACCATTACATTATACCTTAGCAATGAACTTCCAGTTTTGCTACAAAATGATCCTCACATGTTTGGTTCTAAGTGTTTCAATGGAATTGGTTCTCACTGTACCAATATCACAATTAATATTTTGTGATTTCAATGTTATAGATCATTTTTTCTGTGATTTTTATCCAATCCTACAGCTGTCTTGCTCTGACACAAGCTTTGTTCAACTTGAAGCAACATTTTTGGTTTTTTTATTTATTGCCATCCCTTTCTTTATTATCATTGTATCATATGTTTATATTATTATTACCATTTTTTTTTTTTTTTTTTTTTTTTTTATTCAATGTTCTTTATTAAGTATAATAGGTATATAACAAACATACATTCATTACACATAGCGCACATGTGTTGTTCGGGTTTAACAAGTACAAATACAACATGTTTAAGATAGCTAAGTTATCCACTATAAGCTGTATATAGCAAGAAACATTTAGACACTATGAACTGACATAGCAATAAACAATTACTAGATTTTGTATTTATCAGTCCACAATCTCCAGTTAGAGTCAAAATTGTTACACTTCAGGGACTTAATAGCCAGTAGGCGTTCGAATGTGTGGTTTCTGTTAACTAGCTTGATCACTTCCGAGAGGTTGGTGGTCACTGAGTTTTTCCAGTTTCTAAGAATAAGGGTACGTGAGGCTAACAGTATATGGGTGACGATTGGTCTGAGATCCTGTGGATATTGATCTGCACCAATGTGAAGAATTGCTAATGCAGGGTTTGGGGTCGTTAGTATTCCAGTGATTGATGAAATCAATCTGAACACATTGTTCCATAGACTTGTCATACTAGGACATGTCCATAAGGTGTGCAATAGGTTGCCTATGTGACCACATTTCCTCCAGCATAGAGGCGATGAAGCCGGATAAAAGGTTGCTAACCTATAGGGTGTGTAGTGCCATCTGTAAGTTTAAGCGTCATTTCCCAATGCGATACACAGTGGGAATGTTTGTGTATTTCCTTGAAGGCGCGTGTCCATTGTTCTTCAGAGAAAGTTTTGTTGAGGTCAGTTTCCCACTTCCTAAGTGCAGCTGATTTCTTGAAAGTATGTTTATCATGGATGAGGTTATAAAATATTGAAATGCCTTTAGCAGATTGAGGAGCTTTTGTATAAAAACGCCATGCTATAGCAGATAGTTTTATTCTTGGTATAGAATGTGCCCTTAAGAAGTGGGAGATGCGTATGCAGGAGAATAACATATTGCTGGGTAAGTAGTGGTCAGTCACTATTTGCTTTATTGATTTTGGTATTTGTCCAGTATATAAATCTTGTACATGTTGAATTCCTAGTGCCTGGAGTCTCGTGGTTGGAAGCGTAGGTATTTTTGCCCCTAAGAGTGCAATAGGGAAGTCGTACTGTATTTCCTGCAGATCATTATTATTACCATTTTTAAAATTCCATCTATTACCAGCAGGCAGAGAGTTTTTTCAACATGTAGTTCCCATCTGACTATTGTTTGCATTTATTATTGTACCCTGCTTTGTGTTTACTTGATACCCAGCAGAGGGAAGTCATGGGATATCACTAAATTCCTATCATTGCTGTACACTGTAGCCACCCCTCTAATTAATCCAATTATATACAGCCTGAGGAATAAAGACTTGAACAGATCTGTAGAAAAAATCATTCACAATTTTCTGGATTTGCTTTGCTGTAAACAATGAAATAGAAACCAATTTAAATTGTATTGCCGGACAGAATGATAATAAATTCAGTACCGTATATAATTGAGTATAAGCCGAGTTTTTCAGCACATTTTTTGTGCTGAAAATGCCCCCCTCGGCTTATACTCGAGTCAGTGTCCATCTTCAACTTTGTGCGCCTGACCCCAATCTTGGCACACATGTAGCCCCACTCGTCATCTAGAAGTGTGTTGTCCATGGGACCTACGGCCGGGGAGAACCGATTTTTCCAAACCGGGTACTCCTTCCATAGACTCCAATGTTAAACGTCAGTCTAGTCACACAGCGCTGGAGATCAGGTAGGGAGATTGGGCACAGTGAGGCATGGACACAGTGAGGCATGGGCACAGTGACAGTGAGGCATGGGCACAGTGAGGAACAGTGAGGCACGGACACAGTGAGGCACCGACACAGTGAGGCATGGACACAGTGAGGCATGTACACAGTGAGGCATGGGTACAGTGAGGCATGCACATGGACACAGTGAGGCAAAGTGAGGCACAGTGAGGCATGCAGATGGACACCCTAGGCTTATACAAGAGTCAATAAATTTTCCCATTTTTTTGTGGTAAAATTAGGTGCCACGGTTTATATTCAGGTCGGCTTATACTCGAGTATATACAACATGTTAAAATGGAGTTGGGTGTCATATAGAACAGTGACAAAAGCACACAAATACAGACTGCACAATTAGTTTTTCCTTAAAAATATATATCATGATTAAAATTTTAAGTTTTACAAAAGGTTGGTAAATATTTGCATGGCTATTTGATTTGTTTGTGTATTTGGTAAATGTCATATGAAGGCTAAAAAAATTAAAACAGTAAAGAAAACTGTATGGGCAACTTTGCTTGAATTTAGTTGGAAAGTAAGGTTGTGAATCTTTGACTGGATGAAATCATCTGACTTTGGAACTCAAGTTAAGAGTTATGATATGACCTTTATATTGAAACATTAAATAGGATAATGGTTTTGTATATCTATATTTTCTACAAATCCAATAATTCTTTGCAAACCATACAATGCATTGTATTACTCTAATGCCGCCTACACGCGATCGGACATTCCGACAACAAAACCTTGGATTTTTTTCCGACGGATGTTCGCTTAAACTTGTCTTGCATACACACAGTCACACAAATGTTGCCGAAAATTCCGAACGTCAAGAATGCGGTGACGTACAACACGTTCGACGAGCCGAGAAAAATGAAGTTCAATAGCCAGTGCAGCTCTTCTGCTTGATTCCGAGCATGCGTAGACTTTTGTGCGTCAAAATTGTGTACACACGGTCAAAATTTCCGACAACAAGCTTTGTTGTCGGAAAATTTGAGAACCAGCTCTCAAATTTTTGTTGTCGGAAATCCCGACAGAAAATGTCCAATGGAGCCTACACACGGTCGGAATTTTCAAACAAAAAGCTCCCTTCGAACATTTGTAGTTGGAAATTCCAACTGTGTGTACGCGGCATAAGAACTGGACAAAATGTAATTGGCACACAATCTATATAAACATTTTAGATTCTGATATTTTGCCATTCTAGTAGTTAAGCACCTTTTTCTCTTGCAGCCTTATGCTGGTCAAGAGTCCTACCAGAACTTTGTCCTTTGAAAATGTTATCTGGTTTCTGTATCCATAATACTTTTTTATTTGCACTAACATTCCTATTTTCAGAACTAGCTTTCAGGGTGTACACCTTCTTCTAAGGTCCAAGCAGTACTAATACACAAAGTTTTAGCTTTGCTAAGTAAGACAATCTCAAAAAAAATAAAATAAAATAAAAACCCACAAACATGGACAATATTGTTCATTAAACTGGGATAGTTGTTGAGATAAGGTAAAGAAGTGGGCTATGGAATGGAAGGGAGGGAGAAGAGTCACAAATGTTAAGCCCTGTACACACGATCGGATTTCCGATGGAATAAAATCCGTTGTTTTTTTCCATCGGATTTCCAATGAAGCTGACTTCCATCAGTCTTGCCTACACACCATCAGTCGAAAATCCGACTGTCCCAAACGCCGTGACGTAAAACACTCTGACGAGCCGAGAAAAATTAAGTTCAATGCTTCTGAGCATGCGTCGACTTGATTCTGAGCATGCGTGGGTTTTTTCTCCGATGGAGTTCCACGCAGACGATCGGAATTTGCTATAGTTTTTTTTTCCAATCGGATAAATTTAAAACATGTTAAATTTTTAATCACTGATGGAAAAAAGACCGATGGGGCCCATACACAATCGGTTTGTCCGATGAAAAAAGTCCATCGGACTGTTTTCATCGGTAAAACCAATCGTGTGTACACGGCTTAAGTGTAGTCATAGAACTGTTGAATAGTGATTTAGAAAACTGTGGTCCATTTAGTTAATTATCTTTTGTGTCAGATAAAATTATCATTGGTAGTTCAAGTTTTAATTTCCTTTTAAAGTTTCCTTCAAAAATTAAACCTTCATGTCTTCCAAATAGTGATCTGGTTTTGAGAAATAATGCCCCACAACTGTGCAGTCATCATCTTTCTTATGTTCTTTAATTTAATTTATTTATTTATTTTTGTAATTTCTGTCCTGTTTTGCCAATAAATGATCCTTGCTTGCATTTTTTAAATGTTCACATTCCCTTGTTTAGCCCAGGTTCACACTGGGCTGCGGGAATGAAGCCATGCGAGTTCAGTTGAACTTACACGATTGCACTCCCGCTTTTTAGTTCTGATCTCGGCCGCGATTACAGAGACATCTGTGCAGGTTTCTGTAGATGTAAATCTCGGGCCGTAATCGCAAAAAGTAGTACAGAAACGACTTTTTGAAATCGGTGCAGTGCCGCAGATGCGGCGTTGCACCGATTAGGACGGTGCCATTGCCGGCAATGTCAAATCGCACCAGTGTGAACCAGGGCTTTAGTGTGTGAAAAATTTTAAATGGTTAGTTTGGCTGCACTAAGTTGCAGTGCTTTTTGGTGCAAGGCTTAGTTCCTTTATTTGTGTCTCTGTAATCACAATGTGTCTTCTGAATAATTTATGTCTGAAGGTGGGTGGTTGCCTAAAGGTCAGCCTTGGAGGTTATTGGAATATTTCTTTCAGCATTTCATGCCCTGTTATGTTGGGTTGTAATTCTTTGATAATCCTTCTTATCCCTTGTAGTTCTAAATTGTATGTGGTCACCGGAGGGATACCGTATATACTCGAGTATAAGCCCAGTTTTTTAGCACATTTTTTTGTGCTAAAAATGCCCCCCTCGGCTTATACTCAAGTCACCTTTTTGCGCCTGATCTCCCGGACTTTGGGAACCTGGAAATCATGTAGCCCCACTCCTCCTCTACATTTGTGCAAAGTTTGTTGTCCAGGGGGCCTACGGCCGGGGAGCACCGATTTTTCAAAGCCGGGCACCCCTTCTATAGATTCCCATGTTAAACGGTCATTTCTTTGGTAATTATGGGGACCCAGTACCAGCCGTTCGTAGGTCCTCTGGACTCGAAACTTGGCACACATATAGCCATATTTCTCCTCTACAAGTGTGCAAAGTTTTTTGTCTAGGGGACCTACGGCCGGGGAGCACCGATTTTTCAAACCGGGCACCCCTTCCATAGACTCCCATGTTAAACATCAGTCTAGTCATGGACACAGTGAGGCATGGGCACAGTGAGGCATGGACACAGTGAGGCATGGGCACAGTGAGGCATGGACACAGTGAGGCATGGGCACAGTGAGGCATGCACATGGACAAAGTGAGGCAAAGTGAGGCATGCAGATGGACACCCTAGGCTTATACTCGAGTCAATACATTTTCCCAGTTTTTTGTGGTAAAATTAGGTGCCTCGGCTTATATTCGGGTCGGCTTATACTCCAATATATACGGTACATTTTATTTATTTTTTGTATTGTAGGAGATTTTCTCTTTGGGCAAGTATTTATGCTTGTACTGATGGTTTTGTTCCTGTCATTTTTCTTATGAAAGCGTTCTGCTAGTATTCTGAGATGTTTATTTCTGTCTTTTTTGTCAAAGCATATGTGGCAGTATCTGGATGCCTGGCTGTGTATAATGGCTCATTGGATAAGTTAGGGTTGAAGCTGAGACCGTGGAGTAAGTTACATCAGTTAGTGGATTTTCTGTACAACAAGGTGTGCAGTTTGTCATCCCTGATAGATACTGTGGTATCTAGGAAGCAGGGATGAGCCGAACACCCCCCTGTTCGGTTCGCACCAGAACCTGCGAACAGACAAAATGTTCGTGTGAACTTTAGAACCCTATTAAATACAATGGACTCGAACGTTCAAAATCTAAAGTGTTAATTATAAAGGCTAATATGCAAGTTATAGTCCTAAAAAGTGTTTGGGGACCTGGGTCCTGCCCCAGGGGACATGTATCAATGCAAAAAAAAGTTTTACAACGGCCGTTTTTTCGGGAGCAGTGATTTTAATAATGCTTAAAATGAAAAAATAAAAGTGAAATATTCCTTTAAATTTCGTACCTGGGGGGTGTGTATGATATGCATGTAAAGTGGCGCATGTTTCCCGTGCTTAGAACTGTCCCTGCAAAAAATGTCATTTTTGAAAGAAAAAAAGTCATTTAAAACTGACTCGCGGCTATTAATAAATTTGTCGGCTCCCGGCAATACATTCAAAAGTCATTGATAAAAAAAAAAAAAAAGTGTGGGGGTTCCCCAGAATTCAATTACCAGGCCCTTCAGGTCTGGAATGGATATTAAGGGGAACCCCGCCGCAAATGAAAAAAAAAATTGACGTGGGGTTCCCCCAAATATCCATTCCAGGCCCTTCAGATCTGGCATGGATTTTAAGGGGAACTCCACCCCAAATTTAAAAAAAAATGGCGTGGAGTCCCCCTAAAAATCCATACCAGACCCCTTATCCGAGCACGCAACCTGGCCGGCCGCAGGGGAAAAGGGGGGGACGAGAGAGCGGCCCCCCCTCCCTCCTGAACCGTAGCAGGCCACATGCCCTCAACATGGGGAGGATGTCCCCATGTTGATGGGGACAAGGGCCTCATCACCCACAACCCTTGCCCGGTGGTTGTGGGGGTCTGCGGGCGGGGGGCTTATCGGAATCTGGAAGACCCCTTTAACAAAGGGGACCCCCAGATCCCGCCCCCCCTATGTGAATTGGTAAGGGGTACATTGTACCCCTACCATTTCACAAAGAAAGCGTAAAAAAATGTTTAAAAAAACACACAAACACCTTGAAAAAGTCCTTTATTTTAAAAAAACAAAACATTCCAGCGGTGAAATCCAGTGTCCCGCGGCGATCCCGATGTCCAGCGCTGTCCTTCATTGGTTGTGCCTGAGCGGACCTGATGGGGAACTCCCTCTCAGTGTTTTAAATGTATAGACCCGCCCCTTCTAAAGTTCCCCATCAGGTCCGCTCAGCGGACCAGATGGGGAACATGAGAAGGGGCGGGTCTATACATGTATTACCAAAGTGAGAGCAGTTCCCCATCAGGTCCGCCCCCTCAGTATGTCGGACCCGCCTACGTCATTGGCTTGAGCGGGGAACTTCCTTCACTATGTAAACTTAAATTACACAGTGAAGGAAGTTCCCCGCTAAAGCCAATGACGTAGGCGGGTCCGACATACCGAGGGGGCGGACCTGATGAGGAACTGCTCTCACTTTGGTAATACATGTATAGACCCGCCCCTTCTCATGTTCCCCATCTGGTCCGCTGAGCGGACCTGATGGGGAACTTTAGAAGGGGCGGGTCTATACATTTAAAATACTGAGAGGGAGTTCCCCATCAGGTCCGCTCACGCACAACCAATGAAGGACAGCGCTGCACATCGGGATCGCCGCGGGACACTGGATTTCACCGCTGGAATGTTTTTTTTTTGTTATATTTTTAAATAAAGGACTTTTTCAAGGTGTTTGTGTGTTTTTTTTAAACATTTTTTTACGCTTTCTTTGTGAAATGGTAGGGATACAATGTACCCCTTACCAATTCACATAGGGGGGGGCCGGGATCTGGGGGTCCCCTTTGTTAAAAGGGTCTTCCAGATTCCGATACGCCCCCCGCCCGCAGACCCCCACAACCACCGGGCAAGGGTTGTGGGGATGAGGCCCTTGTCCCCATCAACATGGGGACATCCTCCCCATGTTGAGGGCATGTGGCCTGGTACGGTTCAGGAGGGAGGGGGGCCGCTCTCTCGTCCCCCCCTTTTCCCCTGCGGCCGGCCAGGTTGCGTGCTCAGATAAGGGGTCTGGTATGGATTTTTAGGGGGACTCCACGCCATTTTTTTTTAAATTTGGGGTGGAGTTCCCCTTAAAATCCATGCCAGATCTGAAGGGCCTGGAATGGATATTTGGGGGAACCCCACGTCAATTTTGTTTTTTTAATTTGCGGCGGGGTTCCCCTTAATATTCATTCCAGACCTGAAGGGCCTGGTAATTGAATTCTGGGGAACCCCCACGCTTTTTTTTTTTTTTTTATCAATGACTTTTGTATGTATTGCCGGGAGCCGACAATTCATTAATAGCCGCGAGTCAGTTTTAAATGACTTTTTTTCTTTCAAAAATGACATTTTTTGCAGGGACAGTTCTAAGCACGGGAAACATGCGCCACTTCACATGCATATCATACACACCCCCCAGGTACGAAATTTAAAGGAATATTTCACTTTTATTTTTTCATTTTAAGCATTATTAAAATCACTGCTCCCGAAAAAACGGCCGTTTTAAAACTTCTTTTTGCATTGATACATGTCCCCTGGGGCAGGACCCGGGTCCCCAAACACTTTTTAGGACAATAACTTGCATACAGTATAAGCCTTTATAATTAGCACTTTAGATTTCTCCCATAGATTTTTCGAATTTGCCACGAACACCCCAATTTGTTCGATGTTCGGCGAACGGGCGAACAGGCAATGTTCGAGTCGAACATGAGTTTGACTCGAACTCGAAGCTCATCCCTACTAGGAAGTTAACATATTTGCTTAAATATTCCACTCTTAAGCGAACGCATACGTGAGTAGCGCCAGCATATGAAAACGGTGTTCAAACTACACATGTGAGGTATCGCCACGAGCGGTAGAGCGAGAGCAATAATTCTAGCCCTCCTCTGTAACTCAAAACATGCATCCTGTAGAATTTTTTAAACGTCGCCTATGGAGATTTTTAAGGGTGAAGCCTCGTACACACGACCGAGTTTCTCGTCGTTAAAAACACGTCGTTTTTTTCGACGAGATTCTTGTTAACCTTGACCAGGGATGAGCCGAACACCCCCCTGTTCGGTTCGCACCAGAACCTGCGAACAGACAAAATGTTCGTGTAAACTTTAGAACCCTATTAAATACAATGGACTCGAACGTTCGAAATCTAAAGTGTTAATTATAAAGGCTAATATGCAAGTTATTGTCCTAAAAAGTGTTTGGGGACCCGGGTCCTGCCCCAGGGGACATGTATCAATGCAAAAATAAGTTTTAAAAATGGCCGTTTTTTCGGGAGCAGTGATTTTAATAATGCTTAAAATGAAAAAATAAAAGTGAAATATTCCTTTAAATTTCGTACCTGGGGGGTGTGTATGATATGCATGTAAAGTGGCGCATGTTTCCCGTGCTTAGAACTGTCCCTGCACAAAGTGTCATTTTTGAAAGAAAAAAATGCATTTAAAACTGACTCGCGGCTATTAATGAATTGTCGGCTCCCGGCAATACATACAAAAGTCATTGATAAAAAGAAAAAAAAAAAAGCGTGGGGGTTCCCCAGAATTCAATTACCAGGCCCTTCAGGTCTGGAATGGATATTAAGGGGAACCCCGCCGCAAATTAAAAAAAAATTGACGTGGGGTTCCCCAAAATATCCATTCCAGGCCCTTCAGATCTGGCATGGATTTTAAGGGGAACTCCACCCCAAATTAAAAAAAATGGCGTGGAGTCCCCCTAAAAATCCATACCAGACCCCTTATCCGAACACGCAACCTGGCCGGCCGCAGGGGAAAAGGGGGGGACGAGAGAGCGCCCCCCTCCCTCCTGAACCGTACCAAGCCACATGCCCTCAACATGGGGAGGATGTCCCCATGTTGATGGGGACAAGGGCCTCATCCCCACAACCCTTGCCCGGTGGTTGTGGGGGTCTGCGGGCGGGGGGCTTATCGGAATCTGGAAGACCCCTTTAACAAAGGGGACCCCCAGATCCCGGCCCCCCTATGTGAATTGGTAAGGGGTACATTGTACCCCTACCATTTCACGAAGAAAGCGTAAAAAAATGTTTAAAAAAACACACAAACACCTTGAAAAAGTCCTTTATTTAAAAAAAAAAAAGAAAAACATTCCAGCGGTGAAATCCAGTGTCCCGCGGCGATCCCGATGTCCAACGCTGTCCTTCATTGGTTGTGCCTGAGCGGACCTGATGGGGAACTCCCTCTCAGTGTTTTAAATGTATAGACCCGCCCCTTCTAAAGTTCCCCATCAGGTCCGCTCAGCGGACCAGATGCGGAACATGAGAAGGGGCGGGTCTATACATGTATTACCAAAGTGAGAGCAGTCCCCCATCAGGTCCGCCCCCTCGGTATGTCGGACCCGCCTACGTCATTGGCTTGAGCGGGGAACTTCCTTCACTGTGTAATTTAAATTTACATAGTGAAGGAAGTTCCCCGCTCAAGCCAATGACGTAGGCGGGTCCGACATACCGAGGGGGCGGACCTGATGGGGAACTGCTCTCACTTTGGTAATACATGTATAGACCCGCCCCTTCTCATGTTCCGCATCTGGTCCGCTGAGCGGACCTGATGGGGAACTTTAGAAGGGGCGGGTCTATACATTTAAAATACTGAGAGGGAGTTCCCCATCAGGTCCGCTCAGGCACAACCAATGAAGGACAGCGCTGGACATCGGGATCGCCGCGGGACACTGGATTTCACCGCTGGAATGTTTTTTTTTTTTTTTTTTTAAATAAAGGACTTTTTCAAGGTGTTTGTGTGTTTTTTTAAACATTTTTTTACGCTTTCTTCATGAAATGGTAGGGGTACAATGTACCCCTTACCAATTCACATAGGGGGGGCCGGGATCTGGGGGTCCCCTTTGTTAAAGGGGTCTTCCAGATTCCGATAAGCCCCCCGCCCGCAGACCCCCACAACCACCGGGCAAGGGTTGTGGGGATGAGGACCTTGTCCCCATCAACATGGGGACATCCTCCCCATGTTGAGGGCATGTGGCCTGGTACGGTTCAGGAGGGAGGGGGGGCCGCTCTCTCGTCCCCCCCCTTTCCCCTGCGGCCGGCCAGGTTGCGTGCTCGGATAAGGGGTCTGGTATGGATTTTTAGGGGGACTCCACGCCATTTTTTTTAAAATTTGGGGTGGAGTTCCCCTTAAAATCCATGCCAGATCTGAAGGGCCTGGAATGGATATTTGGGGGAACCCCACGTCAATTTTTTTTTTAATTTGCGGCGGGGTTCCCCTTAATATCCATTCCAGACCTGAAGGGCCTGGTAATTGAACTCTGGGGAACCCCCACGCTTTTTTTTTTTTTTATCAATGACTTTTGTATGTATTGCCGGGAGCCGACAATTCATTAATAGCCTCGAGTCAGTTTTAAATGCATTTTTTTCTTTCAAAAATGACATTTTTTGCAGGGACAGTTCTAAGCACGGGAAACATGCGCCACTTTACATGCATATCATACACACCCCCAGGTACGAAATTTAAAGGAATATTTCACTTTTATTTTTTCATTTTAAGCATTATTAAAATCACTGCTCCCGAAAAAACGGCCGTTTTTAAAACTTCTTTTTGCATTGATACATGTCCCCTGGGGCAGGACCCCGGTCCCCAAACACTTTTTAGGACAATAACTTGCATATAAGCCTTTATAATTAGCACTTTAGATTTCTCCCATAGATTTTTCGAATTTGCCGCGAACACCCCAATTTGTTCGCTGTTCGGCGAACGGGCGAACAGGCAATGTTCGAGTCGAACATGAGTTTGACTCGAACTCGAAGCTCATCCCTAACCTTGACGAGTTTCTCGTCAAGATTTCTATGCGTACACACTGACATTTCCCAATTTCCTCGTTGTTCTCCGCGGTCACGTCCAGCACGTACGACGGCACTATAAGGGAAAGGTTGATTTTCTTGGCACCACCCCTTGGGCTGCTTTTGCTGATCTCGTGTTACCGCGTGTGAAGTAAAAGTTTGGGAAGAGACGATTCACGCTTTTCAGTCTTCGTGCTTTTCAGTTCATTTTCTGAGGTTCAGTTTGTGCTTCTGGGTTCGTATCTTGACTTTCAGGGCGTCTAGGCAGGTCGTATCTGTTTTACAGTGCGTTCTTGCCCGTTCGTTTCTGATTTTCAGTTTGTTATTCATAGGCCTTGCTGTTCTAAAGTGCGTTCTGTTCTGTACGTTCTGATAAGACGACCGTTTCCTAGCCATGTCGCCTGGACGTTCTCGTCGTCGAGTTCGTGCTGTGCGTGCGCTTGGTGTTGGTCTGCTTGTTTTGGACCAAGACCAGTCCATGAATGGTGTGAGGAGGAGTTCATGGACCAAGAATTGGTTGCTCCAGCGGGACCAATTCTGCCATATGCCTCTGCTGCGGGAGATAGTCGAGAATAATCCTGAAGTCTACAGGAATTTTCTGCAGATGTCTGACCCCGTTTTTCAGGAACTGTTGGCTTTGGTGTCCCCCTATATTACCAGGCAGGACACCGTTATGCGGGAAGCCATCAGTGCTGAGCAGAGGCTTATCGCCACGTTACGTTATCTGGCGACAGGGAGAAGTCTTCAGGACTTGAAGTTCACGACAGGCATCTCCCCCCAGGCTCTGGGCCTCATAATCCCAGACACCTGTTCTGCCATTATACAAGTCCTGCAGGAGGACTATATTAGGTTAAGTTTTCTCCATTAACATCACATTTTATGTATTTCATGTATGCTAATGTATTGTATTTCTTTCATCCTTCCCTAATTACCATGATTGTAATATGCTGAGAATGTCCCCTTTGTCCCCATGCATGCTGGAAGCTTTAGATTGCCCCTTTTTTCTCCTCCATGCATATTTCCCTACACTAACCTTTCCAGCAGGGGCGCCTGTTGCAACAAATGTTTGGGGGTCCAACCCCAATTTAGGAAATAAACTTCCTCCATTTTTGCAAAGGTGCCTATTAAATGCCCCCAGTTGTCCCCTCCAATGCAGCCATTTTGTCCCCTCCAATGCAGCCATTTTGTTCCCTCCAATGCAGCCATTTTGTAACCCTCCAATGCAGCCATTTTGTTCCCTCCAATGCAGCCATTTTTTTCCCTCCAATGCAGCCATTTTGTCCCCTCCAATGCAGCCATTTTGTCCCCTCCAATGCAGCCATTTTGTCCCCTCCAATGCAGCCATTTTGTCCCCAGCCCTGCACATACCTTCTTGTGGTCAGCGCCATCCTTCTTCTGTCCTTGATGTCTTCTCCTTCCCTTGATGTTGCATCAGCCAATCATGTTACCATTAAACAGACTTGGTGAACATGATTGGCAGAGCAGCCTGTCAGTGTTTCCCCAAGGAATGCCCCCCCCCCTGCGTCCCCTATTTAACTTTTATGAAGCCAATTACATCCCTCAGGCTGTAATGCGCAAGCCTATTTGCCTCCCTGTTTCTGATATGCAATTTTCACCCCATAAATGCCGCAGTTATTCATATGTTGGTCGCTTAACAGGGGGCCATCCACCTGAATAGTGGGCGGCATTGACAATACATAGGTTAATGCAAGGCAAGAACCTATGTATTGTTCTGAGTGACGGGCACAGGAGAGAGGGGGCAGTGTTCCAGCGCCCACTCTGGACGCACCGCCACTGCACTGCTATCCTGTGGCCAAACACATCTACCCCCCCCCAAAATAATGTATTAATGGACCATCAGAGGGGGTGATGAATATGAAACATGAGCCTTCCATTATACTTATTGAAAACACCTTAATAAACGTAGAATTTGATTGATGTTGGCGTCTAATGTTTTTTATTATAATCTCCTTGTAATGTAATATTTTTAAATTCTAATTTTCTTTCATCTTGTTTGACTCCCCAGCTTCCTTCCACGCCACAGGAATGGCAGACTGTGGCATCGGAGTTTGCCACGCGGTAAGACTTCCCCAACTGCGGTGGTGCCATAGACGGGAAGCACGTCCGCATCGTGCCGCCACCCCGTTCTGGGTCCTACTACTTCAATTACAAGGGGTTTCATAGCATTGTGCTGATGGCTGTGGTGTCAGCACGGTATGAATTCCTCTATGTTGATGTAGGGAAGAATGGCCGGATGTCCGATGGGGGATCCTTCATCCAGACGGAGTTTGCCCTCCGTCTCCAGAGTGACGACCTTGCATTGCCACCGGATGCAGGGAATATTGAAGGACTCCCCTTTGTTTTCTTGGCCGATGAAGCCTTTGGACTCAGACCGCATCTTATGAGGCCATTTCCTCACAGGACCCTGACCCCAGAGAAGAGGGTGTTCAATTACCGGCTGGCCAGGGGCCGAAGAGTCGTTGAAAATGCCTTCGGCATAATGGCCAGCCGGTTCCGCATTTTTATGACTTCCATACACTTGGCGGACTACAAAATAAACTATGTCGTTTTATGCTGCTGTGTGCTACACAATTTTCTCAGCAGAAAATCCAATTCATATATGGCCTCAGTATTGCCTGAGGCTGGACTTTCACCTGCTAATCCCCTGCCGGGCCTGGAATCTGCCCGTCCTGGCTTGCCCCCCCAAAATGCCCGTGAGGTTCGGGACAAATATATGGAATATTTCACGGGTAGGGGGGCAATTCCTATGCCAGGCTATAGCTAAAGATTCCTGGAGAATGAGTGAAATAAAATTCTGATTTCTAATTTTAACTTTGGTTTGTTTCCTGTCTCCTAGTTTGTCTTAGTGCATTTGTAGTGCCAAGTGTATTTTCCTTTAGTAAATAACAACCATTTCACTATGTAACCTTAAAAAAAACACAAATAAGGTTAGAGCGTATTGAAAAAAGAAGCTACACGTTGTTTCTGTTCAAACATTTTACTCTGTGCACATTCACACACATGTTTTTTTTTTTGTTTTTTTTTTTTTGTTTTGTTTTTTCATGGCCACAACCCGCCAATTCTTTTCTTAGGAAAATACAAAAACAGTTGCATTCCAAAAATTACAACATTGGATACCTCTGAGCAATCTGACACATTCACTTACACAAACTATGTCTCTATGTGCCCGTCCTAATATGGGGTCTTGCCACCCCTTGCCCAGCCAAAAATTGAATATGCACACATTTTGTATTATTTTCCACTAGGGATTTGAGACTCCCGATCCCTATTGTCAACATGTGCTATCTGACATCAGGGGTGATCAATGGACGTGTTTTGGGGGTGCAACCTCTTCCTCAGTTCACCTACTTTAGATACGAGGAAGGGGTTGCAACCCCAAAAGACGTACATGGATATCCCCTGATGGCAGATGGCACATGTTGACACACTGTGCATATTCAATTTTTGGCTGGTTGCATTATCAAAAACAGTATAAAAGGTTGATGAACAGTCATTCCTGAAAAAAAAATGGGGGTTTGGTTGACTTATTCGATTCTCCCCAAAACATCTAGAATGTCTTTAAATGTTTGATCCATCACATGAATTATTTGTTTTATTCTGTCCAGTTCCGTGCTACATTCCATCACTTGCTGTATTATTCAGAGGGCACTGTCAGCAGAGAAACGTGTACTATCCTTCACCACAACATTTACATCCCCTAAAAACAAAATAAAAAGGTATTATAACTCTGCAGGCCTACATCTTTTACCTGAAGCTGTGGTGTCAGATACTGACCTGCTGTGGTGACCAGTTCCACAACGTCATCCACCTCTCCTTCCTGCACTTCTCCTTCCTCCCCCTCAACTTCCTCAACATCCTTCGGTTGTGGGTCTTTGAGAGTTTGGGGTTGTTGTGAAGCTGTGGGGTTCCTGTGCTCCCTGGAGTGTTCTCATCCCAGTCTTCTCTCCCCTATGATAAGCAAACAAAAGGTCTATTTATCACACTGAAATTCTCTATGAAAAATAAAAACAGACTAAATTGTTTGGAAGTGGGGTACAAGTGTATGTTTGTGCGGAATTTAAAGATGAATGCATTATTTGGAACCAAAAATATGTTTAGTATTCACCTTTGGCTGTCAGTTTTTAGACATGGAGGCACCACAAAAAATCACTAATGCACCTGTGTGGGACACCCAAAAAAGGCGGGTCTGGTGGCCCACACTATAGTGCTCCAAAGTACAGATGTGGAAGCAGCTGCTGAGTGTCCTCTCCTTTACACTAACTAAAGTTTGCATTTCATTCTCTTTAGAAACACATCATCTAGGCAAAAAATTTGGAACAAAAATGTTAAAAAAACACGCAGATGTCTAATTACTTTTGTGGCTATAAAATAAGCCAAAACAGCGGATAGTGGCCGAACGAAGTGTCTGTAACGTAACGAACGATTACTGTGCCAAACCAAGTTCAAATTATTAAATTATGGAAGGGAGTCCAATATGATAAAATCACAAAAAGGAGCAACATGTAAGTTGAGAAAAACATTAATAGCCAAAAAGTGTACATTTTACTTAGTTTTTGATAGCATTCTCTTAATGCTCCTTAACTGCTCTGGCTCCCTCAGTTTGAGGTCTGACCACCTCTTTCTGAGCTGCTCATTTGAGCGTTTCACCCCGAAATTCGTCTTCAGACTCTTCACGACTTTCTTGAGGATTTTGGCCTTCCTTCTATTTGGTTTGCTATACGGCCCATGCTTTGCGTCATAATCAGACTTGAGCAAGATGTCCACCATCTCCGCCATCTCCGCAAAAGACATATTAGATGCCTTCAATCTCCTCCTTGATCGTGACGTTTCCTCGGTCTCCGGGCTTGTCTCCTCCTCGTTAGTTGCGGAATTATCAGACACCTTCTCTAAATCCGCCATATCTGTCTGCGCGCCGAAAGAGAAGGGGCGGGGAAAAGATGTTAGTTAGAACGTCATGGGCGGGCGACGTGTGCGGAGCGACGTGTTCGTAGTTTGACGCATGCGTGGTGTATATATAGCAAACACACATGTGACTATACTACGTTCGGTGTGCGGAGAGAGGAGTTCAAGTTACGGACGTGCGAACGTAGGTATGTGATTTTGTGAGTCGGACAATTTGTTGGCCTATACTGTCTTGAGAATGTTGTAGGATATATATGGTGACTACGATGTTAAGGAGGTTAGACTGTTTGCCTCACATTAGTTATATATTATTTATTTTACTTGCAGATACAATATGAATGTCTTCATTAGTGATAGAGTTTTCCTGGCGGAATTTATAGACCGGGTAAGGGAGCTGCCTGCTTTGTGGGAGACGAAAAACCCCATCCACAAAAAAAGAGGGGTGAGAAAAGCAGCGCTGGAGACCCTGCTCCCATTTGTGCATACCAAGGTGCCCACAGCCACAGCAAAACAGGTGGACACTAAAATTGGGAGCTTGAGAGGCACCTACAGGACTGAACGCTCTAAGGTCCTGGCTTCTCAGAGGTCAGGAGCAGCAGCAGATGATGTTTATGTCCCGAATTTGTGGTACTACAGCAGGATGTCCTTTCTGGATGACCACATTGAGGCAAGGCCATCACTCTCCACTCTTCCCACCAGACTTCCCTGCAGCCAACCTGAGCCTTCTCTGGAGCAAGAGGAGGCAGCCATCCTGGATGATCCTGATTTGGCCATCTGGAGCCAGGTATAGTATTAAATGAAAAAGTATTGGGATAAAATTAATGTTTGACAAATATGTCAAAATGACAAACATAAACTATTTAGAGTTCCACAAGTGAAATCAAGATCTCTAGACATTAGTCTGCACTTAATTGGGTGCTAAATAGTCAATCTGATGTAGTTGTAAATTTTAGAAAATGATTTCAGGATTTACATTCTAATTGCTTCAATCATGATTATAAATTTTGAGGCAAAGATTAAAGCAACATATTAAACTATCTCCCTTTTTCAAACACAGGATGAAATCAGCCAGGAGGAGGGTCTGGAAACTGTCAGGCAGGAGGAGGAAGGGCCCAGTGGAAGGCAGGAGGTGGCAGGGCCCAGTGGCAGCCAGGAGGTGGCAGGGCCCAGTGGCAGCCAGGAGGTGGCAGGGCAAAGGAGAAGCACCAGATCACAGGTGCCTCCCATCCGATTTCCCAAAAGAGGCAGGAGGGACAGGACCACCAGTGAGGCAGCAATGGCCCTTATTAAAGAAGCCCATGCCACCCTCAAAGAGCCCACATCCCCTGAAGAGGCCATTGCCGGCCTAGTGGAGGCAAAGTTCAAGGTGATGAGCATGGAGCAACGCCTCCTATGCGAGCCCCTGCTCATCATCTTGCTCAACAAGGGGGTGATGGGAAAAATTACCCCCAATACAGCAATTTGTGAGGTGGCACAACTGTCCCAACCTCAACCTCCTCCTCCACCTCCACCTTCTTCTTCTGCCCCACCCCCTTCTCCTCCACCTCCACCTTCTTCTTCTGCCCCACCCCCTTCTCCTCCACCTCCTCCTCCACCTTGTTCTTCCGCCCCACCCCCTTCTCCTCCACCTCCACCTCCACCTTGTTCTTCCGCCCCACCCCCTTCTCCTCCACCTCCACCTTGTTCTTCTGCGCCACCCCCTTCTCCTCCACCTCCTCCTCCTCCTGACAGGAGTACCCCTCCAGTGGCCCAGCCTCCAGCCAAACGAAGAAGGAAGGCTGCAGGGAAGGCTTCAGGAAAGGTTGCAGGGAAGGTTGCCAGGAAGACGAGGAAGTGATGGCCTTGCTTCATTGTGGTCGGACAGAAGGCAGCCTGTTGTAGTACCACACACTTGGGACATATATATCACCTGCTGCTTTTCCTGACCTCTGGGAGGCCAGCATCAGATTGTGCTCAGAAATGTTGGCCTTATCAAGCTCCCAATTTTAGTGTCCACACAGGGTTGATGTGTGGTCTGGGGTCCCTGGGATGCACAAATGGCAGCAGGTTCTCCAGCGCTGCCTTCTCTTTATTTTATTTGAAACATGAATAAATGTTATTTTTGTTTAAGTTCATACTTGACTATGTGTATTTGTAAAAATTAAAAATTTAGCTTTGGCTAAAAATAAAAGAATCTGATTTCCCAAAAAGAGGGTGTAAAATGTAACACCTATATATTAAAATATTCAATGGGAGATCACTATCAAAACATTGCGAAATTAAAATTAACATCAGTTTGAAAAATATAAAAATGTTAAATATTCATAAAAACTTGCACGATATAATACACATAAATCTTCTTAAGAGCAGCATGAAAAAGGTTAAAAAAAGATAGTCATAACTCTGTGTGAATATCAGCAGCAAAAGAAGTTCTTTCGTTTTGATTAATGTAACATTCTAAAGAAGATTTCAATGCACAACATTTAAAAGATGCAATAATTTTGAGCGTGACAAATGTGCTATCTCTATTACGAAGGCTTGTTTTACCAGAAGATGCGCTCCCGTCTCATACTTGCTTCTGAGCATGCGCGCTTTTGAAAGACTCGTTAAAGCATACACACGAACCATTTTCTCGTCACAAAACAGGCCGACGAGAAACACGACGAGGAAATCTGGAATCCTGACGAGAAAATAGAGAGCAGGTTCTCTATTTTCTCGTCGAGATTCACAGCAATTTTCTCATCGTAAAACCATACACACAAACGTTTTTCTCGAGAAAAAAGCTCTCGCGGCACTTTTCTTGACGGTTTTGGACGAGAAAATCGGTCGTGTGTACGAGGCTTCAAAGTTTGGTGCCATTCCACGAGCGGGCACAATTTTTAAGCGTGGCATGTTGGGTATCAATTTAATCTAAAATAATGATCTGAAATCATATTCCCCAAATTAGGGGATTTGTCTTCATTTTGGGAGAGTGGGTGTAGCCATAAAAATCAGTCTCTAGACTTATTATTTGCATTGATAAGGGGGAAATGTGGATTTTGTGATAGAATGAGAAATTTTAATTCCATCACTTGTAAGAAGGCTGTGCTGTGTCTATTATCACAATTACATTAAAGCCGAGTTCCGCAAAAAAAAAAAAGTCAGCAGCTACAAATACTGCAGCTGCTGACTTTTAATATATGGACACTTACCTGTCCTGGGCGCCCGCGATGTCAGCACCCGAAGCCAATCTGTCCCTCGGCTCTTGGGTGGAGGTGCCGCCATCTTCGGTAAGGGAATCAGGAAGTGAAGCCTTACGGCTTCACTTCCTGGTTCCCTACTGCGCATGCGCGAGTCACGCTGCGCAATCCCACTGGTCCCTGCTGTCTTCTGGGACCTGTGTGTTTCCCAGAAGACAGAGGGGGGGTGAAGGAGGTGCCGGACGTGGCATAGGTCGCTGCGGCGACCTATGCAAGGAAGTGGGAGCAAATACCTGGATTACACAGGTATCTGCTCCCTCCTCCCCCCTGAAAGATGTCAAATGTGACACCGGAGGGGGGGGGGGAATCTGAAAAGCGGAAGTTCCATTTTTGGGTGGAACTCCGCTTTAACTATATCTAAAGTATCCACTTAAGTGACCCAGTTGCTATACAAAGAACTTTCAACCAAGCCATACCCGTAAAAGATGACAGGACAAACTCACATTTCTTGCTGCCCTATTTTTCTAACTCCTTTCCAATCGCAATCTGCTGGAAAATGGACACTTCTGGAAATGTCAATCTCATGGGACCCCCACAGCTCTGGTTCTCCTGGTGACCTTTACATTTCTACAGCACCCTGTAATGGATGGAGGTCAGTGGAGAAAAACAGCGAGCTGTGTTTAACTATAAAGACTGGCATGCCTAAAAGTTTTGGCTTCAGTTCAGGTTTCACCAAAAAGTTTCTTTGACATAAGCAAAAAGATTCCTCAATACTGTATTTTTTTATCTATTATTTTTATTGCATTGATTGGGGTGGACCAATCTCCACCTGAATCTTTACTAAATCCAATCAGAGAACACATTTTATTAATAGAAAAAAATACTAGGTGTTCTGCAAGTGGTAGTGGTGCTGAGCATGTGACCCCCTGTGGTCAGTTTGTGAAGGGGAAGAAGGACCAAAGGTTCACTCGTTGGGCGTACATAGTACGCCCAAAGAGCTGGACTGGATAAGCTATTATAAACTGCCTGACACCCTACTGTCAGAGTCCATTTTCAAATGTTTGAGGATGATTTATTTCAAAGTACATGCAGCTAGAGGCCAGATGGCTTTTCTTAAAGTTATTTTACTGCTTGTGAAGATTATGCAAATAATTTAATATTCACCTGGGCAAAGGTAAAACCCAAAGTGGTTCTATAGACATGTGTTTTTTTTTTACTAAAGGCAAATCCACTTTGCACTACAAGTGCACTTGGAAGTGCACTTGGAAGTGCAGTCACTGTAGATCTGAGATCTGTTTATTATTTTGTGCGATATAAGCGAAAAAAAGAGCGGAAATTTTGAAAAGAAACAATACTTTCTACTTTCTGTTTTAAAAGACATCCAATAAAATCGAATTTTGTCATAAATCTAAGCCAAAATGTATTCTGCTACATGTCTTTGGTAAAAAAAAAAAAACATTAAGTGTATAATAATTGGTTTGTGTGATCACAGACACATGTACGCAGATGATCATGTACAGATGTGCGCAGATGATCATGGACATTTGTGTGCAGATGATCATTGGGGCATATGATTTTACTGTTACATATGTGGGGGACAGGTGTTTTTACTGCGTGGGGACATGTGTGGGGACATGTGTGTGGTGACAGTGTTTTGGGGACATTGTGTGGGGACACAGGGCCGGTGATCAGTGGGTAAAAATCTGTAAAAAACAGCTCATATTCACTGATCACCGGCCGGCTGCAGCAATCTGCTCTCCTCTCTGACAACTTCCGTGTGAGGAGAGCCGATCGCCTAGCAACTGGCTTTCTATTTACGTCACATGATGGCTGTGATTGGACACAGCCATCATGTGATCAGGAGGGCCAATCACAGAGCCCTCCTGCCGATCAGAGATGCGCCATGTCCGGGTGACACGAGCGCATCGGGCTCGCGCCGCTGCACGTGCACGCGCGTGATTCCCCTCCTTCTGAGGGACATTCCTGAACTTCCACTCAGAAGGAGGAAGCGCCCACCTGGCTGTATATGTACAGTGGCAAGTTGGGAGGTGGCTAATGTTGCTTTAAATATGCATAGCAAACACAATACAATACACAAAACAAATGTAACTCAAAGTAAATACAAGGCATATCATAATTTAAATATATATATATATATATTATGTATAAGATCAACATTTTTAAATATTGTTGGAGATAGTGTAAGCCAATGCATATTCTTCTTTTAGAGCTCTAACGATTCTACATACTCCCAATGAATATATACGGTACCGTCTCTTCACTTACTGTATGTACAAATATATAACCAAATACACATCAAACTTCAAATAATAATAAGTCCATAATTTAGTGTCAAGCTGAACAGCAATAAAGTCCAAGTGAAGTGACCCAACACCAAATAATAGTGATGCACTTATGGTCCTTCTTCTCTTTTCACACTTGCATGCTTGTATCACCACGTGAGACAAAAAGATTACAAACATTTGACTCCTTAGGCTGGCCATGCACGGTGCAAATTTCTTTCCTGTAACCACGAGTTGCAGGAAAGAAATTCACACGATTCCCCCATCAACACAGACAGTGTTGACGGGGTAATCCCTCCTGTCAAGCAATTGTCTTCTCCTGGCGTGGGGCAGGGTGGGCGTGGAGAGCCTTTCCTGCCAGGAGAAGGCAGTGATTATTGCTAGCGGCTATAGCAGCCACTAGCAATAATCGCAAGAGAATCTGACAGGCTGGTTGTACCCCAGTTGATTGATCGATTAAACTTGGTACATTCAGTCTGCCCATTAAAGTGGTTGTAAACCCTCTGATACTAGTTGCACCTACAGGTAAGCCTACATGAAGGATTACCTGTAGGTGCTTGCAATATCTCCCTAACCTACATGGTTAAGGAGATATTTGCAGAAAATCGAGCACCGATGTCTACGGCGCATGCACGCCGTAGACAACAGTGCAGGCGCACTGAGCGTGCCGGGTCTTCAATGGGAAATTGCTGGAAAGTGCCGGAAACGCACGCATGCGCGGGGATCGTGCCGGTTCCGCACGCATGCATGGGAATGACGTCATCGCCGCTCCGGACAGTTACAGGGCCGGAGCAACGATACCCGGAAGTCACTCCGGGTATCATGGCGGCGGGGGAGGAGAGGAACGAGGGTCTCTTTGGGGGCTTCGATCTAAGGTAAGTAGTTCATAATGAGCTAGTATGCTAATCATACTAGCTCATTATGCCTTTGTCTTGCAGGTTTTTATTAAAAAAAAGTGTTTTTCTGGGTTTACAACCACTTTAACAGTTCGAATCTCGGCCGGTTACTGCTCGAACAGTGTATGGCCGGCCTTAGTTTAAGAAGGTCAATATGTACTTTTGCCTGCTGTGTCTCTGTTTATCAGAGTTCCTTTGCAATCTGTGTCTACTCTCTGCGGTATTTTAGCTCTACTTCATACACTCACCATTATCAAAGAAAGGCTAGAATATTATATCATAATGCAGTATTTAAAGGAATCCACCAAATATAAAAACATATAATACTCATGTTTATAAGTGTCTAAAAGTACCAGAACCAGTGTCTACAGCTAAAATAGCAGGTGACCGTTCCACCGCTCCACTTCCTAGAGCCAGCGTGTGTTTCAATAACCGGGAGTCTGTAACCAGATGTGACATCACTTTGAGACCGGAAGTGATGGCTCGGGCCACCTCAACACATTTCATCAATGTGACGTCTTCAGGAAGCTCTGTACTACGCTATGATGTAATATTCTGTCTTTTTCTAGGTTAATGGTGAGTGTATGAAGTGTATTTGTGTTGAGCGTGCATTTTTAACCCACATGCTGATACAAGCATGCAAGTGTAAAAAGAGAAGAGGAAGGACCATCAGTGCATCACTAATTATTTGGTGTTGGGTCTGTAAATAATTTAATGGACTTATTATGATTTGAAGTTTAATGTGTATTTGGTTATATATTTGCACTTAAAGCGGAGTTCCACCCAAAAATTGAACTTCCACTGTCCGGATTCCTCTCCCCCTATGATGTCACATTTGGCACCTTTCAGGGGGCAGCAGATACCTGTCTAATACAAGTATTTGCTCCCACTTCAGGCGAAAGATTGCCGCAGTATCTGTGGCGATCTATGCCATATCTGGCCCCTCCTCCAGCCCCCCAGTACCTTACATATTTTGATTGTCATATAAGTGGCATATAATTAGGCTGGGTTCACACTATTGCAAATTGGATGCGGATTTCCCTGCATTAAATTTTGCATAGCAAGAGATTGTGACTGGCTCTCTATAGAGCTTGTTCACACATCTCCACAGCAGCTCTGGTGCGAATTGCACAGGAACCCTGTACGTCTTTTGTTCTGTTTCAGGTCCAAATTCAGCCGAAAATTCAGGCTGAAATCAGACCTGAAACAGTGAATGGAGATGCACCTGACTCCAGCTGTGAGTCGCTGCATTCTCCAGTGTGAACCCAGCTCTAAAGGGGCTGCTACACTTTCTTTTTACAGTGCTGTGAAAAAGCATCCTTTCCTGATTTTATTTAAATTTTTTGCATATTTGTCACATTTCAATTTATTCAGATCATCAAACAAATGTTAATATTATACAAAGATAGCCCGAGTAAATACAAAATTACATTTTAAATGATTTTTTCATTTAGTAGGGGGAAAAAAGCTGTCCAAACCTGCCTGGCCCTGTGTGAAAAATTAATTGCCCCCTAAACCTAACAATGCCACCCTTGGCAGCAACAACTGCAATCAAGCATTTGTGATAACTGGCTTATGCCGCGTACACACGATCGGACCTTTGTCCGACCAAACTCACATCGGAATTCCGACGGAATTCCATCTGAAAAAAAGAGAACATGTTCTATATTTACCGTATATGCTCGAGTATAAGCCGACTCGAATATAAGCCGAGGCATCTAATTTTACCACAAAAAATGGGAAGACTTATTGACTCGAGTATAAGTCTAGGGTGTCCATCTGCATGCCTCGCTGTGCCTTACTGTGTCCATGTGCATGCCTCACTGTGTCCATGCCTCACTGTGTCCATGCCTCACTGTTTCCATGCCTCACTGTGTCCATGACTAGACTGATGTTTAACATGGGAGTCTATGGAAGGGGTGCCTGGCTTTGAAAAATCGTTGCTCCCTGGCTGTAGGTCCCCCAGACAAAAAAATGTGCACACTTATAGAGGATCCAAAATCCGGGAGATCAGGCGCAAAAAGGTGACTCGAGTATAAGTCGAGGGGGGCATTTTCAGCACAAAAAAAATGTGCTGGAAAAACTCGGCTTATATTTGAGTATATACGGTAAATTCCGATGGAATTCATCGGAATTTCTCCGATGGGGCCCACACACAGTCGGAATTTCCGATGGAAAAACTCCATCGGACTCTGTCTGACTTTTTCCATCGGAAATTCCTATCGTGTGTACAAGGCATAAGAGTCTTTGACATCACTATGGTGGAATTGTGGCCCACTCTTCTTTGCAGAATTGTTATCATTCAGCCACATTGGAGGGAGCACTATTTACTTTCACATCTTTATTTGTAACTGTCTAGAGAGATGTGACTTCTAGGGATTTTGTTTGTATAATATGAATATAATTTCTATACATATAAAAAATAATGAGTCCCATGAAAATATCAGAGAGCACTTCTTTTCCCAGAAGTCCATATATTTCTCTGCATTAACATATAAAAGACAACAGCATTCCAAATCAGTAAATTCATTTGTGGCAAACACTTTTTGCTACACTTAATATTTCTGGTATTTGTTTCCATTATTTACCAATCAACTGATTATTCTAATGCATGCTGTTATTAAAAAATGGTTACTTGATATTTTTTGAGTGCTGGTTTGCGTGAACACCAAAGGCAGAATTGTCCACCTGCTCCCAGGTCTCCATCCAGATCTACAGACTGAATAATTTTCTACTAGTTCCAGCCTAAACTCAAAGTTGAAGAACCAAAAATTTTAGAGATAGAGGAATTGACTGGCTGCCTTTCCTTTTCCTTGTCTCTTGGCCATGACTTTAGTGATTCAGGTCAATGGTAAGTATTTGAAACATGAAAACATAGATGGGGGACGTTAGAAAAGACCAAGTGGTCTATTAAATCTACCCCTTTTTTTTCTTTTTTTGTTTGTTTTTAAAGGATTTTTTTCTTTTTACACCATTTTTTCTAAGAATAGATTTATGCTTATCCCAACATGTTTAAATTCACCAACTGTTAACTGAATCACTACCTCTGTGTGTCTGTTCTTTTGAGAAAAATACCAAAAAATAAAAAATAAAGAGTAAGTAGAGGATGCCTGGAAAATATAAAGGTTCGTTTTGCACTTTCCTCCTGCAATTTTGAGGTCATGCTCTCTTGTTCTTGATCTGTCCTGAACTTTATTACCTCTTAAAGGGGAGTTCCAGCCTTTTGTTAGGTTTATTAAAAGTCAGCAGCTACAAAAAGTGTAGCTGCTGACTTTTAATAAACAGACACTTACCTGCTCCATGGTCCAGCGATGCGGCCGCCTGGAGCGTCGCTCCTCTCCCCCCTCTCCGCCGGCACCTCAATTCACTCTGTGGGCACCCAGTCTTGACAAGCTTTCGGCTTCACAGCCGGGCACGCACTGCGCATGTGCGAGCGGCGCTGCGCTCCCTGAGTGGACAGGCAAACTCCTGGGATCTGTCATGTGTCCCAGGAGATCGTCTAGAGGGAGAGGCCGCCAAGGCGGTCTCTGGGCGGAAAGAGGAAGTGGGACAGGAAGTCCCATTCCTACCGAAGCCCCCCACTCCCCCCCCAAAAAAATGACATGCCAAATGTGGCATGCAAAGGGGTGAGGAATGCTTAAAGCGGAAGTTCCACTTTTGGGTGGAACTCCGCTTTAAGGTGTAAGTCATGTCCTCCCCTTCCCTTCTTTCCTCAAGACTGTTTATATTACATTTCTGCAGTCTTTCTGATATGTTTTATTCCTCAGACCTTTCACCATGTTTGTTGCTCTTCCCTGAACTTGTTTGTATCTTTTCATAAGTGAGGTTCCCAGAACAGGAAATAGTATTCTAAATAAGATCCAAATAAAAATCTATATAGAGGAATCAGACCTCCTACCTCCCAATGGTGATAATTCTAGTGATTCATCCTAAAATTATTTTTACTTTCCCCTCTGTTGGGCCACATCATTTGCCTTTTTTTTGCAATTATCTGAAATAGCATTCTCATTTTTGTTCTTTCTGTAGTTTTGTCCAATACTTTAATCCCATTATTGTACTCGGTCATAGGATGTTTTATTATACAGACGCCTCTTAGAATACTAACCCTATTGCACACCTTTGTGTCATCAGCAAAAAAACATAACTTGCCCACCAAACCCTCAGTTATCTCACTAAAGAAAAGATTACATAGAACAAGACCTTGTAAAGAGCCTTGTGGTACAAGGGGTTAAGTCCTAGCTTGTATAGAGGAGAGGACACTTATATGAGAAAAGAGAAATTATTCTGTGCACCCCGATATACTGTATGTAGAAAAGGAAAGTTTCCCCCATTGGGGTTTTCTAGGCAGCAGAGATTGAAAAAATTATAAGATGTGATTGTTGGAAAATTGATAGTTTATTAATGGCGACCATGACAAATAGGCGTTGAACAATTAAAATATGAGCTCTGGTGCAAAGTCTTAGCTTGTATATCTTTTTATGAGATCATTATGTGGAATCTTAACAAATGTTTTACTGAAGATAGGCTATGTTCAGATCCCAACCCTGCTCCAGAACATTTGTGATCTAGAGAAATAAAATGAATAAATAGTCCAACATGATCTGATCTCAGTAAAGTCATGCTGCTCTGGGTAAAGCAAGCTGTGTGTTTTTAAATGATATTTTTTTTTTTTTAGGACTGTGTTTTGCTACTTCAGATGTTAAACTCACTGACCTGTAAGTTACCAACATTTTCCTTAACCACTTCAATACTGGGTACTTTCACCCCTTTCCTTCCCAGGCCGACTTTCAGCCTTTAGCGCTCTTGCACTTTCAATGAGAATTGCGCGGTCATGCAACACTGTACCCAAATGATATTTTTATCATTTTGTTCACACAAATAGATATTTATTTTGGTGGTATTTATTCACAAATCTGTTTGTTTGTTTTTTGCGATATAAACGAAAAAAAGAGTGGAAATTTTTTTAAAAAAAAACAATATTTTCTACTTTCTATTATGCGGCGTACACATGGCCATTTTTAGTGTCATTGAAAAAAAACAATGTTTTTCTCGACGTGATTTTTCTTGTTTCCTCTCAAGCCTGCCTTGCATACACACGGTCATGAAAAAAATGCTAGAGCAAAGCACGGTGACGTACGAAATGTACGACGGCACTATAAAGGGGAAGTTCCATTCGGATGGTGCCACCCTTTGGGCTGCTTTTGCTGATCCTTGTGTTAGTAAAGTTTGGTGAGAGACGATTCGCGCTTTTCAGCCTCATGCTCTTCAGTCTGTTACAGCGTGACAAATGTGCTATCTCCATTCTAAATGCTAGTTTTACCAGAACGAGCGCTCCCGTCTCATACTTAATTCTGAGCATGCGCATTTTTTTTCCCCCTCATAAAAGCATACACACTACCGTTATTCACGACGTTAAAAAGAACGACGATTTTTTTTTAGGCCATTTTTCACGTTGTTAAAAATGTTCTGGAGCCTACACACAATCGTTTTTAATGACCCATTTAAAAAAATGGCATTTTTAACGTCATGAAAAACGGTTGTGTGTATGCGGCATTAGACATGTGCACACTGAAATATTTTGTTTCAGAATTTCGTTTTCGTCCGAAAAATTAATTTATTTAGTTACTCCTGAAATTCGTTTTTATTTATTTTGTTTCGTTACCAAATGCATTCATCCGAAAATCTGAATTAATTAAGGTTGAATCTGTCATTGAAGGCTTATGGTGTCTGTCGAATGTTCTAAGAAGATTCGACGGAGCAGCTAAACTGTACGACGCCGCAATCGTACATTTCCGGTCGAATGTTCCGCCTACAAGCTATAGAAGAATTCTTATGTTGTATGACACTAGTAATAATTATATTTATAAATCATTATTACTAGTCAACCAACATTCAAATTCTTCTATAGCCTATGGGCGGATGCATTTGACCGGAAATGTACGATTGCAGCGTCTTACAGTTTAGCTGCTTGTCGAATCTTCTTAGAACTTTCGACAGACACCATAAGCCTTCAATGACAGATTCAATGTTTGTATGTTTTTCGCTGCTTCGTCGAATCTTCGTCATTCATGTCGAATGGTCTACCCCAACACTGTCTCTATAATGTCGAATCTTTTCTCTCTATGTAGAATAATCTTGGACTAATAGAGTTAAGGTTAGGCACATTCGACCACAGGTTCGATAGACACAGATTGCTATTGTCAGCGTCATGTTGAATCTCCTATCTATATCGAACTGTTGTAGCAACGAAAACGAAAGAAAAGCATTTTTTTATGCCGGATTTTTGGGTTTTCGGATTCTGCGCGTACGTTTTAGTTTGTTAAAACGATAACGAAAATTCCCGAAATTAAAACGAAAATGAATTTGGACGAAAACGAATGCACATATCTACTTTCTATTTTAAAAGAAATTCAATAAAATCAGATTTTTCCAAAATGTATTCTGCTACATGTCTTTGGTAAAAAAAAAATCCAGTTAAGTGTATAATAATTGTTTTGTGTGATCACGGACATATGTGTGCAGATGATCATTGGGACATATGACTTTACTGTTACATATGTGGGGGACAGGTGTTTTTACTGTGTGGGGACATGTGTGGGGACACTGGGCCGGTGATCAGTGTGTAAAAAGCTGTAAAAAGCAGCTCATACTCACTAATCACCGGCCGGCTGCAGCGATCCGCTCTCCTCTCCTCACTGACAACTTCCGTGTGAGGAGAGCCGATCCCCTAGCAACCGGCTCTCTATTTATGTCACATGATGGCTGTGATTGGACACAGCCACCATGTGATCAGGAGGGCCATGAGTCCGGGTGACACGAGCGCATTGGGATTGCGCCGCTGCGTGGGCACGCGCATGTGTGATACCCCTCCTTCTGAGGGACGTTCCTGAACATCCATTCAGAAGGAGGAAGCGCCCACCCAGCCGTATATGTGCAGTGGCTGGGTAGGAGGTGGTTAATATCCTTCTTGTGTATAGGTTCAACATTAGCTGTTCGTCAGTAATAGGTATGAAGTCTCCTGTTAGAAAAGATTGAGTAAAAAGATAATTTATTGATCCAATAACTATACCACAAAGTTCTCTTAGAACTCTAGGGTGAATAACATCAGGACCTAATTTTTTATTAAGCTGCAGGTGAGCCAGTTCTTCTGCTTCCCATGCCTCTTGGTATCCTGAACCTTCACTGCTATAACCAAGATGATCCCTCAACTTGTTTTTGTTAGTGTCATATTTCTAAGAAAACTGGACAGAAGTAATAATTTACAGTGCCTTAAAAAAGTATTCATACCCCTTGAAATTTTCCACATTTTGTCATGCTACAGCCAAAAACGTAAAAGTATTTTATTGGGATTTTATGTGATAGACCAACACAAAGTGGCACATAATTGTGCAGTGGAAGGAAAATGAAAAATTGTTTTCAACATTTGTGTGGCGTGCATTTGTATTCTGCCCCCTTTACTCTGATACTCCTAACTAAAATCTAGTGAAACCAATTGCCTTCAGAGGTCACCTAATTAGTAAAAAGAGTCCACCTGTGTGTAATTTAATCTCAGTATAAATACAACTGTTCTGTGAAGCCCTCTGAGGTTTGTTAGAGAACCATAGTAAAAAAAACAGCATCATGAAGGCAAAGGAACACACCAGACAGGTCAGGGATAGAGTTGTGGAGATGTTTAAAGCAGTGTTAGGTTATAAAAAAAATATCCCACACTTTGAACATCTCACGGAGCTCTGTTCAATCCATCACCCGAAAATGGAAAGAGTATGGCACAACTGCAAACCTACCAAGACATGGCCGTCCACCTAAACTGACAGGCCGGTCAAGGAGGGCATTCATCAGAGAAGCAGCCTAAAGGCCCATGGTAACTCTGGAGGAGCTGCAGAGATCCACAGCTCAGGTGGGAGAATCTGTCCACAGGACAACTGTTAATCGTGCTTCACAAATCTGGCCTTCATGGAAGAGTGGCAAGAAGAAAGTCATTGTTGAAAGAAAGTCATAAGAAGTCCCGTTTTGCAGTTTGCGAGAAGCCATGTGGGGGACACAGAAAACATGTGGAAGAAGGTGCTCTGGTCAGATGAGACCAAATTGAACTTTTTGGCCTAAAAGCAAAAAGCTATGTGTGGCAGAAAACTAACACTGCACATCATCAAGAACACACCATCCCCACCGTGAAACATGGTGGTGGCAGCATCATGTTGTGGGGATGTTTTTTTTCAGCAGGGACAGGGAAGCTGGTCAGAGTTGATGGGAAGATGAATGGAGCCAAATACAGTGCAATCTTAGAAGAAAACCTGTCAGAGTCTGCAAAAAGACTTGAAACTGGGGGAGAGGTTCACCTTCCAGCAGGACAGTGACCCTAAACATACAGCCAGAGCTACAATGGAATGGTTTAGGTCAAAGCATATTCATGTGTTAGAATGGCCCAGTCAAAGTCCAAACCTAAATCCAATTGAGAGTCTGTGGCAAGACTTGAAAATTGCTGTTCACAGACGCTCTCCTTCCACTCTGACAGAGCTTGAGCTATTTTGCAGAGAAGAATGGGCAAACATATCACTCTCTAGATGTGCAAAGCTGGTAGAGATATTCCAAAAAAGACTTGTAGCTGTAATTGCAGTGAAAGGAGGTTCTACAAAGTATTAACTCTGGGGGGCTGAATACAAATGCACGCCACACTTTTCACATATTTATTTGTAAAAAATGTTGAAAACCATTTATCATTTTCCTTCCACTTCACAATTATGTGCCACTTTGTGTTGGTCTATCACATACAATCCCAATAAAATATATTTATGTTTTTGGTTGTAACATGACAAAATGTGGAAAATGTCAAGGGGTATGAATACTCTTTCAAGGCACTGTAAATGGTTTGTTACATCCAGCTTTCCCTACGGATAAGAGGTACACCCAGTTTATATTTTTTGCGATCAAATAGTATCTTTTATTTCTATCACTAATATACCTAAAACAGGTGTCTGTTTTTATACACTGCTTCATCAGCTACATGTTTAGGTTATTCGTACCTCCGATATGTTGATGTTCTTCTTATTTACTATCCTAGTCACCTAGGTACTGAACTATAATGGCTTTTTCTTGTGTTTACTCTTATTGAAGGAAAGCACAGAGCAGGATGCTGAGGATAATACACGCCAATTGCCTTTATTAAAAAACTGCACACTTACATGTAAAGATAATACCAATCTGCTAGACTGTAAGAGCTCAGATGAATAAAAAAAACAGGTCACAAGGTAGTTGAAGAACAGGGCACATGGTACAGGTGATGTTGATGCAGGGATCTCCCCTGCAGTTCTATTGTATTCGTATGGGGGGAAGCTCCTCCTTTTTGCCAGAATACACAGATCAGCGCTGCAGTCATTGGCTGCAAGCACAGATCGAATATTGGTTTAACAGCATGACTGTTCAACAGTTGCTGGTCATCAGACCAGCTTCTGTTAAACAGATAGCGGTTCACATGTTCCTGCTGAACCGCCCAATTTTTGGTACATGTATACCAAGTTTAAGGATGATCCCTCTCTGGTTTGTAGGCAGACCCAGAGTAGATGGTCTTCTTTTGGCTTTTACTGAAGGTAGGCAGAAAATGTGAGAGCAGGCAGATATGAATTATGATCTAGTTTTAGATCTGCTTTAAAAAAACACCTATATTATATTAAAGTTCGGCTCCAGGCAGGTTTCCTTTCACCTACAAACAGTACCCTCATCCCCCTCTAACTAATGCCTGCAGGCAGAAAAAACCCTTATTCACAACTCCAAAATACTTGCCTTATGCCGTGTAAACACAATCGATTTTCTCGACGGTGAAAACACCGTCGAGAAAATCGACGGGAAAAACGAGGAACAGCTTGGCCCCTACACACGGCCGGTTTTCATAAAAAAAATTCTCTTGGTCGAGAAAAACGACCATGTGTAGGCTCCCTGGCAGTGTTTCCCTATGGGAAAACTGCAGCAGAAAACAATGCCGTGAATCACGACGAGAAAAATTAGAGCATGCTCTAATTTTTCTCGTTGTGATTCTTGCCGTTTTTCTCGTCTGGAAAAATGATGGAAAGCCCACACACGGTCGTTTTTCTCATCAAAGAGAAAAAAATGAAATTTTTCCCGACGAGAAAAATGGCCGTGTGTACGCGGCATAAGTTATGGTCATGCCAAGTGCCGAGTCTTCTCTATTTCTTACCTTAAAGGGGTAACCAGTCCTTCCTCTGGTGTACATGTTTCTAAATGGTTGATGTGGACCCCTAATGCCCTGTACACACAATCATTTTTTCCGATGAAAAAAGTCTGATGGATTTTTTTCATCGGAATAAACGATCATGTGTGGGCCCCATCGGACTTTTTTCTATCGGTTTCAAAAAATAGAACATGTTTTAAATTTTTCCGATGGGAAAAAAAACAATAGAAAATTCCGATCATCCGTGGGGAACTCCATCGGAGAAAAAACCCACGCATGCTCAGAATCAAGTCGACGCATGCTCAGAAGCATTGAACTTAATTTTTCTCGGCACGTCGGAGTGTTTTACGTCACCGCGTTTTGGACGGTCGGAATTTTGTCTGATGGTGTGTAGGCAAGACTGATGGAAGTCAGCTTCATCGGAATTCCGACGGAAAAATCCATCAGATTTTATTCCATTGGAAATCCGATTGTGTGTACAGGGCATAACTTATACATTTCAGCAGTAAAACTCTACCTGGATCCAGAGGACTGCAGCTGCTTGATGACCCAGTCAACAGTGGGCGCACATTAAAGAGCTAGCGAACTGATTTCCATACCTAGAAAAAGCAACCCAAGGAACAATTAGAGTATGCAAGTAAAAAGGGGCTATTCTTATTTTTTTAAATATAGTAAATAAGTGGGAAAAAAAGGTTGGGAGATATGGCTGGCTGGTTATTGCCGATTGGATTTAAATAAAAAAATACATTGCAAATTTTTTTGGTCAACTTTTCCAGATTTTGACATTTTTCTCGTCGGGAAAAATTAAGAAAAGCCCACACACGGTCGTTTTTCTCGTCAAAGAGAAAAAATTTAATTTTTCCTGACGAGAAAAACGGACGTGTGTACGAGGCTTTAGGCTTTGACAGTTTCATTGTTTTTACTTTAGAACAAATACTTTTTACCGACTCAATAAAGCTGTTTCATTTTTTTTATAAAGGTTATGGAGGGGAAAAATAGGAGCTCGTTAACCATCATCCACCTCCTAGGATTTCAGACTCCGCACAGTATAACATTTTTGATCTTTTTTCTTCTCCTCATAATTTATTGTGTTACCATTTGTGGAAACCTCCTGATCATCACACTGGTGTCCTACAACAAATCCCTCCATTCTCCCATGTACTTATTCCTCTCCCAGCTCTCCATATCAGATATCTTAATAGCAACTGACATTCTTCCTAACACGCTTCATGCTGTTTTGATGAAGAAGACCATAATATCATTTTCTGATTGCATCTCCCAGTTTTATTTCTTCGACGTCTCAGAAACTTCGGAGTGTCTTCTCCTGACAGTGATGTGTTACGACAGATATGTGGCCATCTGTAGACCATTGCATTATACCTTAGCAATGAACTTCCAGTTTTGCTACAAGATGGTCATCACGTGTTGGGTTCTAAGTGTTTCAATAGTATTGATTCTCACTTTAACAATATCACGATTAACATTTTGTGACCTCAATGTTATAGATCATTTTTTCTGTGATTTTTATCCAATCCTACAACTCTCTTGCTCTGACACAACCTTTGTTCAACTTGAAGTGACATTGTTGAGTTCTCTATTTGTTGTTATCCCCTTCTTTATTATTATTGTGTCATATGTTTATATTATTATTACCATTTTTAAAATTCCATCTATTACCAGCAGGCAGAGAGTTTTTTCAACATGCAGTTCCCATCTAACTGTTGTTTGCATTTATTATGGTACCCTGCTTTGTGTTTACTTGATACCTAGCAGAGGGAAGTCATGGGATATCACTAAATTCCTATCATTGCTGTACACTGTGGCCACCCCTCTGATGAATCCAATTATATACAGCCTGAGAAATAAAGACTTGAACAGATCTGTAGATAAAACCATCCACTATTGTCTGGATTTGCTTTGGCGTAAACAACGCAATGTATTGTCAAATTAAATTGTACTGCAGGATAGAATAATAATATATTTAGTATGTTAAAATGGAGCTGAATTTTATATACTGTATATAGCAGTGAGAAAAAAAAAAAACAGACTGCAAAATATGTTTTCCCTTAAAAATATCAATGTTAAGTTTTACATAAGATTGGAATATATTTGCAGGACAGTATTCATTTTTGTGTATCTGGTAATATATAAAGCCTCATAAAGGAATCTGTAAGGAGAACGTTTCTTGATTTTAGTTGGAAATAACTGTTGTTAATCTTTGACTTTGGACCTAATATTGAAGAGTTGTTGTAGGACCTTTATACTAAAACCTTAGAGGGTAAGTTCATGTTTAACCACTTAGTGCCGGTTCACACTTGTGCGAGTTGATACCGAATGCGATGCGTTAAACACAAACTAGATTTGCATGTCATCCAAAAAGTAATTGTTTTCAATGATGGTGGTTCAAATCTATGCGTTGCGATTCCTCGAGTTTTGTGTGAGTTTAGAGCGTTTCGTTGCAAATTTAGTCTCTATAGACATCAATGTAAATCGTTCTGGAATCGCATTTGATGGTTCACATATGTGCGAATTCCACCACACTATTCTCCACAAAAACCAGGAAGTTAACACCTTTTTTTTTTACATTATGATTCTATTGGCTAGAACATTAATCGCAGCCATGTCCCACTCCTGAAATTTGCATTCAAATTGCGGTAAAAACGTGGTAAATTTGCGGTAAATTCGCACCTCAGAATGGACTGAAAAAACGGAACAAATTCACAGCGCAGCAGTGTGAACCGGCACTTAACCACTTCCCGCCCAGTCAATAGCAGATTGATGTCCGGGAAGTGGTTCTGTTATCCACACTGGACGTCATATGACGTCCTGCAGGATAACAGCCGCCGCGCCTGGGGGGCGCGCATCGCGGCGATCGGTGGAGCGGTGTGTCATTCTGACACACCGCTGCACTGATTTCGGTAAAGAGCCTCCGGCGGAGGCTTTTTACCACGTGATCAGCCATGTCCAATCACGGCTGATCACGATGTAAACAGGAAGAGCCGTTGATCGGCTCTTCCTCACTCGCGTCTGACAGACGCGAGTAGAGGAGAGCCGATCGGCGGCTCTCCTGACAGGGGGGGTTCGCGATGATTGTTTATCAGCGCAGCCCCCCCTTGGATACCCACACTGGACCACCAGGGAAGCCCCCCAGGACCACCAGGGAAGCCCCAAGCATGTGGATGGCCAGGTAAGTCCCCCATGGCCATCCACATGCACAAATACATAAAAAATATATGCCAATCAGTGCCCACAAATGGGCACTGACTGGCACCATCATGGCACAACCAAAATGCATGATGCCCAGCAATGCCAGCCACCAGTGTCATCAGTGCCACCTACCAGTGTCCATCAGTGCCCATCCGTGCCCATCTGTGCCCATAAGTGCCCACCTATCAGTGCCCGTCCGTGCCACCTATCAGTGCCACCCATAAGTATCCATCAGTGCTGCCTATAAGTGCCCATCAGTGCCGCCTGTGAGTGTCCATCAGTGCCGCCTATGAGTGCCCATCAGTGCCGCCTATGAGTGCCCATCAGTGCCGCATACCAGTGCCACATATCAGTGCCCATCAGTGCCGCCTATCAGTGCCCATCAGTGCCGCCTATCAGTGCCCATCATCAGTGCCACCTCATCGGTGCCACCTCATTGGTGCCACCTTATCGGTGCCCATCAGTGTTGCCTTATCAGTGCCCATTAGTGCCGCCTTATCAGTGCTCGTCATTGAAGTAGAAAAGGTACTTATTTACAAAAAAATTAACAGAAACAAAGAAAAACTAATTTTTTTTCAAAATTTTCGCTCTTTTTTTATTTGTTATGCAAAAAATAAAAATCACAGAGGCGATCAAATACCACCGAAAGAGAGCTCTATTTGTGGGAACAAAATGATAAAAAAATTGTTTGGGTACAGTGTTGCATAACCGCGCAATTGTCATTCAAATTACGATAGCGCTGAAAGCTCAAAATTGGCTTGGGCAGGAAGGTGTATAAGTGCATGGTATTGAAGTGGTTAAGGACCGAGCCTCTTTCTAAAATTTGTTGTTTACAAGTTAAAAACAGTTTTTTTTTGCTAGAAAATGACTTAGAACCCCCAAACATTATACTTTTTTTTTTCTAACACCCTAGACAATAAAATTGCGGTCGTTGCAATACTTTCTTTCACACTGTATTTGCGCAGTGGTCTTACAAGCACCCTTTTTTTGGAAATAATACATTTTTTGAATTAAAAAATAAGACAACAGTAAAGTTAGCCCAATTTTTTTTTTATATTGTAAAAGATAATGTTACGCCAAGTAAATTGATACACAACATGTCACGCTTCGAAATTTTGCCCGCTCGTTGAATGGCGACAGACTTTTACCCTTAAAAATCTCCATAGGCGACGTTTAAAAAATTCTACAGGTTGCATGTTTTGAGTTACAGAGGAGCCCTAGGGCTAGAATTATTTCCCCTGCTCTACCGATCGTGGCGATACCTCACATGTGTGGTTTGAACACTGTTTTCATGTGGGCGCTGCTCACGAATGCGTTCACTTCTGCACACGAGCTCGGCGGGACGGGGCGAGTCTAAATTCTTTTTTTTTCTTATTTATTTTACCTTTTATTTTTATGTTTTACACTGTCACTTTTATTCCTATTACAAGAAATGTAAACATTCCTTGTAATAGAAAAAAAGCATGGCAGGAACTCTTAAATATGAGATCTGGGGTCAAAAAGACCTCAGATCTCATATTTACACGAAAATGCAGTAAAAAAATCTAAAAATAAAAATTTGTCATTTGAAGAAAAGAAAAAAATGGCCCTTTAAGAACTATGGGCGGAAGTGACGTTTTGACGCCGCTTCTGCCCTGCGATGGTATGGAGACAGTTGGGGGCCATCTTCCCCTCACTCGTCTCCATACCCAGCCATCAGAAGGACCCGATCACCTCCGCCGCTGCCGACGGCTCGGGTAAGTGGCGGAGGGCACGGGAGAGTGGCGGGAGATGGGGGCCCTCCCCCGCCACTGATAAAAGTGATCTTGCAGTGAATACGCCGCAGAGACCACTATCATCAGAAACCGGACCGCCCACTGAAGAAGAGGATACCAGGGTTATGGCAGCTAGCTGCTGCCATAACAAAGATATCCCTCTTCAAACAGCCAACGTATATCAGCGTGCGGCGGTCCGGAAGTGATTAAAAATAAATACTCTATGCAGTCCATGAACACTATTCCATATTTCTAAACTAATTCAATAAAAACATTTTTTATTTATGCTCCTCCCATAAATATAGGCAATTTTTGCATGCAGTAAAGCCTGCCCCAAATGCTTCTGATATTTTTCACAGCTCTGTCCTTTCCTCTCTAGAATGGATCAGCCATTAGGATGAGTGCCCCCCTAGAAGTAATGTTTTTGGTCAGCCAATGCACTAAATTGTCTGGTTGTTGGTTTATTATTATATTATTATTATACACGATTTATACAGCGCCAAAAGTTTGCGCAGCGCTTTACAATGTAGAGGGGGAACAGCACAATTACAGTTCAGTTCAATACAGAAGGTACAGGAGGGCACGGCTCGTAGAGCTTACATTCTAAAGGGGGGGGTGGTGGTACAAAAGGTAACAGATGCGGAGAATAGCTGGTTTAGTAATTAACTGCTTGCCGACCAGCCACCGTCGTTATATGGCGGCAGGTTGGCTCTCCTGTGCACATCGCCATAGCTGTACGTCGGCTCGCTGCGGGAGCATGCCCGCGGCTCGAGCGGACTCAATGACCACCGGCGCCCCGTGATCGCCTAGTACAGAGGCAGAATGGGGATCTGTAGAATCCTCGTTCTGACAGGTGACATGACAGAGATCTAATGTTCCCAGTCATCAGGAACAGTGATCTCTGTCATGTCCCTGGCAGCTAGGGATGAGCCGAACACCCCCCGGTTTGGTTCGCAGCAGAACATACGAACAGGCAAAAAATGTGTTTGAACACGCAAACACCGTTAAAGTCTATGGGACACGAACATGAAAAATCAAAAGTGCGAATTTTAAAGGTTAATATGCAAGTTATTGTCATAAAAAAAATTTGGGGACCCGGGTCCTGCCCCAGGGGACATGTATCAATGCAAAAAAAAGTTTTAAAAACGGCCGTTTTTTGGGAGCAGTGATTTTAATAATGCTTAAAGTGAAACAATAAAAGTGAAATATTCCTTTAAATTTCGTACCTGAGGGGTGTCTATAGAATGCCTGTAAAGTAGCACATGTTTCCCGTGTTTAAAACTGTCCCTGCACAAAATGTAATTTCCAAAGGAAAAAAAAGTAATTTAAAAAAAGTCGTGGCTATAATGAATTGTCGGGTCCCGGCAATACAGATAAAAGTCATACAAAAAACGTCAGGGGTCCCCCCCCAGTCCATTACCAGGCCCCTTTGGGTCTAGTATGAATATTAAGGGGAACCCCGAACCAAATAAAATGTAAATAAAAAAAATTAAAAATGGGTGCGGGTTCCCCCCAAATTCCATTTCTAGGCCCTTCAGGTCTGGTATGGATATTAAGGGGAACCCTGCGACAATTTTTTTTTTAAATGGCGTGGGGTTCCCCCCAAAAATCCAAAGCAGACCCTTCAGGTCTGGTATGGATTTTAAGGGGAGCCCCGCACCAAAATTAAAAAACAAATGGCGTGTGGTTCCCTTCAAAAATCCATACCAGACCCTTATCCAAGCACGCAACCTGGCAGGCCACAGGAAAAGAGGGGGGACGAGAGAGCCCCCCCTGAAATATACAAGGCCACATGCCTTCAACATGGGGAGAATGTCCCTATGTTTATGGGGACAAGGGCCTCATCCCCACAACCCTTGTCCGGTGGTTGTGGGGGACTGCGAGCCGGGGGCTTATCGGAATTTGGAAGCCCCCCTTTAACAAGCCCCCCCTATGTGAATTGGTAACGGGTACATTGTACCCCTACCATTTCACAAAAAAAGTGTCAAAAATCTTAAAAACCACAGTACACAGCTTGTCTCCATGGGAGGCACCCGCGGAATGACGCTCTCTCGCCGTGACAGCTCTTTTATAGCTGAGGGCGGGGCAACCCGTCATTTGCACGGGTGACCCTGCCCCCTCTGACTCAACTGGGAAATTCTGGGGTTACCCAGTGACGTGTACGGGTGACCCCGCCCCCTCTGACGCATCACGGGAAACCCGTGTTGTGTCAGAGGAGGCTGGGTCACCCGTACACGACACTGGGTAACCCCGGCATTTCCCCTTGCGTCAGAGGTGGGCGGGGTCACAGGGGCACGTGACGGGTGGCCCCGCCCTCGGTTATAAAAGAACTGTCACACAGCTCTTGCGTCATTCGGCCGGGCCCCTCCTATGGAGGCCGTATCGTTCGGGTCGGACTCGTAGAAGGATTGCAGAGCTGGATTATTTTTATTTTTATTTTTTATTAAAGGACTTGTCCCAAGCTGTGTGTGTTTTTTTTCCTTTCTTCTCACCTTTTTGGGTGAAATGGTAGGGGTACAATGTACCCCGTTAACCAATTCACATAGGGGGTGGCATCTGGAGGTCTCCTTTGTTAAAGGGGGCTTCCAGATTCCGATAAGCCCCCCGCCCGCAGACCCCCACAACCACCGGAAAAGGGTTGTGGGGATGAGGCCCTTGTCCCCATCAACATGGGGACATCCTCCCCATGTTGAGGGCATGTGGCCTGGTACGGTTCAGGATGGGGGCGCTCTCTCGCCCCCTCTCTTTTCCTGCGTCCTTCCAGGTTGCGTGCTCGGATAAGAGTCTGGTATAGATTTTTGGGGGGAACCCCACGCCATTTTTTTGGTGCGGGGTTCCCCTTAAAATCCATACCAGACCTGAAGGGCCTGGTAATGGAATTTGGGGGAACCCCTACGCATTTTTTTTTTTTTAGTTCGGGGTTCCCCTTAATATTCATACCAGACCCAAAGGGCCTGATAATGGACTGGGGGGGGAACTAATGTCATTTTTTTCAATGACTTGTATCTGTATTGCCGGGACCCGACAATTCATTATAGCCACGAGTAGTTTTAAATTACTTTTTTTCCTTTAGAAATGTCATTTTTTGCAGGCACTGTTATAAACACGGGAAACATGCGCTACCAGGTATGAAATTTAAAGGAATATTTCACTTTTATTGCTTCACTTTAGGCATTATTAAAATCACTGCTCCCGAAAAAAACGGACACTTTTAAAACTTTTTTTTGCATTGATACATGTCCCCTGGGGCAGGACCCAGGTCCCCAAACACTTTTTATGGCAAAAACTTGCATAATAACCTTTAAAGTTTGCAAACATTTTTGATTTCTCCCATAGAGTTTCAAAGGGTGTTTCGCGGCTTTCAAATTTGCCGTGAACACGCCAAATTGTTCCCTATTCAGTGAACGGGAACAGCCAATGTTCGAGTCGAACTCATGTTCGACCCGAACATAAAACTCATTCCTACTGGCAGCCCATCCCCCCCAACAGTTAGAACCCACCTAGGGAACACATTTAACCTCTTTATCACCCTCTAGTGTAAACCCCTTCCCTGCCAGTGTGATTTATACATTGATGAGCGCATTTTTATAGCACTGATCAATGTAATAATGTTACTGGTCCCCAAAAAGTGTCATTTAGGGTCATTTAGGGTCAGATTTGTCCACCGCAATGTCGCAGTCCCGCTAAAAATCGCAGATCGCCGCCATACTAGTAAAAACAATTTTTTTACCAAAAACATGTAAAAGAATATATATATATATATATAAACTGATGAACACATTATTTTTTGGGGATATATATTATAGCAAAAAGTAAAAGAAACTTAATTTTTTTTTAAAATTGGCGCTCTTTGTTTGTTTTGTAGCACAAAAAATTAAAACCGCAGAGGTGATCAAATACCACCAATAGAAAGCTCTATTTGTGGGGGAAAAAAGGACATCAAATTGTGTTTGGGTGCAATGTCGCACGACCGCACAATTGTCAGTTAAATCAATGCAGTGCCGTATCACAAAAAATGGCCTGGTCATTAAGGGGGCAAATCCTTCCAGGGCTGAAGTGGTTAAAAGGGTCAGGAGAGAAACAGATGCTTATCAAAAGTGGAAATCGTAGTGATTGCAGCAGAAAAATCGACTTTACATTTATGATCATGCTACAGTGATGCATGGATTCCACATGCATGAGAACCTTGGCTGATCAAGATGAAATTGGCAATACTCACACATGGCTGGTGGACAAACAAAAATAGTTATGTAATATCAACCATAGAGAATTTGGCTCGAGGACATCACCCCGCCAACCAGAATAAATAAGACATGTTGGGTTAATTGCTGTCAGTGGGGATACTTCCCATTCAGACCTTGATCACAACAGGACTTGCAGCCAGTGACACATGCTGAACAATCTTGCTGACTCTCTTCCCTTAGCCATCCATCTACTTCCTCTGCCTCCTTCCACACTCCGGTGTCACTGTCTATTCTCTTCCCCTTTTCACAATTCAGTCTTGTTGGTTCTTTCCCTCTCTCATCTGCAAACTCAGTACCCCCCCCCCAATTATTCTCACATTATGATCTTCCTGAAACTTGTTCTTTTCTCTCAACCAGGGGAGGGCTGGGCCAGGGGGCAGGGTGGCAATTGCCTCCCAGGCCGCCCTAACTTATGTTCAAAATGGCCGGCAGCCGCTGCCCACTACCATTTTCTTTTTTATTCTAGTCTACGAAGTCAGGCCGGGGGCATGGACATGGTGGCCGACCACTAGCTGTTGCATTCCGGGAGTTGTAGTCTGCAGTCAAGCTTCTGCTGGGGTTGAAAACACAGCAGTGCAGAGGAAACTACAACTCCCTGGGACCGGATTCTTAGAAGCAGGCAGAGACAGGGTGTGCCAGGGAGTCGGGACGCAGGGCTGCAGGGCTGGGCGCTGGCTGCAACTTGACCCCAGGATCAGGAGCGTTACCCCCCCAGGAGACCGTGGCGTGCAAGGACCTACTGAGCTGAGATCGCTGAGATGAGAGACCCTGACACCGCTAGCTGACCCCCCATCTCCCCCCATACGCCCCATGTAACCTGCCCCAGTGATCAGGCAGCATTGATGGGAACTGGAGTTGGCTGCACTGATGGGCACTGGTGAGGCTGCATTAAAAAAGCAGGTGGGCCATGGATGGTGAGCTGATTCGGCGGTTCAATGGGCCACTTGCCTGGACTTGCCCCCCAGGCCTATGGCCGCCAGCTTTCCCCTGCTCTCAACTATTCAATCATGTCATATAAGATGATACCTACTTTTCAGCATGCCACCCATCAATTGCTGGGACACCCTGGCAAACTTTCTGTCAGACACTTTCTTTAATGCACAGGACACTACTACTTTGAAATGCTCAGTTGTTTTTTTATGTCTACCAGACCAAATGTTCAGAGTCCTCCACTGGATTTCAGTTTCTGACTCTATCATGGTTTTTCATCTGTTAACACCTGTCATGCTGACAGGCATTCAAAGTGAATGACCAAATATTCTATGGTGAGTGTAGTACACAAATACAAAAGGATCAGAACTTAGAACACACAGTTTTAGCTTAAGCTTAATGCCAAAGTGAGGTCAGAAGGTATCATGGGTCAAGCAGATTGTACAACGGGCTCAATGTCATGAAGACAGAAAAGTATGTGAAACCCGAAGGCAAGCCAAGGTCATAAACAGAGTAGCAGTTGGAATTTACAGGACAGGCATTATTAGAAACACAGAATATTCTGTCCAGTGATGACATGATCAGAAGGAAGTATACATTCAACTTTTTCAATACCTCTCAATTCATTATCTCTATCAGCACTAGTGATGAGCCGAACACCCCCGGGTTCGGTTCGCACCAGAACCCGCGAACGGACCGAAAGTTCGAACGAACATTAGAACCCTATTAAATACAATGGATGCGAACGTTCGAATTCTAAAGTGCTAATTATAACAACTATTATGCATGTTATTGTCCTAAAAAGGGTTTGGGAACCCGGGTTCTGCACCAGGGGACATGTATCAATGCAAAAAGAAGTTTTAAAAACGGTCGTTTTTCGGGAGCAGTCATTTTAATGATGCATAAAGTGAAAAAAAAAAAGTCAAATATTCCTTTAAATATCGTACCTGGGGGGTGTCTAAAGTATGCCTGTGAAGTGCCACGTGTTTCCCGTGTTTAGAACTGTCCCTGCACAAAATGACACTTCTAAAGGAAAAAAAAGCCATTTAAAACTGCTTGCGGCTTTAATGTAATGTCTGGTCCCGGTAATATGGATGAAATTCTTTAAGAAAAATGGCATAGCTACCCCATGACCCCCCCCCCCCCCTACCCCAGCCCATTACCAGCCCCTTTGGGTCTTGTATGGATATTAAGGGGAACCCCGCACATAAAATAAAAAAGGCCCTATATACTCTGAACAGCCCTATACAGGCGGTGCATACAAGACAGGGACTGTAGGTTTGTTCTTATGTAGAATCTGTTTGTAATTTTGAACAGGTACATTGTTGAAGTGTAGCTCCAGACCAAAAATCTATTTTTAAACTTTTTGGAAAACATAGGTAAGGGTTATCACCCCTGTAACATTTGTTTTGCTGTCTGTGCCCCTGTTCAGAACATTTCACCTCACTTTCCGTCCCAATGACAACTGTTTTTGAAATGTGGTGTTTTTCTTGAAACAAGGATTGCTGATAAAGCATCAGTACAGAGGAGACACCTTTCTCCCATATTTATTCTTACAGGAGAGAATTTTCCTTCCTAGTGGTAGATTTCCTCTCACTTCCTGTTGTCTTCTTGCGTTTGCAAGTAGGAGTCGTTTGTAAGTTGGATGTTTGAAAGTAGGGACCTGCCGTATATACTCTGCAGAAATAGGCCCCTTAGTTGTTGGTGTTGGCACAACACTGTAAGCACTCACAGTTACTCTTGGTTGGTGCTGGAACGCCCTGCTGTCAACTATTATATCAGGAATTTTAATTACATATAATTGTTGAACAGTGGTAGTAAAAATTGGGCCTTTGATGGTGGTGCTGGTGCCACAACACTGTAAGCCCTGACAGTTACTCTTGGTGGGTGCAGCAATGGGCCCTGCTGTGAATTATTAGATCAAGAATTGTAATTACATGCCCCTGTTGAACAGGGGCTGAAAAATTGGGCCTTAGGCACTGGTGGCACAACACTGCAACCCCTCACAGATACTGTACTTGGAGCACAGCAATGAGCCCTGTTGCAAAGTATTGCTTCAAAAATTGTAATGACACGCCCCTGTTAAACAGGGGCTGAAAAATTGGGCCTTAGGCACTGGTGGCACAACACTGCAACTCCTCACAGATACTGTACTTGGAGCACAGCAATGAGCCCTGTTGCAAAGTATTGCTTCAAAAATTGTAATTACACGCCCCTGTTAAACAGGGGCTGAAAAATTGGGCGTTAGGCACTGGTGGCGGTACCCATAAACAAAAATGATCTTCCAAGCTATCATCATCAATCGTATCATTGAGGACTCGGAGGAGGAGGATAGCCAGTCAACATAACAGCACAGGCACTCAGCATCAGCATCAGTCTTGAAGGGATGTGACATGTTAAAATCAATTAGTCTGTTATATCAGCATCAGGTGTGTGGTAGCTGGTGGTGATCCAAGACTGGTTCATCTTGATGAAAGTCAGTCGATCAACCGAGTCGGTGGACAGGCGCACCCTGTGATCCGTGACAAATCCTCCAGCAGCACTGAATGTGCGTTCCGAAAGAACGCTGGATGCAGGACAGGCCAGTAGCTCAATTGCATACTGTGCAAGCTCTGGCCAGTGATCCATCCTCAAGACCCAGTAAGCCAGAGGATTTTCGGTGGGGAAGGTGTCCAAGTCTGACCTTGCCCCTAGATATTCCTGCACCATGTTTATCAGACGCTGGCGATGGTTGCTGGAACCGATCATACTTTGGGGCTGCGGACTAAAGAATTGTCTGAACGCATCGGTCAGACGGCCACCTTCCCCACCGCTCCTTCTTTGACTGGCCGAAGCCTCAGCAACTCGTTGTCCAGGACCAGGAGTTTGCAACCTCCCAGTCTCTGGGAACGCGTTGCACAGACCTTTCTGCAAGGCCTCCCGGAGTTGTCTCATCCTCTGCTCCCTCTGCGACGGTAACATAAGGTCCGCAACCTTACCCTTGTACCGTGGATCAAGGAGAGTGGCCAGCCAGTAATGGTCCCTCTCCTTGATCCGAAGAATACGAGGATCCTTCCGCAGACTTTGCAGGATCAGGGAGGCCATGCAGCGTAGGTTTGCTGAGGCATTCGCTCCGGAGTCCTCTGGGTCACTAAGGACGACATGATCCGCAGCCACCTCCTCCCAGCCACGTACAAGTCCACTGGTTTCTTGGGACTGTAAATCATCCCTAAAAGACTGCTGCTGATGATGCTGAGTGCCAGCCTCCACCTCCATGCTGACACAATCCTCCTCCTCCTCCTCCTCCTCCTCCTCTTCCTGTGCGATGGGTGGGACAGAAGGAACACTGTCTGGGTAAAGGGGGCCTTGAGAGGCAAGGAAGTCCTCCTCTTCCTGCCTCTGTTCTGCCTCAAGTGCCCTGTCCATTATTCCACGCAGCGTGTGCTCCAACAGGTGGACAAGAGGTACAGTGTCACTGATGCATGCACTGTCACTGCTCACCATCCTCGTGGCCTCCTCAAATGGTGCCAGGACAGTGCATGCATCCCTGATCATGCCCCACTGGCGTGGAGAAAAAAAACCAAGCTCCCCTGACCCTGTCCTGGTGCCGTAGTCGCACAGGTACTCATTGATGGCCCTCTGCTGCGTGTGCAGCCGCTGCAGCATGGCCAACGTTGAGTTCCACCTGGTGGGCATGTCACATATAAGGCGGTTCTTGGGCAGGTTCAACTCCTTTTGCAGCTCAGCCAGGCGAGCACTGGCATTATAAGATCTGCGGAAATGCACACAGACTTTCCTGGCCTGCCTCAGGACATCCTGTAAGCCCAGGTACCTGCCCAAGAAGCGCTGCACCACCAGGTTAAGGACGTGAGCCACACAGGGCACATGGGTCAGTTGTCCCTGTCGGAGGGCGGAGAGGAGGTTGGTGCCATTGTCGCAAACCACCATTCCTGGCTTAAGCTGGCGTGGCGTCAACCACCTCTCGGCCTGGCCCTGCAGAGCAGACAGGACCTCTGCCCCAGTGTGGCTTCTGTCCCCCAAACACACCAGCGCAAGCACGGCATGGCATCTTTTTGCCTGCGTACTTGCGTAGCCCCGTGAACGGCTACGGAGCACCGCTGGTTCATAGGACAAACCACAGGAAGAGGCCATGGAGGAAGAAGAAGAGGAGGGGGTGGAGGAGAGAGGTGTGTCACAACCAGTAGTAGCATTTTGGAGGCGTGGCGGTGGGACAACCTCCAACACTACTGCACCTTGTCCTGAATCCTTCCCAGCTGCCAAAAGAGTGACCCAATGGGCCGTGAAAGAAAGGTAACGTCCCTGTCCATGCCTGCTGGACCATGAGTCAGCGGTAATATGCACCTTACCGCTGACCGCCCTGTCCAGCGAGGCCAAGACATTGCCTTCCACATGCCGGTAGAGAGCCGGAATAGCCTTCCGTGAGAAAAAGTGGCGTTTGGGAACCTGCCACTGAGGAACCGCACATTGCACAAACTCACGGAAGGGGGCCGAGTCTACCAACTGAAAAGGCAGCAGTTGAAGCGCTAGCAATTTAGCCAAGCTAGCATTCAACCGCTGGGCATGTGGATGGCTGGGAGTGAACTTCTTTCGACGGTCCAGCAGCTGGGGCAGGGAAATTTGCCTGCTAGAATCGGACGTCGGTGTACTGCTAGCAGAGTGGGCGCAAGTACTTGGCTGTGACACACCTAATTCTACACCTTCATTCCTCTCAGTGCATGTTTCAGAGAGGACTGAAGTTATAGTGGGGTTGGAGATCCCAGCTGATGCGGTGCAAGGAGAGGTCCGCTTTGTTCTTTGGTGTGGGTCTTTGAGGTAGGCTTGCCAACGAGCTGCATGGCAGGTCAACATATGTCTGGTCAGGCATGTGGTACCCAAGCGGCTGATGTTTTGGCCACGCGATATACGCTTGAGACATATGTTGCAAACAGCAGCTGTGCGATCTGATGCACTAGCCTCAAAAAAGGCCCACACCAAAGAACTTTTTGAATGACGGGCAGAGGCAGCGCCCTGCACAGGCGGAGCTCTGCGGTGTGATTCCGTCGGTGTACTGCCCTTACGCTGGCCACCAAAGGGCATCCTGCCTCGTTGGAGATGTGCCTCCTCCTCATCCTCCTCCTCCTCCTCTCTCCTATTAGGCACCCACGTGGAGTCAGTGACCTCATCATCCCCTCCCTCCTCATCACTGGAGCCAATCTGGCAGTATGCTGCAGCTGCTGGAACATGACTGCCAGATTGGTGTCCTTCTTGAGCATCCCCTCTGTCTGCTCTCACGCTACTGCCTTCCTCTAGCTGGGTTTCATCATCAGACCCTTCGAAACGCTGGGCATCCTCCTGGAGCATGTACCCAACACTGTGCTGAAACAGTTCGGGGGACTCCTCAGGAGGAGGACATGGTGGGTCTAGGGAAGGAGTGACTGATGATTTGTCTGACATTGATACCAGGGAAGACGACGCTTTGGCAGCTGCTTTTCCAGTACCCTGAGCCTGGGTGAGAGAGGATGAGGAGGAGGAGGAGGGCTTGGTCATCCACTCTACCAAGTCTTCGGCATGATGTGGCTCAACATGTCCAGCTGCCGAAAAGAAGGACAAGCGTGTCCCATGGCCATGTGCTGATGACAATGCACCGCGTCCACGACCAGCACTGTTGCCCCCAGACACAGAGCCTGCTTGCCCTCTTTTATTGCCTCCTGACTGTCTGCCTCTCCTTGTTTGCCTTCCAGACATTCTAATAGATGGCCTGCAGGGAGATGGGAAAAAAGCAATAAGGGCTACCTTCAGGTGTCCTTCTCTGTCCCTTGAAACAAGGACTTTCACAGTGAAAGAAACTGACACTCTCCCTACCTACAGTTTTCTGTCCCTAGAAAAAATATTTTTTTTAAGCACAATATAGCACAAGGACAATTCACTCACTGTCCTTACAGGTCCCTGGAAACAAGGACTTGCAGAGTGAAAGAAAAAAAACACTCTCCCTACCTACAGTTTTCTGTCCCTAGAATAAATGTTTTTTTTAAGCACAATATAGCACAAGGACAATTCACTCACTGTCCTTACAGGTCCCTGGAAACAAGGACTTGCAGAGTGAAAGAAAAAAAACACTCTCCCTACCTACAGTTTTCTGTCCCTAGAAAAAATGTTTTTTTTAATCACAATATAGCACAAGAACAATTCACTCACTGTCCTTACAGGTCCCTGGAAACAAGGACTTGCAGAGTGAAAGAAAAAAAACACTCTCCCTACCTACAGTTTTCTGTCCCTAGAAAAAATGTTTTTTTTAATCACAATATAGCACAAGGACAATTCACTCACTGTCCTTACAGGTCCCTGGAAACAAGGACTTGCAGAGTGAAAGAAAAAAAACACTCTCCCTACCTACAGTTTTCTGTCCCTAGAAAAAATGTTTTTTTTTAAGCACAATATAGCACAAGGACAATTCACTCACTGTCCTTCCAGGTCCCTGGAAACAAGGACTTGCAGAGTGAAAGAAAAAAAACACTCTCCCTACCTACAGTTTTCTGTCCCTAGAAAAAATGTTTTTTTTAAGCACAATATAGCACAAGGACAATTCACTCACTGTCCTTACAGGTCCCTGGAAACAAGGACTTGCAGAGTGAAATAAACTGACACTCTCCCTACCTACAGTTTTCTGTCCCTAGAATAAATGTTTTTTTTAAGCACAATATAGCACAAGGACAATTCACTCACTGTCCTTACAGGTCCCTGGAAACAAGGACTTGCAGAGTGAAAGAAAAAAAACACTCTCCCTACCTACAGTTTTCTGTCCCTAGAAAAAATGTTTTTTTTAATCACAATATAGCACAAGGACAATTCACTCACTGTCCTTACAGGTCCCTGGAAACAAGGACTTGCAGAGTGAAAGAAAAAAAACACTCTCCCTACCTACAGTTTTCTGTCCCTAGAAAAAATGTTTTTTTTAATCACAATATAGCACAAGGACAATTCACTCACTGTCCTTCCAGGTCCCTGGAAACAAGGACTTGCAGAGTGAAATAAACTGACACTCTCCCTACCTACAGTTTTCTGTCCCTAGAATAAATGTTTTTTTTAAGCACAATATAGCACAAGGACAATTCACTCACTGTCCTTACAGGTCCCTGGAAACAAGGACTTGCAGAGTGAAAGAAAAAAAACACTCTCCCTACCTACAGTTTTCTGTCCCTAGAAAAAATGTTTTTTTTAATCACAATATAGCACAAGAACAATTCACTCACTGTCCTTACAGGTCCCTGGAAACAAGGACTTGCAGAGTGAAAGAAAAAAAACACTCTCCCTACCTACAGTTTTCTGTCCCTAGAAAAAATGTTTTTTTTAATCACAATATAGCACAAGGACAATTCACTCACTGTCCTTACAGGTCCCTGGAAACAAGGACTTGCAGAGTGAAAGAAAAAAAACACTCTCCCTACCTACAGTTTTCTGTCCCTAGAAAAAATGTTTTTTTTTAAGCACAATATAGCACAAGGACAATTCACTCACTGTCCTTCCAGGTCCCTGGAAACAAGGACTTGCAGAGTGAAAGAAAAAAAACACTCTCCCTACCTACAGTTTTCTGTCCCTAGAAAAAATGTTTTTTTTAAGCACAATATAGCACAAGGACAATTCACTCACTGTCCTTACAGGTCCCTGGAAACAAGGACTTGCAGAGTGAAATAAACTGACACTCTCCCTACCTACAGTTTTCTGTCCCTAGAATAAATGTTTTTTTTAAGCACAATATAGCACAAGGACAATTCACTCACTGTCCTTACAGGTCCCTGGAAACAAGGACTTGCAGAGTGAAAGAAAAAAAACACTCTCCCTACCTACAGTTTTCTGTCCCTAGAAAAAATGTTTTTTTTAATCACAATATAGCACAAGGACAATTCACTCACTGTCCTTACAGGTCCCTGGAAACAAGGACTTGCAGAGTGAAAGAAAAAAAACACTCTCCCTACCTACAGTTTTCTGTCCCTAGAAAAAATGTTTTTTTTAATCACAATATAGCACAAGGACAATTCACTCACTGTCCTTCCAGGTCCCTGGAAACAAGGACTTGCAGAGTGAAATAAACTGACACTCTCCCTACCTACAGTTTTCTGTCCCTAGAATAAATGTTTTTTTAAGCACAATATAGCACAAGGACAATTCACTCACTGTCCTTACAGGTCCCTGGAAACAAGGACTTGCAGAGTGAAAGAAAAAAAACACTCTCCCTACCTACAGTTTTCTGTCCCTAGAAAAAATGTTTTTTTTTAAGCACAATATAGCACAAGGACAATTCACTCACTGTCCTTCCAGGTCCCTGGAAACAAGGACTTGCAGAGTGAAAGAAAAAAAACACTCTCCCTACCTACAGTTTTCTGTCCCTAGAAAAAATGTTTTTTTTAAGCACAATATAGCACAAGGACAATTCACTCACTGTCCTTCCAGGTCCCTGGAAACAAGGACTTGCAGAGTGAAAGAAAAAAAACACTCTCCCTACCTACAGTTTTCTGTCCCTAGAAAAAATGTTTTTTTTAATCACAATATAGCACAAGGACAATTCACTCACTGTCCTTACAGGTCCCTGGAAACAAGGACTTGCAGAGTGAAAGAAACTGACACTCTCCCTACCTACAGTTTTCTGTCCCTAGAATAAATGTTTTTTTAAGCACAATATAGCACAAGGACAATTCACTCACTGTCCTTCCAGGTCCCTGGAAACAAGGACTTGCAGAGTGAAAGAAAAAAAACACTCTCCCTACCTACAGTTTTCTGTCCCTAGAAAAAATGTTTTTTTTAATCACAATATAGCACAAGGACAATTCACTCACTGTCCTTACAGGTCCCTGGAAACAAGGACTTGCAGAGTGAAATAAACTGACACTCTCCCTACCTACAGTTTTCTGTCCCTAGAATAAATGTTTTTTTTAAGCACAATATAGCACAAGGACAATTCACTCACTGTCCTTACAGGTCCCTGGAAACAAGGACTTGCGGAGTGAAAGAAAAAAAACACTCTCCCTACCTACAGTTTTCTGTCCCTAGAAAAAATGTTTTTTTTAATCACAATATAGCACAAGGACAATTCACTCACTGTCCTTACAGGTCCCTGGAAACAAGGACTTGCAGAGTGAAAGAAAAAAAACACTCTCCCTACCTACAGTTTTCTGTCCCTAGAAAAAATGTTTTTTTTAATCACAATATAGCACAAGGACAATTCACTCACTGTCCTTCCAGGTCCCTGGAAACAAGGACTTGCAGAGTGAAATAAACTGACACTCTCCCTACCTACAGTTTTCTGTCCCTAGAATAAATGTTTTTTTTAAGCACAATATAGCACAAGGACAATTCACTCACTGTCCTTACAGGTCCCTGGAAACAAGGACTTGCAGAGTGAAAGAAAAAAAACACTCTCCCTACCTACAGTTTTCTGTCCCTAGAAAAAATGTTTTTTTTTAAGCACAATATAGCACAAGGACAATTCACTCACTGTCCTTCCAGGTCCCTGGAAACAAGGACTTGCAGAGTGAAAGAAAAAAAACACTCTCCCTACCTACAGTTTTCTGTCCCTAGAAAAAAGGTTTTTTTTAAGCACAATATAGCACAAGGACAATTCACTCACTGTCCTTCCAGGTCCCTGGAAACAAGGACTTGCAGAGTGAAAGAAAAAAAACACTCTCCCTACCTACAGTTTTCTGTCCCTAGAAAAAATGTTTTTTTTAATCACAATATAGCACAAGGACAATTCACTCACTGTCCTTACAGGTCCCTGGAAACAAGGACTTGCAGAGTGAAAGAAACTGACACTCTCCCTACCTACAGTTTTCTGTCCCTAGAATAAATGTTTTTTTAAGCACAATATAGCACAAGGACAATTCACTCACTGTCCTTCCAGGTCCCTGGAAACAAGGACTTGCAGAGTGAAAGAAACTGACACTGTCCCTACCTACAGTTTTCTGTCCCTAGAATAAATGTTTTTTTTAAGCACACTATAGCACAAGCACAAAACACACTGACACTCTCCCTACCTATCCTTCTCTTTCCCTAAACTAAAGGAATCCAGGTTAAGCAAGAAAGAAATAACAGTCACTGTCCCTGCCTATGCTGCTCTATCCCTGCTCCGGAACACACTACACTAGGCCGCCGTGCTGGCGGCCTTTTATAGTGTGGGGCGTGTACTAAACACCCTCAGCAATAATTGGCCACAGGCATCCTGCCTGTGGCCAATCATTGCTCTCCTCGCTGCCGGCGCTGTGATTGGCCAAGCATGCGGGGTCACAGTGCATGCTTGGCCAATCACAGCGCCTGGATGACACTGCGATGGCGTAGTGCATTGTGGGCCGTTCGCGTCACTCGAATTTGGCGCGAACGGCCCAAATCGTTCGATCTTCGTCGAACGATCGAACAGCCGATGTTCGAGTCGAACGTATGTTCGACTCGAACACGAAGCTCATCCCTAATCAGCACATATCACTTTCTGGACCATAGTCTTCTTCTTCCTCCATCACCAATTTTTTGGGGAAATCAAGATTTCCAACCTGGTCTGCAGAATGAGAACTTTTAATGATGAATTGGCAGATAGTTTTGGTACAAGATATAATTAAAATATATGCCCCACCTTTGAGTAAAGCCTCTTACACACGGCCGAGAATCTCGTCAGGAATAAACCAGTTGTTTTTCCTGACGAGATTCTTGACAAGAATCTTGTCCCGGCCGAGTGTACACATGCTCGATTCAAAAGAACCGCCGTTCTTTTGAATGGAACAAACGCGGTAACGTCATCGATTACGACGAGCGTGCGCTCGTCACATTCGATGCTGCCACCGCCATCTTGCTACACCCTACCTATGCCTACTAGAAAGCTACCGCAAATGTGTCAAAGTCATTTGGAGCATGCGCGGGTTTCCACGGCAACAGGTAAGCATACACACTCTCGGATTTCTCGTTGGGAAACAGGCCGATGAGAATCTCAACGAGAAAATAGAGAGCAGATTCTCTATTTTTCTCGTCGAGATTCTGGACAGTTTTCTTGACGAGAAACCTGAAAGCCTCGTACACACGGCCGTTTTTTTCGGCAAGAAAGCTCTCCCAGCAGTTTTCTTGTCGTTTCTTGATGAGAAAACCGGCCCTGTGTACGAGGCTTCAGACTTATAAGGGTATCCAAATATTCAATTTTCTTGGGCTGCATGTTGGAAAAACGGTTGGTACCTATATTATATTTACAACATATTTGTTTTCAGGCCTCACCCTGTGGAGGTAATATATTTGACTTAAACTTGAACCATCCTCAAAGCTTAAAGAGAAACAAAAATTTTTTTTATACTTACCTGCTCCGTGCAATGGTAATGTACAGAGCAGCCCCAATCCTCCTTTTCTCAGGTCCCAGCATTCTGGGCTTCTCCCCCCTGCTAAATGCCCCCATAGCATGCTGATTGCATAGCATGTCCTGCTCTATGTGTTCATTGACACACAAAATGGGGCTCTGCCCTGCCCCCACTCCCTCTTTAATGGCTGTGATTGAAAATAGTGGAAGCCAATATCTGGCACTGCTGTGTCTGAGCCAATGAGGAGGGAGAGACCAGAGAGAGCATCATCTCTCATGCACATCGCTGGATCGAGATTAGGCTCAGGTAAGCATTAGGTAAAAATGCATAGAATGTACTGTATGAAGGTAAAAAAGGTAAAAAACCTTTAGCCTTTATAACCACTTTAATGTACTTTTAGGAGAGGATCCTGGGTATAAATCTAAGTTTAAAAAACTGACACCGGTGTTACACTACTCCCAGCAAGGGCAACCATCAAGTAACCTTGGCAATACTATTACTTTGGCTTTTACATAGAGCATGCAAGGTCCTAGAGAAGGTACAATTTGATCTCTGGCTTAGTTGATCCCAAATTGTCTTCCCAGAGACTGCTCATAGGGAGAACTAACATGATTTTCCACACAAATCAGTGTCTCCACCCGCTAACTCACTCACTGCCCAGGAGATCGCCAATTACTTCAAATGTAAGATTTATACAATTTGTGGGGAGATCTCCGCTGTAAAAATACCTTCTCCACTTAACACCCCATGTCCACAGGTACAATCATTACTTTGTTCATTCAGCTCCGCTACTGTAGACGAGGTTGCTAAACTTTTTACTAACGTCCACCTAACCACCTGCCCCCCTGGACCCTCACAAATGCTACGGTCACCCTCTGGCTCTATCCTACACTCTCCAACTCACATCTTCAATCTTCCCCAACTCTATAAAACATGCACTTGTCACCCTCACACTTAAAAAGCCTTCACTAAACCCCACCAATCCTAAAAACCTACACCCCCATCTACTTGCTCCCCTATCCAAACTCCTTGAATGTCTGGTCTATAACCCACTGAGCGACCACCTGACGGAGAATAACCTTCTTGATCCCCTTCAGTCTGGATTCCACCCTCAACACTCCACGGAAACTTCTCTCCTAAAGCTCACAAACGATCTGATAACAGCTAAATCCAATAGACACTACAGGTACTCCTCACTTAATTAACAGGTTCCGTTTCAACAACCAGGCCGTTAAACAAATTGGTTGTTAAACGAGGAGTCACAAGAAATCAATATTTTACGCATTCTTAACTACTGTACTATATTGTGAAAAAAAGGTCTAAACACTAAACTCAAGATCAATAACATTGCATAAGAATAGAACACAAATTAAAATTCTGTACTGTACTGTACAATACAGTGATGTTCAGGTAGGGAGAGCAGGTTGAAAGTCTGAGCAATCGTTAAACAGGTAAGTGGTTAATGAGGAGTATATGTATTCTGTACTCCTACTCCTGGACCTCTCTGCTGCCTTTGACACCGTGGACCACTCCCTTCTAAAAAAACTCCATGACTTTGGTCTTCATGACTGTACTCTTCACTGGTTCTCATCCTACTTATCCAACTACACCTTTGTCGTTGCTTACAATTCTACTTTCCTATCTCTTTCTCTGTCAGGGGCCCCCAAGGTTCTGTTCTTGGACCTCTCTTATTCTCCATTTACACCTCCTCCCTGGGTTAGATAATGGCCTCCAATGGCTTCCAATACCATCTCAATGCTGACGACCCCCTAATCTATCTCTCTACCCCTCAGCTCACTCCTCCAGTCTCCTCACATATCACTGATTTACTAACAGACATATCAACCTGGATGTCCCAACACTTCCTCAAACTCAATCTGTCCAAAACCACCACATGCCTTTTCCCCTGATTTCTCTGTCAAGATCAATAGCACTACTATCAGAACGTCCCTACATGCCAAAGTCCTAGGTGTAGTCTTGGACTCTGAACTATGCTTTCAGTCCCACGTCCAATCACCGTCCAAATCTTGCCGTCTCAACCTCCGCAACATCTCCAAAATATGCCCCTTCCTAACCAATGACACCACAAAGCTCTTATTCCACACCCTGGTCATCTCCCACCTCGACTACTGCAACTCCCTCCTCACAGGATTACCTTTACATAGGCTATCCCCCCTCCAGTCCAACATGAATGCATCCACCTTACTAACCGGTCAGTGTCTGCTATTCCTCTCTGTCAATCCCTCCACTGGCTTCTGCTCACCCAACTAATTAAATTCAAAATACTAACAACAGCTTACAAAGCCATCCACAACTCATCCCAAAATACCAATCTACTCATTCTCTTGATTCCTCCCAAGGCCTCCTGCTTTCTAGCTCCCTTGTCACCTCTTCCCATGCTCACCTCCAGGACTTTTACCGAGCCTCTCCTATCCTAAGAAACTCCCTACCCCAATCTGTCCAACTATCTCCTACTCGGTTTGCTTTTAGATGATCCCTGAAAACACATATCTTCAGAGAAGCCTATTCTGCTCCTACCTAACAACTGTACTTTTTTTTTTCTCCATCAGCTCATCCCCTACAGTTATTACCTTTTGTATCACTTGACCCTCCCTCTTAGATTGTAAGCTCTAATGAGCAGGGCCCTTTAATTCATCCTGTATTGAATTGCTTTGTAACTGTACTGTCTGCCCTCAGGTTGTAAAGTGCTGCACAAACTGTTGCCAATATATAAATCCTGTATAATAATAATAATAAATAACTAAACTGTCATCTCCATTTTTTCATTCATTTTTCAGGAAGCTCCCATTTATCCTTTTCTAAGGAGAAACTCATCCAGGAATAAAAACTCAAAAACGTATTCAACATGTAGCCTTGGCTGCCAAAATAAATATTGTCATAGAGCTAAAATCGTCAACTCTGTGCCCGGAAGCAGTTAAGATTCTCATCTCAAATATATCCTAAAACATAAACTTCTTTAGGTCCGACCGGAGTTATTTTTTTAAAATATTTATCATTATTATTTTGCTGGTTTTTTGTTTCTCCCTAAAAATAAAACCATTCTCAGTAACACCTCAAATGATTTGACTTACTCCCAATGAACAGTTAATAAGAGTTTTCTGAAAGGAAAAATACGTCTGAAAATAATTTCTCTTTTTATCAATAATAATGAGTCCCATGGCCACATCAAATAGCACTTGTTGTTCCCAGCGTTACAGATAATTCTACTCTACTAATATATAAAAGCAGCAATATTCCACATAATCAGTGCAATGAATAACAAATACATATCTCTACCCATATTATTTGTATCAATGTTTGTTGCATTATGCAACTATCAACTGATTGTTCACATGATCTAAGTAACATTTCAAAATATTAGGTTAATAGAACATTTTGAGTAATAAATGTGTAGTTAAATTAGACTTAAAAAAACACTCTGCCTGCCCGCAGACCTCGAGTTCTAATGGACTCTACTAATTTCTGCCTAAAGCCATGGCTGAGGAATCAGAAATGGCTGAGGAATTGCTGGGATTCCCTCAAATTTAAGGTCTCTTGTCCTTGGCTTTAGGGTTTTAGGTGACTGTTAAGTATTTTACTAAAGGGAGTCATAAAGAAATTGGAAGAGCAGGCAGATACAGGCCATGTTCTAATGTATTAGGTCTGCTTTAAAATAATACCCATTGCACGGTGTTAAAATGTATTGCACATTTTTTGTTGCAAACTTTTACAAGAAATTGCGATTTCCCCCCTTCTCAGAACTATGAAGTATTACTTTATCTGTTCTAGATAAAATTGTATTATCCTGTTTTATTGATTGTTGTCACCAAAAAAACTTAAATTAAGCAACAGATAATTTATAGAGAGTCATGGTTCTCTTATTTGTCATTAACAAAGTGATATCGGATTGATTGCCTTAGGTTGCCATATTTTGAACATCTGCAATACACTATATTACCAAAAGTATTGGTACGCCTGCCTTTACACGCACATGAACTTTAATGGCATCCCAGTCTTAGTCCGTAGGGTTCAGTATTGAGTTGGCCCACCCTTTGGCTATAACAGCTTCATCTCTTTTGGGAAGGCTTTCCACAAGGTTTAGGAGTGTGTCTATGGGAATGTTTGATCATTCTTCCAGAAGCTCGCAGTTTCTGCTCTAAGTCATCCCAAAGGTGTTCTATCGGGTTGAGGTCAGGACTCTGTGCAGGCCAGTCAAGTTCCTCCACCCAAAACTTGATCATCCATGTCTTTTTGGACCTTTCTTTGTGCACTGGTGCGCAGTCATGTTGGAACAGGAAGGGAACATCCCCAGAGTCCTTTCCTCAAACCGATGTAACACCTTTGGGATGAATTAGAGTGGAGACTGTGAACCAGGCCTTCCCGTCCACATCAGTGTCTGGCCTCACAAATGCGCTTCTGGAAGAATGGTCAAACATTCCCATAGAAACACTCCTAAACCTTGTGGACAGCCATCCCAGAAGAGTTGAAGCTGCTATAGCTGCAAAAGGTTAGACAACTCAATATTGAACCCTACGGACTAAGATTGGGATGCCATTAAAGTTCATGTGTGTGTGTAAAATCAGGTGTCCCAATACTTTTGGTAATATAGTGTATATTTTCACCACTTAATTTATAACAAATTAAAAATAATCAGTAATTAAAATTTCCAGAGTAGTAAATTTATTGGTTTCATGTTTTTTTTATTTATTTATGTATGTATTTATTCATTTTTTTTTTCATTGTTCTGACTTCAGGTTATGGAGAAGAAGAATATGTCCAGTATTACTATAATCCACCTCTTAGGACTCCAGATCCCACACAGTATAAGGTTTTTAATTTTTTTTATTTTCCTTATAATTTATTGTGTGACAATATTTGGAAATCTCCTGATCATCACATTGGTGTCCTGCAGCAAATCCCTCCATTCCCCTATGTACTTCTTCCTCTCTCAGCTCTCCATATCAGATATCTTACTAATAACTGACATTCTTCCTAATATGCTCCATTCTGTTTTATTTAAAGAAACTATACTCTCATTTTCTGATTGCCACACCCAGTTTTATTTCTTTGCTTTCTCAGAAATGTCAGAGTGTCTTCTTCTAACAGTGATGTCTTATGACAGATATGTGGCCATCTGTAAACCGTTGCATTATAACTTGGCAATGAACTTCCAGATCTGCTGGATAATGGTCACCGCATGCTGGAGTTTAAGTTTCTTAGCAATAACCATTCACACTTTAATGATATCCCAATTAGAATTTTGTGGTCCAGGTATTGTTGATCACTTTTTCTGCGATCTGGACCCAATCCTACAACTTTCCTGCTATGACACCACCGATGTTCAGCTTGAAGTGACAATAGTGAATGTTATAATCGTTATCACCCCATTCTTTCTCACCAATGTATCATATTTTTATATTATAAGCACCATTTTGAAAATCTCATCTATTACTGGGAGGCAGAAAGTTTTCTCAACATGCAGCTCCCATCTGACTGTTGTCTCCATTTTTTATGGTACTCTGGTTTGTGTTTATCTTTTACCTGGAAAAGGACAGTTGGAGAGTACTACTAAATTCATATCATTGCTGTACACTGTGGTCACCCCACTGCTAAATCCAATTATATACAGCCTGAGGAATCAAGACTTGAAAAAAGCTGTAGCTAAAATTATTAACCACAACCTACATTTGCTTTTCAATAAATAATAAAATGTGTACTCAACCTACAATCTTCATTAGCAAACATTAATAAAATGTTTACTTTTTTCTTAACTTTGATAAGTTTTACATGACTCAATGATCTTCTGTGTGTTTGGCAAAGTTGGAAAACATTTTTAAGCTTAATTCCAGGTATATTTAACCACTTAAGGACCGCTCACTTTATATATACGTCGGCAGAATGGCACGGACAGGCACAATCACGTACCTGTACGTGGCCCTTTAACTGCCGACGTCGGGGTCGCGCACGCACTGCCGGTGGCACGCTTGCGACCCCTCTGCCTTCTCCGTGAGTCAGACCGTGGGTCCCGTGGACTCGATTGCCGCGGGGATCCCCGCGATCGTCTCACGGAGGCATGGAACGGGGAGAGGTTAGTGAAAACACAACCTCTCCCCGCTCCGCTACTGACACTGTCAGGGATCTCTGCTCTGTGTAATCAGAGCAGAGATCGGTGACGTGTCACTCGTAGCCACGCCCCCACACAGTAGTAATTAGGGTTGAGTGAACCCGAACTGTAAAGTTCGGGTTCGTACCGAACTTTAGCTTTTTCCGAACCCGGGTTTGGCGATGTAATGGCGCAGTTAGAAATGCTTCAGGGGCCAGCCAATCACCTTTTGATTAGCTGGTGTGCCCTTAGAAGCCATCATAGCCATGCCTACTAATGGCACGGCTGTGATTGGCCAGTGCAACATGTGACCCAGCTTCTATATATGCTAGAGGCACACAGCACACACGTCACTATGCTTTAGACAGGACAGGGAGAGGATCTTGGCTACTGCTTTTGCTTATAGGGAGAGATTGAAAAATACATGAGTTAGTCCTGATTCTGCAATCTGAGGGAAAAGATAGAGAGACAGTGTAGTGTAGGGCCAGGTTCCTGTTGGTGCTTTCAGGGAGAGAGATTTATATAGGAGTCCAGATTCAGAGATCTAATAACTCAGTGATCTGCATAGGTTTACCTGTTTGTGTTGCAGTGCACAGTCATTTTACACTGCCATGAGCCCAGTGTCAGAGAAAATCTAACTTTTATCTGCAAGCTCAGTGCACCAGCACTGCATATATCACGTTGAGAGATACACAGTTTCCATACTGTGGGTGTATTGTGCTCTTGCAAAAAGACCCATTTAGTCCAAAAAAAGGCACTTTATTGTGCTCTTGCAAATAGACCCATTTAGGGAAAAAAAATTGCATTTTATTTTTCCTGTGCAAAAAGACCCATTTAGGGCAAAAAAATAAATAAATACAAATTTGCACTTTAATGTACTCTTGCAAAAAGACCCATTTAGGGCAAAAAAAATATTTTGCAGTGTTTTTTGCATATCTGGAGGTGTGTGAATTAATCAATTTCTATATATTTTTCTTCTACTGTGCTATCCTAAAAAAACAACATTTATTTTGAATAGCATTTTCTGCAGTTCTGTAGCTGTGCGATTCAGAACTGTGGGTGTGTTCTGCTCTTCCAAAAAGCCCCATTTAGGGCCACAAAAAATATTTTGCAGTGTGTTATACATATCTGGAGGTGTGTGAAATAAACCATTTCTATATATTTGTCTTCTACTGTGCAATCCTAAAAAAAACAAAACATTTTTTTTATAGCATTTTCTGCAGTTCTGTAGCTGTGCGATTCAGCGGTTACGTACTGTGGGTGTGTTCTGCTCTTCCAAAAAGCCCCATTTAGGGCCACAAAAAATATTTTTCAGTGTGTTATACATATCTGGAGGTGTGTGAAATAAACCATTTCTATATATTTGTCTTCTACTGTGCTATCCTAAAAAACAAACAAAAAGCATTTGAATAGCATTTTCTGCAGTTCTGTAGCTGTGCGATTCAGCGGTTACGTACTGTGGGTGTGTTCTGCTCTCCCAAAAAGCCCAATTTAGGGCCACCAAAAATATTTTGCAGTGTGTTATACATATCTGGAGGTGTGTGAAATAAACCATTTCTATATATTTGTCTTCTACTGTGCTATCCTAAAAAACAAAATTTTTTTGAATAGCATTTTCTGAAGTTCTGTAGCTGTGCGATCCAGCGGTTACGTACTGTGGGTGTGTTCTGCTCTTCCAAAAAGCCCCATTTAGGGCCACAAAAAATATTTTTCAGTGTGTTATACATATCTGGAGGTGTGTGAAATAAACCATTTCTATATATTTGTCTTCTACTGTGCTATTCTAAAAAAAAAAACAAAAACATTTTTTTTTAATAGCATTTTCTGCAGTTCTGTAGCTGTGCGATTCAGTGGTTATGTACTGTGGGTGTGTTGTGGTCTTGCAAAAAGCCCCATTTAGGGCCACAAAAAATATTTTGCAGTGTGTTATACATATCTGGAGGTGTGTGAAATAAACAATTTCTATATATTTTTCTTCTACTGTGCTATCCTAAAAAAAAACAACATTTTTTTTAATAGCATTTTCTGCAGTTCTGTAGCTGTGCGATCCAGTGGTTACGTACTGTGGGTGTGTTCTGCTCTTCCAAAAAGCCCCATTTAGTGCCATAAAAAATATTTTGCAGTGTGTTATACATATCTGGAGGTGTGTGAAATAAACAATTTCTATATATTTTTCTTCTACTGTGCTATCCTAAAAAAACAACATTTTTTTAATAGCATTTTCTGCAGTTCTGTAGCTGTGCGATCCAGCGGTTACGTACTGTGGGTGTGTTGTGGTCTTGCAAAAAGCCCCATTTAGGGCCACAAAAATATTTTGCAGTGTGTTATACATATCTGGAGGTGTGTGAAATAAACAAGTTCTATATATTTTTCTTCTACTGTGCTATCCTAAAAAAACAACTTTTTTTTTTAATAGCATTTTCTGCAGTTCTGTAGCTGTGCGATACAGCGGTTACGTAGTGTGGGTGTGTTCTGCTCTTCCAAAAACACCCATTTAGGGCAAGATCCTAAATTTGGAAAATATGAGGAGAAGGTCAAAGGGACGTGGTGGCCCCGGTCGTGGTGCTGCTGGTGGAGCTCCTATTGCAGGGAGAGGACGTGGTGGATCTGTGCCAGATACACGCACAAGTGAAACACCTGCGAGTAGGTGACTGAGCCTGCGGCGGTATTTTGTCGCGCCTAATGAGGCAATCCATCAGAATGATCCTCCCTTCAGCACCACCTGTAGGCCACAGGGAACTGCACACCAATACTGTCACCAAGGACAAAATGGTCCATGAATCCTACAGAATTAGGGTGTTTGAGCCTATTTACCACTCAAACACTTCCCTTAAATTTAGCACCCCGCTACATTTTTATTTCAAAGTATTTTATTTTCCCACTAGCTTATCCATTAAATTTAATAATTTATTCCAGAAAGGGCGTATTCTGGGGCAATCCCACCATATGTGTGGCATCGTGCCGTTGAGTTTCTGAGGTTCTTAATGACTTCCTGTACCTCTTCTGCTGAAAAGGGGGCCTCCAACATATTTTTTAATTTTTTTATGTTATTTTAGGTTATTTACCTATCCACATTTGTTTGCAGAGCACTTCCCATGCTCTTAACAACATTTTTCTGCCATTTTCAGCCCTCTAGCCCTTTCCATCACTTTTTTAGAGCCTTTTTAGTCCTCAGAAATTCGGGTCCCCATTGACTTCAATGGGGTTCGGGTTCGGGTTAAAGTTCGGTCCCGAACTCGAACTTTTTTCCGAAGTTCGGCCGAACCCGTCGAACCCGAACATCCAGGTGTCCGCTCAACTCTAGTAGTAATCACTCCCCTAGGCACACTTAACCCCTCCAGCGCCCCTAGTGGTTAACCCCTTCACTGCCAGTGTCATTTTCACAATAAACAGTGCATTTTTATTGCACTGATCGCTGTGAAAATGACAATGGTCCCAAAAATGTGTCAAAAGTGTCCGATGTGTCCGCCATAATGTCACAGTCACAAAAAAAAAAAAAACGCTGATCGCCGCCATTACTAGTAAAAAAAAAAATTAATAAAAATGCCATAAAACTACCCCCTATATTGTAAACGCTATAACTTTTGCGCAAACCAATCAATGAATGTCGATTGCATTTTTTTTTACCAAAAATATGTAGAAGAATACGTATCGGCCTAAACTGAGGAAAAAAAATGTTTTTTTTATGTTTTTTCGGGATATTTATTATAGCAAAAAGTCAAAAATATGTCATTTTTTTCAAAATTGTCGCTCTTTTTTTGTTTATAGCGCAAAAAATAAAAACCGCAGAGGTGATCAAATACCACCAAAAGAAAGCTCTATTTGTGGGAAAAAAAGAACGTAAATTTTGTTTGGAAAGCCACGTCGCACGACCGCGCAATTGTCAGTTAAAGCGACGCAGTGCCGAATCGCAAAAAGGCCTGGTCTTTATGCTGCGTAGTGGTCCGGTCCTTAAGTGGTTAAAACTGAGGATTAGGTATGGCAATTTTTATAGTTACATTGGTCCAGGTTGAACCAATGTAAGTGTGTATGTGCATTACCTGTACGATCCCCGTAGAAGCTAGAAATCACTGTACTAGACACCGCTACTACAGTCACCTACACTAGCTTCTGGGTCCCATGCCGAGCAGATACCCTGTTGCTTAAGAAAGCCATAGATAATCCATTTTTTTATTTCCTTCCTCCATAAATGTTCCAGTGCCCCTGTTTTATAATGAGGCAAAGATTCTGTTCACTCTGTCTGCAAGTATACATAAACCCAAAATCAATTTTTTAAGCATGTTTGACATCATAGTTTACAGTAAACCGTTTTCTTAAATGAATCCTTTTTAGTGTGAATCAGTTGTAAAGTAGCTTACTTAAAGTGATTGTAAAGTCTTGTTTTTTTTTCCCTATAAAAATAACAAACATGTTATACTTACCTGCTCTATTGCAGTGGAGCAGCCCGGATCCTCCTCTTCTCGGGTCCCTCTTCAGTGCTCCTGGCCCCTCCCTCCTGTTCAGTGCCCCCACAGCAAGCAGCTTCCTATGGGGGAACCCGAGCTGAGTCACAGCTCCCTGTGTCCATTTACGGACACGGAGCCCTGCCCCATCTTTACCCCCTCTCTCCCCTGATTGGCTAGCTGGCTTTGATTGACAGCAGTGCCACTGCTGTGTTTCAGCCAATCAGGAAGGAGAATCTGGACAGCTGAGACACTAGTGGACATCGCTGGACAGAGAGGGACTCAGGTAAGTATTAGGGGGGACTGAGGGGGGCTGCTACACACAGAAGGCTTTTTACTTAATGCATAGAATGCATTAAGATAAAAAACCTTATGCCTTTACAACCCCTTTAAATATTCTACCATTACTGCATCTTTAGAGTGCTTCCTGTTCCTGGCTGACAGTGCTAAGCTGCTGTCTTACAATAAACAGCATTATTATATTAAAATACATTTAATGATGTAGTAAAGCCCAACTACACCCTGAGTTTAACTACCTTACGCCTGGCCTATAGTAAAAAAAAGACAGCTGAGCAGGAGCACTACTATTCCAAGTGGACGTCATATGATGTTGTGTGCCTCATGTGCGCCCTAGGGGCCCAACAGCAGCACGATCTGTAACCTGCTGTGTCCACTGGGAGGGCTTTCATTCATAGCCATTAATTCTGTACTATTGTGACATTTATGATTAGTCACAGTGATCACATGGTACAGAGAGGGTTAATCACAGCGCACCAGTACCATGAGATAACTGTGGCCAATCACAGCTATCACACTTGTACATAATGCAACATGAATGGATGGCATTCATAAAAATGATTGCTGATAACAGTAATCATCACTGTTATCAGCAATCATAGTACAAAAAAAAATCCTGATTACCTCACCAGAGTAGTACATTGTCACTATGGTAACACTGCACTGCTCTGGTCCCAGTATGTAAGAAAAAATTTACAAAAAATAAGAAAGTAAAAAAAAAACTGTGACAAAAAACAACAACTTAACAAAAAAAACCATGCCTCTTTCTAAATACCTTGGGGTATCTACTTTCCAAAAAGGGGTAATTTGATGGGTATTTGTACTGTCCTGGCATTTTAGGGCCTCAAGAAATGAGATCAGTACATCAGGATTGAACAATTGTCAAACATACACAGATACAGTATATCCCATAGTTTGTAGACTCTATAATTTTCACACAGACTATAGGATATAAACTGATATAGATTATTTTTACCAAATAAATGTACCAGAATACATTTTGGCCAAATTTTATGAACCAACATTTATTTGCAAAATTTTATAACAGAAATAAAGAAAACTATTTTTTTCAATATTTTTGGTATTTTTTCTTTTTTCTTGTTGACTTGAGTTTCATTGCATTTTTTTAGAGGAGTTAAAAGTGATTCCTTGTACACACAACCTAATTTTCCGATTGAAAAAGTCAGACGGGCTCTTTTCAACGTATATTCCATCCGTGTGTATGCCCCATCTGACTTTTTCCTTCTGAAATTTCGACGGACTTAGATAGAGAACTTTTCTGACGGACAAAAATTCAGAAAAGTCAGTTTGTCTGTATGCAATTCCGACGGACTAAAAACCACGCATGCTCAGAATCAAACAGAAGAGCCAAACTGCCTAATGAACTTCATTAATCTCGGCTAGTCGTACGTGTTGTACATCACCGCGTTTTTGATGGTTGGACTTTTGTGTGACCATGTGTATGCAAGACAGCTTGAGTGGAATTCAGTCGGAACTTCGTCGGACAATCCGTCTGACTTTATTCCGACGGACAGTCCGGTCGTGTGTACAAGGCATGAGAGTAGACATACATTGTATAAGTGAGATGTAAAAGTTAGGTACATAGCTTGGGTAACAACAAATAGAAGGATAGATATATACTTTGCTATAACTGAGAGTAAGCAGGGTGGTATAAGCCACCCCGACACTAGGCTGCCCTGGAGAGGGCAGATCAGGTGAAGCAGAAGTAAGGTTGGTAACATAACTTATACTCGAGCAATAACATAGACTATGTTGCCCAACTGATGTTGGAAAGTGGGTATTTTAGGCAAAAATAACAAATCACATACAAGACGAGGGCTGGAGGGATGATAACCCCTGCATTTTTTCATTTTTATAGCAAGAAACTAAAAAACCCAGTGGGGATTAAATACCACCAAAAGAAAGCTCTATCTGTCTGTCTCAAAAAATAAATACAATTGAACTTGGGTACAGTGTTTAATTGATAACAAACAGAATCGCGGGACGCCTGTCACTCAAAAGTAGTCCAGAAGCCTCTTTTGGACGACAGGTGTTCCGTGATTCTGTTTGCGTGATTTTACTGTGATTCGTCTGCAAAATCGTGCCACAATTTGGGTGCCATTAAAAGTAGAAGGGGGTCGTTAGCGCGTTCTGAGTTTTGCGGCAATTAGGAATCAGGGACAGAATTGCGGCAATTTTTCCCACGATCCGGAATGCCATGGTTTGAATGGAGCCCGACGCATCAAAGCCTCTTGAAGTTTAACTAGTTGCCGACTGCCCTCTAGCAGATTTATTGCTACAGGGCGGCCGCACTGCGTGGGATCACTTATATATATGTGATCCTGCACTTCCGGGTAGCAGGCCTGAGTGCAATTCTACACAGAGGGAGCTGATCGGTGGGTCCTGCGGACTCTATGTCCACCGACACCCGCTTATCATTCATTACACAGGCAGACTGCCGTTCTGTCAGTAAGGAAGGCATGGATCCTAAGTTCCTGCAAAGCAGGGACACGGATCCATGCCTTCCCCTAGTAAAAGCACCTCCCACACTACTCTAAAATACCCGTTAGGCACACATTTAACCCTTTGCTCACCTCTGCTGTTAACCCCTTCCCAGCGAGTGTCAGTAGTACAGTGACAGTGCATATTTTTAGCGCTGATCACTCTATTAGTGTCACTGGTTCCCCAAAAAAGTGTCAAAAGTGCCGGTTAGTGTCCGATTTGTCCGCCGCAATGTCGCAGTCCTGCTATAAGTCGCTGATCACCACCATTACTAGTAAAAATAAATAAATACAAATTCCATAAATATATCCCATAGTTTTGCGCAAACCAATCAATATACTCTTATTGGGATTTTTTTTTTTACCAAAAATATGTAGCAGGATACATATTTGCCCTAAATTGATGAAGAAATTCGATTTTCTAACATTTTTTATTGGATATGTTTTATAGCAAATAGTAAAAAATATTGTTTGTTTTTTTTTCAAATTTGTCTATCATTTTTTTTGTTTATAGCGCAAAAAATAAAAACCGCAAGAGGTGATCAAATACCACCAAAAGAAAGTTCTATTTGTGGGGAAAAAAAGACAACAATTTTATTTGGGTACAGCGTCACACTACCACACAATTCTCAGTGAAAATAACGCAGTGCTGTATTGCAAAAAATGGCCTGGTCGTGAAGGGGCGGTAAATCTTCTGGAGCTGAAGTGGTTATTGATACAATCATCTGTTGAATGCTAACTGTGGGTAATCCTGACAACTAGAAATAAATAATTGTCATTGCTGCTCAACCTTGAAAGTGGCTTTCTTTATTACATATGGAGGGATGCATATTCCAGGACAGCGGAAACTTTGGCAGCTGTTGCAATTGTGTTTAAAGCAAATATTTTCAGTAAAAAAAAAAAATAGGCTGGAACAAATGTTTCAAAGAAAATGTAACCACTTGACGAGCAGCCACCGTCATTATACAGCAGCAGGTTGGCTCTATTACGCGAATCGCCATAGCTGTATGTTGGTTCATGCAATAGATACAGTGGGCGCGGCGCCCAAGTCGATGCGCGTGACTGGCGGCCGGGATGTCCGCCGGCCACTCCCAATCGCTCCACAGAGAGCCAGAATGGGGATCTGTCAATGTAAACAAACAGATCCCCATTCTGACAGGGGAGTAGAGAGAGATCGTCTGTTCCCAGTGATCAGGAACAGCGATCTATCTCCTTCTCCAGTCAGTCCCCACCCCCTCAGTTAGAAACACCTCCCAGGGAACACATTTGACTTCTTGATCACCACTAGTGTTAACCCCTTCCTTGCCAGTGCCATTTATACAGGGATCAGTGCATTTTTATAGCACTGATCGCTGTATAAATGTCACTGGTCCCAAAAAAGTGTAAAAAGTGTCCGATCTATAAGCCAAAATGTTTCAGTCCCGCTAAAAATCACTGATTACTAGTAAAATAAATTAAAAAAATAACAGAAATGCCATAAATCTATCCCTGATTTTGCAGACGCTAAAACTTTTGCGCAAACCAATCAATATTACGCTTATTGCGATTTTTTTAACCAAAAATATGTAGAAGAATATATATTGGCCTAAACTGAGGAAGAAATTAGTTTTTTTATATATTTTTGGGGGATATTTATTTAAACAAAAATTAAAAAGTATTGCTTTTTTTTTAAATTGGCGCTCTTTTTTTGTTTATATCGCAAAAAATAAAAACCGCGGAGGTGATCAAATACCACCAAAAGAAAGCTCTATTTGCTGGAAAAAATGAACTAAATTGTATATGGGTACAACTTTGCACGACCACGCAATTGTCAGTTAAAGTGACGCAGTGCCGTATCGAAAAAAAAATGGCTTGGTCATTGGAGGTAAATACTGCTGGGGCTGAAGTGGTTAAAATAAACACTATAAAGTACTGAGGTTTGTGTGGTGGTTAAAGTAGATGAATGACATTTACTGTATGTGTATCATAAAAAAATGTACATTTTTAATAACATTTTGCTTTTACATTTGTTCATTCTTTGTTAGGTTTTAGTGCAGTAAGACATCAGATTTATTAACCAGTTCACATATATATACTGCGGCAGAATGGCACCACAGGGCGAAACCCCGTAGGGTAACGTTTTCCCCCTTAAGAGTTGCCAGAGGGCGCGCGCCCGCTACACGGCAGGAGACCTGATGCGCGTGGCCGGCGAGCGCGATCACCGCCGGCCATGCGCGATCGCGTGCACGCGATCCAGAACGGGGATTTGTGTGTGTAAACACACTAAACCCTGTTCTGTCAGGGGAGAGGAGACATATTGTTTGTCCCTACTAAGTAGGAACAATGATATGTATCCTCCCCCAGTCAGTCCTATCCTCATACAGTTAGAACACACTGAGGGAACACACATTTAACCCCTTGATTGTTCCTTAGTGTTAACCCATTCCCTACCAGTGACATATACACAGTAATCAGTGCATATTTATAGAACTGATCGCTGTATAAATGTCAATGGTCCCAAAAATGTGTAAAAAATTTCCGATCTGGCCGTCGCAATGTCGCAGTACCGCAAAAAGTTTGCAGATCACCGCCATTACTAGGAAAAAAAATAATAATAATAAAAATGCCCTAAAAATGCCATGAATCTTTCCCATAGTTTGTAGACGCTTTGTTCAGCCTTCCCACAGCGATGCTTGATCTGTAGATCAATACAAAAAACATCCCCCTGGGGTGGATTAAGAGAAGAACCCCCCCCCCCCCAAGAAGGGATAAAAGAGCCACAGGCGGACCACGCCGTCATGCAAAAAATGGTTTATTGGTAGAAAAAAGACATTAAACACAATGAAAGATGCTCAAAACCCTCCACCAACACCCAGATATTAAAATAAATAAGACAACGTTGTTGTATCTAAAATCAAACAGCTACGTAGGGGTGCATTCAATATACTCAAACAGTGCAATCAGTTGGACAATAGGTCCAGTCAGTTGCACTGTATATCATGTGGTCTGAGAACATAGATGAGACCAGGCCCCTAAATGTGTTGAGAAAGTATAATAGAGTAGCTAGGTACTGTAACTCAAAAGTAATGAGAATGGTTGCAATAGCAGTATAGACATTGGTTGTAGAGAGATTGATCTCCAATGGATAGCTATTTAGTTGCAGCCAAATCATGGACAGGGTCAGTTCACAGATGAAGCTAGGCTTGAAAGCAGTCTATTAGATTGGACAGTGTGTTGATGTGCATAGGCAGTCCAAATAAACCACAGATAACAAGCTATGAAGAAAGCAAAAAGTCACAGAGCAAGGTCAGCATTGAAGTGAGATGCCAGCATATTGAAGTACTATGGACCATAGGTCCACTCACCAAGCCTTGATAGTAGTTAGGGACATCCTCAGTTCTGGGTTGTATCCTCTCCCCATGCATATGGGGGGAACCCACGGCAGCAGGAAAGAAGAGTTGCACACTAGGATACACTCGTCCCCATACAGGGGATTGTAACTTCTGCTGTCCCTATAGGGGTGGATGTCCGCGGTCTGTGGCGACCTCCTCAGCTGGTGATAACGCTGGTGATAGACTAAAGATAACGCTGGTAGTGTCTGCTTGCTGATGCTGATTTCTTCCGCTCATTCTGCCGTTCAAAATTAACGAATCATAGAGCCGCTTCCGGGATTCGTGACCCGCGTCCTGCAGAGCCCAGTGCGCATGCGTCCGCAGACGTAGCTGTAGGTGACGTGAATAGCGCCACATAGGTAACATTAACCCGACATGTTTCAGCCAATCTGCATGGCTTTCATCAAGGGAAATTCCCTTGATTAAAGCCATGCAGATTGGCTGAAACATGTCGGGTTACTGTTACCTATGTGACGCTATTCACGTCACCTACAGCTACGTCTGCGGACGCATGCGCACTGGGCTCTGCAGGATGCGGGTCACGAATCCCGGAAGCGGCTCAATGATTCGTTCGTCTTTTCATTACTGATAAGTAGCCTACTCAATGTTCTGGCTTATTTGGGAAATACTAAAGCAATCTTCAACGATCTGCTTTGTAGAGATCATACGATTACAATGAACTACTTTCCAATTAAAGGGGTTGTAAAGCCTTAGGTTTTTTCACCTATTTATGCATTAAGGTGAAAAACCTTTTATTCTGCAGCTCCCCTCAGACCCTCCCCCCTTTTACTTACCTGAGCCTGATCCGATCCAGCAATGTGCACGAAGGCAGCGGATCCAGACACTATTGCTCTCCTCATTAAACAGATTGATAGCAGCAGGAGCCATTGGTTCCTGCTGCCGTCAATCAAAAGCTGTGACATGGGAGCGTGGAACAGGGCTGAGTCCCGCTGTCTGTGTCAATGGACACAGCCCGCACAGGTGTCCCATGGAAAGCGGCTTTTCGTGGGGGCACTCGATGAAGAGCAGGGGCCTGGAGCATCGGGGGGGACCCCTGAAGAAGTGGAGGATTGGGACTGCTCTGTAAAAACCACACAGAGCAGGAACAGACATGATTGTTATTTAATCACAATCATTTTAAGGTTAGAGGCTTGGAGTGATTCACGAGTTCATTTTTGAGTTCTGGACTATGGAAGTGACTAAAGGGACAATTTATGGAAATCACAATTATATTTGGTCAGATATATGAGACTTTGGTTTATTCATTACATCTTTCTAACTTTGTGTTCATTACATTTAGGGTGCATTGCACATTTTAAAGTTAGCATAAAGTATGTTAATCATGCAAGCAAAAAAAGAGGTTGCGCTACTTTGGTGCAAAGAATGAGAAGTGCCTACATTTTTTATATTTTTATATTTTTTGCCTCCTCAGAGCACAAAAGTATCAAGAAATAACTGGAGAGGAGACAGTACAAAGAAAAAGGTGGGGGATAACAAATAGGGGGGTTGGAATAAAAGGCAACGTAGGGTAAGGTGTGATAAAGAAATGGAGGGGTATAGTGAGGGTGTATGTAGGGTCACAGTAACCTGGCTGTAAGAGAAACTCGGGTAACAAGCGTGCAGTAGTGTGCAGGTGTGAACCATCTAAGAAATGCACAAGAAAAGACATGTACTGGAGCATGCGCGAGCGCGTGCGGGTGCGCGCATTGGCACACGTGCACGTATTGGTGCCAGTTTTCCTATTTAAACTTGCCAGTAACATGAATACTTTGCTGAGTGGTCTTTTCAGCTAGTGCCCATTTACCCGATCTGTACCAGTACCCTGTATCTTGACCCGGCTTGTCTGAACCTTCCTGTTGACCTCCGCCTACCTACCTGTGACCCCGGCTTGGGCTTGACTCCGCTTCTGCCTTATGTTCCTGTGCCTCATTGCCTGACTGTGTACCGAACCTGGCCTGTGTCCCGTCTTTGCCTCTGCCTCATGTCTCTGTACCTGCTCTGTCTGGCTGTTGATGACCCCCTGGCTCACGTCCTGGCTACGCTTCCAGCTGCTGATCCAGCGTCACGGGGCTCCTGCTCTCTGTTCTGGCCCAGCGCTCTCCAGTCACCTGTTCCTGCCAAGACCTAGCCAGAGCCATCTGCTACAGCGACCCTCGTGCTACTCTGTGTCCTCCACTCCCTGTCACCACTACCAGGGGTGTTGGACAGGAGTTGCAAGAGAAGCCCTCTCTACAGCTCTATCTCCACCAGGTACGTGACACTGGCCCTAGAGGTCAATTGAAGGATAAGAGGAAAGATCCCTGGTCCCTTACATTCACAGAGTCCTATGGTGGTAATAAAAGATTCAACCTCAGCCTGGGCTCCTGCCAGGCTATGCCCCCAACACATTTCGCTCTGCCCCCACAAAGCTTAGTCACGGGGATGAAGATACCATGCATGTGGGGAGTATATAACCATCACTGGAAGTCATTTAGGATGTATAAAGGGCTGGCAGGTGTGTATGGATAATCGTTCTGGCTGTAAGGCCCCTTTCACACGGGCTTTCCGATCAGGTTCACCTGTCAGTTTTTCAGGTGGACCTGATTGGAGCCTCCATTTACTCTGACACTCGCTGCTATCCGATCCAATCCTGTCTGTGAAATCCAGATGGATGGTGACCCTATTTTCCATCCATCTGGCGTATCGGAGCAAAGCGGAGTCCACCGGGCGGACCGCCCATGTCAAAGGACCCTATGGGAGGAATGATAAGGTGAGGTGGGAAAAGGGTGAAAGGTGAACTAAAATCATAAAAAGAGGATGTGAATAGAATGAGAGTGATAAATAAGAAAACGATGGATGTGAAGAGAATGAGAGTGATAAATAAGAAAACGATGGATGTGAAGAGAATGAGAGTGATAAATAAGAAAACGATGGATGTGAAAAAATAAAGTAGTGTATATAGTATGTTTATAAAGGGATGATGATAAATGATAAAAGATAATTGAACAGTGAAAAATAAGAAAGTAAGATAAAGAATGAAAAATAAAATAAATAAATAAATAAAATGAGGAATAAAATGAGAAATAAAATGAAAATTAAAAAATAAAAACAAAAAAAAATAAATGAAAAAAAAAACAAACCTAGAGGTCAATCCTTTCCCACCTACGTCCATGCCATTACCATCAGCACAAGAAAATAGGTCAACTGCCAGTGTCAGAATATAAGTGTCATAAGAGGTTAAGACATGAACACAACCAGAGCTTCTCAAAGGAAGATACGTGATTTAGGAGGAATACCTATTTTTAATAATAATTGATCCCACAGAAATATCCCCAAACATCTCATATTCCCAAAAGTTGTTCTATAATCTGTACTACTGATTTATAAAAACAATGTACTCTGCATAATCATAACATTATTCATTTAATGCAGAGACATACTGTGTGGATGTACTCTAAATAGTTTCAATTTTAGAAAAGGAAATGCCTTGTGATGGTAAGTTCGAAATATTTACAATGCAAGCTTGTAAAGAACCTATTGAGCCTCAGAGCAAAGCTAAACCCAAGAACAAAAAATGTTATATAATACAGCTTGCCAGTCCTCAGATCTGGCAGCTGCAGTCATTTTCTTTTTTTAGGCTAAGAACATTTTAAGCAAGTGCAAAAAATAACTGTTAAGCCCTGTACACACGATCGGATTTCCTATGGTTTTTAAACCGATGGATTTTTCCATCGGAAAACTGATGAAGGTGACTTCCATCAGTCTTGCCTACACACCATCAGTCAAAAAACCGACCGTTCCAAACGCGGTGACGTAAAACACTCCGATGAGCCGAGAAAAATTAAGTTCAATGCTTCTGAGCATGCGTTGACTTGATTCCGAGCATGCGTGGGTTTTTTATCCGATAGAGTTCCCCACAGACGATAGTAATTTGCTATCGGTTTTTAACCATCGGATAAATTTAAAACATGTTCTATATTTAAACACCGATGGAAAAAAGACCGATGGGGCCCATACACGATCGGTTTGTCCGATGAAAAAAATCCATCCGACGGTTTTCATCGGTAAAACCGATCGTGTGTAAAGGGCTTTAATCTTGCCAGAAATGCAGTTTTCTTGTAACTTTCTGTAAGCTTCACTGGTAGCAGAAAACACTATTATCTTCCTTCTGTAAACTACTAATCCCCCATGTCCCCATGTACATGGTAATAGAGTTGAACAAAGGCAGACATGTTTGAAGTTCAGCATAGGTGACAATTATTTCCACCCCTATAGATACAATGAAAAAAAGGGAGTGTGTTGCTTACAGGATTATCAGGTGAAAGTAAATAAAAAAGTCTGAATTAAGAAAGCTAATACAGCCAGCACATCTAAAAATTGATAAGCCACAATATATTGCATTTTTCTTTTTGGGTTTAGATATGCTTTAAGCTTGTATTGCAAATATCTTTTGGCAACAAATTATCTAAAATTTCTTATGCCAACTCAGCTCAGTGTTGGAGAAATGGTGGTTCTGTAGGCTCACTAATCCATAATATGAGGCATTGTAAATCTATTAGATCCTATTGGAATCAAGACTTCAAAGATTCACACCAGTGTCTCCCTCTAATCAACTAGCAATCCTCCACCTTACTATAGACACCTTCCCTCTCATGACCAGAACGGTTATCACCCACATACTTCTTTCTGCTAAGCTTAACCTTTTCATGCCTTAAGCCCTGTACACACGGGCGAGAATCCCGTCAAAAAAAAATGTCGGTTTTCTCAACGGGATTCCTGGCAAGCTTGTCTTGCCAAGCCCTGTCTACTGATGGCCATTCAAAAGAACCGTCGTTCTTTTGAATGGCAAGAACGCGGTGACGTCATCGACTACGATGAGCTGGCGCTCGTCATCTTGCTACACCCCACACTAACCTTGTATGCTACCGCGCATACGTCAAAGTCTTATCGAGCATGCGTGGGTTTTTTACACACAAACGGTAAAGCTCTGCCGGCAGTTTTGTTGCAGAGAAAACTGGTCGTGTGTATGAGGCTTAAGGGTTTTTCTGACCCCTTTTGGTGCTTGCAGCAGTTTTATCATTTATTTGCTATTTCCATAATAGCGCGGGAATATACATCTACTTATTTTTCTGACATTTGTTGCTTACAAATTAAAATCCATATTTGTTGCTCGGAAATTACTTAGAACCCCCAAACATTATATATATATATATATATATATATATATATATATATATATATATATATTGTAACGGTTGTAACGGTGCTTGGAGAGTCAGGTGGACTCTCCCATCCCTCTGAGTGGAGTCAGAGGCTATCTACGCTGCATGCAGCCAAAATAGGCATGTCTGCAGGAGGCAGACATCGTTGGTGATTCAGCAACAAGGTGCTGACCAGGGGTAAGCGAGGAGACAGCCTCAGGCCTTGTACACACGGCCGAGATTCTCGTTGAAAAAAACATGTCGTTTTTTTCGACGAGATTCTTGGACAAGAAACTTGTCCCGGCCGAGTGTACACACGCTCGTTTCAAAGAACCCGCGGTTCTTTGAATGGAGCGTACGCGGTGACGTCATCTCGACGAGAAACCCGATAGCCACGTACACACGACCGATTTACTCGGCAAGACCTCTCTGCCAGCAAGTTTCTTGCTGGTTCTTGCCGAGAAAATCGGTCGTGTGTACGAGGCCTAACTCTTGGAAACTGTTTGGGTCTGAGGAGCAGACCTAAGGCCTAGGCTAAAGGCCTGAAACAGGCAGATAGCAAGAAGGTAAAGCTAGGAGGCTAAACTGTTGAGTATGCAAGATACAGGAATGGTGGAACCCCCCTGTGAATGCTACGGATGTATTTATGAACTTTGTGCTTTTAAATAAAAATGGGCTACCATGCCCTTAAACAGAGTTCCTGATTGGCTTGAATCACTGGAAAAACACATCCACCACGAGAGCTAACAACCCCTAATCTTACATAATATATATATATATATATATATATATATATATATATATATATATATATATAAAATCAGAGACCCTAGAAAATAAAATGGCGCTCATTGCAATATTTTATGTCACACAGTATTTGCGCAGCGGTCTTTCAAACAGAATTTTTTCGTAAAAAATACCCTTTCACGAATTAGAAAAAAACTAAATAGTAAGGTTAGCCCAATTTTTTGTATAATGTGAAAGATGATGTTACGCCTAGTAAATAGATACCTAACATGTCACGCTTTAAAATTGCGCACACTTGTGGAATGGCGACAAGCTACGGTACTTAAATATCTCCATAGGCGACATTTTAAAAATGTCTACAGGTTACCTGTTAAGAGCTACAGAGGAGGTCTTGTGCTAACATTATTGCTCTAACGATCGCGGTGATACCTCACATGTGTAGTTTGAACACTGTTTACATTTACGGTCACGACTTATGTATGGGTTCACTTCTGCAAGCAAGAAGGGATGGGGCGCAATACTTTTTTCTTTTTTTTACACCCCAAATCCCTCCTTTGCACTTAAAAGTATTTAACCACTTCAGCCCTGGAAGGATTTGCCCCCTTAATGACCAGGTCATTTTTTGCAATACGGCACTGCATCGCTTTAACTGAGAATTGTGCGGTCATGCGACGCTGCACCCAAATCAATATTGATGTCTTTTTTTTTTCCACAAATAGAGCTTTGCCCACAGCCATCCTAGAATTGAGCTGCACTGAGCCTAACCAATACTCAGCCAAACAGGGTAAATCTTCTGCACAGCGCTGTTTAACCACTTCAGCCCCGGAAGGTTTTACCCCCTTCCTGACCAGAGCACTTTTTACAGTTTGGCACTGCATCACTTTAACTGACAATTGCACGGTCATGCAATGCTGTACCCAAAATGCGTCCTTTTTTCCCCCACAAATAGATCTTTCTTTTGGTGGTATTTGATCACCTCTGCAGTTTTTATTTTTTGCGCTATAAACAAAAAAAAGCGACAATTTTAAAAAAACAATATTTGTTTACTTTTTCTATAATAAATATCCCAATTTTTTCTTTTAACTACTTCAGCCCCGGAGGATTTGGCTGCCCAATGACCAGGCCATTTTTTGCGATTCGGCACTGCGTCACTTGACTAACTCAATAACTGACAATTGCGCGGTCATGCGACGTTGTACCCAAACAAAATTGACGTCCTTTTTTTACCACAAAAAGAGCTTTCTTTTGGTGGTATTTGATCACCTCCTGCGGTTTTTATTTATGCACCATAAAAAAAAGAGCAACAATTAAAAAATATATATATATATATTGATATATATATATATATATATATATATATATATATATATTACTTTTTGCTATAATAAATATCCCAATTTTTATTTTCTTTAAATTAATTTCTTCATCAGTTTGGGCCAATATGTATTCTTCTACATATTTTTGGTAAAAAGATCGCAATAAGTGTATATTGATTGGTTTGCGCAAAAGTTATAGCGTCTACAAAATAGGGGATAGTTTTATGGCATTTTATTATTATTATTTTTTTTACTACTAATGACGGTGATCAGTGATTTTTAGCGGGACTGTGACATTGCGCCAGACAAATCGGACACTTTTGACACTTTTTTGGGACCACTGACATTTTTACAGCGATCAGAGCTAAAAATAGCCACCGATTTACTGTATAAATGTCACAGGCAGGGAAGGGGTTAGCACTAGGGGGCGATCAAGGGGTTAAGTGTGTCCTAGGGAGGTATTTATAACTGTGAGGGGATGGGACTGACAGGGAGTAGAGATAGATCGCTGTTCCTGATCACTAGGAACAGCAGATCTCACTCTACTTTCCTGACAGAACAGGGATCTGTCTGTTTACAGAATACTGTATTTTTTTTTTTTAAATGGCGCCTTTAAGTCTTCTGTAAACCGGAAGTGATTTCATGACATCGCTTCTGGGTTACTAGATCCCAGACCCAATCAAAGCCAATTCTGGCTTCATTTGGGTCTCCGGCCAGCCAGAGGACGTGTCGGCTGGTCGCTCGGGCCCCCCGGTGGAACGGGAGAGCCGCGTAAGGTGGCGGGAGGGGGGGACGTCCCCTCCCGCTGCTTAGGATAACAGTGGAGTGGCTTTTTAGCCACATCAGTTGTTATCCCAAGAAAGCCAACCACTGGCTCTAAAAAACGGTACTGGAGTGATGCGTGCAGCTGCATGCATCACCCTGGTACAACCCCTTCAAGCCGAGGCCACATATTTGTGTATGATCAGCGTGAAAGGGTTAATATTACGAGACATTAGAAATCCTCTGTTATACCAGAGAGTCACAAAATTGTCAGAGGTAGATCATAGTTTGCTATAAAAAATAACAGTTTACCAAAATGTATTCTCGCTTGGGAACTCTTGGATTTCCCACTGACTTTACATTGCCTGATGATGCCATGTATTTTGCATAAGATGCTCCCCTATTCAAACCTTTTAGAAGCCTCTCCTACCTCTCCAGTCACAAATTAGACATCTAGCAGGGCCACACTCATTATCCAAAACCCTTCGGTCCTATTTCCAGATTTCTGACATTCCAGTTTTGTGCATTATAATTTTCCTACATGGTTTGAAATTGTGGATTACCTTCTTGTTTAATATCTACTCTTTTTGTGTATTGTGCCTGTATATTCCAAACACTTCCAATGTACTTGTTCATTTGTCCTTTACACACCATCGTGTACAGTTTTTCCTGTACAACATTTATAAAATCCAATAAAAACTATTGAAAAACAAATATCTTTTGTCAGACACTTGACAAAACTGTACATTTTTAGTCATATAAACGTATCTTGCATTGTTCATTTGATACTATTTTTAACCCCTGTGCACCTAAGGGTAAAACAAATCCTAATGTCTAAGCACAATTTTGCAACTTTGACCTGTGTTATTAAAACCATACATATCATCACACTTAGTGTAAATGTGCTTACATGTGGCTAATAAAATTAACATACAAAAAAAAACAACACAATCAAAGCATAACACAACCTTAAAAAACAACACCACCTTGATACGAAAGTGCTAAGTGCAAGTGCAAAATGCATATGAAACCTTACCATAAAGTAAAGTGCTAGTGTGCAATATCAAATATAATCAAAATATTACAGTGATAATAATAAACATGTAAAAAATCCATAAATTCAAATAAAAGTCCATGAGTTCATATCAAAAAATCGTTGCTATAGTAGTGAAATAAGTGCTGCCGCTTTTGATGACGTCCCTGTGACGAAAGGCATAAGGTGAGTCTATTTGCGTCATTACGTCCGTGGAACGCACTACGACCCAGACTTCCTGTATTTGGCATACAATGCCTGCTATTGTCTGAAATCTTGTTAGTTTATCCTATGTTTGCACAATAAACAAAAGGTTATACAGAGTTACGCTACGGGCTTTATCATTGTCTTTGCATGAGAGCACTGCATCTTTGCATCTTTTGCACTGGTGTGGAGGAGACCTGAAAGGTAGCGGTAAGGACCACATTCACAGTCATCTGATATTGTGGAGTCTAGTTACCCTTTAATGGGTAGTGTCATCCGGTGAGGGCATTACCGGAGGGGGGGGGCACGAGTGTGACACAAAGATTTTGCCTGTTTGCATGCACTTCACAGCAGCACTTATTTCACTACTTTAGTAACAATTTTTTGATATGAACTCATGGACTTTTATTTGAGTTTATGGATTTTTTACATGTTTATTATTACCACTGTAATATTTTGATTATATTTGATATTGCACAATAGCACTTTGCTTTATGGTAAGGTTCCATATGCATTTTGCACTTGCACTTAGCACTTTTGTATCAAGGTGGTGTAATTTAAGTTTGTGTTATGCTTTTTTTGTGTTGTTTTTTTGCATGTTAATTTTATTTGCCACATGTAAACATATTCACACTAGCAGCGCCAATTCCACCTACCCCCCATTTTTGTTTGTTTATCTTGGCCATCTACCTTTTTGGTGGTTGGTATATGTCGAGGCAGCAGCTAATAGCTTTTCTCTCCAGTTCATTATTATTTATTTTACCTTTATCATCACAACTACTTTGTGCATCCAGGTGGATTATACCTTGTTTTTTTTTTCAGGACAAATTGGGCTTTCATTTGGTGGTAAATGGTTATTAATATCTCCTGATTTTTTTTTATTATCAAGGGAAAACTGGACCAAAATAATTTTAAGAAATATATATATTTTTAAGTATAGCTGTATATTTATTGCTACTTCAATAACCTTCCACCAAAAACAACCCAAAATACATTTTCCTGCTCCTGATACCACATATGTGTATGTTAGTTGTTGTTTGAACCTGTAGTACAGTCCAGACCCTGACCTTGACCCAAACACTGGCGCTGACCTAGATCAAACCTTGATCTAGGTATTTGTTTGAATTTTTTTTTCTCTTTCTGCAAGGAAAGAGAGAGAGATATGATGTATCTCTCTCCTCCATTCACAGTAAAAGAAAACATGGGGGGGGGGCGGTCTTCACATTGACTGATCACTGTGGAAGCCAATCAGGGTGCCGATCATTAGTACAGTCTCGGTGAGAACGTGCGGCGCACTCCCTTCACATAGAGAGATAGCCAAATATGCATGAAAAAGCCCAGTCTAGGGGGGGCCGCATATTTGTGTGAGGTCGGCATTAAGGGGTTAAAAAAAATCACCAGAAGAAGTATTAGGCAATTATTACATACATTATATATACAAAACTTATTTTTGTTTTATTCATCTAACTACATTCTATGTACAAAATATAAAGAGGAAAGAGAAAGCAGCTACTGTTACAAGTTTTTTAATGTGCCAAACCACCTGATTCTCCACTCCTAATGTGATGAATTGAAGAAAAAAACATAGCTTATTCATAAGATACTCTATGAAATATATATATATATATATATATATATATATATATATATATATCCACTTGTCCACCGCCCACTGTCAATTGACGGCGGGCGGAGGACACTCTCGTTCTGGGAGGACGTCATATGACGTCCTCCCTTTAAAACGAGCTAGGAGGCGCGCGCTTAAAGCCAGCGGCGCGCGCGCGCCCGCCGCGTTCACGAGGCCCCGGTGCGCGTGCCCAGCGGCCGCGATTGCCGCCGGGCACCCGCGATTGCCCGGGAAACGAGCAGGAAAGTGGGTCTCTGTGTGTAAACACAGAGATCCACGTCCTGTGAGGGAGAGGAGGCTGATGGTGTGTCCCTTGTACATAGGGACAACCATCGGTCACCTCCCCCAGTCAGTCCCCTCCCCCCACAGTAAGAACACATTGAGGGAACATATTTAACCCCTTACCGCCCCCTAGTGGTTAACCCCTTCCCTGCCAATCACATTTATACAGTAATCAATGCATTTTTATAGCAGGGATCGCTGTATAAACGTGAATGGTCCCAAAAATGTGTCAAAAGTGTCCGATGTGTCCGCCGCAATATCGCAGTCACAATAAAAAATCGCAGATCGCCGCCATTACTAATAAAAAAATAAAAAAATAAAAATGCTATAAATCTATCCCCTATTTTGTACACGCTATAACTTTTGCGCAAACCAATCAATACGCGCTTATTGCGATTTTTTTTTTTTACCAAAAATATGTAGAAGAATACGTATCGGCCTAAACTGAGGAAAATTTTATAAAAAAAAAAAATGGGTATTTATTATAGCAAAAATTAAAAAATAGTGTTTTTTTCCCAAACTGGACGCTCTTCTTTTGTTTATAGCGCAAAAAATAAAAACCGCAGAGGTGATCAAATACCACCAAAAGAAAGCTCTATTTGTGGGAAAAAAAGGACGCAAATTTCGTTTGGGAGCCACGTCGCACAACCGCGCAATTGTCATTCAAAGTGTGACAGCGCTGAAAGCTGAAAAATGGCTTGGGCAGGAAGGGGGTTTTCGTGCACAGTAGGGAGGTGGATATATATATATATTTTTTTTTATTTTTTTTTATTTAGAAAGGTATGTAGATACAACAATAAAATGAGATACAAAGACAATAATTTGTTGGGTTAACATATAAAGAGAGTCAACCAAGTTCATAGTAAAAACCTCTTGAGTAACCCAAATAAAATAAAATAAACAGCAACTTAAAAATGAAATGAGAAAGAGGGGGAGAAGAGAGAAAAGAGAGAAAGGCAAGAGAAGAATAGGAGAGGGGTGGGGGGTGAGGAAAAAGGGATTAGGTAGGGAAGCTGGCACACATGGCAACACCAGTGAATATATAGTTATTACATTTAGTTTAGCGAAACCTTAGAGGGGGGGTTAGACCCTCCACTGTTAGTACAAATGAGACAACGGGAGTAGCGGTAGGACACTTTAGGAAGCATGGGTAGCTTAAGGGGACGAAGAAATTACTGTATTTATCGGCGTATAACACACACTTTTTTCCCCTGAAAACAGAGGGTAAACAGTGCCTGCGTGTTATACGCCGATATCATGTTCTACCAACAGGGGGCGGGGATCGAGCTGTATAATGTATGGGGGGATGTATACTGGGGAGGGGGGCTGTATAATGTATGGGGGGCTGTATACTGGGGAGGGGGGGCTGTATAATGTATGGGGGGATGTATACTGGGGAGGGGGGCTGTATAATATATGAGGGGCTGTATACTGGGGAGGGGGCTGTATAATGTATGGGGGGGCTGTATAATGTATGGGGGGGCTGTATACTTGGTAGGGGGGCTGTATAATGTATGAGGATGTATACTGGGGAGGGGGGGGCTGTATAATGTATGGGGGGCGTATAATGTATGGGGGGATGTATACTGGGGAGGGGGGCTGTATAATGTATGGGGGGATGTATGCTGGGCAGGGGGGCTGTATAATGTATAGGGATGTATAATGTATGGGGGGGCTGTATAATGAATGGGGGGATGTATACTGGGAAGGGGGGCTGTATAATGTATTGGGGAAATATACTGGGGAGGGGGATGTATAATGTATGGAGGGGCTGTGTACTGGATAGGGGATATATAATGGATGGGGGCTGTATATTGTATGGGGGGCTGTGTAATGGATGGGGTGGATGTGTACTGGATGGGGTGGATGTGTACTGGATGGGGTGGATGTGTACTGGATAGGGGGGATGTGTACTGGATAGGGGGGGTGTATAATGGATAGGAGGATGTGTACTGGATAGGGGGCATGTATAATGGATGGGGGGATGTGTACTGGATAGGGGGATGTATAATGTATGGGGGGGCTGTGTACTGTAAAGGGGGCTGTGAAAAAAATTTCCCCTAAACTACCCTCTTAAAATTGGGGTGCGTGTTATACGCCTGTGTGTGTTATACACCGATAAATACGGTATGCCTTTGTAGCATTGGGTGGAGAGGAAGGAGGACCAAAAGGCCCAGGTTAAGGCATATTGTTTAGTAGTATCTCTTGCGATGTGGGTGAGTTCTTCCATGAGGCTTACTTCAGAGACTTTTTGTAGCCAGGACTTTATGGTTGGAATTGTAGGTTGACCCCAGAAGGTAGGGATGATAGCCTTAGCTGTATTAACCACTTGCCGCCCGCCCTATAGCGGATTGACGGCGGCAAAGTGGTTGCAAAATCCTGACAGGACGTCATATGACGTCCTCAGGATTTTGAGCCGCTGCGCGCCCCCGGGGGCGCGCGTCACGGCGATCGTTGCTGCGGGGTGTCAGTCTGACACCCAGCAACACCGATCTAGGTAAAGAGTCTCCGTCGGAGACTCTTTACCACGTGATCAGCCGTGTCCAATCACGGCTGATCACAGTGTAAACAGGAAAAGCCGGTCATCGGCTTTTCCTCACTCGCGTCTGTCAGACGCGAGTAGAGGAGAGCCGATCGGCTGCTCCTCTGACGGGGGGGGGGGGGGGGTTGTGCTGATTGATTATCAGCACAGCCCCCCGAGGATGCCCACTGGACCACCAGGGATGCCACTAGACCACCAGGGATGCCACCAGACCACCAGGGAACCACACCATAAACATATATAAGGTATGCCACCCTAGACCACCAGGGATAATGGATGCCAATCAGTGACACAATGGATGCCAATCAGTGCCCACAATGGGCACCACTGATTGGCAGGCATTATTGTTTGGCACTGATTGGCATACATTAGTACAGTACAGTGCCACCTATCAGTGCCCACCCATGCCACCTATCAGTGCCCACCCATGCCCACCCGTGCCACCTATCAGTGCCCATCCATGCCGCCTATCCGTGCCCATCAGTGCCCACCCATGCCGCCTATCTGTGCCCACCCGTGCCGCCTATCTGTGCCCACCCGTGCCGCTGCTCTGTGCCCACCCGTGCCGCCGATCGTTGCCCATCCGTGCCGCCGATCGTTGCCCATCCGTGCCACCTCATCGGTGCCCATCCGTGCCGCCTTATCCATGCCCGTCAGTGCAGCCCCATCAGTGCCCATCAGTGAAGGAGAAAACTAACTTATTTACAAAGTTTTGTAACTGAACAAAAAAAAATACTTTTCTTTCTCGTACATCACGGGACACAGAGCGACATAGTCATTACTAATGGGTTATATAGATACCGTCAGGTGCTGGCACTGGCAACTTCCAAAACCGGAAGTACCCTCCCCTATATAAGCCCCTCCCATCCGGGAGCACCTCAGTTTTTTGCCAGTGTCTAAGGTGTTGGCCAAGAAGAAACATGTGTTTTTCACTGAGCTTGCGTACAGGTTCTTTTGGGCCTCAGTAAGCTATTCTGGATCCGACCAAAAAAGCTTCATAGCTAAACGGTCGGTACCCGGGCCTTGCAGAGAAGAGCAAGGTTTTGCCTGTAATGCTTCTCTTAGGAGAGCTGGACCCTGGGATCCAGAGCTCTGGTCATACCCACGACCAAGATGTTTTCTGCGCAGGGTGCTATACAGGTCCAGGGGAGTGGAATCCTTGGGAACCCGGTCCCTGAAGGTTTGATTACAATGCCTGCCGTGATAGGTGAAGTTTGGGCTTTTGTGGACCAAACAAAGTCCTGCGGCGGGGAACAGGTAAGTGGGGGCCCCCAGGAACTTGGTTCTATTGGGGGACCCCCAAGCCTAATTTGTCTTTCTGTCTGTTACCTAATGGTATTCCCGCAAAATTCTGTGCATGCCTGTAACTACTAAAAAAATGTAATAATTTTTAATGGTGGTCAAGAAAAAAAAAAAAAAAATGTGTTTTATATATATATATTTAATATATTAGACTGCGGTACCTGTGTTTGTCCACTAGAGGCCGCTGTGGAATGTTTTCTTGTCATGTGGACTAGTTTCTTCTCAGCAGAGCAAAGTCCAGGCAGATGGTGAGTTCTCTTATAGGAAACTGCTTCCTCTGCCATGTTGCAGTGCTCATCCATCCCCCGGCCTGCGGCAAAGAGGGGCCCTGGCTCCTGTCCCTTGTTTCCATTTTTTGAAATTAGCGCCGAAGGCGCACGTGGCCGCGCGCGTGCGCGTGCACGCGCCTCTATATATAGAGGTGAGCCGGGAAAGGGGGCGGAGCCTGGGGGATGACGCTCTGTGCGCGCCGCAGCGCTTCTGCGCATGTGCGGGCGTCCCAGCAGTTTAAAAAAACCACAATATTGTAGTGAGCTGGCTATGAAGTACAGAGACAGAGCTGGCAACATTTAAAGGCATACAGCAAGCGGTTGATACAGGCATCCCCTAGAAAGGCATATTAGTAGACACCAACTGTTTCTTATAGCAGCATTTATGCTAGACTATTATCAGTAACTGGTGTATTTCGGCTGGAATACCTCAGCTTTGTGGCTTAGGAATATGCCGTCTAAAAACTCCGGGTCTAGAAATTCCAGGAGGAATAGGGGGTCTCCATCAGGCTCTGAGGATCTTGGGCATGCTTTGGCTGCACCAGTCTCCCCTGAAGAATCAGAGGTTAGTGACCGTAGAGCACCCTCAGGAGTACCTGGTACTGTGGCTGTCCTCAGTTCACCTGCTCCTGTGTATGTAACAGAGGAGGTTTTTTCCTCAGCTCTGGGAGGGCTGGAAGAGAGATTGTCAGCATTGATCGCTGCTTCCCTGTCACAGGAGAAAAGCGCTCGATCTCCGTCTCCCCCCTCAGAGTGCCTGTTAACAGAGCAACAGTCCCATACAGAGGTCGACCTACCTGAGGGGGATCAGGATGAGGTCGATTCGGTTGCAGAGGAATCAACAGTGGAAGAGCCGTTCTCAGCATCTCATGCTGAAAGGTTATGGGTTCAGTCCCTGACTAATATGGTCCGATCAGCATTTAAAATGCCACTTGCGGAGCCATCCTCCACTTCTGTCTCCTCGTTGGGGTCACTAAAAGCTCCCCAGACTGTTTGTTCCTTTCCGATCCATCCTTTACTGGAGGGGCTCATTTACCAGGATTGGGAGCATCCTGACAAAATATTTACTCCCCCCAAGAGATTTCCGGTGGTCTATCCCATTGAGGATAAGTTCATCAGAAAATGGAGGGTCCCTACAGTGGACGCAGCCATCTCTTGTGTGAATAAATCACTGACATGTCCGGTGGAAAATGTCCAAATGTTCAAGGACCCAATAGATAAAAAATTGGAGTCCTTATTAAAATCTGCTTTTTCTACAGCAGGATTGGTGACACAACCAGCAGTGGCAGCTATTGGGGTCTGCCAAGCAGTGAAGGATCAGTTGAAACAGGTCTTAAGGGACTTGCCGGATCAGCAGGCTCTTGCCCTAGCTGATCTACCTAGAGCCTTATGCTTTGCGGTGGACGCCATAAAGGATTCAATCCATCAGGCCTCCCGCCTTACGCTGTCTGTAGTACATATGCGCAGGCTTCTATGGCTCAAAAACTGGTCTGCTGAAGCTCCCTGTAAAAATAAAGCCCTGGAGCAGGAGAGGTACAAAACCTCCCCCAAAGTCAAATGCATGAAGGGTTGCCCCCACCCAATCGGGTGGGGGGAAGACTTCAGTTGTTCACAGAGACCTGGCGGGACACGATCCGAGACAGATGGGTGCTCTCCGCAGTAAATCTGGGATACAAATTGGAGTTAAAAAACTCCCCTTCTTCCCGCTTTATAAGGTCAAACGTGCCAAGGGATCCCCAGAAGAGAGGATCCCTCCTGTTGGCACTAGAACAATTATTGCTTCAAGCAGTAATTATAGAGGTTCCCCTGGAAGAGTGGGGGTTCGGGTTTTACTCAAACCTCTTTACAGTTCCGAAGCCAAACGGGGACGTGAGGCCCATACTAAATCTAAAAGGGCTAAACAAATTCCTGCATATCAGGACTTTCCGGATGGAGTCGATCCGATCGGTAGCCACTGCCCTACAAGGGGAGGAATGGTTAGCCTCGATCGACATCAAGGATGCTTATTTGCACATTCCCATCTTTCCAGCCCACCAAAAATTTCTACGCTTTGCGGTAGAAGGCCGCCATTTTCAGTTCAGAGCCTTACCCTTCGGTCTGGCCACAGCACCAAGAGTGTTCACAAAAATTTTGGCCCCATTATTGGCCAATCTAAGAACACGAGGTGTAACGATAATGGCATATCTAGACGACTTGTTGCTGATAGACCACTCAGTGGAAAAACTAGAAGTGGTTGTTCACGAGACAATCAAGTATCTGGAAAATCACGGTTGGATTATCAACCGAGACAAGTCAGCCCTAAAGCCAGTCAAAAGTCTGGAATACTTGGGGCTAAGGCTGGATTCAGACCAGAGAAAAATTTTCTTGCCTCAAGAAAAGGGGTCGTCTTTGAGAGATTTGATCCACTTAGTGGGCTCAAAAAGACAGCCATCCATACGCCTGTGCATGAGGCTGCTGGGAAAGATGGTGGCATCATTCGAAGCAGTACCCTACGGTCAATTCCATTCAAGGAAGTTGCAAAGGGCCATACTGTCAGCCTGGAACAAAAAAGTTCAGGCTCTGGACTTACCAATGTCCTTGTCCCCTTCCGTTCGCAGGAGCCTCCGCTGGTGGTTGGTTCCCCAGAATCTGGAAAGAGGGAAATCCTTCAGTCCGATTTCCTGGAAGGTGGTCACTACAGATGCCAGCCTTGTAGGCTGGGGAGCAGTACTGGAGCAATGGTCTCTCCAGGGCAGATGGTCGGATACAGAAAAGGCCCTGCCCATCAATCTCTTAGAGATACGAGCAGCCCGGTATGCCCTAGTAGCATGGACATCCAAACTCCAAGGGTCCCCTGTCAGAGTTCAGTCAGACAATGCCACAGCAGTGGCATATATCAATCGTCAGGGGGGCACCAGGAGTCGTGCAGCCCAAAGGGAGGTAAATTACATCCTGAGATGGGCAGAAAGATATGTCCCAGCCATATCTGCAGTATTCATTCCAGGGGTGGAGAATTGGAAGGCGGACTTTCTAAGTCGCCAACAATTATGCCCAGGGGAATGGTCCCTTCATCCCGAGGTTTTCCGGACAATATGTCAGCGGTGGGGAACACCGGATGTAGATCTGCTAGCATCCAGATTCAACGCAAAGGTGGACAGGTTTGTCTCTTGGACAAGGAATCCCCTAGCTTGCGGCTCGGATGCCCTAGTGTTCCCTTGGGATCAGTTCAAGCTGATATATGCATTCCCACCGCCACAATTGTTACCTCGATTACTCCGCAGAATCAGGGTAGAAAAGAAACCAGTGATTCTGGTGGCTCCAGCGTGGCCCCGAAGAGCATGGTACGCGGAGATTGTAAAAATGTCTGTGGGGAGTCCTTGGACCCTCCCACATCGTCCGGACCTGCTTTCACAGGGACCGATATACCACCCTTCCTTACCAGCCCTAGGTTTGACGGCCTGGCTATTGAAGCCCACATTCTAAAAAAGAGAGGGCTCTCTAATGCTGTGGTGTCTACTAGGATCAATGCCAGGAAACCGGTATCCAGGCAGATCTACTATAGAATCTGGAAGGCGTACATCGCCTGGTGTGAGGCCAGGAAATGGCATCCACGTAAATACGTAATAGGTAGGATTCTGGACTTCCTACAATGGGCTGTAGATAGGAAGCTTGCCTTGAGTACTATCAAGGGTCAGATTTCGGCCTTGTCAATATTTTTTCAAAGGCCCTTGGCTTTGCATTCACTAGTCAAAGCCTTTATACAAGGAGTGATGCGTATTAGTCCTCCGGTTAATATTCCCATATGTCCATGGGATCTAAACTTGGTTCTGTCGGTTCTACAGAAAAAACCATTTGAACCATTACAGCATATTTCCTTGGTGCTTCTCACCAGGAAATTGATTTTTCTAGTAGCCATTTGTTCGGCTAAAAGAGTATCGGAATTAGCAGCTATGTCCTGTAGGGAGCCATATCTGGTTATCCATAAGGACAGAGTAGTGTTACGTCCTCATCCAGCCTTTCTTCCTAAGGTGGTATCGAGTTTTCATTTGAACCAAGATGTGGTTCTTCCTTCTTTTTTCCCAAAACCTACTTCGGTAGAGGAAAAGTTATTGCATTCTTTGGATGTAGTAAGAGCAGTTAAAGCTTATCTAAAAGCCACTGCTCAGATTCGTAGAACGGATACTTTGTTTATTCTGCCGGAAGGCCCCAGAAAGGGTCAGGCAGCGTCAAAATCTACTTTAGCCAAGTGGATTCGACAGGTCATAATACAAGCCTATGGCTTGAGAAGTAGACCGCCTCCGTTCAAAGTTAGGGCGCACTCCACGAGAGCAGTTGGAACTTCATGGGCAGTGCATCACCAGGCCTCCCTGGCTCAAATCTGTAAGGCCGCAACATGGTCTTCGGTACACACGTTTACTAGGTTCTACCAGGTGGACGTTAGAAGTCAGGAGGATGTCGCCTTTGGGCGCAGTGTGTTGCAGGCCGCAAAAGATCCTCATGTCTGATAGCGCTCAGCTTATATATGGTGTATCCCCCCCCTCATTTGGCATTGCTTTAGGACATCCCATTAGTAATGACTATGTCGCTCTCTGTCCCGTGATGTACGAGAAAGAAAATAGGATTTTTATAACAGCTTACCTGTAAAATCCTTTTCTTGGAGTACATCACGGGACACAGAGCTCCCGTCCCTCTTTAGGGACACTTATTGCTTTGCTACAAAACTGAGGTGCTCCCGGATGGGAGGGGCTTATATAGGGGAGGTACTTCCGGTTTTGGAAGTTGCCAGTGCCAGCACCTGACGGTATCTATATAACCCATTAGTAATGACTATGTCGCTCTGTGTCCCGTGATGTACTCCAAGAAAAGGATTTTACAGGTAAGCTGTTATAAAAATCCTATTTTTTTTTTTCAAAATTTTCGGTCTTTTTTTTATTTTTTAGCAGAAAATAAAAATCGCAGAGGTGATCAAATACCACCAAAAGAAAGCTCTATTTGTGGGAACAAAATGATAAAAATGTAGTTTGGGTACAGTGTACCATGACCGCGCAATTGTCATTCAAAGTGCAACAGCGCAGAAAGCTGAAAATTGGTCTGGGCAGGAAGGTGTTTAAGTGCCCAGTATGGAAGTGGTTAAGGAGGTGTGGAATAAGTGAACGTTTATATCTACCTATTGGCATTAAGGTAGCGTGAAAGAGAACTATCCACGGGTCAAAAGGTAACTTGACTTTGGTGACCTGATGGATCAGGTCTATCACTTCAGACCAGTAAAGACGAATGAGGGGGCAGAACTACCAGATGTGGGCATGGGTGGCGTCCTGTCCACAGTTCCTCCAACCTAGAGGGAAGTTAATAGGAAACATGCGGTGAAGTTTAACAGGTGTATGATGCCATCTAGTGAGTTGAAGTTTGAAGTTAGATTCAGCCATGGAAGAAGCCAGAGAGTAAACATGTGTAAGTTGGAGAACTTTGTGAATAATATGTAGCGCCCCTTTATTTTTCAGGGGTGCTATGCGCCTAAATTTAAGGGTTGGTCTGAGATGGTAGTCAGGCTCAGACCACTTTGATTGTTAGGTATTTGCTTCTGCCTATGTGATACTGCCTGGTGTATAGTTCCCTGTGGCCTGTAGGTGGCACTGCCATATCAGGTCAGGGTTGAACCATAGGTAGCATTGCTACGCCTTAGGGTGTCCTCTCTCGGCAGTGGGCATGGTCGACCTGCTGTGCATGCTGGGAGAGGATACATAAATGGCAGATGCCATCTTTCGGGGTCGGTTTGTCCGTTCCGCTCTGTCTGTCGGAGCAGTGCGCTCCTCATGGCCCTCCTGGCCAGAGGAGTGTGCATCAGCATATCAGTCTCAGGCACCTTTAGCCTGGGGCTGCAACTTTACAAGTAGGCCCAGCACCTTCAGCTAGGGTCTACCCCCGAGGGAGGAGTCCTAGGGTGCCCGGGAGAGGGTGACCCATTCTAGGCGAGAGGAAACCAGGGATTTCGGTGAAAGGAGTCGCCGCCTCTGAGGAGGCCTGGTTACCTACTAGAGGGATTCAAAGATCCGCCACAAGCCTTGTAACGTGCTTCAGTTGCACCTTGGTTCTAGTGTTACAAGCGCCGGGAAGTTCGGGACTTGGAACTGTTCCTGATCGTATCCCAAGGAAACTTAAGTGAATGTTCGAGCATCACTCCGGCTGCTAGGACCGTAAGAGGGGACTATCCGGGTGAGCTAAACCCACTTGGGATCGAGTGGTGATCATTCTATCAGTTTGTGCCTGGACCTAATTCCCAATCTTGCTATCCTTTCTCTCATCAACTTCTTCCTGTCTACTAAGCAAATATAGAACAAACTCTTCGTTGGAGTTGAAGTAGTGTGGACATTGGCCTTCTTGGGGAAGAAATAGAGACTTGTCCCTACAAGGGATGAGAACCAGTGGAAAGAGGTAACTCGCTGCAGGACCCAAAATTGTGAACACCGCCTGACCTCCAATACAGAGGACACGGGCTTGTGGCATGGTGACATGGTGTGAAGGTAAGCGGGGAAAAAGGATCCGTGTGCTACAAATATTTTTGTTGAAGAGAAACTTATGAGAGTGTTATGGTGGTTTGCCTGTACATCAGATGCAATAAAAAAAATGTAACAGCAGCTTTTATTCCAGAGTGCTGCTTTCTTTTTTCTCTTTATAGTTTTACATAGAATGTAAAAAATAAAGAGACAAAAAGCAACTGTATGCTTCAATACATAATTTATAAGATTTAAGTAATATACAACTTATGCATAGGATGTGCTTACAAGGGTAGGCAAAATTACAAGACTTTTTATTTTGTGTACACAGATATTAGACATGTGCACACTGAAATATTTTGTTTTGGAATTTCATTTTTGTCCGAAAAATAAATTTATTTAGTTACTCTCAAAATTTTTTTTTATTTATTTTGTTTTGTTAAAAAATAAATTTGTCCGAAAATCCTAATTGAGGTTGAATCTGTCAATTGAAGGCTTATGGTGTCTGTCGAATGTTCTAAGAAGCTTTGACGAAGCAGCTAAACTGTACGAAGCCGCAATCTTACATTTCCGGTTGAATGCTCCGCCCACTATAGTAGAATTCTAATGTTGTATGACTAGTAATAATTATATTTATTAATTATTATTACTAGTCAACCAACATTAGAATTCTTCTATAGCCTATGGGCGAAGCATTTGACCATAAATGTCCGCTCGTGGCAATCGTATGTTTTTAGCTGCTTCGTCGAATCTTTATGTCTCTATAATGTTGAATCTTTTCTCTCTATGTAGAATAATCTTGGACTAATAGAGTTAAGGTTAGCCACATTCAACCGCAGGTTCGATAGACACAGATCGCTATTGTCACCGTCATGTTGAATCTTCTATCTATATCGAACTGTTGTCGCAACAAAACTAAAATAAAGCATTTTTTATGTCGGATCTTCAGATTTTGGATTCTGATCGTGCGTTATCATTTGTTAAAACAAACGCAAAAATCCCGGAAAATCGGACAAAAATGCATTCGGACGAAAATGAATGCACATGTCTAACAAATATTATACCACTAATTGCTTTAGAATAAACCCATTTACGTCTAGAGTTTTTCTTTCAATTTTTTTTATTGAAATGGTCTCAAGGTTGAGACAGAAGAAATTTTCGTTATACTCATGCATATGGCACATCTTGTACAGTATAAAACCAAGTGACAAAATGGAACAGTCTAGCTAACAACTTCATATTTAGGCTCACTCGCTGCTATCATTGAGGAACGGAGGAAGGCCCCCCTAACAGGAACATACTGTGCCCTGGGGGGGCACCCCTCCCTCCCTGCGACTAGCTGGATGGGTCTGTAACAGATAGTAAGACCGACCCGAAGGTGAAGGTCCTTTAAAACCTAGAAAACCAAATTAGGTAAAAATTGTTTGAACAAGATAAATTCATCTGAAGGGTAGATAGATAGGAAAGAGAAAGGTGAGAAGAAAAGAAGGAGGCGAGGTGGAGGGAGCAAATCACCTGGATGGAGTTGAAGAGGAATTGGTATCCTGGGGGATCATAGTAATGGTGATCCCGACGTAACGCGCCCAGGGTTCCCAAATCACTTCAAATTAGGATGTGGAGTCTGTTAATATGCTGGCTAATTTTACCATGGGTCATAATCCATGAGATTTTGCGAGTGGCAGCTGCAAAAAAGACACTGGGTTGCTTCCATGCTTTAGCAATGGTTATTTTGGCACCAGTCAGGATGAAGATAATTAATTTACGGGTGTGTTTGTGAGTTTTTGGCAAGTCGTCGTTCAAGAGGGCTATGGTTGGGGTTCTAGGGGGTAGACAGTCAGTGATTTTGTAGATCATGTTAAAGATCTTTTTCCATAATTGCCTAATTCGAGGGCAATTCCCACCATATGTGGGACATGGTACCCTGAAGGTGGCATTCTCAGAAGCATAGGGGATTCGCTGTTGGGAAGATGGAAGCCAGCTTAGAAGAAGTATAATACCATCTAGACATTATCTTGAGGTTAGCCTCTATTAGGAAGATGTTTAGTAAACCGGCATAAGATCTGGAGTGGACCCTCTGCCACTTTTTGATATTTCAGTGTATCTGAAGTTCATCTTCCCAGGCTGTCATGTAGGAGGATTTGTCAGTTGGGTTGGCAAGAGACTGGTAGATTACTGTGATTCCACCCCTTAGTTCCCCCGGCTGACTGCACCATCTTTTGTAGTCTGTAAGGGAGGGGGGGTTTGGTTTGTTGGTCCATATTTTGTTTAGGAAATTAGTCATTTGTCTGTGTCCGAATCTTTCCAAGTTCGGTAGTTCCAGGGTGTTCACACAATACCTCAAGGAAAGAGGACCCATGGAATTGAAAAAGTGACAAATCCGCTACATTCCCTTGTCCAACCACCACCTGAATGACCTTATGTCTAGACCTGGAGGAAAGTTGGGGTTGTGGAAAATGTGCGCCAGTGGGTGGTAATCCATGGTCAGGGAGGAAGAGGGTCTCAATTTTTCCCATAGGGCAGGGGCTTGCGAAAGGATGGGAGATAAAATTGCTGGTCGCTCTTGGTGGGAATCCAGAAGAGGAAGTCGAGAGTGTAGGATGGGACTGCCTGTCTTTCAAGTTGGATCCAGTCTGGTTTTTCAAATTTAGAATAAACCGTTGACAACTGAGCTAATCTAGCTGATTGAAAGTACCATAGGAGGTTGGGTAGGCCCAGCCCTCCTTTAATTTTAGGTTGAAATAAGGTCCTATGGGGAATCCTGCAGCCCGAGCCACCCCAGATGAATTTAATTATTTTGCTTTGGAAGGATCTTAGGTGGTCCATCCTGACTAAAATGGGGTCGGCTCGGAACAAGTACAGCAATCTGGGAAGGAGCGTCATCTTAATTGAGTGAATTTTGCCTAGCCAGGATAGTCCCCCTCTGGATCAGTTTTTCAAGTTTTTTATACATAGGGGGATAGTTGGCTGATTATAGGTTTTCAATTTTATCTGTAAAGCCTTGTACACATGATCGGATTTTCCAATGAAAAAAGTTCGATGAACTTTTTTCATCGGAAATTCCGATCGTGTGTGGGCCCCATCGGATTTTTTTCCGTCGGTGTTTAGAAATAGAACATGTTTTATTTATTTCCGATGGAAAAAAAACTGATAGGAAATTCCTATCGTCTGTGTGGAACTCCGACGGAGAAATAACCCACACATGCTCAGAATCAAGTCGACGCATGCTCAGAAGCATTGAACTTCCTTTTTCTCGGCTCGTCGTACTGTTGTACATCACCGCGTTTTTTTCCCTTTCCGTTTCCCTTTCCCCTTTCCCCTTTCCCCTTTCCCTTCCCTTTCCTTTTCCCCTTTATTTTTCTTTCCCTTTCCCCTTTCCCATTTCCTCTTTGCCCTTTCCCCTTTCGTTTTCCTTTCCCTTTCCCTTTCCCCTTTTCCTTTTCCCCTTTCCCCTTTGCCATTTCCTTCCCCTTTCCCTTCCCCTTCCTTTCCCTGCCTTTCCTTTCCTTTCCTTTTCTTTTCCCCCATAGCAGGAATTGAAGTAATTTTCACCAACAGGACAACCCATATCACAAATGTGTAATGTTTTGTGTTCAGGTTATGCATGAGAAAAATATGACTGGAATTACCATGATCCACATTTTAGGATTTCAATTTTCCCAAAACATTAACATTGTGGCATTTTTTCTTTTCCTTGTGAATTATTTTATGACAATATGTGGAAACCTCCTGATCATCACACTGGTGTCCTACAGCAAAATCCTCCATTCTCCCATGTACTTTTTTCTTTCTCAGCTAGCTGTATCCGATATCTTACTAATAACTGATATTCTTCCTAACATGCTCCACATGAATTTGGTGAAAGAGACCATGGTATCCCTTTCTGATTGCATCACCCAGTATTATTTCTTTGCTGTCTTGGAAGTCTTGGATAGTCTTCTTCTGACAGTGATGTCTTATGACAGATATTTGGCCATCTGTAAACCATTGCATTATAATTTGATAATGAACCACCAGTTATCCTGGACTATGGTTGTTACCTGTTGGGTTTTAAGCTTTTTGGTTGCGCTAATTCACACAATAACCATATCGAAATTGCAGTTTTGTGGCCCTTTTGTCATTGACCACTTTTTCTGTGATCTTGATCCAATATTGGGACTTGCCTGTGGTGATACTTCAATTGTTCAATTGGAAATTTTGTATTTGGTTATTATTGTGGCTGTAATTCCATTCTTTATTATCATTATATCCTACGCTTATATCATATTTACCATTTCTAAAATCCCATCTCTTATTGGGAGACAAAAAGTTTTTTCCACATGTAGCTCCCACCTTATTGTTGTTTCTGTTTATTATGTTACCCTCCTGAGTGTTTATATGGTACCCAGTAAGGGTGAAACATGGAATATGACTAAATTCTTTTCATTGCTGTACACTGTATTGACCCCACTGCTGAATCCAATTATATACAGCCTGAGGAATAAAGAATTGAAAAATGTTTTTGGAAAACTGATCAACAGTTTTCTGAAATTTCAATAGAAAATAACATTTGAATAAATTGAATAAATATACAATTTATACTGCAAACCACCTAAATGTTCCCCCAGAAACGTCCTAAACAATTTCTGATTGTAATAATTTCAGGGAATATTTATGCAGAACACATTTTTAGGTAGGCAGCTGATATTTACAATTTTAGATACTGTTGGTGTTTTGCTTTAAACTGTTTGCATTGCCACTCTGGTTACATGTAATAGTTTGTATCACACCTTTGATTTTTAATTTTGATTTCCTACTAAAAGAGAATCACACCTATTCTACTTCTGGAATTTTGTGTAATAAAACTTAGATAGGACTCAAAGCTCTCTATTATAAATTATTATTGGCACAGTGTCAGAATATGCTTGGACAGGAAGAAAATAGTATACAAATGGGAAAATAATTCATATTTTGCAGTCTTATTCCCAAATGTAATAAATAGGGACAAGGTTCAGGTTTGGCGCTAACATGGGTTTTAGGCAAAGCCTTGTATCAATAAATTTAGGCACAAATGAGCCTTGGAGAATTGTTTTACATCATAATGCACTGCATGGCCTTTAAATTATTACCAGTAGGCTAGCATAGTCCAATGAGGGGGTGTTTGGATAAGAAAGTCCACTTACTATAAAATAGAGGTACAAAGCAGCCACACTGACAATGTATTACATTTTCCATAGGGAAATGATAGGTAAACTGATAAATTGCACAAAAATTTGGGTCAATTAGGAAATTGTCATTTCATTCTGACGGCAAGCACTTTCACAATTAACCCTTTTTGTTGCGTTTATTATTGGGGGTGTGAGGGCTGGCATCAAGGGTCGAGTCAGTGATGCGTGATTTCAGGGTTTGCTTTACTCACTTTTATTTAAAGTAAAAGTGTCTTACATCAGATTTTTCTTTGCAGTGGTTATTCAGCATTACACTTTTAAAGCCACAAAAACAAACGCACTTTACTTCTGCCTACTTCAGTGAACACATGCACTGGTTCTAACTGCCTCCAGCCATATTGACTCACACCCTTAAGCCCTGTACACACGGGCCAAATGTTGGGAGACATGAGCCGGTTCAAAAACAAATTTGGTCCATGTGTATGCCACGCTATTCGACAGAAGTCAACAGTTTGCCCAGCTTCTGTCAGACGAGCACGCTGGAAAATCATCAGCCAACCACCAACGGCAGAGAACGCTTATTGGAGAGTTCTGGCAGACACAAGACACAACAGCTCAGCAGGGGAGATTGCTTTTCTAACTTTACAGTGGCTCCAAACAGAGCCGAAAGTTTTTTGGTTGTATGAAAAAAAAACATCTGGAAACGTGGATTAGGACAAGAAAAGTGACTGTAGATTTAATGGAAAACTTTGATATTTTTGCAAAAAAAGTACATGAATGCTATATTGGTGCATAGGGGAGCTGGAATTTAAAGAAAAAATAAATAAAAAAAGTGTACAAAGATGAACTTACCCTTTAAAGATCTCAAACCTGGCAAAAATCCCAGCCCAGGTGGGTTCACTTCTATTTATTATAAGACCTTTTAGGGTCTTACTGCAAAACCCCTTCTAAAAGCGTTAAATTCTTATCCCAGCTAAAAAAGACATACAAACTGCTTTTCTGTCAGCGTATATTACTGTTATCCCCAAGCCGAATAAAGACCCGTCAGAGTGTTCCAGCTATAGGCCAATTTCCCCGCTAAATTTAGATGTGAAGTTGTTGGCAAAAATCTTGGCCAACAGACTAAAGGCCCGTACACACGATCCAATTTTACGACAATAATTGTCTGATGGACGTGTTGTGTCGGATAATACGACTGTGTGTATGCTCCATCAGACAATTTTTGGTGGAATTAACGACAACAAAAGTTGGCTTTTCATGCTCACCATCTGTCTGACAATAAATCTGTTACGTCGGATTATCCGATCGTGTGTACACAAAAACGTCGGACTAAAATCCGAAGTACAAACACGCAGGCTCCGAACCAATGAGAATCATCAGACAACATTAGCAGAAGTTGCCCAAAGGGTTGTGCTAAAGAGCAGAAAAACCACGTATTTTCGTGAATGTTGGCTGAAATAGTTGTGCCGTCTGCATGCAGAACAAGTTCACGTCCAACGCCCTTCAGACAAAAATCCACTGATTTGTCCGATGGAAGTCCGATCATGTGTATGAGGTTAAAGGGGAACTAAACACTCTACAAAAAAAAAATCTCCCTGCAAGACAAAGGCATAATGAGCTAGTATGCATACTAGCTCATTATGAATTACTTACCTGAGATCGAAGCCCCAGCAGCGGTCCTCGTTCCCCTCCTCCATCACCGCCATCTCTCCTGGAGTGACTTCCGGGTATCGCAGCTCCGGCGCTGTGACTGCCCAGAGCCACGATGACGGCAAGCGCGCGGGAGTCGACAGTGACGGCACGATCGCCTTCAGAAACTGCACGCTCAGTTTGCCTGTTCCCGTTGTCTACGGCGCATGCACTGTAGACATCGGTGCCCGACTTTTTTGCAAATATCTCCTAAACCGTGCAGGTTTAGGAGATATTTCTTGCACCTACAGGTAAGCCCCAATCTAGGCTTACCTGTAGCTAAAAGTGGTCTGTAAGGGTTTACAACGTTTCATGGGATGATTGGACCTGAGCAAATGGGATTTATGCCTGGAAGAGAAGCAAAGGATACCGTCACTGAAGCACTCAACCTAATTTATGCTGCCCACACACAAAAGGTTAAAGGTCTTCTCCTCTCTACGGATGCGGAGAAGACCTTCGACTGAGCAACTTGGGACTACATGCTGGAAACATGCAGATTTATTGCCTTGGGCTCTCACATGATGGCATGGATTTCAGCTCTGTACAGAAATGTAACTGCTAAACTAAAGATTGATGGCTCTCTGTCTGAGGATGTGATACTCAAAAATGATACAAGACAAGTCTGTCCGCTCTCGCCTCTCTTGTTTATTTTGTCTCTAGAGCCATTTATCAGGATGGTTAACGTGATAGATCTATTAGGAGATTTCCTGTGGCTGGTAGACAATTTAAAAGTGCGGCATATACTGATGATTTGCTGTTCTTTCTGATAACTCTGCATGTCACAATCCCTAACCTGTTACAGGCCTTCTCTTTATATGGCTATATCTCTAACCTAAAAATAAATTACACCAAATCAGAAGCATTGAATTTCACTTTTCCGACAGACTCTTACCACAATACGGGACAGCTGTCATTTCAAATGGGAACCTGCAGCACTACGTATCTAGGGCATTTGGCTAACACCCCATTTAACAGCAATTTTTGATCGCAACTTTTCACCACTCATTTAAATTATTGAGCAAGACCTAAAATCATGGCACCTTAAAAATTTCTCCTGGTTTGGCCATGCAGCGATCATTAAGATGACAGTGCTCCCAAAACTTCTTTACTTGATGCGCATGTTACTCATTAAAATCCCTCAGAGCTTTTTCAAAATTCTATACTTGTTATAGATCATTTGTGCTTATCGGTCTTTTGTTTACAACACACCACTGTATTATTAAAAGGAAAAAAAAAAAAAAATGTGAGAACAGTGTCCACCTAAACCATCTCAAATTATGTCATTTACATTCATTGTACCTCCATATCCTCTTAAAGAAAATAAGAATTAGTCATAAATCAGTTAGGCCTATTAAAGTTGTCCTGTTGTTGGTCAATATTGCACTGCTGTATTATTTGCAGTATCTTTATTTTTGTTGTAAAGCCCCAGTCTGTGCTCTTTGTCTCTAGTATATTTGAGCTTTTGAGCTTTGCTTTTCTGAATAAAATGCCCTGATGGTTGTCAGTTTTGTGCTGCTATATCAGCTATTGCTTCATATAACCAACAGCTTACAAATATGAGTGGTTTATTGTTTTTTCCAGAAAAAAATTGAGGGAAAAAAAGGGTGGAACATGATCTTTACAGGAATAATATATCTATGACATGGTGTTAAAACTATATAACATGTAAAGTCTTCAATTATTGCAAGTTCTCTCAGCTGAAGACAAGTAAATCCTGGAATACAGTTCAAGTAACACTGTACTTCTCAATGCAGTTCTCAAACAAGAGAAATATGCATTTCTGGCACTAGGGGGCACTGCAGGGGAAAGGCTCCAGTTTAGTTGTCTTGTGGGCTCCATCTTGTGCCTCCTACAGTTAGGTGATTGTTGGGATACAGTAGATATCCTCTCAGGCCTTAGTTGACAGGTAAGAGGGTAAACTTGTCTGGCAAATTAGTTTATCCTATTTAACCTTTGCATTATTCCTATTAATGTGCTCCACCATCACAGCACAATTTTCACCTATAGTTTGCTTAGTAAATTGTTTTTTTTCTTTTCCTCCTCTCAGTAAAATGGTGAGACCAACATCTAGAGTTTGGAAATATTTCCACAATGCAATTTCTGCTGAGAGCGAAGATGCAATTTGCAAATATTGTGAGAAGAAATATTATTTTCCAAATGCTACAAGGATGACAAAACACATCCTTCATGCCAGAGTTGCCCTTAAGATACAAAAAAATACTTTATGTAATGAAATGATGAGGATCATAATGAAAGTGTGAGTACAGTTCTCTCCAGAGTACTCATTCCAGAAACAATCTTTCTGCTGCTTCTGGATCATCACAAAGTGTTTCTTCACCATCAGCATCTTCAAGCAAGGAAGTGTTACAAACCACAGCCTCCCAAATAAACACAATCCCTTCATTTATAGCTAAAATTACATCTGAAAATCAGGAGAATATTGATCAAGCTCATGCAAGAGCAATATATGATTCTGGTTCAGCATTGTCAGTAACTGAAAATGCATATTGGCAAGAAGCTTTTACATTGTTATGAGGGAAAAGAGGGGGGGGTTGCCTGTTCTCATGTATAGATGATTTGTTCTTATCATATACAGTCCTTGTTTTTTATTATTTGTAATAAACAAATACAATTTTAAACAGCAAATTTTGTTTATTTGCTGAATAAGATGTACTCTTATTTAAAGCATTATTTCATTTCTGGAAATTTCCATTTTTTCTAGAAAAAAAATGGAAAAAATCTTTTTTCCCTATGGCTTCAACATTTCCAGAAATGTTACATCTCTAGCCTCTTCACAACAAAAAAGTCTGCCAAGTAGAGGAGTATCCTGCCCAACAAAGCTTAGCAAGAGAAGAAGATGGGGTGGGGGACGAGCAGAAATGCCCAAGAAAAGGACAAGATATCAGAAGGGGGAGTGAGGAATAGCCGCCTACAACGGCCTGTGGTTAGAAAGAAGGGGGGGAGAGACAAGAGAGACATCTGCTTGTGGGGAGAAAAGGGAAAGCGGGTAAAAGGGAAGAGGAAGGTTTCTCACATGATCCAGTACACCCTGGTACCCACTCAAACTATTTGAGTAGTCATATGGATAGCAAAGAGTAGTCCAGGTCAGGCCCAGTTAATTACACAATTCAGGCAATTCACCCAAATCTTCAAAAACTTAGCGTGGGTATCCGTTAATGTGAGCTTCTCATTGACCATTGTTTCTGTGAGACACTGTTTGACCTCGGCAATATTATGAAAGGCTGACACCAAGCTTCAGCCAATGTTTGTCGAGCTGCCAAAAAAAAAAACTCCTCTAGCTTCCTCTGGGCTTTAGTCAGGGACAGAATGGGCTTATGCAACAAGGCTTCCCAGGGATCGCACGCCAGTGAAACACTTAGAACTGATCTGATCAATGAGTAGACCTGGGTCCAGAATCTTATGGCTTTTGTGCAGGACCACCAGATATAAAAAAGGGTCCCAGGTTCCCTAAAACTTCAAACACGAAAAGACGCAGAGGGAACAAATTGTGCCACATGCACTGGGGTCATATACTCATCATGCAACTTTGTACCCAAATGAATGTTTTTTTTTGCAAGTAGAGAATGAATGAATAATTTATTCAATCATCCTCCCTTTCATTCATTGGAAGGGAAAGGCTCTACAATGTAAACACTATTCTGTTTACTTTTGTGATTGCTATGATTGGTTATCACAGAAATCACATGTAGAAAGCTGCATAGATTGTCTCATTACACTGTGTATGCGAACCAAGCTAGCCGTTATTTATTAAATAGCACACTAGCTGCCCAATGGTTATTTTTGCAGTGCTGTTTATAAACAGCACTTGAGAAATACGCATCCAACACTTTGCTGTTCAAAATGCATGGCTGTATCTAGGTAATTACATTTATCTTTGGGAACATTTTTTCTGTTGCCCAACACTAAATGCATACATATCTAAATATATCTATAAAAACAAATTGCACTAATCAGTGCATGAATATATAATTAAATGGTGACCACATTAACATTACTGAAAAATGTGCAAAAAAACAGGATTAATCAATAGATTAGATCGCTAAAAAAAATAATATTCACTATAAACAATTGAATAACAGCACATTAAGTGTTTTATAAAGTGCAAGGTGCAAAATTGACAAAAACATAAATCAATAGATTGATAAAATATAAGTCCATATGATGGTAAAAATCCAAAATCAGTATAGTAGAGACCTCCCCCAAGTGATGAGTTATCTTCAGTGCCAAACCAGAGTGGTAATAGGAGACTCTTACCAGATACTCTGGACCACCTATCGCTAGGATGGTCAACTGGGCATGCAGAATAACCTCTGCAAGGTATTAAGGGATATCCTTAAAGGATAACGTGTCACAGGTAGATCTTACTAAGGCCACCACTTCATTTACAGCGTTATCAGGTTTAAACAGTAATGGTTACTCTATGACTATCAATGTAGCACCAACAGGACTTGATGTAGCATAATCCACAAAAAAAAGACTTATTCTTGGACGTTGTTCAGTAGGGTATTTGAATAGATCTTGAAATAACTGTCACAGCCGCGCCATGTAATATCCTTTGTGTTGCCGAGTTACAGATAGAGTCACAAGAGGCTTTCCATGTGTACAGACAGAGGTTTACAGGAAACTGTCAGCACACAGCGGACACCTCCTCTACTTCTTCTACAGACGCATAATATATGTCCCTGGAATGCCTGTGTCAGGTGACCTGAGGCCAGGTGACAGATGCACACCGTAGGTCAGGAGTGCACCGCTACAGTAGTGGACCCTTCGACTGACTGCTGCGGATGGAACTCTGGGTGGTTAAGGAAGACAGGTCCACTGAAGAACCAAGGCAGATACCACAGAGAGCTAGAGCATAATATTCCCTAGGGAGCGAAGTCTAAGAGCCAACAGGTGTTCACCAGAGCCTCTAGTGGTGAGGATGGACTGGGCTGCAGCTAGCTCAAGGTCGCGGCCCCCAGAGACCCCCAGCTCACGCTCACAGTAGGCTAAGGAGGATAGTAAGGGGATAAGCCAAAAGGTCGGGACGACTAGTAGACAAGGATGAACATAGAACACGCCAAGGTCAGGGTCACAAGTGGGCAGGGATAGTCGAGAACAAGCCAAGATCAGTAACTGGAATCAGACGTAGAGGACACAGCAAGTTGCACATGAAAGCTAACATACAAAGTTGATCAGCAAGGCAGACTTGCAGTGCACAGGTAAATTTAGAGTTCTCTGATAGGGCCTCGGGTGGAGCCATGCTTGGAGGAGAGATTATTTAAGCAGCCAGGTGAGAGTGGCTGGCCTCTAAGGTGAACACATGGAGAGGAAGGTGAGCTGACAGACAAACATTACTGCATATCCATGACAGCCTGAAAGTAATCCTTGGATTTTGGACCCCTCTATGTGTCTAGGCTGTGAAAACAGAAAAAAAGATTACAGCGCACACATACAAAAAGTTAAGTGTCATTTTTGCATGTGTGCGCTGTAATCTTTTTTTCTGTCTGTATGGTCTTATGGCTGCCCCATCTTTAATGCATTTCTTAGGGTGTGCCCCCCAAATCTTTGTTAGCCTGTGAAAAAGTCTCACACAGGTGGTATCCCTATACTCGGGAGGCATAGTAGAATGTGTTTTGGGGTGTAATTCTAAGTATGCTTATGCTGTGAATGAGACATAACTTGTTAACCGCTTCCCGACCGTCCCACACAGATATACGTCGGCAGAATGACATGGGCAGGCAAATGGGCGTACCTGTACGTCCCTTTAAATTTGCCGCATTTCTCGTGAGTGCGCCTGCGGGTCCCGGGAACTCGATGTTCGCCGGCGGCCCGCAATTGCGGTCGGGAGAGGCAGAACTGGGAGATACCTTTGTAAACAAGGTATTTCCCTGTTCTGCCTAGTGACATGTCAGGGATCTACTGCTCCCTGTTAGTGATGAGCCGAACACCCCCGGGTTCGGTTCGCACCAGAACCCGCGAACGGACCGAAAGTTCGAACGAACATTAGAACCCTATTAAATACAATGGATGCGAACGTTCAAATTCTAAAGTGCTAATTATAACAACTATTATGCATGTTATTGTCCTAAAAAGGGTTTGGGAACCCGGGTTCTGCACCAGGGGACATGTATCAATGCAAAAAGAAGTTTTAAAAACGGTTGTTTTTCGGGAGCAGTCATTTTAATGATGCATAAAGTGAAAAAAAAAAGTCAAATATTCCTTTAAATATCGTACCTGGGGGGTGTCTAAAGTATGCCTGTGAAGTGCCACGTGTTTCCCGTGTTTAGAACTGTCCCTGCACAAAATAACATTTCTAAAGGGAAAAAAGTCATTTAAAACTGCTTGCGGCTTTAATGCAATGTCTGGTCCCGGTAATATGGATGAAAATCTTTAGGAAAAATGGCATAGCTACCCCATCAACACCCCCCCCCTACCCCAGCCCATTACCAGCCCCTTTGGGTCTTGTATGGATATTAAGGGGAACCCCGCACATAAAATAAAAAAGGCCCTATATACTCTGAACAGCCGTATACAGGCGGTGCATACAAGACAGGGACTGTAGGTTTGTTCTTATGTAGAATGTGTTTGTAATTTTGAACAGGTACATTGTTGAAGTGTAGCTCCAGCCCAAAAATCTATTTTTAAACTTTTTGGGAAACATAGGTAAGGGTTATCACCCCTGTAACATTTTTTTTGCTGTCTGTGCCCCTGTTCAGAACATTTCACCTCACTTTCCGTCCCAATGACAACTGTTTTTGAAATGTGGTGTTTTTCTTGAAACAAGGATTGCTGATAAAGCATCAGTACAGATGAGACCCCTTTCTCCCATATTTATTCTTACAGGAGAGAATTTTCCTTTCTAGGGGTAGATTTCCTCTCACTTCCTGTTGTCTTCTTTCGTTTGCAAGTAGGAGTCGTTTGTAAGTTGGATGTTTGAAAGTAGGGACCTGCCGTATATACTCTGCAGAAATAGGCCCCTTAGTTGTTGGTGTTGGCACAACACTGTAAGCACTCAGTTACTCTTGGTTGGTGCTGGAACGCCCTGCTGTCAACTATTATATCAGGAATTTTAATTACATATAATTGTTGAACAGTGGTAGTAAAAATTGGGGCTTTGATGGTGGTGCTGGTGCCACAACACTGTAAGCCCTGACAGTTACTCTTGGTGGGTGCAGCAATGGGCCCTGCTGTGAATTATTAGATCAAGAATTGTAATTACATGCCCCTTTTGAACAGGGGCTGAAAAATTGGGCCTTTCGTGGTGGTGGTGGTGGTGGCGTTGCCACAAGACTGTAAGCCCTCAGAGTTACTCTTGGTGGGTGCAGCAATGGACCCTGCTGTGAATTATTAGATCAAGAATTGTAATTGCATGCCCCTGTTGAACAGGGGCTGAAAAATTGGGCCTTAGGCACTGGTGGCACAACACTACAACCCCTCACAGATACTGTACTTGGAGCACAGCAATGAGCCCTGTTGCAAAGTATTGCTTCAAAAATTGTAATGACACGCCCCTGTTAAACAGGGGCTGAAAAATTGGGCCTTAGGCACTGGTGCCACAACACTCCAACCCCTCACAGATACTGTACTTGGAGCACAGCAATGAGCCCTATGGCAAATTATTGCTAAAAAAATTGTAATTACACGCCCCTGTAAAACAGGGGCTGAAAAATTGGGCCTTAGCCACTGGTGGCAGCACCCATAAACAAAAATGATCTTCCAAGCTATCATCATCAATCGTATCATTGAGGACTCGGAGGAGGAGGATAGCCAGTCAACATAACAGCACAGGCACTCAGCATCAGCATCAGTCTTGAAGGGATGTGACATGTTAAAATCAATTAGTCTGTTATATCAGCATCAGGTGTGTGGTAGCTGGTGGTGATCCAAGACTGGTTCATCTTGATGAAAGTCAGTCGATCAACCGAGTCGGTGGACAGGCGCACCCTGTGATCTGTGACAAATCCTCCAGCAGCACTGAATGTGCGTTCCGAAAGAACGCTGGATGCAGGACAGGCCAGTAGCTCAATTGCATACTGTGCAAGCTCTGGCCAGTGATCCATCCTCAAGACCCAGTAAGCCAGAGGATTTTCGGTGGGGAAGGTGTCCAAGTCTGACCTTGCCCCTAGATATTCCTGCACCATGTTTATCAGACGCTGGCGATGGTTGCTGGAACCGATCATACTTTGGGGCTGCGGACTAAAGAATTGTCTGAACGCATCGGTCAGACGGCCACCTTCCCCACCGCTCCTTCTTTGACTGGCCGAAGCCTCAGCAACTCGTTGTCCAGGACCAGGAGTTTGTAACCTCCCAGTCTCTGGGAACGCGTTGCACAGACCTTTCTGCAAGGCCTCCCGGAGTTGTCTCATCCTCTGCTCCCTCTGCGACGGTAACATAAGGTCCGCAACCTTACCCTTGTACCGTGGATCAAGGAGAGTGGCCAGCCAGTAATGGTCCCTCTCCTTGATCCGAAGAATACGAGGATCCTTCCACAGACTTTGCAGGATCAGGGAGGCCATGCAGCGTAGGTTTGCTGAGGCATTCGCTCCGGAGTCCTCTGGGTCACTAAGGACGACATGATCCGCAGCCACCTCCTCCCAGCCACGTACAAGTCCACTGGTTTCTTGGGACTGTAAATCATCCCTAAAAGACTGCTGCTGATGATGCTGAGTGCCAGCCTCCACCTCCATGCTGACACAATCCTCCTCCTCCTCCTCCTCCTCCTCCTCCTCCTCCTCCTCCTCCTCCTCCTCTTCCTGTGCGATGGGTGGGACAGAAGGAACACTGTCTGGGTAAAGGGGGCCTTGAGAGGCAAGGAAGTCCTCCTCTTCCTGCCTCTGTTCTGCCTCAAGTGCCCTGTCCATTATTCCACGCAGCGTGTGCTCCAACAGGTGGACAAGAGGTACAGTGTCACTGATGCATGCACTGTCACTGCTCACCATCCTCGTGGCCTCCTCAAATGGTGCCAGGACAGTGCATGCATCCCTGATCATGCCCCACTGGCGTGGAGAAAAAAAACCAAGCTCCCCTGACCCTGTCCTGGTGCCGTAGTCGCACAGGTACTCATTGATGGCCCTCTGCTGCGTGTGCAGCCGCTGCAGCATGGCCAACGTTGAGTTCCACCTGGTGGGCATGTCACATATAAGGCGGTTCTTGGGCAGGTTCAACTCCTTTTGCAGCTCAGCCAGGCGAGCACTGGCATTATAAGATCTGCGGAAATGCACACAGACTTTCCTGGCCTGCCTCAGGACATCCTGTAAGCCCGGGTACCTGCCCAAGAACCGCTGCACCACCAGGTTAAGGACGTGAGCCACACAGGGCACATGGGTCAGTTGTCCCTGTCGGAGGGCGGAGAGGAGGTTGGTGCCATTGTCGCAAACCACCATTCCTGGCTTAAGCTGGCGTGGCGTCAACCACCTCTCGGCCTGGCCCTGCAGAGCAGACAGGACCTCTGCCCCAGTGTGGCTTCTGTCCCCCAAACACACCAGCGCAAGCACGGCATGGCATCTTTTTGCCTGCGTACTTGCGTAGCCCCGTGAACGGCTACGGAGCACCGCTGGTTCATAGGACAAACCACAGGAAGAGGCCATGGAGGAAGAAGAAGAGGAGGGGGTGGAGGAGAGAGGTGTGTCACAACCAGTAGTAGCATTTTGGAGGCGTGGCGGTGGGACAACCTCCAACACTACTGCACCTTGTCCTGCATCCTTCCCAGCTGCCAAAAGAGTGACCCAATGGGCCGTGAAAGAAAGGTAACGTCCCTGTCCATGCCTGCTGGACCATGAGTCAGCGGTAATATGCACCTTACCGCTGACCGCCCTGTCCAGCGAGGCCAAGACATTGCCTTCCACATGCCGGTAGAGAGCCGGAATAGCCTTCCGTGAGAAAAAGTGGCGTTTGGGAACCTGCCACTGAGGAACCGCACATTGCACAAACTCACGGAAGGGGGCCGAGTCTACCAACTGAAAAGGCAGCAGTTGAAGCGCTAGCAATTTAGCCAAGCTAGCATTCAACCGCTGGGCATGTGGATGGCTGGGAGTGAACTTCTTTCGACGGTCCAGCAGCTGGGGCAGGGAAATTTGCCTGCTAGAATCGGACGTCGGTGTACTGCTAGCAGAGTGGCCGCAAGTACTTGGCTGTGACACACCTAATTCTACACCTTCATTCCTCTCAGTGCATGTTTCAGAGAGGACTGAAGTTATAGTGGGGTTGGAGATCCCAGCTGATGCGGTGCAAGGAGAGGTCCGCTTTGTTCTTTGGTGTGGGTCTTTGAGGTAGGCTTGCCAACGAGCTGCATGGCAGGTCAACATATGTCTGGTCAGGCATGTGGTACCCAAGCGGCTGATGTTTTGGCCACGCGATATACGCTTGAGACATATGTTGCAAACAGCAGCTGTGCGATCTGATGCACTAGCCTCAAAAAAGGCCCACACCAAAGAACTTTTTGAATGACGGGCAGAGGCAGCGCCCTGCACAGGCGGAGCTCTGCGGTGTGATTCCGTCGGTGTACTGCCCTTACGCTGGCCACCAAAGGGCATCCTGCCTCGTTGGAGATGTGCCTCCTCCTCATCCTCCTCCTCCTCCTCTCTCCTATTAGGCACCCACGTGGAGTCAGTGACCTCATTATCACCTCCCTCCTCATCACTGGAGCCAATCTGGCAGTATGCTGCAGCTGCTGGAACATGACTGCCAGATTGGTGTCCTTCTTGAGCATCCCCTCTGTCTGCTCTCACGCTACTGCCTTCCTCTAGCTGGGTTTCATCATCAGACCCTTCGAAACGCTGGGCATCCTCCTGGAGCATGTACCCAACACTGTGCTGAAACAGTTCGGGGGACTCCTCAGGAGGAGGACATGGTGGGTCTAGGGAAGGAGTGACTGATGATGAGTCTGACATTGATACCAGGGAAGAGGACGCTTTGGCAGCTGCTTTTCCAGTACCCTGAGCCTGGGTGAGAGAGGATGAGGAGGAGGAGGAGGGCTTGGTCATCCACTCTACCAAGTCTTCGGCATGATGTGGCTCAACATGTCCAGCTGCCGAAAAGAAGGACAAGCGTGTCCCATGGCCATGTGCTGATGACAATGCACCGCGTCCACGACCAGCACTGTTGCCCCCAGACACAGAGCCTGCTTGCCCTCTTTTATTGCCTCCTGACTGTCTGCCTCTCCTTGTTTGCCTTCCAGACATTCTAATAGATGGCCTGCAGGGAGATGGGATAAAAGCAATAAGGGCTACCTTCAGGTGTCCTTCTCTGTCCCTTGAAACAAGGACTTGCACAGTGAAAGAAACTGACACTCTCCCTACCTACAGTTTTCTGTCCCTAGAAAAAATGTTTTTTTTAAGCACAATTTAGCACAAGGAGAATTAACTCACTGTCCTTCCAGGTCCCTGGAAACAAGGACTTTCACAGTGAAAGAAACTGACACTCTCCCTACCTACAGTTTTCTGTCCCTAGAAAAAATGTTTTTTTAAGCACAATTTAGCACAAGGAGAATTCACTCACTGTCCTTCCAGGTCCCTGGAAACAAGGACTTTCACAGTGAAAGAAACTGACACTCTCCCTACCTACAGTTTTCTGTCCCTAGAAAAAATGTTTTTTTTAAGCACAATTTAGCACAAGGAGAATTAACTCACTGTCCTTCCAGGTCCCTGGAAACAAGGACTTTCACAGTGAAAGAAACTGACACTCTCCCTACCTACAGTTTTCTGTCCCTAGAAAAAATGTTTTTTTTAAGCACAATTTAGCACAAGGAGAATTCACTCACTGTCCTTCCAGGTCCCTGGAAACAAGGACTTTGACAGTGAAAGAAACTGACACTCTCCCTACCTACAGTTTTCTGTCCCTAGAAAAAATGTTTTTTTTAAGCACAATTTAGCACAAGGAGAATTCACTCACTGTCCTTCCAGGTCCCTGGAAACAAGGACTTTGACAGTGAAAGAAACTGACACTCTCCCTACCTACAGTTTTCTGTCCCTAGAAAAAAATGTTTTTTTTAAGCACAATATAGCACAAGCACAAAACACACTGACACTCTCCCTACCTATCCTTCTCTTTCCCTAAACTAAAGGAATCCAGGTTAAGCAAGAAAGAAATAAAAGTCACTGTCCCTGCCTATGCTGCTCTATCCCTGCTCCGGAACACACTACACTAGGCCGCCGTGCTGGCGGCCTTTTATAGTGTGGGGCGTGTACTAAACACCCTCAGCAATAATTGGCCACAGGCATCCTGCCTGTGGCCAATCATTGCTCTCCTCGCTGCCGGCGCTGTGATTGGCCAAGCATGCGGGGTCACAGTGCATGCTTGGCCAATCACAGCGCCTGGATGACACTGCGATGGCGTAGTGCATTGTGGGCCGTTCGCGTCACTCGAATTTGGCGCGAACGGCCCAAATCGTTCGATCTTCGTCGAACGATCGAACAGCCGATGTTCGAGTCGAACGTATGTTCGACTCGAACACGAAGCTCATCCCTACTCCCTGTGATTGGGAGCAGTGATCTCTGTCATGTCATTGGTAGCCCATCCCCTCACAGTTAGAATCACTCCCTAGGACAGTGTTTCTCAACTCCAGTCCTCAAGGCGCCCCAACAGGTCATGTTTTCAGGCTTTCCATTATTTTCCACAGGTGATTTGATCAGCTTCACTGCCTTGGTAATTACCACAGCCGTTTCAACTGAGGGAAATCCTGAAAACATGACTTGTTGGTGCGCCTTGAGGACTGGAGTTGAGAAACACTGCCCTAGGACACACTTAACCCCTTCAGCTCCCCACAGTGGTAGTGCAGTCGCTGTAGATCTGAGGGGGACATGCAAGGAAAATAAAAAACAAGCATTTTTGCTTGGACATGATTGGATAATAAAATCAGCAGAGCTTCCCCTCATTTCAGATCTACCCCTCAGATTTACAGCGACTGCACTTCCAAGTGAACTTTCAGTGCAATTTGAAGTGCACTTTACACTCGTAGTTTGCATTTGTAGTGCAAAGTGGATTTGCCTTTCGTAAATAACCCCCATTGTGTTTTTTTTTTCAAAATTGACGCTTTTCTTTCGTTTTTAGCGCAAAAAATAAAAATTGCAGAGATGATCAAATATCACCAAAAGAAAGGTTTATTTGTGGGGAAAAAAGGGCGTCAATTTTGTTTGGGTACAGCGTCGCACGACCGCGCAATTGTCAGTTAAAGCGATGCAGTGCCGAATCGCAAAAAATGGCCCGGTCATTTAGCAGCCAATTCTTCCGGGGCTGAAGTGGTTAAAATGACAACTTTAAAAAAAAAAAAAAAAAAAACATTTATTTTATTTCTTAATTTTCCCCGAAATTTGTGGCAAAAAATGACTGCAAAAAAAAAAAAAAGAATCATGCCTCTTACTAAATACCCTGGACTATATACTTTCCAAAAATAGGTAATTTGGGGGGCACTTGTACTATCCTTACATTTTAGGGCCTCAAGAAATGAGATAGGCAGTCTGTATAGAGTAGACTATATAACATTTCCACAGACTAAATAGTATGCACTGATTTGGGTTATTTTTACCAAAGAAATGTAGCAGAATACGCTTTGAGCCTAAATTTAGGAGGAAAAAAATATTTATTTGCAAATATTTATAACAAAAAATAAGAAAAACATGTTTTCGGTCTTATTTTCTTTTATATAGCACAAACCCCAGTGGTAGATAAATATCAACAAAAGAAAGCTCTATTTGTCTCAAAAAATTATAAAAATTAAATTTGGGTACAGTGTTGCATGGCTGAGTAAGTGTCATTCAAAATTTGACAGTGCTGAAAACTGAAAAATGGCCTGGATAGGAAGGGGGTGAAACTGTCTGGTCTTTAGGTAGTTAAGAAAGGGCTACCATGCCTTAAATCCCTGGAATTTTAAACTGGATTACCAGTGCAGACCCTCCTAGTGACTGAAGACTCACAGAGTATGTTACATTGCAGGCAGTCCTAAACTTAGATCACTGCTAAAACAATACAGGCGGCGGCATAATGAAAAAAGTTTAAGCAGGACTGAAAGGAATATTCTGGTTTTATTATCTTAACAGGGGACGCCCGTCCATTAAGGGCGCACAGGAGCCGCCCCTCCCCTATCCATGTGTCCGGCCCCTTTCAGGACACTAGTGCATGGATTACAATGGGGATTTTTGAAACACCAATTAGAACCAGAGACTCTAACAGACTTCGATATAGGGGGGGCTCGGGTCGCAGAGAGTGCGCGCCGAGCCCACCCAGGTGTGTTACAACAGCGAATCAATATTCACTGTTGTAACACTGATCCTCCTCCTGGCCAATCAGGAAGTGGGTTTTGACACCGGTCACCCAATTGGCTGAAAGGACAGGCGGTCCTATTGGACACCTAGGAGGAGGAGGGAGGAGCTGCCAAGCGGAAGCCGCCGTGATGCAGAGAGGACACAGGATTCGCTGCCCATAGGAGCCCTCAACTCGCCGCCCATAGGAGCCCTCAACTCGCCGCCCATAAGAGCCCGCAACCCGGCCGCTGCCTGCCGCCCGATGGGGGGTGGGGGGTTGTTGTTTGCCACCCCCCCAAAGGGGGGCGGGGGGTTGTTGTTTGCCACCCCCCCCCCAAAAAAAAAACACCAGCCACCACTGTATCTTAACATATTTAAGTCATTTGTAGGTATACATAAGTTAAACTAAATATTTTGTCAATTTTATTATTATGCTACCACCTCCTACTGGCTGTGAGTAAGGCAAAGAAAATGGCAATTAGAAACAGGAATCATGGGGATCAGGAAATCAGGGTGAGTGGGCTCTGGAAAGCGGAGAATAAGATAGCAATTCTGCAATGTCTGCTGCAGTAAATGAAAAAAAGCAACGCAGAATAATGCAAATTAAAAAATCATATTTACAAAAGTTCTATCACAATTTTATTGAGGTTTAGCTTTAAAGCAGAATGCAAGCTTTTCTAATGAGCTTTGTAGTAAAACGCCTACTTTTATATTCAAATAACAGTATTTTTTATTTAAAATCTACATGTAGATATCTAATTTAGGATAATGTATCTTTGATTTAAAAAGTACTGATCATTTTACATGCTTCAAACAAACAGTTGGGAAAATATTTTCCAAAGGAAAACAAGTCTAAATAATTTCCCCATATGCCTATCAATAATGAATCCCATGAAAATATTTTTCAGGTTCCCAACGGTTCCACGTAATCTGTTCTACTTATAAAAGCCATAGTACTCAATGCAAAAAAATAAACAGACAATGGTTTCCATCTCTGTTTATATATATGTATATCCTTTTTTTGCTTGCAAGTATAATATAATATTTTCTAAGAGGATTTTATATTTATGTAGGTATGTGTGTGTGCCTTCACTTATTTATTTATTGATATGAATTTTAATAATGTATTTATATATTAATTGTTTCTGACCTGCATTAACTAGTAACACACATCGGGAAGATTTACTAAAACTGGAGCACTTGAGACTCAATGAGACTCGGGTCATCACAGATCGGAGTAAGGGGTCGATCCCAATGAAAGCTGATCAGGTGATGTAAACAGAAGATTGGTAATCGTTTTTTTTCCTCACCTGACAGCGTGAGGAGAAAAAAGCCGATGACTGGCTTCTGTGTAGGGGACATTGGTCCCGAAGAGGAAGAGGCACAGCCGCCTCATCTGTGCCCACCAGTGCCGCCTGCCAGTGCCACCTGCCAGTGCCCACACAGTGCATATCAGTGCCCACAAGTGTATATCAGTGCCACCAATCAGTGCCAACTATCAATGTCCACGAGTGCCACCTATCAATGCACACCAGTAGTGCCAATCAATTCCTCATCAGTGCAACCTAGCAGTGCTGCCTATCAGTGTCACATACCAGTGTCCATCACTGTCCATCACTGCCACCCATCAGTGCCCATCACTGCCACCTATCAGTGCCCATCAGTGCCAGCTATCAGTGCCACCTATCAGTGCCACCTATTAGTGCCCTTCAGTGCAACCTATCAATGCCCTTCAGTACCGCCCCATAAGTGCCCATCAGTGCCACCTCTCAGTGCCTACCAGTGATGCCTCATCAGTGCCGCCTTATTAGTGCCATCAATGCAGCCTATCGGTGCCCATCAATGAAGGAGAAAAATTACCTTTTTGCTAAATTTTATAACAAAATATAAAACTGTTTTGTATTTTTTTCCAAATTTTCGATCTTTTTTGATTTTTTAACAAAAATAAAAAACCCAGAAGGGATTAAATACCACCAAAAGAAAGCTCTATTTGTGGGAAAAAAATAAATTTGGGTACAGTGTAGCATGACAGCCCAATTGTCATTCAAAGTGTGACACCGCTGAAATCTGAAAATTGGTCTGGGTAGGAGGGGGGTTTAAGTGCCCAGTAAGCAAGTGGTTAATGAAAGCTGCCTGTTTAAAAATGACTGAAAACGGGGGTATGCTGGCTAAGCTGTGGCATGTCTAACATATAGACATAATTTTCCTCTAATGGTTTTGGGCTAAACAAGATTTTTAAATGCCCATCTCATTTAGAAATAGAACTGTAATGAAGTGTGTACTAATGTCATTAAATGGATTGATACGATTAAAGTATATATGAACCTTGCAGGCATACAATATTAATGGTATGTAGGCGAGACCATGCCACTTTGTAAAATGGCAGTCTAGGCCAAGATTTGTAGAAAACAGGCACACTTATGGTACAGGTCTGTGCTGGGCTTATTGTAGTGTCAGAATCAGAGTTTAGGGCTCCACCCTAAGTGAGTATGCGTTGCCAGGAAGCAGAGAGGTGCATGTCTGCATTGTGCTGTCTAGGACAGAAAAGATAAAGGCTCAAGCCTGAGAGAGAGAGACAGAGCAGCAGGGAGCTGCAGGAAAAGGAAAGAGCCAAGTTTACAGATGTATAGCGCCTGTGCAGGAGTACTGAGCGTTTGTGTTTAATGGACAGGAGAACAAAGGCGTGAGGCCTGAGTGGCAGGATTGCCAAAGACAGTGAGCCACAAGGCTGAAGTATTTTTGTTGTGTAAGTTATAATGATGGTGGAAACCCCTGCATGGGCAACTGATGTCTTTTGTGTGCTGTTTTAAATAGAAGTGGGCAGAAATAGCCCTGAAAAGAGTTGCTGAACCCCCTGCTGGAAGATGGTGCCACTCCCTCATCGGACCTGGAGCCTGCCACCGCCAGCAATTCTAAAGTGCTGGAGGCTATTTCTACCTGCCAAGGGACTTGACTACTAAGATTAAGAAGGTGAAAATCAACATCTCCCTCATCTGACATGATCTGCACAAGCTGATTGAAGGGGTCACCGAGGCTGAAGCTCACATAGGGTGTGCTGAAGACACCCTGAATCTCCTACAACACTCATCAGAGGCCACGCTGCACCAGATACAGCAGATCACCATAAAGTAAGATGACTTGGAAACCTTTGCCTTTCACTGTAATCTCCTGTTTCTTGGTCTTCTAGAGGGCATGGAGAATCTCCTGGTCCTCATCTTTGGCAGGGATGCATTCTCTGACACTTTTGTGGTGGAGCGGGCACACCAACCTCCAGAGGAAGCACCACCTCGTACCTTTATAGCTAAATTACTCAACTACAGAGATTGTGATGCCATCCTATGTCTCACCAGGGAGAATGGTGACATCCCGCTCCAGAAGGTGCGTGTGTCTGTGTTCCCGGATTTATTGGAAGAGGTCCAGAATCAGCATTCCCGTTTCAAAGATGTCAGGAGTTGACTACGTCTGCCCAATATCAAGTATGCCATGCTGTTTCCCGCCCACCTCCGTGTGGTGGGTGAAGATCACATCCATTTCTTTTTGTACCCAGACCTGATGTCTTAGTGGCTTGACCAATATGCTGCTTCTGAAAACCACCCTGCTTGACCACCATACCTTGTTATGTTAGCTATGAGTAGGCTGTAAGCCTTCCCTGTTTTCCAACCATGTCTGACCAGTGTGTTCATCTACATGCACTTTCATTATATTGCATGGCCATTTTGTTAACTGCACGCGGCCTACCACTTGTCTGTGCATCTGTTTGCCTTCTCCTGCAGTGATGGTTGCTGTACCCCTGAGGCTCAACTACACCCTGTTTGCTGACACTCGATTATATTTTCTTTAAAATTAACCTATGACTGCCACTGGAGCACATATCTCCTACCTTTATTCTCTGCTTTACAGCTAATCACATGGTACAGATAGGCTATAATTGGCCCTGTCTTTAGCATGTGATCACTGTGATCAATCGCAGCTAGCAAGACAATGGATGGCATTAAAGGAAGCCACTCATTGTTTACAATTGTCATGTGATCTGCTGTGATTGGTCACAAAGATCACATGTTACCGCAGCGGGCCTGTACAGTGATCTGTCATTGGCTATGTCTTGTGGACACAGCGGGTTACAGATCGCAACCGCAGCACGGCCACACGACCGCACACAATGTGTGTTCCAGGAGGACATTACATATTACATCCTCCTAGAATGACAAAAGTCCCGCCCAGCCATGATTTTGCAATAGGCGGGGCGGGAACTGGTTAATTTATCCAGCTGGATTTTTTCTGTAATTGTAAAGATATTTCATAGTTTATCCAGGCAGTCTCTTCAAAAGTGTCAAGAACATGTTCCATGGTGATTAACCACTTGCTTCCCAAGCCTATTCTGACACTTCTCACATAAATGTAAAAATCTAATTTTTGGCTAGAAAATTACTCCCCAAATATTATAGATTTTTTTTCTAAGCAGAGGTCCCAGAGAATAAAATGTTGAGTGTTGCAATTTTTCACTGCAGCTGCAGTCATGGCCCCAGTATAGCCACTGAACCTCAAGGACTTATGGATAAGTCCATTTGAGAGAAGTGGTTAATCCAATCACCATGGAATGTGTCAAGGCATAATTCTGTCCAAGAACAGAATTAGACTTGTGAAAGTTTGTGGAATCACCCTGCTCACATATAATGTGATCCCCAGGATTTACTGCAACAACAATTCACACCATTTGCCATGTAAATTAAAGGATAAAACACCTCTGCAGATATTCTCCCACTAAGAGATTGGACTGTTTAATTAGAACGGGGCATTTTCCCAAACTTTCCCATTTCCATTTTGTTTTTTAGGCACTTAACATCTACCTTGATGCTTTCCATGGTGCTGGGGAATAATGGGACTGAGATACTTTTATGGATATAAATGCTGGGGTATGTTCATGACAATCATTGGAACTAAAGAAGTCACATGGATAAGCAACTTTATAAAAGAAAGCCTCGTACACACGATCGGACTTCCATCGAACAAATCCATGGATTTTTGTGCGAAGGGCGTGGTCCATGAACTTGTTCTGCATACAGACGCCAGAACATTTTCAGCCAACATTCACGAAACTACGTGTTTTTTCTGCTCTTCAGCGCCACCCCTTGGGAAACTTCTGATAATGTTGTCTGATGGTTAGCATTGGTTCAGAGCATGCATGTTTGTACTTTGGATTTTAGTTTGACGGACTTGTATACACACGATCGGATAATCCGACAGAACACATTTGTTGTCCGACAATTTGAGAGCATGAATATCCAACATTTGTTGTCGGAAATTCCGACAACAATTGTCCGATGAAGCATGCAGACTGTCGGATTATCCGACAAAACACGTCCATCGGACAATTGTTGTAGGAATATCCGATCGTGTGTACGGCCTGAAGACTAGTTGAATGTAATGAACTACTACTAGCTATTTTTCTCTCTTTTTTTCCTATGTATTCCTCCTTTTTCTTCAGAGTTTTCTGTTTTTAGGTTATGAATCAGCAAAACGTGACCAGAATTACAACAATCTGCCTCTTAGGATTTCACACTCATTGGAGTATTAATTGTTTGATCTTCTTTATTCTCCTTTTGATTTATTGTGTGTTAATATGTGGAAACCTCCTGATCATCACATTGGTGTCCTACAGCAAAACCCTCCATTCCCCCATGTACTTCTTCCTCTCCCAGCTCTCTGTAACAGATATCTTACTGGCAACTGATATCCTTCCTAATACCCTTCATGATCTTTTGGTGAAAGAACCCATAATATCATTTTCTGGTTGTGTTATCCAATTTTATTTTTTTGTTGTTGCAGAAGCCGGAGAGTATTTTATTTTAACAGCGATGTCTTATGACAGATATTTAGCCATCTGCAAACCATTGCATTACACTTCCATCATGAACCAACATTTTTGCTGGATAATAGTTTCCATCTGTTGGATTCTAAGCATTTTATTAATACTGATTTTTACAATAACTATAACAAAGTTACAATTTTGTGGTCCGAATGTGATTGATCACTATTTTTGTGATATTAATTCAATCCTTCAACTCTCATGCTCTGATACTACCATTGTTCAAATAGAAAAGCCATTGACTGCTGTTTTTTTCCTTGTCACCACATTCTTTGTCATAATTTTATCATATATTTATATTATAAATACAGTTTTGAAAATCCCATCTATTGCTGGAAAAAAGAAAACTTTCTCCACATGTAGTTCCCATCTGAGTGTTGTATGCACCTATTTTGTTACAATTGTTTATCATGTACCTAGTATAGGACAGTCAATAAACATTACCAAATACCTGTCATTACTGTACACGGCAGGAAACTCAATGATGAATCTAATTATATACAGCCTGAGGAATAAAATCCTGAAACAAATTGTTAAAAATAAACTGAAGAGCTTATGTTTCAATAGTAATTGAAATTAATTAATTAGGTGTTCAGTAAAACATTAATTGCAACAATGTAATAATGTTGAAATCTAATTTACAACCAAATTCAGTGTGTCCATTTAAGACCATGTGTTCAGCGCATCTAGGAATACCTTACCACTTGCAGACCGGGCTATAGCTGAAAGACAGCTACAGTGCGGTCGTCCAGTTCTGGGAGGGCACGCTCTGTGACCGTTGTGTCCTTCAGACACAGCTCATCACAGATCGGAGTAAAGGCCCAATCACAGTGGCCCTTTACTATGTGATCAGCTGTGTCCAATCACATCTGATCACCTGTAAATAGACTTGGCGGTTATAGGTATTCTTTTCCTCCCATGCTTTGTCTGTGGGAGAAAAGTTCCAGCCTGTCAGCACATTGTTTACATTGATCATCAGTGCCCTGATTATCATTGCAGCCCCATCAGTGCCAACCAGTGCCCATCAGTGCCGCCCATCAGTGCCCATCAGTGCCGCATTTCAGTGTCCATCAGTACCGCCTCATCAGTGCCGCCTTATCAGTGCCCATCAATGCAGCCCATCAGTGTCCATCAGTCCAGTCTATAAGTTGCCATCAGTGACACCTTATCAGCGCACATCAGTGAAGGAGAAAAATTATTTATTTGCAAAATTTTATAATAGAAACTAAGAAAAAACTTTTTTTTTCAAAATGTTTGATCTTTTTTCGTTTGTTTTGCAAAAACATAAAAGCCCAGTGGTGATTAACCACTTCAGCCCTGGAAGAATTTACCCCCTTCCTGACCAGAGCACTTTTTGCGATGCAGCACTGCGTCGCTTTAACTGACAATTGCGCGGTCGTGCGACGTTGAACCTAACCAAAATTGCCGTCCTTTTTCCCCCACAAATAGAGCTTTCTTTTGGTGGTATTTGATCACCTCTGCGGTTTTTATTTTTTGTGCTATAAACAAAAGAAGAGCGACATATTTGAAAAAAATGCAATATTTTTTACTTTTTGATTTAATAAATATCACAATTTTTTTTTTTTAAAACAATTTTTTTTCTAAGTTTAGACCGATACGTATTCTACATATTTTTGGTAATTTTTTTTTGCAATAAGCGTATATTGATTGGTTTGCGCAAAAGTTATAGCGTCTACATAATAGGGGATAGATTTATGGCATTTTTATTTTTTTTATTTTTTTTACTAGTAATAGCGGCGATCTGCGATTTTTATTGTGACCGTGACATTGCGGCAGACACATCGGACACTATTGGCGCGTTTTTGGGACCATTCACATTTATACAGCGATTAGTGCTATAAAACTGCACTAATTACTGTGTAAATGTGACTGGCAGGGAAGGGGTTAACACTAGGGGGCGATCAAGGGGTTAATATGTTCCCTATTGAGTGATTGTAACTGTAGGGGGAGGGGACTCACAAGGGGAGGAGACCGATCTGTGTTCCTCTGTACTGGGAACACACATCGGTCTCCTCACCTCTGACAGGAGGTGGATCTGTGTGTTTACACACACAGATCCACACTTCTGCCGTGATCGCGGGCAATCGCGGGTGCCCAGCGGACATCGCGGCCGCCGGGCACACTCACCGGGTCACGAGCGTTGCCGCGGGTGTGCGCGCGCGCCGCCGGCGGCGCGCGCGCGCCCCATAGACGGCCGGGAAAAAAGGACGTCATATGACGTCCGCCCGGAGGGAGGGAGGGTTCCTGCCGGCGTCATATGTCTATGACCCGGTAGGAAGTGGTTAAATACCACAGAATAAAAGATCTATCAGTCTCAAAAAGATCACCGTATATACTCGAGTATAAGCCGACCCGAGTATAAGCCGAGGTACCTAATCTTACCACAAAAAACTGGAAAAACGTATTGACTCGAGTATAAGCCGAGGGTGAGAATGCAGCAGCTACTGTAAGCAGAAAAGAGGGTCAACAATGCCCATTTGCACGCCTCACTGTGCCCATTGCAACCTCACTGTGCCAATTGTCACTGTTCCCAACCTCACTCTGCCCATTGCCACCAAACTGTGCTCATCCTTACTGTGCCCATCCTCACTGTGCCCATCCTCACTCTGCCCAACCTCACTCTGCCCATTGCCACCAAACTGTGCCCATCCTTACTGTGCTCATCCTTACTGTGCCCATCCTCACTGTGCCCATCCTCACTGTGCCCATCCTCAAAGTGCCCATCCTCAATGTGCCCATCCTCAGTGTACCTGAAATTGAGAGGCTGCGGGCGTCCATTCATTGTTTAAAACTCGCGATCTCCTTCTGGTCCCTTCCGTGATAGGCGGAACTGTGTCTGCTGAGCAACGCCTATCATGAACGTTCTCTCATTCTCACCCATCCCAGCAGACACTGTGTTCGGTGTTCCGGCAATCACGGATGTCCTCTTGTCCGAGGATGAAAAGGCATCCGTGATTGGCGGAACACTGAACGCAGTGTCTGCTGGGATGGGTGAGGATGAGAGAACGTTCATGATAGGCGTTTCTCAGCAGACACAGTTCCGCCTATCACGGAAGGGACCAGGAGGAGACCGCGAGTTTTAAACAATGGACGTCCGCAGCCTCTCAGTATTTTCAGGTACACTGACTCGTGTATAAGCCGAGGGGGGCATTTTCAGCCCCAAAAAAAGGGCTTAAAATCTCGGCTTATACTCAAGTATATACGGTATGATAAAAAATGTATTTTGGGTACAGTGTTGCATGACTGAGTAATTATCAATCAAAGTGTGACAGTACTGAAATATGAAAATTGGCCTGGACAGGAAGGGGGTAAAAGTACCTGGTGGGCAAGTGGCTAAATATATTTCCCTAGATCAAGGGTGTCACTCTCAATTTTATTACAGGCCACTTCAGCCTTATGGTTGCTTTCAAAGGGCTGGTTGTATTTGTAAGACTAGATGTCCAAAGCATCCCCCCCTTACCTCAGATGTCAAGAGCCCCCACCATCAGAAGTCAAGAGTCCCTGGCCCTCTCTTATATCACATAACCTTACCTTGTTCTGCTTCTGGTGGAGGACTGTAGTCACCTGCTGGAGTCCGCTGAATGCTGAGACTGGGGAGATGGCAACGAGGGATGCTGCGGCTGCACAGAGAAGCACAGGATCTGTAGGAAGAGTTCTGTCCTCCTCTCTGATGCAGACTGCTGAGACAAGGTGGGGCCAGAGACAAGAGGGTGCCACAGCTGCAGGAGAGGTGTGAGGGCCACATAAAATAGATTGGTGGGCTGGATTTAGCACACAGGCCTTGTGTTTGACACATGTGCCTTAGATGCATTAACATCCACAAATCAGAGTTATTTAGTTGTAAATTCATTTTTTATATTATTATGTTGTAGAAATTACTGTTTTACTGCTCACCTAATTTTTTTAATGTTGTATTTAAGCTCTTGTCTTCAGACTGATAGCATGCTGCATTTGGTGGATATATTGATACACTAAGTGCAAAAAAAATTGATTTATTTTTGATGAATATTTCATGTAGCCAGATATGTAAGAAAAAAAATGAAAGTTATTGTTTTTACTTAGAAACATAAAAAAGTTACGGCAGAAAAAGTCTGAGTAGTCCATCGAGTCACATTTAATTTTTTTATTTATTTGTTGTTGTTTTTTTTTTTTTGGGGGGGGGAGGTTTCTTTCATTAACCTTGTTGTCTGGCTATAGATCTATGTTTATCCCAAGCATATTTGAAGCCATTTACTGTTGACTGTCCCACTACCTCTGTTGGTAGTTTATTCCAATAATCAACTACCATTTCAGTAAAATAATACTTTCTAAGATTCAAATTGAACTTTCCTCCAGTTAGTTTGAGGTCTTGTCCCCGTGTTCTTGATTTTGGTTTCATATTGAAAAGACTGCCTTCCTGAACCTTATTGACCCCCTTGATGTATTTAAAAGTTTCAATCATGTCTCCCATTTCCCTTCTTTCCTCCAGACTGTACATGTTACGTTTCTGAAGTCGCTCTCGATATGTTTTATCCCCCCAAACATTTCACCCTTTTTGTTACCCGTCTCTGGACTCGTTCTATCTTTTCAGTATCTTTCTGTGAGTGTGGTCTCCAGAACTGGACACAGTATTCTAAATGAGGTCTCACTAAAGATCTATATAGGGGAATCAGGACCTCCCTCCTCCTGCTGGTGATCCCTCTAGTGATTAGGGATGAGCAGAACACCCCCCAGTTCGGTTTGCATCAGAATATGCGAACAGGCAATGAATTTGTTCGAACATCCGAACACCTAGTCTATGGGACTCGAACATGAAAAATCGAAAGTGCTAATTATAAAGGCTTATATGCAAGTTATTATCATAAAAAGTGTTTGGGGACCCGGGTCCTGCCCCAGGGGACATGTATCAATGCCAAAAAAAGTTTTAAAAACTGAAATTTTTTCGGGAGCAGTGATTTTAATAATGCTTAAAGTGAAACAATAAAAGTGAAATATTCCTTTAAATTTCATACCTAGGATGTGTGTATAGTATGCCTGTAAAGTAGCGCATGTTTCCGTGTGTCCCTGCACAAAGTGTAATTTCTGAAGGAAAAAAAGTAATTTTAAAGCATTCGTGACTATAATGAATTGTCGGCTTCCAGCAATACAGAGAACAGACATTGAAAGTCATTGATAAAAAAAAAAATGCTTGGGGGTCCTCCCAAATTCAATTACCAGACCTTTTACAAAAATTGATAAAAAACACACAGACACAGTTGGGAAAGTCCTTTTTTAAAAATAAAAAAATAAAAATAAAAAACCCATTCCAGCGATGTAATCCAGTCTGTCCAGCATTGTTCTCTATGTCCCGCGGTGATCCGATGTCCAGCGCTGCAGTCTCCACTCCACACGAAACCCCCATGACGTACGAAGGGGCGGGGTCACCCGTCACATCATAGGGTTAGCCCCGGCTTTCCCTGCTTTCCCTGCTTTCCGGGGAATAGCCAATGACGTAGGCGGGAGCCGCCTACGTTATTGGCTATTCCCCAGCAAGCGGAGAAACCAGGGCTTTCCCAATGACGTGCGGGTGACCCTGCCCCCCTCTGATGCAACGTGAAACCTCCTCTCTGGCTGGAGGAGGGGCGGTGCTGCAGCTTGGGGCTCCTGTCTGCCAACAAACACTCCAAGAAGCCACAACAAATCCATCATCCGGGCTTCTTCTAAAAAACATCACATCCGGGGGTTATGTCTTCATCAGAGCTACTCTTCCCCTCCCCCAGCATTGGAACTCTGCCGAAACCATTGCTGAAATTAGACTATTTGCTATAAACTGCCCAGGAAGGATCATCGTGAAATGTTTTATTGAACCGGAAAGGATTTCTGGCTTTATAAAGTTGTCTTCTCTTATTGACCAGTAAGGTGTCAGTGTTTAGATCTGATTTTCGGGTACAATCAATTCCTAATTAAAGTTGATATAAAACGTGTAATACTTTATTACCATTATATAGAAAGGTAGAAAATTACCTATTTCTATCAAAGATGTAATATTTATGTGAATATTCTAATTATGACACAGGAAGAACAAAATATGTGCATCAATTTGATTCCTCTGCAGTGTAATAAATGAATAGACCCCGCCACTTCTCACGTTCCCCATCAGGTCTGCTCAGCCTTACACCCAGTGAAGGTGGCCCCGCCCCCCTCTGAATCAGAGGGGGGCGGGGTCACATTCACTGGGTGTAAGGCTGAGCGGACCTGATGGGGAACGTGAGGAGGGGAGAATCTATTAATTTATTACACTGCAGAGGAATCAAATAACGTTCCCCATCAGGTCCGCTCAGCCTTACACCCAGAGGAATCAAATCACCTGATGGGGAACGTGAGAAGGGGCGGGGTCTATTCATTTATTACACTGCAGAGGAATCAAATCACGTTCCCCATCAGGTCCACTAAGCCTTAAGCCCTGTACACACGATCGGATTTCCTATGGTTTTTAAACCGATGGATTTTTCCATCGGAAAACCGATGAAGCTGACTTCCATCAGTCTTGCCTACACACCATCAGTCAAAATACCGACCGTTCCAAACGCGGTGACGTAAAACACTCTGATGAGCCGAGAAAAATTAAGTTCAATGCTTCTGAGCATGCGTCGACTTGATTCTGAGCATGCGTGGGTTTTTAAACCAATGGACTTGCCCATAGACGATCAGAATTTTCTATCGGATTTTTATCCATTGGAAAAATGTAAAACATGTTCTATTTTTTGACACCGATGGAAAAAAGACCGATGGGGCCCATACACGATCGGTTTGTCCGATGAAAAAAATCCATCGGACTGTTTTCATCGGTAAAGCCGATCGTGTGTATGCGGCTTAACACCCAATGAAGGTGACCCGCCCCCTCTGAATCAGAGGGGGAGGGGTTACCTTCACTGTGTGTAAGGCTGAGCGGACCTGATGGGGAACGTGAGAAGGGGCACTAAACACTGAAACCTTACTAGTCAATAAGAGAAGACAACTTTATAAAGCCAGAAATCCTTTCTGGTTCAATAAAACATTTCACGTTGACCCTTCCTGGGCAGTTTATAGCAAATAGTCTAATTTCAGCAATGGTTTTGGCAGAGTTCCAATGCTGGGGGAGGGGAAGAGTACCTCTGATGAAGACATAACCCCCGGATGTGATGTTTGTTAGAAGAAGCCCGGATGATGGATTTGTTGTGACTTCTCGGAGTGTTTGTTGGCAGACTGGAGCCCCGAGCTGCAGCACCCCCCCTCCTCCAGTCAGAGAGGAGGTTTCCCGTTGCATCAGAGGGGGGTGGGGTCTCCCGCACATCATTGGGAAAGCCCGGGTTTCCCCGCTTGCTGGGGAATAGCCAATGACATAGGCGGGGTCCCTGGACAGACTGGATTACATCGTTGGAATGTTTTTTGTTTTTTTTTATAAAGGACTTTCCCAACTGCGTCTGTGTGTTTTTTTACAATTTTTTACACTTTCTTTGTGAAATGGTAGGGGTACAATGTTACCAATTCACATAGGGGGGCCGGAATCTGGGGGTCCCCTTTGTTAAAGGGAGCTTCCAGATTCCGATAAGCCTTCTGCCCGCAGACCCCCACAACCACCAGGTCCAGACCCCAAAGCATCCTCCCCATGTTGAGGGCATGTGACCTTATACAGTTCAGGAGGGTGGCGCTCTCTCGTCCCCCCCTCTTTTCCTGCGGCCTGCCAGGTTGCGTGCTCAGATAAAGGGTCTGGTATGGATTTTTGGTGGGAACCCCACGTCATTTTTTTTTATTTGACACAGGGTTCCCCTTAATATCCATACCAGACCTGAAGGGCCTGGTAATTGAATTTTGGGGGACCCCCACGCATTTTTTTTTTATCAATGACTTTCAATGACTGTTCTCTGTATTGCCGGGAGCCAACAATTCATTATAGCCGTGAGTGTTTTTTAATTACTTTTTTCCTTCAGAAATTACAGTTTGTGCAGGGACAGTTCTAAGCACGGGAAACAAGCGCTACTTTACAGGCATACTATACACACCCCCTAGGTATGAAATTTAAAGGAATATTTCACTTTTATTGTTTCACTTTAAGCATTATTAAAATCACTGCTCCCGAAAAAACTGCAGTTTTTAAAACTTTTTTTGCATTGATACATGTCCCTGGGGCAGGACCCGGGTCCCCAAACACTTTTTATGACAATAACTTGCATATAAGCCTTTAAAATTAGCACTTTAGATTTCTCCGGTAGACTTTTACAGGGTGTTCTGTGGCTTTTCGAATTTGCCGCGAACACCCCAAATTGTTCACTGTTCGGCGAACGGGCGAACAGGCATATTCGAGTCGAACATGAGTTTGGCCACCACAATGCCAATCAGTGCCCACCAAAATGCCATTTAGTGCCCACCAAAGTGCCAATTATTGCATAGTTTAATGCAGCACATTCATTTCTTCTTTATATAATGCTACAATAATGATCTTCTTTTGCTTATGATATTCCAACCGAGTTATGACAAACTTGTTTATTAGTAATTTTTAGTGATCTCATGAATTTTATTTTTTGTTGGTAAGCCAGATCTCCGTAATAATAAATTATAAATTAATTTAAAATATATTAATTAAAGGATCAGCCTTTTTTTTTTTTTTGCTAGATTTTGGAATCTTTTTTTTTTTTTTTTTCTTTTGTGTGTCAAGTTACCACACCAACATTATAAATTTGTATTATTTCCCCTCAAGGAGGTTGGTGTCCCTTGTTAATTATAAAAATCTATTTTTTAAATGTCCCTGCCTATTTACTAGCAATCTCTCTTTTTGAATTAAAAACACATGGTCAAGTATTTACTGTAAATCAAAAATCCATTTATTATGGCACATAACAAATTAAAGGGGAAGGCAGCACTGGAGACCCTGCTTGAATTTGTGCATCCTTTGGACCCCACAGCAAACATCAAGGAATAGAACACCAAAATATGTTTTAAAAAAAAAAAAAAAAAAGATTAAGAGCACAATCTTGTCCTGGACTCCCAGAGGTCAGGAACAGCAGCAGGTAAGTGAGATATATGTCCCCAGTCTGTGGTACTAGAACAGTCTGTGCCTTCTGTCAGACCATCCAGAAGCAAGGCCATTACTTCTTTCTCTTCCTTGTAGCCTTCTCTCCAGCCGTCTCTGCAGCCTTCTCTGCAGCCTTCTCTGCAGCCTACGTTAAGCGCTTCCTCAGAGGCTGTGTCTCAGGAGGAGAGCTTGTGGCAGGAGGAGGAGTAGGAGGAGGAGGATGAGGAGGAGGAGGGACGACCTCTGCAAGGTCAGTGAATTGGGTTAGTTTGCCCAGCAACCCCCTGTTGATGACCTTCAACATTAGGTTCTCACTAAAGAGCCGTTGTCTAATGTCCATTCTGGCTAATTTGTGTGCCAGTATACTGCGGCATAGCCCTCTTCAACGGAGGGGGGCTCTCTGAGGGCCGCAGTAGCCTCTCGAATAAAGGCACGTGTTTCCTCCTCCACCTGCCTAACCCTCCTGGGCATTCTTGTTTGAATTTTGAGGGGGGGCATCTGGGCTCTTGTGCTGGCCCTGGCCTCCTCCTGTGTGCCACTGGGCCCTGCCTCCTCCTGTGTGCCACTGTGACCTGCCTCCTCCTGTGTGCCACTGTGACCTGCCTCCTCCTGTGTGCCACTGGGCCCTGCCTCCTCCTGGTCCACAACGTCACCCTCTTCCTGGTTCAGCTCTGGCTGTGTATAAAAAAGGGACATACTTATATTTTTTGCTTCAACAATCACACACATTTTTCACCTCATGACATTTTCAAATTGAATGCAAAAATAAATTCAAAAGACAATGATTCTGACCCATGCATTTTTTATTCTTGTCCCCATCAATTTTGACCACTACTGTCTATTGATATTTAAAACTCTTTTTTTTTTCAAGCATTAAATAGTTAGCAATAGTAACATCTATTTTACATCATTACTTTTATTACATATAAATCTTGATATCAATACTATACCTGGCTCCATATGTCCAAATCCGGCTCCTCAAGGACCTCTGGTTGTTCCTCCAAAGAAGGTAGAGCTGGGTTGCAAGGGAGGCTGGAGGGTTGGCTGCAGGGAAGGCTGGAGAGACGTCTGGGGGGGAAGGGTTGAAAGAGAATCCCTGACTTCCAGATGGTCATCCAGAAAGCATAATTTGCTGTAGTACCACAGACTGGGTTTATAAACTTCCTCTGCTGCAGCTCCTGACCTCTGGGATTTCAGGACCATATTCCGCTGAGTCCTATATGTGCCCCTAATGGTAGAAATTTTGGTGTTCACATCTTGGATGGTTGCTGTGGGGATCTGGGTCTTGACAAATTCGAGCAGGCTCTCCAGTGCTGCCTTTCTTGCTGCTTTATTTTTATTTTTTGCTGTTTTTGTTTGCCAGAGAACAGGAAGTTCCTTCCATCTGTCCAGGAACTCCCCCATAAATTCTGGACTTTTAAAAGTCTGCATGTTTGCTGAAAGTCAAAAACAACACAAAAATACTAGTGTCAGTCAAGACTCTTCAAATAATATTTAGGACCATATATAGGCCACAATCTCATCAATTGATGAAACAAAAATCTGAAAAATGTTACGTACCTTCGTTATCACGTTCGTTGCTTACTCCTTCTTCCGCACAATGAACGTAGTTATGACACATGCGTATTAGCTTTATATACACTGCGCATGCGTGAAACTCTGCATGTTTTCCCCCGCCCCTGACATTCGATATAGTACTTTCCCCGCCCCTTCTCACTCGTCGTAGTGCTACACAACATGGCGGAGACTCAGGTGGCTGAGATTACTGTACATCAACAGAGGATGAAATTCATGAGGAACCAAAGACCCGATCCCGGAGATATAAGGCATCCAACATGACATTCGAGGAAATGGTGGAGATGGTCGCCATTTTGAGGAGGGAGGATTATGATGCCAAGCATGGGCCGTATAAAAAGCCTAATCTTGTCAAGGCCAAAATTATGGGGAAAGTGATTAAAACTCTTCACCATAAATTTGGGGTGTGCAGAACTAAGGAACAGCTCAGAAAACGGTGGTCTGACCTCAAGTTGTGGGAGCCCAACCAATACAAAAGAATCAAGAAAGTTATAGGAAAAAGCAAGTAATTTTCATGTCTTTGAACTTCATATTATTATTACTTGCATGTTGCTGCATGTGTTTTTCTTTAAAGTGGTGTTCCGGCCGAAATTACACTTTTTAAATAAAAATACTGTAGCGGCCTCACCCCATCTCCTTTTGCTAGGGGTATGTCACGTGACAGGGTGAGATGCGCTACGGCCCATGTCCTCCCCATAGCTGTGGGTGAGGTGAAGGCCAGTATCAGTACATTCCTCGGGCCAATGTGTGTTAGTTATGAAGCTCAGTCCTGCTATGCTGAAACCAGAGTCCATACACCGATGCAGGGTCCAACACTTGTTTATTATACTTCCACGACAAACAGTTCTTTCACAGCCGATTGGTTGCGACCCTTTAACATAACGCAAACGGTGGGATGAGCAGGTCGAGTCACTATCTTGATTTCAATCTAAACCCTTGTGGTTTCACCAGGGGTTATAGCAACTTTGCTTAGCACAGAACATAGAACTTGTGAGTCTCTACCAGCAACTCCATAGAACATAGATGGGAGTACCTTCGCTGCGTTGCGGCCCCTATCAGGGGAAGATGTCCCTCTAAGGGAGTTACGGGAGGCCCATCCGTCACCGGGTTGATGCTGCTCCGGAATCTCCGGACGGGTGACCTCCCCAGCCTCCTCACCTCAGATGCGGGTCCCCTCGCAAGGCGGCACCCTCGGATCACTTCGCCCTCGCGGGACCCAGTCGAAGTTACTGGGCCCAAGGCCTACGATATAGTACTTCACCCCAGGCTGAAGGTGCCTGGGATGGACCCCAACTTCATTCCGGTCAGGCCTAGGGCGCCTGGGCCGGAACCTTGAACCGTCCGCACCCAGGCCTAAGGTGCCTGGGTGCGTGAAGAGAACATCCTCGAAGACCTCGTGGCGAGGGCGTCTCCCCCTTTTATCTCCTCCCTTCAACACCACGGCGGGTTCCCCGCCCCACTCATACCATCTCCGGAAAGGGACAAAAAGGGTAGCACTGCGGCAGTGATTCTACCTTGAGCCTGTAGGTACCCCGCCACCCACAGGCCAAGGAGAATAATACACCACCCAATCCTCCACGAATTACAAAAGGGGTCCAGAACCTTTCACAATTACACACCTGGATCACACTACCCCCAGGTGTAACCCAACTAAATTTAAAGACCCCGCTACATACTCCCCCCTGTGATTTGACGCTGTTCCCCAGCGTCTGGTGCAACCCCATGTCTCCCAAGGAGTGATGACATGGAGCGAGCCTCAGAGGCTATCCCTAAAAATTTTGAATCCCGTGTGTGCCAAGACCTGCTCAAGGGGAAAGGGAACCATAAAACAATAAAACTTTTGTATAAAACATCTATCATGTACACATATACAATCCCTCCCGTCACTGTCTAAGAACCACCCCATACTCAGTAGTCTTGACCGACGAATCTCCTGCAGAAGGGAAACAAAAAAACAGACAACATCCTAACATCATGTGAAAATTTGGAATGAATGGGTCTGTCAGCCGAGGGACCCATTTGCTCCAACGAGTGTGGTGTAAAAGTGTGCAGAAAAAAAACAAACGTTGCACAACACTGCCACCTGGTGACAGCGCTGCGGTAATGACACTTGGTGCTCCTTCATTCTTCATGCGTCCCTACTAATTCTACCCCAAAGTCTGTCCTCGATTCATAGGAGAAGAGAGTGGGAAGAAAAAAAAACCCAAATAAAAAAAAAGGGTATAGTTCAGACGTTCTAGCAAAGGCTCTTCCAGGAAAATTTGTAGCTGAAACATACTCATGAGTCTCTCCTCACAAGTAAAACCTCGGATCAGGTAAGAACAACGGTTTCAGATGCTTATCAAACACTTCAACTGAATATTCAACATCCTCTCCCTCCTTTCTGCAGATAAGCACTTTATCAGCAAGAATATGGCGCCCCAACTTTCAATCCGCTCTGCAGTCCTTGAATTTCTTGGACACAGGCGGCGAACAGGACAAGGATCGCCGGGCCTGAGGCACTTTGAGCTTCTCCCAGACAAATTCGTCGTACCATTTCTGTCGCAGGACCTCAACTTCATAAAGTAAGTCCCGAGGCAAGTAAGGATACTCCCATCCGTACTCACGGGCGACTCTCTGGGAGAAAAGTCGTTGCAATCTGGCCAAAGGAGGCATGACATCCCGCTCACCTTCTCCCGGCTGCACGATGGCCTCCGGGTGCCAAGGTACCTTCACTACCTCGGGTGGCTTTGCCTTTGGCGCACGCAATGACGCGCGCTGCATCCCCACAACCAAAGCAGGTGATGTTGTGGAATGTGGAAAGTCAGTCGGAGGACTAAACTCCCTCCTGAGCTCCGGGGCCTGCGCCCGGGGCGTGCTTTCTCCTATAAACATAGGGGAATCCTGCGGTTTGCATAGCACAGGTAGCGGGCGTTTGTCCCAGCCCTTCCGGTGAAACAGTTCATCTATTTCCCCATCATCCCCACAGTCCGACAGCGATTCCAGGTCGGAGGTGTCATAGATCTCAGCGGGAAGGTAGTCTTTAGTAGACGGAGAACTACCCTCCCTTGCGGGCTCCACCTCCAGCAGACCCCCGACACCTCCAACCACCACCACAGTCCCAGCCCCTGGCTCACCTGGACCTTTTTCAGCACTGGGATGTCCAGGACTCTTCCAACCGGATCCATCCAGGTCCGGCAAGCGGCGGGGTGAAGCTCGACCACGACCATAGGAGGCCTGCACCAGGCCTATCTTCCTCTTCGGAGGTGGCAGCAGGGAATCTGTGGTGACCGAAGCAGCATCCTCGGATTTTTCTCTCTCAGTCTCTGGTTGGGCAGTCCCGTCACCCTGGTCAGTGCGTACGGGGACCTCCGCAAAGGCCTGGATCTCCCCTTCCGGAGTGGCGGTACCTGTGAGGCAATTGAGGCGAAGGGCCCGGGGCCTTACTGTGGATGGTTCAACCTCAAACAGAAATTCTTTACACGCTTCACAACGCCCAAATGGCTTTAGTTGGACCACCAGTCCCGAGCATCCGGGACAGATCACACCGAGGGCCTCCGTGTCTCTGCATGAGTACAAAGCCAACTGTCCTTGGGGCCTGAGTCTTATCCCCGTGTGTGCAAGGGGAGCAGCAAAAGCAGTCATCGTCGTGGGGTATGATACCGGCATCCACGGGGAGCTTGAGGCCATCCCAACCACCTGCTACTCCATCACGCGCTGACCACGCGCCGGAGTCTCCACGTGTATCTCCACATATGGCCAGACTCCTCCCACGACTTGCACATTTTCGCGGGCTTCCCACAGTCCCCGCCCACGAATTGCGCAGTCATGGGGTGCCTCATGGCGCAGTGCAGCAAACACCCCCACATGTAGTACGTCACACGGCTGGGCTTTTCCCTCTTCTCGCTCTTTCTGCATGGGCCTTTCCCGTCTTGTGGTCATTTCCATGACTTCGAGCACAGGGACGCACTTTGGCCAATCACATGGCCGACCTTCTCGGACCTCCTCCGGGCAGCAAAGTCCAGACACAGCCATTTCAAATTTCAAAGTCAACACACATTTTATCCTGGACTCACGAGCACCCACGTGTAGCGGCCTCACCCCATCTCCTTTTGCTTAGGGGTATGTCACGTGACAGGGTGAGATGCGCTACGGCTCATGTCCTCCCCATAGCTGTGGGTGAGGTGAAGGCCAGTATCAGTACATTCCTCGGGCCAATGTGTGTTACTTATGAAGCTCAGTCCTGCTATGCTGAAACCTCCCTTGCTCCCATTAACCATACACCATACACCATACACCGATGCAGGGTCCAACACTTGTTTATTATACTTCCACAACAAACAGTTCTTTCACAGCCGATTGGTTGCGACCCTTTAACATAACGCAAACGGTGGGATGAGCAGGTCGAGGCACTATCTTGATTTCAATCTAAACCCTTGTGGTTTCACCAGGGGTTATAGCAACTTTGCTTAGCACAGAACATAGAACTTGTGAGTCTCTACCAGAAACTCCATAGAACATAGATGGGAGTACCTTCGCTGCGTTGCGGCCCCTATCAGGGGAAGATGTCCCTCTAAGGGAGTTACCGGAGGCCCATCCGTCACTGGGTTGATGCTGCTCTGGAATCTCCGGACGGGTGACCTCCCCAGCCTCCTCACTTCAGATGCGGGTCCCCTCGCAAGGCGGCACCCTCGGATCACTTCGCCCTCGCGGGACCCAGTCAAAGTTACTGGGCCCCAGGCCTACGATATAGTACCTCACCCCAGGCTGAAGGTGCCTGGGATGGACCCCAACTTCATTCCGGTCAGGCCTAGGGCGCCTGGGCCGGAACCTTGAACCGCCCGCACCCAGGCCTAAGGTGCCTGGGTGCGTGAAGAGAACATCCTCGGAGACCTCGTGGCGAGGGCGTCTCCCCTTTTATCTCCTCCCTTCAACACCACGGCGGGTTCCCCGCCCCACTCGTACCATCTCCGGAAAGGGACAAAAAGGGTAGCACTGCGGCAGTGATTCTACCTTGAGCCTGTAGGTACCCCGCCACCCACAGGCCAAGGAGAATAATACACCACCCAATCTTCCACGAATTACAAAAGGGGTCCAGAACCTTTCACAATTACACACCTGGGTCACACTGCCCCCAGGTGTACCCCAACTAAATTTAAAGACCCCGCTACATAACCTCTATAATACACAAGCTTAATGTATTCTAGTAAAGTTATTCTGTAAACTGAGGTCCGTTTTGTTAGGTTATTACAGCATTTTGAAAGTTTATAAGCTAGAAATAGACCGTGGCCATCTCATGTGTGGGCATCTAAAGCCAGACTGTATTACTTCCTGGATTTCATGATTGCAGATCTCGCACATGCTCAGTGCTGCACAAGCAGTGTAATAGGTTTCAGGTCAGGTTTCCATAGCAACGGCAGTGTCAGAGGAAGTTGACACTTTTCTATGCAAACCTCTCCTCCCCTCCTCCCTGCAGGAAACAGTAAATATACTGCAGGTTCAAGAAATATATATATCTTGTATGTATGTATATATACACACACACAGCGGCTACTTTTTTCTGTACAGCTTTTCATTAAAAAAAATACTAATCTCAGCAACAACATTCATTTATGCATCTAGATTTCATCGCCCCAGCACATCGAATCGCATCACCCCAGCACATCAAAACGCATCACCCCAGCACATCGAATCGCATCACCCCAGCACATTGCATCACCCCCAGCACATCGAATCGCATCACCCCAGCACATCGAATCGCATGGCCCACAGAACATTGCATCACCCCTAGCGCATCGAATCGCATCACCCCAGCACATCGAATCGCATGGCCCACAGAACATTGCATCACCCCCAGCACATAGAATCGCATCACCCCAGCACATCGAATCGCATCACCCCAGCACATCGAATCGCATGGCCCACCAAACAATCCATCACCCAGCACATCAAATCGCATCACCCCAGCACATCGAATCGCATCAACCCAGCACATCGAATTGCATGGCCCACAGAACATTGCATCACCCCCCAGCACATCGAATCGCATGGCCCACAGAACATTGCATCACCCCCAGCACATCTAATCGCATGGCCCACAGCACATTGCATCACCCCAGCACATCGAATTGCATCACTCACAGCACATTGCATCACCCCCAGCACATCGAATCACATCACCTCAGCACATCGAATCGCATGGGCCCACAGCACATTACATCACCCCCAGCACATCGAATCGCATGGCCCACAGCACATTGCATAACCCCCAGCACATCGAATTGCATCACTCACAGCTCATTGCAACACCCCCAGCACATCGAATCGCATGGCCCACAGGACATTGCATTACCCCCAACACATCTAATCGCATCACTCACAGCACATTGCATCACCCCCAGCAAATCAAATCGCATCACCCCAGCACATCGAATCGCATGGGCCCACAGCACATTGCATCACCCCCAGAAAATCGAATCGCATGGCCCACAGCACATCGAATCGCATCACCCCTGTACATCGAATCGCATGGCCCACAGCACATTGCATAACCCCCAGCACATAAAATCGCATCACCCCCAGCACATTGAATCGCACGGCCCACAGCACATTGAATCGCACGGCCCACAGCACATTGCATCACCCCAGCACATCGAATCGCATGGCCCACAGCACATCGAATCGCATCACCCCAGCACATCGAATCGCATGGCCAACAGCACATTGCATAACCCCCAGCACATCAAATCGCATCACTCACAGCACATTGCATCACCCCCAGCACATTGAATAGCATGGCCCACATTACTCACAGCAGCACCGATTCCCCCCCCCCAATATAATCATCATCATTAGACCAGCTCAGGGTGGGGGTGGCACAGTCAGCTAATATAGGTAAAAAAGGTAAGGTAATGCAGGACATCTAACCACTGTTTTTTATTCCTACGGTAAAGTTGTTGTTGAGTGGCGGGGGGGTAGAGGATTGGGGGCTGGGTGCCGCCGCGGGACGTGTTCTTTTTTTTTGTCATACTGTAAAGTTGATGAGCGGGGGGGGGGTTGTGCCACCGCCGGACGGGTTCTTTTTTTTTACTGTAAAGTTGACTAAAACTACAGCTATGGTTGGGACTTTAAATGAGGCAATATCTAATATGTACCTCCATCCCTGAGTATGTTGAAATAGGAAACTATATTTTGGGACTTTTAGTTGAAACACACTGCTAACTTATGAACCAACTATAGTAAATATTGTTTATTAATAGCAAATAAGGCATGACATACACATAATAAACAAGGATAAAACATGGTATTAATAGCTCACATAAAATAATGTCTAGACAATGCAAGATGGTACCTAATTGTCTCAGCATAACATACATGGTAATGTATGATAATCATAGGTCTCGCTTAGGGATGAGCTTCGTGTTCGAGTCGAACATACGTTCGACTCGAACATCGGCTGTTCGATCGTTCGACGAAGATCGAACGATTTGGGCCGTTCGCTCCAAAATCGAGTGACGCGAACGGCCCACAATGCACTACGCCATTGCAGTGTCATCCAGGCGCTGTGATTGGCCAAGCATGCACTGTGCCCCGCATGCTTGGCCAATCACAGCGCCGGCAGCGAGGAGAGCAATGATTGGCCACAGGCAGGATGCCTGTGGCCAATTATTGCTGAGGGGGTTTAGTACACGCCCCACACTATAAAAGGCCGCCAGCGCGGCGGCCTTGTGTAGTGTGTTCCGGAGCAGGGAAAGAGAAGCATAGGCAGGGACAGTGTCATTTTTTTTCCTTTACTAATCCTGGATTCCTTGTGTTTAGGGACAGAGAAGGATAGGTAGGGAGAGTGTCAGTGTGTCATTCTGTGCTAAACCTTGTTTGTAGGGACAGAGAAGGACAGTGAGGGAAAGTGTCAGTGTGCTATTCTGTGCTAAACCTTGTTTGTAGGGACAGAGAAGGACAGTGAGGGAAAGTGTCAGTGTGCTATTCTGTGCTAATCCTTGTTTGTAGGGACAGAGAAGGACAGTAAGGGAAACTGTCAGTGTGCTATTCTGTTCTAAACCAATCTTGCTGAACCGTATTTGAAATCCTTGAGTTTAGGGACAGAGAAGGACACTCGTGGAAACTATCAGTGTGCTATTCTGTGCTAAATCTTGTTTGTAGGGACAGAGAAGGACAGTGAGGGAAAGTGTCAGTGTGCTATTCTGTCCTAAACCAATCTTGCTGAACCATATTTGAAATCCTTGAGTTTAGGGACAGAGAAGGACACTCGGGGAAACTGTCAGTGTGCTATTCTGTTCTAAACCAATCTTGCTGAACCATATTTGAAATCCTTGAGTTTAGGGGCAGAGAAGGACACTCGGGGAAACTGTCAGTGTGCTATTCTGTTCTAAACCAATCTTGCTGAACCGTATTTGAAATCCTTGAGTTTAGGGACAGAGAAGGACACTCGTGGAAACTATCAGTGTGCTATTCTGTGCTAAATCTTGTTTGTAGGGACAGAGAAGGACAGTGCGGGAAACTATAAGTGTGCTATTCTGTGCTAAACCAATCTTGCTGAAGCATACTGCAAATCCTTGTGTTTAGGGACAGAGAAGGATAGGCAGGGGACAGTGTCAGTGTCTTTGTTGCCAAGCCTCCTGCACAGTATACACCTGAAAGTAGCCCTTATTGCTGTTTTTCCCATCTCCCTGCAGGCCATCCATTAAAATGTCTGGAAGGCAAACAAGGAGAGGCAGACAGTCAGGAGGCAAAAAAAGAGGGCAATCAGGCTCTGTGTCTGGGGGCAACAGTGCTGGTCGTGGACGCGGTGCATTGTCATCAGCACATTCTTTTCGGCAGCTGGACATGTTGAGCCACATCATGCCGAAGACTTGGTAGAGTGGATGACCAAGCCCACCTCATCCTCCTCATCCTCTCTCACCCAGGCTCAGGGTACTGGCAAAGCAGCTGCCAAAGCGTCCTCTTCTCTGGTATCAATGTCATCATTAGTCACTCCTTCCCTAGACCCACCATGTCCTCCTCCTGAGGAGTCCCCCGAACTGTTTGAGCACAGTGTTGGGTACATGCTCCAGGAGGATGCCCAGCGTTTCGAAGGATCTGATGATGATACCCAGCTAGAGGAAGGCAGTAGCGTGAGAGCAGAGAGAGGGGATGCTCAAGAAGGACACCAATCTGGCAGTCATGCTCCAGCAGCTGCAGCATAGAGAGAGGGGATGCTCAAGAAGGACACCAATCTGGCAGTCATGCTCCAGCAGCTGCAGCATACTGCCAGATTGGCTCCAGTGATGAGGAGGGAGGGGATGATGAGGTCACTGACTCCACGTGGGTGCCTAATAGGAGAGAGGAGGAGGAGGAGGATGAGGAGGAGGCACATCTCCAACGAGGCAGGATGCCCTTGGGTGGCCAGCGTATGGGCAGCACACCGACTTAATCACACCGCAGAGCTCCGCCTGTGCAGGGCGCTGCCTCTGCCCGTCATTCAAAAAGTTCTTTGGTGTGGGCCTTTTTTGAGGCGAGTGCATCAGATCGCACAGCTACTGTTTGCAACATATGTCTCAAGCGTATATCGCGTGGCCAAAACATCAGCCGCTTGGGCACCACATGCTTGATCAGACATATGTTGACCTGCCATGCAGCTCGTTGGCAAGCCTACCTTAAAGACCCACACCAAAGAACAAAGCGGACCTCTCCTTGCACCGCATCAGCTGGGATCTCCAACCCCACTATACCTTCAGTCCTCTCTGAAACCTGCACTGAGAGGAATGAAGGTGTAGAATTAGGTGTGTCACAGCCAAGTACTTGCGGCCACTCTGCTAGCAGTACACCGACGTCCGATTCAAGCAGGCAAATTTCCCTGCCCCAGCTGCTGGACCGTCAAAAGAAGTTCACTCCCAGCCATCCACATGCCCAGCGGTTGAATGCTAGCTTGGCTAAATTGCTAGCGCTTCAACTGCTGCCTTTTCAGTTGGTAGACTCGGCCCCCTTCCGTGAGTTTGTGCAATGTGCGGTTCCTCAGTGGCAGGTTCCCAAACGCCACTTTTTCTCACAGAAGGCGATTCCGGCTCTCTACAGGCATGTGGAAGGCAATGTCTTGGCCTCGCTGGACAGGGCGGTCAGCGGTAAGGTGCATATTACCGCTGACTCATGGTCCAGCAGGCATGGACAGGGACGTTACCTTTCTTTCACGGCCCATTGGGTCACTCTTTTGGCAGCTGGGAAGGATGCAGGACAAGGTGCAGTAGTGTTGGAGGTTGTTCCACCGCCACGCCTCCAAAATGCTACTACTGGTTGTGACACACCTCTCTCCTCCACCCCCTCCTCTTCTTCTTCCTCCATGGCCTCTTCCTGTGGTTTGTCCTCGGAACCAGCGGTGCTCCGTAGGCGTTCAAGGGGCTACGCAAGTACGCAGGCAAAAAGATGCCATGCCGTGCTTGCGCTGGTGTGTTTGGGGGACAGGAGCCACACTGGGGCAGAGGTCCTGTCTGCTCTGCAGGGGCAGGCCGAGAGGTGGTTGACGCCACGCCAGCTTAAGCCAGGAATGGTGGTTTGCGACAATGGCACCAACCTCCTCTCCGCCCTCCGACAGGGACAACTGACCCATGTGCCCTGTATGGCTCACGTCCTTAACCTGGTGGTGCAGCGGTTCTTGGGCAGGTACCCGGGCTTACAGGATGTCCTGAGGCAGGCCAGGAAAGTCTGTGTGCATTTCCGCAGATCTTTTAATGCCAGTGCTCGCCTGGCTGAGCTGCAAAAGGAGTTGAACCTGCCCAAGAACCACCTTATATGTGACATGCCCACCAGGTGGAACTCAACGTTGGCCATGCTGCAGCGGTTGCACACGCAGCAGAGGGCCATCAATGAGTACCTGTGCGACTACGGCACCAGGACAGGGTCAGGGGAGCTCTGGTTTTTTTCACAACGCCAGTGGGGCATGATCAGGGATGCATGCACTGTCCTGGCACCATTTGAGGAGGCCACGAGGATGGTGAGCAGTGACAGTGCATGCATCAGTGACACTGTACCTCTTGTCCACCTGTTGGAGCACACGCTGCGTGGAATAATGGACAGGGCACTTGAGGCAGAACAGAGGCAGAAAGAGGAGGACTTCCTTGCCTCTCAAGGCCCCCTTTACCCAGACAGTGTTCCTTCTGTCCCACCCATCGCACAGGAACAGGAGGAGGAGGAGGAGGAGGAGGAGGATTGTGTCAGCATGGAGGTGGAGGCTGGCACTCAGCATCATCAGCAGCAGTCTTTTAGGGATGATTTACAGTCCCAAGAAACCAGTGGACTTGTACGTGGCTGGGAGGAGGTGGCTGCGGATCATGTCGTCCTTAGTGACCCAGAGGACTCCGGACTGAATGCCTCAGCTAACCTATGCTGCATGGCCTCCCTGATCCTCAAAGTCTGCGGAAGGATCCTCGTATTCTTCGGATCAAGGAGAGGGACCATTACTGGCTGGCCACTCTCCTTGATCCACGGTACAAGGGTAAGGTTGCGGACCTTATGTTACCATCGCAGAGGGAGCAGAGGATGAGACAACTCCGGGAGGCCTTGCAGAAAGGTCTGTGCAACGCGTTCCCAGAGACTGGGAGGTTACAAACTCCTGGTCCTGGACAACGAGTTGCTGAGGCTTCGGGCAGTCAAAGAAGGAGCGGTGGGGAAGGTGGCCGTCTGACCGATGCGTTCAGACAATTCTTTAGTCCGCAGCCCCAAAGTATGATCGGTTCCAGCAACCATCGCCAGCGTCTGATATACATGGTGCAGGAATACCTAGGGGCAAGGTCAGACTTGGACACCTTCCCCACCGAAAATCCTCTGGCTTACTGGGTCTTGAGGATGGATCACTGGCCAGAGCTTGCACAGTATGCAATTGAGCTACTGGCCTGTCCTGCATCCAGCGTTCTTTCAGAACGCACATTCAGTGCTGCTGGAGGATTTGTCACGGATCACAGGGTGCGCCTGTCCACCGACTCGGTTGATCGACTGACTTTCATCAAGATGAACCAGTCTTGGATCACCACGAGATACCACACACCTGATGCTGATATAACAGACTAATTGATTTTAAAATGTCACATCCCTTCAAGACTGATGCTGATGCTGAGTGCCTGTGCTGTTATGTTGACTGGCTATCCTCCTCCTCCTCCTCCTCAATGATCCGATTAATGATGATAGCTTGGAAGATCATTTTGGTTTATGGGTGTCGCCACCAGTGGCTAAGGCCCAATTTTTCAGCCCCTGTTTAACAGGGGCGTGTAATTACAATTTTTGATGCAATACTTTGCAACAGGCCTCATTGCTGTGCTCCAAGTACAGTATCTGTGAGGGGTTGCAGTGTTGTGCCACCAGTGCCTAAGGCCCAATTTTTCAGCCCCTGTTCAACAGGGGCATGCAATTATAATTATTGATCTAATAATTCACAGCAGGGCCCATTGCTGCGCCCACCAAGAGTAACTGTCAGGCCTTACAGTGTTGTGTCAACACCACCACCACCACCACCACCACCACCAAAGGCCCAATTTTTCAGCCCCTGTTCAACAGGGGCATGCAATTATAATTATTGATCTAATAATTCACAGCAGGGCCCATTGCTGCGCCCACCAAGAGTAACTGTCAGGCCTTACAGTGTTGTGTCAACACCACCACCACCACCACCACCAAAGGCCCAATTTTTCAGCCCCTGTTCAACAGGGGCATGCAATTATAATTATTGATCTAATAATTCACAGCAGGGCCCATTGCTGCGCCCACCAAGAGTAACTGTCAGGCCTTACAGTGTTGTGGCACCAGCACCACCATCAAAGGCCCAATTTTTACTACCACTGTTCAACAATTATATGTTATTACAATTCCTGATATAATAGTTGACAGCAGGGCGTTCCAGCACCCACCAAGAGTAACTGTGAGTGCTTACAGTGTTGTGCCAACACCAACACCTAAGGGGCCAATTTCTGCAGAGTATATACGGCAGGTCCCTACTTTCAAACATCCAACTTACAAACGACTACTACTTGCAAACGGAAGAAGACAACAGGAAGTGAGAGGAAATCTACCCCTTGGAAGGAAAATTCTCTCCTGTAAGAATTAATATGGGAGAAAGGTGTCTCCTCTCTACTGATGCTTTATCACCAATCCTTGTTTCAATAAAAACACCACATTTCAAAATCAGTTGTCATTGGGATGCAAAGTGAGGTGAAATGTTCTGAACAGGGGCACAGACAGCAAAACAAATGTTACAGGGGTGATAACCCTTCCCTATGTTTTCCAAAAAGCTTAAAAATAGATTTTTTGGCTGGAGCTACACTTAAACAATGTACCTGTTCAAAATTACAAACAGATTCTACATAAGAACAAACCTACAGTCCCTGTCTTGTATGCACCGCCTGTATACGGCTGTTCAGAGTATATAGGGCCTTTTTTATTTTGTGTACGGGGTTCCCCTTAATATCCATACAAGACCCAAAGGGGCTGGTAATGGGCTGGGGTAGGGGGGGGGTGATGGGGTAGCTATGCCATTTTTCTTAAAGATTTTCATCCATATTACCGGGACCAGACATTACATTAAAGCTGCAAGCAGTTTTAAATGGCTTTTTTTTCCTTTAGAAATGTAATTTTGTGCAGGGACAGTTCTAAACACGGGAAACACGTGGCACTTCACAGGCATACTTTAGACACCCCCCAGGTACAATATTTAAAGGAATATTTGACTTTTTTTTTTTTTTCACTTTATGCATCATTAAAATGACTGCTCCCGAAAAACGGCCGTTTTTAAAACTTCTTTTTGCATTGATACATGTCCCCTGGTGCAGAACCCGGGTTCCCAAACTCTGTTTAGGACAATAACATGGATAATAGTCGTTATAATTAGCACTTTAGAATTCAAACGTTCACATCCATTGTATTTAATAGGGTTCTAATGTTCGTGCGAACTTTCGGTCCGTTCGCGGGTTCTGGTGCGAACCGAACCCGGGGGTATTCGGCTCATCACTAGTCTCGCTAAATAAAATCTAGACAATACATGGTTGTAACATGTTGGCTCTAAAATAACATACATGATAATGGGCCTTGGGCATGGGAGCCAAATTTGCAACAGTAACATATAAAAAAGGTAACAATGGTAGTTGGTCCATAAAAAGTGTTATATATCAGATAGTAAGACATGTACTGTGCCATATCATCATAAAGAGTGCTCTACGCGTTTCATGGTCTACATAACCACTCGTCAGGAGCAGACACACAGTGCAGGGGTATCTATAATAGAATGAAAAAATGCCAAGGTAAGATAATAATAGTAGAAAACATAATGCATAGAAGAAAGAGGGGGAGCAAAAAGGTCCCAAACACTCTCACCTATTGGTAGCATATTGGTGAAGCTATAAGATGGTAGCAATGGTAGAACATGGGCTATCTGAAACATCTTACTGTAAAGTTGTTGAGCGGGGGGGGGGGTTCCGCCGCGGGAAATGGGTTCTTTTTTTTTAAAACTCTGTACAGTTGTTGAGCTGGGGGGGGTGCCGCCACGGGACGGGTTCTTTTTTTTTAGCACTCTGTACAGTTGTTGAGCGGGGGAGGGTGCCGGCCACGGGACGGGTTCTTTTTTAACACACTGTAAAGTTGTTGAGGGGGGGGGGCGTACTATCATACAATCAACCAATCGAGCCCCCACCCCACCCCCGCCCGCACCTGTTGTTCTGAATCTCAGAAGGAGAGGAGGGCAGCACGTCACATCATCACATCATCACAAGGTTGAGGCTCGCTGGGTAGGGAGGAAGAAGAAGGACACACACACCAGGCGGACCATGGGAGGGCAGGATGGGCGGTCCTTGATTACAATGGGAAGGCGATGCTACGGCACAGGGCCTCCTGGGATTGATGACAAACATCTTCCAGGAGGCATAGCGGTCAGTGGATGACACTAGGAGACTGTTGCGGCCGTGGCGCGAAATATAAACAGACCACTATAAAACAGTGAGTTTTAAAAAAAAATAATAATATGCCAATTAGTCTTTAGGGGACATAAATACATAGGATGCAAACTACTTGTAAAAGAGGGTGGAACTCCACTTTAATGTAGTACAGTTAAAGATAGCAACTTTCATGTTCGTGGGCACAGTAATCGGTTGTAGTAAACCTCTTTCGTACGTTCACTTAATAATACAATGTTTTTGGCTGATACAGCGTTTATAAAAATGTTACCATGCCTATTTTGGTGAGATGATTTTTTGGACATGATGGTTGAATAGATTTTTGGGGAACTATATTTTCAAAATATAAGTGTATGCATTGTAATGCTCAGCAACTGGTTAAACATCTGGACTCAGTAGCACAAGTGTGGCCCAACAGAACAACCTTTTTAGGGTGTCACACACAGGTGATCCAGTGTATATACTTGGGGGTGTTTTTTAATGTGTGAAACTTTGTAAAAATATCTAGATATGTTCCTGTTTTGGGTATGGATACAATCATGTGTTCAGCTTTGAACTTTGGCAAAAAAGACAATTGTACCACACTTCAAAAGAATGTTTCATATTCCTCTTTTAGGGCTGATTTTTTAAGTTAATTATTATTTAGGAACTAAACTATACCTTGTTTTGCAATCTCAATAGGGCTTCAAAAAGGTTCTAGACATGAGCCTAGAAATCCCACACCTCCAACAAGACACCCAGAAGCACATGATGTAGAGGAACGAGAAGTGGAGGAAGTGGAAAGTGGCACCACAACAGGTCAGTGTCATACACCACAGATTCAGGTAATAGATATAGGCCTGCATATTTTTACTACATGTTGTTTTTGAAATTTTTAGGTGCTGTTCTGCCTGAAGACCAAGAAACTTTTACAAGTCACAGTGCACAGATCCTGATACAATACCTAATGGTCTGCTGTCGTGACCTTGAAAAAATAAAGGGAGACTTGATACAGATCAGGCAAAATACCAAGCGGGTAGAGCAAAGGCTACAAAATATCATGGCTGTGCTTGGGCGGGTTTAATTTGTTGGCTCAAAATAACTTTGAACTTGCTTTGTTTTATTAGGTTATTTTTTGGTTTAATGTTTAAATAATAGTACATGTAGAAATTTTGAAGCACCATTTTTGTAAAGTTTTTTTAAGCATGCCTGTTCATGCGTTTTACCCCCAAAAATATTTTGTAAGACTCCAAATTTAAAACATAGTTTTGTAAAAATAAAAAACAATTAAAAAAATATAATGTGCAAATAGTAAAAAAAAAATAAAAACACAAATGTGTGGCTTATTATATCAATGTTGACCAAAGTAAGCAAAATTATGTTTTGTGTTTACACTGACAATGATGGGTATTTAATAATGGAAAATACACATGGCACTACAAGTGCACTAGGAGAACCTAGGAGAAAGATAAAAGAAACACAACCAAAAAGACAAGAAAACATTTTTTCAGCAGAAATATTTTATTTTTTTCCAAAAAAGATTTAAGGATCAACAGGCATATCAATGGCCCCCCTACCCACAAAATATTCAATATATTGTTGCCGCACATCACAACCGCTTTGGGGGGCCAAGCCTGGATGGCCAGCTTCCAGGGCCAACAAATGATTTCCGTCCTGTATTGAGGCCTCAGGCCAACCAAAAGATAGATAATTTGGGGAATGTACCCTTAAATTGTGGAGGACACAACATGTCATTACCACATGGTTCCATTTGTATTCGGCAAAATGGATGGAGGTCAGGAACAAGCGGAATCGGCTGGCCATGATGCCAAAGGCATTTTCCACCACCTTCTGGCTCTGGGCAGCCGATAATTAAACACCCTCCTCTCAGGGGTGAGGGTCCTTTGAGGAAATGGCCTCATAAGATGGGGACCCAGGCCAAACGCCTCATCCGCGACAAAGACGAATGGTAGTCCCTCCACATAATGGTCCGCAGGTGGCAAGGCCAGCTCATCAGATAGGAGCCGTTGGCCAAACTCAGTCTGAGCAAAGACTCCTCCATCGGATATCTGTCCATTTTTACCCACATCCACGTAAAGAAACTCGTAGTTGGCCGACACCACTGCCATCATGACGATACTGTGGAACCCTTTATAATTATAGTAATAGGATCCCGAATGGGGTGGTGGCATGACCCGTACATGCTTGCCGTCGATGGCCCCTCCACAGTTTGGAAAGTTCCATCGCTGGACAAACTGAGATGCCACATTCTGCCATTCCTGTGGCATAGAAGGGAACTGTGGAGTTAACCAAAAAAAATTAATACTTTCATACAGAAACATTGCATGCAGATTAGACAAAATCATTCCTGGCCAACATCAGGATAAAGTTAGATTTTTAGATGATTTGAAACAAAACAAAAAAAAAGATTATCACTGTCACTTATCAGATTCATCGCCCCCTCTGATGAGCCATCTACTAAATTTTATGGGGGGGGGATTTGAAGATGAGTTGGGGACCTCACAAATCAAGGCTGTAGCACTCTGTATGAATTAAAAGAAAATATAACATTCATAAGAAAGCTTTAGGGGGCGTTTAGGGTAAAGCACTACAATGGAGCAGACACACAAAAAAAAGGGAAGAGACTAGGCTAGGTGGGTATGGGCCCAGGATAGCATGCTGGAGAGGTTAGTTAGGGGAAATATGCATGTAGGCAAAAAAAGGAGCATAAAAAACTTACAGCATGCATGGGGAGAAAGGGGACATTCCCAGCATATTACAATCATGGTAATTAGGGACTGATGAAAGAAATATTAAACATTATTAAGCAATTAAATACATTGAAAGTGATGTTAAAGGAGAAAACTTACCTTAATATAGTCCTCCTGCAAAACTTGAAGGATGGCTGAACAAGTCTCTGGTATAATGATCCCCAGAGCCTGGAGGGAGATGCCTGTTAAGAACTTGAGGTCCTGCAGTCTTCTCCCATTTGCCAGGTATCGCAACGTGGCGATGAGCCTCTGCTCAGCAGTGATGGCTTCCCGCATAATGGTATCCTGCCTTGTAATATAGGGGGACACCAAAGCCAACAGATGCTGAAAAACGGGGTCAGACATCCTGAGAAAATTCCTGTAGTCCTCAGGCTTATTTTCCCTGATCTCCCGCAACAAAGGCATGTGACAGAATTGGAGCCACTGGAGCAACCAATTCTTGGTCCATGAACTCCTCCTCACCCTGTTCATGGACTGGAGTCGAGATAAAGAAAGAACCCCAGCTCCAACTACAGCACGAACTCTACGACGAGTACGTAGCTGCAACATGGCTAGATAACGGTCGGCTGGTCAGAACGAACTAAAAGAACACACGGAAGAACAGCAAGGCCTATGAAGAACGAGCTGAAAAACAGTAACGAGCGGACAAGAATGCACTGAATAAATAGATACAAACTGACTACAAGCACTGAAAGACAGATACAATCCCACAAGCACAAACTGAACTCCACAGAACGATCTTAAAAGCACGAAGACTGAAAAGCGCAAATCGTCTCTCACCAAAATTTTACTAACACGTGGTAACACGAAATTAGCAAAGGCGTCCCAAAGGGTGGTGCCATTCGAATGGAACTTCCTCTTTATAGTGCCGTTGTACATGTTGTACGTCACTGCGCTTTGCTCGAGTGTTTTTTTTCATGAACGTGTGTATGCAAGACAGGCTTGAGAGGAAACAAGAAAAATCACGTTGAGAAAAACTTTGTTTTATAAAATGACATTAAAAACGTACGTGTGTACGCGGCATAAGTATTATTATCATTTTTATTAACACTTTAGCCACATAGCAGTTACAGTTTTGTAGTTTTGTAGTACTAATATGACTGACTACTTTGACCCAATCATACAACATTCATGCTCTGATAAAACTGTTGTTCAAATAGTTTTGAAATTAACGATCACCATTGTGATTATCAACCCATTCTCTATTATAAAAAGCAATGATCATTTTACATGCATCAAACAAACAGTTAAGCAAATATTTTCTAAAAGAAAACAAGTCTAAATATTTCCCCATATGCCTGCCAATGATTAATCCCATGAAAATAGTTTTCAGTTTCCCAACGGTTTCACGTAATCTGTTCTACTTGTATAAGCCACAGTACTCAATGCATAAAAATCAACAGATGATGGTTTTTAGCTCTGCTTATAGAAGTTTATATCCATTTTTTTGCTTGTAAGTATAATATAGTGTATATATATATATATATATATATATATATATATATATATATATATATATTGTGAGGGGGTTAACTCGGTAGCGGGTGTGTGTGACCCCCTGGTTGGGCTCCCCACACAAAAACAGGGCCAGCAGACGGAGGTTGTGGTTTTCAAAATCAAAAGGTGCGGTTTATTTCTCTATGTACAGTGACAAAAACACAGCAAAGCCAAAAAGAAACAAACAAAATAAATCCTGGTCAGTTTGACCTCTGACTAAACATGCAGGTTTCCTAAACTAACAACTGGGATCAGCCTAGTGCTGTCCTAGTCCCTAAGTCCCTGGTTTAGTAAAAGTCCAAACAAATAGCCACACAGGCTTTGCCTCACCGCACAGGGGTTCACTCTCCCTAGACAGTCCACACAGGTCTGGTTCCAGGCATGAGCTAACATCTAATGAAGCTGGGAGTTTTTATAGAGGCCTTAAACGAACTGACAGGCTTCAGCTGGTCTCATCAACTCCCTGCCTCACGACGCCCAGCACTCTCCCTAGAGGTATGAGTCATTCATGAGCCCACTAGCCTCAGCTGGGCTTCATCAACTCCCTAGTTGTATAAGTCGGCATAAAGCCTGAATCTGGGAGAAATATATCTACCCCCCTGGATGCAACCAGGTGACTTTACCTTCCTGCTGTCACATACCCCCCCCTCTTGTTTTAACCTTGGGGTTGGAACACCAGCAATCAGGCATTCATGTACTCGAGACAAAGCATCCACATTCCCCATTTGAACGCCAGGGCGATGCTTTACTGTGAAGTTGAATTCCTGTAGGGCCAGGAACCACCTATTCACTCTTCTATTTGTCTCCTTGTTTTGAGCCATCCACTTTAACGGAGCGTGATCCGTAACCATGTCAAAGTGCCTACCTAGCAGATAGTACCGAAGGGAATCTAGAGCCCACTTCACCGCTAAACACTCCTTTTCAACCGTGGCGTAATTTACCTCATGGGACTTCAACTTCCTGCTGAGGTAAATGACTGGGTGCTCTTCCCCGTTCCAGACCTGGGACAATACTGCTCCTAACCCCACATCTGACGCATCACTTTGTACGACAAAGTCTTTAGAGAAGTCGGGTGAGTACAACACTGGCTGGCTACATAAGGCTTGTTTCAAGAATTGGAATGCTGCCTCAGCCTCGGGGGTCCATTTAATCATGACCGACCCTTTCCCTTTCGTCAGGTTGGTTAGGGGCACAGCCTTAGAAGCAAAGTGGGGAATGAAGCGCCGATAATAACCCGCGATTCCCAGAAAGGCTCGTACCTGCTTCTTGCTGTTGGGACGTGGCCAACTCTGGATGGCCTCGACTTTGTTGAGTTGGGGTTTTATTACTCCCCTCCCAATGGTGTACCCAAGATATTTGGCCTCCTCCTGCCCAATGGTACACTTCTTGGGGTTAGCCGTAAACCCCGCTTCCCGAACAGAGTCCAGGACTGCTTGCACTTTTGGCAGATGTGAGGCCCAATCTGTGCTATGGACAATTACGTCATCCAGGTAAGCCGCAGCATACTTCCGATGGGGCCTCAGCATCTGGTCCATTTTCCGCTGGAATGTGGCCGGCGCATTCTGTAACCCGAACGGCATTCTCTTATATTGGAACGCCCCGTCTGGGGTTACAAATGCGGTTTTCTCTTTGGCCGACTTGGCCAGGGGAATTTGCCAATACCCTTTTGTGAGGTCAAGAGTCGTCATGTATCGGGCTGTTCCCAGCCGGTCGATCAACTCATCTATACGTGGCATGGGGTAGGTGTCAAATTTTGTAACTTTGTTCAACTGACGAAAATCGTTACAAAATCGCCAGCTCCCATCCGGTTTAGGCACCAACACAATGGGACTAGACCAATCACTTTGGGACTCCTCTATCACCCCTAAGTTCAGCATTTTCTGTACTTCCTCCCGTATTGCCTCCCGTCGGGCCTCTGGGATCCGATAGGGTTTTAACTTCACCCTTTCACCGGGCGGGGTAATAATATCATGCTCTACCCCAGATGTTTGTCCCGGCAGCTCAGAGAACACCTCCTTGTTGCGAAGCACAAACTCCTTAACCTCCTGTTGTTGGGGTTGTGACAAGGTGGCTGCTATTCCAACCTCCGGAATCACGCAACCAGTTTGAGCTGGTGACCAAGTTTCTGCGACTAGGGACTCTCTATCCCTCCAGGCTTTCAACAGATTAACGTGATATATCTGTTCGGGCTTTCGCCTTCCTGGTTGTCTGACCTTGTAATTCACTTCGCTCACTTTTTCCATTATCTCGTAGGGGCCTTGCCATTTGGCAAGGAATTTACTTTCAACCGTAGGGACAAGTACCAATATCCTATCCCCCGGGGAAAAGGTACGGGTCTTTGCTCCACGGTTGTACACTCTCTGCTGTGCCAACTGCGCTTGGGCCAAATGTTCCTTCACGATGGGCATTACCTGTGCAATTCGATCTTGCATCAGGGCGACATGCTCAATCACACTCCTGTGGGGAGAACTCTCACTTTCCCAAGTTTCCTTGGCAATATCCAACAGCCCTCTTGGGTGTCTCCCATACAGTAACTCAAAGGGGGAGAATCCCGTAGAGGATTGGGGCACCTCCCTAATAGCAAACATCAAATAAGGAAGTAGACAGTCCCAATCCTTTCCATCTCTATCCACCACTTTCTTCAACATTTGTTTTAGGGTTTTGTTGAATCTTTCAACCAGCCCATCGGTTTGGGGGTGATACACAGATGTACGCAATTGCGTCACTTTGAACAATTTACACAGCTCTTTCATAACCCGGGACATAAAGGGTGTACCTTGGTCCGTAAGCAGTTCTTTACAAATACCCACCCGGCTAAAAACAAGAGATAGCTCTTTGGCTATGGTTTTGGCCGAGGTATTTCTGAGAGGGATCGCTTCTGGATAACGGGTGGCATAGTCCATTATAACCAATATGTACTGGTGCCCCCTAGCGGACTTGATTATAGGACCTACCAAATCCATTGCGATTCTCTCAAACGGGACCTCAATGATGGGTAGAGGGACCAGCGGGCTACGGAAATGTGGCATCGGGGCCGACCTCTGACACACAGGGCAGGAGGAACAATAATTTTCTATGTCCTTCATCACCCCAGGCCAATAGAATCTCTGTAATACCCTCTCTCGGGTTTTCTCTGTCCCCAGATGACCTCCAAGAATGTGCCCATGGGCCAACTCCAACACCAACTTCCTGTAAGGTTTGGGCACCACCAGCTGCTCAACGGTTTCTTCTGCCCTTTTTGCCACCCGATACAGTAGGTCCTTCTCTACGCTGAAGTATGGGTAAGTGCAGGTATTATCTGGGTTCACTAACTCGCCATCTATTTCCACTACGTTTTCCCGTGCCTTTATTAGGGCGGGGTCTTTTAACTGTTCTGTGGCAAAATTTTCCCTGTGAACCTCCAGATCAGAAAACTCCACAGACGGTAGGTTTTCGTCTGAGGAGGTGGGCTCCTCTCCAGTTTCTTGAGTCTCCCCTGCCAATACTGACAAGGGAAATTCTGGAGAGTCCTCACCACTCTCAGAGGAGTTCTGGCTATCACATTCCTGGTACATAGGGGCACCAGTGGGGGGCTCAGGATCATCCCACAGTTCCCAGAACTTCGGAAAATCCCTTCCCACAATGGCGTCATGCGGTAACTGAGATACTAAGCCCACTGGATGAGAGAGGGTACCTTTGGGGGTCTCGAAACACACTGTAGTCACTGGATACTCTCGGGTGTCCCCATGCACACAAATAACAGCTACCTTGCTATTCCCAGAGACCTCTGTTTTAACTAACTCAGCCTTTATCAGGGTCACAAGGCTACCTGAATCCAACAATACCACAACATTTCTACCATTAACACACATTTTGCATAAATGTTTCTCAGTTCCTCGAATGGCAGTGCATGCGACTGTCGCACACAGCGACTGACGTCTGCCCGTCAGAAAGTCACACTGCATGGGTTCCTCCACAACCGGGCAATTGGCTGCAATATGTCCCGCTTGCCGGCAGCGGTAGCAAACGATCCTTCTTGCGGCCTCTTGAGCCGCTGATTTCCCAGGCTGTTCTCGCCAAACTTGGGGTAGAGCTCCCACCCTCTCACTCTCTCCACCCTCACCCCTTGGAATCCTCTTATCCGCCCCTGGGGATGGTCTGGTCTTAGGGTGGAAAGTCCGAGAGTCTCTGGAAGAGGCCGTCAGGTTCTCTGTAGCCAAGTATCTCTCTACACGATCCACAAGTTTACCGGCCGTTTCTGGGTCTCCGTGGCTTACCCACTTTTGAATGGCGGTAGGAAGAGCTCTCAAGAAACGATCCATCACAACACGTTCCACAATCTCCGGTGCGGACAAAGTCTCTGGCTGTAGCCACTTCCTGCTCAGGTGAATGAGATCATACATTTGAGACCTGGGGGGTTTTCCAAGCTGGAAAGTCCAGTTATGCACACGCTGAGCCCGGACAGCCAGGGTGACACCCAGCCTTGCCAATATTTCAGCTTTTAGCATCACATAGTCTTTTGCTTGGTCAGGCTCTAGGTCATAGTAAGCCTTCTGCGATTCACCAGTTAACAGAGGAGCCACCAGTCCAGCCCACTGCTCCTCAGGCCACTTTTCTCTTTCAGCAGTCCTTTCAAATGTGGTCAAAAATACCTCTGGATCATCCTCTCCAGTCATTTTTGTCAATAAACGACTCACCCCAAAGGACGCGGTATTAGTGGGACGGCTTTCCTCACTGGTCTGCGGACGTTGCTGCATTACTGCTTCCATTTGTTGTAGTCTCTGCTCTTGCTTCTGTAACAGGTCTATGAAGCGGGCCTCAGATTGCTGCTGGGCTTGTTGATGAGCTTGCTGCTGGGCTGCAAGGCTCCTTTGCAAACCTGCATTTGTCTGCTGTTGATTGGCATTTGCTAGAGCCAGCTGTTTCAGTATCTCCTCCATGCTGGCTTAAAAAAAACTGCCACTGGTTCTCCACCAACTGTGAGGGGGTTAACTCGGTAGCGGGTGTGTGTGACCCCCTGGTTGGGCTCCCCACACAAAAACAGGGCCAGCAGACGGAGGTTGTGGTTTTCAAAATCAAAAGGTGCGGTTTATTTCTCTATGTACAGTGACAAAAACACAGCAAAGCCAAAAAGAAACAAACAAAATAAATCCTGGTCAGTTTGACCTCTGACTAAACATGCAGGTTTCCTAAACTAACAACTGGGATCAGCCTAGTGCTGTCCTAGTCCCTAAGTCCCTGGTTTAGTAAAAGTCCAAACAAATAGCCACACAGGCTTTGCCTCACCGCACAGGGGTTCACTCTCCCTAGACAGTCCACACAGGTCTGGTTCCAGGCATGAGCTAACATCTAATGAAGCTGGGAGTTTTTATAGAGGCCTTAAACGAACTGACAGGCTTCAGCTGGTCTCATCAACTCCCTGCCTCACGACGCCCAGCACTCTCCCTAGAGGTATGAGTCATTCATGAGCCCACTAGCCTCAGCTGGGCTTCATCAACTCCCTAGTTGTATAAGTCGGCATAAAGCCTGAATCTTGGAGAAATATATCTACCCCCCTGGATGCAACCAGGTGACTTTACCTTCCTGCTGTCACAATATATATATATATATTGTGAGGGGGTTCGCTCGGCAGCGGGTGTGTGTGATCCCCTGGATGGGCTCCCCACACAAAAACAGGCCCAGCAGACGGAGGTTGTGGTTTTCAAGATCAAAAAAGGTGCGGTTTATTTCTCTATTTACAGTGACAAAAAAACACAGCAAAGCAAAAAGAAACATAAACAAAATAAACCCTGGTCAGCTTGACCTCTGACTAAACATGCAGGTTTCCTAACTAACAACTGGGATCAGCCTGGTGCTGTCCTAGTCCCTAAGTCCCTGGTTTAGTCAATGTCCAAACAAGTAGCCACACAGGCTTTGTCTCACCGCACAGGGGTTCACTCTCCCTAGACAGTCCACACAGGTCTGGGTCCAGGCATGAGCAAACACCTAATGAATCTGGGAGTTTTTATAGAGGCCTTAAACGAGCTGACAAGCTTCAGCTGGTCTCATCAACTCCCTGCCTGCACGACGCCCAGCCCTCTCCCTAGAGGTATGAATCATCCATGAGCCCACTAGCCTCAGCTGGGCTTCATCAACTTTCTCCCTAGTTGTATAAGTCGGCATAAAGCCTGAATCTGGGAGAAATATATCTACCCCCCTGGATGCAACCAGGTGACTTTACCTTCCTGCTGTCACAATATATATATATATAAAATTAGATACATATTATCTAAAGGATACAAATCTTATTTTATATAGGTATGTATGTTTGTGGTTTTATTTATTTATTTATTGAATGTATTTATCAATCAAGTAACACACATTATATAGTCAGATTCCACCTGATTCTTCTGACTCTAATGCCTTGTACACACGATCAGAATTTCTGATGAAAAAAGTCAGATGGACTTGTTTCATCGGAAATTCCAAACTTGTGTGGGCCCCATCTGACTTTTTCCCATTGGTGTTTAGAAATAGAACATGTTTTACATTTTTCCGATGGAAAAAAAAACGATAGGAAATTCCTATCGTCTGTGTGGAACTCCGACGGAGAAAAAACCCACGCATGCTCAGAATCAAGTCGACGCATGTTTGGAAGCATTGAACTTCATTTTTCTCGGCTCGTCTGAGTGTTTTACGTTTTGGGCGGTCGGAATTTAGTCTGACAGTGTGTATGCAAGACAGCTTGAACGGAATTCCGATGAAAAATTCCATCGGATTTTAGACCATTGGATACTCCGATCGTGTGTACAGGGCATTAGGCCTCGTACACACGACTGGTTTTCTCGGCAAGAAAACTGCTAGGAGAGCTTTTTGCAGAGAAAACCGTTCGTGCGTATGGTTTCTCGTCGGAAAAATTGCTGGGAATCTCGACAAGAAAAATAGAAAACCTGCTCTGCCGAGGAAACCGGACGTCTGTATGCTTTCCTGTCCAAGGTAAACCCGTGCATGCTCGATAAGACTTTGGCGCATGCGCGGTAGCATAAAAGGGTAGTGTAGGGTGTAGCAAGATGGCGGCGAAGGTATCGAATGTGACGAGCGCCGGCTCATCGTAGTCGATGACGTCGCCGCATTCTTGCCATTCAAAAGAACGGCGTTTTTTTTGAATGGCCGTCAGTACACAGGGCTTGGCAAGACAAGCTTGCCAGGAATCCCGTTGAGAAAACCAATGTTGTTTTTCCGACGGGATTCCCGCTCGTGTGTACAGGGCCTTATAATTTGTCTATTTTCTATCAGTTATTACACTTTGCATTTTATCACCTCTATTTGCACTGTTTTTAACAATAAACTCTATATAAAGTAGGGATGAGCTTGGTGTTCGAGTCGAACATAAGTTCGACTCGAACATCGGCTGTTCGCGCGATCGGCGAACAACGAACGATTTGGGCCGTTCGCGCCAAATTCGAGTGACGCGTACGGCCCACAATACACTGCGCCATCGCAGTGTAATCCCGGGGCTGTGATTGGCCAAGCATGCACTGTGACCCTGCATGCTTGGCCAATCACAGCGCCAGCAGCGAGGAGAGCAATGATTGGACACAGGCAGGATGCCTGTGGCCAATTATAGCTGAGGGGGTTTAGTACACGCCCCACACTATAAAAGGCCGCCAGCGCGGCGGCCTCGTGTAGTGTGTTCCGGAGCAGGGAAAGTGAAGGATAGGCAGGGACAGTGTCAAATCTATTCTTTGCTAAACCTTGTGTGTAGGGACAGAGAAGGATAGGCAGGGAGAGTGTCAGTGTCATATTATTTGCTAAACCTTGTGTGTAGGGAGAGAGAAGGATAGGCAGGGAGAGTGTCAGTGTCATATACTTTGATAAACCTTGTGTGCAGGGAGAGAGAAGGATAGGCAGGGGACAGTGTCAGTGTCATATTCTTTGCTAAACCTTGTGTGCAGGGAGAGAGAAGGATAGGCAGGGAGAGTGTCAGTGTCATATACTTTTATAAACCTTGTGTGCAGGGAGAGAGAAGGATAGGCAGGGGACAGTGTCAGTGTCATTGTTGCTAAGCGTCCTGCACATTATACACCTGAAGTTAGCCCGTATTGCTGCTTTTTCCTGGTGTGTTACACCAACAGGCATTTGCAGCACTTAAAGCGGGCGGAGTGTGCCTCCTGATCATATTACACCTGAACTTAGCCTGTATTGCTGCTTTTTCCTGGTGTGTTACACCAACAGTAGGGATGAGCTTCGTGTTCGAGTCGAACATACGTTCGACTCGAACATCGGCTGTTCGATCGTTCGGCGAAGATCGAACGATTTGGGCCGTTCGCGCCAAATTCGAGTGACGCGAACGGCCCACAATGCACTACGCCATCGCAGTGACATCCAGGCGCTGTGATTGGCCAAGCATGCACTGTGACCCCGCATGCTTGGCCAATCACAGCGCCGGCAGCGAAGAGAGCAATGATTGGCCACAGGCAGGATGCCTGTGGCCAATTATTGCTGAGGGGGTTTAGTACACGCCCCACACTATAAAAGGCCGCCAGCGCGGCGGCCTTGTGTACTGTGTTCCGGAGCAGGGAAAGAGAAGCATAGGCAGGGACAGTGTCATTTTTTTTTCCTTTACTAATCCTGGATTCCTTGTGTTTAGGGACAAATAAGGATAGGTAGGGAGAGTGTCAGTGTGTTATTCTGTGCTAAACCTTGTTTGTAGGGACAGAGAGGTACAGTGAGGGAAAGTGTCAGTGTGCTATTCTGTGCTAATCCTTGTTTGTAGGGACAGAGAGGTACAGTGAGGGAAAGTGTCAGTGTGCTATTCTGTTCTAAACCAATCTTGCTGAACCATATTTTCAATCCTTGAGTTTAGGGACAGAGAGGTACAGTGAGGGAAAGTGTCAGTGTGCTATTCTGTGCTAAATCTTGTTTGTAGGGACAGAGTAGGACAGTGAGTGAAACTGACAGTGTGCTATTCTGTTCTAAACCAATCTTGCTGTTCCATATTTGAAATCGTTGAGTTTAGGGACAGAGAAGGACACTCGTGGAAACTATCAGTGTGCTATTCTGTGCTAAATCTTGTTTGTAGGGAGGGACAGAGTAGGACAGTGCGGGAAAGTGTCAGTGTGCTATTCTGTTCTAAACCAATTTTGCTGAACCATATTTTCAATCCTTGAGTTTAGGGACAGAGAAGGACACTCGTGGAAACTATCAGTGTGCTATTCTGTGCTAAATCTTGTTTGTAGGGAGGGACAGAGTAGGACTGGGAGGGAAAGTGTCAGTGTGCTATTCTGTTCTAAACCAATTTTGCTGTTCCATATTTGAAATAGTTGAGTTTAGGGACAGAGAAGGACACTCGTGGAAACTATCAGTGTGCTATTCTGTGCTAAATCTTGTTTGTAGGGAGGGACAGAGTAGGACAGTGCGGGAAAGTGTCAGTGTGCTATTCTGTTCTAAACCAATTTTGCTGAACCATATTTTCAATCCTTGAGTTTAGGGACAGAGAAGGACACTCGTGGAAACTATCAGTGTGCTATTCTGTGCTAAATCTTGTTTGTAGGGAGGGACAGAGTAGGACAGTGCGGGAAAGTGTCAGTGTGCTATTCTGTTCTGAACCAATTTTGCTGAACCATATTTTCAATCCCTGAGTTTAGGGACAGAGAAGGACACTCGTGGAAACTATCAGTGTGCTATTCTGTGCTAAATCTTGTTTGTAGGGAGGGACAGAGTAGGACAGTGAGGGAAAGTGTCAGTGTGCTATTCTGTTCTAAACCAATTTTGCTGAACCATATTTGAAATCCTTGAGTTTAGGGACAGAGAGGTACAGTGAGTGAAACTGACAGTGTGCTATTCTGTTCTAAACCAATTTTGCTGTTCCATATTTGAAATCCTTGAGTTTAGGGACAGAGAAGGACACTCGTGGAAACTATCAGTGTGCTATTCTGTGCTAAATCTTGTTTGTAGGGAGGGACAGAGTAGGACAGTGAGGGAAAGTGTCAGTGTGCTATTCTGTTCTAAACCAATTTTGCTGTTCCATATTTGAAATCCTTGAGTTTAGGGACAGAGAAGGACACTCGTGGAAACTATCAGTGTGCTATTCTGTGCTAAATCTTGTTTGTAGGGAGGGACAGAGTAGGACAGTGAGGGAAAGTGTCAGTGTGCTATTCTGTTCTAAACCAATTTTGCTGTTCCATATTTGAAATCCTTGAGTTTAGGGACAGAGAAGGACACTCGTGGAAACTATCAGTGTGCTATTCTGTGCTAAATCTTGTTTGTAGGGAGGGACAGAGTAGGACAGTGAGGGAAAGTGTCAGTGTGCTATTCTGTTCTAAACCAATTTTGCTGTTCCATATTTGAAATCCTTGAGCTTAGGGACAGAGAAGGACACTCGTGGAAACTATCAGTGTGCTATTATGTGCTAAATCTTGTTTGTAGGGAGGGACAGAGTAGGACAGTGAGGGAAAGTGTCAGTGTGCTATTCTGTTCTAAACCAATTTTGCTGAACCATATTTTCAATCCTTGAGTTTAGGGACAGAGAAGGACACTCGTGGAAACTATCAGTGTGCTATTCTGTGCTAAATCTTGTTTGTAGGGAGGGACAGAGTAGGACAGTGAGGGAAAGTGTCAGTGTGCTATTCTGTTCTAAACCAATTTTGCTGTTCCATTATTGAAATCCTTGAGTTTAGGGACAGAGAAGGACACTCGTGGAAACTATCAGTGTGCTATTCTGTGCTAAATCTTGTTTGTAGGGAGGGACAGAGTAGGATAGTGAGGGAAAGTGTCAGTGTGCTATTCTGTTCTAAACCAATTTTGCTGTTCCATATTTGAAATCCTAGAGTTTAGGGACAGAGAAGGACACTCGTGGAAACTATCAGTGTGCTATTCTGTGCTAAATCTTGTTTGTAGGGAGGGACAGAGTAGGACAGTGAGGGAAAGTGTCAGTGTGCTATTCTGTTCTAAACCAATTTTGCTGAACCATATTTTCAATACTTGAGTTTAGGGACAGAAAAGGACACTCGTGGAAACTATCAGTGTGCTATTCTGTGCTAAATCTTGTTTGTAGGGAGGGACAGAGTAGGACAGTGAGGGAAAGTGTCAGTGTGCTATTCTGTTCTAAACCAATTTTGCTGAACCATATTTGAAATCCTTGAGTTTAGGGACAGAGAGGTTCAGTGAGTGAAACTGACAGTGTGCTATTCTGTTCTAAACCAATTTTGCTGTTCCATATTTGAAATCCTTGAGTTTAGGGACAGAGAAGGACACTCGTGGAAACTATCAGTGTGCTATTCTGTGCTAAATCTTGTTTGTAGGGAGGGACAGAGTAGGACAGCGAGGGAAAGTGTCAGTGTGCTATTCTGTTCTAAACCAATTTTGCTGATCCATATTTGAAATCCTTGAGTTTAGGGACAGAGAAGGACACTCGTGGAAACTATCAGTGTGCTATTCTGTGCTAAATCTTGTTTGTAGGGAGGGACAGAGTAGGACAGTGAGGGGAAGTGTCAGTGTGCCATTCTGTTCTAAACCAATTTTGCTGAACCATATTTGAAATCCTTGAGTTTAGGGACAGAGAGGTACAGTGAGTGAAACTGACAGTGTGCTATTCTGTTCTAAACCAATTTTGCTGTTCCATATTTGAAATCCTAGAGTTTAGGGACAGAGAAGGACACTCGTGGAAACTATCAGTGTGCTATTCTGTGCTAAATCTTGTTTGTAGGGAGGGACAGAGTAGGACAGCGAGGGAAAGTGTCAGTGTGCTATTCTGTTCTAAACCAATTTTGCTGATCCATATTTGAAATCCTTGAGTTTAGGGACAGAGAAGGACACTCGTGGAAACTATCAGTGTGCTATTCTGTGCTAAATCTTGTTTGTAGGGAGGGACAGAGTAGGACAGTGAGGGGAAGTGTCAGTGTGCCATTCTGTTCTAAACCAATTTTGCTGAACCATATTTGAAATCCTTGAGTTTAGGGACAGAGAGGTACAGTGAGTGAAACTGACAGTGTGCTATTCTGTTCTAAACCAATTTTGCTGTTCCATATTTGAAATCCTAGAGTTTAGGGACAGAGAAGGACACTCGTGGAAACTATCAGTGTGCTATTCTGTGCTAAATCTTGTTTGTAGGGAGGGACAGAGTAGGACAGTGAGGGAAAGTGTCAGTGTGCTATTCTGTTCTAAACCAATTTTGCTGAACCATATTTTCAATCCTTGAGTTTAGGGACAGAGAAGGACACTCGTGGAAACTATCAGTGTGCTATTCTGTGCTAAATCTTGTTTGTAGGGAGGGACAGAGTAGGACAGTGAGGGAAAGTGTCAGTGTGCTATTCTGCTCTAAACCAATTTTGCTGTTCCATATTTGAAATCCTTGAGTTTAGGGACAGAGAAGGACACTCGTGGAAACTATCAGTGTGCTATTCTGTGCTGAATCTTGTTTGTAGGGAGGGACAGAGTAGGACAGTGAGGGAAAGTGTCAGTGTGCTATTCTGTTCTAAACCAATTTTGCTGAACCATATTTGAAATCCTTGAGTTTAGGGACAGAGAGGTACAGTGAGTGAAACTGACAGTGTGCTATTCTGTTCTAAACCAATTTTGCTGTTCCATATTTGAAATCCTTGAGTTTAGGGACAGAGAAGGACACTCGTGGAAACTATCAGTGTGCTATTCTGTGCTAAATCTTGTTTGTAGGGAGGGACAGAGTAGGACAGCGAGGGAAAGTGTCAGTGTGCTATTCTGTTCTAAATCAATTTTGCTGTTCCATATTTGAAATCCTTGAGTTTAGGGACAGAGAAGGACACTTGTGGAAACTATCAGTGTGCTATTCTGTGCTAAATCTTGTTTGTAGGGAGGGACAGAGTAGGACAGTGAGGGAAAGTGTCAGTGTGCTATTCTGTTCTAAACCAATTTTGCTGTTCCATATCTGAAATCCTTGAGTTTAGGGACAGAGAAGGACACTCGTGGAATCTATCAGTGTGCTATTCTGTTCTAAACCAATTTTGCTGTTCCATATTTGAAATCCTTGAGTTTAGGGACAGAGAAGGACACTCATGGAAATTATCAGTGTGCTATTCTGTGCTAAATCTTGTTTGTAGGGAGGGACAGAGTAGGACAGTGAGGGAAAGTGTCAGTGTGCTATTCTGTTCTAAACCAATTTTGCTGTTCCATATTTGAAATCCTTGAGTTTAGGGACAGAGAAGGACACTCTTGGAAACTATCAGTGTGCTATTCTGTGCTAAATCTTGTTTGTAGGGAGGGACAGAGTAGGACAGTGAGGGAAAGTGTCAGTGTGCTATTCTGTTCTAAACCAATTTTGCTGAACCATATTTTCAATCCATGAGTTTAGGGACAGAGAGGTACAGTGAGTGAAACTGACAGTGTGCTATTCTGTTCTAAACCAATTTTGCTGAACCATATTTGAAATCCTTGAGTTTAGGGACAGAGAAGGATAGGCAGGGGACAGTGTCAGTGTCATTGTTGCTAAGCCTCCTGCACAGTATACACCTGAAGGTAGCCCTTATTGCTCTTTTTCCCATCTCCCTGCAGGCCATCCATTAAAATGTCTGGAAGGCAAACAAGGAGAGGCAGACAGTCAGGAGGCAAAAAAAGAGGGCAAGCAGGCTCTGTGTCTAGAGACAACAGTGCTGGTCATGGACGCGGTGCATCGCCATCAGCATGTGGCCATGGGACACGCTTGTCCTTCTTTTCGGCAACTGGACGTGTTGAGCCGCATCATGCCGAAGACTTGGTAGAGTGGATGACCAAGCCCTCCTCATCCTCCTCATCCTCTCTCACCCAGGCTCAGGGTACTGGCAAAGCAGCTGCCAAAGCGTCCTCTTCCCTGGTATCAATGTCATCATCAGTCACTCCTTCCCTAGACCAACCATGTCCTCCTGAGGAGTCCCCCGAACTGTTTGAGCACAGTGTTGGGTACATGCTCCAGGAGGATGCCCAGCGTTTCGAAGGGTCTGATGATGATACCCAGCTAGAGGAAGGCAGTAGCGTGAGAGCAGAGAGAGGGGATGCTCAAGAAGGACACCAATCTGGCAGTCATGTTCCAGCAGCTGCAGCATACTGCCATATTGGCTCCAGTGATGAGGAGGGAGGGGATGATGAGGTCACTGACTCCACGTGGGTGCCTAATAGGAGAGAGGAGGAGGAGGAGGAGGATGAGGATGAGGAGGAGGCACATCTCCAACGAGGCAGGATGCCCTTGAGTGACCAGCGTATGGGTAGCACACCGACGGAATCACACCGCAGAGCTCCGCCTGTGCAGGGCGCTGCCTCTGCCCGTCATTCAAAAAGTTCTTTGGTGTGGGCCTTTTTTGAGGCGAGTGCATCAGATCGCACAGCTGCTGTTTGCAACATATGTCTCAAGCGTATATCGCGTGGCCAAAACATCAGCCGCTTGGGCACCACATGCTTGATCAGACATATGTTGACCTGCCATGCAGCTCGTTGGCAAGCCTACCTTAAAGACCCACACCAAAGAACAAAGCTGACCTCTTCTTGCACCGCATCAGCTGGGATCTCCAACCCCACTATACCTTCACTCCTCTCTGAAACCTGCTCTGAGAGGAATTAAGGTGTAGAATTAGGTGTGTCACAGCCAAGTACTTGCGGGCACTCTGCTAGCAGTACACCAACGTCCGATTCTAGCAGGCAAATTTCCCTGCCCCAGCTGCTGGACCGTCGAAAGAAGTTCACTCCCAGCCATCCACATGCCCAGCGGTTGAATGCTAGCTTGGCTAAATTGCTAGCGCTTCAACTGCTGCCTTTTCAGTTGGTAGACTCGGCCCCCTTCCGTGAGTTTGTGCAATGTGCGGTTCCTCAGTGGCAGGTTCCCAAACGCCACTTTTTCGCACGGAAGGCGATTCCGGCTCTCTACAGGCATGTGGAAGGCAATGTCTTGGCCTCGCTGGACAGGGCGGTCAGCGGTAAGGTGCATATTACCGCTGACATATGGTCCAGCAGGCATGGACAGGGACGTTACCTTTCTTTCACGGCCCATTGGGTCACTCTTTTGGCAGCTGGGAAGGATGCAGGACAAGGTGCAGTAGTGTTGGAGGTTGTTCCACCGCCACGCCTCCAAAATGCTACTACTGGTTGTGACACACCTCTCTCCTCCACCCCCTCCTCTTCTTCTTCCTCCATGGCCTCTTCCTGTGCTTTGTCCTCGGAACCAGCGGTGCTCCGTAGGCATTCAAGGGGCTACGCAAGTACGCAGGCAAAAAGATGCCATGCCGTGCTTGCGCTGGTGTGTTTGGGGGACAGGAGCCACACTGGGGCAGAGGTCCTGTCTGCTCTGCAGGGGAAGGCCGAGAGGTGGTTGACGCCACGCCAGCTTAAGCCAGGAATGGTGGTTTGCGACAATGGCACCAACCTCCTCTCCGCCCTCCGACAGGGACAACTGACCCATGTGCCCTGTATGGCTCACGTCCTTAACCTGGTGGTGCAGCGGTTCTTGGGCAGGTACCCGGGCTTACAGGATGTCCTGAGGCAGGCAAGGAAAGTCTGTGTGCATTTCCGCAGATCTTTTAATGCCAGTGCTCGCCTGGCTGAGCTGCAAAAGGAGTTGAACCTGCCCAAGAACCGCCTTATATGTGACATGCCCACCAGGTGGAACTCAACGTTGGCCATGCTGCAGCGGCTGCACACGCAGCAGAGGGCCATCAATGAGTACCTGTGCAACTACGGCACCAGGACAGGGTCAGGGGAGCTCGGTTTTTTTCACCACGCCAGTGGGGCATGATCAGGGATGCATGCACTGTCCTGGCACCATTTGAGGAGGCCACGAGGATGGTGAGCAGTGACAGTGCGTGCATCAGTGACACTGTACCTCTTGTCCACCTGTTGGAGCACACGCTGCGTGGAATAATGGACAGGGCACTTGAGGCAGAACAGAGGCAGGAAGAGGAGGACTTTACCCAGACAGTGTTCCTTCTGTCCCACCCATCGCACAGGAAGAGGAGGAGGAGGAGGAGGAGGAGGAGGAGGAGGAGGATTGTGTCAGCATGGAGGTGGAGGCTGGCACTCAGCATCATCAGCAGCAGTCTTTTAGGGATGATTTACAGTCCCAAGAAACCAGTGGACTTGTACGTGGCTGGGAGGAGGTGGCTGCAGATCATGTCGTCCTTAGTGACCCAGAGGACTCCGGACTGAATGCCTCAGCTAACCTACGCTGCATGGCCTCCCTGATCCTGCAAAGTCTGCGGAAGGATCCTCGTATTCTTCGGATCAAGGAGAGGGACCATTACTGGCTGGCCACTCTCCTTGATCCACGGTACAAGGGTAAGGTTGCGGACCTTATGTTACCGTCGCAGAGGGAGCAGAGGATGAGACAACTCCGGGAGGCCTTGCAGAAAGGTCTGTGCAACGCGTTCCCAGAGACTGGGAGGTTACAAACTCCTGGTCCTGGACAACGAGTTGCTGAGGCTTCGGGCAGTCAAAGAAGGAGCGGTGGGGAAGGTGGCCGTCTGACCGATGCGTTCAGACAATTCTTTAGTCCGCAGCCCCAAAGTATGATCGGTTCCAGCAACCATCGCCAGCGTCTGATATACATGGTCCAGGAATACCTAGGGGCAAGGTCAGACTTGGACACCTTCCCCACCGAAAATCCTCTGGCTTACTGGGTCTTGAGGATGGATCACAAGGCCAGAGCTTGCACAGTATGCAATTTAGCTACTGGCCTGTCCTGCATCCAGCGTTCTTTCAGAACGCACATTCAGTGCTGCTGGAGGATTTGTCACGGATCACAGGGTGCGCCTGTCCACCGACTCGGTTGATCGACTGACTTTCATCAAGATGAACCAGTCTTGGATCACCACCAGCTACCACACACCTGATGCTGATATAACAGACTAATTGATTTTAAAATGTCACATCCCTTCAAGACTAATGCTGATGCTGAGTGCCTGTGCTGTTATGTTGACTGGCTATCCTCCTCCTCCTCCTCAATGATACGATTAATGATGATAGCTTGGAAGATCATTTTGGTTTATGGGTGACGCCACCAGTGGCTAAGGCCCAATTTTTCAGCCCCTGTTTAACAGGGGCGTGTAATTACAATTTTTGATGCAATACTTTGCAACAGGCCTCATTGCTGTGCTCCAAGTACAGTATCTGTGAGGGGTTGCAGTGTTGTGCCACCAGTGCCTAAGGCCCAATTTTCAGCCCCTGTTCAACAGGGGCATGCAATTATAATTATTGATCTAATAATTCACAGCAGGGCCCATTGCTGCGCCCACCAAGAGTAACTGTCAGGCCTTACAGTGTTGTGGCACGAGCACCACCATCACCACCACCACCACCACCACCACCAAAGGCCCAATTTTTCAGCCCCTATTCAACAGGGGCATGCAATTATAATTATTGATCTAATAATTCACAGCAGGGCCCATTGCTGCGCCCACCAAGAGTAACTGTCAGGCCTTACAGTGTTGTGGCACCAGCACCACCATCACCACCACCACCACCACCAAAGGCCCAATTTTTCAGCCCCTGTTCAACAGGGGCATGCAATTATAATTATTGATCGAATAATTCACAGCAGGGCCCATTGCTGCGCCCACCAAGAGTAACTGTCAGGCCTTACAGTGTTGTTGCACCAGCACCACCATCACCACCACCACCACCACCAAAGGCCCAATTTTTCAGCCCCTATTCAACAGGGGCATGCAATTATAATTATTGATCTAATAATTCACAGCAGGGCCCATTGCTGCGCCCACCAAGAGTAACTGTCAGGCCTTACAGTGTTGTGGCACCAGCACCACCATCACCACCACCACCACCACCAAAGGCCCAATTTTTCAGCCCCTGTTCAACAGGGGCATGCAATTATAATTATTGATCGAATAATTCACAGAAGGGCCCATTGCTGCGCCCACCAAGAGTAACTGTCAGGCCTTACAGTGTTGTGGCACCAGCACCACCATCAAAGGCCCAATTTTTACTACCACTGATCAACAATTATATGTTATTACAATTCCTGATATAATAGTTGACAGCAGGGCGTTCCAGCACCCACCAAGAATAACTGTGAGTGCTTTCAGTGTTGTGCCAACACCAACACCTAAGGGGCCAATTTCTGCAGAGTATATACGGCAGGTCCCTACTTTCAACCATCCAACTTACAAACGACTACTACTTGCAAACGGAAGAAGACAACAGGAAGTGAGAGGAAATCTACCCCTTGGAAGGAAAATTCTCTCCTGTAAGAATTAATATGGGAGAAAGGTGTCTCCTCTCTACTGATGCTTTATCACCAATCCTTGTTTCAATAAAAACACCACATTTCAAAAACAGTTGTCATTGGGATGCAAAGTGAGGTGAAATGTTCTGAACAGGGGCACAGACAGCAAAAAAAAATGTGACAGGGGTGATAACCGTTCCCTATGTTTTCCAAAAAGCTAAAAAAAAGGAATTTGGCATGGAGCTACACTTAAACAATGCAGCTGTTCAAAATTACAAACAGATTCTACATAAGAACAAACCTACAGTCCCTGTCTTGTATGCACCGCCTGTATACGGCTGTTCAGAGTATATAGGTCCTTTTTTATTTTGTGTGCGGGGTTCCCCTTAATATCCATACAAGACCCAAAGGGGCTGGTAATGGGCTGGGGTGGGGGGGGGGGGTTATGGGGTAGCTATGCCATTTTTCCTAAAGATTTTCATCCATATTACCGGGACCAGACATTGCATTAAAGCCGCAAGCAGTTTTAAATGGCTTTTTTTCCTTTAGAAATGTTATTTTGTGCAGGGACAGTTCTAAACACGGGAATCACGTGGCACTTCACATGCATACTTTAGACACCCCCCAGGTACAATATTTAAAGGAATATTTGACTTTTTTTTTCACTTTATGCATCATTAAAATGACTGCTCCCGGAAAACGTCCGTTTTTAAAACTTCTTTTTGCATTGATACATGTCCCCTGGTGCAGAACCCGGGTTCCCAAACTCTGTTTCGGAGAATAACATGGATAATAGTCGTTATAATTAGCACTTTAGAATCCGAACGTTCGCATCCATTGTATTTAATAGGGTTCTAATGTTCGTGCGAACTTTCGGTCCGTTTGCGGGTTCTGGTGCGAACCGAACCCGGGGGTGTTCGGCTCATCACTAACCAACAGGCATTTGCGGCACTTACAGCGGGCGGAGTGTGCCTCCTGATCATATTACACCTGAAGTTAGCCTGTATTGCTGCTTTTTCCTGGTGTGTTACACCAACAGGCATTTGCAGCACTTACAGCGGGCGGAGTGTGCCTCCTGATCATATTACACCTGAAGTTAGCCTGTATTGCTGCTTTTTCCTGGTGTGTTACACCAACAGGCATTTGCGGCACTTACAGCGGGCGGAGTGTGCCTCCTGATCATATTACACCTGAAGTTAGCCTGTATTGCTGCTTTTTCCTGGTGTGTTACACCAACAGGCATTTGCGGCACTTACAGCGGGCGGAGTGTGCCTCATGATCATATTACACCTGAAGTTTGCCTGTATTGCTGCTTTTTCCTGGTGTGTTACACCAACAGGCATTTGCAGCACTTACAGCGGGCGGAGTGTGCCTCCTGATCATATTACACCTGAAGTTTGCCTGTATTGCTGTTTTTTCCTGGTGTGTTACACCAACAGGCATTTGCAGCACTTACAGCGGGCGGAGTGTGCCTCCTGATCATATTACACCTGAAGTTAGCCTGTATTTCTGCTTTTTCCTGGTGTGTTACACCAACAGGCATTTGCAGCACCTACAGCAGGCATAGTGTGATTCCTGCAAAATATACTCCTGAAGCCAGGCCTTATTGCTGGTTTTCCCATTTTCCTGCAGGCCATTAGAATGTCTAGAAGGCAAACAAGGAGAGGCAGACATTCAGGAGCCAATAAAAGAGGGCAAGCAGGCTCTGTGTCTAGAGACAACAGTGCTGGTCATGGACGCGGTGCATCGCCATCAGCATGTGGCCATGGGACACGCTTGTCCTTCTTTTCGGCAACTGGACGTGTTGAGCCGCATCATGCCGAAGACTTGGTAGAGTGGATGACCAAGCCCTCCTCATCCTCCTCATCCTCTCTCACCCAGGCTCAGGGTACTGGCAAAGCAGCTGCCAAAGCGTCCTCTTCCCTGGTATCAATGTCATCATCAGTCACTCCTTCCCTAGACCAACCATGTCCTCCTGAGGAGTCCCCCGAACTGTTTGAGCACAGTGTTGGGTACATGCTCCAGGAGGATGCCCAGCGTTTCAAAGGGTCTGATGATGATACCCAGCTAGAGGAAGGCAGTAGCGTGAGAGCAGAGAGAGGGGATGCTCAAGAAGGACACCAATCTGGCAGTCATGTTCCAGCAGCTGCAGCATACTGCAAGATTGGCTCCAGTGATGAGGAGGGAGGGGATGATGAGGTCACTGACTCCACATGGGTGCCTAATAGGAGAGAGGAGGAGGAGGAGGATGAGGAGGAGGCACATCTCCAACGAGGCAGGATGCCCTCGGGGGGCCAGTGTAAGGGCAGCACACCGACGGAATCGCACCGCAGAGCTCCGCCTGTGCAGGGCGCTGCCTCTGCCCGTTATTCAAAAAGTTCTTTGGTGTGGGCCTTTTTTGAGTCAAGTGCATCAGATCGCACAGCTGCTGTTTGCAACATATGTCTCAAGCGTATATCGCGTGGCCAAAACATCACCCGCTTGGGCACCACATGCTTGACCAGACATATGTTGACCTGCCATGCAGCTCGTTGGCAAGCCTACCTTAAAGACCCACACCAAAGAACAAAGCGGACCTCTTCTTGCACCGCATCAGCTGGGATCTCCAACCCCACTATACCTTCAGTCCTCTCTGAAACCTGCACTGAGAGGAATGAAGGTGTAGAATTAGGTGTGTCACAGCCAAGTACTTGTGGGCACTCTGCTAGCAGTACACCGACGTCCGATTCTAGCAGGCAAATTTCCCTGCCCCAGCTGCTGGACCGTCGAAAGAAGTTCACTCCCAGCCATCCACATGCCCAGCGGTTGAATGCTAGCTTGGCTAAATTGCTAGCGCTTCAACTGCTGCCTTTTCAGTTGGTAGACTCGGCCCCCTTCCGTGAGTTTGTGCAATGTGCGGTTCCTCAGTGGCAGGTTCCCAAACGCCACTTTTTCTCACGGAAGGCGATTCCGGCTCTCTACCGGCATGTGGAAGGCAATGTCTTGGCCTCGCTGGACAGGGCGGCCAGCGGTAGGGTGCATATTACCGCTGACTCATGGTCCAGCAGGCATGGACAGGGACGTTACCTTTCTTTCACGGCCCATTGGGTCACTCTTTTGGCAGCTGGGAAGGATGCAGGACAAGGTGCAGTAGTGTTGGAGGTTGTTCCACCGCCACACCTCCAAAATGCTACTACTGGTTGTGACACACCTCTGTCCTCCACCTCCTCCTCTTCTTCTTCCTCCATGGCCTCTTCCTGTGCTTTGTCCTCGGAACCAGCGGTGCTCTGTAGGCGTTCAAGGGGCTACGCAAGTACGCAGGCAAAAAGATGCCATGCCGTGCTTGCGCTGGTGTGTTTGGGGGACAGGAGCCACACTGGGGCAGAGGTTCTGTCTGCTCTGCAGGGGCAGGCCGAGAGGTGGTTGACGCCACGCCAGCTTAAGCCAGGAATGGTAGTTTGCGACAATGGCACCAACCTCCTCTCCGCTCTCCGACAGGGACAACTGACCCATGTGCCCTGTGTGGCTCACGTCCTTAACCTGGTGGTGCAGCGGTTCTTGGGCAGGTACCCGGGCTTACAGGATGTCCTGAGGCAGGCCAGGAAAGTCTGTGTGCATTTCCGCAGATCTTATAATGCCAGTGCTCACCTGGCTGAGCTGCAAAAGGAGTTGTACCTGCCCAAGAACCGCCTTATATGTGACATGCCCACCAGGTGGAACTCAACGTTTTCCATGCTGCAGCGGCTGCACACGCAGCAGAGGGCCATCAATGAGTACCTGTTCGACTACGGCACCAGGACAGGGTCAGGGGAGCTCGGTTTTTTTCACCACGCCAGTGGGGCATGATCAGGGATGCATGCACTGTCCTGGCACCATTTGAGGAGGCCACGAGGATGGTGAGCAGTGACAGTGCATGCATCAGTGACACTGTACCTCTTGTCCACCTGTTGGAACATACGCTGCGTGGAATAATGGACAGGGCACTTGAGGCAGAACAGAGGCAGGAAGAGGAGGACTTCCTTGCCTCTCAAGGCCCCCTTTACCCAGACAGTGTTCCTTCTGTCCCACCCATCGCACAGGAAGAAGAGGAGGAGGAGGAGGATTGTGTCAGCATGGAGGTGGAGGCTGGCACTCAGCATCATCAGCAGCAGTCTTTTAGGGATGATTTACAGTCCCAAGAAACCAGTGGACTTGTACGTGGCTGGGAGGAGGTGGCTGCGGATCATGTCGTCCTTAGTGACCCAGAGGACTCCGGACCGAATACCTCAGCTAACCTACGCTGCATGGCCTCCCTGATCCTGCAAAGTCTGCGGAAGGATCCTCGTATTCTTCGGATCAAGGAGAGGGACCATTACTGGCTGGCCACTCTCCTTGATCCACGGTACAAGGGTAAGGTTGCGGACCTTATCTTACCGTCGCAGAGGGAGCAGAGGATGAGACAACTCTGGGAGGCCTTGCAGAAAGGTCTGTGCAACGCGTTCCCAGAGACTGGGAGGTTACAAACTCCTGGTCCTGGACAACGAGTTGCTGAGGCTTCGGTCAGTCAAAGAAGGAGCGGTGGGGAAGGTGGCCGTCTGACCGATGCGTTCAGACAATTCTTTAGTCCGCAGCCCCAAGGTATGATCGGTTCCAGCAACCATCGCCAGCGTCTGTTATACATGGTGCAGGAATACCTAGGGGCAAGGTCAGACTTGGACACCTTCCCCACCGAAAATCCTCTGGCTTACTGGGTCTTGAGGATGGATCACTGGCCAGAGCTTGCACAGTATGTAATTGAGCTACTGGCCTGTCCTGCATCCAGCGTTCTTTCAGAACGCACATTTAGTGCTGCTGGAGGATTTGTCACGGATCACAGGGTGCGCCTGTCCACCGACTCTGTTGATCGACTGACCTTCATAAAGATGAACCAGTCTTGGATCACCACCAGCTACCAAACACCTGAAGCTGATATAACAGACTAAATTATTTTCAAATGTCACATCCCTTCAAGACTGATGCTGATGCTGAGAGACTGTCCTGTTATGTTTAATGACTATCCTCCTCCTCCTCAATGATCCGATTGATGATGATAGCTTGGAAGAACATTTTTGTTTCTGGGTGCCGCCACCAGTGGCTAAGGCCCAATTTTTCAGCCCCTGTTTAACAGGGGTGTGTTATTACAATTTTTTATGCAATGCTTTGCAGCAGGGCTCATTCCTGCACTCCAACTAGAGTATCTGGGAGAGGTTGCAGTGTCGTGGCACCAGCACCAGTGGCTAAGGCCCAATTTTTCAGCCCCTGTTTAACAGGGGCGTGTAATTACAATTTTTGATGCAATACTTTGCAACAGGGCTCATTGCTGTGCTCCAACTAGAGTATCTGTGAGGGGTTGCAGTGTTTTGGCACCAGTGCCTAAGGCCCAATTTTTCTGCCCCTGTTTAACAGGGGCATGTAATTACAATTCTTGATCTAATAATTCACAGCAGGGCCCATTCCTGCGCCCACCAAGAGTAACTGTGAGGCCTTACAGTGTTGTGTCAACACCACCACCACCAAAGGCCCAATTTTTCAGCCCCTGTTCAACAGGGGCATGCAATTACAATTATTGATCTAATAATTCACAGCAGGGCCCATTCCTGCGCCCACCAAGAGTAACTGTGAGGCCTTACAGTGTTGTGTCAACACCACCACCACCAAAGGCCCAATTTTTCAGCCCCTGTTCAACAGGGGCATGCAATTACAATTCTTGATCTAATAATTCACAGCAGGGCCCATTAATGTGCCCACCAAGAGTAACTGTGAGGGCTCACAGTGTTGTGGCAACACCAACATGTAAGGGGCAAATTTCAGCTGAGTATATACGGCAGGCCCCTACTTTCAAACATCCAACTTACAAACGACTCCTCCTTGCAAACGGAAGGATACAACAGGAAGTGAGAGGAAATCTACCCCTAGGAAGGCAAATTCTCTACTGTAAGAGTTAATATGGGAAAAAAAGTGTCTCCTCTCCACTGATGCTTTATCACCAATTCTTGTTTCAATAAAAACCCCAAATTTTCAAAAAACATTTGTCATTAGGACAGAAAGTGAGGTGAACTGTTCTGAACAGGTGCACACTGCACAGACAGCAAAACAAATGTTACAGGGATGATAACCCTTCCCTATGTTTTCCAAAAAGCTTAAAAATAGATTTTTTGGCTGGAGCTACACTTAAACAACGTACCTGTTCAAAATTACAAACAGATTCTACATAAGAACAAACCTACAGTCCCTGTCTTGTATGCACCGCCTGTATACGGCTGTTCAGAGTATATAGGGCCTTTTTTATTTTGTGTGCGGGGTTCCCCTTAATATCCATACAAGACCCAAAGGGGCTGGTAATGGGCTGGGGTAGGGGGGGGGGGGCTGTGATGGGGTAGCTATGCCATTTTTCTTAAAGATTTTCATCCATATTACCGGGACCAGACATTACATTAAAGCCGCAAGCAGTTTTAAATGGCTTTTTTTCCTTTAGAAATGTAATTTTGTGCAGGGACAGTTCTAAACACGGGAAACACGTGGCACTTCACAGGCATACTTTAGACACCCCCCAGGTACGATATTTAAAGGAATATTTGACTTTTTTTTTTCACTTTATGCATCATTAAAATGAATGCTCCCGAAAAACGGCCGTTTTTAAAACTTTTTTTTTGGATTGATACATGTCCCCTGGTGCAGAACCCGGGTTCCCAAACCCTTTTTAGGACAATAACATGCATATTAGTCGTTATAATTAGCACTTTAGATTTCGAACGTTCGCATCCATTGTATTTAATAGGGTTCTAAAGTTTGTGCGAACTTTCGGTCCGTTCGCGGGTTCTGGTGCGAACCGAACCCGGAGGTGTTCGGCTCATCACTAATATAAAGTACTGAGGGTTACTTTGTTGTTAAAGTAGATGTAAACCCTAACAGAATTACATTTACTGTATGTGTATCATAAACAACTGACATTTTTTAATCACATTGCTTCTACCTTTTTTTCATTCTTTGTTACATTTTAGTGCAGATGATCTCCTGCACCTTCTTTTGTCTATATCTACAAGCATTTAAAGTGCTTGTTAAGTCTATTATTTCTTTCACTGCCAGCCCCTCTATTAGAGGCTGGCATACCACACTATATAAGTCCTTTGTAAAAACAAGCGTTTCTAAATACCTCTTTAGACGTGTCTTCAGGACGGTCACGTGACCGGCAGGCCGCTTTACAGCTCCGAAACATTGCTTCTGCGAACGCATACGTAGGTTGCGCCCACATATGTATATGTATTGCCGAGAACGTTAGAGCGAGAGAAATACTTCTAGCACTATACCTCCTCTGTATCTATAAAAAGGAACCTGTAAAAATAATTGAAGTGTCGCCTATGGGGATTTTTAAGTACCGAAGTTTGGTGCCATTCTACGAGTGTGCGCAATTTCAAAGAGTGACACGTTAGGTATCTATTTACTCGGCTTTCACATAATGCAAAAAAATTGGGCTGACTTTACTGTTTTTTTTTTTAATGCATGAAACAGTTTTCTTTTCAAAACAAAACGCGTTTGAATAATTATTGTGAGATAAAAAGTTGCAACAACCACCATTTTATTCTCTAGGGTCTCTGCTAAAAAAAGGCTGTAGAGCAGCCTGGAGTCACATGACCATCCTGTGAAGCTCTCATAATGTAATACTGCATTCAACAGGTTTATTAAAAGCCATAAAAGTTTCGAGCCGTCCGTCTCTCGATATCTGCCCATTCCTTCCGGAACCTCCTCCCTAGGGAGGTGCGACATGCTGACATCACCACAAACAAACGCAAAGTCCGGAAGGAACGGGCGGATATCGAGAGCCGGAAGGCTCAAAAATGTTATGGCTTTTAATAAACCTGTTGAATGCAGTATTACACTATGAGAGCTTCTTTTACCTGCATGGGGAACTAATCACGGAACATCCCGAGGATTTCTGGTGCAGAGGATCTAGGAGAGGTTTACTGCCTAATACAGAGACCCACGGCTGGGGTGATTAGCCACAAGCATTTTCGATCTCCCTAAAAAAGAGATCTTTATATCTGGTAAGCGGCTTGGATGATATAGGCCGAGGAATCTATTCTCAACTATCACTTTTCTTTGGGTGTTTATTGATTTGAAATCACTGTGGAATCTTTCACGGAAGATGTATGTGCTTTGGAACTATGCCCTGTGACCCTGAGATATGGGAAAACACACAGTTTGGGATTGACATTCACAGCTGATTTGAGCACTTTATAAGGGACTTATCCTTGTTGTTTGTGATATATTTCCATTCACCCAGGTTAATTTCATATTCATTGTCCTGGACCTGTGTCCAGGTTATTTTTGACACATATTGGTTTATGATTTGCACAATTTTTTTTGCACATTTGGTATTATATGCTGCACGGCTTATTTTATAACATCACTAGAGTTGAGTGGACACCTGGATGTTCGGGTTCGACGGGTTCGGCCGAACTTTGTAAAAAAGTTCGAGTTCGGGCCCGAACTTGACCCGAACTTGACCCCGAACCCGAACCCCATTGAAGTCAATGGGGACCCGAACTTCTAAAGACTAAAATGGCTCTAAAAAAGTAATGGAAAAGACTAGAGGGCTGCAAATGGCAGCCAAATATTGTTAAGAGCATGGCAAGTGCTCTGCAAACAAATATGGATAGGGAAATAACTTAAAATAACATAAAAAATAAATAAAAAATAAATAATATGCTGGAGGCCCCCTTCTCAGCAGGAGAGGTACAGGAAGTCATTAAGAACCTCAGAAACTCAACGGCACAATGCCACACATATGGTGGGAATGCACCAGAATACGGAAAAAATATTTTTCAATTTAATGGCTAAGCTAGTGGGAAAATAAAATACTTTTAAATAAAAAAATAAAAAAATTATAATCTTGACCTAGGAGGACGAGGTCCATATGGAGTAGGAGGTTGAGGTGGCGGTGGATGTGGCTGTGTAGGTGAAGGCGGTGGAGGAGGACGAGGTAGCCAACATTAGTTCAAAAATACAACAATGGCTGGGTAAGGCCGGTGATGTGTCGAATTCTGTCCCCGTCGGATAGTGTCCACCCTGTACTGCGCTTGCTCAGTACGTAGGACAAGGGGATTTCGAAAATCTCCAAAGACGAGCGGCGCCTGCGTGGTGAGTCCAGGTTCAAGCCACACCATCCCCGGTTCAAGCCGAGCCAAGTGAGGCCGTGCCCGAAGCGTGGCGAGAGAAAAGCGAGCCCGTGAGGGGCCCTGTTACTATGTGCTACCGTATGTCCACTTGGATGGTGGGGCTTGAACCTACACTCACTGCGCAGGCACCGTTCATCTTCGTGCCTGCGCAGTACGGGCCGGACACTATCCGATGGCCGGACAGATTTTGTCAGAACACCGGTATACATGTCTATTCTGCACAAGGTACGGACAAGTCCTGTGGGATCCATGCCTGGTTCATTTTAATGAACGTGAGCTTGTCCACATTGGCTCTGGACAGGCGGCTGCGCTTGTCTGTGATAACGCCCCCTGCCATGCTAAATACATGTTCAGATAATACACTGGCTGCAGGGCAGGCCAGCACCTCCAAGGCGTAAAGGGCAAGCTCAGGCCATGTGCCCAATTTGGAGACCCAGAAGTTGAAGGGGGCAGACCCGTCATTCAGTACTTGTAGGCGTGTGCACACATACTGCTCCACCATGTTGTTGAAATGCTGCCTCCTGCTAAGACGTTCCATATCAGCTGGTGGTGCTGGTTGTTGTGGCGTGCTGACAAAGCTTTTCCACATTTCGGCCATGCTAACCCTGCCTTCTGAGGTGCTGGCGGTGCCCCGGCTGCGTTGGCGACCTCTTCCTCCTCCTCTGCCTCTGCCTTTGCCTTGTGCTTCCACTGTGCCCCCGCTGTCAGGTAGGAATGCCACCAGCAGCGCGTCTACCAGCGTGCGATTGTACTCGCGCATCTTACGATCACGCTCCAGTGAGGGAATTAAGGACGATACGTTGTCCTTGTAACGGGGAGCGAGCAGTGCGTGTAGCTGGCACAGATCGACCACGTCCTTTCCCTGCAACAGGAGCTCCACCAGCAGCACCATGACCAGGGCCACGTCCCTTTGACGTTCTCCTCATATTTTCCAAACTTAGGATCTTGCCCTAAATGGGTGTTTTTGGAAGAGCATAAAACACCCACATGTAAATGGTGTATCTCATACCTACAGAACTGCAGAAAATGCTATTCCAAAAAACATTTTTTGTCCAAAAATATTTTTTTTAGAATAGCACAATAGAAGAAAAATATATAAATTGTTTATCTCACACACCTCCAGATATGCAGAAAACACTGCAAAATATTTTTTGTGGCCCTAAATGGGTGTTTTTAGAAGAGCAGAATACACCCACAGTATGGAAATGGTGTATCTAACACCTACAGAACTGCAGAAAATGCTATTCAAAAAAAATGTTTTTCTCCTAAAATTATTTTTTTAGAATAGCACAATAGAAGACAAATATATAAATTGTTTATCTCACACACCTCCAGATATGCAGAAAACACTGCAAAATATTTTTTGTGGCCCTAAATGGGTGTTTTTAGAAGAGCAGAATACACCCACAGTATGGAAATGGTGTATCTAACACCTACAGAACTGCAGAAAATGCTATTCAAAAAAAATGTTTTTCTCCTAAAATTATTTTTTTAGAATAGCACAATAGAAGACAAATATATAAATTGTTTGTCTTACAAAAACACTGCAAATTTTTTTTATTTATTTTTTTGCCCTAAATGGGTGTTTTTGGAAGAGCAGAATACACCCACAGTATGTACAGGGTGTATCTCAACGTAACATATGCAGTGCTGGTTTACTGAGCTTGCAGATAAAAGTTAGATTTTCTCTGGCACTGGGCTCATGGCAGTGTAAAAAGACTGTGCACTGCAACCCAACCAGGTAAATCTATGCAGATCGCTGAGTTATTAGATCTCTGAATCTGGACTCCTAGATAAATCTCTCTCCCTGAAAGCAGCAACAGGAACCTTGCCCTACACTGTCTCTATCTTTTCTCTCAGAAGATTGCAGAATCAGGACTAACTCCTATCATTTCATTCTCTCCCTCACAGCAACAGCAGCCAGGATCCTTTCCCTATACTGTCTAAAGCAGAGTGACGTGCTGTGCTGTGTGCCTCTAGCTTATATAGAGGCTGGGTCACATGCTGCACTGGCCAATCACAGCCATGCCATTAGTAGGCATGACTGTGATAGCTTCTAAGGGCACACCAGTTAAACAAAAGTTTATTGGCTGCCCTGTAGCTTTTGGAAATGCGCCATTACATCGCCGAACACCGGACCCGAACATACAGTCAATTGTTCGGGTTCGGGTCTGGGACCCAAAAATCCAAAAGTCCGGTACGAACCCAAACTTTACAGTTCGGGTTCGCTCAACCCTTATTATAACCTCTTAAATAAACCTGGCTACAAGTCAGATTTTAAGAAAAATCTGTAGTTTGGACTACCCTTTTTTCCAGGGAAGGTGATCCCCATTGAGCTAACCCCCCACAATATATATATATATATATATATATATATATATATATATATATATATATATATATTTTTTGGTTACTTAACCACTTCAATACCCAGCCATAGTAATATGACGCCCACAGATGGGATCTCCCATCCTGGGTGGGCATCATATGACGTCCTGGGTTTGAAGGGGGATATCTGAATGATGCCTGCAGCTAGAGGCATCATTCAGATATCCTTTTGTTGTGCCGGCGATTCTGTGCACCATAAGAACAGTCATAGCGGCGGTTCTGCCGCTTGATCGTTCTTATAGGCGGCGGGAGGGGACATCCCCCCTCCTCCCGCCGCTATCCGGTGCTTCTCTGGGGTCTCCAGTGCCATCGGGGACCCGGAGAGAATCGTCTGGCGCCGGTAGTGGGTCACGTGACGAGCATAGAGATGACTGGTGACCAGATGGTCACCAGTCATCTCTATGACCGTCGGAGGCCCGGGCGCGATGTGATGACGTCACGCCCAGGTCCTCAGATGTAAACAAAGCCGCCATTGCGGCTAGTAAACATGAGATCAGTGAAAAAAAATTCACAATCTCATGTTTTCCAGCCTGGAGGAGAGATGTGGGGTCTTATTGACCCCGCATCTCTCCATAAAGAGGACCTGTCACACACATTCCTATTACAAGGGATGTTTACATTCCTTGTAATAGGAATAAAAGTGATCAAAAAAAAAAGTAAAATAAGTGTAAAAAAATAAATAAATAAGTAAAATAAAAAAAAAATACAAAAAAAAAATTAAAACGTCCCTGTCCCCGGTAGCTCGCGATCAGAAGCGAATGCACACGTAAGTCCTGCCCACATATGTAAACGCTGATCAAACCACATATGTGTGGTATCGCCGCGTGCGTTAGAGCGCATGCAACAATTCTAGCACTAGACCTCCTCTGTAACTCTAACCTAGTAACCTGTAAAAAAAATGAAAGCGTCGCCTATGGAGATTTTTAAGTACCGAAGTTTGCCGCCATTCCATGAGTGTGCTCAATTTTAAAGAGTGACATGTTAGGTATCTATTTACTCGGCGTAACATCATCTTTCATATTTTCCTCAAAAATTGGGCTAACTTTACTGTTTTGTTATTTTTTAATTCATGAAACAATTTTTTTTCCAATAAAAGGCATTTGAAAAATTATTGCGCAAATACCGTGCAAGAAAAAAAGTTGCAATGACCATGATTTTATTCCCTAGGGTGTCTACTAAAAAAAAATATATATAATGTTTGGGGGTTCTGAGTAATTTTCTAGCAAAAGATTGATGATTTGTACATGTAGGAGAGAAGTGCTAAAATAGGCCTGGTATTGAGGTGGTATAAAAAGCCCTGGGTTGAAGTGGTTAAAGGACAGTGGAAGGGGGTTGTTAATATCCCGGTGTTGGGCTTCAACAATGGACATCTATTTGATTTCTTTGGGTCAATTAAATATAACATTGGAAGTTTCTTTGTTTGATAAGTGCAAAAGATGTTCACCTGCCGAGCTCCCCACAATGCACCGTGCGCTGCACAGTGCATTCTAGGGCGCTAATTGGATTAAGCCTTGCACCTGACTGCTGCTAATTAGGACACAGAGTACTGTCAAAACCCTGATTGGACAAAATGATGAAGACTCCAACTACTGCAGATGCCAGAGTGGCTTATTCTGCCTCCTTGTCCACAGCTACTTCTGAAATAGCCCCACCATCATGCATGGAGGAGTCAGCTGAAATATTTGAACACAGCGTCAGCCACTTGCTTCTTGAGGATGCACAGGCATTACTTGATTCTGATGTTGGTTCTGAGATTGAGCAAGGGAGTAACATGATCCTACAGAGAGGGGAGAACACTGATAAACATAAATTGATAAACTGATGGGGACAGCCATGTCCCCCCGGCCACAGCGTATTGCCAAGTTGGCTCCAGTGATAATGAGAATGGGGGGATGCTGATGAAAAGGTCACTGACTTTATCTAAAGAAAATCATTAATCTTGGCCTGAGTGTATTCGATTTTGGCTTCTTCACATAAGGCTTGCTCACTGTGGTGCAAAAATTTGTTATTTCCATCCAAAGTCGGCCAAAGAGACACCAGAATTTATCCCAAAAAATCTCTAATCTTGTTCTGAGTGCACTACATTGTGGCCTCATCGGCTCCCCAAGCCTTTGTTTAATAAATAAAGAAAGCTTGCAGGGAAAATTAATTTTAATGTAATTTATTTTCTTTATATATGTCAGTTTTGCTGCAGCACGTTCTATACATAGGTACAGGTGCCACTTTACAGGAACCACCAGACACTATATTCAACAGAATTTTTCATTTTTATTGTTTCACTTCAAGCATTATTAAACTCACTGCTTCCTTAAAAACGTTTTTTTTTTTTAAGTAATTTGCGTATAAGCCTTCAAAATGGGCACTTTTGATTCTTCAAGTTGGGGTCCAATGAACTTCAATGGGGTTCAGAGTTCGGGCCTGAACTTTTGCAATGTTTGAGAGTTCTGGCGTGAACCGAACCAGGCGTGTTCGGCCCAACCCTATTTAAGATCAATTCACACCATTGTAAATAAAGGATTAACACCTGTATGAAATTTCCTGCCGGCAAAGGAATTTGTATATTTATTAGAACAGGGCATTTCCACACATTTTCCTATCTCCATTCTGTTCTTGGGCATGTAACATCTACCTTGACATATAACATGGTGATTGGTATAATGGGCCTGAGTAAAGCAGCCCACATATGATTTGATTTCTTTCCTTCCACTAAGGAGTCATCCTGGCTGGCAAAACACAATGATTACTGCTAGCACCTATAGCCGCCGACAATAATCACATGTAAAAATCCAACAAGCTGGTTGTACCCAAGTTGATTGATGGGTAAACTTGAGTACAATAAGCCTGCCCATGGGTGGATTGAACCTCAGCCAGTACCTTATGAACTTTGATCCATACATGGATGGCTTTACTTTTGTGGATGTTCATGACAGTCATCGGAACGGAAGAAGTAGCTTGGAAAAGCTACTTTACAAAATAAGACTAGTTGAATGTAATTACCTACTACTAACTATTTTCTCTCATTTTCTTTTTCTTTCTTTCTTTTTTTACAGTCTTCTATTTCAGGTAATGAATGAGCAAAATATTACCAGAATTACAACAATCCGCCTCTTAGGATTTCAGACTCATTGGAATATAAATTGTTTGATCTTCTCTCTCCTCCTTTTAATTTATTGTGTCTTAATATGTGGAAACCTCCTGATCATCACATTGGTGTCCTACAGCAAGGCCCTCCAGTCTCCCATGTACTTCTTCCTCTCCCAGCTCGCTGTAACAGATATCTTACTGGCAACTGATATCCTTCCTAATACCCTTCATGATCTTTTTGTGAAAGAACCCATAATATCATTTTTTGGTTGCATCACCCAGTTTTATTTTTTTCTTGTTGCAGAAGCCGGAGAGTATTTTCTTTTAACAGCAATGTCTTATGACAGATATTTGGCAATCTGTAAACCATTGCATTACACTTCCATCATGAACCAACACTGTTGCTGGATAATGGTTGCCATTTGTTGGATTTTAAGCATTTTGATAGTATTTATTTATACTATAACTATAACAAACTTGCAATTCTGTGGGCCCAATGTTATTGATCAATATTTTGTGATATTGATCCAATCCTTCAACTCTCGTGCTCTGATACTACCATTGTTCACCTAGAAATTACATTGATTGGTGTTTTTTTCCTTGTCATCCCATTCTTTGTCATCACTGTATCATAAATTTATATCATAAATATAATTTTAAAAATCCCATCTATTATTGGAAAACAGAAAGTTTTCTCCACATGTAGTTCCCACCTAAGTGTTGTATGCACCTATTTTGGTACCCTCATATTTGTTTATTATATACCCAATATAGGACATTCAATAAACATTACAAAATTCATATCATTACTGTATACAGCAGGAAACCCACTGATATATCCAATTATATACAGTCTGAGGAATAAAGACCTGAAACAAATTGTTAAAAATAAATTTATGAGCTTACATTTCAAAAGTGATTAAAATTTATGTTCAATGTTGCCAAACATATAAGAAAAATCGGAAAGATAATACTTTTTACTTAAAGCTAAACTCTAGATAGATATAAAAGACATAAATTAATGCCTCTTTGTAAATATAAGTACATCATTTTTTGGGCTCAAAATTACACCCGTAGGGAGGCTGTTTTTTCCCTGTTAATATGGCACCCTCAAAATTACTTTTTGGTCCCCACCAGAATGGTGCCACTATGCCCCTTTTACATTTGGTCTCCACCAATATGACAGCATAATCTTTATCTCTTCCAAAATGGCGCCTGAAGCTTATTTATTCTGAACTCTGTAAGTGTTTGGCAGGCTTGAGAATGGGGCAAGAATGCCTTGAAACATGTTACCACGGCTTCTCTGATGCCATCACACCATTCTGATGCCCTGCGTCTGCTAGAGTTGCCACATCATCCCTTTAGAACTGAGCACATATTAATATATTAATTACACAAGTTGTGTGGCTGATTAAAGTGGTAATAAAACTCACTTGGTGCCTCATCTGCATTAAATTAGCCTCAGAACCTGTGTAATTCATATGTGTTTGGGTTTAAAGGGATGAGGTAGCAACCCTAGCTTCTGCCCTTACAATCTCCAAGCGGTCCACAGTGGCCCTCCTGGTTCCTGGCAAGAGGCAATTTGCATGAGGAAGTGCCCAAGCTTATTATAGGCTGCCATCTAGTGAAATTGCATTACATGCTGCTTTTTGGATCACATAATGTGAGTGTATACTATTTTTGCTTTTATGTAAACTAATAAACTACTACACTTTGTCAATGGTGCTGTTTCTCTTTCCTTGTTCTTACATACATGTGAGACTGCAAGTGGGAGTCACCCCAATCCTGCCATCTGGAAAGAATCTGGTGGCGCCGACTGTGTTTTTCATTAAGGGATATGGACTTTTGGAATTATGGACTTGTACAGGATCTTAATACCATGTAGCGCTACCCCTGAAAGAAGCCACTAGCCACTTAACCTCTAAGGTTTTACCCCCTTCGTGACCACAGCATTTGTTACTATTCAGCACGGTGCTACTTAAACTGGAAATGCAACACTGTACCCAAATTATATTTGTATATTTTTTTTCAAACAAATAAAGTTTTTTTGGGGTATTTATCACCACTGGGTTTACTATTTTTTGTGATATAAATGGAAAAAGACCAAATAATTTAAAGGGGTTGTAAAGGTTCATGTTTTTTCACCTTAATGCATCCTATGCATTAAGGTGAAAAAACATCTGACAGTTACGGCCCCCCCAGCCCCCCGTTTTACTTACCTGAGCCAGTTCACCTGCTGCGCTCTCCTCCGACATCCTCTTCTCCGCTCAGTTTGGCCGTTTATTGGCTAGAGTGGATGGATTGATAGCAGCACAGCCATTGGCACGCGCTGCTGTCAATCACATCCATTGACGTGGCGTGCCGGGGGGCTGGGCCGAGTGATACAGTGAGCGGCTATAGCCACCGGCTGTATCACGGGAGCGCTCCCGCAAGAACTAACCCTCATGGGAGAGAGCTCCCATGAAGGGGGTTAGTTCTTGTGGGGATGAGCCGAGACAGCCGCCGAGGGACCCCAGAAGACCAGGTTTGGGGCCACTCTGTGCAAAAAGAGCTGCACAGTGGAGGTAAGTATAACATGTTTGTTATTTAAAAAAAAAAATCTGATTTTCAATTTTTATTTACTTTCACTTTGCACAATATTGCTGCACTTTTTGTGCCTGATTTTTCACTTTATTTTGTATTTTGCACTGAAGAATTACTTATTAGTACTTTTATTACTTTGCACTCATCCGCATTTGCTTTCATACACCAAGGAAATTTTATATTTATTTATTTAACCACTTAAGCCCCGGACCATTTGGTAGCTAAAGGACCAGAGGTGAATTCAGAATTTTGCACTGCGCTGTTTTAACTGTAAATTGTGTGGACATGCAATGTTGTACCCAAACGAAATTTGCGTCCTTTTCTTCCCACAAATAGAGCTTTCTTTTAATGGTATTTGATTGCCTCTGCGATTTTTATTTTTTGCAATATAAACGGAAAAAGACCGAAACTTTTGAAAAAAAAATTATATTTTCTACTTTTTGTTATAAGAAAAATCGAATAAACTCAATTTTAGTCATACATTTAGGCCAAAATGTATTCAGCCACATGTTTTTAGTAAAAAAATGTCAATAAGCGTATATTTATTGGTTTGCGCAAAAGTTATAGAGTTTACAAACTAGGGTACATTTTCTGAAATTTACACAGCTTTAAATTTATGACTGCCTATCTCATTTCTTGAGGTGCTAAAATAACAGGGCAGTACAAACCCCCCCCAAATGACCCCATTTTGAAAAGTAGACACCCCAAGGAAATTGCTGAGAGGCATGTTGAGCCCATTGAATTTTTTTTTTGTCTTAAGTGATTGAATAATGACAAAAAAAAAAAATACAAAAAGTTGTCACTAAATGATATATTGCTCACACATGCCATGGTTATATGTGGAATTGCATCCCAAAATACATTTTGCTGCTTCTCCTGAGTACGGGGATACCACATGTGTGGGACTTTTTGGGAGCCTAGCCGCGTACGGGACCCCGGAAACCAAGCACCGCCTTCAGGATTTCTAAGGGCGCAAATTTTTGATTTCACTCCTCACTACCTATCACAGTTTCGAAGGCCATAAAATGCCAAAATAGCACAAAACCCCCCAAATGACCCCATTTTAGAAAGTAGACACCCCAAGGAAATTGCTGAGAGGCCTGTTGAGCCCATTGAATATATATTTTTTTGTCCCAAGTGATTGAATAATGACAAAAAAAAAAAAATTACAAAAAGTTGTCACTAAATGATATATTGCTCACACATGCCATGGTTATATGTGGAATTACACCCCAAAATAAATTTTTCTGCTTCTCCTGAGTACGGGGATACCACATGTGTGGGACTTTTTAGGAGCCTAGGCGCGTAGGGGACCCCGAAAACCAAGCACCGCCTTCAGGATTTCTAGGCACAAATTTTTGATTTCACTCCTCACTACCTATCACAGTTTCGAAGGCCATAAAATGCCAAAATAGCACAAAACCCCCCCAAATGACCCCATTTTGGAATATAGACACCCCAAGCTATTTGCTGAGAGGCATGGCGAGTATTTTACAGCTCTCATTTGTTTTTAAAAATGAAGAAAGTATATATATATATATATATATATATTTTCAATTTTCAAAACTTTGTGACAAAAAGCGAGATCTGCAAAATACTCACAATACCTCTCAGCAAATAGCTTGGGGTGTCTACTTTCCAAAATGGGGTCATTTGGGGGGGGGGGGATTGTGCCATCTGGGCATTCCATGGCCTCCGAAACTGTGATAGGCAGTGTGACAGCAGGAAGGTAAAGTCACCTGGTTGCATCCAGGGGGGTAGATATATTTCGCCCAGATTCAGGCTTTACGCCGACTTATACAACTAGGTGGAGAGTTGTATAAGCCCAGCTAAGGCTAGTGGGCTCATGGATGACTCATATGTCTAGGGAGAGTGTGGGGCGTCGTGCAGACAGGGAGTTGATGAGACCAGCTGAAGCTTGTCAGCTCATTTAGGCCTCTATAAGAACTCCCAGCTTCATTAGATGTTAGCTCATGCCTGGAACCAGACCTGTGTGGACTGTCTAGGGAGAGTGAACCCCTGTGCGGTGAGACAAAGCCTGTGTGGCTATTTGCTTGGACATTTAAAACCAGGGACTTAGGGACTAGGACAGCACTAGGCTGATCCCAGTTGTTAGTTAGGAAACCTGTATGTTTAGTCAGAGGTCAACTTGACCAGGATTTATTTTGTTTATGTTTCTTTTGCTTTGCTGTGTTTTGTCACTGTAAATAGAAAATAAACCGCACCTTTTTGATTTTGAAAACCACAACCTCCGTTTGCTGGGCCTGTTTTGTGTGGGGAGCCCATCCCGGGGGTCACACACACCCGCTGCCGAGCTAACCCCCTCACAGTTGGTGGAGAACCAGTGGCAGTTTTTTTTTTTAAGCCAGCATGGAGGAGATACTGAAGCAGCTGGCTCTAGCAAATGCCAATCAACAGCAGACAAATGCAGGTTTGCAAAAGAGCCTTGCAGCTCATCAACAGAGCCTTGCAGCTCAACAACAGAACTTCGCAGCCCAGCAGCAAGCTCATCAACAGAGCCTTGCAGCCCAGCAGCAGACAAACGCAACTTTGCAACAGAGTCTGGAGGCTCAGCAACGAGCCCAGCAGCAATCTGAGGCCCGCTTCATAGACCTGTTGCAGAAGCAAGAGCAGAGACTACAACAACAGATGGAAGCAGTAATGCAGCAACGTCCGCAGACCAGTGAGGAAAGCCGTCCCACTAATACCGCGTCCTTTGGGGTGAGTCGTTTATTGACAAAAATGACTGGAGAGGATGATCCAGAGGTATTTTTGACCACATTTGAAAGGACCGCTGAAAGAGAAAAGTGGCCTGAGGAGCAGTGGGCTGGACTGGTGGCTCCTCTGTTAACTGGTGAATCGCAGAAAGCTTACTATGACCTAGAGCCTAACCAAGCAAAAGACTATGTGATGCTAAAAGCTGAAATATTGGCAAGGCTGGGTGTCACCCAGGCTGTCCGGGCTCAGCGTGTGCATAACTGGACTTTCCAGCTTGGAAAACCCCCCAGGTCTCAAATGTATGATCTCATTCACCTGAGCAGAAAGTGGCTACAGCCAGAGACTTTGTCCGCACCAAAGATTGTGGAACGTGTTGTAATGGATCGGTTTTTGAGAGCTCTTCCTACTGCCATCCAAAAGTGGGTAAGCCATGGAGACCCAGAGACGGCCGATGGTCTTGTGGATCGTGTGGAGAAATACTTGGCTACAGAGAACCTGACGGCCTCTTCCAGAGACACTCGGACTTTCCACCCTAAGACCAGACCATCCCCAGGGGCGGATAAGAGGATTCCAAGGGGTGAGGGTGGAGAGAGTGAGAGGGTGGGAGCTCTACCCCAAGTTTGGCGAGAACAGCCTGGGAAATCAGCGGCTCAAGAGGCGGCAAGAAGGATCGTTTGCTACCGCTGCCGGCAAGCGGGACATATTGCAGCCAATTGCCCGGTTGTGGAGGAACCCATGCAGTGTGACTTTCTGACGGGCAGACATCAGTCGCTGTGTGCGACAGTCGCATGCACTGCCATTCGAGGAACTGAGAAACATTTATGCAAAATGTGTGTTAATGGTAGAAATGTTGTGGTATTGCTGGATTCAGGTAGCCTTGTGACCCTGATAAAGGCTGAGTTAGTTAAAACAGAGGTCTCTGGGAATAGCAAGGTAGCTGTTATTTGTGTGCATGGGGACACCCGAGAGTATCCAGTGACTACAGTGTGTTTCGAGACCCCCAAAGGTACCCTCTCTCATCCAGTGGGCTTAGTATCTCAGTTACCGCATGACGCCATTGTGGGAAGGGATTTTCCGAAGTTCTGGGAACTGTGGGATGATCCTGAGCCCCTCACTGGTGCCCCTATGTACCAGGAATGTGATAGCCAGAACTCCCCTGAGAGTGGTGAGGACTCTCCGGAATTTCCCTTATCAGTATTGGCAGGGGAGACTCAAGAAACTGGAGAGGAGCCCACCTCCTCAGACGAAAACCTACCGTCTGTGGAGTTTTCTGATCTTGAGGTTCACAGGGAAAACTTTGCCACAGAACAGTTGAAAGACCCCGCCCTAATAAAGGCACGGGAAAACGTAGTGAAAATAGATGGCGAGTTAGTGAACCCAGATAATACCTGCACTTACCCATACTTCAGCGTAGAGAAGGACCTACTGTATCGGGTGGCAAAAAGGGCAGAAGAAACCGTTGAGCAGCTTGTGGTGCCCAAACCTTACAGGAAGTTGGTGTTGGAGTTGGCCCATGGGCACATTCTTGGAGGTCATCTGGGGACAGAGAAAACCCGAGAGAGGGTATTACAGAGATTCTATTGGCCGGGGGTGATGAAGGACGTAGAAAATTATTGTTCCTCCTGCCCTGTGTGTCAGAGGTCGGCCCCGATGCCACATTTCCGTAGCCCGCTGGTCCCTCTACCCATCATTGAGGTCCCGTTTGAGAGGATCGCCATGGATTTGGTAGGTCCTATAATCAAGTCCGCTAGGGGGCACCAGTACATATTAGTTATAATGGACTATGCCACCCGTTATCCAGAAGCGATCCCTCTCCGAAATACCTCGGCCAAAATCATAGCCAAAGAGCTATCTCTTGTGTTTAGCCGGGTGGGTATTTGTAAAGAACTGCTTACGGACCAAGGTACACCCTTTATGTCCCGGGTTATGAAGGAGCTGTGTAAATTATTCATAGTGACGCAATTACGTACATCTGTGTATCACCCCCAAACCGATGGGCTGGTTGAAAGATTCAACAAAACCCTAAAACAAATGTTGAAGAAAGTGGTGGATAGAGATGGAAAGGATTGGGACTGTCTACTTCCTTATCTGATGTTTGCTATTAGGGAGGTGCCCCAATCCTCTACGGGATTCTCCCCCTTTGAGTTACTGTATGGGAGACACCCAAGAGGGCTGTTGGATATTGCCAAGGAAACTTGGGAAAATGAGAGTTCTCCCCACAGGAGTGTGATTGAGCATGTCGCCCTGATGCAAGACCGAATTGCACAGGTAATGCCCATCGTGAAGGAACATTTGGCCCAAGCGCAGTTAGCACAGCAGAGAGTGTACAACCGTGGAGCCAAGACCCGTACCTTTTCCCCGGGGGATAGGATACTGGTACTTGTCCCTACGGTTGAAAGTAAATTCCTTGCCAAATGGCAAGGCCCCTACGAGATAATGGAAAAAGTGAGCGAAGTGAATTACAAGGTCAGACAACCAGGAAGGCGAAAGCCCGAACAGATCTATCACGTTAATCTGTTGAAAGCCTGGAGGGATAGAGAGTCCCTAGTCGCAGACACTTGGTCACCAGCTCAAACTGGTTGCGTGATTCCTGAGGTTGGAATAGCAGCCACCTTGTCACAACCCCAACAACAGGAGGTTAAGGAGTTTGTGCTTCGCAACAAGGAGGTATTCTCTGAGCTGCCGGGACAAACATCTGGGGTAGAGCATGACATCATTACCCCGCCCGGTGAAAGGGTGAAGTTAAAACCCTATCGGATCCCAGAGGCCCGACGGGAGGCAATACGGGAGGAAGTACAGAAAATGCTGAACTTAGGGGTGATAGAGGAGTCCCAAAGTGATTGGTCTAGTCCCATCGTGTTGGTGCCTAAACCGGATGGGAGCTGGCGATTTTGTAACGATTTTCGTCAGTTGAACAAAGTTACAAAATTTGACACCTACCCCATGCCACGTATAGATGAGTTGATCGGCCGGCTGGGAACAGCCCGATACATGACGACTCTTGACCTCACAAAAGGGTATTGGCAAATCCCCCTGGCCAAGTCGGCCAAAGAGAAAACCGCATTTGTAACCCCAGACGGGGCGTTCCAATATAAAAGAATGCCGTTCGGGTTACAGAATGCGCCGGCCACATTCCAGCGGAAAATGGACCAGATGCTGAGGCCCCATCGGAAGTATGCTGCGGCTTACCTGGATGACGTAATTGTCCATAGCACAGATTGGGCCTCACATCTGCCAAAAGTGCAAGCAGTCCTGGACTCTGTTCGGGAAGCGGGGTTTACGGCTAACCCCAAGAAGTGTACCATTGGGCAGGAGGAGGCCAAATATCTTGGGTACACCATTGGGAGGGGAGTAATAAAACCCCAACTCAACAAAGTCGAGGCCATCCAGAGTTGGCCACGTCCCAACAGCAAGAAGCAGGTACGAGCCTTTCTGGGAATCGCTGGGTATTATCGGCGATTCATTCCCCACTTTGCTTCTAAGGCTGTGCCCCTAACCAACCTGACGAAGGGGAAAGGGTCGGTCATGATTAAATGGACCCCCGAGGCTGAGGCAGCATTCCAATTCTTGAAACAAGCCTTATGTAGCCAGCCAGTGTTGTACTCACCCGACTTCTCTAAAGACTTTGTCGTACAAAGTGATGCGTCAGATGTGGGGTTAGGAGCAGTATTGTGCCAGGTCTGGAACGGGGAAGAGCACCCAGTCATTTACCTCAGCAGGAAGTTGAAGTCCCATGAGGTAAATTACGCCACCGTTGAAAAGGAGTGTTTAGCGGTGAAGTGGGCTCTAGATTCCCTTCGGTACTACCTGTTAGGTAGGCACTTTGACATGGTTACGGATCACGCTCCGTTAAAGTGGATGGCTCAAAACAAGGAAACAAATAGAAGAGTGAATAGGTGGTTCCTGGCCCTCCAGGAATTCAACTTCACAGTAAAGCATCGCCCTGGCGTTCAAATGGGGAATGTGGATGCTTTGTCTCGAGTACATGAATGCCTGATTGCTGGTGTTCCAACCCTGAGGTTAAAACAAGAGGGGGGGGTATGTGACAGCAGGAAGGTAAAGTCACCTGGTTGCATCCAGGGGGGTAGATATATTTCGCCCAGATTCAGGCTTTACGCCGACTTATACAACTAGGTGGAGAGTTGTATAAGCCCAGCTAAGGCTAGTGGGCTCATGGATGACTCATATGTCTAGGGAGAGTGTGGGGCGTCGTGCAGACAGGGAGTTGATGAGACCAGCTGAAAATTGTCAGCTCATTTAGGCCTCTATAAGAACTCCCAGCTTCATTAGATGTTAGCTCATGCCTGGAACCAGACCTGTGTGGACTGTCTAGGGAGAGTGAACCCCTGTGCGGTGAGACAAAGCCTGTGTGGCTATTTGCTTGGACATTTAAAACCAGGGACTTAGGGACTAGGACAGCACTAGGCTGATCCCAGTTGTTAGTTAGGAAACCTGTATGTTTAGTCAGAGGTCAACTTGACCAGGATTTATTTTGTTTATGTTTCTTTTGCTTTGCTGTGTTTTGTCACTGTAAATAGAAAATAAACCGCACCTTTTTGATTTTGAAAACCACAACCTCCGTTTGCTGGGCCTGTTTTGTGTGGGGAGCCCATCCCGGGGGTCACACACACCCGCTGCCGAGCTAACCCCCTCACAGCAGTGAGAAGTGAAATCAAAAATTTACACCCTTAGAAAGCCTGAAGGCGGTGATTGGTTTTTGGGGTCCCGTACGCGGCTAGGCTCCCAAAAAGTCTCACACATGTGGTATCCTCGTACTCAGGAGAAGCAACAGAATGTATTTTGGGGTGTAATTCCACATATGCCCATGGCATGTTTGAGCAATATATCATTTAGTGACAACTTTGTGCAAAAAAAAAAAAAAATTGTTGTTTTTCCGCAACTTGTGTCAACATATAAAATATTCCATGGACTCGACATTCCTCTCAGTATATAGCTTGGGGTGTCTACTTTCCAAAATGGGGTAATTTGGGGGGGGGTTTGAACTGTTCTGGCATTTTATACACAACATTAGGAAGCTTACATCCACTCTTCTAACCACTTGAAGACAAAGCCCTTTTCTTTTTCGTACATCACGGGACACAGAGCGACATAGTCATTACTAATGGGTTATATAGTTACCGTCAGGTGCTGGCACTGGCAACTTCCAAAACCGGAAGTACCCTCCCCTATATAAGCCCCTCCCATCCGGGAGCACCTCAGTTTTTTGCCAGTGTCTAAGGTGTTGGCCAAGAAGAAACATGTGTTTTTCACTGAGCTTGCGTACAGGTTCTTTTGGGCCTCAGTAAGCTATTCCGGATCCGACCAAAAAAGCTTCATAGCTAAACGGTCGGTACCCGGGCCTTGCAGAGAAGAGCAAGGTTCTGCCTGTAATGCTTCTCTTAGGAGAGCTGGACCCTGGGATCCAGAGCTCTGGTCATACCCACGACCAAGATGTTTTCTGTGCAGGGTGCTATACAGGTCCAGGGGAGTGGAATCCTTGGGAACCCGGTCCCTGAAGGTTTGATTACAATGCCTGCCGTGATAGGTGAAGTTTGGGCTTTTGTGGACCAAACAAAGTCCTGCGGCGGGGAACAGGTAAGTGGGGGCCCCCAGGAACTTGGTTCTATTGGGGGACCCCCAAGCCTAATTTGTCTTTCTGTCTGTTACCTAACGGTATTCCCGCTAATATCTGTGCATGCCTGTAACTACTAAAAAAAATGTAATCATTTTTAATGGTGGTCAAGAAAAAAAAAAAAAAAAGGAATGTTTTTTTATATATGTTTAGTATATTAAACTGCGGTACCTGTGTTTGTCCACTAGAGGCCGCTGTGGAATGTTTTTCTTGTCATATGGACTAGTTTCTTCTCAGAGAACAAAGTCCAGGCAGCTGGTGAGTTCTCCTACAGGAAACTGTTTCCTCTGCCATGTTGCAGTGTTCGTCTATCCCCCGGCCTGCGGCAAAGGGGGCCCTGGCTCCTGTCCCTGGTTTCCATGTTTGAAAATTAGCGCCGAGGCGCACGTGGCCGCGCGCGTGCGCGTGCACGCGCCTCTATATATAGAGGTGGCCGGAAAAAGGGGCGGGGCCTGGGGGATGACGCTCTGTGCGCGCCGCAGCGCTTCTGCGCATGTGCGGGCATCCCAGCAGGTTTTTAAAAAGCCACATTATTGCAGTAAGCTGGCTATGAAGTACAGAGACAGAGCTGGCAACATTTAAAGGCATACAGCAAGCGGTTGATACAGGCATCCCCTAGAAAGGCACATTAGTAGACACCAACTGTGATATAGCAGCAATTGTGCTAGACTATTCTCAGTAAAAGTGGTGTATTACGGCTGGAATACCTCAGCTTTAGGCTTAGGAATATGCCGTCCAGTAGCTCCGGAACTGAATCTTCCAGGAAGCGAAGGGGGTCTCATCGGGCTCTGAGGATCTTGGGCATACTCCTGCTGCACCAGTCTCCCCTGAAGTTCAGAGGTAAGTGACCGTAGAGACCCCGCAGGGGTACTTGGTACTGTGGCTGTCCTCAGTCACCTGCTCCTGTGTATGTAACAGAGGAGGTTTTTTCCTCAGCTCTGGGAGGATTAGAGAGAGATTGTCAAAATTTATCGCTGCCTCCCTGTCAGGGAAAGCACGCCCGATCTCCGTCTCCTCCTTCAGAGTGCCTGTTAGCAGAGCAACAGTCCCATACAGGGATCGACCTGCCTGAAGGGGATCAGGATAAGGTTGATTCTGTTATAGAGGAATCAACAGTGGGGGAACCTTTTCTCAGCATCTCAAGCTGAAAGATTATGGGTTCAGTCTCTGACTAACATGGTCCGATCAGCATTTAAAAATGCACCTTGCGGAACCATCAACCACTACTGTATCCTCGTTGGGGTCGCTAGAAGCCCCCAGACTGTTTGTTCTTTTCCACTTCACCCTTTACTGAAAGGGCTCATTTACCAGGATTGGGAACGTCCTGAGAAAATATTTATTCCCCCAAGAGATTTCCGGTGGTCTATCCCATGGAGGATAAGTTCATCAAAAAAAAAAAAAAAATGGAAGGTCCCTACAGTGGACGCAGCCATCTCTTGTATGTATAAATCACTGACATGTCCAGTGGATAATGTCCAAATGTTCAAGAACCCAATAGATAAAAGATTGGAGTCCTTATGAAAATCTGCTTGGTGATACAACCAGCAGTAGCAGCTATTGGGGTCTGCTAAGCAGTGAAGGATCAGTTGAAACAGGTCTTGAGGGACTTGACAGATCAGCAGGCTTTGCCCTAGCTGATCTACCTAGAGCCTTAGGCTTTGCGGTTGACGCCATAGAGGATTCAGTCCATCAGGCCTCCCGCCTTACGCTGTCTATAGTACATATGCGTAGGCTCCTATGGCTCAGAAACTGGTCTGCTGAAGCTCCCTGTAAAGAATGGCTGGTTAGCGTCCCATTTCATGGTGAACGCTTATTCAGGGAAAACCTGGACAAATATATCCAGAAAATTTCCAGCGGTAAAAATACGCTCTTGCCGGTTAAAAGCAGAGTTAGAGGTCCCTCTTTAAGAGGCCTGCTTCTCCAGTCCCTGGGGCATCGGCTGTGTAACAGTTCCGACGGCCTCCTCGGTCAAATCCCGGGGGTAAAAAACAGGGACAGTAGCAGGGTAATGAGAAACCCTGGGTCAGGGGAGGTACAAAACCTCCCCCAAAGTTAAATTCATTGAAGCCCCCACTCAGTCGGGTGGGGGGAGGACTCCAGTTGTTCGCAAAGAGACCTGGCGGGACACGATCAAGACAGATAGGTGCTCTCCGCAGTAGGTTTGGGATACAGTTTGGAGTTAAAAGACTCTCCTCCTTCCCATTTTGAGGTCAAACGTGCCAAGGGATCCCCGGAAGAGAGAGTCCCTCCTGTTGGCACTAGAACAACTATTGCTCCAAGGAGTAATTATGGAGGTTCCCCTGGAAGAATGAGGGTTCGGGTTTTACTCAAACCTCTTTACAGTCCCGAAGCAAACGCGGACGGGAGGCCCATATTAATTCTAAAAAGGGCTATACAAATTCCTGTATATCAGGACTTTCCGATGGAGTCGATCCGATCGGTGGCCACTGCCCTACAAGGGGAGGATTGGTTAGCCACGATCGACATCAAAAATGCTTATTTGCACATTCCCATCTTTCCAGTCCACCAAAAATTTCTACGCTTTGCAGTAGAAGGGCGCCATTTTCAGTTCAGAGCCTTACCCTTCGGTTTGGCCACAGCACCAAGAGTGTTCACAAAAATTCTGGCCCTTTATTGGCCAATCTAAGAACACAAGGTGTAATGATAATGGCATATCTGGATGACTTGTTGCTGATAGACCACTCAGTGAAAAAACTAGACGTGGTCGTTCACAAGACGATCAAGTATCTGGAATCTCACGGTTGGATTATCAACCGAGACAAGTCAGCCCTAAAAACCAGTCAAAAGTCTGGAATACTTGGGGCTAAGGTTGGATTCAGGCCAGAGAAAAATATTCTTGCCTCGAGGAAAGGTGTTGTCTTTGAAAGATTTGATCCACTTAGTGGGTACAAAAAAGACAGCCGTCCATACGCCTGTATATGAGGCTGCTGGGAAAAATGGTGGCATCATTCGAAGCAGTACCCTACGGTCAATTCCATTCAAGGAATTTGCAAGGGGCCATACTGTCAGCCTGGAACAAAAAAGTTCAGGCCCTAGACTTACAATGTCCTTGTCCCCTTCCGTTCACAAGAGCCTCCGTTGGTGGTTGGTTCCCCAGAATCTGGAAAAAAGGAAATCCTTCAGTCCGATTTCTTGGAAGGTGGTCACTACAGATGCCAGCCTTATAGGCTGGGGAGCAGTACTGGAGCAATAGTCTCTCCAGGGCAGATGGTCGGATGCAGAAAAGGCCCTGCCCATCAATCTCTTAGAGATACGAGCAGCCCGGTATGCCCTAGTAGCATGGACATCCAAACTCCAAGGGTCCCCTGTCAGAATTCAATCAGACAATGCCACAGCAGTGGCATATATCAATCATCAGGGGGGCACCAGGAGTCGTGTAGCCCAGAGGGAAGTAAATTACATCCTGAAATGGGCAGAAAAATATGTCCCAGCCATATCTGCGGTATTCATTCCAGGAGTGGAGAATTGGAAGGCGGACTTTCTAAGTCGCCAGCAATTAGGCCCAGAGGAAGGGTCCCTTCACCCTGAGGTTTTCTGGACAATATGTCAGCGGTGGGGAACATCGGATGTAGATCTTCTAGCATCCAGATTCAACGCAAAGGGGGACAGGGTTGTCTCTCGGACAAGGGATCCCCTAGCTTGCGGCTCGGATGCCCTAGTGTTCCCTTGGGATCAGTTCAAGCTGATATATGCATTCACACCGCCAATGGTTACCTCGATTACTCCGCAGAATCAGGGTAGAAAAGAAACCAGTGATTCCGGTGGCTCCAGCGTGGCCCCGAAGAGCGTGGTACGCGGAGATTGTAAAATTTCAGTGGGGAGTCCTTGGACTCTCCCACGTCGTCCGGCTTTCGCAAGGACCGATATGCCACCCTTCCTTACCAGCCCTAGGTTTGACGGCCTGGCTATTGAAGCCCACATTCTAAAAAAGAGAGGGCTCTCTAATGCTGTGGTATCTACCATGATCAATGCCAGGAAGCCGGTATCCAGGCAGATCTACTATAGAATCTGGAAGGCGTACATCGCGTGGTGTGAGGCCAAGAAATGGCATCCACATAAGTACGTAATAGGTAGGATTCTGGACTTCCTACAGTGGGCTGTAGATAGGAAGCTTGCCTTGAGTACTATCAAGGGTCAGATTTCGGCCTTGTCAATATTTTTTCAAAGGCCCTTGGCTTCGCATTCACTAGTCAAAGCCTTTATACAAGGAGTGATGCGTATTAGTCCTCCGGTTAATATTCCCATATGTCCATGGGATCTAAACTTGGTTCTGTCGGTTCTACAGAAACAACCATTTGAACCATTACAGCATATTTCCTTGGTGCTTCTCACCAGGAAATTGATTTTTCTAGTAGCCATTTGTTCGGCTAAAAGAGTATCGGAATTAGCAGCTATGTCCTGTAAGGAGCCATATCTGGTTATCCATAAGGACAGAGTAGTGTTACGTCCTCATCCAGCCTTTCTTCCTAAGGTGGTATCGAGGTTTCATTTGAACCAAGATGTGGTTCTTCCTTCTTTTTTCCCCAAACCTACTTCGGTAGAGGAAAAGTTATTGCATTCTTTGGATGTAGTAAGAGCAGTTAAAGCTTATCTAAAAGCCACTGCTCAGATTCGCAGAACGGATACTTTGTTTATTCTGCCGGAAGGCCCCAGAAAGGGTCAGGCAGCGTCAAAATCTACTTTAGCCAAGTGGATTCGACAGGTCATTATGCAAGCTTATGGCTTGAGAAGGAGACCGCCTCCGTTCAAAGTTAGAGCGCACTCCACGAGAGCAGTTGGAACTTCATGGGCAGTGCATCACCAGGCCTCCCTGGCTCAAATCTGTAAGGCCGCAACGTGGTCTTCAGTTCACACGTTTACTAGGTTCTACCAGGTGGACGTTAGAAGTCAGGAGGATGTCGCCTTTAGGCGCAGTGTGTTGCAGGCCGCAAAAGATCCTCATGTCTGATAGCGCTCAGCTTATATATGGTGTATCCCCCCCCTCATTTGGCATTGCTTTAGGACATCCCATTAGTAATGACTATGTCGCTCTGTGTCCCGTGATGTACGAAAAAGAAAATAGGATTTTTATAACAGCTTACCTGTAAAATCCTTTTCTTGGAGTACATCACGGGACACAGAGCTCCCACCCCTCTTTTGGGGACACTTATTGCTTTGCTACAAAACTGAGGTGCTCCCGGATGGGAGGGGCTTATATAGGGGAGGGTACTTCCGGTTTTGGAAGTTGCCAGTGCCAGCACCTGACGGTAACTATATAACCCATTAGTAATGACTATGTCGCTCTGTGTCCCGTGATGTACTCCAAGAAAAGGATTTTACAGGTAAGCTGTTATAAAAATCCTATTTTTGACACTTTTTGTTTACATGAAAACATTTTTTTTTTGCAAGAAAATTATGTTGAACACCCAAACATTATATATATTTTTAAAGCAAAGGCCCTACAGATTAAAATGGTGGGTGTTGCATTTTTTTTTCTACACAGTATTTGCGCAGCGATTTTTCAAACGCATTTGTTGGGTTAAAAAATACACTTTTTTAATTTTAATGCACTAAAACACACTATATTGCCCAAATGTTTGATGAAATAAAAAAGATGATCTTAGGCCGAGTACATAGATACCAAACACGACATGCTTTAAAATTTCGCACAAACGCGCATTGGCGACAAACTACATACATTTTTAAAAGCCTTTAAAAGCCTTTACAGGTTACCCCAGTAGATTTACAGGGGAGGTCTACTGCTAAAATGACTGCCCTCGATCTGACCTTCGCGGTGATACCTCACATGCCTGGTGCAATTGCTGTTTACATATGATGCCAGACCGACGCTTGCGTTCGCCATTGGGCAAGAGCAGGGCAGGACAGGGGTGCTTTTTTTCTTTATTTTTTTTTATTATTAATTTTTCTTTTTTATTTTATTTTTAAATTGTTCCTTCCAGGTTTTTTTTATTTTTTTTATCATTTTTATTGTTATCTCAGGGAATGTAAATATCCCCTATGATAGCAATAGGTAGTGACAGGTACTCTTTTTTTGAAAAAAACTGGGGTCTTCTAGACCCTAGATTTTTCCTCTGCCCTCAAAGCATCTGACCACACCAAGATCGGTGTGATAAAATGCTTTCCCAATTTCCCAATGGCGCTTTTTATATCCGGGGGGGCATTCCCTCCCACTGCTTGTAAAAGCAGTCCAGAGGCTAATTAGCCGCTAGGATTGCTTTTACATTAAAGCCGGCCGCAGGCTGAAAAGAATGATACCAAGATGATACCTAAACCCGCAGGCATCATTCTGGTATAAACATTCAAAGTCCAGCAACATACCAGTACGTTGCTGGTCCTTCTTGGACATGTATTGTAATCTTTTTTTTTCATGCAGCCAGGTGGCTGAACGAAAAAAGAGATTGATCGGTGGGTATGCCCACCATTAGAATACCGCCCTTCATCCACCCACTTCCAATGATGGGCATACACGCACCATTTATATATGCCGAAGCATGGGGGCATCCTCCCGCAAAAAAGTTATGCCGCACACACATGGTCGGACTTTTCCACGGGCAAGCCTCCGTCGGAATTTCGACCGTATGTACGCGGCATTAGGAGCAAAATCGCTCCTCCGCTCCTGTTGCCCCAATGCTTTGGCATATATGCTTTTTTTATTTATCTGTGGTGGTGAAATCACCTCCTACAGCACTGGAGTCGCAGGGATCAGGCCTATCTCTGCGAACGCTGCAGTTATGTGTGTTGTGTTTTGCAAGTGACAGCGATCGATCGATACTGCACTTGGGTGGCCTGGGCTGGACGGAGGGGCAAAACACAGGTGCCAGCAGGTATCTGGGCTGATCCCGCTAACACTGCATTTTTGGGAACCCTAAACTGCTGGGGACGCTAGTATAGATCTGATCAGATCAGATATTGATCTGTTCAGATACTATACCACTAAGGGGGGTGTATGCTTCACGAGTGGGTGTTAGCGTTATTGGCACTAACCTGACGCTGCCTGGGGTGTGACGCAGACCCTATCTGACGCTAAAACCTAATTGATATCACCCACCGGGCGATCAGGGGGTTAAACCTTTATTGGGTTATATACGGCGGGTGCCCTGACACTATAAAAAGCAAACTAACTAACCAGCGTCACCCGTAACACTTATATGGTGATCACTGGTGAAAGGGTTAACTAGGGGCAATCAGGGGGTTAAAACCTTTATTAGATAATATATGGGGGTACCTGACGCTATAAAAACCTGCGGCGAACCTAAAAAAAATTACTGGCTACCGATCTGCATCACCGACACTAAGACAGCGATCAGAAAAACGATCGCTTAGCGACAGTGGTGATAGGGGGTGAAAGGGTTACCTGGGGGGCGATCAAGGGGGTTAAACCTTTACTAGATAATATATTGGGGTACCTGACGCTATTAAAACCTGCGGCGAACCTAAAAAAAATTACTGGCTACCGATCTGCATCACCGACACTAAGACAGCGTTTAGAAAAACGATTGCTTAGCGACAGTGGTGATAGGGGGTGAAAGGGTTACCTGGGGGGCGATCAAGGGGGTTAAACCTTTATTAGATAATATATTGGGGTACCTGACGCTATAAAAACCTGTGGCGAACCTAAAAAAAATTACCAGCTACCGATCTGCATCACCGACACTAAGACAGCGTTTAGAAAAACGATCCCTTAGCGACAGTGGTGATAGGGGGTGAAAGGGTTACCTGGGGGGCGATCAAGGGGGTTAAACCTTTATTAGATAATATATTGGGGTACCTGACGCTATAAAAACATGCGGCGAACCTAAAAAAAATTACTGGCTAACGATCTGCATCACCGACACTAAGACAGCGTTAAGAAAAACGATCGCTTAGTGACAGTGGTGATAGGGGGTGAAAGGGTTACCTGGGGGGCGATCAAGGGGGTTAAACCTTTATTAGATAATATATTGGGGTACCTGACGCTATAAAAACCTGCGGCGAACCTAAAAAAAATTACCGGCTACCGATCTGCATCACCGACACTAAGACAGCGTTTAGAAAAACGGTCGCTTAGCGACAGTGGTGATAGGGGGTGAAAGGGTTACCTGGGGGGCGATCAAGGGGGTTAAACCTTTATTAGATAATATATTGGGGTACCTGACGCTATAAAAACATGCGGCGAACCTAAAAAAAATGACTGGCTGCCGATCGGCATCACTGACGCTAAGACAGCGATCAGAAAAATTATCGCTTAGCGACAGTGGTGATAGGGGGTGAAAGGGCTATCTGGGGGGTGATCAGGGGGTTAAACCTTTATTAGGGGGGGTTAGGGGGCTACACTGGACCTAAAACTGAATGTACTGACACTTTTACAGTCACAAATGTCACTGATTGCAGTGATCAGTAAATAAATGGTCACTGCAATCAGTGACACTGTGACTGGGGGCTGGGGGGGTGATCTGGGGGTGATCTGGGGGTGTCTGGGGGGGCCTGGGGGGGCGATTTATGTCCCTATGTGTTCTGGTGTCAGTGTAGTGTTGTGTGCACTGACCTGATGTCTTCTCTTGTACAGCGCTCGGTATATGTGAGCGCCGCACCAGAGATGACATCACTTCCTCCTGCTTCCTCTGCCTGACACAGACAGAGGGGGCATTTCCATTCACCGGGAACGATCGCGAGGGGGTTAAACCTTTATTGGGTTATATACGGCGGGTGCCCTGACACTATAAAAAGCAAACTAACTAACCAGCGTCATCCGTAACACTTATATGGTGATCACTGGTGAAAGGGTTAACTAGGGGCAATCAGGGGGTTAAAACCTTTATTAGATAATATATGGGGGTACCTGACGCTATAAAAACCTGCGGCGAACCTAAAAAAAATTACTGGCTACCGATCTGCATCACCGACACTAAGACAGCGATCAGAAAAACGATCGCTTAGCGACAGTGGTGACAGGGGGTGAAAGGGTTACCTGGGGGGCGATCAAGGGGGTTAAACTTTTACTAGATAATATATTGGGGTACCTGACGCTATAAAAACCTGCAGCGAACCTAAAAAAAATTACTGGCTACCGATCTGCATCACCGACACTAAGACAGCGTTTAGAAAAACGATTGCTTAGCGACAGTGGTGATAGGGGGTGAAAGGGTTACCTGGGGGGCGATCAAGGGGGTTAAACCTTTATTAGATAATATATTGGGGTACCTGACGCTATAAAAACCTGTGGCGAACCTAAAAAAAATTACCAGCTACCGATCTGCATCACCGACACTAAGACAGCGTTTAGAAAAACGATCGCTTAGCGACAGTGGTGATAGAGGGTGAAAGGGTTACCTGGGGGGCGATCAAGGGGGTTAAACCTTTATCAGATAATATATTGGGGTACCTGACGCTATAAAAACATGCGGCGAACCAAAAAAAAATTACTGGCTAACGATCTGCATCACCGACACTAAGACAGCGTTTAGAAAAACAATCGCTTAGTGACAGTGGTGATAGGGGTGAAAGGGTTACCTGGGGGGCGATCAGGGGGGTTAAACCTTTATTAGATAATATATTGTGGTACCTGACGCTATAAAAACCTGCGGCGAACCTAAAAAAAATTACCAGCTACCGATCTGCATCACCGACACTAAGACAGCGTTTAGAAAAACGGTCGCTTAGCGACAGTGGTGATAGGGGGTGAAAGGGTTACCTGGGGGGCGATCAAGGGGGTTAAACCTTTATTAGATAATATATTGGGGTACCTGACGCTATAAAAACATGCGGCGAACCTAAAAAAAATGACTGGCTGCCGATCGGCATCACTGACGCTAAGACAGCGATCAGAAAAATGATCGCTTAGCGACAGTGGTGATAGGGGGTGAAAGGGTTATCTGGGGGGTGATCAGGGGGTTAAACCTTTATTAGGGGGGGTTAGGGGGCTACACTGGACCTAAAACTGAATGTACTGACACTTTTACAGTCACAAATGTCACTGATTGCAGTGATCAGTAAATAAATGGTCACTGCAATCAGTGACACTGTGACTGGGGGCTGGGGGGGTGATCTGGGGGGTGATCTGGGGGTGTCTGGGGGGGCCTGGGGGGCGATTTATGTCCCTATGTGTTCTGGTGTCAGTGTAGTGTTGTGTGCACTGACCTGATGTCTTCTCTTGTACGGCGCTCGGTATATGTGAGCGCCGCACCAGAGATGACATCACTTCCTCCTGCTTCCTCTGCCTGACACAGACAGAGGGGGCATTTCCATTTGCCGGGAGCGATCGCGAGGGGGTGGCCGGAAACGAATGGCTGCCCCCTCATCCCGGAACGCTCCCGGACACTTAGCCACCGCTCACTGTATAGGAGGGGGGTCCGATTGGACCCCCAACTATACAAAGGCAATCATGTATGCTCTACGTGATTGTGCCTGTCTGTGCCATTCTGCCGACGTATATATACAGTGAGCGGTCGTTAAGTGGTTAAGATTTATCAGATTTTTTGCACAGGAATTTATTTGCACAGGAACAGTATTTATTTGCACAGGAATCTTTGTCATATATTATTTATTAATAGATCATTTTGAGTAAGCGCCATTTCACCCCCTCTTTAACAAACTGCTTTTAGTGTGTGAACACTTCCTTTGCTATGGCTGCTGCTTGTGTATATATATTTTAGTCGTTGTGTATTTATACCCGGTGTGGTTAGCGCATTAGTAAATCCCATTACAAAATACCTGCTATATCTAAATCACTTGTGCAGCAACCAAGGAAGTATTCGGGTTTTTAGAAAATAGATCGGTAGATATAGAGAATATCTTTGAAAAACAAGAAGAAAATCCGGTAGGAGATATTGAAAATTGTTTTAGAAAAATGGGACATTTGATGGAAAATAAGATAAATGCATTGTGGGATACAGCCACCCATGAGAAGTACATCAAAGATAGACTGATATCAAGGAGGCTGAGATGGGACGTCCCCATCAATGATGGCTTATTAGATAAAGAATCCACTGAAGAGTGGTTCCAATTTTTTAATGATAAGGGCCTTGAATTGCTTGATTTGTTGATAAAAAGAAAACAACGTAAAATTAGAACATTAGATCAAACCATTTCTGAGCTAAAAGCCAATGTGGCAACCTCTAAAGAACTTCCTGAATTTATTGCTCTATCAAAACAACTACAGAGAGATATGGAACAAAAGGATAAAGAAACCATAGCAAGAAAGAAAAGGAAATATCAGACAGATATGAAAGATTATGAAGATGATCTTGTTTTTAAATGGCAAAATAAATCAGAAGAACTTGTAGTAGAATCCAAAAATAGTTCCCCAGAGCAAGAAATAAAAATAAAAGCAAAAGAAGTCACGAATAGAGCAAAGAAACACCTGAATAATGGGATGGATGGGAATTATAATTATAGTACACCTAACCAGAAACAGAGAAGGAATGGAAATAATAATGGTAGAAAACCCTTCTGGAAAAATAATTGGTATAACAATTCCTACAATCCACCCAGACCTTTCCAACAGCCACCTTATGGAAGAAGATCTCGGACTCCACCATGGAGAAATTGTGTGAATCAGGATCCACAGTACGAAAATGGAAGAAGTTTTAAAAACGGCCGTTAAATGCAAAAAAAAAGTTTTAAAAACGGCAGTTTTTTCGGGAGCAGTGATTTTAATAATGCTTAAAGTGAAACAATAAAAATGAAATATTCCTTAAAATTTCGTACCTGGGGGTGTATATAGTATGCCTGTAAAGCAGCGCTTGTTTCCCGTGCTTAGAACAGTCTCTGCACAAAATGTCATTTCTGAAGGAAAAAAAGTCATTTAAAAGTACTCGCGGCTGTAATGAATTGCCGTTCCCGGCAATACAGGAAAAAGTCATTGAAAAAAAAATGCGTGGGGGTCACCCCAAATTCAATTACCAGGCCCTTCAGGTCTGGTATGGATTTTAAGGGGAACCCTGCGAAAAAAATAAAAAAATGGCGTGGAGTTTCCCCCCAAAAATCCATACCAGACCCTTATCCGAGCACGCAACCTGGCAGGCCGCAGGAAAAGAGGGGGGGACGAGAGAGCGTACCCCCCTCCTGAACCATACCAGGCCACATGCCCTCAACATGGGGAGGATGTCCCCATGTTGATGGGAACAAGGGCCTCATCCCCACAACCCTTGCCTGTTGGTTGTGGGGGTCTGGGGGCGGGGGGCTTATCAGAATCTGGAAGACCCCTTTAACAAAGGGGACCCCCAGATCCCACCCCCCCTATGTGAATTGGTAACGGGGTACATTTTACCCCTACCATTTCACAAAGAAAGTGTAAAAAATTGTAAAAAAACACACAGACACAGGAAAAGTCCTATATTTAAAAAAAAAAAAGAATAAAAAAAAGACTCCAGCGGTGGTAATCCACTCTGGATCTCCACTCCAGTGATGTCGGAATCCTGCGATGGATGATCTCTCCAGGCTCCAGCGACGAGGAACAGCACACGATCCTCTCGTCACCTGAGCGGAGACACCCCAGGAATGATGCAGCTTCAGCCAGTGACAGCTCTTATGTAGCTGAGGGCGGGGCCACCCATCACGTGACCCCGTCCCCCTCTGATGCAAGGGGAAACCCGGGCTTCCCCAGTGATGTGACGGGTGACCCTGCCCCCCTCTGATGCAATGGGAAACCTGCATACCGTTTTTTTTTCAATTTGCCGCAGGGTTCCCCTTAATATCCATACCAGACCTGAAGGGTCTGGTAATTGAAATTGGGGGGACCCCCACGCATTTTTTTTTATCAATGACTTTCAATGACTTTTCTCTGTATTGCCGGGACCGGCAATTCATTACAGCCACGAGTACTTTTAAATGACTTTTTTTCCTTCAGAAATTACATTTTGTGCAGAGACTGTTCTAAGCACGGGAAACATGCGATGCTTTACAGGCATACTATATACACCCCCCAGGTACAAAATTGAAAGGAATATTTCACTTTTATTGTTTCACTTTAAGCATTATTAAAATCACTGCTCCCGAAAAAACTTTTTTTTGCATTGATACATGTCCCCTGGGGCAGGACCTGGGTCCCCAAACATTTTTTATGACAATAACTTGCATATAAGCCTTTAAAATTAGCACTTTAACCACTTCAATACCATGCACTTATACAGCTTCCTGCCCAAGCCAATTTTGAGCTTTCAACGCTGTCGCAATTTGAATGACAATTGCGCGGTCATGCTACACTGTACCCAAACAAATTTTTTATCATTTTGTTCCCACAAATAGAGCTTTCTTTCGGTGGTATTTGATCGCCTCTGCGATTTTTATTTTTTGCACAACAAATAAAAAAAGAGCGAAAATTTTGAAAAAAACTATGTTTTTCTTTGTTTCTGTTAATTTTTTTGTAAATAAGTACCTTTTCTACTTCAATGACGGGCACTGATAAGGCGGCACTGAAGAGCACTGATAAGGCGACACTGATGGGCACCGATGAGGTGGCACCGATGAGGTGGCACCAATGAGGTGGCACTGATGAGGTGGCACTGATGGGCACTGATAGGCGGCACTGATAGGCGGCACTGATGGGCACTGATATGTGGCACTGGTATGCGGCACTGATGGGCACTCATAGGTGGCACTGATTGGCACTCATAGGCGGCACTGATTGGCACTCATAGGCGGCACTGATGGGCACTTTTAGGCGGCACTGCTGGGCACTTATGGGTGGCACTGATAGGTGGCACGGACGGACACTGATAGGTGGGCACTTATGGGCACAGATGGGCACGGATGGGCACTGATAGGTGGCACTGATGGACACTAGTAGGTGGCACTGGTGACACTGCTGCCTAGCAATGCCAGCCACCACACATTATTTTCTTGGCATGATCGTGCCAGTCAGTGCCCATGTGTGGGCACTGATTGGCATATTTTTTTATGTTTTTTTTTATATATATATTTTTTACTACATGTGGATGGCCATGGGTCCATCCACATGCTTAGGGCTTCCCTGGTGGTCCTTGGGGGCTTCCCTGGTGGTCCAGTGTGGGTATCCGAGGGGGGGCTGCACTGATAAACAATCAGCGCGAACCCCCCCTGTCAGGAGAGCCGCCGATCGGCTCTCCTCTACTCGCGTCTGTCAGACGCGAGTGAGGAAGAGCCGATCAACGGCTCTTCCTGTTTACTTCCTGATCAGCCATGATTCGACACGGCTGATCACATGGTAAAAAGCCTCTGACGGAGGCTTTTTGCCAAGATCAGTGTAGCGGTGGGTCAGACTGACCCACCGCTCCACCGATCGCCGTGATGCGCGCCCCCCCTGGGCGCGCGGCGGCTGTTATCCCGCAGGACGTCATATGACGTCCAGTGTGGATAACAGAACCACTTCCCGGACGTCAATTTGCTATTGACTGGGCGGGAAGTGGTTAAAAAGTCTCCCATAGACTTTTACAGGGTGTTCCGCGGCTTTTTGAATTTGCCGCAAACACCCCAAATTGTTCGCTGTTCGCCGAATGGGCGAACAGGCAATGTTCGAGTCGAACATGAGTTTGACTCAAACTTGAAGCTCATCCATAATCCCTATACAGAATCGGTACGGACATCTGAGAAGATATGATGAAGGGGGAAGAACCCCTAGAGGTCACTATGAGAATATAAGAACTCCAAATCACCACCACCAATATGAAAGAGAAATGCGAGATGTAAGTCCAAGGCATTTTTTAGAAATGAGACGCCGAGATTCTCAGAGGCGTCATCAACAGGAGAATGGACCCCAGAAACTAATCAGACGGAGTCCAGATCACAGACACGCAAGAGATCCGAGGAGAGAGGAAGAAGTTGTGAACAGAGATCCCCAGAGAGAAGGAGACAGAGAGGAGAAAGGAAGAAGATCACAGAGAAGATCCTCAAAAAACAGGTCTTGAAGTAATGGAAATCGAGGCGGGGTTGCAGGGCAGGAGTCAAGAAACAGAATAAGAAGAGATTAATTGGAGAAGGAATCATTAACATTAGCGGAATAGAGCTTACCAAAGAGGAAATAAAAGTATTAGACAAAGGCCTCAAATTTGCCCTTAAGAGAAATTTAAATAAATTTAATGCCTATGTAGACATCAACAAATTTACAAGAAGTCTGCATATTAAGGAATACATGTTAAATAAGCCGGGAGAAAACACAGTAAGAAATAATACTGTGGAAAGTAGAACCCAGTTTAGTAATTTGAGAAACAAGTCTTTATTTAAACCACCAATTGTCAATGAAGGCCATGTTGAAGTTTTCCGAAGGATGGTCCTAAAAGATCTACAAAATCTGAAGATCAAAAAGATATATGGGGGGCGGAGCCGGCAAGCAAGGAATATGGCCGCGTAGGATCACAGCTCCCGGCCAAACAAACATACCGGAGCATATTACAGCAACACAGGGCACTCCAGAACGACGGTTTGTGGTCGCACCATGTCGGGGACACTAGGGGAGCATGCGGAGGAAGAGAAGGGAAAGAACAGTGCCGGGTAAGATGACGGACTTTTATTCATTATCAGACCGCCACAGCCGCCAAGATGGCGCTGGCGGCGTGCAGGGACCTGCACACACACAAAGCCTGAAATAGCACAGAGGCCAAATGGCGGGGTGCTTCACCTCATTCTTTCCCAGCTCAGACACTGCCAAGCTCTCAATCCTCATCCACAGCTAATAGCCCTGTTAAGGCTAAGCTCTCTCAGCCTGCATCTTTGGCCACCGCTGACGGGGAGGGAGGCATGAGGATAGATGATACACTGGAGTTTCAGGACGCCATAGCGGCCTTCCCTACTAATAATCAGCCTGTCATGGACTCCACACTGAAAGAAATGCTAGTGTCCCTTATAGGTGCTATACATACATGCTGCAGCTTGTGAACCAATGCAAATCTGAAGTGACTGAAGTCAGGGACAGGGTGACCCACATAGAGAGCAAAATGGAGGAATTCTCTGAGACTTTTAACAATATGGTGGATGCACACAATGACCATGAGGATGACATTGTATGGCTCAAGTCAAAAGTCGCTGACCTCGAGGACCGTTCCAGAAGGAACAATATTAAAATAAGAGGCATCCCAGAGTCGGTTAAAAATTCAGAGCTGACAGCTTTCTTAACCAACATAATGAAAGAAACCCTCCCTGGCCTGCCCCTGGAGGAAATAATCATTGACCGACTACATAGACTGCCTAAACCAAAACATATTCCTGAGAAGCTGCCCAGGGACACCATCGCTAGAATTCACTACTACAAAGTTAAAGAAAATTTGATGTATGTGACAAGGCAGGCTAATAATCTTCCTGACTGCATGCAGGGACTATCCTTTTGTGCAGATCTGTCTGCACATACAATCCAAATGAGACATAACCTCATGACCATTACCAAACCTCTTAGGAATCACCAGATTCCCTATCGCTGGAATTATCCCGCCAACCTGCTTATTACCAAAGGGAAGAAGGAGTTCCTGGTGACTACCTTAGAGGATGGCATCAGACTATTGGAGAGGTGGAAGATTCTCCCTAATGAAACAGAGGAAGATCACCAACTGTCTGACTCCACTCATGCACTTACTAAGAGACTTTGAAGCACGGATGCATATATTGCCCTATCATATTTTCTTACCTCAACGTATTCTGGATGTTCTACCGGCGTTAATTTTTTGTTTCTTTTAACCCCAAAAACAGCAGGTTCTATCCCTGCTCAGATTTCAACAGAAATTGTAAATTTTTAAAGTGCGCTTGGTTTTGCGCATACTGTTATTTTATATCTACGCCTGTTTGGTTTTCTTTTTTCTTAACCTTTATTGCTCTTTCAGTATGTTGGATTGTATTTCTAGTCCGAACCAACCCCTTTACCAGCCAGCGGACACCTAAAGTGGCACAGCGGACAGCTTATTATCCCAGCAACTCAGCAACGACTGGAAAAAGGACTCACAAAACTACTGCCAAAGATTACCTCAAACAGCTGAACCAACTACAGGTACAGAACCTCACGTGTCACACCACACCCTTTCAGAGGCCTTTTTTTTTCCACAGCTTTGTTGACTTTGTGACAGGTTTTCCCCTTCCACACACCTACTTACCTAACAATGGCATTTAAAATTACATCTCTGAATGTGAATGGCTTGAATAGCCCACAAAAGAGGCATATGCTATGGAAAGAAGCCCGTTCTCAGAATTGTGATGTATTCTGCATCCAAGAGACTCATTTTAAGTCGCAAAATCACCCAACCTTAACGCACAACTTGTACCCACATACCTTTCTGGCATGTGTCCCTTCCAAAAAGAGAGGTGTAGCTATTCTAGTGAAAAATACAGTAGCATTTAAGCTTATTTCCAGTCATTACGACAAAGATGGTAGATACAGTAGGTGCCGCCAATATTGTGTTTCTATCGCGCTCCCATCGCCGAGATTCTCGGCGACAGGAGTGCCGAGATGTCGGCAGCAGGGTGGCGACACGTGTCGCGCTCGCTACAATGGCGAGGAGACGCGACACTGTATTGAGCGGGGATCCGACGCGGATTCCCGCCAATACCAGGCACTGCGTTTGGTATGAATCCTGAGCGGGAACTCCACGCCAATTTTTAAAGAAAAAAACGGCGTGGGTTCCCCCTCCAGGAGCATACCAGGCCCTTGGGTCTGGTCTGGATTTGAAGGGGAACCCTACGCCGAAAAAAACGGCGTGGGGGTCCCCCTCGGGATCCAAACCAGACCCTTATCTGAGCACGCAACCTGGCAGGCCACAGGGGAAGAGGGGGGGACGAGAGCGGCCCCCCTCCCTCCTGAACCGTACCAGGCCACATGCCCTCAACATGGGGGGTTTGGTGCTCTGGGGCAGGGGGGCGACCTGCGGCCCCCCCACCCCAGAGCACCCTGCCCCCATGTTGATGAGGACAGGGCCTCTTCCCGACAACCCTGGCCGTTGGTTGTCGGGGTTTGCGGGCGGGGGGCTTATCGGAATCCGGGAGCCCCCTTTAATAAGGGGGCCCCCGGATCCCGGCCCCCCCACCCTATGTGAATCAGTATGCGGTACATCGTACCCCTACCCATTCACCTGGTGGAAAAAAATGGTAATAAAAACACAACACAGTTTTTAAAAGTATTTTATTGCACTGCTCCGGAGGTCTTCCGACTTCGGGGGTCTCCGGTGTCGTCGCCGCGTTCTCCGGTTCTTTCTTCTGCCGGGCCTCCGCTAACATCTTTTTAGCTCTTTTGCTAACGGAGGCCAGGTCTTCTCCGTCGTCTTCTTCTTCTTCTCCCGCTCTCCGGTTCTTCTCCCGCTCTCCGGTTCTTCTCCCGCTCTCCGGTTCTTTCTTCCGCCGGGCCTCCGCTAACTTCTTTTTAGCTCTTTTGCTAGCAGAGGCCCGGTCTTCTCTGTCGTCTCGTCCGGCTCTCCGTTGTCCTTCTGCCGGCCCCTCCACTAACTTCTTGTAGCTCTTTTGCTAGTGGAGGAGCCGGTCTTCTCCGTCATCGCCGTCGGTGTCTTCTTCCCTCTTCTCCTCCTCGATGTTGACTCGTCGCTTCCTCTCGCAGTAATGGTAAATCTTCGGTCCGCAGAGATTAACCACTTGTCCCCCGCCCACTGTCAATTGACGGCGGGCGGAGGATACTCTCGTTCTGGGAGGACGTCATATGACGTCCTCCCTTTAAAACGAGCTAGGAGGCGCGCGCTTGAAGCCAGCGGCGCGCGCGCGCGCGCCCGACGCGTTCACGAGGCCCCGGTGCGCGTGCCCGGTGGCCGCGATTGCCGCCAGGCACCCGCGATTGCCCGGGAAACGAGCAGAAAAGTGGGTCTCTGTGTGTAAACACAGAGATCCACGTCCTGTGAGGGAGAGGGGACGGTTGGTGTGTCTCTTGTACATAGGGACAACCATCGGTCACCTCCCCCAGTCAGTCCCCTCCCCCCACAGTAAGAACACATTGAGGGAACATATTTAACCCCTTCCCGCCCCCTAGTGGTTAACCCCTTCCCTGCCAATCACATTTATACAGTAATCAATGCATTTTTATAGCAGGGATCGCTGTATAAACGTGAATGGTCCCAAAAATGTGTCAAAAGTGTCCGATGTGTCCGCCGCAATATCGCAGTCACAATAAAAAATCCCAGATCGCCGCCATTACTAATAAAAAAATAAAAAAATAAAAATGCTATAAATCTATCCCCTATTTTGTACACGCTATAACTTTTGCGCAAACCAATCAATACGCGCTTATTGCGTTTTTTTTTTTTACCAAAAATATGTAGAAGAATACGTATCGGCCTAAACTGAGGAAAATTTTATTTAAAAAAAAAAAAAATGGGTATTTATTATAGCAAAAATTAAAAAATAGTGTTTTTTTCCAAACTGGACGCTCTTCTTTTATTTATAGCGCAAAAAATAAAAACCGCAGAGGTGATCAAATACCACCAAAAGAAAGCTCTATTTGTGGGAAAAAAAGGACGCAAATTTCGTTTGGGAGCCACGTCGCACGACCGCGCAATTGTCATTCAAAGTGTGACAGCGCTGAAAGCTGAAAAATGGCTTGGGCAGGAAGGGGGTTTTCGTGCACAGTAGAGAAGTGGTTATTATAGGCTTCACATGACATCACAGTCACATGCTTCGGGGCACATGTGCACATGACGTCACAGTGTGCCCCAGAGCATGTGACTCTGACGTCATGGGACCATGTGACTGTGACGTCATGTGAAGCCTATATTAATCTCTGCGGACCGAAGATTTACCATTACTGCGAGAGGAAGCGACGAGTCAACATCGAGGAGGAGAAGAGGGAAGAAGACGCCGACGGTGACGACAGAGAAGACCGGCTCCTCCACTAGCAAAAGAGCTACAAGTAGTTAGTGGAGGGGCCGGCAGAAGGACAACGGAGAGCCCGACGAGACAACAGAGAAGACCGGGCCTCTGCTAGCAAAAGAGCTAAAAAGAAGTAAGCGGAGGCCCGGTGGAAGAAAGAACCGGAGTGCGGGAGAAGAACCGGAGAGCGGGAGAAGAATCGGAGAGCGGGAGAAGAAGAAGACGATGGAGAAGACCGGGCCTCCGTTAGCAAAAGAGCTAAAAAGAAGTTAGCGGAGGCCCGGCAGAAGAAAGAACCGGAGAACGCGGCGACGACACCGGAGACCCCCGAAGTCGGAAGACCTCCAGAGCGGTGCAATAAAATACTTTAAAAAAAATGTGTTGTGTTTTTATTACCATTTATTAAAGGGGGCTCCCGGATTCCGATAAGCCCCCCGCCCGCAGACCCCGACAACCAACGGCCAGGGTTGTCGGGAAGAGGCCCTGTCCTCATCAACATGGGGGCAGGGTGCTCTGGGGCAGGGGGGGGCACAGGTCGCCCCCCTGCCCCAGAGCACCAAAGCCCCCATGTTGAGGGCATGTGGCCTGGTACGGTTCAGGAGGGAGGGGGGCCGCTCTCGTCCCCCCCTCTTCCCCTGCGGCCTGCCAGGTTGCGTACTCGGATAAGGGTCTGGTTTGGATCTTGAGGGGGACCCCCATGCCGTTTTTTCGGCGTAGGGTTCCCCTTAAAATCCAGACCAGACCCAAGGGCCTGGTATGCTCCTGGAGGGGGAACCCACACCGTTTTTTTCTTTAAAAATTGGCGTGGAGTTCCCGCTCAGGATTTATACCAAACGCAGTGCCTGGTATTGGCGGGAATCCGCGTCGGATCCCCGCCTATCGGCAATGCGTGTCGCTCATCGTGGAAGGAACATTTTTTCCTTTCCCGATGACGAGACAGCTCGGCGCTGGCTCTCGCGACGGAGCTCATAGGGTGTCAATATCGCCGCTAGAAGCGGCAAGATTGACACAATATCGGCGGCACCTACTGTATATTATTCTTTCCTGCGAAATTAACAAGGTAGCGTACACCATAGTAAACGTCTATGCACCGAACACCAGACAACTGAGCTTCCCAACTAAACTCTGGAAGAAAGTTAGACAACTAAGTTCAGGACACCTCATCCTTTGCAGTGATTTGAATTCCATATCTGATCTTCAACCGGACGTCTCAAATGCCACTATCAGGAAAAGTTTCAGACATACTTTATCAAATTTTCTCAGCTCAAATAATCTTTATGACATTTGGAGGTGTCAATACTCCACCGAGAGGGATTTCACTTTTTTTCCCAGGTCCACTTGTCATATTCGAGGATAGACATGTTTCTACTGGACAAATTTTTTCTGCAAAAAATATCGCATTCGGACATTGGTCACATCACATGGTCTGACCATGCTCCGGTGTCTATAACTGTGGGGAGCCATGGGTTTACAACCCGGGCAAATAGATGGAAAAATTATATACATTTATTTTCAGACCCTATAACTGCAAAAAAACATTGAGGACTCATTGCTGGAATTCTTTACTAATAATGATACAACAGGGGTGAACCCATTCGTTTTGTGGAATGCCCACAAAGCATATATCAGAGGGTTATTGATGAAACATAGTGCTTCGTTAAGGAGGAAGATGGGGCAGCACATGGACTCCATTCTGAGGGACATCTCGAGCATGGAAGCTCAAAACAAAAATTCTCCTTCTGTAGAGATTAGCAATAAACTGGCTAAAGCTCGAGATGACCTTCAAACCTTACTTCTTTCACAACATATACGTAATACCCACAAATTTAGGTCTTATTGTTATACTCATGGTAATAAGGCAGGTAAATTACTAGCGAACCAAATCAAAGAAAAAATAACAAAACAAAAAATCCCACACTTATATCATCCCAAAAGTGGATCCAAAGTGACCAACCCCAAAGACATAGCGGACGCGTTTAGTAGTTACTATGGAAGTTTATATAACTTGAAAGACGATACAGGAGTACCCCAACCTACCCCGGAACTCATAGAAGGTTTCTTGCAGGATATTTCCCTTCCTCAGCTGTCCCAATCTGATTTAAATTCCCTAAATTCTCCAATATCTATTTTAGACGTTACAGACACCATATCTAATCTCCCAAATAACAAATCACCTGGCCCTGACGGTTATTCTTCGGAATACTACAAAAGATTTGCTGGTACGCTATCACCTATATTGGTGCCGGTGTTCCATACTTCTGCCTCCTCTGCCTCATTTCCTTCAGAATTGTTACAGGCCACAGTGGTTACATTTAGGGTTGAGCGGAACCGAACTGTAAGTAATTGACTGTATGTTCGGGTTCGGGTCCGGTGTTCGGCAATATGCATGTAAAGTCGCGCTTGTTTCCCGTGCTTAGAACTGTCCCTGCACAAAGTGTCATTTCTGAAGGAAAAAAGTCATTTAAAACTCACTCGCGGCTATTAATGAATTGTCGGCACCCGGCAATACATAAAAAAGTCATTGATAAAAAAAAAAGCGTGGGGGTTCCCAAAATTCAATTACCAGGCCCTTCAGGTATGCTATGGACATTAAGGGGAACCCTGCCGCAAATTAAAAAAAAATGCGTGCGGTTCCCCCCAAATATCCATACCAGGCCCTTCAGGTCTGGAAAGGATTTTAAGGGGAACCCCACCCCAAATTAAAAAAAATGGCGTGGAGTACCCCCAAAAATCCAGACCAGACCCTTTATCCGAGCACGCAACCTGGCAGGCCGCAGGAAAAGAGGGGGGGACGAGAGAGCGTACCCCCCTCCTGAACCGTACCAGGCCACATGCCCTCAACATGGGGAGGATGTCCCCATGTTGATGGGGACAAGGGCCTCATCCCCACAACCCTTGCCCGGTGGTTGTGGGGGTCTGCGGGCGGGGGCTTATCGGAATCTGGAAGACCCTTTTAACAAAGTGGACCCTCAGATCCCGGCCCCCCGTATGTGAATTGGTAATGGGGTACATTGTACCCCTACAATTTAACAAAGAAAGTGTAAAAATTTCAAAAAAAAAATACACAGACACCATTGGGAAAGTCCTTTATTAAAAATAAAAAATAAAAAAAACCATTCCAGCGATAAAATCCAGTGTCCCGCGGCGATCCCGATGTCCAGCGCTGTCCTTCATTGGTTGTGCCTGAGCGGACCTGATGGGGAACTTCCTCGGCAGTGTATTAAATGAATAGAACCGCCCCTTCTAAAGTTCCCCATCAGGTCCGCTCAGCCAATGACGTAGTGTAAGGCTGAGGCCCTGATGCGGAACGTGAGAAGGAGCGGATCTATTCATTTATTATACTGCAGAGGAAGTTCCCCATCAGGTCCGCTCATCCAATGACGTAGGCGGGGTCTGACATACGAGGGGGCGGACCTGATGGGGAACTTCATCCACAGTTTAATACATGAATAGACCCGCCACTTCTCACGTTCCGCATCAATTACACTTTTCGCGGACGACGTGATTCTGTCGCTCTCCAATCCGGCTCAGTCCCTGAAGGTAGTTCATGAAATATTAGAAATGTTTAATACAGTGTCATATTATAAAGTGAATGTTACTAAATCTAGCATATTAAGCTTAGGAGTAGACCACGAAACGAGATCCCACATTCAAGAGATATCCCTGGGCAAAAAACGCAATTCAATATCTAGGCATCACTTTAACTCACTCACTTTCCCAACTATACAGCTCTAACTTGGAACCCCTGTTAAACAAATTCGCACAGGAAATGCTTAGATTTAAAAAAAAATTATCTCACCTGGTCAGGTAGACTAGCGGCATATAAAATGATTCTACTTCCCAAACTGCTGTATTACTTCAGAGCACTCCCGATCCAACTACCTACCTCATTTTATGCAAATATGCAGAGAGCCTTATCCCAATTCATTTGGGAAGGAAAAAGAGCCAGATGTCATCATAACATTCTCATGAAACACAGGAGAACAGGGGGGATGGGGGTCCCTAATATTAAAGATTATCATATGGCGGCAATCCTAGATCAAGCCAAGTCATGGTTCAGCACTTCAGATCCAATTCATTGGTGTAGGGCAGAACAGGCCCAAATAGGACATGGGGAGATTAAAAACCTATTGCTAATCACGCATCTAGATAAAAAATCACCCTATAGGTCACTTCCAACAGTAGCGGCTACATTACAAGCATGGGAATATTTCATAGCATATAAGAACCCCTACATGGTTCATAAAAAAGTACCAATCCCAGTGACAGCGGAGGGGATATGGCATTGATAATTTATCAGATATGTTTGACCAGGGCCGTATCAAACAATTCTCAGAGCTACAAACTAAAAATTCTATCCCTGAGAAGGAATTTATGACATACGCAAGGATCACTAGTATAATATCTGCTATTAAGGCACAACACATAGAAATCCCAGAAACCATCTACGGCTTATGGCATTCCTCCCCTAAACCCAAGAAAGGAATAACGGAATTCTACAATCTACTACATAGTAAGCTTCACTTTGAAACCCCGAAGCAGCTCTTAAAATGGGAATCAGACTTAAATACAACTTTCTCCCAGGAGCAGTGGAAACGCGCAATTAAAACAAACTACACTCACACTAAATGTTCCAATTTTAGGGAGATAGCCTAGAAGATACATTTGAGGTGGTACAGAACCCCATACATATTAGCAAAATTTCAAGGACACTCATCCAACCTCTGCTGGAGAGAATGCGGACAAGTAGGCACGTTGGCTCATACGCTATGGTTCTGTGTATCCCTGCGCAGCTTCTGGGCTGCAATAGCACGACTAATAGCTAAATTAACGGGAATACTTAACAAATTAAAAGTGGAACAAGCCTTATTAAGAATCGACATGGACATTTACCACACTAGTAATGCACATCTTATACGCGGCTCGACTAGTAATAGCCCGTAAATGGAAATCTTCAATATCTCCCACGGTAGGGGAAGTACTGAAATTAGTTGATGACTCTTACTCTTATGAGAAATCTATTGCTTTCAAGGAAGGAAAACAAAAGGAATTCACAAATAACTGGCCCCTATGTGGGAAATACATAACTAATAGATAGATCAGGACATGTAGATATACAATGTTTACTATTATTACAACACAGTTAATTATCAAGTTTATGTTTGTAAGAACAAAGAACAGGAACTATTCAGTGTTATCAAACGTTATTTTGGGAAGTGCATTCTCCAGATTTATCTTTCAGGATTGACAGATATATGCTGATTATGAGTACATTGTAAAATGATCGACTATATATAATTCGACATGTTTCACTCAATTATACTTGTATGTTTCTACGGATGAATAACAAGACACTAATTAATATTCTGTGAATGTCATTTTGAAGAATGTACTCTATGGTTTTGTACTTGAGATAACTTTATAAACCAATAAAAATTATTTTCTAAAAAAAAAAAAAAAAAGATATATGACCCCGGTGATATAAAAAGTGGTATTAAAAACTGGAAGAATGAAAAAACGTTGTCGTAAGACAAGCAGACAAAGGAGGGGCGATAGTAATACAATCAAAGACAGCATACAAAGAAGAATTAGACCACCAGTTAAGTGATGAAAATACCTATCAAAAACTACCTGGAAATCCAAACATAAGCTATAAAGATGAACTGGCAAACCTAATAGAAAAAGGTATGGAAAAGGGATTGTTGAACAAGAAAGAAGGAAAATATCTTCAGCCCCTTGGATGTGAGATCCCCATTATTTATACCCTTCCCAAGATCCACAAAAACAAAGAAAAACCACAAGGGAGGCCCATAGTAAATGGAATTAATTCGGTTGGAGCAATAATTGGAGAATATATTGACTGTTTCTTACAGCCAATAGTGAGGAAAACAAATTCATATCTCAGGGACACTAAACATCTCATATAGCTATTGGATAATATAAAAATCGACGATAGACCGATATATCTTGCCACAGCTGATGTTGCATCGCTTTATACAATCATAAACCATAAGGAAGCTATACAAGCAACAAAATGGGCCCTAAAAGAGTTAAGCACATTAAAACGCTCACAAAGAAAAATTCTTGTCAACTGTCTTGAATACAGCTTGGACCATAGTTATTTTTGGTATGAAAAAAAGTACTGTAAGCAAATCTGTAGTGTAGCTATGTGTAGTGTAGCCAAGTGTGGCCAATTTATATATGGCTGAATGGGAGGAGGACGCCCTATACAATAGGAAACTGCAGCAACTCCTACTTTTTAAACGTTTTATTGATGATGATAATATAGTTATTTGGGCAGGGGACAGAGAAAGCCTTTTAGATTTTGGTTTTAATTTAAATACAAATAACAAAAATATTAAACTCAAATGGGAGATACTGTAAGTGATGAAAAAATATTTTTTTTAGATCTGGAGATTTCGAAAGAAGCAGGGAAACTGGTAACACAAACTTATTTTAAATCAGTCGACAGGAACAGTTATTTACCTCTGGATAGTTGTCATTATGCCCCATGGCTGGACAATATACCCAAGGGGAAACTAGTGAGACTGAGAAGAAACTGTACGAAAACAGAGGTGTTCCTAAAACAAGCAGAGTTCATTGGACAAAGATTTGTCCAAAAAGGATATCAACAAAGCTTCATTGATGAAAAAATAAAGGACGTCTCTGCCTTAGAAAGAAAAAAACAAATTCAAGACTCGACTAGGAATAAAGAAATCATGAATGGCGTTCCATTAGTGATGGATTATAATGTCCAATACAAACAAATTTAAACTATTTGTAAGAAATATTGGAACATTATGAAGGCAGATCGCCATCTGGGAATAGGGATGAGCTTCGTGTTCGAGTCAAACCCATGTTCGACTCGAACATCGTCTGTTCGTCTGTTCGCCGAATTGCGAACATCATGGGCCAATCGCGCCAAATTCGAGTGGCGCGTCACGGCCCATAATTTACTGCAGCATCGCAGTACATTGCTGGATGATGATTGGCCAAGCATGCACTATGACCCGCATGCTTGGCCAATCACAGCGCCGTCTGAACAGACAGGGGTGGCTTTGGCCAACTATGGCTCAGGGGGTTTAGTACACGCCCCACACTATATAAGGCCGTCGGCTTGGCGGCCTTGTGTAGTGTGTTGGAGTTGTTTAAAGAGAGAGATTACAGAGAGAGACAGTGTCATTTATATTGAGTTAGATAGATCCGTTCCTTTTATTCTCTATACTGTGACAGGCAGGCAGGTGATTGTGCAAGCTGCAGTCAGTGTTTCACTTAGTGTACTGTGTGCTTTGCATAGCGTTCACCTAAAGTATACCTGAATACAGTTAGTGACTAATAGTGGTGTTCTCATAATTAAACCACAGAGCTGCAAGTATTTTCTGTTAGTGTACTGTGTCCCTCTCTGCACAGTTTTCACCTAAAACTAACTGAAGACAATTGCTGCTTTTCCCATACTAATACCACAGCAGGCAGTTGATTCTGATAGCTGCATTATAAGTACAGATATATATTTATATATATATATATATACATCCCACCTTTGTGCAGCTACATCTCACTGCAGGCCATTAGTATGTCTGGAAGGCAAACAAGGAGAGGCAGACAGTCACGAGGCAATAAAAGAGGGCAAGCAGGCTTTGTGTCTAGAGGCAAAAGTGCTGGTCGTGGATAGAGATGGCCTTGTGGTTCGCCCCGCGGTCGGTTCACGGCAAACTTTGCGCGTTCGCTATTCGCCAAACCGGCGGCCGCCATATTCTTTTACATTGTGGAGAACTTTGACCCATGACACATCCATCATGTGGTACAGGACAGCCAATTAAAACATTTCAGCAGATGGACATACCCCCTACCTTATAAATAGACCTGATCTGGCTGCCATTTTACATTCTGTCTTTTGTCAGCGTAGGGAAAGGTTGCTGTGTGGAGAAGGGACAGACTGTATCACTAGCTATTAGGTCCACAAAAGTCCTTTTAAGGACTGGTATAGGTGTACTATTGTTTGGTGTGCAGTATATAGGGGTGTAATACATTTATAATATACAGTGGGGATCGAAAGTGGGGATTGTAATTTTGAAAGTGTAAATGATGGAAATAAAATCTAACTTTTTTTGACATATTATAAGAATGTCTAATCTGTAATTTGATGCCATTTGGAGATTTTTCCATCTTTCCTTGGCTTCGTTATGCACATTAATACACATTTTTACCCGGGGTGCCCAAACTTTCGATCCCCACTGTACTTTCAAATATAGAAAGCATATTATAGTTAATTTCAATTGTGCAGCATTGGGACTGCAGTGCTGAGCGGTTCTGCAGATGTCTTTAGTCAGTGTAGAGAGGTTGCTGTGTGTGTACTAGCAGGGACAGATTCTACTAATCACTAGCTATTAGGTCCACAAAAGTCCTTTTAAGGACTGGTATAGGTGTACAGTATATAGGGGTGTAATACACTTATAATATACTTTCAAATATAGAAAGCATATTATAGTTCATTTCAATTGTGCAGCATTGGGACTGCAGTGCTGAGCGGTTCTTCAGCTGTCTTTAGTCAGTGTAGGGAGGTTGCTGTGTGTGTGTACTAGCAGGGACAGACTCTACTAATCACTAGCTATTAGGTCCACAAAAGTCCTTTTAAGGACTGGTATAGGTGTACAGTATATAGGGGTGTAATACACTTATAATAGACTTTCAAATATAGAAAGCAAATTATAGTGTATTTCTACTGTGCAGCATTTCTACTGTGCAGCTTCTGAGCGGTTCTGCAGCTCTTTTGTCAGTGTAGGGAGAAGTTGCTGCTGTGTGTCGCAGGCACAGACTAGCGACTAAAATTGCTAACCAATAAAGTTCCACAAAAGTTCTTTTAAGGACTGGTATAGGTGTACTATTTGGTGTGCAGTATATAGGGGTCTAATACATGCATAAAATACTTTCAAATATAGAAAGCATAGTATAGTGCATTTCTACTGTGCAGCTTCTGAGCGGTTCTGCAGCTCTTTTGTCAGTGTAGGAAGAAGTTGCTGCTGTGTGTCACAGGCACAGACTAGCGACTAAAATTGCTAACCAATAAAGCTCCACAAAAGTTATTTTAAGGACTGGTATAGGTGTACTATTTGGTGTGCAGTATATATGGGTGTAATACACGCATAAATTACTTTCAAATATAGAAAGCACAGTATTGTGCAATTCTACTGTGCAGCTTCTGAGCGGTTCTGCAGCTCTTTTGTCAGTGTAGGGAGAAGTTGCTGCTGTGTGTCGCAGGCACAGACTAGCGACTAAAATCGCTAACCAATAAAGCTCCACAAAAGTTCTTTTAAGGACTGGTATAGGTGTACTATTTGGTGTGCAGTATATAGGGGTGTAATACGCGCATAAAATAATTTCAAATATAGAAAGCATAGTATAGTGCATTTCTACTGTGCAGCTTCTGAGCGGATCTTTAGCTCTTTTTTCAGTGTAGGGAGAAGTTGCTGCTGTGTGTCGCAGGCACAGACTAGCGACTAAAATCGCTAACCAATAAAGCTCCACAAAAGTTCTTTTAAGGACTGGTATAGGTGTACTATTTGGTATGCAGTATATCTTTTGTCAGTGACGGGAGAGATTGCATTGTGTCGCAGGGACAGACTAGCGACTAAAATCGCTAACTTATAAAGGTCCACAAAAGTTCTTTTAACCACTTAACGACCGCTCACTGTATATATACGTCGGCACAATGGCACCTACAGGCACAATCACGTAGAGTGTACGTGATTGCCTTTGTACAGTTGGGGGGTCCAATCGGACCCCCCTTCTGTACAGTGAGCGGTCGGAATTCGTTGGGGAGCGATCCGACATGAGGGAACGGTCGTTTGATTCCGGCCACCCCCCCGCGATCGCTCCCGGCGAATGGAAATGCCCCTCTGTCTGTGGAATGTACACACAGGCAGAGGAAGCAGGAGGAAGTGATGTCATCTCTTGTGCGGCGCTCACATATACCGAGCGCCGTACAAGAGAAGACATCAAGGTTAGTGCACAAACACTACACTAACACTAGCACACATAGGCACATAAATCGCCCCCAGGCCCCCCCAGATCACCCCCAGCCCCCAGTCACAGTGTCACTGATTGCAGTGACCATTTATTTACTGATCACTGCAATCAGTGACATTTGTGACTGTAAAAGTGTCACTACATTTAGTTTTAGGTCCAGTGTAGCCCCCTAACCCCCTCCTAATAAAGGTTTAACCCCTTGATCACCCCCAGATAACCCTTTCACCCCCTAGCACCGCCGTCGCTAAGCGATAATTTTTCTGATTGCTGTCTTAGCGTCGGTGATGCAGATCGGTAGCCAGTAATTTTTTTTAGGTTCGCCGCAGGTTTTTATAGCGTCAGGTACCCCCATAAATTATCTAATAAAGGTTTAACCCCTTTGATCGCCCCCCAGGTAACCCTTTCACCCCCTATGACCACTGTCGCTAAGCAATCATTTTTCGGATCGATGTCTTAGCGTCGGTGATGCAGATCGGTAGCCAGTATTTTTTTTTTAGGTTCGCCGCAGGTTTTTATAGCGTCAGGTACCCCCATAAATTATCTAATAAAGGTTTAACCCCCTTGATCGCCCCCAGGTAACCCTTTCACCCCCTATCACCACTGTCGCTAAGCGATAATTTTTCTGATCGCTGTCTTAGCGTTGGTGATGCAGATCAGTAGCCAGTACTTTTTTTTTAGGTTCGCCGCAGATTTTTATAGCATCAGGTACCCCCATAAATTATCTAATAAAGGTTTAACCCCCTTGATCGCCCCCCAGGTAACCCTTTCACCCCCCATCACCACTGTCGCTAAGCAATCATTTTTCTGATCGCTGTCTTAGCGTCGGTGATGCAGATCGGTAGCCAGTATTTTTTTTTAGGTTCGCCGCAGGTTTTTATAGCGTCAGGTACCCCCATATATTATCTAATAAAGGTTTTAACCCCCTAATTGCCCATAGTTAACCCTTTCACCAGTGATCATCATATAAGTGTTACGGGTGACGCTGGTTAGTTTGCTTTTTATAGTGTCAGGGCACCCGCCGTATATAACCCAATAAAGGTTTAACCCCCTGATCGCCCGGCGGGTGATATCAATTAGGTTTTAGCGTCAGAGAGGGTCTGCGTCACACCCCAGGCAGCGTCAGGTTAGTGCCAGTAACGCTAACACCCACGCGTGAAGCATACCTTAGTGGTATAGTATCTGAACAGATAAATATCTGATCTGATCAGATCTATACTAGCGTCCCCAGCAGTTTAGGGTTCCCAAAAATGCAGTGTTTGCGAGATCAGCCCAGATACCTGCTAGCACCTGTGTTTTGCCCCTCCGTCCAGCCCAGGCCACCCAAGTGCAGTATCGATCGATCACTGTCACTTACAAAACACAACACACATAACTGCAGCGTTCGCAGAGACAGGCCTGATCCCTGCGACTCCAGTGCTGTAGGAGGTGATTTCACCACCACAGTTAAAAAAAAAAGCAAATATGCTGAAGCATTGGGGCAGCAGGGGCGGAGGAGTGATTTTGCTCCTAATGCCGCGTACATACGGTCGAAATTCCGACGGAGGCTTGCCCGTGGAAAAGTCTGACCATGTGTGTGCGGCATAACTTTTTTGCGGGAGGATGCCCCCATGCTTCGGCATATATAAATGGTGCATGTATGCCCATCTTTAGAAGTGGGTGGATGAAGGGCGGTATTCTAATGGTGGGCATACCCACCGATCAATCTCTTTTTTCGTTCAGCCACCTGGCTGCATGAAAAAAAAAGATTACAATACATTTCCAACAAGGACCAGCAACGTACTGGTATGTTGCTGGATTTTGAATGGTTATACCAGATTGATGCCTGCGGGTTTAGGTATCATCTTGAAATCATTCTTTTCAGCCAGCGGCCGGCTTTCATGTAAAAGCAATCCTAGTGGCTAATTAGCCTCTGGACTGCTTTTACAAGCAGTGGGAGGGAATGTCCCCCCCGGATATAAAAAGCGCCATTGGGAAATTGGGAAAGCATTTTATCACACCGATCTTGGTGTGGTCAGATGCTTTGAGGGCAGAGGAAAGATCTAGGGTCTAGACCCCAGTTTTTTTCAAAAAAAGAGTACCTGTCACTACCTATTGCTATCATAGTGGATATTTACATTCCCTGAGATAACAATAAAAATGATAAAAAAAAGAAAAATATGGAAGGAACAATTTAAAAATAAAATAAAAAAGCAAAATTAATAATATTAAAAAAAAAGCACCCCTGTCCTGCCCTGCTCTTGCCCAATGGCGAACGCAAGCGTTGGTCTGGCGTCATATGTAAACAGCAATTGCACCATGCATGTGAGGTATCACCGCGAAGGTCAGATCGAGGGCAGTAATTTTAGCAGTAGACCTCCTCTGTAAATCTAACGGGGTAACCTGTAAAGGCTTTTAAAGGCTTTTAAAAATGTATGTAGTTTGTCGCCAATGCACGTTTGTGCGAAATTTTAAAGCATGTCGTGTTTGGTATCTATGTACTCGGCCTAAGATCATCTTTTTTATTTCATCAAACATTTGGGCAATATAGTGTGTTTTAGTGCATTAAAATTGAAAAAAGTGTATTTTTCCCCAAAAAATGCGTTTGAAAAATCGCTGCGCAAATACTGTGTGGAAAAAAAAATGCAACACCCACCATTTTATTCTGTAGGGCCTTTGCTTTAAAAATATATATAATGTTTGGGGGTTCAACATAATTTTCTTGCAAAAAAAAATATGTTTTCATGTAAACAAAAAGTGTCAAAAAGGGCTTTGTCTTCAAGTGGTTAGAAGAGTGGATGTAAGCTTCCTAATGTTGTGTATAAAATGCCAGAACAGTTCAAACCCCCCCCCCCAAATGACCCCATTTTGGAAAGTAGACACCCCAAGCTATATACTGAGAGGCATGTCGAGTCCATGGAATATTTTATATGTTGACACAAGTTGCGGAAAAAAGAAATATTTATTTATTTTTTGCACAAAGTTGTCACTAAATGATATATTGCTCAAACATGCCATGGGCATATGTGGAATTACACCCCAAAATACATTCTGTTGCTTCTCCTGAGTACGGGGATACCACATGTGTGAGACTTTTTGGGAGCCTAGCCGCGTACGGGACCCCAAAAACCAATCACCGCCTTCAGGCTTTCTAAGGGTGTAAATTTTTGATTTCACTTCTCACTGCCTATCACAGTTTCGGAGGCCATGGAATGCCCAGATGGCACAAAACCCCCCCAAATGACCCCATTTTGGAAAGTAGACACCCCAAGCTATTTGCTGAGAGGTATTGTGAGTATTTTGCAGATCTCGCTTTTTGTCACAAAGTTTTGAAAATTGAAAAAAAAAAGAAAAAAAAATTGTCTTTCTTAATTTTCAAAAACAAATGAGAGCTGTAAAATACTCACCATGCCTCTCAGCAAACAGCTTGGGGTGTCTACTTTCCAAAATGGGGTCATTTGGGGGGAATTTGGGCTATTTTGGCATTTTATGGCCTTCGAAACTGTGATAGGTAGTGAGGAGTCAAATCAAAAATTTGTGCCTAGAAATCCTGAAGGCGGTGCTTGGGTTTCGGGGTCCCGTACGCGGCTAGGCTCCTAAAAAGTCCCACACATGTGGTATCCCCGTACTCAGGAGAAGCAGCAAAATGTATTTTGGGGTGAAATTCCACATATAACCATGGCATGTGTGAGCAATATATCATTTAGTGACAACTTCTTGTAATTTTTTATTTTTTTTGTCATTATTCAATCACTTGGGACAAAAAAAAAAATATATATTCAATGGGCTCAACAGGCCTCTCAGCAATTTCCTTGGGGTGTCTACTTTCTAAAATGGGGTCATTTGGGGGGGTTTTGTGCTATTTTGGCATTTTATGGCCTTCAAAACTGTGATAGGTAGTGAGGAGTGAAATCAAAAATTTGCGCCCTTAGAAATCCTGAAGGCGGTGCTTGGTTTCCGGGGTCCCGTACGTGGTTAGGCTCCTAAAAAGTCCCACACATGTGGTATCCCCGTACTCAGGAGAAGCAGCAGAATGTATTTTGGGGTGCAATTCCACATATAACCATGGCATGTGTGAGCAATATATCATTTAGTGACAACTTTTTGTAATTTGTTTTTTGTCATTATTCAATCACTTGGGACAAAAAAAAAATATTCAATGGGCTCAACATGCCTCTCAGCAATTTCCTTGGGGTGTCTACTTTCCAAAATGGGGTCATTTGGGGGGGTTTTGTACTGCCCTGCCATTTTAGCACCTCAAGAAATGAGATAGGCAGTCATAAATTTAAAGCTGTGTAAATTCCAGAAAATGTACCCTAGTTTGTAAACGCTATAACTTTTGCGCAAACCAATAAATATACACTTATTGACATTTTTTTACTAAAGACATGTGGCTGAATACATTTTGGCCTAAATGTATGACTAAAATTGAGTTTATTCAATTTTTCTTATAACAAAAAGTAGAAAATATCATTTTTTTTCAAAATTTTCGGTCTTTCTCCGTTTATATCGCAAAAAATAAAAAATCGCAGAGGCAATCAAATACCATTAAAAGAAATCTCTATTTGTGGGAAGAAAAGGACGCAAATTTCGTTTGGGTACAACATTGCATGTCCGCACAATTTACAGTTAAAGCAGCACAGTGCAAAATTCTGAATTCACCTCTGGTCCTTTAGCTACCAAATGGTCCGGGGCTTAAGTGGTTAACGACTGGTATAGGTGTACTATTTGGTGTGCAGTATATAGGGGTGTAATACACGTATAAAATACTTTCAAATATAGAAAGCATATTATAGTGCAATTCTACTGTGCAGCATTGTGACTGCTGAGCGGTTCTGCAGCGATACTACAAAGAGTGACAAACGCAATTATAAAAAAGTATTATAACTGGTGTGATAGACCAGTGGCCCCCCAAAATGACAGATTGAAGCGGGGTGTTATATACCTTCTTCCACATAAACTGCACTTCTCTAGAGACTTTTGTCACAGGGTCATTTAAAAAAATGACAGGCAGAGGAAGAGGCAAGCCCTTCCGCAGGGGTGGTAGGGGTAGGGCAGGAGTACCAGGCCGGAGCCAAAGTGGGAAGTTGCAGAAGGCACGTTCGATTACGTCAAAGGACGCACCAGACTTGGTTGAGTGGCTCACTCAGCCTTACTCTTCTGCACCCTCCTCATCCTCTCTATCTGCACCCTCTTCACCCTCTGCTGTGTGCACCCCCAAAGACACTACCACCAACACCACCACCACCATATACCCTCCGCTTGAGTCACAGGAATTATTTTCCGATCCATCACAAGACATTTCCGATGCGCAGGCATTCTTCACATTGGATCAGGAAGAGGAGGTAGCAACAACCGCCACTCAGCAGTCTGACGACAGTACCCAGATCAGCCCAAGGAGGTTGGTCCCCGCTGTTGCTGCCTACTCCGAGATCTCTAATGTTAGTGGTGGGGAAGGTGACGTCGATGATGACGTGTCTTGGGACGTCACGTGGATGCCCACAAGAGAGGACCAGGAGGGGAGTTCAGAGGGAGAGATGGACCAGCAGATAGGGAGGAGATATGGATAAATTGGAAAAAATCCGCGCTAACCTTAAAATAAACTAGTGAATTAATTTTACAAAAAGTGACTAATCAAATTAATTATAATAGTCAATATGATAAAACTATTTTAGGGGTGCTGCAATAGTGAAAAAATTAGCTGGAATAACCGCTACATAAAATGTGCAAAAATTAGAAAATAACAGTGCGCTACCCTTTAAATAAGCAAACAAAGTGCTAATTAGAACATGTGAGTTCTCACACACAGAAAACACCAATAAGAAAGTCCCGTGTAATTCTCATTAAGCATATAATGTTACATGTGAGAAAAAATGACTGAATAAAAATAAAAATATATATATGCAAAGTTCCAAATAAAGTTGATTCAAAAATAAGCCGAACAATCACATCTGCTGATGTATGTGCGATGTAATCTTCTAAGCTGTTGTGAGTGAAGACTCCATATCCAAATGGTTCAGATAAGAAATAGAAGAAATAGCAGCTTACCGAAACCGGTGGATCTCTGTGACGGAGATCTTTAGGGGCTCAAGCTCATATATACTATATACTAGGGAGGAGAGGCAGGCGGAACTTACATTGCACAGGAGGGACAAACCAGACTGCTAATGTATCAGTACTCAGAGCGAGCCATCAACCATGTACGGTCACATCTGGCGCTCCCAGGACGCCGGCACATGGCTCCGAAGTGTGGGCTTTTTTTTACGTGTCCGTGGCTGATAATAGTGTTGCCATCTGCAGCCTTTGCAGTCAACGCATAAGTCGCGGTAAGCCCAAAACTCACCTAGGGACGACCGCCTTTAGAAGGCACATGAACTCCCATTACCGAGCCCAGTGGGAGCAACCCACAAAGCCACACTCCAGGCTCTCACCGTCCAGCCTCTTCTACTTCTCCTTCTCCTCTCTCCTCACAATTGTCCTCCATTCCACCTTCCATCATCCCGTCCCCAAGTTTTTCTGGAAAAAGGCAGGCTTCCGTGGGCCAAATGTTCGAGCGTAAAAGAATGATGACGCCGGATAACCCTCTTGCCCAACGGTTGACCGCTGACTTGTCAGAACTGATAGCCCGCCAACTACTGCCATATAAACTGGTGGACTCTGAGGCCTTTTGAAAATTTGTGGCCATTGGAACACCACAATGGAAGGTCCCAGTAAGGGAATATTTCTCCCAGAAGGGCATCTCAGAGCTATATGGCCATATTCAGCGGCAAGTAAATGTATCTCTGGCACACAGTGTCGTGCCAAGATACATCTGACCACAGACACGTGGTCTAGCAAACACGGGCAGGGAAGGTATATTACTTTTACTGCCCACTGGGTGAACCTTCTGACGGCCGTCAAGCATGTAACCCGTGGCACCCGTGTAGATTTGGTTTTACCACCACGGATTGCATGCAGGCCTGCCTCTTCTTCTCCTCTCCCTCCTACTCCATGCGCCGCCCAAGATCCCCAGAACCTATTCGACATGCCAGGTGAGACGTTGCCATGCTGTGCTGTGTCTGTTGTGCCTGGAAGCCAAGAGCCACACTGGCCCTGCACTCCTTTCAGCTTTGCGTTCACAGGTAGATCAGTGGCTAACACTGCTCAATTTGACAGTTGGTAAAGTGGTGTGCGACAACGGTGCCAATCTGCTGAGCGCGTTGAAACAGGGCAAAATTACACACGTGCCATGCATGGCACACGTCTTGAACTTGGTCGTGCAGTGATTCGTTATCAAATACCCTGGGGTCCAGGACGTCTTGCGGCAGGCAAGGAAAATCTCGGCCCATTTCAGAAGATCTTACACGGCCATGGCTCGCCTTGCTGACATTCAGCGGCGACACAATCTGCCGGTAAGACGTCTTATTTGTGACTGCCCGACACGATGGAACTCAACCTTGTATATGCTTAATAGGCTGCTCCAGCAGAAACGTGCAGTTAACGACTACCTGTACGAACTCTGCGGCAGAACAGGTTCTGGGAGCTTGTTTTTTTTTACCGCGTCAGTGGCTGCTCATGCGCGATGCATGCAGACTTTTGTGGCCATTTGATGAGATCACCAAACTGGTCAGTCGCAGCCATGGCGCCATCAGTGACATTGTATCTTATGCCTTCTTTATGGAGCGTGCATTGCATAGTGTCATTGATCAAGCCGTCGAGGAGCAGGAGCAGGAAGATGAGGAAGTTGCAATGCTGGATGAATTCCCAGGGGGGCTACTCTATCTGAGACAAGTCAACAACAGGAGTCTGAAGAGGAGTCAAAAGAGGATGGGCCGGGGCGGATGAGGAGGAGCAAGAAGAGCATGCTTTAAACCTTTCTGGGATCCCTGTTGTTGTCCGTGGATGGGGGGAGGAGAACGAGGACGACATTATCCTGGATGATGAGAAGGAGCCAGGCCACCACACCGCTTCCAGTTTAGTGCAAATGGGAACCTTCATGCTCCAGTGTTTTGAGAGGGACCCCCGTATAAAAAGCATAAAGGGCAAGGACCATTACTGGGTGGCAAGGTACTTGGACCCCCGGTACAAACAAAAAATTGCGGAAATGTTACCACCATCACAGAGGGCTGTCAGAATGGAGCACTTCCAGGCCTTGCTTAGAGAAAGGCTGCATTCTGCTATTGCGTGCGCTGGCAGAGGAATTTCCACTCCCAGAGAAACAGTTGCGGGTACCAAACCAGCAGCGCCTGCAAGAAGAGGGCGGTTTGAAGATGTGTTGGTCACTTCTGATATGAGATCATTCTTTTAGCCGACCCATCGACAGGTGTCATCCGGATCCAGCATCAGGGAACGCCTAGACCGGCAGGTGTCTGACTACATCAGGTTAACGGCCGATGTGGACGCTCTGAGAAGTGATGAACCCCTGGACTACTGGGTGGGCAGGCTTGACCTCTGGCCAGAGCTTGCACAATTTGCAATGGAACTATTGGCTTGCCCCTCGTCCAGTGTCCTGTCCGAAAGGACGTTCAGCGCAGCAGGGGGGATCGTGACCGATAAGCGCACTCGCCTAGCTCACGAAAGTGTTGACTACCTCACATTTATAAAAATGAATGAGGCATGGATCTCTGAGGAATTCAACACATGTGACCAGTAGACCATGTATATGCATAACTGTCTAAACCAGGGGTCTCAAACTGGTGGCCCTCCAGCTGTTGCAGAACTACAATTCCCATGAGGCATTGCAAGGCTAAACAGTTACAAGCATGACTCCCATAGGCAGAGGCATGATGGGACTTGTAGTTCCGCAACAGCTGGAGGGCCGCAGGTTTGAGACCCCTGGTCTAAACGATTTATATAATGTAGCACACGGACTCTATTTTCTACCTTTGGCTCACTTGTAGAAAAAAAGCACACCGTACTATATGCCCGTACCCCTTCTGTTTGAAGAGGTTGAGCGGTGTCATATTTTTGGGTCCCGCAGTGAGTTGCTTCCTTCCACTGGTTCTCCCCTCTAGAGTTTAGAGGCAAGTCTTTACCTTTCCCAAAGAAGGCCAATGTCCACACCACGTTTCAACTCCAACATGAGTTTATTTTGCTTTTATGCTTCAGTAACCGGAGAGTTGAAAAGAGAAAGGGGTTAGCAGATAAAACTGATTCTGGCACACTCTTGGCTTCATCGAGTGGGTACAGCTCACCCGGATAGTCACCCAATGGCACTAGCAGCCGGCATGTAGCTCGAACAGTGACTTAGTCCCCTCCAAGGACAAAGTCAAGGATATCCCTCCTTAGGTGGCAGGCTAGCAGCACTCTGCAAAGGCAGTCTGTGGAGCAAGGAATCCTTCCCTCCGACAGGTCACCAGGCCTCTCCCGAGACAGCAATCTTTATCACTCACCTCCTGTTATGGGACCGATCCTCCCCTGGCTTCCTCTTAGTCAGAGCGGTCGCCCTCACCTGGGCTCCCTGGGTTTTCTTTCTGGCTTTGTAGACCCAGCTAAAGGTACTGGGCCTACCTGGAACTCCGCAGCCTTGGGCTGAAGGTGCCTGGCCGAGACCCCACAGTCAATGCTCGTATCCCCCCTCGAGGGGATACACTCCTCCGAGTACAGATCCCCAGGTATTCGCGCCCAGAACAATGGTGTCTGCCCCTTTTGTACCCTCTTCCGGCATGCAGAGTGGGTAGACCACACCCACTGCATGGCTGCCGAGAGAGGACACCCAATAGCCACTCCATCACCTGTGGTTCAAGCCCGGGTACAAGTGTCAGCACCACCTATACACCTAAGGGGAACTGCACGCCAGGTGAAGCAGCAGCAAGGCAGAGTCCAAACAATTAAAAGACCCCAGCTAATTATTGCTCAGGTGACGGTCACCCCTAAATTTAGGATACCCGCTACAATAACTTATAAAAAAAAAATTATGGCAACTTTTCCAAAAGCAGGATCATCTCCTGTAACCCCTTCATAGCCTGGCCTTGCGTCTCTTCCATGGCCTTCATGCGCTCCTGAATTGACAAAATGTTGCAGATGAAAAAAGAATGCTTGTCGTTGTCGATCTCAAATTCGCTTAATACTTCTGGTATGTCATTGTCCATGTTGTGGGACGATGTGTGCACAGCTAGTAAGTATTTTGTCAGGGGAACAAAACAGGAAGCGCCACCTAAGTGCAATATTTTAGTCACAATTTATTAAAGACAGAGGAGATGCACTTACAGACATATGTAAAAAATGGGCTCATCTGTGTAGTTCACGGTGTGATCCGGTCTCAGGTGCATCCAGGCTCATGGGTAGGCAGAGCAGTGTGTAGTTTTCATCCTGTGGCCACCAGGAGGATGCCCAGCATTTTGAATGCTCCGATGATGGAACCTAGCTGGAAGAAAGCAGTAACGTGAGCCCAGAGAGAGGGGGGAAGTAACGTTAGCCCAGAGAGAGGGGGTGCCCAACAAGGACAGCTATCTGGCAGTCATGTTCCCCCAGCTGCAGCATACTGCCAGATTTGCTCCAGTGATGAGGAGGGAGGGGATGATGAGGTCACTGACTTCACATGGGTGCCTGATAGGAGAGAGGAGGAGGAGGAGGAGGCACATCTCCAATGAGGCAGGATGCCCTTCAGGGGCCAGCTTAAGGGCAGCACACCGACTGCATCACACCACAGAGCTCCGCATTTGCAGGGCGCTGCTGTCTCTGCGCGTTATTCCAAAAGTTCTTTGGTGTGGGCCTTTTTTCAGACGTGTGCAGCAGATCGCACCATTGCCTTTTGCAACATATGTCTAAAGCGTATCTCGCATGGCCAAAACATCAGCCGTTTGGGCACTACGTGCTTGACCAGACATATGTCGACCTGCCATGCAGTTCATTGGCAAGCGTACCTAAAAGACCCACACCAAAGAACAAAGCAGACCTCTCTTTGCTCCTCATCAGCTGGGATCTCCAACCCCACTATACCTTCAGTCCTCTCTGAAACATGCACTGAGAGGAATGAAGGTGTAGAATTAGGTGTGTCACAGCCAAGTACTTGCGGGCAATCTGCTATCGGTACACCAAAGTCAGATTGTACCAGGCAAATTTCCCTGCCCCAGCTGTTGCACCACCCAAAGAAGTTCGCTCCCAGCCATCCACATGCCCATCGGTTGAATGCTAGCTTGGCTAATATGCTAGCACTTCAACTGCTGCCTTTTCAATTGGTAGACTCTGCCCTGTTCCATGAGTTTGTGGAATGTGCGGTTCCTCTGTGGCAGGTTCCCAAACGCCACTTTTTCTCACGGAAGGCGATTCCGGCTCTCTACCGGCATGTGGAAGGCAATGTCTTGGCCTCGCTGGACAGGGCGGTCAGCGGTAAGGTGCATATTACCGCTTACTCATGGTCCAGCAGGCATATACAGGGACATTACCCATATTTCACGGCGCATTGCGTGACTCTGCTGGCAGCTGGGAAGGATGTAGGACAAGATGCAGTAGTGTTGGAGGTTGTTCCGCCACCACGCCTCCAAAATGTAACTACTGGTGATTCTGACACACCTCTCTCCTCCACCCCCTCCTCCTCTTCTTCCTCCATGGCCTCTACCTGTGCTTTGTCTTCGGAACCAGTGGTGCTCCGTAGGCGTTCAAGGGGCTACGCAAGTACGCAGGCAAAAATATGCCATGCGGTGCTTGAGCTGGTGTGCTTGGGGGATAGGAGCCACACTGGGGCAGAGATTCTGTCAGCTCTGCAGGGGCAGGCTCAGAGGTGGTTGACGCCATGCCAGCTTAAGCCAGGAAAGGTGGTTTGCGACAATGGCACAAACCTCCGCCCTCTGACAGGGACAACTGACCCATGTGCCTTGTTTGGCTCACGTCCTTAACTTGGTGGTGCAGCGGCTCTTGGGCAGGTACCCGGGCTTACAGGAGGTCCTGAAGCAGGCCCAATTTTCAGCCCCTGTTTAACAGGGGGCGTGTAAATATAATTTGTGATGCAATACTTTGCAGCAGGGCTCATTGCTGCGCTCCTAATAGAGTATCTGTGAGGGGTTGCAGTGTTGTGGCACCAGCACCAGTGCCTAAGGCCCAATTTTCCAGCCCCTGTTCAACAGGGGCATGTAAATACAATTTTTGATGCAATACTTTGCAGCAGGGCTCATTGCTGCGCTCCAAGTACAGTATCTGTGAGGGATTGCAGTGTTGTGGCACCAGTGCCTAAGGCCCAATTTTTATGCCCCTGTTCAACAGGGGCATGTAATTACAATTCTTGATCTAATATTTCACAGCTGGGCCCATTCCTGCACCCACCAATAGTAACTGTGAGGACATACAGTGTTGTGGCACCAGCACCACCACCAAAGGCCCAATTTTTCCTACCACTGTTCAACCACGGCATGTAATTACAATTCTTGATATAATAGTTCACAGCAGGGCGTTCCAGCGCCCACCAAGAGTAACTGTGAGGGCTTACAGTGTTGTGGCCACACCAACACCTAAAGGCCAAATTTCTGCAGAGTATATACGGCAGGCCCCTACTTTGAAACATCCATTTTACAAACGACACCTACTTGCAAACGGAAGGAGACAACAGGAAGTGAGAGGAAATCTACCCCTAGGAAGGGAAATTCTCTCCCGTAAGAGTTAATATTGGAAAAAGGTGTCTCCTCTCCACTGATGCTTTATCACCAATCCTTGTTTCAATAAAAAAAAACACATTTTCAAAAAACATTTGTCATTGGGATGGAAAGTGAGGTGAAATGTTCTGAACAGGTGCACAGACAGCAAAACAAATGTTACAGGGGTGATAAGCCTTCCCTATGTTTTCCAAAAAGCTTAAAAATAGATTTTTTGGCTGGAGCTACACTGAAACAATGTACCTGTTCCAAATTACAGATTCTACTTAAGAACAAACCTACAGTCCCTGTCTTGTTTGCACCACCTGTATTCTGCTGTTCAGAGTATATAGGGCCTTTTTTTAATTTGTGTGTGGGGTTCCCCTTAATATCCATACAAGACCCAAAGGGGCTGGTAGTGGTCTGGGGGGGTGGGACCAAACATTACATTAAAGCCGCAAGCAGTTTTAAATGACTTTTTTTTTCGTTTAGAAATGTCATTTTGTGCAGGGACAGTTCTAAACACGGGAAACACGTGCCACTTCACAGGCATACTTTAGACACCCCCCAGGTACGATATTTAAAGGAATATTTCACTTTTTTTTTTCACTTTAAGCATCATTAAAATCACTGCTCCCGAAAAAACGGCTGTTTTTAAAACTTATTTTTGCATTGATACATGTCCCCTGGGGCAGGACCCTGGTCCCCAAACCCTTTTTAGGACAACAACTTGCATATTAGCCTCTACAATTAGCACTTTTGACTTTGAATGTTCGAGTCCATTGTATTTAATAGGGTTCTAAAGTTTGCGCAAACTTTCGGTCCGTTCCGCAGGTTCTGGTGCGAACCGAAGCGGGGGGGGGGTGTTCAGCTCATCCCTAATTATGAACACAATAAAGGCCATGGGATTAGGCCCAAAGATGGTCCATTGGATTAAAACATTAAATAATCATCCCACGGCATCGGTAAAGGTTAACGGGAGTCTGTCCCCACCCTTTGAAATGTATAACGGAGACAGACAAGGGTGTCCACTTTCACCCCTCCTATTTGTGCTGTCATTGGAACCATTACTGGCAACTATACAAAACAGCATTCATATAGGTGGGGTGAAGATCGGAGAAGAAGAACATAAGGTCGCGAATTATGTTAACGATATGCTGATTTACATATCAAACCCTAGAACAACATTGCCATACTTGAGGAAGGAGATGAAAAATTACGGAGATCTCTCAAATCTAAAGATAAACCATGTGGACCAGGACTGGGTGGAGGGAAGGGGTGGGTGTCTCTGGGTGGAGGGAAGGGGGACCAGCATGTGTCCATTTGCTGATCTTCCCTACCTAGTAAGAAACTAGAAGCAAAGAATATGTTGTCACTTCTGATTTCAGCTGTCACTTTCTATTGACACTGTGGTCAGGGAAAAAGCAAATGAAGTGTAATCTGTTCATTAGCTTCCATGGAGGACAAGGGATACATAAAAGGCCTGAGTAAATTGCAAGGATTAATGCCCAAAGATCATAACTTTGGGCTTCCATATCTTACCCCAGCCTGTGACCTTTTATTGGTTGAAGGGCTTCAATACCTGTGATCCTGTCAAGCAATATGTCCCTGGACCTGTTGCATGGTAGTTGGAATATGAGAATACTATACCCAAGTTGTTGCTATGATCTCTTATAATTTGAAAAATGTTCTATGTCATTTTAATAGACGTGTTATATTATGTGACAATAAAGAAATTGTGAAATTGTATTTTTATAAATTAACAGTCTAGATGTCTATAAAATCCCAATCCTTATCTATCTATGTATATATAGATATATATATATATTTTTTCCCTAATACATTTATCAAGATATTCCATAAAGCTGCCCAATGAAAACAAAAACACAATACAAACATTAGAAAAGTATCCATTTAGTGAATTTTGAATAAATGTGTACAAACAAGAATTGTTTAACTCAATATAAATTATTTGCAAAGCATACGGATAAGACCCCATTCACACAGGGGCGACTCATCAGGCGACTCAGTCGCCTGACAAGTCGCGCCCCGTTCTGTACAATGGAACCGTTCTAATAGGAGCGACTCAAGTCTCTCCGACTTAGAAAAAGGTTCCTGTACTACTTCGGAACGACTTCAAGGCAACTTCTATTGACTTGAATACAGAAGTCATTTTGCAAGTCACCTTTGAAGTCCTGTGAAGATCGCCCGACAGAGTCGCGGGACAAGTTGTGCCGCTCCTGTGTGAATGGGCTCTTACTTGACTTGCTGACAGTAAACTAAGTGTGTTTTCTAAAAGAAAAGAAAGTAAAAAATGTATTCCCTTCTGTGAAAAAAATCATGAATCCCTTGAAAAAATAAATCCCATGAAAATATCAACAATCACTTCACATCCCCAGTGGTTCCATGTAATTAATTCGAGTTTTCTATAAAAGAAGAGTTGTTCTGTTTCAGAAAAAAAATTATCTCCATTCAGTGAACAGCATCTCCTGGTGATCTGAACTTTCTTGATTATTACATACGTTTTCAAGTTTTTCCCTAGCTCAAAAAGTTCATTATTCTTTTAGAATTGCATATGAATAGGGAAGAAAAAAACTAAAACAACCAAATAAATATACATGAAATGCAAGAATTTGGCGTACTACAGTATATCTCTTTATGAATACTTTTTTCAGTTTTGTTTACAGATATTTTTGGCTGGCTTTTGATAATGCTTTAATCCTTTTTAACATCAAAGTAAATTGTATTAGATATCTAATCCTAGCCAATACGACGCAGCCTGTTTTGAATCTGTTCAATGTCCAACGATAATTCACAGTCCAACAAACAAAATATTTTTTTTCCATGTTGCCTTGCTTTTTAGACCTGTTCTTGAGGTTATTTGGGACACTGATTCAGAAAATTGCATTAGCTATATTGCATCAGCTCTAGTTTCTTAGGTATGGTCAAATTTATGTCATTTTTTAGCAGGTTTTTAAAAAGACCTTGCTGATCAACTTATTCTTCTGTTACCTAGTTTGTGATTGTGCATACATAAGTTAGCAGATATAGTGAGAGTGTTTATGTATTTCCAACTGTAATTTTACATCTGAAACATACATTGCATTCTAAAGTGTAAGTTCTTAATTGTATTACGGTTATGATTGTATTGGAGGTATGTAAATTTGCACTCATATTTTATTTTTGCAGATCAATCATCATAGGGGTTATGGCTACTTTTTAGGTGTTTCTTTCATGCTCCAAAGAGATTAACTAAAAAACTACATTAAAATATTCAGATTTTTTTTATGGGCAACCAGGGTGAAGAGTTGAATTTATGCTGTATCTCAAAAAGAGCTGACAGGGAAACTTTGGTGCCATTTTTGGAATAAGCAGGTCAGATATACCCAGGAACAGGTCTAACATTTGAACATTTGAAAATGTGTCTTGGCCTAAGAATCAATGTGATATAACTCATACTGACCAATCATAATACTTTTTTGACTTGTGCTCACTCCAACAAAGTGATTCCTTCCTTACTTCCTATAATTTACATTAACTAGGCAAGACAGGATCACCACGTTCTAATATTCTACCTTTGGCAAATGGATCAAAGAAATGTGACCAGAATTACAACCATTCTGCTCTTAGGATTTCAGATTCCTCAAAATATTACATTTTTGGTATTTTTTCTTTTACTTTTGCTTTATTGTATTACAATATGCGGAAACCTCCTGATCATCACACTGGTGTCCTACAGCAGAACTCTTCATTCTCCCATGTACTTCTTCCTCTCCCAGCTCTCTGTATTAGATATATTACTAGTGACTGATATTCTTCCAAACATGATCAACACTATTTTGATTAAAAAAACAATCATGTCATTTTCTGATTGCCTCGCTCAGTTTTATTTTTTTGTTATCACAGAATCTTCAGAGTGTCTTCTTCTGACAGTGATGAGTTGGGATAGATATTTGGCCATCTGTAAACCATTGCATTATTCTTTGAAAATGAACTACCAGGTTTGCTGGATACTGGTTATCCTATGCTGGATATTAAGTGTGTTTGTAGCTTTGGTGTACACTGTAACCATATCAACATTACAATTTTGTGGTCCCGATATTATTGACCACTTTTTCTGTGACTTTGATCCAATCCTACAACTCTCCTGCTCCGATACCACTGTTGCTCAATTTGAAGTGACAATTTTGGGTGTTATATTTGTTGTCATCCCATTCTTCATTATTATTTTGTCATATGCTTATATAATATCTACTATTTTAAAAATCCCATCTATTACTGGCAGACAGAAAGTTTTCTCAACATGCAGTTCCCACCTGACTGTGGTTTGCATCTATTATGGCACCCTGGTTTGTGTATATCTGATACCAAATAGAGGACAGACAAGGGACATTACTAAACTCATATCATTGCTGTACACTGTAGTTACTCCAATGATAAATCCACTTATTTACAGCCTGAGGAATCAAGAACTGAAAAAAGTTGTCAGCAAACTCATCCAAAACTTTTTGGAGATGCATGTAAGTAAAGAAAAGGGAGCGGCTCAGATGTAGAAATCCTCAAAATTAAATTCTGAAATATAAAATGCAAGTTGCAGCTTGTAGGTGATAACTGATTTTGGTTTCCTCTGATTTTGCCTTCATATGCTGCAGGGGTACCGAGTTATATATACATGCCATTGGGTCCTGGCCAGGGTCCTTTTTTTATGTCCCCAATATCATCACTCTTTATTGTTGCTTGCTTGCCATGCGATTTATAAAAGTTCTGTTATCTTATAGGGACCTTGGTCCTTTCTTTTATCTTTTTAGTTTTTAGTTTTGGATTTTTTATCCATATACCATTCAAGAAATCGAACGGATTTGGTCTCTCCTTTTGCACTAACTACTAACCAGTGGCTGGTTGATTTTGATATGAACTATGTCATGATATTATATGTTGTTGCTCAATATATTGAATATGTGTGTTTTGGTTGCTCCTGTTTTTATTAGGTTATTTTGTGTTTATTTTTGAGACCAGGGATCACATTTGGCCCATATGAATGTGTACATATACACAGTACATTGCGTTTCCAACTTATGTAAATTCGTACATAACATTTGTGGGTCATATGTGTTCCTTATCTGTGGTATCATATGTGTTCATTTGGTGATAGATAGGCATGTGCAGACCTGTTTTACATGTTTAATTGGGCAAACTGTCTAACTTAATATGTGTCTAGATCCAACAACAAGGCTTTAGATTTCCATGTCACACCTGTCCTAGTCCATGCAATACATCTAATGATATGGTGCACTAGCCTAATGCACCATTTACTGATTTTCACCTAGGTTATTATAGTTGGACTGGTCTTGAGACAACTTTCCATTTCAGACATTGCCCCTATATTATATGTATATACACACGCATGCCTCTCTTTGAAATTTCTTTGAAATTTTATATTTATATGCATATTCTTTTGCGTTTTATGCATATAATTCCCTTTTCTCTTAAAATAATTTTTCATTTATATCACACAGGTTCTGGTCTGAGACATATTGACATTTTCCTATATCAGATGATTAACTCCATATATCGCATTGCACAGCATGATTTACGCATGGAGTCTTTCATTCATGAGTGACAGTCACCGGCACGGGTTTAAGTCTTTCTCGTGTAGACGTGCATATGGATTATGCACGTTGTAGGTGTTTAACACTGGCTTGGTGCGTTTCACATAAGACACACATTTAGATATACAGCATAATACAACACAATAGGAGTCTAATTAATCAATCAACATAGTAGTTTTTCATCCACAGTTAGTATATATATACAAAAAGAATAATAATAAAGTTAATTATAATAAAATTAAAAAATAAATAATAAATAAAAAATCTATCACTAAATATTAAAACATAGGAACATGCTATGGCAATCAAGATTAAGAACGACAAATTGTCACACCTGTCCTAGTCCATGCGATACATCTAATGATATGGTGCACTAGCCTAATGCACCATTTACTGATTTTCACCTAGGTTATTTTAGTTGGACTGGTCTTGAGACAACTTTCCATTTCAGACATTGCCCCCATATTATATGTATATACACATGCATGCCTCTCTTTGAAATTTCTTTGATTATGCACGTTGTAGGTGTTTAATATTGGCTTTGTGCGCTTCACATAAGACACACATTTGGATATACAGCATAATACAACACAATACGAGTCTAATTAATCAATCAACATAGTAGTTTTTTATCCACAGTTAGTATATATACCGTATATACTCGAGTATAAGCCGACCTGAATATAAGCCGATGCACCTAATTTTACCACAAAAAACTGGGAAAACATATTGACTCGAGTATAAGTCTAGGGTGGGAAATGCAGCACTGATAATACACTGACAGGGACACGCTGATAAAAAAACTGATGGGGACACACTGATAAAACACTGATGGGGACACACTGATAAAACACTGATGGGGACACACTGATAAAACACTGATGGGGACACACTGATAAAAAAAACTGATGGGGACACACTGATAAAAAAAAACTGATGGGAACACACTGATAAAAAACACTGATGGGGACACACTGATAAAAAAAAACTGATGGGGACACACTGGTAAAAAAAACTGATGGGGACACACTGATAAAAAAAACTGATGGGGACACACTGATAATAAAAACTGATGGGGACACACTGATAAAAAAACTGATGGGGACACACTGATAAAAAAACTGATGGGGACACTTTGATAAAACACTGATGGGGACACTCTGATAAAACACTGATGGGGACACTCTGTCCCCATCAGTGTTTTATCAGTGTGTCCCCATCAATGTTTTATCAGTTGCTGCCGGCCGCCAAGGGTTCCATCAATTCTAATCGATAAGCGCAGGGGGGGTGACGTGCTACTGCCGAGCGCCGACAATTAGTTGGTAAGCGGGGGAGGGGGGTGCTGCCGCCAGACGCCGACACAGTTGCTTTATCAGTCCAGTTGATAAGCCCCCTGATTAGAGCTCCACTCTGTTTCATCACCCCGGAATCCCGCCCGCTGCAGGAAGATCTTTAATGCAAACAGCGGGTGGGTAGCGGGGGGAGCCACACCAATGATCACTGGCTGCTAGGACATGGCAGTCCCAGCAGCCAATCCTAGCGCACGGCATGGGCGGGAGTAACTGCAGTGGCTGTCAGCTACGGCGAGCTGTAGAAATACACATGTCAGCTGTGGGCCGGGATACGGAGACCCCTGCTCTAGAGGAGTGACTGCCGCACACCTTGGAGACAAGTAGGTACATGACTCAAGTATAAGCCGAGGGGGGGCATTTTCAGCCTAAAAAAAGGGGCTGAAAAACTCGGCTTATACTCGAGTATATACGGTATACAAAAACAATAATAATAAGGTTAATTATAATAAAAAATAAATAAATAATAAAAAATCTATCACTAAATATTAAAACATAGGAACATGCTATGGCAATCAAGATTAAGAACGAAAAATTGATTAATTGAATACACAAACATATTCATACAAAAATAAAAAACAAAAAATACAAGGATGTTGGAGTTTGTATTGATTGGTTAAACTTGGTATTGTATGGCTTGGAACGTGCACTTTTAACTAATTCACCTATAGTGTCGCCCTGACTATTGATTCCACTACCCAATATACGTCACGACTCACGATATATATACACACATATCCTTCTTGTTTTTCGTTTTTCGTTTATATGTTCACTTTCACTTTTACAAGGGGTTAAAATTATTCATGTAAATCCCCTTATGCCGCGTACACACGATCATTATTCACGGCGGTTAAAAAACCGCCGTGAATAATGACAGGAAAAACGAGGGAACCGCTTGGTTCCCTACACACGGTCGTTTTTCCCGTCATTTTTTCTCTTGACGAGAAAAACGACCGTCTGTGGGCTATAGGGAAACACTGCCGCGGAAAAAAATGCTGGAAAAAACGTTGAGAAAATTTAGAACATGTTCTAATTTTTCTCGTCGTTTTTTATGCCGTTTTTCTCGACGAGAAAAACGACATAAAGCCCACAGACGATCGTTTTTCTCGGCGAAATTAAAAAATGCAATTTTTCTCGTCGAGAAAAGCGGTCGTGTGTACGTGGCATGAGGCTTCATCATTCTCACGTTAATCAGTCATTATACATATAGTTGTTCTTTTCCACATATATTACATTTATATGAATTATATACACATTTTTTTCTGTTCCATATATATATTCCTATTTTTGGTGTTTATCTTTAGTGTTCACCACATTTCACACATTATTATACCACACTTTATTATTGTTCACACCACATTTTACACATATATACATATATATATATCTTTTATATATGTGTTTTCTTTTTCATTGATTGCGTTTGTTTGAAAAGGATTCCCTTTTTTTCATATCACAGTGGTTGGTGGACCAAACCCTCCTCTCTTACTTGAATCACCTCATTCACAGCCAATCACTGAATCATTACTTTCACTTGGTGTTGGATCACATGAACCTTCCTTTTAGGGTATATATTAGATTACATTTGTGCACTAGGTAGCTATGAATAAGCACTAGTACAGTGTGAAACGCGTTAGCCAGTTTTTTGACCAGTGTGACGTGATGTGCAGTGTGTATTTGGATCCCTGAATTTTTAAATAAAGGCTTTTATTTTTGGAGTGCTGATATCCAGAAGACTTGTTTGTTCCTGTATGCATTTAAGTAAAACATAAAACATTTGAAGAGATTTATAATAATTAAAAAAAAAATTGCAAAATATTTAAAGCGGTTGTATACCCTAATTTTGAACTTTTACCTACAGGTAAGCCTATTATAAGGCTTACCTATAGGTAAAAAGAATATCTCCTAAACCTGTACGGTTTAGGAGATATTCCCCTCGCAATGAGCCGCTGAATGCAGCGGCGCATGCGCAGCGGGGATTCTCGGCTAAAGGCCGGCAGCCGCCGGACCTTGCCGACGCGCGGGAGTGACGACATCGCCGCTCCAGCCACTCACAGCGCTAGAGCGGCGATACCCGGAAGACACGCCGGGGCAAGATGACATCTCCCTCGGCGTGGACCAGGTAATTACCCAACGCCTCGTTCTAAGGTAAGTATTTTATAATGAGCTAGTATGCGGTGCATACTAGCTCATTATGCCTTTTGCCTTTCAGGTATGAAAAAAAATTAAAAAAGCAGCAGCGGGTATACAACCGCTTTAAGAGCACTAAATCAACCTTTCCACCTAACAAATGTTTTTTTCATTCAAAATGTTAGTGTCCCCACTGAGACATTTTTTTTTTTTTTTTAACAAGAAACCCCCTGAGACATTTTTACATATAGGTAAGCCTATAATAAGGCTTACCCACTGTATATGTACTGAAAATATCTCCTAAACGTGCGCCGTTTAGGAGATATTTACCTTTGTATTGTGTCGATGATGTCCTTTGTGCATGCGCAGTGAAGAAACGGCCCTCTGAGCCATTTCTTCCCTAGAATGTGCCGTGACTGGCGGCTCTCGAGCGCATGCATGGGAGTGGCGTCACGTGGCTCCGGCCAGTCACAGAGCCGGAGTCCGCGGCCCCGGAAGAAAGAGGGGCAAATATGGATGCTTCCACCAGCGGTAACATCGCCGACATTGCGGGCTTCGTTTTCAGGTAAGTGCCACATAATGGGCTAGTATGCAATGCAGCACAGTGGTGTAGTGGTTAGCACTTTCACCTAGCAGCAAAAGGGTTGCTGTTTCGAATCCCAACCACGACACCATCTGCATGGAGTTTGCATGTTCTCCCTGTGTCTGCGTGGGTTTCCTCCGGGTACTCCGGTTTCCTCCCACACTCCAAAGACATGCTGGTAGGTTAATTGGATCTTGTCCAAATTGGCCCAGTGTATATGTGTACTAATGTGTGTCCCAAGTGTGTTGAAATCCTACGGGGTAAATGACCGCACTAGCCAAGCAGATACTGGCTGCAAAAAGCGCCTTGAGGTGATTCATTTGTAGCGCCATACAAGTTATTCATTCATACTAGCCCATTATGCTCTTACTTTGCAGGGGAATAAAGAGGAAGTAAAACTCATCAGGGTTTACTTCCTGTTTAAGTAGAGACTAGCTGTTACGTAGTTTGTTGGAGGCCAAAGAGGTGAGAGGACTTCCCTTGTGGCTCTGGCCCAAACACACCTAAAGGTGGGAACAGATGTGCCAGGCTCAGGGTAGAACAGATCACAGGTGATGGTAGAGATGGTCTGCAGGGATGGTGCTTGATACAAATAAGGGAGCACCTCGTTTTTAGCAGTAGTAGATAGTCCATGTACTGATTGTGTGAGAATGCCAGACAGGGCCCGGAAGGCAGATCTGGTAACCAGGTTCTGAAGGAGCAGGCAGAAATATGTATTCTGGAAGCTGGAGCCAAGACCATACATGATGAGACGTCAAGATCCAGGCCAGGATCATATACGGTTTAGCAAAGGTAGAAGCAGCAGAGTCTAGAGCAGAGGTCTCAAACTGGTGGCCCTCCAGCTGTTGAAGAACTACAATTCCCATGAGGCATTGCAAGGCTAAACAGTTACAAGCATGACTCCCATAGGCAGAGGCATGATGGGACTTGTAGTTCCGCAACAGCTGGAGGGCCGCAGGTTTGAGACCCCTGGTCTAGAGACAAGATAGGTCAAGCACAAGAGATCAAGCAGGAGCGAGGCTAAGCTGCAAGCCAGGCTCATGATCAGGAGAGAGTCAGAGGGATATCCAGGAATAGACCGAGTTGGTAACAGGAAGTCAGGCAACTGGGTAACCAGGGAGCACAGAAACAAGGATCACAAAGAGCAGAAGACCATAAAGCAATAAGCACATGTCAGGACAATTACTGGACTTGCGTGGGCATGTTCCAAAGTTCAGACACATGCCAATGCATGCCGATGTGCACTTGTGCACTTGTGCACTCAAATGCACAAGCGTGTCGGAGCACACTAGTTACTAGCCTGAGTCCATCTATGTACTGGCACATGAGCATTAGCTACACGAGTACTGGCTCCCTGACACTAAGATTTGCACTTGTTTTTAATAGTTTTTCATCTGCAAAAATTAAGAGTTAGACCCCATTCACACAGGGGCAACTACTTTGGGAGGCAACTTGGACACGACTTGAGTTTGAATCAAAGCGTGACTTGGGGTGACTTGGGGCGACTTGGGGCGACTTCAGCGTGACTTGGGGCGACTTACAACACAACTTGAAGTCGCCTCCAGGGCAGGGAACTTGACAAGTGGCCAATCAGAGCTTTTCAGCTCTTGTGACATCATTTGTGTTCCTGTTTTCTTCCTTGTTCCCTGTTCCCTGTTGTTCTGTGTCCAAAATGCTGTCTTTGCAGGTGCTTAATGTCAGCTGTCATAACAGCTGGTTTGGCAGTATTGATGGAAGAGGAAGAAAGGAAGTGAAGGATGAGGATGAGAAGAAGACGTCTCTACTGGATCCATCCAATCATTCCTGATTAGGGATGAGCTTCGAGTTCGAGTCGAACTCATGTTCGACTCGAACATTGCCTGTTCGCCCATTCGCCGAACAGCGAACAAATTGGGGTGTTCGCGGCAAATTCGAAAAATCTATGGGAGAAATCTAAAGTGCTAATTATAAAGGCTTATATGCAAGTTATTGTCCTAAAAAGTGTTTGGGGACCCGGGTCCTGCCCCAGGGGACATTTATCAATGCAAAAATAAGTTTTAAAAACGGCCGTTTTTTCGGGAGCAGTGATTTTAATAATGCTTAAAATGAAAAAATAAAAGTGAAATATTCCTTTAAATTTCGTACCTGGGGGGTGTGTATGATATGCATGTAAAGTGGCGCATGTTTCCCGTGCTTAGAACTGTCTCTGCACAAAGTGTCATTTTTGAAAGAAAAAAAGTCCATTTAAAACTGACTCGCCGCTATTAATGAATTGTCGGCTCCCGGCATTACATACAAAAGTCATTGATAAAAAAAAAAAAAAAAGCGTGGGGGTTCCCCAGAATTCAATTACCAGGCCCTTCAGGTCTGGAATGGATATTAAGGGGAACCCCGCCGCAAATTTAAAAAAAAATTGACGTGGGGTTCCCCCAAATATCCATTCCAGGCCCTTCAGATCTGGCATGTATTTTAAGGGGAACTCCACCCCAAATTTAAAAAAAAATGGCGTGGAGTCCCCCTAAAAAATCCATTCCAGACCCCTTATCCGAGCACGCAACCTGGTCGGGCCGCAGGGGAAAAGGGGGGACGAGAGAGCGCCCCCCCTCCCTCCTGAACCGTACCAGGCCACATGCCCTCAACATGGGGAGGATGTCCCCATGTTGATGGGGACAAGGGCCTCATCCCCACAACCCTTGCCCGGTGGTTGTGGGGGTCTGCGGGCGGGGGGCTTATCGGAATCTGGAAGACCCCTTTAACAAAGGGGACCCCCAGATCCCGGCCCCCCCCTATGTGAATTGGTAAGGGGTACATTGTACCCCTACCATTTCACGAAGAAAGCGTAAAAAAATGTTTAAAAAAACACACAAACACCTTGAAAAAGTCCTTTATTTAAAAAAAAAACAAAAAAAACATTCCAGCGGTGAAATCCAGTGTCCCACGGCGATCCCGATGTCCAGCGCTGTCCTTCATTGGTTGTGCCTGAGCGGACCTGATGGGGAACTCCCTCTCAGTATTTTAAATGTATAGACCCGCCCCTTCTAAAGTTCCCCATCAGGTCCGCTCAGCGGACCAGATGCGGAACATGAGAAGGGGCGGGTCTATACATGTATTACCAAAGTGAGAGCAGTTCCCCATCAGGTCCGCCCCCTCACTATGTAAATTTAAATTACACAGTGAAGGAAGTTCCCCGCTCAAGCCAATGACGTAGGCGGGTCCGACATACCGAGGGGGCAGACCTGATGGGGAACTGCTCTCACTTTGGTAATACATGTATAGACCCGCCCCTTCTCATGTTCCGCATCTGGTCCGCTGAGCGGACCTGATGGGGAACTTTAGAAGGGGCGGGTCTATACATTTAAAATACTGAGAGGGAGTTCCCCATCAGGTCCGCTCAGGCACAACCAATGAAGGACATCCTCCCCATGTTGAGGGCATGTGGCCTGGTACGGTTCAGGAGGGAGGGGGGGCCGCTCTCTCATCCCCCCCTTTTCCCCTGCGGCCAGCCAGGTTGCGTGCTCGGATAAGGGGTCTGGTATGGATTTTTTAGGGGGACTCCACACCATTTTTTTTTAAATTTGGGGTGGAGTTCCCCTTAAAATCCATGCCAGATCTGAAGGGCCTGGAATGGATATTTGGGGGAACCCCACGTCAATTTTTTTTTTAATTTGCGGCGGGGTTCCCCTTAATATCCATTCCAGACCTGAAGGGCCTGGTAATTGAATTCTGGGGCACCCCCACGCTTTTTTAATTTTTTTTATCAATGACTTTTGTATGTATTGCCGGGAGCCAACAATTCATTAATAGCCGCGAGTGAGTTTTAAATGACTTTTTTTCTTTCAAAAATGTCATTTTTTGCAGGGACAGTTCTAAGCACGGGAAACATGCGCCACTTTGCATGCATATCATACACACCCCCCAGGTATGAAATTTAAAGGAATATTTCACTTTTATTTTTTCATTTTAAGCATTATTAAAATCACTGCTCCCGAAAAAACGGCCGTTTTTAAAACTTTTTTTTGCATTGATACATGTCCCCTGGGGCAGGACCCGGGTCCCCAAACACTTTTTAGGACAATAACTTGCATATTAGCCTTTATAATTAACACTTTAGATTTCGAACGTTCGAGTCCATTGTATTTAATAGGGTTCTAAATTTCACACAAACATTTTGTCTGTTCGCAGGTTCTGGTGTGAACCGAACAGGGCGGTGTTCGGCTCATCACTGTTCCTGATAGACCTAGCAAAGGCCAGTTCTGGGCCATGTATCAGAATTTGCGTATTTTTGAGGACAAGTTTTTCAACTATACCCGGATGTCGATCGTCGATCGCAAGGCAAGTACATATGCTGCATGTGTATATAAACAAGTATAGTCCCCCCTCCACTAACTACAGACCCCCTCCCACAGTATAGATCTCCCTCCCTCAGTACAGATCCCCCTACACTAACTACAGACCGCCCTCCCACCGAATAGATCCCCCACCCCCAGTACAGACCCCCCTCTACTAACTACAGACCCCCCTCCCACAGAATAGATCCCCCACCCCCAGTACAGACCCCCCTCTACTAACTACAGACCCCCCTCCCACAGTATAGATCCCCCACCCTCAGTACAGACCCCCCTCCACTAACTACAGACCCCCTCCCACAGTATAGATTTCACTCCCTCAGCACAGACCCCCCCCCACTAAGTACAGACCCCCTCTCCCACAGTTTAGATCCCCTCCCTCAGTACAGACCCCCCCACTAAGTACAGACCCCCCTCCACTAACTACATACCCCCCTCCCACAGTATAGATACCCCACCCTCAGTACAGACCCCCCTCCACTAACTACAGACCCCCTCCCACAGTATAGATCCCCCACCCTCAGTACAGACCCCCCTTACCTAAACTACAGACCCCCCTCCCACAGTATAGATCCCCCACCCTCAGTACAGACTCCCCTCCACTAACTACAGACCCCCCTCCCACAGTATGGATCCCACTCCCTCAGTACAGACCCCCCCACTAAGTACAGACCCCCCTCTCCCACAGTTTAGATCCCCTCCCTCAGTACAGACCCCCCCACTAAGTACAGACCCCCCTCCACTAACTACAGACCCCCTCCCACAGTATAGATCCCCCACCCTCAGTACAGACCCCCTCCACTAACTGCAGACCCCCTCCCACAGTATAGATCCCCCACCCTCAGTACAGACCCCCCTCCACTAACTACAGACCCCCCTCCCTCAGTATAGATCCCCCACCCTCAGTACAGACCCCCCTCCACTAACTACAGACCCCTCTCCCACAGTATAGATCACACTCCCTCAGTACAGACCCCCCACTAAGTACAGACCCCCTTCTCCCACAGTTTAGATCCCCCTCCCTCAAAACAGACCCCCCCACTAAGTACAGACCCCCTTCCACTAACTGCAGACCCCCTCCCACAGTATAGATCCCCCACCCTCAGTACAGAGCCCCCTCCACTAACTACAGACCCCCTCCCACAGTATAGATTTCACTCCCTCAGCACAGACCCCCCCACTAAGTACAGACCCCCTCTCCCACAGTTTAGATCCCCTCCCTCAGTACAGACCCCCCCACTAAGTACAGACCCCCCTCCACTAACTACATACCCCCCTCCCACAGTATAGATACCCCACCCTCAGTACAGACCCCCCTCCACTAACTACAGACCCCCTCCCACAGTATAGATCCCCCACCCTCAGTACAGACCCCCCTTACCTAAACTACAGACCCCCCTCCCACAGTATAGATCCCCCACCCTCAGTACAGACTCCCCTCCACTAACTACAGACCCCCCTCCCACAGTATGGATCCCACTCCCTCAGTACAGACCCCCCCACTAAGTACAGACCCCCCTCTCCCACAGTTTAGATCCCCTCCCTCAGTACAGACCCCCCCACTAAGTACAGACCCCCCTCCACTAACTACAGACCCCCTCCCACAGTATAGATCCCCACCCTCAGTACAGACCCCCTCCACTAACTGCAGACCCCCTCCCACAGTACAGATCCCCCACCCTCAGTACAGACCCCCCTCCACTAACTACAGACCCCCCTCCCTCAGTATAGATCCCCCACCCTCAGTACAGACCCCCCTCCACTAACTACAGACCCCTCTCCCACAGTATAGATCACACTCCCTCAGTACAGACCCCCCACTAAGTACAGACCCCCTTCTCCCACAGTTTAGATCCCCCTCCCTCAAAACAGACCCCCCCACTAAGTACAGACCCCCTTCCACTAACTGCAGACCCCCTCCCACAGTATAGATCCCCCACCCTCAGTACAGAGCCCCCTCCACTAACTACAGACCCCTCTCCCACAGTTGCAAAAAGAAAAAATTAGCGCATATTTTATATTGTGTGTCAGGGATGTAGTGACTAGTAATTGGTATTCTGACGCTTCCCGGTGTGGGTATTTGCCGTAGCCAAGATAATTGCATATAAAAGAGTTTTTTTCTCCTATTGGGATCAAAAGAAGTGAATCCCCATAGAGGAAATAAGGACAGCTACTGTTGGCAATTTATAGGCAATGATGAACCAATAAGTATTTAAATTAATGTATAATTTATTCAAGTATCAAAAATATCTAACATAAACATAACAAAACATAAAGTTATATATTATTTACTCCCTAGTAGAGTTAATAAAGATCAGTGCAATATAGTAGCAAAAAAATGTTCCCCCAGAAAAAAGGGTGGGTGTCTTGGGTGTACCAACATTTAAACACAAAGACAAGGACACCTCTCCCACAGTATAGATCCCCCACCCTCAGTACAGACCCCCCTCCACTAACTATAGACCCCCCTCCCACAGTATAGATCCCCCACCCTCAGTACAGACACCCCCTCATTGCAGACCCCTCCATCAGTACAGACACCCACACCTCAGTGCAGGCACCCCCAGTATTAGACACCCCCTCCCCTCAGTGCTGACCCCCCATCAGTATAGATGTCCCCCTTACCTTACAGACCTCAGAACAGCAGATACACACAGTGGTGTGTGTCCCTTGAGCGTGGGCTCCTCCTCCTCTGTGGACACTGCATGCCTCCCCCTGGCAGAACCCCCTAAATCTGAGGCCACATATTTTCATATGGTTGGCTAAGCGGTAATGTGTGTGTGTAGCTACCATTGGTTGATATTTCTTATTTTCAAGATAGTAGATTACAATTTTTTTCATTTTTTTATTGCAGTTTTGACAAATTGCTTGGTCTGGTTGACATCCATCTTGGGCGACAGAATACAACATACGGGAGGAGTATCTCATCCACTGAAAGACTAATTATTAGGCTAAGGTGAACTATCTTTTTTTTAATGTACATTAGTAGAATATTTTCCGCATTAATAAAGTCCAACCTGCGCTCATTTGTCAGTCATCTCCAGCAGGTCAAATGAGTGCAGCTGCCTTGACTGATGGCAGTCCCAGCCTCTCAGCAAGCCACTCTCCGCCCCTTCACTGCTCAGCACTCTAATGATCGGGGAGCAGTAGAGCAGGAGAGCTGCTGACTGATAGTCAGCAGCTCTCAGCTCTTGGAGGGGAGATAAGAGAGACATAGACGATGTTTGTTGACTCAGTTCTGTGTGAAGAAGCGGCAGTGGACAGATGTAGCGTCGCTGCGATGCTGCATCCACCTAGGTTTTTTTTTTTTTTTTTCTACCAAAAAAACATATTGTATACACATTTCAAAATTTTGCACACAAACTTAACAAAAATTTAGAAAAATCTATTTTTTTTTATATTTGGATCAATATCTATAACAATTTTTTTTGTAATATTTATAAAACAGTAGTATCAGCATAATAGAAGCACACTAAACTTTTTAATTTTTGAAAACGTGAACAAGTAGACAACAGTCATTTTTTTTTTATTATTATTATTATTATTATAATTGGTGGTAGGTCGGCTGATTAAGAGCAGAGCTGGTGGAAGGCCTTGGGGATGGTGTGGGTGGCATCTGAAATGATTCTTGACCGAATCGTTGATTCCCTGGTGCACCAAGGGTACTTGTAATAGGGGACGGTATTGGATAGGGGATCGGGGTATTTTCGGAAGCGAGGGGGATAGTAGGGGTGGGTTCTGGGTGGCGGAGGATTAGGAATGTCATAATAAGGGCCTGTTGGGAGTGGTGGGGGGCCAAAAATTGGTAATGGGGCAGTGGCTGGCTCACTTTGCATGTTTGCCTCCAGGATGTCCATAACAGCTCTTTTAACAAAGCTCTTTCTATCTTGTGGTACTTTTTTCAACATTCCTGCCACCATACTACCAAACCCACTCTCCTCAGTCTCCAGGGCATCCAGTTTGAGATCTAGTTTTTCCATCAAGGCTGAAAAACGGTCCATGGTTTGGTTAATTCTTCCCCCTATCGGTCTGCTGGATCTTTGAGGGAGAGGCATTGACATAGGTGGTTCCTGGACTTGGGGCTGCTCGACATCTGGCAGGGCGATCTGTGGCAGCTGGACCTCTGGCAGCTCAAGCTGGGGAGAAGGCTATGAAATGTTGGTGTCGTGTGTGTCTTGAGTTGCCTCAAGTGACTGATGCGCAGACCGAAACTGCGACCCTCCTTCTTCCGTGCATGCTGCCTGTCCACCTGCCCGCTGTCCGTTATCTCTTTCCTCCCAACTTGATTGTGTTCTGCATTAAACATATAATACAATTTTAGCACACCCTTCTGTATAGAACGTTATAGTATATCACATTAGAAATATAAAATATGTTATCTTACTCTTAGTTCCATGAAAGGCCTCAGGAACTGCAGCTCTTCTGCGTGTACATATGGTACAAAACTTTTTGATCCGGAGCCACTTCTGCATTTGTTTATTCTCCTCAGGTGACACTTGAAGCAGTCCCTCAAACCTTTCCATCTGGTTTGTAAATTTTCCACTGCAAAATATAAACAGAAACATAATCACTTATGTATTTTTTCTTTCAGATACCTGGCAACCGGTCATTCTATAGTAAGCCTTCATTTAGAGTTCATGACGGGCAAGTCAACAATCAGCTACATCATCCGTGAAACCTGCCAAATATTATGGAACGTTCTGAACACCATAGTAATGAAGAGGCCTACAAAAGAGAATTGGCGGGATATTGCTGATCTATATTGGAGTCGGTGCAATTTCCAAAATTGTATTGGAGCTATAGATGGGAAGCACGTGCGTGTCACTAAGCCTATTGGTAGCGGAAGTATGTACTTTAATTACAAAAAATATAGTTCCTTTGTACTGCTTGCCGTGGCCGATTCGAACTATTGTTTCACCTACATAGATATAGGATCCTATGAAAGTACCTGTGATGCTCGTATTTTTGCTAATTCCTCCTTTGGTCAAAGGTTACGAGAGAATAGACTCGATGTTCCAGAAAACTGTCCTCTCCCTGGCACAACAGAACCCCCGCTACCCTATGTGTTTGTCGCGGATGAGGCATTTGCGTTGGGGGAACACATTATGAGGCCATACTCTAATAGGAATCTGACTACTCCGAAGAAGGTGTTCAACTATCATTTGACACGGGCAAGAAGGGTGGTTGAGTGAAGTTTCGGAATTCTTGCCAATAAATGGCGTTTTTTACATACACCTATAGCCTTAAATATAGAAAATGCAATTAGTGCTGTCAAAGCAGCATGCGTGCTGCACAATTATGTCAGGGTACGTGACGGATACTGTTTTGAGGATTCCCTCATGCATGACATGGAAAGTGCACACCTCAGTGTTACGAGGGGATCCAGTGACGGTGCAACTGTGCGTGATCAATTTACTTCTTACTTTGTTTCACCAGCTTGTGAAATATCATGGCAAATGGACGCCATTTAAAAACTTCATTGCTATTAACTGCTTTCAAAAATTATATTTTTTTCAGTTGATTTTCTAATCTTTTCATGCTATTTTATGTTATAATGTCGTTAATGTGTTAAATAAATTTTTGTGGTTAAAATTTTGTGATGATTACTTTGGCTATGGTTATATTGTTCAATCATTACCTCCATAAAATTACATTACAGCTAGACATCACTGACAGACTTCACCAGGGTTCGCCATACTCTGGCCCTCAAGTTGTTCTAGAAACACTGCTTTTTTGCAGCAGGAATGTGGGGGAATACATTTCTGGCACCTTTAGTACTCAGTGTATGGGGTGGTCTACTGCTGCAGGCATGGGATCTACTTTTGCCAGCAGGGGATCTACTGTTCCTGGCAGGGGATCTATTGTAGCTGGCATGGGGGATCTACTTTTGCAGACATGAGATCTACTTTTGCCAGAAGGGGATCTACTGTTGATGGCAGGGGATCTATTGTTGCTGGCATGGGAATCTACATTTGCTGACAGGGGATCTACTTTTGCAGGCATGGGATCTACTTTTGCCGGAAGTGGATCTACTGTTGCTGGCAGGGGATCTATTGTTGCTGTCATGGGGATCTACTTTTGCCGGCATGTGATCTTCTTTTGCAGAAGGAGATCTACTGTTGCTGGCTGAGGATCTACTGTTGCTGGCTGCGGATCCACTGTTGCTGGCATGGGGATCTACATTTGATGGCAGGGGATCTACTTTTGCCGGCATTGGATTTACTTTTGTCAGCATGGGATCTACTTTTGCCGGCAGGGGATCTACGGTTGCTGGTAGGGGATCTATTGTTGCTGGCATGTGGGATCTACTTTTTCTGGCAGGGGATGTACTTTGCCGGCATGGGATATACTTTTGCCGGCAGGGGATCTACCGTTTCTGGCAGGGGATCTACTGTTGCTGGCATGGGGATCTACTTTTGGTGGCAGATGATCTACTTTTGCCGGCATTGGATCTACTTTTGCCGGCATGTGATCTAATTTTGTCAACAGGGGATCTACTGTCGCTGGCAGGGGATCTACTGTTGCTGGCATGGGGATCTACTTTTGCTGAAAGGGATCTACTTTTTTGGCATGGGATCTACTTTTGCCAGCAGGGGATCTACTGTTGCTGGCATGGGGAATCTACTTTTGCTGGCAGGGGATCTACTTTTGCCAGCATGGGATCTACTTTTGCTGGCTGCAGGGGATCTATTATACTAATTTTCTTGTTAACAAGGTCTATACAAGCATCATGCCTAGTCAAAGATAACAGACATAACTATAAAAATGTTTAACTTTCATTTCTCACTGTGGTCGGTCTCCGACGATACATCCCAATCCGGGAAGGACAGCCGGCAGATATCCAGCCATGCATTGTCCCTCTTGGTCTGATCCTTGTAATTTGGGTCTGTCTTGTCATACAGACATTTTTTCTGCCTGATGTATCTGATCAAGGACTCATTGTCCACCACCTCCCGTGTATTAAGTTCCCTGACTCTGGCAGACATTGGCTAAACAGGTTTTTACTTACAACAGTAGGGATGAGCCGAACACCCCCCTGTTCGGTTCGCACCAGAACCTGCGAACGGACCGAAAGTTTGAGCGAACTTTAGAACCCTATTAAATACAATGGACGCAAACGTTTGAAATCAAAAGTGCTAATTATAATTGCTAATATGCAAGTTATTGTCCTAAAAAGGGTTTGGGGACCCAGGTCATGCCCCAGGGGACATGTATCAATGCAAAAAAGCCCTATATACTCTGAACAGCAGTATACAGGCGGTGCAAACAAGACAGGGACTGTAGGTTTGTTCTTAAAGCGGTTGTATACCCGCTGACTATTTTTTTTTTTTTTTACACCTGTAAAGGAAAAGGCATAATGAGCTTGTATGCACAGCATACAAGCTCATTATGAAATACTTACCTTAGAACGAGGCGTCGGTGTCCCTCCCGGTCCACGCCAAGGCAGCTGACATTATGCCTCAGCGTGTCTTCTGGGTATCGCGGCTCCAGCGCTGTGAGTGGCTGGAGCCGCGATTCGTCACTCCCGCGCATGCGCGCGGGAGACTTCTTTCCGGCAAGGTTCGGCGTCCGCCGGGCCTTCAGCCGAGAATCCCCTGTGCGCATGCGCCGCTGCAGTCAGCGGTGCAGTGCAAGGGGAATATCTTCTAAACCGTAAAGGTTTAGGAGATATTTCTTTTACCTACAGGTAAGCCTTAGTATAGGCTTACCTGTAGGTAAAAGTTAAAAAAAAGACTATACAACCACTTTAAGTAGAATATGTTTGTAATTTGGAACAGGTACATTTTTTAAATGTATCTCCAGCCAAAAAATCTATTTAAGCTTTTTGAAAAACATAGGGAAGGGTTATCACCCCTGTAACATTTGTTTTGCTGTCTGTGCACCTGTTCAGCTCACTTTCCGTCCCAATGACAAATGTTTTTAGAAAATTTGGGGGTTTTATTGAAACAAGGATTGGTGATAAAGCATCAGTAGAGAGGAGACACCTTTTTCCCATATTAACTCTTACAGGAGAGAATTTCCCTTCCTAGGGGTAGATTTCCTCTTACTTCCTGTTGTCTCCTTCCGTTTGCAAGTAGGAGTCGTTTGTAAGTTGGATGTTTGAAAGTAGGGGCCTGCCGTATATACTCTGCATAAATTTTCCCCTTAGGTGTTGGTGTTGCCACAACACTGTAAGCCCTCACAGTTACTCTTGGTGGGCGCTGCAATGCCCTGCTGTGAACTATTATATCAGGAATTGTAATTACATGCCATTGTTGAACAGTGGTAGGAAAAATCGGGCCTTTGGTGGTGGTGCTGGTGCCACAACACTGTAAGCACTCACAGTTACTCTTGGTGGGCGCAGGAATGGGCCCTGCTGTGAATTATTAGATCAAGAATTGTAATTGCATGCCCCTGTTGAACAGGGGAAGAAAAATTGGGCCTTTGGTGGTGGTGGTGTTGCAACAACACTGTAAGTCCTCACAGTTACTCTTGGTGGGCGTAGGAATAGTCCCAGGTGTGAAATATTAGATCAAGAATTGTAATCACATGCCCCTGTTGAACAGGGGCAGAAAAATTGGGCCTTTGGTGGTGGTGGTGGTGTTGCCACAACACTGTAAGCCCTCACAGTTACGCTTGGTGGGCGCAGGAATGGGCCCTGCTGTGAATTATTAGATCAAGAATTGTAATTATATGCCCCTGTTAAACAGGGGCAGAAAAATTGGGCCTTAGGCACTGGTGCTGGTGCCACAACACTGCAACCCCTCCCAGATACTGTACTTGGAGCGCAGCAATGAGCCCTGTTGCAAAGTATTGCATCAAAAATTTTAATTAAATGCCCCTGTTAAACAGGGGCAGAAACATTGGGCCTTAGGCACTGGTGCTGGTGCCACAACCCTGCAACCCCTCCCAGATACTGTACTTGGAGCGCAGCAATGAGCCCTGTTGCAAAGTATTGCATCAAAAATTGTAATTACACGCCCCTGTTAAACAGGGGCAGAAAATTTGGGCCTTAGGCACTGGTGCTGGTGCCACAACACTGCAACCCCTCACAGATACTGTACTTGGAGCACAGCAATGAGCCCTGCTGCAAAGCATTGCATCAAAAATTTTAGACATAAGTCATAGCGGAGTTGGGTCAATTGATGGGAGGTTTGGAGTAAGGGGTTTTGTTCATTTTGTGTCTCTAGGTGTTGGATTTTTTGTATAAGCTCTTCCAATTGCTTTTGCTGCTGCCTCTTCCTCCTTGCCCCCAATTGAAAAAATATGCCCCTCATAAACGCCTTATGGGTGTTCCACAGTGTAAAGTGATCACTAACAGACACTTCATTTTCCACAAAGTATTGTGTCAGGTGTTGTTCTAGTGTTTTTTTAGTGTCTTCTTTTTGTAAAAGGAGAGGATTAACTCTCCAAACTGGAGTTGGGTTAGAAGAGAATGTGTCTGCAATTGTCAGGGTCACCGATACCTGGTCGGACCACGTAATTGTATTGATTGATGTGGATATAGTTCTTGTTAGGACCCACTGATCCACCAGAAAGAGGTCCATACGAGAGTAAGTTCGATGAGATGCAGAAAAAAAGGTGAAATCTCTCTCACCCGCGTGAAAGCAATGCCAGGCGTCGTATAGACTATGCTGGTGTAAAGAGGATTGGAGAGATTGACCTAGTCTGGTGGATGGCGATGTTGAGTCCAAAGTGGGGTCAGGGGTGATGTTAAAGTCTCCACACACAATCAATGATCCTTTTTGGTATTTCCTTATCTTGCGGAGAGTTTTGTTGAGAAAACTAATTTGATTTGAATTGGGAGCGTAGATGTTAGCGATGGTATATGTTGTGGAGTTAATTTTGCATATTAATATTATAAAGCGTCCTTGTGTATCCTTCATTTCTTCATGTAAATGAAAGGAGATAGTATCTCTAAAAGCTACGAGAACCCCTCTTTTCTTAGAATCTGCTTTGGCAGAGAAAATATATGGGAAACTTTTGTTGGAGCATTTAGGAGGAGCCTTGTTATTGAAATGAGTTTCCTGAGCACATAATACATCGCATTTAAACTGCAATGCTTCCTTCCACAGAGATCTCCTTTTGGCTGGGTGATTAAGCCCCTTTGCATTAATGGATAGGAAGGTTATCCCCATGTGGTCAAGGAACAAATGCTTATGTGATATCTTGTGTCTATGTTTTGCTTTACAAATGACCACGTCTCCCTCTTGTGGTGAAAAGTGGAATTGTGTACTGTATAATAAGGAATTTGTGTAAAGGCCTCTTGAGGCTATCACTCACTGTTTGTTGAGTCACTGGTGACCTAGAAGATTGTATGGATTGTAGATGCATGAAATTGCAGAGAGAGGTCTTCTTCACATCTTGCTCACCGAATGATACTGGCTGGTAAGAACACCTGTGTATACAACTGGGCAATGGAATTATGATCACATATATAGGCTGCATTTAAAAAATGAAACTCATGAACAAGAAAAAGAAACCACAACTTAAGAAAATGTTACGCTGCATGTTTAGCAGCAATACTCCAGTTGTCTGGAGAGGTACAAACACAGTTCAGTCAATAATAAAAAAAGAAAAATCAGGTGATGGTTTGTACCCTCGGATGCAACTCCTGCTGCTCAAGTAATTTTGAGGGGTGAGTTCATGTGGGAGAGAGGCCTCTCTCCTCGGGAAGTGTAGAATTAGTAATGTTTCATTCTTTAGGTTCTAATGTTTTTTAGCATTTTTTGCAGTTACTTTCTTACACTCACTCCTTTTGAGGAATGTTTTTTGGGGAGACAGGCTGACCCTCTTGTTCCGGGATGATCTGCCACCCTTTAAGTTGTTTCAGTCCTTTTTCTAAGGAGTCTATAATAAATGTATTCCCATCTTTGGCAATGGTAATTTTAGTTGGGTATCCCCATCTGTAACTGATCCTGTGATTCCGTAAGGCCTTAGTAATGGTATTTAGACTTTTCCTTTTTTGGAGTGTATGCTGCGAGAGGTCTGCAAAAAACTGCAAATGTTGGTACTGCGAGGGAATTTGTTTTTTGTTGCGCATGGCTGTCATAAATTTGTCTTTGGTGAAATAAAAATGTAGTCTTAGAATAACGTCTCTTGGTACCTGGTCAGGGAGGTAGGAGGGCTTGGGCAAGCGATGAATCTTGTCAATGGAGACATCCAGCTCCGTGAGCTCAGGCAGGATGTCTTTAAAAAGGGTGACAGAATAAGCCCTCAGGTCACCTTGTTGAACTGTTTCTGGAGAACCTCTAATTTTTAGATTATTCCTTCTTGCCCTGTCCTCCATGTCTGCGATTTTTGTTTTAAGCCCTTCTATTTCCTCCCTGCACTCATCATGCGAGTCTACCAGATCGTTGATGGTCTCTGCAAATTCCCCCATCTTGTTTTCAACGTGGCCTACTCTTGCCTCAACCACTTGTATTTCTTTGTTGAACTTCTGCATACATGACATAATGTTTGTTTGAAGTGAGCTCCTCAGAGATAGCAGCATGTCCTTTAACACCGTGTCTAGGACAGGCTTATTCATGGTGGGGAACACTTCAATACTATCAGGCAGTTCCCTGGTGTCCTCCCCAGACTCTGTATCAGGGCCGGCCGCTGGGCTGCATCCGGAGCCATCCAGTCTAATTTTAGCTTTAGCTGGGCTAGCCGATTGCGGAGTGTTAGGGAAGGACTGTGAGCTGTTAGGGGATCCCCCATTACTGCTATGGGATGCTGATGTAGTGCGGAGGTGTGTGCTTTGGGCCGGAGTTGATGTTGTGCCAGCGCCATTTTGCCTCCCTCCGTTTTCTCCCCATGTGAGGAAGTCTGTTAATCTCTGGGGCTTCCGGAGCTCTTTTCTTTTCCTTGTCATGTTCCCCGGGTTGCTAGGGTGCAGATCGCGCTTCGGTTGAGGCAATTTCGGTCCCTGGAGAGCCACTGTATGTCGTTTTGTGTCCCTGGATCACGGAGCTCTGCTCTCACGCCGCCATCTCGGTCCGCAGCTAGCCACGCCCCCTCTTGTGTTATTCACTTTGCAAAGAATAAGGAAAATGTAAAAAGTAGATTTTGCTTGTATATGATTGGATGATGGAGCCAATCTGTCTTTAAACTGAACTTTAGAATGCCCCACTGGATTATGAAAAGTGTAAACCTTCTAGTGTACATGCCTTCTTTTCACCTGTGGTGGCAGTTGCATGGATTTAATGGGTATGAACATGACTCTGATATAGGCTCTGCGACTGTGTTTGCTGGTTATCCAGTCTTTGTTTGCATTACCGTATTTTCCGGCGTATAAGACGAACTTTTGTACTTAAAAATATGCCTCAAAACTCGGGGGTCGTCTTATACGCCGGTACCTGTATGCAGTCTCAGTCAGACTGCGGCCGTCCATTGTTCAAAAGCCGTGCCTCCTCCTCGTGCTGTTCCATGATAGGCGGAACACTCAGTTTCCAAGCAGAGTCTCTGTTCAGTGTTCCGCCTATCACGAATGTCTTCTCATCCTTGGTCTCGGACGAGAGGACATCCGTGATAGGCGGAACACTGAACAGAGGTTCTGCTGTGAAACAGAATGTTCCACCTATCATGGAACAGCACGAGGAGGAGGCGCGGCTTTTGAACAATGGACGCTCGCAATCTGACTGAGACTCTGCATGTCAGGGATAAGGTATGGGATCTTCGAGGTGAGGTATGCAATGGCACAGTGAGGCATGTAATGGCACAGTGAGGCATGTAATGGCACAGTGAGTTATGCATTGGCACAGTGAGGCATGTAATGGCACAGTGAGGCATGTAATGGCACAGTGAGATTTGAAAAAAGCTGAATAAAGCCTGTTCCTTTCAGCGGTTGTTCCTGTCAGCGGTTGTTCCGGCTACCCCTCAGCTTCCAGACAGACTAGTAGGAAGGGGGTTGTCTTATACGGCAAGTATATCACAAAACCAACATTTTAGCTGGAAAATTAGGGGGTCGTCTTATACGCCCAGTCGTCTTATACGCCGGCAAATACGGTACTATTCTTTTTTCTGGTCAATAAAAAAAAAAATTTGATGACACCACAGCTGCAATTTAGTCTTTGTCTTGAAGATTTAACAACACTTTGTGAGATTTATTTGTTATCTTTTGATAAATAGTCTGTACTTTGTAGTTAAAAATAAATATTTTAATTCTTTCCCTTACAGTTGAACTAAAGTCCCCCTGTAAAATAATGATAGGAATTAGAGTTGTGTTGGTAAAAGTGACATGCAAATGGTTTGATTTACTGTAAAGACAAATAGGCAGTTCATTCTCAAAGGGTATTTGCAACTTGCAAGAGAATTTAAACCTAGCTTAGTGAATAGGGTGAAGCTCCACCACCCAAATATGTGCCACAAAAAAGGCCGTTTTTTTTTTACTTTGGCATGATTGTGTAATCTTTGCAAATCCGATTTTTACTACATTCATCAAACTAAGGAAAATTCTCTTTCAAACTGAACTGCCTTTAGTAAATTGGTCCCACAGAATCGATAGCTGTTATAGTAAAAGCATAGGAAAATCTGACAAACTACAAAGGGTCAGTTAGGAAACTGTGCTTTAATTTTGATTGTTAGCCCTTTGGGCAATTAACCCCTTTGCTGACCTTTTTGTTCTTATTATTGGGAGCTTTTTTGCCTTTCATTTTATTTTATGGTTGATTTGAGGTCAATCGTCACTTTTAGCTGCTGTTCTGTCAATAGAAACAATTTTTTTTGCTTCAAGGCTTCCCTTTTATTGACCACTTGACATCGAGAACGTTTTACCCCCTTCATGACCAGGGCCTTTTTTTTTTCAATTCAGCACTGTGCTAATTTAACTGGCAATTTCTTGGTCATGCAACATTGTACACAAATCAAATTTAAATAATTTTTTCACACAGTAGAGCTTTTTTGGTGGTACTTGATCACCACTAGGTTTTTAATTTTTTATTCTATGAACACATTTTAAAATAGACCCAATATTTTCGACTTTCTGCTATAAAACATATCCCGGGGGGCACCGTTTAGCAAAAGAGGTCCTCTTCTGAGCCCGCACCAAAGGGGACTGGGATTGCCTAACCTTCTCTGGTATTTCCAAGCCGCCCAGTTGGCCCATATTTCAGTAATCTACTCCCGTACGGCCAAACCTGATTGGGAATTAATGGGAAGACAGGTGGTGCCACATTTCACACTGGACCACCTAAATTGGTGTCACCCTGGAAAACGCCCGGCGATACTTGCTTCCACACTTTCTCACTCTTTAGCCTTTTGGGATGACCTTAAAGATCACTCCGAGTTAGTCTCCCCTATTCGCCCTCTAGCCTACCTATTCCATAATCCCCAATATGAACATCAAAGCCTTTCAATGTTGGCTGAACAAGGGGTTGTACAGGATTGGACACTACTTCAATTCCGCAGGACCACTCACCTTGAGCTATTGTACCAAAAAACTTGAAATGCCAATGACTGAAACATTTTGATTTCAACAAATTTCACACTTCTTACACTCCCTGTGGCAGTCTAAACCCTTACCACCCAGTATCACGCCATATGAACAATGGTGTGACCAGGTTATGGAGCAAGGGGGAGGGATCACGATGATCTATAGGTCACTTTCCACAGTACACTCTAAACTTAGTTATATGCTAGCCTGGGAGAAGGACCTTTCTCAGGAATGGGATGATTGGCATGCAGCAGTCTAATGTTCATACCGAGGCCTCCTTAAAATTTCACAAATGGAGGCAGACCTGAAAGTCCTAGCACAATGGTACATAGTCCCTACCAGACTAGCAAAATTATACCCGTCAACCTCCCCTCTCTGCTTCAGAGGATGCTCTCATTTAGGCTCGATGTTACACATATGGTGGGACTGTCCCAAAATAAGAGGGTTCTGGAATAGGGTCTTCACGATAATGAGAAAGGTTAGAGGACTCTCGATACCCAACACTCCTCACATGACTTTACTGAACTTCCCAGTAGAAAAGACCTCTAAAAGTAAGAGGCGCCTGAATAATTTTATCCTCCTGGGAGCAAAACTGACTATAGCAAAAGCCTGGAAACAGCCTTCTGTCTCCTGCACTATGGCAAAACAAAACATTTCATTGATCATGGCCCAGGAGAAGATGGTCAGTATCCTCCAAGAAACAGTCCAGAAATTCAAAGCCACCTGGGTACCGTGGGCCGACTATATGCACATCTCCCTATTTCCCACGTAAAACGTTGTTAAGCTCTGTTTTCTCAGACACCCCAGTAGGACATCTACCTTCCATTTACTCTTTGATGGGAGGCCCCCTTCTGTTCACCTCTCCTTGCTCTGTTTGCCTCCTTTTTGCCTATTTTTGAAGGATGGTGATGTAGTCTCTGATCTGAGTGTAGTTTTAAAGATTTTATGAATGAACATCATTTATGTTGTTCGAATACTTACCTTACCTTGTACTCCGGAAGAAGAGGGTGTTTTAGGCTAGGAAATGCATTGAGAAAGTCCTTCTTATGTACCTTATGTATGTTGTCACACTATATTCTTACATCATAGTTGGAGGCTAACCTAAGTTTAGGTACTATGTCATGTATGGGCTAATGAAAACTGTAGATATGTATTGAAACACAAATTCACCAAGTGTTATTAAAGGAGGGAGATTTTGATACACAAAAGTATGCAGGGCAATAACTTCACATCAGGATATATAAATTTTACAGAAAGACCTGAACAAAAGAATCGGGTGGGCAACTAAATGTCAAATGAGGTTTTATGTGGATAAATGTAAGTTAATGCACTTGGGGGCTAAAAATATAAACACAAACTATTCACTAAGGGAGAGCCTCTTGGGGAATCAAGAATGGAGAAAGATCTGGGGGTCCTAGTAGATGACAGACTGAGCAATAGAATGCAATGTCAAACTGTAGCTACCAAAGCCGGCAGAGGTTTAGCATGCATAAAAAAGGGGATATACTCCAGAGATAAAACTATGATCCTGCCACTTTATAAAACTCAGGTCAGGCCATAAGGGATGAACTGGAGAGAGTCCAAAGAAGGGCAAAGAAATGAATAAGGGGACTGGAAGATTTCACTTACAAGGAACAAGTACAAGTACTCAATTTATTCTGGAGAAGAGACAATAGAGAGGGGACATGATAGTGATTTACAAATACAGTTATGCTCATAAGTTTATACATTTTTTGGAGAATATGAATGATAGCACAAATCTTTTTTCTCCTCACCTGTGATCTGTTTGCTTGTAATTAGTGTGTGTGTGTGTGCATATAAAAGGCCAATGAGTTTCTGGACTCCTGACAGACCCTTGCATCTTTCATCCAGTGCTGCACTGACGTTTCTGGATTCTGAGTCATGGGGAAAGCAAAATAATTGTCAAAGGATCTGCCGAAAAAGGTAGTTGAACTGTATAAACCAGGAAAGGGATATAAAAAGATTTACAAGGAATTGAGAATGGCAGTCAGCAGTGTTCAAACTCTAATCAAGAAGTGGAAAATGAGGGGTTCTGTTAAAACCAAACAACGGTCAGGTAGACCAACTAAAATTTCAGCCACAACTGCCAGGAAAATAGTTTGGGATTCAAAGAAAAACCTACAAATAACTTCAGGTAAAATACAGAACTCTCTGAAAAACATGTGGTGTGGCTGTTTCAAGATGCACAATAAGCAGGCACTTGAAGAAAGATGGGCTGCATGGTCGAGTCACCAGAAGAAACCCATTACTACACAAATGCCACAAAGTATCCCGCTTACAATACACCAAAAAGCACAGAGACAAGCCTCAAACCTTCTGCCACAAAGTCATTTGGAGTCATGAGACCAAAAATTAGCTTTTTGTCCAAAACCATAAACGCTACATTTGGAGAGGAGTAGACTAGGCCTATGATGAAAGGTACACCATTCCTACTATGAAACACGGAGGTGGATCGCTGATGTTTTGGGGATGTGTGAGCTACAAAGGCACAGGAAATTTGGTCAAAATTTATGTCAAGATGAATGCAGTATGTTATCAAAAATACTGGAACATTTGCATTCAGCCAGGAAGCTGCACATGGGACGTATATCATTGAGGCACTCTGGGGAGACCTCAAACGTACAGTTCATGCATAACAGCCCAAAGAGAGGCTTTTTGCCAAAAAGAATGGGCAGCTTTACCATCTGAGAAGATAAAGAGCCTCATCCACAAATACCACAAAAGACTTCAAGCTGTCATTAATGTTAAAGGGGGCAATACACGGTATTAGGAACTGGGGTATGTAAACGGATTTCAACACTCCTGGATTTCTCACAAAGATATGCATCCGAAGATGACAACACAGGTGCACACTACAGACCCCCTCCCACAGTATAGATTTCACTCCCTCAGTACAGACCCCCCCCCACTAAGTACAGACCCCCTCTCCCACAGTTTAGATCCCCTCCCTCAGTACAGACCCCCCCCACTAAGTACAGACCCCCCTCCACTAACTACATACCCCCCTCCCACAGTATAGATACCCCACCCTCAGTACAGACCCCCCTCCACTAACTACAGACCCCCTCCCACAGTATAGATCCCCCACCCTCAGTACAGACCCCCCTTACCTAAACTACAGACCCCCCTCCCACAGTATAGATCCCCCACCCTCAGTACAGACCCCCCTCCACTAACTACAGACCCCCCTCCCACAGTATGGATCCCACTCCCTCAGTACAGACCCCCCCACTAAGTACAGACCCCCCTCTCCCACAGTTTAGATCCCCTCCCTCAGTACAGACCCCCCCACTAAGTACAGACCCCCCTCCACTAACTACAGACCCCCTCCCACAGTATAGATCCCCCACCCTCAGTACAGACCCCCCTCCACTAACTGCAGACCCCCTCCCACAGTATAGATCCCCCACCCTCAGTACAGACCCCCCTCCACTAACTACAGACCCCCCTCCCACAGTATAGATCACCCACCCTCAGTACAGACCCCCCTCCACTAACTACAGACCCCTCTCCCACAGTATAGATCCCACTCCCTCAGTACAGACCCCCCACTAAGTACAGACCCCCTTTTCCCACAGTTTAGATCCCCCTCCCTCAACACAGACCCCCACTAAGTACAGACCCCCCTCCACTAACTACAGACCCCCTCCCACAGTATAGATCCCCCACCCTCAGTACAGACCCACCTCCACTAACTACAGACCCCTCTCCCACAGTTGCAAAAAGAAAAAATTAGCGCATATTTTATATTGTGTGTCAGGGATGTAGTGACTAGTAATTGGTATTCTGACGCTTCCCGGTGTGGGTATTTGCCGTAGCCAAGATAATTGCATATAAAAGAGTTTTTTTCTCCTATTGGGATCAAAAGAAGTGAATCCCCATAGAGGAAATAAGGACAGCTACTGTTGGCAATTTATAGGCAATGATGAACCAATAAGTATTTAAATTAATGTATAATTTATTCTAGTATCAAAAATATCTATTGTCACATACATAAAGTTATATATTATTTACTCCCTACTAGAGTTAATAAAGATCAGTGCAATATAGTAGCAAAAAAATGTTCCCCCAGAAAAAAGGGTGGGTGTCTTGGGTGTACCAACATTTAAACACAAAGACAAGGACACCTCTCCCACAGTATAGATCCCCCACCCTCAGTACAGACCCCCCTCCACTAACTACAGACCCCCCTCCCACAGTATAGATCCCCCACCCTCAGTACAGACACCCCCTCATTGCAGACCCCTCCATCAGTACAGACACCCACACCTCAGTGCAGGCACCCCCAGTATTAGACACCCCCTCCCCTCAGTGCTGACCCCCCCATCAGTATAGACGTCCCCCTTACCTTACAGACCTCAGAACAGCAGATACACACAGTGGTGTGTGTCCCTTGAGCGTGGGCTCCTCCTCCTCTGTGGACACTGCATGCCTCCCCCTGGCAGAACCCCCTAAATCTGAGGCCACATATTTTCATATGGTTGGCTAAGCGGTAATGTGTGTGTGTAGCTACCATTGGTTGATATTTCTTATTTTCAAGATAGTAGATTACAATTTTTTTCATTTTTTTATTGCAGTTTTGACAAATTGCTTGGTCTGGTTGACATCCATCTTGGGCGACAGAATACAACATACGGGAGGAGTATCTCATCCACTGAAAGACTAATTATTAGGCTAAGGTGAACTATCTTTTTTTTAATGTACATTAGTAGAATATTTTCCGCATTAATAAAGTCCAACCTGCGCTCATTTGTCAGTCATCTCCAGCAGGTCAAATGAGTGCAGCTGCCTTGACTGATGGCAGTCCCAGCCTCTCAGCAAGCCACTCTCCGCCCCTTCACTGCTCAGCACTCTAATGATCGGGGAGCAGTAGAGCAGGAGAGCTGCTGACTGATAGTCAGCAGCTCTCAGCTCTTGGAGGGGAGATAAGAGAGACATAGACGATGTTTGTTGACTCAGTTCTGTGTGAAGAAGCGGCAGTGGACAGATGTAGCGTCGCTGCGATGCTGCATCCACCCAGGTTTTTTTTTTTTTCTACCAAAAAAACATATTGTATACACATTTCAAAATTTTGCACACAAACTTAACAAAAATTTAGAAAAATCTATTTTTTTTTATATTTAGATCAATATCTATAACAATTTTTTTTTGTAATATTTATAAAACAGTAGTATCAGCATAATAGAAGCACACTAAACTTTTTAATTTTTGAAAACGTGAACAAGTAGACAACAGTCAATTTTTTTTATTATTATTATTATAATTGGTGGTAGGTCGGCTGATTAAGAGCAGAGCTGGTGGAAGGCCTTGGGGATGGTGTGGGTGGCATCTGAAATGATTCTTGACCGAATCGTTGATTCCCTGGTGCACCAAGGGTACTTGTAATAGGGGACGGTATTGGATAGGGGATCGGGGTATTTTCGGGATTTATGGCATTGCCATACTCGTCCGTGTATGGACGGAAGCGAGGGGGATAGTAGGGGTGGGTTCTGGGTGGCGGAGGATTAGGAATGTCGTAATAAGGGCCTGTTGGGAGTGGTGGGGGGCCAAAAATTGGTAATGGGGCAGTGGCTGGCTCACTTTGCATGTTTGCCTCCAGGATGTCCATAACAGCTCTTTTAACAAAGCTCTTTCTATCTTGTGGTACTTTTTTCAACATTCCTGCCACCATACTACCAAACCCACTCTCCTCAGTCTCCAGGGAATCCAGTTTGAGATCTAGTTTTTCCATCAAGGCTGAAAAACGGTCCATGGTTTGGTTAATTCTTCCCCCTATCGGTCTGCTGGATCTTTGAGGGAGAGGCATTGACATAGGTGGTTCCTGGACTTGGGGCTGCTCGACATCTGGCAGGGCGATCTGTGGCAGCTGGACCTCTGGCAGCTCAAGCTGGGGAGAAGGCTATGAAATGTTGGTGTCGTGTGTGTCTTGAGTTGCCTCAAGTGACTGATGCGCAGACCGAAACTGCGACCCTCCTTCTTCCGTGCATGCTGCCTGTTCACCTGCCCGCTGTCCGTTATCTCTTTCCTCCCAACTTGATTGTGTTCTGCATTAAACATATAATACAATTTTAGCACACCCTTCTGTATAGAACGTTATAGTATATCACATTAGAAATATAAAATATGTTATCTTACTCTTAGTTCCATGAAAGGCCTCAGGAACTGCAGCTCTTCTGCGTGTACATATGGTACAAAACTTTTTGATCCGGAGCCACTTCTGCATTTGTTTATTCTCCTCAGGTGACACTTGAAGCAGTCCCTCAAACCTTTCCATCTGGTTTGTAAATTTTCCACTGCAAAATATAAACAGAAACATAATCACTTATGTATTTTTTCTTTCAGATACCTGGCAACCGGTCATTCTATAGTAAGCCTTCATTTAGAGTTCATGACGGGCAAGTCAACAATCAGCTACATCATCCGTGAAACCTGCCAAATATTATGGAACGTTCTGAACACCATAGTAATGAAGAGGCCTACAAAAGAGAATTGGCGGGATATTGCTGATCTATATTGGAGTCGGTGCAATTTCCAAAATTGTATTGGAGCTATAGATGGGAAGCACGTGCGTGTCACTAAGCCTATTGGTAGCGGAAGTATGTACTTTAATTACAAAAAATATAGTTCCTTTGTACTGCTTGCCGTGGCCGATTCAAACTATTGTTTCACCTACATAGATATAGGATCCTATGAAAGTACCTGTGATGCTCGTATTTTTGCTAATTCCTCCTTTGGTCAAAGGTTACGAGAGAATAGACTCAATGTTCCAGAAAACTGTCCTCTTCCTGGCACAACAGAACCCCCGCTACCCTATGTGTTTGTCGCGGATGAGGCATTTGCGTTGGGGGAACACATTATGAGGCCATACTCTAATAGGAATCTGACTACTCCGAAGAAGGTGTTCAACTATCATTTGACACGGGCAAGAAGGGTGGTTGAGTGAAGTTTCGGAATTCTTGCCAATAAATGGCGTTTTTTACATACACCTATAGCCTTAAATATAGAAAATGCAATTAGTGCTGTCAAAGCAGCATGCGTGCTGCACAATTATGTCAGGGTACGTGACGGATACTGTTTTGAGGATTCCCTCATGCATGACATGGAAAGTGCACACCTCAGTGTTACGAGGGGATCCAGTGACGGTGCAACTGTGCGTGATCAATTTACTTCTTACTTTGTTTCACCAGCTGGTGAAATATCATGGCAAATGGACGCCATTTAAAAACTTCATTGCTATTAACTGCTTTCAAAAATTATATTTTTTTCAGTTGATTTTCTAATCTTTTCATGCTATTTTATGTTATAATGTCGTTAATGTGTTAAATAAATTTTTGTGGTTAAAATTTTGTGATGATTACTTTGGCTATGGTTATATTGTTCAATCATTACCTCCATAAAATTACATTACAGCTAGACATCACTGACAGACTTCACCAGGGTTCGCCATACTCTGGCCCTCAAGTTGTTCTAGAAACACTGCTTTTTTGCAGCAGGAATGTGGGGGAATACATTTCTGGCACCTTTAGTACTCAGTGTATGGGGTGGTCTACTGCTGCAGGCATGGGATCTACTTTTGCCAGCAGGGGATCTACTGTTCCTGGCAGGGGATCTATTGTAGCTGGCATGGGGGATCTACTTTTGCAGACATGAGATCTACTTTTGCCAGAAGGGGATCTACTGTTGATGGCAGGGGATCTATTGTTGCTGGCATGGGAATCTACATTTGCTGACAGGGGATCTACTTTTGCAGGCATGGGATCTACTTTTGCCGGAAGTGGATCTACTGTTGCTGGCAGGGGATCTATTGTTGCTGTCATGGGGATCTACTTTTACCGGCATGTGATCTTCTTTTGCAGAAGGAGATCTACTGTTGCTGGCTGAGGATCTACTGTTGCTGGCTGCGGATCCACTGTTGCTGGCATGGGGATCTACATTTGATGGCAGGGGATCTACTTTTGCCGGCATTGGATTTACTTTTGTCAGCATGGGATCTACTTTTGCCGGCAGGGGATCTACGGTTGCTGGTAGGGGATCTATTGTTGCTGGCATGTGGGATCTACTTTTTCTGGCAGGGGATGCACTTTGCCGGCATGGGATATACTTTTGCCGGCAGGGGATCTACCGTTTCTTGTAGGGGATCTACTGTTGCTGGCATGGGGATCTACTTTTGGTGGCAGATGATCTACTTTTGCCAGCATTGGATCTACTTTTGCCGGCATGTGATCTAATTTTGTCAACAGGGGATCTACTGTTGCTGGCAGGGGATCGACTGTTGCTGGCATGGGGATCTACTTTTGCTGAAAGGGATCTACTTTTTTGGCATGGGATCTACTTTTGCCAGCAGGGGATCTACTGTTGCTGGCATGGGGAATCTACTTTTGCTGGCAGGGGATCTACTTTTGCCAGCATGGGATCTACTTTTGCTGGCTGCAGGGGATCTATTATACTAATTTTCTTGTTAACAAGGTCTATACAAGCATCATGCCTAGTCAAAGATAACATACATAACTATAAAAATGTTTAACTTACATTTCTCACTGTGGTCGGTCTCCGACGATACATCCCAATCCGGGAAGGACAGCCGGCAGATATCCAGCCATGCATTGTCCCTCTTGGTCTGATCCTTGTAATTTGGGTCTGTCTTGTCATACAGACATTTTTTCTGCCTGATGTATCTGATCAAGGACTCATTGTCCACCACCTCCCGTGTATTAAGTTCCCTGACTCTGGCAGACATTGGCTAAACAGGTTTTTACTTACAACAGTAGGGATGAGCCGAACACCCCCCTGTTCGGTTCGCACCAGAACCTGCGAACGGACCGAAAGTTTGAGCGAACTTTAGAACCCTATTAAATACAATGGACGCAAACGTTTGAAATCAAAAGTGCTAATTATAATTGCTAATATGCAAGTTATTGTCCTAAAAAGGGTTTGGGGACCCAGGTCATGCCCCAGGGGACATGTATCAATGCAAAAAAGCCCTATATACTCTGAACAGCAGTATACAGGCGGTGCAAACAAGACAGGGACTGTAGGTTTGTTCTTAAAGCGGTTGTATACCCGCTGACTATTTTTTTTTTTTTACACCTGTAAAGGAAAAGGCATAATGAGCTTGTATGCACAGCATACAAGCTCATTATGAAATACTTACCTTAGAACGAGGCGTCGGTGTCCCTCCCGGTCCACGCCAAGGCAGCTGACATTATGCCTCGGCGTGTCTTCTGGGTATCGCGGCTCCAGCGCTGTGAGTGGCTGGAGCCGCGATTCGTCACTCCCGCGCATGCGCGCGGGAGACTTCTTTCCGGCAAGGTTCGGCGTCCGCCGGGCCTTCAGCCGAGAATCCCCTGTGCGCATGCGCCGCTGCAGTCAGCGGCGCAGTGCAAGGGGAATATCTTCTAAACCGTAAAGGTTTAGGAGATATTTCTTTTACCTACAGGTAAGCCTTAGTATAGGCTTACCTGTAGGTAAAAGTTAAAAAAAAGACTATACAACCACTTTAAGTAGAATATGTTTGTAATTTGGAACAGGTACATTTTTTAAATGTAGCTCCAGCCAAAAAATCTATTTTTAAGCTTTTTGAAAAACATAGGGAAGGGTTATCACCCCTGTAACATTTGTTTTGCTGTCTGTGCACCTGTTCAGCTCACTTTCCGTCCCAATGACAAATGTTTTTAGAAAATTTGGGGGTTTTATTGAAACAAGGATTGGTGATAAAGCATCAGTAGAGAGGAGACACCTTTTTCCCATATTAACTCTTACAGGAGAGAATTTCCCTTCCTAGGGGTAGATTTCCTCTTACTTCCTGTTGTCTCCTTCCGTTTGCAAGTAGGAGTCGTTTGTAAGTTGGATGTTTGAAAGTAGGGGCCTGCCGTATATACTCTGCATACATTTTCCCCTTAGGTGTTGGTGTTGCCACAACACTGTAAGCCCTCACAGTTACTCTTGGTGGGCGCTGCAATGCCCTGCTGTGAACTATTATATCAGGAATTGTAATTACATGCCATTGTTGAACAGTGGTAGGAAAAATCGGGCCTTTGGTGGTGGTGCTGGTGCCACAACACTGTAAGCACTCACAGTTACTCTTGGTGGGCGCAGGAATGGGCCCTGCTGTGAATTATTAGATCAAGAATTGTAATTGCATGCCCCTGTTGAACAGGGGAAGAAAAATTGGGCCTTTGGTGGTGGTGGTGGTGGTGGTGTTGCAACAACACTGTAAGTCCTCACAGTTACTCTTGGTGGGCGTAGGAATAGTCCCAGGTGTGAAATATTAGATCAAGAATTGTAATCACATGCCCCTGTTGAACAGGGGCAGAAAAATTGGGCCTTTGGTGGTGGTGGTGGTGTTGCCACAACACTGTAAGCCCTCACAGTTACGCTTGGTGGGCGCAGGAATGGGCCCTGCTGTGAATTATTAGATCAAGAATTGTAATTATATGCCCCTGTTAAACAGGGGCAGAAAAATTGGGCCTTAGGCACTGGTGCTGGTGCCACAACACTGCAACCCCTCCCAGATACTGTACTTGGAGCGCAGCAATGAGCCCTGTTGCAAAGTATTGCATCAAAAATTTTAATTAAACGCCCCTGTTAAACAGGGGCAGAAACATTGGGCCTTAGGCACTGGTGCTGGTGCCACAACCCTGCAACCCCTCCCAGATACTGTACTTGGAGCGCAGCAATGAGCCCTGTTGCAAAGTATTGCATCAAAATTTTTAATTAAACGCCCCTGTTAAACAGGGGCAGAAAATTTGGGCCTTAGGCACTGGTGCTGGTGCCACAACACTGCAACCCCTCACAGATACTGTACTTGGAGCACAGCAATGAGCCCTGCTGCAAAGCATTGCATCAAAAATTTTAGACATAAGTCATAGCGGAGTTGGGTCAATTGATGGGAGGTTTGGAGTGAGGGGTTTTGTTCATTTTGTGTCTCTAGGTGTTGGATTTTTTGTATAAGCTCTTCCAATTGCTTTTGCTGCTGCCTCTTCCTCCTTGCCCCCAATTGAAAAAATATGCCCCTCATAAACGCCTTATGGGTGTTCCACAGTGTAAAGTGATCACTAACAGACACTTCATTTTCCACAAAGTATTGTGTCAGGTGTTGTTCTAGTGTTTTTTTTAGTGTCTTCTTTTTGTAAAAAGAGAGGATTAACTCTCCAAACTGGAGTTGGGTTAGAAGAGAATGTGTCTGCAATTGTCAGGGTCACCGATACCTGGTCGGACCACGTAATTGTATTGATTGATGTGGATATAGTTCTTGTTAGGACCCACTGATCCACCAGAAAGAGGTCCATACGAGAGTAAGTTCGATGAGATGCAGAAAAAAAGGTGAAATCTCTCTCACCCGCGTGAAAGCAATGCCAGGCGTCGTATAGACTATGCTGGTGTAAAGAGGATTGGAGAGATTGACCTAGTCTGGTGGATGGCGATGTTGAGTCCAAAGTGGGGTCAGGGGTGATGTTAAAGTCTCCACACACAATCAATGATCCTTTTTGGTATTTCCTTATCTTGCGGAGAGTTTTGTTGAGAAAACAAATTTGATTTGAATTGGGAGCGTAGATGTTAGCGATGGTATATGTTGTGGAGTTAATTTTGCATATTAATATTATAAAGCGTCCTTGTGTATCCTTAATTTCTTCATGTAAATGAAAGGAGTTAGTATCTCTAAAAGCTACGAGAACCCCTCTTTTCTTAGAATCTGCTTTGGCAGAGAAAATATATGGGAAACTTTTGTTGGAGCATTTAGGAGGAGCCTTGTTATTGAAATGAGTTTCCTGAGCACATAATACATCGCATTTAAACTGCAATGCTTCCTTCCACAGAGATCTCCTTTTGGCTGGGTGATTAAGCCCCTTTGCATTAATGGATAGGAAGGTTATCCCCATGTGGTCAAGGAACAAATGCTTATGTGATATCTTGTGTCTATGTTTTGCTTTACAAATGACCACGTCTCCCTCTTGTGGTGAAAAGTGGAATTGTGTACTGTATAATAAGGAATTTGTGTAAAGGCCTCTTGAGGCTATCACTCACTGTTTGTTGAGTCACTGGTGACCTAGAAGATTGTATGGATTGTAGATGCATGAAATTGCAGAGAGAGGTCTTCTTCACATCTTGCTCACCGAATGATACTGGCTGGTAAGAACACCTGTGTATACAACTGGGCAATGGAATTATGATCACATATATAGGCTGCATTTAAAAAATGAAACTCATGAACAAGAAAAAGAAACCACAACTTAAGAAAATGTTACGCTGCATGTTTAGCAGCAATACTCCAGTTGTCTGGAGAGGTACAAACACAGTTCAGTCAATAATAAAAAAAGAAAAATCAGGTGATGGTTTGTACCCTCGGATGCAACTCCTGCTGCTCAAGTAATTTTGAGGGGTGAGTTCATGTGGGAGAGAGGCCTCTCTCCTCGGGAAGTGTAGAATTAGTAATGTTTCATTCTTTAGGTTCTAATGTTTTTTAGCATTTTTTGCAGTTACTTTCTTCCACTCACTCCTTTTGAGGAATGTTTTTTGGGGAGACAGGCTGACCCTCTTGTTCCGGGATGATCTGCCACCCTTTAAGTTGTTTCAGTCCTTTTTCTAAGGAGTCTATAATAAATGTATTCCCATCTTTGGCAATGGTAATTTTAGTTGGGTATCCCCATCTGTAACTGATCCTGTGATTCCGTAAGGCCTTAGTAATGGTATTTAGACTTTTCCTTTTTTGGAGTGTATGCTGCGAGAGGTCTGCAAAAAACTGCAAATGTTGGTACTGCGAGGGAATTTGTTTTTTGTTGCGCATGGCTGTCATAAATTTGTCTTTGGTGAAATAAAAATGTAGTCTTAGAATAACGTCTCTTGGTACCTGGTCAGGGAGGTAGGAGGGCTTGGGCAAGCGATGAATCTTGTCAATGGAGACATCCAGCTCCGTAAGCTCAGGCAGGATGTCTTTAAAAAGGGTGACAGAATAAGCCCTCAGGTCACCTTGTTGAACTGTTTCTGGAGAACCTCTAATTTTTAGATTATTCCTTCTTGCCCTGTCCTCCATGTCTGCGATTTTTGTTTTAAGCCCTTCTATTTCCTCCCTGCACTCATCATGCGAGTCTACCAGATCGTTGATGGTCTCTGCAAATTCCCCCATCTTGTTTTCAACGTGGCCTACTCTTGCCTCAACCACTTGTATTTCTTTGTTGAACTTCTGCATACATGACATAATGTTTGTTTGAAGTGAGCTCCTCAGAGATAGCAGCATGTCCTTTAACACCGTGTCTAGGACAGGCTTATTCATGGTGGGGAACACTTCAATACTATCAGGCAGTTCCCTGGTGTCCTCCCCAGACTCTGTATCAGGGCCGGCCGCTGGGCTGCATCCGGAGCCATCCAGTCTAATTTTAGCTTTAGCTGGGCTAGCCGATTGCGGAGTGTTAGGGAAGGACTGTGAGCTGTTAGGGGATCCCCCATTACTGCTATGGGATGCTGATGTAGTGCGGAGGTGTGTGCTTTGGGCCGGAGTTGATGTTGTGCCAGCGCCATTTTGCCTCCCTCCGTTTTCTCCCCATGTGAGGAAGTCTGTTAATCTCTGGGGCTTCCGGAGCTCTTTTCTTTTCCTTGTCATGTTCCCCGGGTTGCTAGGGTGCAGATCGCGCTTCGGTTGAGGCAATTTCGGTCCCTGGAGAGCCACTGTATGTCGTTTTGTGTCCCTGGATCACGGAGCTCTGCTCTCACGCCGCCATCTCGGTCCGCAGCTAGCCACGCCCCCTCTTGTGTTTTTCACTTTGCAAAGAATAAGGAAAATGTAAAAAGTAGATTTTGCTTGTATATGATTGGATGATGGAGCCAATCTGTCTTTAAACTGAACTTTAGAATGCCCCACTGGATTATGAAAAGTGTAAACCTTCTAGTGTACATGCCTTCTTTTCACCTGTGGTGGCAGTTGCATGGATTTAATGGGTATGAACATGACTCTGATATAGGCTCTGTGACTGTGTTTGCTGGTTATCCAGTCTTTGTTTGCATTACCGTATTTTCCGGCGTATAAGACGAACTTTTGTACTTAAAAATATGCCTCAAAACTCGGGGGTCGTCTTATACGCCGGTACCTGTATGCAGAGTCTCAGTCAGACTGCGGCCGTCCATTGTTCAAAAGCCGTGCCTCCTCCTCGTGCTGTTCCATGATAGGCGGAACACTCAGTTTCCAAGCAGAGTCTCTGTTCAGTGTTCCGCCTATCACGAATGTCTTCTCATCCTTGGTCTCGGACGAGAGGACATCCGTGATAGGCGGAACACTGAACAGAGGTTCTGCTGTGAAACAGAATGTTCCACCTATCATGGAACAGCACGAGGAGGAGGCGCGGCTTTTGAACAATGGACGCTCGCAATCTGACTGAGACTCTGCATGTCAGGGATAAGGTATGGGATCTTCGAGGTGAGGTATGCAATGGCACAGTGAGGCATGTAATGGCACAGTGAGGCATGTAATGGCACAGTGAGTTATGCATTGGCACAGTGAAGCATGTAATGGCACAGTGAGGCATGTAATGGCACAGTGAGATTTGAAAAAAGCTGAATAAAGCCTGTTCCTTTCAGCGGTTGTTCCTGTCAGCGGTTGTTCCGGCTACCCCTCAGCTTCCAGACAGACTAGTAGGAAGGGGGTTGTCTTATACGGCAAGTATATCACAAAACCAACATTTTAGCTGGAAAATTAGGGGGTCGTCTTATACGCCCAGTCGTCTTATACGCCGGCAAATACGGTACTATTCTTTTTTCTGGTCAATAAAAAAAAAAATTTGATGACACCACAGCTGCAATTTAGTCTTTGTCTTGAAGATTTAACAACACTTTGTGAGATTTATTTGTTATCTTTTGATAAATAGTCTGTACTTTGTAGTTAAAAGTAAATATTTTAATTCTTTCCCTTACAGTGGAACTAAAGTCCCCCTGTAAAATAATGATAGGAATTAGAGTTGTGTTGGTAAAAGTGACATGCAACTGGTTTGATTTACTGTAAAGACAAATAGGCAGTTCATTCTCAAAGGGTATTTGCAACTTGCAAGAGAATTTAAACCTAGCTTAGTGAATAGGGTGAAGCTCCACCACCCAAATATGTGCCACAAAAAAGGCCTTTTTTTTTACTTTGGCATGATTGTGTAATCTTTGCAAATCCGATTTTTACTACATTCATCAAACTAAGGAAAATTCTCTTTCAAACTGAACTGCCTTTAGTAAATTGGTCCCACAGAATCGATAGCTGTTATAGTAAAAGCATAGGAAAATCTGACAAACTACAAAGGGTCAGTTAGGAAACTGTGCTTTAATTTTGATTGTTAGCCCTTTGGGCAATTAACCCCTTTGCTGACCTTTTTGTTCTTATTATTGGGAGCTTTTTTGCCTTTCATTTTATTTTATGGTTGATTTGAGGTCAATCGTCACTTTTAGCTGCTGTTCTGTCAATAGAAACAATTTTTTTTGCTTCAAGGCTTCCCTTTTATTGACCACTTGACATCGAGAACGTTTTACCCCCTTCATGACCAGGGCCTTTTTTTTTTCAATTCAGCACTGTGCTAATTTAACTGGCAATTTCTTGGTCATGCAACATTGTACACAAATCAAATTTAAATAATTTTTTCACACAGTAGAGCTTTTTTGGTGGTACTTGATCACCACTAGGTTTTTAATTTTTTATTCTATGAACACATTTTAAAATAGACCCAATATTTTCGACTTTCTGCTATAAAACATATCCCGGGGGGCACCGTTTAGCAAAAGAGGTCCTCTTCTGAGCCCGCACCAAAGGGGACTGGGATTGCCTAACCTTCTCTGGTATTTCCAAGCCGCCCAGTTGGCCCATATTTCAGTAATCTACTCCCGTACGGCCAAACCTGATTGGGAATTAATGGGAAGACAGGTGGTGCCACATTTCACACTGGACCACCTAAATTGGTGTCACCCTGGAAAACGCCCGGCGATACTTGCTTCCACACTTTCTCACTCTTTAGCCTTTTGGGATGACCTTAAAGATCACTCCGAGTTAGTCTCCCCTATTCGCCCTCTAGCCTACCTATTCCATAATCCCCAATATGAACATCAAAGCCTTTCAATGTTGGCTGAACAAGGGGTTGTACAGGATTGGACACTACTTCAATTCCGCAGGACCACTCACCTTGAGCTATTGTACCAAAAAACTTGAAATGCCAATGACTGAAACATTTTGATTTCAACAAATTTCACACTTCTTACACTCCCTGTGGCAGTCTAAACCCTTACCACCCAGTATCACGCCATATGAACAATGGTGTGACCAGGTTATGGAGCAAGGGGGAGGGATCACGATGATCTATAGGTCACTTTCCACAGTACACTCTAAACTTAGTTATATGCTAGCCTGGGAGAAGGACCTTTCTCAGGAATGGGATGATTGGCATGCAGCAGTCTAATGTTCATACCGAGGCCTCCTTAAAATTTCACAAATGGAGGCAGACCTGAAAGTCCTAGCACAATGGTACATAGTCCCTACCAGACTAGCAAAATTATACCCGTCAACCTCCCCTCTCTGCTTCAGAGGATGCTCTCATTTAGGCTCGATGTTACACATATGGTGGGACTGTCCCAAAATAAGAGGGTTCTGTAATAGGGTCTTCACGATAATGAGAAAGGTTACAGGACTCTCGATACCCAACACTCCTCACATGACTTTACTGAACTTCCCAGTAGAAAAGACCTCTAAAAGTAAACGGCGCCTGAATAATTTTATCCTCCTGGGAGCAAAACTGACTATAGCAAAAGCCTGGAAACAGCCTTCTGTCTCCTGCACTATGGCAAAACAAAACATTTCATTGATCATGGCCCAGGAGAAGATGGTCAGTATCCTCCAAGAAACAGTCCAGAAATTCAAAGCCACCTGGGTACCGTGGGCCGACTATATGCACATCTCCCTATTTCCCACGTAAAACGTTGTTAAGCTCTGTTTTCTCAGACACCCCAGTAGGACATCTACCTTCCTTTTACTCTTTGATGGGAGGCCCCCTTCTGTTCACCTCTCCTTGCTCTGTTTGCCTCCTTTTTGCCTATTTTTGAAGGATGGTGATGTAGTCTCTGATCTGAGTGTAGTTTTAAAGATTTTATGAATGAACATCATTTATGTTGTTCGAATACTTACCTTACCTTGTACTCCGGAAGAAGAGGGTGTTTTAGGCTAGGAAATGCATTGAGAAAGTCCTTCTTATGTACCTTATGTATGTTGTCACACTATATTCTTACATCATAGTTGGAGGCTAACCTAAGTTTAGGTACTATGTCATGTATGGGCTAATGAAAACTGTAGATATGTATTGAAACACAAATTCACCAAGTGTTATTAAAGGAGGGAGATTTTGATACACAAAAGTATGCAGGGCAATAACTTCACATCAGGATAAATAAATTTTACAGAAAGACCTGAACAAAAGAATCGGGTGGGCAACTAAATGTCAAATGAGGTTTTATGTGGATAAATGTAAGTTAATGTACTTGGGGGCTAAAAATATAAACACAAACTATTCACTAAGGGAGAGCCTCTTGGGGAATCAAGAATGGAGAAAGATCTGGGGGTCCTAGTAGATGACAGACTGAGCAATAGAATGCAATGTCAAACTGTAGCTACCAAAGCCGGCAGAGGTTTAGCATGCATAAAAAAGGGGATATACTCCAGAGATAAAACTATGATCCTGCCACTTTATAAAACTCAGGTCAGGCCATAAGGGATTAACTGGAGAGAGTCCAAAGAAGGGCAAAGAAATGAATAAGGGGACTGGAAGATTTCGCTTACAAGGAACAAGTACAAGTACTCAATTTATTCTGGAGAAGAGACAATAGAGAGGGGACATGATAGTGATTTACAAATACAGTTATGCTCATAAGTTTATACATTTTTTGGAGAATATGAATGATAGCACAAATCTTTTTTCTCCTCACCTGTGATCTGTTTGCTTGTAATTAGTGTGTGTGTGTGTGCATATAAAAGGCCAATGAGTTTCTGGACTCCTGACAGACCCTTGCATCTTTCATCCAGTGCTGCACTGACGTTTCTGGATTCTGAGTCATGGGGAAAGCAAAATAATTGTCAAAGGATCTGCCGAAAAAGGTAGTTGAACTGTATAAACCAGGAAAGGGATATAAAAAGATTTACAAGGAATTGAGAATGGCAGTCAGCAGTGTTCAAACTCTAATCAAGAAGTGGAAAATGAGGGGTTCTGTTAAAACCAAACAACGGTCAGGTAGACCAACTAAAATTTCAGCCACAACTGCCAGGAAAATAGTTTGGGATTCAAAGAAAAACCTACAAATAACTTCAGGTAAAATACAGAACTCTCTGAAAAACATGTGGTGTGGCTGTTTCAAGATGCACAATAAGGAGGCACTTGAAGAAAGATGGGCTGCATGGTCGAGTCACCAGAAGAAACCCATTACTACACAAATGCCACAAAGTATCCCGCTTACAATACACCAAAAAGCACAGAGACAAGCCTCAAACCTTCTGCCACAAAGTCATTTGGAGTCATGAGACCAAAAATTTGCTTTTTGTCCAAAACCATAAACGCTACATTTGGAGAGGAGTAGACTAGGCCTATGATGAAAGGTACACCATTCCTACTATGAAACACGGAGGTGGATCGCTGATGTTTTGGGGATGTGTGAGCTACAAAGGCACAGGAAATTTGGTCAAAATTTATGTCAAGATGAATGCAGTATGTTATCAAAAATACTGGAACATTTGCATTCAGCCAGGAAGCTGCACATGGGACGTATATCATTGAGGCACTCTGGGGAGACCTCAAACGTACAGTTCATGCATAACAGCCCAAAGAGAGGCTTTTTGCCAAAAAGAATGGGCAGCTTTACCATCTGAGAAGATAAAGAGCCTCATCCATAAATACCACAAAAGACTTCAAGCTGTCATTAATGTTAAAGGGGGCAATACACGGTATTAGGAACTGGGGTATGTAAACGGATTTCAACACTCCTGGATTTCTCACAAAGATATGCATCCGAAGATGACAACACAGGTGCACATTGGAAGACAAGGAAAGGGCTCTGTCGTCCTATAATAGGAATTGATGAACAAAGACCCTCAAGTCAGGATTACTAGTTATTATTTTTATAAAAGCTGAGAATTACAAAATATAGAAAAATACTTTTGAAGTTACTTTGCAATGTTAAAGTGTATATGATTTTTTTGACACAGGCTTTTTGTAAACTTAGTGCTTTTTTGACTACAAAATATGTAACACATGTAAATTGTTGAAAGTAATGGAAAAATGCCTACAAATGTTTCTCTACAACAGTAACACTCCACTAAGAAAAACAGTCGGAACAAATACCCTGAGTTCTCAAATTGATGGTATACAAATTGGCCTTTTGTGTTCAGTATTGATTAATGGCCAGATTTTGCAGAATTAGCATACAATAAATAATAGACATGTGCACACTGAAATATTTTGTTTCGGAATTTCGTTTTCGTCCGAAAAATAAATTTATTTAGTAACTCCCGAAATTCGTTTTTATTTATTTTGTTTAGTTAAAAAATGCATTTGTCCGAAAATCCGAATTAAGGCTGAATCTGTCAATTGAAGGCTTATGGTGTCTGTCGAAGGTTCTAAGATGATTCGATGAAGCAGCTAAACTGTACAATGCCCCAATCATACATTTTCGGTCAAATGCTCTGCCCACAAGCTATAGTAGAATTCTAATGTTATATGAATAGTATAATAATTATATTTATTAATTATTATAACTAGTCAACCAACATTAGAATTCTTCTATAGCCTATGGGCGGAGCATTTGACCATAAATGTCCGCTTGCTTCGTCGAATCTTCATGTCAAATCTTTTCTCTCTATGTCGAATAATCTTGGACTAATAGAGTTAGGTTAGGCAGATTCAACCGAAGGTTCTATAGACACAGATTGCTATTGTCACCGTCATGTAGCATTTTTTATGTCGGATCTTTCGGATTTTGGACTCTGTGCGTTCGTTATTGTTTGTTAAAACGAATGCGAAAAACGTCGAAATTCGGACGAAAATGCATTCGGACGAAAACTGATGTACATGTCTAATAAATAATGTGATAATATTAAGAAGGTTCAGAATTAATGTCTGCAAATGAGAAATATATAACTCAATAAAAATTGTTTTTACAGCACACTGATGACTTGACCTATTGACAATTAATTAAGTTTGTTTTAAAAAAAATCATTAAAAAATAATTCCCTTCTGTGAAAAAATAAAAATATCAACAGTCACTACACATCCCCAGTGCTTCCATGTAATTAATTCTACGTATCTATAAAAGAAGAGCTACTATGTATTAGAAAAAAAATCTTCATTCGGTGAACAGCATCTCCTGCTGATCTGAACTTTCTGGAATATTACATTCTCTTTAAAGACATTTTCACGTTTTTCCACAGCACCAAAAGTTCATTAATTTTATAGAAATGCATATGAAAAGGGAAGAAAAAAAAAACAAATACTACCTAGGAAAGGCTGATAAATATACTTGAACTGCAAGAATTTAGAGTACTATATCTATTTATCACTACTTTTTTTCAGTTTTGTATTGCAAATATTTTGGACTGGCATTTGATAATGCTTTAAACCTTTTTACTATCATAGTGAATTGAATTAGATATAATTAGATATGTAATCCTAGCAATTAAGATGCAACTTGTTTTGAATCTGTTCAATGTTCAATACCCAATGTGATGTAACTAATACTGACCAATAAGAATCTGTGTTTGATTTGCACTCGCTCCAACAAAGTGAAATGACTGTCTTCCTTCCTTTCATATTTGAATTCAACAATTTACATTAACTAGACAAGTCAGGTTTTACAATTTGTGTTCTTCTGCCTTCAGCAAATGGATCAAAGAAATGTGACCAGAATTGCAACAATTCACCTCCTAGGATTTCAGATTCCTCAAAGTATTACAATTTTAATATTTTTTATTTTCCTTTTACTTTATTGTGTGACAATATGTGGAAATCTCCTGATCATCACACTGGTGTCCTACAGCAAAACCCTCCATTCTCCCATGTACTTCTTCCTCTCCCAGCTCTCTGTATTAGATATAGTACTAGTGTCTGATATTCTTCCCAACATTATCTGCACTGTATTAACTAAAAAGACTACCATGTCATTTTCTGATTGCCTTGCTCAGTTTTATTTCTTTGTTATCACAGAATCTTCGGAGTGTCTTCTTCTGACAGTGATGAGTTGGGACAGATATTTGGCCATCTGTAAACCATTGCATTATACTTTGAAAATGACCCACCAGGTTTGCTGGATGCTGGTCATCCTATGCTGGATCTTAAGTGTGTTAGTAGCTTTGGTGTACACTGTAACCATATCAATGTTACAATTTTGTGGTCCTGATATTATTGATCACTTTTTCTGTGACTTCAATCCAATCTTACAACTCTCCTGCTCCGATACCACCGCTGCTCAATTTGAAGGGACATTTTTGGGTGTTCTATTTGTTGTCATGCCATTCTTCATTATTATTGTATCCTATGCTTATATTATATCTACTATTTTTAAAATTCCATCTATTACTGGCAGACAAAAAGTTTTCTCAACATGCAGTTCTCACCTGACTGTGGTTTGTATCTATTATGGTACCCTAGTTTGTGTATATTTGATACCTAATAGAGGACAGACAAGGGACATTACTAAACTCCTATCATTGCTGTACACTGTAGTCACTCCAATGATAAATCCACTTATATATAGTCTGAGGAATAAAGAATTAAAACAAGCTGTCGGAAAACTCAGTCAAAACTTTTTGGACAGGCATTTAAAGGGGTTGTAAAGGTTCGTTTTTTTATTTTCTAAATAGGTTCCTTTAAGCTAGTGCATTGTTGGTTCATTTACCTTTTCCTTAGATTTCCCTTCTAAAAATTGTTTTCTTTGTTTTCTTTTGTCTGAATTTCTCACTTCCTGTTCCTCCTCAGTAAGCTGTTCAGTAAGCTGTTCTGGCTGACTCAACACAACTCAGATGATGGTGTGAAGTTTAGTGAGGAGAAACAGGAAGTGAGAAATTCAGACCAAGAAAAAAATCATTTAGAAGGTAAATCAAAGGAAAAGGTGAGTGAACCAACAATGCACTAGCTTAAAGGAACCTATTTAGAAAATAAAAAACAAACCTTTACAACGCCTTTAATTAAAAAGATTTGAACTAATTTATAATAATTTTAACCACTTCCATCCCATCCCATACATGCTCCTACAATCATATTTTTTTTGGTAGAAAATTAAACCCCCAAAAATTATATATGTTTTTTTAGCAGAGACCCTAGGGAATAAAATGGCGGTTGTTGTAACTTTTTATGTCACATGGTATTTGCGCAGCAATTTTTCAAACACATTTTTTTTTTTAAACAGTTGTATGAATTTAAAAAAAACACTAAAGTTAGCCCAACTTTTTTGTATAATATGAAAGATGATGTTACGCTGAGTAGATAGATATCATGCTTGAAAATTGCGCTCGCTCGTGGAATGGTGCCAAACTTTGGTACTCAAAAATCTCCATAGGCAACGCTTTCAATTTGTTTAGATGTTACATGTTTAGAGTTACAGAGGAGGTCTTGATATAGAATTCTTGCTCTCCCTCTACCGTTCGCGGAAATACCTCACATGTGTGATTTGAATGCCGTTTACATATGTGGGCATGGCGTACGTATGCGTTTGCTTCTGCGTGGCAAGCTGGAGGGGACGGGGTGCTTACATTTTTTTATTTTTTTATTATTTATTTTATTTTCATTTTTTGATTTTTTGCACTTTCCCATTGAAATTTTTTTTTTTACCACTTTCATTTCTATTACAAGGAATGTAAACATCCCTTGTAATAGGACTAGTGTGTGACAGGTCCTCTTTATGAAGAGATGTGGGGTCAATAAGACCCCACATCTCTCCTCCAGGCTGGAAAGCCTGAGATAAAAAAAAAAAAACACAGAACGATCTCGGCTTTCTGGCCGAGTATATGGCAGTATTTACAACTGCCAGGCTGGGTGTGAATGATCAAGTGGCTGAACTGCCACTATGATTGTTCTTACGGTGAAGGGAATCACCGGCTGTAGAGAATGATACCTGTGGGTGCAGGCATCAGCCCGGTATAACCAATGAAATGGGAGGACATCCATGTACGCCCTCCTGGTGGGAAGTGGTGAAACTATTTGTGAAATAGTAATAGACTAACCTTTTTACCTAACAAATGCTAATCCTGTAAAATTGACAATAAAAATAGGTATAAAGATATAATCGCTCCTAATATCCTGTACCACCACTGCGCCAATGAAAAAATGGTGAAACTAAAGCTGCCACTTAAAATTATATATATGAAAACTGAATTAAACCCTAAGAACAGCAACGTGAAAATAGGAAAAAATGTAGCGCTAATCTGACCAGTACCTAAGTGCCAGTCCCTAAGTGTTTAAATTACACCAATGACACTGTGATCATTAAAATAAACCCCACGTGACATGTGATAAAACTAAAATGAAAAAGTCCATAAAGTGAAGTAATAATCCCAAGAAAGATTCAATCTTCTTAATACAAAAAATCTTCCACCACACCGCCGTGCTCGTGTCAGCTCCCCTCTGAAATTGCACTCACCAGCTGTTCATGCCTCCCACTCTCGTGTTCGGCTTAAAGACTTGCTAGTTAAACCACTAGAGGGTGAACGGCCATCAACTGAAAACGTGTGTTTCAACATAGGATTTTCCATACATGTAAAGATGAAAAAAGTGCTCCAATAGTGTAAAATAGTAACAATCAATTTATTAAAATACACAGCAACACTTCAAATATTGCAGTCACATAATAAAGGACTAAAACCAGCCTTGAAAAAATCACAGCAAACAAAGGTGTATGATGGCACTGCAGTGTTTTGCGGTCACGGCGGACCCAAGGTCTAAGCTCGATCTCAATCTCTCACCCACTCCTGAGTCCCGGATTGTGGTAACAGTGTAGCAGTCATAGCCTCAGCGTGTCACATCAGTGTCGATAGTAATCGTGCAGCCACGCCCCCGACGTTTCGTCACTTGGACTTATTCATGGGGTTGCGATTCTTTTGTATTAGGAAGATTGAATCTTTCTTTGGATTATTACTTCACTTTATGGACTTTTTCATTTTAATTTTATCACATGTCACGTGGGGTTTATTTTATTATCACAGTGTCATTAGTGATTGTAATTTAAACACTTAGGGACTGGCATTTAGGTACTGGTCACATTAGCGCTACATTTTTTCCTATTTTCACGTTGCTGTTTTTAGGTTTAAATTCAGTTTTCAATCCTGTAAAATTGCAGTGCTTATTGATTGAACATGCATTTTAGGAGAGACTAACATTTGTCCTCGTTTGTAAAAGTTGCAAAAATTAGGAATAGACCATCCTTTTCACCTATCAAATGTCATTCCTTGAACATTTCAGTAGTTATTGATTTAAATGAAGTTTTAATTACTGATGAAAATGTTGTGTAGTTATGCAAAGCTAAAAAAAAACATAATAGAGCAAAATGTGCAAACAATCTCCTGGAACATACTGTATTTGTTTGGAATAATTTTTCATAGAAACTTTGAGTTGAAAGGCAGACTTTTACTAAAGTAGGTGTGTGAAAAGCGTTAGTACTTTATACTGATATGTGGGTTGTTTGATTATGGTTAATTATTTCTAAAATGCTAAATTCAATCATGCAATATACTATATGACCAAAAGTATGTGGCCGCTGACCCATATTTTTGAGATTAGATTTATTTTATATAAAAAGTATTGATAATGCAAGACAAAAAAAAATATTTTAGACAACTGTGTACTTCCAACAGTTGGAACAGTTTGGGGAATGTTCTTTTCTGCAACGACATGACGGTGCCCCTGCGTACAAAACCAGCTTTATAAAGACGGGGTTTGATAAGTTTGGTCTGCAGGGACTCATGTTTGGCTGCAGAGTCCTGACCTCAACCCTACTGAACATCTTTGCGACACAGCATGTAAGCCAGGACTCCTTTTCCAACATCAGAACCTAAGGTCACACCAGGTCACACAATACACATTATTGTGGAATTCTTCTCAGAAGAGTGGGAGGCCATTATAGCTAGACATGGGCACTGCCGAAAAATGTGTTAGTTTTTATTTCATTTGTTTGTTTGTTTGTTTATTTGTTTTTCGGGTTATTCATTATAATCAAAATTCGTAAATTCCAAAATCCTGAAATTCATAAATTTGGAAATCCAAAAATTAGAAAAATCGAAAATCCAAAAATAAGAAAGAAAAATCCAAAAATTTGAAATAATAGCTAACTAACTAATAATAACTAACTATTAAATTATGTGTATTGAATTTACTTTCAAATCTGGCTGTTAGTGAACGTAACGAATACAAATTTATCCAAAGTTACGAATTATCCAAAATAACGAATGCCGCATCTAAACAAATGGAGTGGAACTGATTTATAATAAATAATAATAATAAATAGTTTTTATAATGCTCTTATTTATTATCTTAAGCAATGCCAAAGTAATTTTAAAAATCTCTTTATTTTCAACAAAAATATCTTTGAGAATATTTACAAAAATTGATATACATGAACAATTAGTAGAGCTTCTGCTGTATATAACAGGATTTATAGATATCTATGTAGCACTATAAAATATTGTTTGAATTTAACCTCCCTGGCGGTATGATTCTGTCAGATTTTAGGTGCTGAAAGCGGTACAATTATTTTACATGGAAATTTGGCGTTTTATATTGTAGGCCTGAAATTCTTATGCCGCGTACACCGATCGTGTGTGGGCCCCATCGTTTTTTTTTCCATCGGTATAAAAAAAAACCTGTTTTAAATGTTACCGATGGAAAACAAACCGATAGCAAATTCCGATCGTCTGTGGGGAACTCCATCGGTGAAAAAACCCATGCATGCTCAGAATCAAGTCGACGCATGCTCAGAAGCATTGAACTTAATTTTTCTCGGCTCATCGGAGTGTTTTACGTCACAGCGTTTTGGACGGTCGGAATTTTGACTGATGGTGTGTAGGCAAGACTGATGAAAGTCAGCTTCATCGGAATTCCGATGGAAAAATCCATCGGAGTTTATTTCATCGGAAATCCGATTGTGTGTACAGGGCATTAGGAATAACTCACTTAAATCTGTCCAAACCAGAGTCTAGAAGACATCCCGGGTATGATAAAGTTTGAAACACAAAATCATAAATTATAATATAATAAATAACTATAAATAACTATAACAAATAATAATATAATAATAATAAAAATGATTCAATAATGTAATCAAATCAAAAACACTGAAATTGGCTCAGTTTCAGAATTGTCGCTGTCATTACTTTCAGTGTTTGATGACAAGGTAAGTAACTTTCCCTGTATTGTGCGATGCAGCCCGAGTCTGGCTCGGGGTTACCGCTTTTGGTACTGAAATCTTACCCCGAGCCAGACTCGGGAATACCGCCATGGAGGTTAAAAAACACTGTGGGGTTGATTTACTAAAGGCAAATAGACTGCTTACTTTGCAGTAAATGCAGTTGCACTCTGCAAGAGCAGTTGCTCCAGAGCTTAATAAATAGAGGTGGGATATGAGGATATTGAGGAGTGCATAAGGAGACAAGACGGTGTCTGCAGTGGCATGGCTCACCTCATCCTTTTGAGTGCTGTCATCCAGTCTCATGCAGGCTTTAGCTGGGCTGGTACAGAGCGGGCTGTGTGTGGAAGGAGAAGGTGGGGAAGCCCCTTTATGCGGCAGTCTGACAGCTTCATCTTCCTCTGGGAGATCTGTGTAGTGTGTATCAAGGAGGCGGGGGCTGCCGCAGCAGCGACATCTTTCCGGCCTCTTCGTGCTGGCTGAAGGAAAAAGGCTGCCAGCTTTTGCGGGCGTCGTTCTTCTTTCCGCTCACGGAACATGCTGGTGGAGAGCCTGCGGGTGGTGATCGTGTCCTCTAGATGCTGGGATGTCCCCCTATCTCTCCAGGGCTCGGGACTTAGGCAGCCATTCAGTGTGCACGCTGGCCACGCCCCCAAAAACATTTTTTATAAGAATCAATTTCAAATATTCTTTCAAGTTCCCACAAATTTAGAAATTTTATAATTTCCACATTATTTGTACATTTTATTCTCACACCAAATCATAAACTTCTAGATTAAATTTATACACTTAAAGTGATTGTAAAAGTCTTCTTTTTTCCCTATAAAAATAACAAACATGTTGTACTTACCTGCTCTGTGTAGTAGATTTGCACAGAGCAGCCCGGATCCTCCTCTTCTCGGGTCCCTCTTCGCTGCTCCTGGCCCCTCCCTCCTGTTCAGTGCCCCCACAGCAAGCAGCTTGCTATGGGGGCACTCGAGCTGAGTCAAAGCTCTGTGTGTCCATTCAGACATGGAGCCCTGCCCTGGTCCCACCCACTCTCTCCCCTGATTGGCTAGCTAACTTTGATTTACAGCAACAGGAGCCAATGGCGCTGCTGCTGTGTCTCAGCCGATCAGGCAGGAGAATATTGGTCGGCTGAGACACTCGTTGACATCGCTAGACAGAGAGGGACCTCAGGTAAGTGTTACGGGGCTGAGGGAGGGCTGCTGCACATGAGTGAAAGTCTGTACTCTGGTTCTTGTTGTCATAGGAAATATTCATGTTAGCTGCTGTACTGTCCACTGGAGACAAAGGAGTTGATTATTAAAGGCAAATAGACTGTGCACTCTGCAAAGTGCAGTTGCTCCAGAGCTTATAAAATGAGGTAAAGCTTCACTTTGCAAGAAAGTGATAGACCTCAAAGTTGGGATTTTTAAGGCAATTAAAAAAAAATATTTAAAAAGCTTCAATTTGCAAAGAGTACACAATTACATTTTTTCTTGCATCAAGGAGGGATCAGGCTCTGTGGCTTAAGCGGGGCCGGGGCCGCCTCTTATTAGATATTGTTCCATCGGGAGTGGAGCGGGAGACGTGCGGGGGGTGATAGGTGCTCCGGGAGAGGTACCTCGCGGTCTAGAGCTAGTTTTTGTCACAGTCCCTGACGAAGCTGCTGTCTCTCACTCCCGCTACATGAGGCGCCGGAACCGGAAGACCAGTATGCCTTTTAATGCGGATGTCACGCAAAACTAGTAAAAATTGCATAAATAAGGGGACAGAAGGAAAAAAAATAGAAGGGGGATATAAGGAATTTCCAAATCTAGGGGTCACTGTTCTCAAGAAGCAATCAATCATATCCATATTGTGTAAGATAATGAGAATATTATGAATTAGGGGGTAAGTAAGGTTCCCATATTTTAAACCAGTAGGCACTGTATCAGCAAATTTTACAGTTAAATTTTTCTCTATAACGATCCAAAATATGCATGTCTTTACAAATGCAGACTGCAGAGTGTTTGTTTCCATGCCTTGTCAAAGAGTTGTACAGTTGCAGTAAACATACACAAAATGATTAATTTATTATGAACACTATAACACAAAGTTTTGCCTTTTTTTTATATCAAAAAACCCTAAATACCCATTTGACTTCTGCAAGGTTTTACCCTCTTCATGATCAGCACTATTCTACTTTTACTGGCAATTGTAAGGTCATGCAACACTGTACGCAAATTAAATTTATATCATTCTTTTTTACACAAATGGAGCTTTCTTTTGGTCCAATTTTTTCACAACTGGGTTTTTTTTATTTGTTTTGCTTTATAAGCTAAAAAAGACCGAAAAGTTTGAAAAAACATTTTCTATTTTCTATATTTTCTATTTTCTATTTTCTATCATCCCCCACAGCTAATACCCTTTGTTTCACATGACCCTCCCTTCTAGACTGTAAGCTCTATCGAGCAGGGCCCTCTGATTCCTCTGTATTGAATTGTATTGTGATTGTACTGTCTTCCCTGATGTTGTAAAGCGCTGCGCAAACTGTTGGCGCTATATAAATCCTGTATAATAATAATAATAATAATAATATAGAGTGAAAATTTGTTTGGACAGTTTCCAGAAACAGACTTGATTCTCCAGTCCCGAATAGGTTAAAAGAAGAAATATGAAGAGAGAGACTGTGCTCTCTCTATGCAAACAAAGGGACTGTTATGGAGATTGTAAGTCTGTTTTGAAGTAAGCACTACAACAGAATTTGTAGAAAAATATAAATTGTTTATTATAGGCGTAAATTAAAACATGACATCTGCTTGTTATTATGACTATGTCATGTTTTAATTTATGCCTATAATAAACAATTTATATTTTTCTACAAATTCTGTTGTAGTGCTTACTTCAAAACAGACTTACGATCTCCATTACAGTCCCTTTGTTTGCATAGAGAGAGCACAGTCTCTCTCTTCATATTTCTTATTTTCTATTTTCTGTCATAACACATATCCAATAAAATCTAATTTCTTCATAAATTTAGGCCAACATGTATTATGCTATATGTCTTTGTTAAAAAAATCCAAATAAGTGTATAATAATTGGTATGTGTGAAATAGAAAATATGGAATATATATTTGAAAACTGATCAGTCCTAATGGCCTATCTCATTTCTTGAGGCCCTAAAATGCCAGAACAGTACAAATACCCAACAAATTACCCATTTTTGGAAAGTAGATAATCCAAGGTATTTAGTAAGAGGCAATTAAATTACATTGTTGATCACTGTAATGGCAAAGTTTTGAATTGTCATGAATGGGTTAATTTAATAACAGCTGTAACTTACTATTGTGTGATGTGATTGGTCCACAGCTATCAAATGGTACAGGTTGCTATGATTGGTCCAGGTACCATGTGTTAGTTTTGGGCCAACCACAGCATCACTATAGGAATCACGGCTGTTATGAATGAAATGAATAACAAGCGGAGGATACAGTGACCGCTGATTGCAGGAGCAGCGCACTTCAAACCATTAATGTGAAAGAAGCAGGATGACGTACATGTACGTGATCCTGCCTGACCATGCCACCCAGCCACAGTCAATGTACTGTGGCCGTATAGCATTTGGATACTTGAGGCATATGAAAATATCTGCTGCCCTCTACTGTTGGCTATTATTATCACAGTGTTATGTATAATTATGTATGTACTTCCTGTCCCTTGGTTGTTAGCTTTGAAACCCTGGAAGGAGGTAGTGAAGAGAGAGAGAGAGGTCTCAGCCACATGTCTTGTCCATGCTGCTAAACCCCAAGCCAGAAGACACTATTTTAAATTACTAGGGAGGGACTAAAGTACAGAGTAGATAGGCTGACTCTGTGGTCCAATGCCAGTTCCATGTGCCACACCACAGTTTCTGCCAGTTCTAGGCTGGTTGGACAACATTTGGAGGATCCCCCCATGATCGCTTATCTTGTCTTCAGGCCTTTGAAACAAAGACATATTGCCCTCTGAGGACCCTGCAACTGAATTTTGCTGAAACATTAATCTGGAGGTATCTCTATTACTAACAATATATATATATATATATATATATGGGTATATGTGCACAATTCCATCTGGACTCTAATTGGGCCCTTTTGCAGCTAATACCTGTTTCTACGTTGGATATATCCATTTCTTCTTATATAAAGCTTGTATTATGTCTATACAGGTTTGCATTTATATACTTATGGTTAATGTTATATGCTGGTTGCAGTAATTCTGCTGTTCCAAAATACTTTGTTTCAATCATTAAAAAACTCACTTTTCCACTTAGCAAATGTTCTGGTTCTCTTATTTTCCTACAGGTTAGCACAATATCCAGTTTGGGGAGGGACATTTCTTATAACCCCCCAAAAGAGGGCTACACATATACTCCATATTCCACAAATCTTCCTTCAAGTTGTAGGCATGATTGGATGTATCAGGGAATTTCAATTAGCCAGTGGGGCTTGGAAACATGGGCATGTGCACCCCTCCATGCATGAACATCAGCCAGGCACATGTACATGTTTAAGAATGCACAAGGATGTGCATCACAGCTTGTGCGAGGATATGTGTGCACTCCCAGATTCAGCATTGGCACTAGATGGTCTATTTAAGAGAATCTGTAACTCATTTTCAGTGCAGACTGGTCTTCAACATGTGTCTTGCTCCTGACTTGTGTTACATAGTTACATAGTTGGCAAGGTTGAATAAAGACAATAGTCCATCCAGTTCAACAGTGTGTGTGTGTTTATATAGATGATCATTTCCCATATCCCTGTATATTGTGTTCACTAAGATGCATGTCCAGGAGTCTTTTAAAACTAGCAATACTTCTTGCTGACACCACCGATTGTGGAAGAGAGTTCCACATCCTTACCGCCCTGACAGTGAAAAATCCTCCACGCAGTTTACCCTCCCTAGCGATATTACCGAGTGTGGCTCGGGGTGAATTTTCAGTACCAAAAGCGGTAACCCCGAGCCACATTCGGGATCGCATCGCAGGATCCATGTATAGCTCTTACTTACCTGGATACTGTGATGTCTCCCTGCTGTGTCTGCGAGCTGTGTCTCCGCTCGATTCACAGTGCCGAGCTCCGTTCCCTGCGAGCGTTGCGATGCACGGGGACGGAGCTCAGCGCAAAATTCAAAAACACACAATACATAATCTTACTGATTACAGTACTGTATAAAATAATTACACATCCCCTTTGTCTCTAGTGGTTAGTCCAGTGCCCTGCATCCAGTTTTATATTATAAAAACTGTTCTTTCTGCCTGGAAACTGGAGATTGTCCATAGGAACCAAAAAGTGTCAGTTTACGTCAAAAGTGCTTTTAGACCAGCTAGAAAACAGCGATAATAAATTAGAATCACTTGCAGAATTGAGCAATAGTGATTTGTGGGGAAATTCGTCATCAAACAGCGACAATTCTGCAACTGAGCAAATTTCAGTGTTTTTGATTTGATTACATTATTGAATATTTTTTTATTATTATTATATTATTATTTGTTATAATTATTTATAGTTATTTATTATATTATAATTTATGATTTTGTGTTTCAAACTTTATCATACCCGCGATGTCTACAAAACTCTTGTTTGGACACATTTAAGTGAGTTATTTCTAAGAATTACAGGCCTACTGTACAATATAAAACGCCAAATTCTCATGCAAAACATTGTACCGCTTTCAGCATCAAAAATCTGACATAATCATACCGCCAGGGAGGTTAAGGTTAAACCGCTTCTCTTCCAGTCTCATCGTGTGGCCATATGTCTTCTTACACTCCCTGAGACTGAATAGTTTCCTAACTACACTGGGATCACCATTGAGAAATTTGTATATTGCTATCATATCTATTCTCAAGTGTCTTTTTTCCAGGGAGAATAAATTATGTGCTTGTAATCATTCCTTGTAATTGAGGTCCTCCAGCGCCCTTATTAATTTTGTTGCCCTTCTCTGAACTCTTAGTTCCAGTGAGTCCTTTCTGAGGATTGGTGACCAGAACTGAATAGAATACTCCAGATGTGGCCGAACCAGAGTTTGATAAAGTGGCAGAATTATCATTTTATCTCTGGAGTAAATCCCTTTTTAATGCATGCCAATATTCTGCTGGCTTTTCTTGCTGCAACTTGACAATGCATGCTATTGCTCAGTCTGTCTTCTATTGAGACACCAGATCCTTCTCCATCCTGGATTCCCCCCAGAGGTTCTCCCCCTAGTGAGTAACTTGAGTTTATATTTGTAACCCCCGAGTGCATTACTTTACATTTCACATCTAGTTGCCCACTCCATTGATGTATTCAGGTCCTCTTTTAAGGTTTCTATATCCTGCTGTGATGTTATTGCCCTACTCATTTCGTCAGACAACACAAAATGCAAAACACTGAGATTGAGCTACTTATCATCCCATCCTCTATATCATGTATAAATAAATTAAACAGAATTGATCCCAGGACAGAGCCTTGGGCTACCCCACTTACCACTCTAGACCATGTTGAGCATACAATATTCATCACCACCCTTTGGATGCACCCATGTAGCCAGTTTTCTATCCAAGAACAAACCCTATGGTTCATGCCTACAGACCTCAGTTTGTAGACTAAGCATGTGTGGGGCACTGTATCAAATACTTTTGCAAAACCCAGATACACCACATCCACAGGCCTAACTTTGACCAGGTGGAAGCTCACTTCCTCATAGAATATTAACAGGTTGGTTTGGCAAGAATTAACTTTTGCAAACCCCTGCCGATTACTACTAATGATACTGTTTTCATCAGCAAATTCTTGAATATAGTCCCCTTAAATAGTTTACAAACTATTTGTTTTTGTTTTTTAAATAATATTTTATTGAAACCTCTCGATAAAAGAATAACATGCATTGTCAGCTGGAAGACAGTACAAATCAGATGAATACAATGAACTGACAATAGGCGTAGGTAGTTTTTCTAATAAAACAACAAGGATAAAAGGGGAGTGGGGGGGGTTTGAATTTAAAGGCATAGAGAGAAAGATGGTGTTAGTACAAGACAAGTTAAAGGGACAGAAGCTAGGAACTGAATAGGGGGTGGGAGGGGAGAACGGAGAAAGATGGGAGGTCGAGGGAATACTTTTAGAAATGTTAGACTGACAGGTCTGTTGTTTCCAGGAATATAACTTTGCCAATTTTTGGGATATTGGTACCACGTGGGATTTTTACCAATCAGCTGGTACCACTCTCGGGTGTAAGCCATCCGTCCTGGTGATTTGTTTGTGTTAAGCTTGTCTAGTTTTTTCTGGACACCGGCTTCTGTAAGCCATAAGGTTACATCCTGTGATGTGTTACTAACAATACAGTCATGGTTGTTATACCCCTCCTTTTCCTATGTAAAAATTAAAGAGGAGAAAGCATTTAGTACAGTTGCCTTCTCCTTGTCATCTGTAACCAAATTTCCTTCATCATCCTTTATGGGGCCTATGTGTTCTGACCTTTTACTGTGGATATATTTAAAATATTTCTTGGGATTTTTTTTACTCTCCTCCCCTACATGTTTCTCGTGGCCTATCTTAACCACTCTGATTGCATTCTTGCACTTCTTGTTGCATCCCTTGTAGTGTTAAAATGCTGACAATGACCCTTCATTCTTATATATGTATTACCCATTGGAATGCACTCGGTGATACCATTATTTAACATTTCCCTAAGGCTGGGTTCACACTAATGCAATTGCAGACATCGCATGTCATTCGCACCACATTCCTGTGCACATCACATGCAATGTCTGTGCGGTGCGAATTCAGCCATACAGTTTGTATGGCTGAAATCACATCACCATCACACTAACATGGTGCAGGACCCTTTTTTTTTGCCTGCACTGGAATCAAATTGCATGGGTGTTCAGACCCAATGCAATCCGATTCCATCCAATTTCACAGTTCGCACTGCGTTCTGCGAACCAATTTTGGGGTGTCATTAACTTTATATTGACACCCGCAGTGGTTCGCAGGGCGCAGTATAAACTGCCTGTGATTCTGATGCAGTGCGGGAACTCACACAAGAATCACTCTGGTTCCCGCATCGCATCGGTTTGAACCTAGCCTAAAGCACTCCCATTTTTCCTCCATGTTCAATGTATTTAGGATTTGGTCCCATTTAATATCTTGCAATATTGAGCGCAGTTTTGAAAATTTGGCTTGCCTAAAATTTTGTGTTCTTGTCCTACACTCGTGCCTCCTTTTCCTATGATTTATACTGAATGTAATTATCCTGTGGTCGCTAGTTCCCAAGTTGTCCCGTATTTCCATATCTGTGAATAGATCTGATTCATTTGTAAGTAATAGATCTAGCCATGCTTCATTTCTAGTTGGGGAATCCCCCAATTGGGACATGAAGTTGTCCTGTAAGACATTTAAGAAATGGCGGGCCTTTAATAAATGAACTGTCTCTTCTGCCCAGTCAATATGTGGATAGTTGAAGTCCTCCATTATGATGACATATCCCTGCCTCGCCGCTATTTCTAACTGTAAAAGGAGTTCCAACTCCTCCTCTTCCTTTAGGTTAGGGGGCCTGTAACATACCCCCACTACTAATTTCCCACTTGCTTCTTCCCTTTGGAGTTCCACCCACATGGATTACACTTCCCCCTTGCCCCATCCCTGATGTCATTCCTCTCTTCCACCCGTAAATAATTTTTGATATATAGGTTTTCTGCATATGATTCCTGTTATAGACCCAGGTTCCTCCTGACCTGATTTTGGATCCTGCTCTGTACTTCTGTTCTACCTGTTTCTGACCATGGCTTTTCCCTGACCTTGATCTGGCTTCTGATTTGGTACTTCATTGCCGGCTCATTACTGACCTTAATCTATGGCTTCACTTCTGCTTCCATTTGCTCAATGTCATTATCGAGTGTTTGCTTGCCCTGCATACTGATGCAGTTGCCTGCTTCTATGTAAAGTACTGCTGCACATCTGCTAACATCATCAATGAGCTTTAACATCCTGGACTTTCAGACAAGCCAAAGTTCCCCTTTAACCTCTTCTGGTTCTTTTGCTGACTCTTCCTCCATATTTTCTGTTATGTTGGATCTTCCTGGTTGGCATCTCCAGTTTGTGGTTCTGCAAACTACATCCTCCAGCATAAGGAAATTATTCCGGATGGCTGCACTTCCAAAAATCCTTTTATTAAAGCTTCATATTACCAGTGGTTGACAGATGGAGCAGGGGACAAAGAGGTAAATGAACTATAAAGAAAAAATGGGCACAAGGCCCTGAGTCGGACTTTAGAGGCAATGTTGGACGATAATGCGTCTAAAGAAATATATTTTATTTATACATCATATAGTAAAGCAAAAGCACCAACACACAATAAGAATAAAATTGTATACAGTGAGTTAAAAAATTGAAAGCTGCATGATGCAAATAGATGGAGTGCACCATGTAGCTGTAGTGAGCCCCTGTGCGTCAACGCATTTCACTATTTGCTTTGTCAGGACACAATCAGGGGGCGTCTGAAAGAGAACAGGTCTCACTATCTTGTTGGCATGAAAGCATGCCTAAATGAGGATAGATGAACTTCCAAATGGGCATCCGGTATCATCATAGAGAGCAATATGCTTTTCAAACATATAGTGTTATATGGGAACAGTGATTCTTCCATCTGCTAAATGTCTATAATAGTATGATACCAAATCTGGGGTACATGGAGTAGTACAAGGCTATATTAAGCAGGGGTGCTCTGACGATCCAAAACACCCTGGGATGGACTGTCCACATGGGCGCACTGAGCATTGTGACTCGATGGATGGCTCAGTTTAACCCCTTCCCGACCAGCCGCCACAGTTATACTGCGGCAGGTTGGCTCCCCTGGGAGCACTTTCGTAGCTATAAGTCGGTTCGCCTTTTAGCCACTAGAGGCGCGCGTGCCGATGGAGCGTCACTGGAGCCGATTGCGCGTGCCCGGCGGTCGCGATGACCGCCGGGCACCCGCGGTTTGCTCTACACAGAGACAGAACAGAGATCTGTCAATGTTAATAGACAGATCTCCGTGCTGTCAGGGGTGAGGAAAGCGATCTGTTGTTCATACTAAGTATGAACAAAGGTCGGTCTCCTCACCCAGGCAGTCCCATTCCCCCACAGTTAGAATCACTCCCTAGGTAACACAGTTAACCCCTTGATTGCCCGCTACTGTTAACCCCTTCCCTGCCAGTGACATTTACACAGTAATCAGTGCATTTTTATAACACTGTTCGCTGTATAATTGCCAATGGTCCCAAAAATTGGTCAAAAGTGTCCGATGTGTCCGCAATAATGTTGCAGTCCCAATAAAAATTGCTGATCACTGCCATTACTAGTAAAAAAAATAATAATAATAAAAATGCAATAAATCTTTCTCCTATTTTGTAGATGGTATAACTTTTGTGCAAACCAATCAATCAACGCTTATTGTGATTTTTATTACCAAAAATATGAAGAATACATATCGGTCTAAACTGAGGAAATAATGTGTTTGTTTGTTTTTTAATTATTGGGGATATTTATTATAGCAAAAAGTAAAAAATATTGTCGCTCTTTTTTTGTTTATAGTGCAAAAAATAAAAACTGCAGAGGTGATCAAATACCACCAAAAGAAAGCTCTATTTGTGGGAAAAAAAAGGATGTCAATTTTGTTTGGGTGCAACATCGCACGACCGCGCAATTGTCATGAATTTAATTAAATGGACCTTTTGACTGTGGTCGGTGAATGGACCGTCAGAGCACTCCTGGTTAATATAGCCTTGTAAAATTTACTAATCCATGTACCCCAGATTTGGCATCATACTATATTGGACATTTAGCAGATGGAAGAATCACTGTTCCCATATGACACTATATGTTTGGAAAGCACATTGCTCTTTGATGATACCGGACGCCCATTTGGAAGTTCATCTATCCTCATTTAGGCATGCTTTCCTGCCAACAAGATAGTGAGACCTGTTCTCTTTCAGACGCCCCCTGATTGTGTCCTGACAAAGCAAATAGTGAACTGCGTTAACGTACAGGGGCTCACTACAGCTACATGGTGTACTCCATATACTTGCATCATGCAGCTTTCAATTTTTTAACTCACTGTGTGTTGTTTTTTTTTGCTTTACTATATGATGTATAAATAAAATATATTTCTTTAAACCCATTATTGTCCAACATTGCTTCTAAAGTCCGACTCAGGGCCTAGTGCCCATTTTTTTCTTTATAATCATTATTTACGGATGTGGCCAAAGGAGTGTTTTTGCCTTAGTTAATAAATAAGGTAGAGGAACTAGTGACCACAATCACCTATATACTGCTATAATGTGTCATCATTAGGTTACAGGTGAACTAACCAATTAAATACAGTACTCAGCACTAGTGTTGAGCGAACCCGAACTGTAAAGTTCGGGTCCGTACCGAACTTTAGCTTTTTCCCGAACCCGGACTTTGCGCAAAAGTCCGGGTTCGGGTTCGGCAATCTAATTACGCATTTAGAAATGCTTCAGGGGCCAGCCAATCACCTTTTGATTAGCTGGTGTGCCCTTAGAGGCCATCATAGCCATGCCTACTAATGGCATGGCTGTGATTGGTCAGTGCAACATGTGACCCAGCTTCTATATAAGCTAGACGCACACAGCACACACGTCACTCTGCTTCAGAATAGATAGGGAGAGGATCTTGGCTGCTGCTGTTGCTAATAGGGAGAGATTGTAAAATACATGAGGTAGTCCTGATTCTGCAATCTGAGGGAAAAGATAGAGAGATAGTGTAGTGTAGGGCCAGGTTCCTGTTGGTGCTTTCAGGGAGAGAGATATTTTATATAGGAGTCCAGATTCAGAGATTAAAATCAGCGATCTGCATAGGTTTACCTGTTTGTGTTGCAGTGCACAGTCTTTTTACACTGCCATGAGCCCAGTGTCAGAGAAAATCTAACTTTTATCTGCAAGCTCAGTGCACCAGCACTGCATATTACATTGAGAGCTACACCGTTTCCATACTGTGGGTATATTCTGCTCTTTGAAAAAGATCCATTTAGGGGAAAAAAAAGGCACTTTATTGTGCTCTTTTCCAAAAGACCCATAGGGCAAAAAAAGACCAGTTTAGGGAAAAAAAAAAAAATTGCACTTTAATGTACGCTTGCAAAAAGAGCCATTCAGGGCCACAAAAAAAAGTTTGCAGTGTGTTATACATATTTTGAGGTGTTTGAAATAAACAATTTCTATATAGTTTTCTCCTACTGTGCTATACCAAAAAAAAAACATTTTTTTGAATAGCATTTTCTGCAGTTCTGTAGCTGTGTGATTCAGCGGTTACATACTGTGGGTGTGTTCTGCTCATCCAAAAAACGCCGTTTAGGGGCACAAAAAATAGTTTGCAGTGTGTTATACATATTTGGAGGTGTGTGAAATAAACAATTTCTATATAGTTTTCTCCTACTGTGCTATACTAAAAAAACAACATTTTTTTTGAATAGCATTTTCTGCAGTTCTGTAGCTGTGCGATTCAGCGGTTACGTACTGTGGGTGTGTTCTGCTCTTCCAAAAAACGCCGTTTAGGGGCACAAAAAATAGTTTTCAGTGTGTTATACATATTTGGAGGTGTGTGAAATAAACAATTTCTAAATAGTCTTCTTCTACTGTGCTATACTAAAAAAACAATTTTTTTTTTGAATAGCATTTTCTGCAGTTCTGTAGCTGTGCGATTCAGCGGTTACGTACTGTGGGTGTGTTGTGGTCTTCCAAAAACGCTGTTTAGGGGCACAAAAAATAGTTTGCAGTGTGTTATACATATTTGGAGGTGTGTGAAATAAACAATTTCTATATAGTTTTCTCCTACTGTGCTATACTAAAAAAACAAAATTTTTTTTGAATAGCATTTTCTGCAGTTCTGTAGCTGTGCGATTCAGCGGTTAAGTACTGTGGGTGTGTTCTGCTCTTCCAAAAACATCCATTTAGGGCAACATCCTAAATTTGGAAAATATGAGGAGAAGGTCAAAGGGACGTGGTGGCCCCGGTCGTGGTGCTGCTGGTGGAGCTCCTGTTGCAGGGAGAGGACGTGGTGGATCTGTGCCAGATACACGCACAAGTGAAACACCTTCCTCAGGTGCGAGTAGGCGACTGAGCCTGCGGCGGTATTTTGTCGCGCCTAATGAGGCTGTACGAATGTTTAGGCCAGGACAAGTACAGGCGATAGTAGATTGGGTTGCTGACAGTGCCTCGGGTTCCTTCACATTGTCTCCCACCCACTCTTCTGATAAAAGATCAGAGTTGGCACCTGAAACCCATGTCCATCAGTCTTTCACCTCACCCCCTTGCAAATCAGCCAAGCAGTCTGAGCCCCAAATCATGCAGCAGTCTCTTCTGCTTTTCGATGACTCTGTTAGCAGGGTTTCCCAGGGCCATCCACCTAGCCCTGCCCCAGAAGTGAAAGAGATTGAGTGCACCGATGCCCAACCACTTATGTTTCATGATGAGTACATGGGAGGACCATCGCAGTACGTCTCGGATGATGACGAAACACAGGTGCCAACTGCTGCTGCTTTCGCAATTGTGCAGACAGACAAGGAGGGCAGGGGTGAAGACTGGGTGGAAGATGATGTGGAGGACGATGAGGTCCTCGACCCCACATGGAATCAATGTTATGCAGGTGACCAGTGTAGTTTGGAGGAAGAGGCGGTGGTCGCACAGAGCCACCAGCACAGCAGAAGAGGGAGCAGGGTGCAAAAGCGGAGCGTCCCTCCCCTAGACAGTATGTCTGCTACTGCCCAACGCAGCAAGGGACTGAGCACACCAAAGCCAGGTCCAAGGAGTTCCCTAGCGTGGCAGTTCTTCACACAATGTGCTGATGACAAGACACGAGTGGTTTGCAGGCTGTGCAATCAGAGGTTGAAGCGAGGCATAAACGTTCTCAACCTGAGCACAACCTGCATGACCAGGCATCTAAGTGCAAAGCACGAGCTGCAGTGGAGTAGACACCTCAAAAACCAAGAAAGGTCTCTGGCTCCTCCTGCTTCCTCTTCTGCTGCAGTCTCGGCCTCTTCATCCACCTCTGTAGTGACAGTGGCACCTGCCACCCCGCAAACAGAGGATCTGCCAGCAACACTACCAACTGGGTCACCAACCATCTCCACAATGTCCCATGGAAGCGTTCAGCTCTCTATCTCCCAAACATTGGAGCGGAAGAGGAAGTACCCCCCTAGCCACCCGCGATCCCTGGCCCTGAATGCCAGCATTTCAAAACTCCTGGCCTTTAAAATGCTGTCATTCCGTATGGTGGAGACGCAGAGTTTTAAAAGCCTGATGGCATTGGCTGTCCCACAGTACGTCGTGCCCAGCCGCCACTATTTTTCCATGCGAGCCATCCCTTCCCTGCACAACCAAGTGGGGGACAAAATCAGGTGTGCACTGCGCAACGCCATCTGTGGCAAGGTCCACCTAACTACGGATGCGTGGACCAGTAAGCACGGTCAGGGACGTTATATCTCCCTAACAGCACACTGGGCAAATGCAGTGGCGGCTGGGCCTGAGGCAGATAGCAGTTTGGCGCATGTCCTTCCACCACCGAGGATTGCAGGGCGCTTCAGTTTGCCTCCTGTTGCTAACTCCTCCTACTCCGCTTCCTCATCCTCTACCGCCTCCTCATCCGGTCAGCGTAAGACCTTCACCACCAACTTCAGCACAGCCAGGGGTAAACGACAGCAGGCAGTTTTAAAACTTTCCTGTTTGGGGGAAAAACCCCACACCGCGCAGGAGTTGTGGAGGGACATGGAACAACAGACCAATGAGTGGTTGCTGTCAGTGAGTCTCAAGCCCGGCCTGGTGGTATGCGATAATAGGCGAAATCTCGTAGCAGCTCTGGGCCTAGCCGGTTTGACGCACATCCCTTGCCTGGCGCATGTGCTGAACTTGGTGGTCCAGAGGTTCCCTAAAAATTACCCCAATATGCCAGAGCTGCTGCAGAAAGTGCGGGCTGTGTGTGCGCACTTTCGGCGTTCTCACCCTGCTGCTGCTTGCCTGTCAGCGCTGCAGCGTAACTTCGGCCTTCCCGCTCACCGCCTCATATGTGACGTGCCCACAAGGTGGAACTCCACCATGCACATGCTGGCCAGACTGTGCGAGCAGCAGCAGGCGATAGTGGAGTTTCAGCTGCTGCAATCACGCGTGAGTCGCTCTGTGGAACAGCACCACTTCACCACCAATAACTGGGCCTTCATGCGAGACCTGTGTGCCTTGTTGCGCTGTTTCGAGTCCTCCACCAACATGTCAAGTGCCAATGACGCCGTTCTTAGCGTTACTATCCCCGTTCTATGCCTCCTTGAAAAAACGCTTCGGGCGATGATGGAAGAGGATGTGGCACAGGAGGATGAGGAGGAGGAGGAGGAAGCGGGATCATTTCAAAGGCTTTCAGGGCAGTCTTTCACAAGTGGCTACGAGGGTGGGTTCCTGCACCAACAAACGCCAGGTACACAATTGTCCGGTAGAAAGGGCACAGTTCTGGAGGATGACGAGGTGGAGGAGGAGATGGAGGAGGAGGAGGAGGAGGAGCCATTTTCACAGCAGGGTGGCACCCAGACCAGCTCGTGGCCATCACTGGTGCGTGGCTGGGGGGATACAGAGGACACAGACGATACACCTCCCACAGAGGACAGCTTTTCTTTGCCTCTGGGCAGCCTGGCACACATGAGCGATTACATGCTGCAGTGTTTCCGCAATGACCGCCGAGTTGCCCACATTTTAACTGGTGCTGATTACTGGGTGGCCACCCTGCTGGATCCCCGTTACAAGGACAATGTACCGTCCTTAATTCCCTCACTGGAGCGGGATCGTAAGATGCGCGAGTACAAGCGCACGCTGGTAGATGCGCTGCCGGTGGCATTCCCACCTGACAGCGGGCGTACGGTGGAAGCACAAGGCGAAGGCAGAGGAGGAGGAAGAGGTCGCCAACGCAGCCGGGGCACCGGCAGCACCTCAGAAGGCAGGGTTAGCATGGCTGAAATGTGGAAAAGCTTTGTCAGCACGCCACAACAACCAGCGCCACCATCTGAGATGGAACGTCTTAGCAGGAGGCAGCATTTCACCAACATGGTTGAGCAGTATGTGTCCACAGGCCTACACGTACTGGATGACGGGTCTGCCCCCTTTAACTTCTGGGTCTCCAAATTGGGCACATGGCCTGAGCTTGCCCTTTATGCCTTGGAGGTGCTGGCCTGCCCTGCAGCCAGTGTATTATCTGAACGTGTATTTAGCACGGCAGGGGGCGTTATCACAGACAAGCGCAGCCGCCTGTCCAGAGCCAATGTGGACAAGCTCACGTTCATTAAAATGAACCAGGCATGGATCCCACAGGACTTGTCCGTACCTTGTGCAGAATTGACATGTATACCGGTGTTGTGACAAAAACTGTCCGGCCATCGGATTGTGTCCGGCCCATACTGCAAAGGCGCAGCGCTTGCGCAGTACAGAGGACAAGGAGATTCACAAAATCTCCGAAGATGAATGGCGCCTGCGCTGTGAGTGCAGGTTCAAGCCCCACCATCCAAGTGGACACACGGTAGCACATAGTAACAGGGCCCCTCACGGGCTCGGTTCGATCGCCACGCTTCGGGCACGGCCTCATTTGGCTCGGCTTGAACCACGGATGGTGTGGCCTTCACCTGAACTCACCACGCAGGCGCCGTTCGTCTTGGGAGATTTTCGAAATCCCCTTGTCCTACATACTAAGCAAGCGCAGTACAGGGTGGACACTATTTGACGGGGGACAGAATTCGACACATCACCGGCCTTACCCAGCCATTGTTGTATTTTTGAACCAGTGTTGGCTACCTCGTCCTCCTCCACCGCCGCTTCCACCTACACAGCCACATCCACCGCCACCTCAACCTCCTACTCCATATGGACCTCGTTCTCCTGGGTCAAGATTATAATTTTTATTTTATTTTTTTGTAGCGCACAGATTCTTTACCCCTTACCTGCCTTTATGTTGTTGGCTCCTCGCAGGAGGGAGAAAGGCACACCGCACTACCAGCCCGTACCCTCCTATATAAAGAGGTTGAGCGGTGTACTTGACGGGCCGTGTCCACAGCCGGAGTCAAAACTCCTCCAGAGGATGATTCTCACCTCTACTGTAGGTAGAGGCAAGTCCTTTAATTCCCAGTAAAGTCAATGTCCACACCAGCTGAAATTACAACTCTTATTCTCTCATGGCAAAATAAACTCTACTCGGTTAGAAAAGGTTAGAGCAAAGAAACAGGACAGCTTAAGGTGTGGAGGAGGTCCAAGCACAAACGTAGCACATTCACTTCACTGCTTAGGTTTCTCAAACAGTTTTAGGTGCACGGTCTCTGCCACAGACCTTGAGGTTGGTCTCTGCCACAGACCGGGTGTACAAGGCCCCTGCCACGGACCTGGAGAACTTTGGTCTCTGCCACAGACCAGGGTGTATAAGGCCCCTTCCACGGGCCGGGTGAATAAGGCCTCTGATACAGTCAAGATGACCTTGAGCTTCTCCTTCTACGAACCTAGCCCATATCAAGGGGAAGACATCTCTCCAGGGAGTCAACAGACCCTTCCTTCACCGTGACTCCCGCATCGGTCCATCAGAGTGATCCTCCCTTCCCTGGAACATGGTCCCCTACACGAGGCGGCACCCTAAGACTCCTCGACCCTTAGCGGACTCCAGACGAAGGCTCTGGACTCCAGGCTTTACTCCCGCACCTAGGCCTCCATACCCAGGGCAGCAGGAACTCCAGGATAGTACCTCACCCCGGGCTAAAGGTACCCGAGATGGAACAGGAACACATGCACCCAGGCCGAAGGCACCTGGGTGTGGACCCCACTGGACATCAGCCCCCAGGCCAAAGGTCTGCCCCTTTTATATGCTCTCCCGGCATGCACAGCAGGTTCCCCGCCCCGCTGTACTACTGCCAAGAGGGGACACAAAAGGCACAGCACTGTATCGGCGGTTCAACCCTAGCCTACCATGGCAGCGCCACCTGTAGGCCGCAGGGGACTGCACACCAATACTGTCCCCCGAGGACAAAATGGTCCATGAATCCTACAGAATTAGGGTGTTTGAGCCTATTTACCACTCAAACACTTCCCTTAAATTTAGCACCCCGCTACATTTTTATCTCAAAGTATTTTATTTTCCCACTAGCTTATCCATTAAATTGAATAATTTATTCCAGAAAGGGCGTATTCTGGGGCATTCCCACCATATGTGTGGCATCGTGCCGTTGAGTTTCTGAGGTTCTTAATGACTTCCCGTACCTCTTCTGCTGAAAAGGGGGCCTCCAGCATATTTTTTTATTTTTTTTATGTTATTTTAAGTTATTTCCCTATCCACATTTGTTTGCAGAGCACTTGCCATGCTCTTAACAACATTTTGCTGCCATTTGCAGCCCTCTAGCCCTTTCCATTACTTTTTTAGAGCCTTTTTAGTCCTTAGAAGTCCGGGTCCCCATTGACTTCAATGGGGTTAGGGTTCGGGTCCGGGTTTGGGTTAAAGTTCGGTCCCGAACCCGAACATTTTTCCGAAGTTCGGCCGAACCCGTCGAACCCGAACATCCAGGTGTCCGCTCAACTCTACTCAGCTCCTCAGCAGCCCTTACGCTCTTCTACGACTTTCTTTCTCTTATTTCTCCTCTGTTTTTTCTTCCTTCCTTTTATTTATTTTTATTTTTTCTTCTCTTCTCTTCCTAGTTTCTGCCCAGTGCTGGGCTGCTCCCCTCTTCTTCTCTTTTTAATTTTAATCTCTCAAATTGTTTGCATATAATTTGTTCTGAACGACGTGGCTCTCCTAACCAGAATTACTCCTTACACTGAGTGACGGTTGTCGATGTCAATATTATACGGTATGACACTAGAAGTTAAGCTGTGGGCGATAGCTATTGGGCTGACTCTTTACTTATGTTTATTTGCGATTGTCACCAGACTGTAACTTTTTACGTTGTTCAGTGTATTTTCTGTTAAAATACCAATAAATATATTTTCAACTCTAAAAACAGTACTCAGCTGGTATCACAAAGAAAACCCAGCTAGAGTACACGGTACATACACTCAAATCTAATGTGAAGAGTTTGGTCCACTGCCAGAAAAAATCTGATACATCAATTGAACTCAAAGCAAACTCGACACATTATTCAAAATCATTGTATAGTAACAACAACATAATAGAAAAAAACACAACATACACACAATCAAGTTGATGTTAAGAACAAGTGCTCTTAAAAGCAAAGTGTTAGAACATCATGAGGACCAATACTGACACATTCTCAAAATGTATATATATATATGTGTATAGCCTCGGGTGAAAGTCACTGGCTATATAAAAAGCTGCAGGAGATCAACACAGAGACACAGGAAAGAAAACATGCACTAATGGGTAGCAGGAGATGCACTAAAGAAAGGCGGCAAATATAAAAAAAATTGAGAGAAATAGGTGCTAATAGACTGCAGGTAACTTGCATCCTCCTGCACTCATGTTCCTCTTGTCCCTTTGTACCCTCTTCAGAGGTGCTCAGGCACTAGATACAAGAGAGGCTGCCCTAGTCATCTTGGTCTCCAATAGACATGTTCAATTTGTTTAGTTACAAATTCGTTATTCGTCAAAATTAGTTATATTCGTTAATTCGTAGACATACGAATGAACGAACGAATTATCGAAAAGAACAAATATGGAAACAACGAAAATACGAAATTATTAAATTAGAAACAGAGAAAATACAAAAGAATGAAAAAACGAAAACATAGAAACAACGAAAATACCGAACAAAGATTCAAAATAACGAAAATCAAAATGAACGAAAACTCGAAATTACGAATATTCGGAAAACGGAAATCAAAACAACGAAAATACCGAACAAAGATTCAAAATAACGAAAATCAAAATGAACGAAAAAAAAAAACAACTAAATTACGAATATTCGGAAAACGGAAATCAAAACAACGAATTCGTTAGTTCTGAAATATTTCTGGACGTTGGCCAATAAACTTGTCCCTTCCCCTGAAGAGGTTGTCCCTTCCCCCAATGAGCTTGTTTCTTATTCCCTTGTGTGTTTTTCTGTGTTAGACTGCAGTGCATTTCATCCAGAGTCCACATAGGTTGTGGTTGGGTAGGTGGCACTGTTTTGGTCGATTTGTGAGTTAAGTTGTGACTTGTGAGAGAGAAATTCTTTGTTTCTTAAGTAAACTCTGCCTAGATTCTAGTTTCTATATTACGAATTACACACAGATTACAAATCTACGAAAACAATGTTACGAAAGTACGAATAAATGAGCCGGTCAATCTCACGAAAGTACGAATTACAAAATTACGACAAGTAGTGTTTCGAATAAACGGAAAATGTATTCTAATGAAAGTACGAATGTAATTAAATCTACAAAAGTACAATTTTCCAATCAACGGAAATTAGACACGGAAATACGAATCATTGCAAATCAATGAAAATATAGTTCTTACGAAAATACGAACGCGGCCGAATATAAAATATAACGAAAAATACGAATTTCGAATCAACGAAAATTAGACTAACGGAAAAACGAATCAAAAAATAACCCTTACGGAAATACAAAAGAGTCCGAATACGATAACCCACGTCTTACGAAATTACGAATCGTTACGAATCAACGGAAACGAACAGAAACAAAACAAAACTAAACTAATTTTTATGTTGTGCACATGTCTAGTCTCCAATCAGTTGCATTACAGCATCACACAGTTTCCAGATAAACGGGAGATACAAAAGAGTCTGCCCTTGTTATCTTTGTCTCCAATCAGCATAACACAGTTTCCACAGAATTTGTAAGCTGTATATTCATGCTGCATATAGCCAATTCTACCACCTCCCAAAGGTTTTCTACTGGATACAGATCCATTGATTGACCTATAGATATGATATTCAGAATTAACATGGGTTTCAAGTGAACCCAACCCCTTTGTGGGCCCAGGGAATGAATGTGTGATTTTGGAAGCATAGTAATCAACTCCCATTAAAGCATATCCTTGCCTTTAAACTTAAAACAGATGGCTTAGAAGGGCCAGTAAAAGGATATTAGAACAAGCCACACCTCTCTTTATAGAAGATTGGGTTCCCATCAACCATATTGACAATGTTCTGAGCTGTGATGGGGAAAGCACAGGAAATGCTAAATATAATATATGATAAATTGCATGCCAGTGTCCTGATCACTGCCATACCAGAGTCCTGATCACTGCAATATCCCATACAAGGTTACTTATCACTGCCATACCCCAATACAGCATCCTAATCACAGCCTTACCTCATACCAGCATCCTGATCACTACCATACCCCGTAGCAGCATCCTGATCACCACTGTACCCTATACCAACACCCTGATCAGCACCATATGCCATATGCCATACCAGTGTCCTGATCACAGCCATACCAGTGTCCTGATCATTGCCATACCTATAACTCCAACTCACTGCAAAATCTTGCTATGAAAAGGAACCTTTTATAGTGTGGACTGGGACTATGAGCACTGAGCCATGATTGGAGAAAGTCATCATCACTTTGTCCAATCAAGGCTCTGACAGTGCTATGTGCCCTAACTGACAAAGCCTTGTGCCTGACCAGCCCTAGAATGCACTGTGAAGCGTAGAGAATAACAGGAACGGATATAGCTAAACTGAATACAGTGTATAAATATATATACAACACCTAGGATGCATATATATCATCTACACACTGTAACTGCAGATAACTGACTTGCCTGCCTGCTCTATCTAACTCAAATTAAATGACACTATCTCTCTCTCTCTCTCTCTGTCTTTAACCACCACCGCAACACACTACACAAGGCCGCCACGCAGGTGGCCTTATATAGTGTGGGGCATGTACTAAACCCCTGAGACATAATTGGCCAAAGCCACTTTGGCTTTGGCCAATTATGGCTCTCTGTTTTTTGCACGCTGTGATTGGCCAAGCATGCGGGTCATAGTGCATGCTTGGCCAATCATCAGCCAGCAATGCACTGCGATGCCACAGTGAATTATGGGCCGTGAAGCGCTACGAGAATTTGACGCGAATGGCCCATAATGTTCGCAATTCGGCGAACAACCGAACAGGCGATGTTCGAGTCGAACATGGGTTCGACTAGAACACGAAGCTCATCCCTATCTATCACCCCAAGAGACACGATTTCAAGGATTTCTTTATGTTTGCACACTTTATGGACTAATCACCATTATTTAGTTATTATATTGTTCACAAGTTATTAGCATGGCAATCTCTTGTTTTTTATGTTTGTACACAAAGTGTTTTGTTGTTTGATTGCTGGCTGCTTTTTTGATTATTTATCACCACTTTTCACCTGCGCAATTACTACATTTATTTTTCCATATAATTTAGGGATGCTGCTCATTTAAAGACGATTTCAGGTGAATCCCTAATAAGTGTTGACACTCTTGGGTCTGCCCTTAGGACACACTAGTAATTTAATAGACGTGGCATGTGACATGTAGGGGCAAACAAATTGGGTCATGACATGTATTTTACTTAATTATGTACAAAATAATATTTAAATAAAAAGTCCCATAATGTATAGTTTTGTATGCATTGTCCACAGCAGAAAAGACAGATAATTCTGAAGTCCATGATAACAACTAGGAGGACCAGTTATAATCCTTGTGATAAAACAGGTATGCCCAAGACAATGGACAACAGAATTTCTGATGGGTTTGCAACAATGATAGTTTGAATGACTTTATTCAACATGTTAATTTTTATTTTTTTAAGACCATCAAGAGAAAAATTTCCCTGTGCAGCAGAAATAATTAATCCTATGACAATATCAATAGACTACACAAATTCCCAATGATTCCATATATTTCATTTTAGGTTTATATAAAGGTAGAGATGGTCTGCCTTGGAAAAATTCAACAAATACTGGACAAACATCTCTGTGTGGGCTGGTTGATTTTTTTTCAACACTGTTAATATACAATTATTTAAAAATAATTCTTTAACAGTTACACATAGAATCACTGGAAAAATATCTATGGAAGATCTATAAAAAAACATGATTTTCAAACATTTGGAGCAACTGTATTGCTTCATCAGTTAACCTTTTGTCAGTATTATAAATATTAGAATATTTTAAATGGATTTCCATAATATTTTGATTATTTTTACTACTAATAGAATTTGGTATTGGAACCTAGCTAATGTGATGCAATATTATTTATTGCTCATATTCTGATATGATCAATGCATGGTTACACATTTTAAACATTATCAAGCCATGTCTAACTTGGTTTGTCTCCAGCAAAGTGATATTGAATTGGGGTATAGGTCTTTACCCATTAGAGTTTCTATTATGTTTTGTCTCATGAAGTAATTTAGAGAAAGAACAGATGATTGCATTTGCGTCCTTCCTTCAGAACTAAAATTCAAATAATTGACATAAGTTGTAAAAAGCTGGTTTGTGAGATTTTACTCTTCTGCCTTCAGGTTATGGATCAGAGAAATTTCACTAGAATTACAACAATCCACCTCTTAGGATTTCAAATCCCCCAAAGTATGACATTTTTGGAGTTTTTTAATTTCCTTGTGATTTATTGTTTGACAATATGTGGAAACCTTCTGATCATCACTCTGGTGTCCTACAGCAAATCCCTCCATTCTCCCATGTACTTCTTCCTCTCCCAGCTCTCTGTATTGGATATCTTTCTAATAACTGATATTCTTCCTAACATGATCAGCACGGTTTTGGTAAAAAAGGCAATCATGTCATTTTCTAATTGCCTCACTCAATTTTATTTTTTTACAATTGCAAAATCTTCAGAGTGTTGTCTTCTGACCGTGATGAGTTGGGACAGATATTTGGCCATCTGTAAACCATTGCATTATTCTTTAAAAATGAACTTCAAGGTTTGCTGCATTCTTGTTATCTTATGCTGGATTTTAGGTATTTTTGTAGCTTTCGTTTACATTTTGACAACATCAAAGTTAAACTTTTGTGGTCCCAATATTATTATTATTTTTTTTTTTTTTTATAAATCTTTTTATTGGCCTTTAAGAGACAAACAAGTGTACAACATAAAACACAAAAAAAAAAAAAAACACAAAAAAAAACAAAAAAAAAACATAGTGCATAATAGTGACCTCCACATGGGGTACAAAAAGTACATCAGGAGATATTCACAGTATAATCAAACGGCAATCACTATTACAGGAAGTGAGGTGTGGATCCCACGGCTGGAGTCATGCCAATTGGCGTAAACGCCAACCCTATGGTCTTATATATGTACAGATGGTAGAGGACACAGAACGTAGCTCCAGGCTTTACTGTACCTATCAGGCAGTGGATGGTTCCGCCAACCATTTTGACCATACCTTCTGGTATTTGGTAGGACAGCCTCTGTTGGAGTATGTGTCTTTGTATAGAGGTAAGTTTTCGTTTACCAGCTGCTTCCAGAAAGCAATTGTAGGTGGGGCCGGCTTCTTCCAATGGAGTGTAATGCTCTTTCTGGCGTAAAACAATAGAAGGCTCACCATTGTGCGGCCTGCTACAGTAGGGATCAGCTGTTCAACCAGACCCAACATGCAGACAGATATGGAGAGCTGTAAGGGGATGGCACTGATCAGGCGGATGCATGACATCACTTCCTCCCAGAACCCTGTGATGGCTGGGCAGGTCCAGAGTATATGGATAAAGTCCCCCAGGGTCCCCCCACACCTCCAGCACTCTGGGGAGAGACTGGAGTCCATTATATGTAGCCTATATGGAGTAAAGTATGCTTGGTGGAGCAGTTTAAACTGTATCAGGCGGTCCCTGATGGAGACTAAGGATCGGAATGAAAAGTCCCAGACATCATCCCAGTCGTCTCCGTCGAGGTCCGGGACGTCCTGGAGCCAGCGGGCCCTGAGTTTCTCTAGATCCGGCAGTGAGACCCTGAGAAGATGTGAGTATATCTGGGAAGTTGGTTTGCTGGTGCAGTCTAGCCTCAGGACTTCTTCGAGAGAAGCTTGTATGAGCTGGGGATTGACATGGGAGAATTGGCAGCTGAAGGCATGGGAGAGTTGCAGATATCTAAAGAAATATGAGTCTGGGATATTGAATTTAGTACGTAAAAGAGGCAGGGGAATCAGAGAGTTGTCATGGATTATCTGAGAAAGTCGTTTTACATTAAATTTTGCCCAGGCGTGGGGTTCAGGTATCATATATATCTGATTTAGATTGGGGTTGCACCAGAGCGGAGCATTCGGAGAGTGTGCTTCAGCGGGATACCGCTCCAGTCTGAGACCAGCACCCCACGCCCGCAAGGTAGTAAGCGATGAGGGGGTCAGTGGATATGGGGCACGAGGGCAGCGAAAAAGTAAGAACTTAAGGGCCTCCAAAGACTGCACCACAGCGGCCTCGAGTAGCACCGCCGAGTTGGTGACATCTGGATCTAGCCACCACGCCGCCGTGACCAGCTGGGCGGCCAGGAATTATTTATGGAAGTCGGGAAAAGCGAGGCCCCCCTGAGAGGCCGGGCGCATCAGTGTGGTCCACCTGTATCTAGGGGATTGAGGGCCCCAGACAAAGGCGGAGAACAGTTTGTTAAAGTGGTTGTAAACCCTTATAATTTTTTTTTTTTTTTAAACTACCTGTAAGAGAAAGGCATAATGAGCTAATATGACTAGCATAATAGCTCATTATGCATCACTTACCTTAGATCGGGGCCCCCGAAGCCGTCCTCGTCTCCCTCTTCAGCCACAGCCATCTCTGCGGCGATAGCCGGAAGGTTACTTCCGGGTATCGCCGCTCCAGCCAATCACAGCGCCGCTCCGGCGCTGTGATTGGCCGGAGCGGCGGAGACGTCACTCTGCGCATGCGCGCGGGAGCATTCACATTTGGCTAAGCCCAGCAATTGCTGGGAAGTAGCCAAATTTGTGAATGGGATTAACCCCATGAATGCGCCGTTGTCTACGGGTTGTTACCTGTCATTTAACTAAATATCTCCTAAACCGTGTAGGTTTAGGAGATATTTCTCGCACCTACAGGTAAGCCTTAATCTAGGCTTACCTGTAGGTGCAAGTTGAAAAAGTGGGTTTACAACCACTTTAAGTTGGGTGGAAAAGGATTTCGGAATCCACTGTGGTGTGTGTCTAAAAAGGTAGGTGAATTTTGGCAATATCTTCATTTTAATTAGGTTAATACGACCCAACAGCGATAAGGGTAGAGACTCCCACGCCTTCAGCCTCAATCGTACCTCCCGGAGCACCGGGGACAAATTTAGAGACATGTATTCGGTGGCCTTTCCAGAAATCACGACTCCAAGGTAGCGAAACTGTTCCACCCATATGAGTGGAAAATCGGGGGAGGCCCCCTCCCGGGCCGCTGGGTCAATGGGGAACAGGAGGGATTTAGGCCAGTTCACCTTCAACCCAGTAATAGGGGAAAACGTGTTCAATACCTGTAGGGCACCTGCTAATAATGGTCCCGCATCCTTAAGAAAGAGGAGGAGGTCGTCCGCGTACAGAGCCACCCTCTCCTCCAACCAGCCGATTCGAAGTCCCTTGATGTGTGGGGAAGTACGAAGCGCCTCCGCCACTGGTTCGATGGCTATGGCAAATAGGGCCGGTGAGAGAGGGCAGCCCTGTCGGGTACCCCTTGACAATGGAAAGGGACGGGAAAGACCTCCTCCCAGTTTAATGGCCGAGGTGGGCCTCTTGTAGATTGTTTGTAGCCATTGGATGAACAAAAGCGGGAACCCCATCCTGCGGAGGACCTCCCACAGAAAAGGCCACTCGACTGGCCAGCATGTGAAGGGAGAAAGACGTGCCTCACTGGAGCTCCGATCCTGACGATCATTCTAAGCCACTTTACAGCCTTTATCCTGCTTACCAGACACTGGCTTCCCCCTGACCGCTTCCCGCTGTCATCCCGGACGCCAGATCGTGGTTCCGATGAGCCCCCCAAAATCCCGCAAGTCTAAACCGGGCCCGAAGGCTCCCCGCCCACTTCCGCCGGCGGCCATCTTGACCACGAGCTCTCCATCCTCAGTCATGGCAGCAAGCGCTCGGACCTCCGCTGAGCTGGGAGCGGCTGATTCCCCTACGGGAACCGAGATTCTGGCCGCGATCACAGCATGCAGGGACTCGCTGGCGGCAAAAATAGACTATCTGACCGTGGATGTTGGCCTGATTCGCCAGGATCTGGACAAGTTCCGCTCCCGGATTTCAGAGGTGGAGGAGAGGGTCTCCACGGTGGAAGACACGGTCCGGACGGACTCCAGGGAGTTTAAAGCTCTGCAGATCCAGGTAAAAGCACTCCAGGAGAGGGCAGTGGACACCGAACATCGTTTGAGACGCAACAACGTCCGTATACTGGGCCTGCCTGAGAGGGCTGAGGGCCCCAGGCCTGCGGAGTTCACTGAAAAGCTCCTGGCTACCCTGTTTAACCTTGCTGACCTCCCTCCTACGTTCGTGGTGGACAGGGCCCACAGGGTCCCGCCGCTGCCTCCGCGGCCTGGGGCCCCTCCGCGCCCATTCCTGCTGCGTCTACTGAACTACCGGGACCGCGACCGTATCCTGGTGGCTGCTCGCACCATGCCGGAGATTAAATATGACAATGACAATGCCAAGCTGCTTTTCTTCCCTGACTTTTCCCAAGAGGTGCAACACCGCCGCAAGGCCTTCACGGAGGTGAGACGCAGGCTCCGGGACAAGGGAATCCGTTTTGGCCTCCTGTACCCTAGCAGGCTGAGAGTCACCGACGGAGACCGCGTCCACTTCTTCGACACGCCGGAGGCTGCTTCGGAGTGGCTGGACACCCGCTGAAGATGCCTATCCTAGGATGAGCATCCGGCCCCGTTTCAATGTGTTCAGCTAAGTATGCCACCCTCTCCCAATGTTTCCCCTGCTTTGATCCGGTGAGGCCTGGACACCTTTCCCCCTCTCCCCAGCTCGGCCTGGCAGACACTTACAGCAGCCGCCTAGACTTCCCCATCATACTTCATTGCAGTCTGGACTACGGTTTTAACCACCTTACTGTGGAGCTCCAGAGTGTTACCCGAGGTTTTTTCCCCTAATTTTTTTTTTTTTAATTGTTCATTTTTTCTCTTGGACTTTGCTGCTGCTATTCCCCCGTCCTGTTGCATCACCTCCTTTGGCCAAAGCGATCTGGACTAGTGACTATTTTTCCCTTTCCCCTTCTCCCCACTCTTCTGGCCTTAGGACAGCCCTGGTAGAAGCCCTCCGCAGGCTATTGCTATACCCCCCCGTCCAGTGACTGACTTTTTGTCTGCGAGATGCCCTGATCTCACAGCAGTCTTTCTCAGGTTTCTTGGATACTTTTTGCAATCCACCTGTTTAGTGTTACGGTTTATGGGATTAGGCTCGCTCTGTGTCCTCCTTAGTTGTAGAGGGATGTGCACAGTTCTGGGCACGGACGGTACTCATGTGGCGATGGGTTTTCGCTTTGCACTGTTATATTTTTGTTATGTTATGTTTTATTTTTTTTGCTCCATGCTTTGCTGTCCTATGTCCTGGTGTTGGATCCCTCAGTATTTGCTGCCCCCAAGTGGTCTTGAGACATTCCCCACTGCTCATACTGTGCTCATTTATGTTCCCAGCTACAATGACACCTTCCAATGACCCCACGTTTACCATCTTATCCTGGAACGTTCATGGTCTGAATTCAAAATTTAAAAGGGCACTGCTGTTCCGTTACCTCAAATCTCACTCCCCGAGCCTGATACTACTGCAAGAAACGTACCTTGTGGGCAGCAAACTGATGGCGCTTAAAAAACCATGGGTATACAGAGCGATTCATGCATCCTATTCAACTTATGCCCGTGGGGTGTCAGTGTTGATCTCTAAATCCCTTCCCTGGGAAGTTGAACACATCCACACGGACCCTCAGGGCAAATACGTGATAGTGGTCTTGAAGCTCTGGAGTCAACGTTATGTGGTGGTGAGTGTGTATATACCCCCTCCCTTCTCCTCTGAGTTACTATATGCTATCATGGACAAGGTTGCTCCATATTGCCCGGCTAAGCTGATTCTAATGGGAGACTTCAATGCCATCCTAGACCCGGGACTAGATAGGCCCAGCCCCCCAAGAACTTTTCCGCGGAGCTGGGGGCGTGGGCCCAGGCAATGGGGATGGAGGAGGTCTGGAGATGGAGACACCCTGTTGATCGGTCCTACTCCTGCTTCTCTGCCACACACAAAACGGCCTCCCGTATAGACTTGGCCTTTGCTAACCCCTCTCTAATGTCTGATGTGCTAGAAGCTACTTACCTGCCTAGCGGCCTCTTCGACCCGAACCCCTTGAAGCTTACGATTCATTGCCGGGGCTCACGCAGCTCTGCTCTGTGGAGATTGGGGCCCCACTGGATTGCCCATCCTGAGATAGTTGACAAAATTCCCCCCCCCTCCTCACGGAGTACTGGGAACACAACTCAGGGTCCTCTTCACCAGAGGTCACGTGGGATGCCTTCAAGGAGGCTGTTGACTCCTCCTCTGCAGAATATGCTGCCGCCCCATCTGAGACCAATTTTGACAAGCTCCGCGCTAGACAGAGAGACTTGCATCTCCATGTGACAGAGGCCACCAGACTTGACTTGTACCACACTAAACAAAACATTTTCGAACAAGGAGATCACAACGGGCACCTACTGGCAATGCTTGCGCAACATGACCGACCGCTAACTAGGATCCCAGAGATCAAACTGCCCACGGGGGGCTCGGCTTCCTCACCACAGGATATACTTGACGCTTTCCGCAGTTTTTATAGCTCGCTATATACCTCTGCATTGTCTGCAGACTTTGACCTCGGAGGCCTCGCAGACCACCTTGATCCCCTGGCTCTGAGCTGGCTGTCGGACGAGGAACGTGCCAGCTTGGTGGAACCGATCACTCCGGAGGAGGTCCTCGGGGCCATTGGGAAAGTCCCCGGGTCCGGATGGCCTTCCCATGGAGTTTTACAGAACTCACGGGAGTCATCTGGCACCAATTTTGGCCTCCCTTTACTCACACTGCCTACAATCGGGGGAGCTGCCGCCCTCCATGTACCATGCACATGTGGTGTTGATCCACAAACCACCAAAAGATCCCACATCCTGCGCCTCCTATAGGCCGATTGCTCTCCTTAATCTAGATTTTAAGATCCTCACCAAACTGATTACTAGGAGACTTCAACCCTCACTGCCCACCATCATTGAGACCGACCAAACCGGGTTCATGGCCACTAGATCCACAGACATCAACCTAAGATGACTGCACACCAACATTCATGCACAACACCTCAATCAGGGCTCCAGGGTGGTAGCATCGCTGGACACAGAGAAGATCCCAATATTATTGACCACTTTTTTTGTGACCTCGAACCAATCCTAAAGCTCTCCTGCTCTGACATCACAGCTGTTCAATTTCAGTTGACAATTTTTGTTCTTATATTTGTTGTCATCCCATTCTTGCTCATCATTGTATCATATGCTTATATTTTATCCGCCATTTTTAAAATCCCATCTATTACTGGGAGACAGAAAGCTTTCTCAACATGCAGCTCCCACCTGACTGTGGTTTGTTTCTATTACGGTACCTTACTTTGTGTATATTTGATACCTAATAGAGGACAGAGAATGGAGATTACTAAGCTTGTATCATTACTGTACACTGTAGTCCCTCCATTGATAAATCCCATTATATACAGCTTGAGGAATAAGGAACTGAAAAAAGCTTTAAAGAAATGCACTCAAAACTGTTTATTCAATAAGTATTATTGAACATTTTCATTTAACTGACAAAGAATGTTACAAATGTGACATTTATATTTATTACAATTTTATATATTTTTTTTATAACTATATTTATAAAACTATATAAAAGTAAAGTCTTTTTGAGTCAATAAATAAGGCATAGCATCATGACTAGGGATGAGCTCGGTGTTCGAGTCAAACGCATGTTCGACTCGAACATCGCCTGTTCGCCTGTTCAGCGAAACCAGAACTTTGTGGGCCGTTCGCGCCAAATTCGTGTGACGCGAATGGCCAACAATGCACTGCGCCATCGCACAGCAGTGCCGGCGCTGTGATTGGCCAAGCATGCACTGTGACCCCGCATGCTTGGCCAATCACAGCGCCGGCAGTGAGGAGAGCCATAATTGGCCACAGGCAGGATGCCTGTGGCCAATCATAGCTCAGGGGGGTTTAGTACACACCCCACACTATAAAAGGCCGCCAGCTCGGCGGCCTTGTGTAGTGTGTTCCGGCGTGCAGGGAAAGAGCTACATAGGCAGGGACAGTGTGTTCTACAGTGTGTTCTTTTCTCAGGCATCTGCAGGAGTTAGTGGGTGTTGTGTGCCTCCAGCGCAGTATACACCTGTATCTACCCGTTATTGCTGTTCTCTAAGCTAGATAGGCAGGCAGGGACAGTGTGTTCTTTTCTCAGGCATCTGCAGGAGTTAGTGGGTGTTGTGTGCCTCCAGCACAGTATACACCTGTATCTACCCTTTATTGCTGTTCTCTAAGCTAGATAGGCAGGGACAGTGTGTTCTTTTCTCAGGCATCTGCAGGAGTTTGTGGGTGTTGTGTGCCCCAGCACAGTATACACCTGTATCTACCCTTTATTACTGTTCTCTAAGCTAGATAGGCAGGGACAGTGTGTTCTTTTCTCAGGCATCTGCAGGAGTTAGTGGGTGTTGTGTGCCCCAGCACAGTATACACCTGTATCTATTTTTTTTTACTGTTCTATAATACAGGCATCTGCAGGAGTTAGTGGGTATTGTGTGCCCCAGCACAGTATACACCTGTATCTACCCTTTATTGCTGGTGTTCTCTAATAAAGGCATCTGCAGGAGTTAGTGGGTGTTGTGTGCCCCAGCACAGTATACACCTGTATCTACCCTTTATTACTGTTATCTAAGCTAGATAAGCAGGGACAGTGTGTTCTTTTCTCAGGCATCTGCAGGAGTTAGTGGGTGTTGTGTGCCCCAGCACAGTATACACCTGTATCTACACTTTTTTGCTGTTCTATAATACAGGCATCTGAAGGAGTTAGTGGGTGTTGTGTGCCCCAGCACAGTATACACCTGTATCTACACTTTTTTACTGTTCTATAATACAGGCATCTGACGGAGTTAGTGGGTGTTGTGTGCCCCAGCACAGTATACACCTGTATCTACACTTTATTGCTGTTCTATAATACAGGCATCTGCAGGAGTTAGTTTGTGTTGTGTGCCCCAGCACAGTATACACCTGTATCTACCCTTTATTGCTGGTGTTCTGTAATAAAGGCATCTGCAGGAGTTAGTGGGTGTTGTGTCCCTCCAGCACAGCACTGTATACACCTGTATCTACCCTTTATTGCTGGTGTTCTCTAATAAAGGCATCTGCAGGAGTTAGTGGGTGTTGTGTCCCTCCAGCACAGCACAGTATACACCTGTATCTACCCTTTATTGCTGGTGTTCTCTAATAAAGGCATCTGCAGGAGTTAGTGGGTGTTGTGTCCCTCCAGCACAGCACAGTATACACCTGTATCTACCCTTTATTGCTGGTGTTCTCTAATAAAGGCATCTGCAGGAGTTAGTGGGTGTTGTGTGCCTCCAGCACAATATACACTACTCCAATTCCTGGTTTTCCCATCTCCCTGCAGTCCATTACTATGTCTGGAAGGCCAACAAGAAGAGTCAGACAGTCAGGAGCCAATAAAAGAGGGCAAGCAGGCTCTGTGTCTAGAGACAACAGTGCTGGTTGTAGACGTGGTGCATCGTCATCAGCACGTGGCCATGGGACACGCTTGCCTTATTTTTGGCAGCTGGACGTGTTGAGCCGCATCATGCCGAAGACTTGGTAGAGTGGATGAGGGTACTGGCTCAGGGTACTGGCAAAGCAGCTGCCAAAGCGTCCTTTTCCCTCGTATCAATGTCATCATCAGTCACTCGTTCCCTAGACCCACCATGTCCTCCTGAGGAATCCCCCGAACTGTTTGAGCACAGTGTTGGGTACATGCTCCAGGAGGATGCCCAGCGTTTTGAAGGGTCTGATGATGATACCCAGCTAGAGGAAGGCAGTAGCGTGAGCGCAGAGAGAGGGGATGCTCAAGAAGGACAGCAATCTGGCAGTCATGTTCCAGCAGCTGCAGCATACTGCCAGATTAGCTCCAGTGATGAGGAGGGAGTGGATGATGAGGTCACTGACTCAATGTGGGTGCCTGATAGGAGAGAGGAGGAGGAGGAGGATAAGGAGGAGGCACATCTCCAATGAGGCAGGATGCCCTCCGGGGGCCAGCGTAAGGGCAGCACACCGACTGGATTACACCGCAGAGCTCCGCCTGTGCAGGGCGCTGCCTCTGCTCGTTATTCCAAAAGTCCTTTGGTGTGGGCCTTTTTTGAGTCGAGTGCATCAGATCGCACCGCTGCTATTTGCAACATATGTCTCAAGCGTATCTCGCATGGCCAAAACATCAGCCGCTTGGGCACCACATGCTTGACCAGACATATGTTAACCTGCCATGCAGCTCGTTGGCAAGCGTACCTTAAAGACCCACACCAAAGAACAAAGCGGACCTCTCCTTGCTCCTCATCAGCTGGGATCTCCAACCCCACTATACCTTTAGTCCTCTCTGAAACCTGCACTGAGAGGAATGAAGGTGTAGAATTAGGTGTGTCACAGCCAAGTACTTGCGAGCACTCTGCTAGCAGTACACCGACGTCCGATTGTAACAGGCAAATTTCCCTGCCCCAGCTGCTGGACCGTCGAAAGAAGTTCACTCCCAGCCATCCACATGTCCAGCGGTTTAATGCTAGCTTGGCTAAATTGCTAGCACTTCAACTGCTTCCTTTTCAGTTGGTAGACTCGGCCCCCTTCCGTGAGTTTGTGCAATGTGCGGCTCCTCAGTGGCAGGTTCCCAAACACCACTTTTTCTCACAGAAGGCGATTCCGGCTCTCTACCGGCATGTGGAAGGCAATGTCTTGGCCTCGCTGCACAGGGCGGTGCTCCGTAGGCATTCAAGGGGCTACGCAAGTACGCAGGCAAAAAGATGCCATGCCGTGCTTGCGCTGGTGTGTTTGGGGGACAGGAGCCACACTGGGGCAGAGGTTCTGTCAGTTCTGCAGGGGCAGGCTGAGAGGTGGTTGACGCCACGCCAGCTTAAGCCAGGAATGGTGGTTTGCGACAATGGCACCAACCTCCTCTCCGCCCTCTGACAGGGACAATGTGCCCTGTGTGGCTCACGTCCTTAACCTGGTGGTGCAGCGGTTCTTGGGCAGGTACTCGGGCTTACAGGATGTCCTGAGGCAGGCCAAGAAAGTCTGTGTGCATTTCCGCAGATCATATAATGCCAGTGCTCGGCTGGCTGAGCTGCAAAAGGAGTTGAACCTGCCCAAGAACCGCCTTATATGTGACATGCTCACCAGGTGGAACTCAACGTTGGCCATGCTGCAGAGGCTGCACACGCAGCAGAGAGCCATCAATGAGTACCTGTGCGACTACGGCACCAGGACAGGGTCAGGGGAGCTCGGTTTTTTTTCACCACGCCAGTGGGGCATGATCAGGGATGCATGCACTGTCCTGGCACCATTTGAGGAGGCCACGAGGATGGTGAGCAGTGACAGTGCATGCATCAGTGACACTGTACCTCTTGTCCACCTATTGGAGCATACGCTGCGTGGAATAATGGACAGGGCACTTGAGGCAGAACAGAGGCAGGAAGAGGAAGATCTTCCTTGCCTCTCAAGGCCCCCTTTACCCAGACAGTGTTCCTTCTGTCCCACCCATCGCACAGGAAGAGGACGAGGAGGAGGAGGAGGAGGAGGATTGTGTCAGCATGGAGGTGGAGCCTGGCACTCAGCATCAACAGCAGCAGTCTTTTAGAGATGATTTACAGTCCCAAGAAACCTGTGTACGTGGCTGGGAGGAGGTGGCTGCGGGTCATGTCATCCTTAGTGACCCAGAGGACAACGGACCGAATGCCTCAGCTAACCTATGCTGCATGGCCTCCCTGATCCTGCAAAGTCTGCAGAAGGATCCTTGTATTTTTCGGATCAAGGAGAGGGACCATTACTGGCTGGCCACTCTCCTTGATCCACGATACAAGTAAGATTGAGGACCTTATCTTACCGTCGCAGATGGAGCAGAGAATGAGACATCTCCGGGAGGCCTTGCAGAAAGGTCTGTGCAACGCGTTCCCAGAGACTGGGAGGTTACAAACTCCTGGTCCTGGACAACGAGTTACTGAGGCTTCGGTCAGTCAAAGAAGGAGCGGTGGGGAAGGTGGCCGTCTGACCGATGCGTTCAGACAATTTTTTAGTCCGCAGCCCCAAGGTATGATCGGTTCCAGCAACCATCGCCAGCGTCTGATATACATGGTGCAGGAATACCTAAGGGCAAGGTCAGACTTGGACACCTTTCCCACCGAAAATCCTCTGGCTTACTGGGTCTTGAGGATGGATCACTGGCCAGAGCTTTCACAGTATGCAATTGAGCTACTGGCCTGTCCTGCATCCAGCGTTCTTTAGGAACGCATATTCAGTGCTGCTGGAGGCTTTGTCACGGATCACAGGGTGCGCCTGTCCACCGACTCGGTTGATCGACTGACCTTCATTAAGATGAATCAGTCTTGGATCACCACCAGCTACCAAGCACCTGAAGCTGATATAACAGAATCATTTATTTTGAAATGTCACATCCCTTCAAGACTGCCTATGCTGATGCTGAGTGACTGTCCTGTTATGTTGACTGACTATCCTCCTCCTCTTCAATGATCCAATTCCTGATGATTAGTGATGAGCTGAACACCCCCGGGTTCGGTTTGCACCAGAACCCGCGAACGGACCGAAAGTTCGCACAAACTTTAGAACCCTATTAAATACAATGGATGCGAATGTTCGAAATCTAAAGTGCTAATTATAACGACTATTATGCATGTTATTGTCCTAAAAAGGGTTTGGGAACCCGGGTTCTGCACCAGGGGACATGTATCAATGCAAAAAGAATTTTTAAAAACGGCCCTTTTTCGGGAGCAGTCATTTTAATGATGCATATAGTGAAAAAAAAAGTCAAATATTCCTTTAAATATCGTACCTGGGGGGTGTCTAAAGTATGCCTGTGAAGTGCCACGTGTTTCCCGTGTTTAGAACTGTCCCTGCACAAAATTACATTTCTAAAGGAAAAAAAGTCATTTAAAACTGCTTGCGGCTTTAATGTAATGTCTGGTCCCGGTAATATGGATGAAAATCTTTAAGAAAAATTACATAGCTACCCCATCACACCCCCTTCCCACCCCAGCCCATTACCAGCCCCTTTGGGTCTTGTATGGATATTAAGGGGAACCCTGCACACAAAATAAAAAAGGCCCTATATACTCTGAACAGCCGTATACAGGCGGTGCATACAAGACAGGGACTGTAGGTTTGTTCTTATGTAAAATCTGTTTATAATTTTGAACAGGTACATTGTTTAAGTGTAGCTCCAGGCAAAAAATCTATTTTTAAGCTTTTTGGAAAACATAGGGAAGGGTTATCACCCCTGTAACATTTGTTTTGCTGTCTGTGCAGTGTGCACCTGTTCAGAACAGTTCACCTCACTTTCCGTCCTAATGACAAATGTTTTTTGAAAATTTGGGGTTTTTATTGAAACAAGAATTGGTGATAAAGCATCAGTGGAGAGGAGACACTTTTTTTCCCATATTAACTCTTACAAGAGAGAATTTGCCTTCCTAGGGGTAGATTTTCTCTCACTTCCTGTTGTATCCTTCCGTTTGCAAGGAGGAGTCGTTTGTAAGTTGGATGTTTGAAAGTAGGGGCCTGCCGTATATACTCAGCTGAAATTTGCCCCTTACATGTTGGTGTTGCCACAACACTGTGAGCCCTCACAGTTACTCTTGGTGGGCGCATGAATGGGCCCTGCTGTGAATTATTAGATCAAGAATTGTAATTGCATGCCCCTGTTGAACAGGGGCTGAAAAATTGGGCCTTTGGTGGTGGTGGTGGTGGTGGTGTTGACACAACACTGTGAAGCCTCACAGTTAGTCTTGGTGGGCGCAGGAATGGGCCCTGCTGTGAATTATTAGATCAAGAATTGTAATTACATGCCCCTGTTAAACAGGGGCAGAAAAATTGGGCCTTAGGCACTGGTGCCACAACACTGCAACCCCTCACAGATACTGTACTTGGAGCACAGCAATGAGCCCTGTTGCAAAGTATTGCATCAAAAATTGTAATTACACGCCCCTGTTAAACAGGGGCTGAAAAATTGGGCCTTAGCCACTGGTGCTGGTGCCACGACACTGCAACCTCTCCCAGATACTCTAGTTGGAGTGCAGGAATGAGCCCTGCTGCAAAGCATTGCATAAAAAATTGTAATTACATGCCCCTGTTAAACAGGGGCATAAAAATTGGGCCTTAGGCACTGGTGCCACAACACTGCAACCCCTCACAGATACTGTACTTGGAGCACAGAAATGAGCCCTGTTGCAAAGTATTGCATCAAAAATTGTAATTACACGCCCCTGTAAAACAGGGGCTGAAAAATTGGGCCTTAGTCACTGGTGCTGGTGCCACAACACTGCAACCACTCTCAGATACTCTAGTTAGAGTGCAGGAATGAGCCCTGCTGCAAAGCATTGCATAAAAAATTGTAATTACACGCCCCTGTTAAACAGGGGCTGAAAAATTGGGCCTTAGCCACTGGTGGCGGCACCCAGAAACAAAAATGTTCTTCCAAGCTATCATCATCAATCGGATCATTGAGGAGGAAGAGGATAGTCAGTCAACATAACAGGACAGTCTCTCAGCATCAGCATCAGTCTTGAAGGGATGTGACATTTGAAAATAAATTAGTCTGTTATATCAGCTTCAGGTGTTTGGTAGCTGGTGGTGACCCAAGACTGGTTCATCTTTATGAAGGTCAGTCGATCAACAGAGTCGGTGGACAGGCGCACCCTGTGATCCGTGACAAATCCTCCAGCAGCACTGAATGTGTGTTCTGAAAGAACGCTGGATGCAGGACAGGCCAGTAGCTCAATTGCATACTGTGCAAGCTCTGGCCAGTGATCCATCCTCAAGACCCAGTAAGCCAGAGGATATTCGGTGGGGAAGGTGTCCAAGTCTGACCTTGCCCTAGGTATTCCTGCACCAAGTATATGAGACGCTGGCGATGGTTGCTGGAACCGATCATACCTTGGGGCTGCGGACTAAAGAATTGTCTGAACGCATCGGTCAGACGGCCACCTTCCCCACCGCTCCTTCTTTGACTGACCGAAGCCTCAGCAACTCATTGTCCAGGACCAGGAGTTTGTAACCTCCCAGTCTCTGGGAACGCGTTGCACAGACCTTTCTGCAAGGCCTCCCGGAGTTGTCTCATCCTCTGCTCCCTCTGCGACGGTAAGATAACGTCCGCAACCTTACCCTTGTACCGTGGATCAAGGAGAGTGGCCAGCCAGTAATGGTCCCTCTCCTTGATCCGAAGAATACGAGGATCCTTCCGCAGACTTTGCAGGATCAGGGAGGCCATACAGCGTAGGTTAGCTGAGGCATTCGGTCCGGAGTCCTCTGGGTCACTAAGGACGACATGATCCGCAGCCACCTCCTCCCAGCCACGTACAAGTCCACTGGTTTCTTGGGACTGTAAATCATCCCTAAAAGACTGCTGCTGATGATGCTGAGTGCCAGGCTCCACCTCCATGCTGACACAATCCTCCTCCTCCTCCTCCTCCTCTTCTTCCTGTGCGATGGGTGGGACAGAAGGAACACTGTCTGGGTAAAGGGGGCCTTGAGAGGCAAGGAAGTCCTCCTCTTCCTGCCTCTGTTCTGCCTCAAGTGCCCTGTCCATTATTCCACGCAGCGTATGTTCCAACAGGTGGACAAGAGGTACAGTGTCACTGATGCATGCACTGTCACTGCTCACCATCCTCGTGGCCTCCTCAAATGGTGCCAGGACAGTGCATGCATCCCTGATCATGCCCCACTGGCGTGGTGAAAAAAAACCGAGCTCCCCTGACCCTGTCCTGGTGCCGTAGTCGCACAGGTACTCATTGATGGCCCTCTGCTGCGTGTGCAGCCACTGCAGGATGGCCAACGTTGAGTTCCACCTGGTGGACATGTCACATATAAGGCGGTTCTTGGGCAGGTTCAACTCCTTTTGCAGCTCAGCCAGGCGAGCACTGGCATTATAAGATCTGCGGAAATGCACACAGACTTTCCTGGCCTGCCTCAGGACATCCTGTAAGCCCGGGTACCTGCCCAAGAACCGCTGCACCACCAGGTTGAGGACGTGAGCCACACAGGGCACATGGGTCAGTTGTCCCTGTCGGAGAGCGGAGAGGAGGTTGGTGCCATTGTCGCAAACTACCATTCCTGGCTTAAGCTGGCGTGGCGTCAACCACCTCTCGACCTGCCCCTGCAGAGCAGACAGAACCTCTGCCCCAGTGTGGCTCCTGTCCCCCAAACACACCAGCGCAAGCACGGCATGGCATCTTTTTGCCTGCGTACTTGCGTAGCCCATTGAACGCCTACGGAGCACCGCTGGTTCCGAGGACAAAGCACAGGAAGAGGCCACGGAGGAAGAAGAAGAGGAAGGGGTGGAGGACAGAGGTGTGTCACAACCAGTAGTAGCATTTTGGAGGCGTGGCGGTGGAACAACCTCCAATACTACTGCACCTTGTCCTGCATCCTTCCCAGCTGCCAAAAGAGTGACCCAATGGGCCGTGAAAGAAAGGTAACGTCCCTGTCAATGCCTGCTGGACCATGAGTCAGCGGTAATATGCACCTTACCGCTGACCGCCCTGTCCAGCGAGGCCAAGACATTGCCTTCCACATGCCGGTAGAGAGCCGGAATCGTCTTCCGTGAGAAAGAGTGGCGTTTGGGAACCTGCCACTGAGGAACCGCACATTGCACAAACTCACGGAAGGGGGCCGAGTCTACCAACTGAAAAGGCAGCAGTTGAAGCGCTAGCAATTTAGCCAAGCTAGCATTCAACCGCTGGGCATGTGGATGGCTGGGAGTGAACTTCTTTCGATGGTCCAGCAGCTGGGGCAGGGAAATTTGCCTGCTAGAATCAGAGGTCGGTGTTCTGCTAGCAGAGTGCCCGCAAGTACTTGGCTGTGACACACCTAATTCTACACCTTCATTCCTCTCAGAGCAGGTTTCAGAGAGGACTGAAGGTATAGTGGGGTTGGAGATCCCAGCTGATGCGGTGCAAGAAGAGGTCAGCTTTGTTCTTTGGTGTGGGTCTTTAAGGTAGGCTTGCCATATGTCTGGTCAAGCATGTGGTGCCCAAGCGGGTGATGTTTTGGCCACGCGATATACGCTTGAGACATATGTTGCAAACAGCAGCTGTGCGATCTGATGCACTCGACTCAAAAAAGGCCCACACCAAAGAACTTTTTGAATAACGGGCAGAGGCAGCGCCCTGCACAGGCGGAGCTCTGCGGTGTGATTCCGTTGGTGTGCTGCCCTTACGCTGGCCCCCCGAGGGCATCCTGCCTCGTTGGAGATGTGCCTCCTCCTCATCCTCCTCCTCCTCCTCCTCTCTCCTATTAGGCACCCACGTGGAGTCAGTGACCTCATCATCCCCTCCCTCCTCATCACTGGAGCCAATCTGGCAGTATGCTGCAGCTGCTGGAACATGACTGCCAGATTGGTGTCCTTCTTGAGCATCCCCTCTCTCTGCTCTCACGCTACTGCCTTCCTCTAGCTGGGTATCATCATCAGACCCTTCGAAACGCTGGGAATCCTTCTGGAGCATGTACCCAACACTGTGCTCAAACAGTTCGGGGGACTCCTCAGGAGGACATGGTTGGTCTAGGGAAGGAGTGACTGATGATGACATTGATACCAGGGAAGAGGACGCTTTGGCAGCTGCTTTGCCAGTACCCTGAGCCTGGGTGAGAGAGGATAAGGAGGATGAGGAGGACTTGGTCATCCACTCTACCAAGTCTTCGGCATGATGCGGCTCAACACGTCCAGCTGCCGAAAAGAAGGACAAGCGTGTCCCATGGCCACGTGCTGATGGCGATGCACCGCGTCCACGACCAGCACTGTTGTCTCTAGACACAGAGCCTGCTTGCCCTCTTTTATTGGCTCCTGACTGTCTGCCTCTCCTTGTTTGCCTTGCAGACATTCTAATGGCCTGCAGGGAAATGGGAAAAGCAGCAATACAGGCTAAGTTAAAGTGTAATATGGTCAGGAGGCACACTCCGCCCGCTGTAAGTGCCGCAAAATCCTGTTGGTGTAACACACCAGGAAAAAGCAGCAATACAGGCTAAGTTAAGGTGTAATATGGTCAGGAGGCACACTCCGCCCGCTGTAAGTGCCGCAAAATCCTGTTGGTGTAACACACCAGGAAAAAGCAGAAATACAGGCTAAGTTCAGGTGTAATATGGTCAGGAGGCACATCCGCCCGCTGTAAGTGCCGCAAAATCTTGTTGGTGTAACACACAAGGAAAAAGCAACAATACAGGCTAAGTTAAGGTGTAATATGGTCAGGAGGCACACTCCGCCCGCTGTAAGTGCCGCAAAATCCTGTTGGTGTAACACACCAGGAAAAAGCAGCAATACAGGCTAAGTTCAGGTGTAATATGGTCAGGAGGCACACTCCGCCCGCTGTAAGTGCCGCAAAATCCTGTTGGTGTAACACACCAGGAAAAAGCAGCAATACAGGCTAAGTTAAGGTGTAATATGGTCAGGAGGCACACTCCGCCCGCTGTAAGTGCCGCAAAATCCTGTTGGTGTAACACACCAGGAAAAAGCAGCAATACGGGCTAACTTCAGGTGTATAATGTGCAGGAGGCTTAGCAACAATGACACTGACACTGTCCCCTGCCTATCCTTCTCTCTCCCTGCACAAAAGGTTTATCAAAGTATATGACACTGACACTCTCCCTGTCTATCCTTCTCTCTCCCTGCACACAAGGTTAAGCAAAGAATATGACACTGACACTGTCCCCTGCCTATCCTTCTCTCTCCCTGCACACAAGGTTTAGCAAAGAATAGATTTGACAAGATTTGACACTGTCCCTGCCTATCCTTCACTTTCCCTGCTCCGAAACACACTACACGAGGCCGCCGCGCTGGCGGCCTTTTATAGTGTGGGGCGTGTACTAAACCCCCTCAGCTATAATTGGCCACAGGCATCCTGGCCAATCATTGCTCTCCTCGCTGCCGGTGCTGTGATTGGCCAAGCATGCAGGGTCACAGTGCATGCTTGGCCAATCACAGCGCCGGGATTACACTGCGATGGCGCAGTGTATTGTGGGCCGTTCGCGTCACTCGAATTTGGCGCGAACGGCCCAAATCGTTCGTTGTTCGCCGAACGCGCGAACAGCCGATGTTCGAGTCGAACCTATGTTCGACTCGAACACCGAGCTCATCCCTACTGATGATAGCTTGGAAGAGCCTTTTTGTTTCTGGGTGCCGCCACCAGTGGCTAAGGCCCAATTTTTTAGCCCCTGTTTAACAGTGGCATGTAATTACAATTTTTTATGCAATGCTTTGCAGCAGGGCTCATTCCTGCACTCTAACTAGAGTATCTGGGAGAGTGGTTGCAGTGTCGTGGAACCAGCACCAGTGCCTAAGGCCCAATTTTTCAGCCCCTGTTTAACAGGGGCGTGTAATTAATTTTTTTTATGCAATGCTTTGCAGCAGGGCTCATTCCTGCACTCCAATTAGAGTATCTGGGAGAGGTTGCAGTGTCGTGGCACCAGCACCAGTGCCTAAGGCCTAATTTTTCAGCCCCTGTTTAACAGGGGCGTGTAATTACAATTTTTTATGCAATACTTTGCAGCAGGGCTCATTCCTGCACTCCAACTAGAGTATCTGGGAGAGGTTGCAGTGTCGTGGCACCAGCACCAGTGCCTAAGGCCCAATTTTTCAGCCCCTGTTTAACAGGGGCGTGTAATTACAATTTTTAATGCAATGCTTTGCAGCAGGGCTCATTCCTGCACTCCAACTAGAGTATCTGGGAGAGGTTGCAGTGTCGTGGCACCAGCACCAGTGCCTAAGGCCCAATTTTTCAGCCCCTGTTTAACAGGGGCATGTAATTACAATGTTTGATGCAATACTTTGCAACAGGGCTCATTGCTGTGCTCCAAGTACAGTATCTGTGAGGGGTTGCAGTGTTGTGGCACCAGTGCCTAAGGCCCAATTTTTCTGCCCCTGTTCAACAGGGGCATGTAATTACAATTCTTGATCTAATAATTCACAGCAGGGCCCATTCCTGCGCCCACCAAGAGTAACTGTGAGGCCTAACAGTGTTGTGGCAACACCACCACCACCAAAGGCCCAATTTTTTCTACCACTGTTCAACAATGGCATGTAATTACAATTCCTGATATAATAGTTCACTGCAGGGCGTTGCAGCGCCCACCAAGAGTAACTGTGAGGGCTCACAGTGTTGTGGCAACACTAACATCTAAGGGGCAAATTTCAGCAGAGTATATACGGCAGGCCCCTACTTTCAAACATCCAACTTACAAACGACTTCTACTTGCAAATGAAAGGAGACAAAAGGAATTTAGAGGAAATCTACCCCTAGGAAGGGAAATTCTCTCCTGTAAGAGTTAATATGGGAAAAAGGTGTCTCCTCTCTACTGATGCTTTATCACCAATCCTTGTTTCAATAAAAACCCCACTTTTCCAAAAACATTTGTCATTGGGACAGAAAGTGAGGTGAAATCTTCTGAACAGGTGCACAGACAGCAAAACAAATGTTACAGGGGTGATAACCCTTCCCTATGTTTTCCAAAAAGCTTAAAAATATATTTTTTGGCTGGAGCTACACTTACACAATGTACCCGTTCAAACCTACAATCCCTGTCTTGTTTGCACCGTCTGTATACTGCTGTTCAGTGTATATAGGGCCTTTTTTTATTTTGGGTGCGGGGTTCCCCTTAATATCCATACAAGATCCAAATGGGCTGGTAATGGGCTGGGGTAGGGGGGGGGGGGGTGATGGTGTAGCCATGCCATTTTTCTCAAAGATTTTCATCCATATTGCCAGGACAAGACATGACATTAAATTCGCAAGCAGTTTTAAATGGCTTTTTTTACTTTAGAAATGTCATTTTGTGCAGGGACAGTTCTAAACACGGGAAACACATGCCACTTCATAGGCATACTTTAGACACCCCCCAGGTACGATATTTAAAGGAATATTTCCCTTTTTTTTTCACTTTATGCATCATTAAAATGACTGCTCCCGAAAAAACTGCAGTTTTTAAAACTTTTTTTTGCATTGATACATGTCCCCTGGGGCAGAACCCGGGTCCCCAAACCCTTTTTAGGACAATAACATGCATATTAGCCGTTATAATTAGCACTTTAGATTTCAAACGTTCGCGTCCATTGTATTTAATAGGGTTCTAACGTTCGCGTGAACTTTCGGTCCGTTCGCAGGTTCTGGTGCGAACCGAACCGGGGGGTGAACGGCTCATCCCTAATCATGACATAATAATCTCCGTTATTGTCTGTTATATATTATTTGTGGGTCCTATTTATTTTTCCATGGCTGATTCTGTCACCTGCTAGTATGCCCTTTAATGTAGATTTCGAACATATTAAAAAGTCACATACAGGTAGTCCCTGAGTTCCGAACACCCGAGTAACGAACGTCTCCTACTTACGAACGGCCAGAAATGCTGGCCACTTGTGCTCCACGCTGGTCCTGGATACCTTCGAACACCTCCCGACACATCCCACACTGCCGTACTATGCCCCAGATAACATAACAAGCGCCCGGAACATCCCACATCAATGCACAGGCGGCTGTTACACTTACGAACACTTACGAATGCAGTGTTCCGACTGGAAGTTACACTTACAAATGCAGTGTTGCGACAACTTTGACTTACGAATAAACCTACAGTCCCTATTGTGTTCGTAACTCAGGGACTCCCTGTAGATGGTAAAAATAACATAAATATGTAGAAGGTAGGGAAAAAAAAGATAGAAGGGGGATTTCTACAACTGGGGTTTCACGGTCCTCACGAAGCAATCAATCATATCCATGCTCAGTTTGGATAAGATGAAAATCTAAATTGGGAGGTAAGGAATATTTGATCCAAGGTTTTCATATTTTGAACAATTAAGCATGGTTTCAGCCAGTTTGGCAGTCATTTTTTTTATTTATAATTATCCGAGATATACATATTTCCATGTCTTGGCAATAAGTTGTGTAGTTGAAGTAAACATACTCAATTTGAGGGGCTGAAAAGGTCGAGGCAGAGGACAGAGTACCCATTTTACCCAGCAGTTCCTACTAGGGTAGAGCTACAGGCAGAATTTTGATCCAACTGTGGCCTCATTGGTCAGGTGCAAGGCTTAATCCAATCAGGGCACAGTGCACAGTCAGAGCCCGGGGAAGTCGGGCCAGGACGAAGGGCCCAGGGCCAGGATGAAGAGTCCCCCCTTTCGGGGGAAGGGGCTAAGCACCTCCCACTTCCCGTGAGCCAATGCATTCTCACCTATAGAGACGCTGAGCTACACTATATTGTCAAAAGTATTGGGACACCTGCCTTTATACACACATGCACTTTATCATTTATTAGGAACACTATACCAATACTAAGTTGTATTGTCAAAACAGCCTAAATTCTTAGGGGCATACATCCAATATTCCACAAACCTTCCTTTAAAGTGGTTGTAAACCCTTATGCCGCGTACACACAATCGGAATTTCTGACAACAAATGTTTGATGTGAGCTTTTGGTCGGACATTTCGACCGTGTGTAGGCTCCATCGGACATTTGCTGTTGGAATTTCCAACAACAAATGTTTGAGAGCTGGTTCTCAATTTTTCCGACAACAAAAGTTCTTGTCGGAAATTCCAATCGTGTGTACCCAATTCCGACGCACAAAAATCCTACGCATGCTCGGAATCAATTTGACGCATGCTCTTAATCATTGTACTTCATTTGTCTCGACTCGTCGTAGTGTTGTACGTCTCTGCTTTTTTGACGTTCGGAATTTTCGAGCAACATTTGTGCGACCGTGTGTATGCAAGACAAGTTTGAGCCAACATCCGTCGGAAAAAAATCCACAGTTTTGTTGTCGGAAATTACGATCGTGTGTATGCGGCATTACAGACCACTTTTTGCTACAGGTAAGCCTTTTAATAAGGCTTACCTGTAGCTACCCAGGTTATCTCCTAAACCTGCACGGTTTAGGAGATATCCCCTGTCCCCTGCATGTGCCGATGTCATTAGCCCATGCTAACTGAAGCAAACTGAAGCAATGGCACGTATGTGCCGTTGCCTCAGTGAGTGTGCCGTTACCGACGCATGCGCTGGAGTGACGTCATTGCGGCTCCGGCAAATGACAGCGCCGGAGCCGCGATATCCAGAAGTATCCCCCAGGAGTGATATCGCCAGCCGGTGCTGTGTACTGGCACCACAGCGAGGGCTTCGATCTTAGGTGAGTATTACATAATAAGCTAGTATGCTATGCATACTAGCTCATTATGCCTTTGTCTTTCAGGTGTTCATTTTTATTTATTTTTCAAAGTGGGTTTATAACCACCTTAAGTTGTAGACATTATTGAAACTATCAGGGAATTCCAATAAGTCAGCTGGCTCAAAAGCATGCATGTATGCCTGCACGAACATTAGCCAAACACATTAGCATGTGCAAGAATGCATCACGGCTTTTGCAAGGACATGCATGTATACTCAGAGTCAGCATTGGCACCATATTGCCTATTTGAGGAATGCTCCATCTCAGTGTCAGCGCTTACTGGTCTTCAGCATGCTCCTTACCCCCTGACTTGTGTTCTGCATATGATTCAAATTAGAGCCCCAGCTTACTCCTGACCTGATTTTGGATCCTGCTCCGTGCGTCTTTTCTACTTATTCCTAGCCACAGCTTCATCCCTGACCTTGATCTGGCTCTTGATTTGGTACTTTATTGGTACTCTTTATTGACCTTCAAACAAACAAACAAAGGGAGATCTGGCCACTCTGAAATACCTTCTGAAGTTTATTGAAATATGGTTCAGTAAAAGCAAACGGCTAACATGTTTTGGCAACTCTAGCCTTGATCACAGCAGATTGCTGTGATCAAGGCTAGAGTAGCTGTTTGATTTTACTGAACCATATTTCAATAAACTTCAGAAGGTATTTCAGAGTGGACGGCTCTACATTTGTTTGTTTGTTTGAGCTATGCTATATGGATGTAGGGGAGGACATCTGAGCCTGAGCACCTGGGAAAGAACAGCCAACCTTTACTGAATAGCATCTTCGCCTCATTGATTAGAGCGGTGCCTTTATGTGTTGTATCTTTATTGACCTTGGTTGATCTGTGGCTTTTCCTCTGCTGCTGATTCATCTCCATACTGTTATTGAGTGCTTGCTTGCTTTACGTGGTGATACAGCTGCCTGCTTTTTTTATTTCAAAATTGTATTTTTATTGGGTTATACAAGAATAGATATAAAATAGTTACATAATGCACAATATACAGATAACGAAAACATAATGGTATAAGAGAAAAAAATAGGAGGTACAGATAAACAAATTCCACAAATACAGAGCACAGGGGTGATCTGCACAGCTTATCAAAAATATATGAAGTAAACAACTTGTAGGTAAGTAATAGAAATCAAAAACCATAGAGCAATCATCAAAGTAAAAAGACAAAGATTGTCATGGAGGGTATATGATAAGAAACAGGAGACTCAGGAAGGCACCAAAGGGCATACATAGAAATAGGAGGGGGAGGAAGGAAATACAATCAAAAATAATAGAATGCTAATACAATTTAAGATGTGGTAATTGGCATAGGGGTCCCATATTCCGATCGATCCCAAGGTTCCCAGACTTTATCAAATTGGGGGATGATATCATGTACAGATGCGGTTAAATATTCCATCCTCCGAATCTCAGCCATCAGGTGGAGAAATCTGGACCACGGAGGAGGTGCGTTGGACAACCAGCACAATAGAATAAGCCTTTTGGCAGCTAACAAAATATAAGAGATTAGCCGATTGACTTTTTTGGTTAATCCTAAAAAAGGAAGACCCAACAGATAATTTAACCACTTGTCGACCGCCTCCTGTAGATATACATCGGCAGAATGGCACGTACAGGCACATCAACGTACCTGTACGTTCCCTTTAACTGCCTGACGTGTGGGGCCGCGCCGCCGGTGGCACGCTCGCGACCCTGCTGCCTTCCCCGTGAGTCGGACCGCGGGTCCCGCGGACTCGATCACCGCGGGAATCCCTGCGATTGTCTCACGGAGGCATAGAGCAGAGAGATGCTTGTGTAAACAAGCATCTCCCTTCTCTGCCTAGTGACAATGACACGGATCTCGGCTCTGTGTACTCGGAGCAGAGATCGCTGTCATGTCACACAGAGCCCAACCCCCCCTTAGTTAGAAACACACATCAGGGCACACTTAACCGCTACAGCGCCACCTAGTGGTTAACCCCTTCACTGCCAGTGTCATTTTCACAGTAACCAGTGCATTTTTATAGCACTGATCGCTGTGAAAATGACAATGGTCCCAAAAATGTGTCAAAAGTGTCCGATGTGTCCGCCATAATGTCGCAGTCACGAAAAAAATTGCTGATCGCCACCATTACTAGTAAAAAAATAATAATAATAAAAATGCCATAAAACTATCCCCTATTTTGTAGCTATAACTGTTTTGCAAACCAATCAATAAACAGTGATGGCGATTTTTTTTACCAAAAATATGTAGAAGAATACGTATCGGCCTAAACTGAGGAAAAAATATATTTTTTATATATTTCAAAATTGTCGCTCTATTTTTGTTTATAGCGCAAAAAATAAAAACCGCAGTGGTGATCAAATACCACCAAAAGGAAGCTCTATTTGTGGGAAAAAAGGACGTCAATTTTGTTTGGGAGCCACGTTGCACGGCCGCGCAATTGTCAGCAATTTTTTTGTAAAATATGGATGATGATATTACGCTAAGTAAATAGATAGCCAACATGTCATTCTTTAAAATTGGGCACGCTTGTGGAATAGGGCCAGACTACAGTACTTTAAAATCTCCATAGGCGTCGCTTTAATTTTTTTTACAGGTTACCAGTTTAGAGTTACTGTACAGAGGAGACTTAGTTCTAGACTGATTGCTCTCACTATACCGTTCATGGCAATACCTCACATGTGTGGTGCAAACACTGTTTACATATGTAGGCATGACCAATGTGCACAAACACAGGGGGGGGTGGCGTTGCTTTAAAATAATTTTTTATTATTTATTTTATTACTTTTTTTTTTACACTGTCCCTTAAAAAAATGTGATCACTTTTATTTCTATCCCAAGAAATGTAAACATCCCTTGCAATAACAATACAGCATGGCAGGTCCTCTTTATACCAGGGTTATGGCTGCAGCAATATGACATAACCCTAGTAATTTTTTTTTTCAGCCAGCAATTTTCTAACAAATAAAAGCTAATTAGCCGCTGGATAACATTTAGAAGTGGTGGGAGGGTCATTCTCCCCACCGCTTTCCGGTGGTTCTTGTGCTCCAGATGTTGGGTCTAAAAGATGTGGGGTCTACAATAGAACGTTTTTGATAAAGAAATGAAAAATGGCATTGTTTACATTAGCCGGGAACTGGAAGTGATGTCATGACAGTCCAGTCCTCCTAGACCATAGAGTTTAGCTGAGGCCATATTTCTTCAGCTACAGTAATATCTGTGGTCATCTCCCGCAACTGCCAGATTGGCTCTCAGGGCTACTGATCATCCAGGTAAGCATGAGAACCACCGGAAAACGGTGGGGGGAGTGACCTCTCCCACCAATTCTAAAAGTGATCCAGCGGCTAATTAGCTTTTATCGGTTAGAGAATAGCCGGCTGAAAAAAAAAAATACTAGGGTTATGTCATATTGCTGCAGCCATAACCCCGGTATTCCACTTCTGAGGACATAATTTTACTACGGCCTGGTTGAAAAGTGAGAGTGACAGCAATGTAATATATATGGGCAATGTTCAGCAGAACAGGAGCTTATAGCTTCCTTTGGGAGAGCCTATGACAGGATGAGTTCATTTTAAAAATGAACCCTGCAAGAGAATGTCATAATGAGCTAGTATGCATAGCATACAAGCTCATTATGATCGACTTACCTGAGATCAAAGCCCCCGAAGTTCTCCTTCGTGCCTTCCCCGCCGCCACCATGTCTCTGACAATCTTCTTCCTGTGACGTCATCGGCGCATCTCTTTATAGTAAATATCTCCTTAACCGTGTAGGTTAAGGAGATATTTCTTGCACCTACAGGTAAGCCTTAATCTAGGCTTACATGTAGGTGCAAGTTGTGTGGTTGGGTTTACAACCACTTTAAAGGCTAAGCTAAATTTTTGATTTTTAGAACAATGCCTTACCTTGCCCATTGTATTTTTTAGTAGGCTTCATCACTTCCTGGTATGTAGATTTGGGACAGAGAAACCAGTAAGACACAGGAAGGAGTTTACCAACTGACCTCATTAGCACACACACACACCGTTCACCAATCAACTATGTTTGCACAGCATCCCCAGCATCCCTCCAAGCATGCATTTGTCTGGCTTCTCAATGTAGGCTGCCACAGCTGCTATGTTTGCTATGTTTGCATACTAAACTCCCTGGGGCTGCATGCGGTCCATGGGTTGGACACCCCTGTTGTAGTGCAAGAGCCTACCTGATTAGAAACAGAGTCCTCCGATTCCAAAGTTTTGGTAAATTTAAAGGAGATTGTACAGAGATTTTTATAATCAGCTTGTATAGTGTATGGCCACCTTTATACACCTAAAATTAACTAGTTGCGATTTCAATGCCATTAATTGTTTATGGCACAGAAAACACACATTGTGTATATGTACTGAGTGCTCCCGCGCTATCACTTTAAATGTGTTGGTATATTTTAACTGCCGCAGACACTGATGAGCTAATCAGTGGTTAAAGAGATGCTATTAATTGTGATAGTGGTGTTGTACTGTTAGAGATATGTGATGGAATGATAATTCTTTATAATTCCATTACATATCTCTAAGGCCTCATGCACATTGGACGTTTTTGGACGTTTTTACAGCTGCTGTTTTTGGCTTCAGATGTTTGTTTTTTCTACAGTCAATAAACTCTCCAGCATGTAATCCTATGTGTCCATGCACACATAGGCTGTGATCAACTATTTTTGGCTGGGGCGTTTTTTGGCTGTAAAACAAACCCCAAAACTAGTGGGTTCTGAGAGGAGTTGTTCAGTTGTAAAAACGCTCCTATGTCAAAAAACTTCCAAAAATGCAGATAAACATGATAAACGCTCAAAAACGCTGCTCACCAGCGTTTAACGTTTTTGATCTCATTGAAAAAGAAAAGTTAAAAAACTCTAAAGCCTCGTACACACGACCGGTTTTCTCTGCAAGAAAACTGCTGGGAGAGCTTCTTGCCGGGAAAAACGTGCGTGTGTATGCTTTCCAACAGGAAAACTGCCGGGAATTCCAGCGAGAAAAATAGAGAACCTGCTCTCTATTTTCTCGTCGGGATTCTCGGTAGAGTGTTTCCTGCCGAGAAAACCGGTCGTCTGTATGCTTACCTGTTCAAGGTAAACCCGTGCATGCTCAAAAATACATTGACGCATGCGCGGTAGCATACAAGGTTAGTGTGTGGTGTAGCAAGACGGCGGGGACGGAATGGAATGTGACAAGCGCCGGCTCGTCGTAGTCGATGACATCACCGCGTTCTTGCTATTCAAAAGAATAGAGGTTCTTTTGAATGGGTGTGGCTACTCGTGGCGTGCAAGGCAAGCTTGCCGGGAATACCATCAGGAATTCCCGCCCGTGTGAAAAATGCAAAAAATCGCTAAAAAACGCTAAAAACCGCTATTGCAAAAATGCTAAAAACCTTAAAAAACTCACTCCAAAGCTACTGCCATTTTTAGAACATTATTATAACGTCCAGTGTTCATGAGGCCTAACAGCGCAACACCACTGTCACAATTAAACACACATTTTGCCACATGAAAAAATGGGTGACAAACGCAGCAAAACACACAATAAAGAAACTTGCAACTCGCGCCACGCAAAAATGTCCCATGAGCAATTTTTCCATATGTAGCACAGCCCATTGAAAGTAATGGGTTGCCCTATGCGTGTCACGGGAAAAACAAGCCAAAAAACATGTGCTCCGACTAGCTGTGAATGGGGCTTGAAAGTGAAATTGGTGTGTTTACACAAGAACAATTAGGCTCCATTCACATCTGCGTGTTTCCAAACTCATGGCAAACCACACAGAAAATGCATGATTTGTCGTGGGTTTCAGAAAGAGGCTTCAAACGCACCAAAAAAACACGGTATAAAACGCACGAGCGCCACTCTAAAAAAAAGTTCTGTAGCTGCTCTGGGATGAATGTAGCACATAGGGCAGCCCATTCAAGTGAATGACAACACAAGGGGTTAACCAAGTGCACTCCAGATACAAGTATGTAAATAAACTAGTATAGGGACAGAGGGAAAGTGGCAAAGTGATATGGGGAATAATAAACATTTGTAGTCCATAACATATAAGTCCATAAGTTTCTACAACATAGCTCATCCGCAGAGAAGGCTGCCAGCTGACAGATAGAAGAGATCTGAAATAGCACAAAAGGAAACACAAAGCAGCGTCTACTAAGCGTAGCAGTCAATGTAAATTTATTGGAAAAAAAAACAGATGCAAGTATAACACTCACAAACGAATAAATTAGAAAAGCTTATCTGGATGGGAGTGCAAATCACCCGCTCTTCCCAGGAAGGAGGTGCTGTATTTCCGGATGCTGGGGAGAGATGATATCTCTAGGTGTCCTCTCGAGTGTCCTCAGCATTGAGCGGAACCACACATTCACAGCAGCGGTGACGGGGGACAGCTTCCCTGGAACATAGCGGCAACGATCACTTCCGGGTCGTGGGGTCAGCGGGAGGGTGCGCGCGTTCGAAGCATGCGTGCTTCTTCATCAGGCTCTATGGGGGCCATATTCGATGTGGGCTATTAGTACTAATCAGGAGCTACCTGATAGGCTGCCTACTATCACCATGGGAACCGGAAATAAACCGCGGCCACTAGATGTTATATCCTAGCGCTGACTATAGTCATTAAAGAGTTTAAGAAATAGATATAAAAGAAGGGGACATATATAATATAAAAAAGTGATCCCATATAAAACGGACCAACAATCATAGAAAGGACCTAAAAATTCCTAAAAGAGTTTATATATAATATATATATATATATAATATGATATCATAATAGCCAAAAAAGTAATATCTGAACATTACCAGAACATTATTGCACAATAAAAATATTATAAAAAAATTATAAAAAAATTATTATATAAAAAATATATAAAATATATATAGAGGGATGGAGAGTCTACTACCAAAACATGTTGATATCAAAATACCCATAATAGCTATATGAACTCTCAAGAACATAAGCACATGCACACAGGGGGATATCCCCACATCCATGCGTAACTACATAGGGTAGTAGTGCATGTATGAAATTTACACGTGCAGTATACATAAGCGCACACACAAACACAAACACACGCACGTATAAATATACACACATACACACATATTCAAATCGAATCAATATGAACAAAGGGAATACGTGTCAAACGGAAACCAAATATAAGTATTGGACTCATAACATACTAGAGAGATGGAAAATAAAAATAAAAATAACAAGATGGTAGCATAATCATATATAAAAACACAAGTGAATGGGCTGCCCTATGCATGATGAGTGGAAACGCTCCAAAACACCCCCCTAAAAAATGAGTGCGGAAACATGAGTTTCCACAAAGGTGAACGGGGCCTGACAGCTGAGTGTCTCCAATAAACATGTGCAATTTGTTTAGTGCCACCTATCAGTACCCATCAGTGCTGATTATCAGTGCTGCCTACCAGTGCCCATCAGTGCTGCATATAAGTGCCACCTCATCAGTGCCCAGCAGTGCCACCTCATCAGTGTCCAGCAGTGCCACCTCATCAGTGCCCAGCAGTGCCAGCTCATCAGTGCCCAGCATTGCCAGCTCATCAGTGCCCAGCAGTGCCAGCTCATCAGTGCCGTAAAGGAGAAAACATAATTATTTACAAAGTTGTATAACAGAAACAAAGGAACACTTTTTTTTATTGTAGGGCAAAAAAAATAAAAAATCAAATACCACCAAAAGAGAGTTCTATTTGTGGGAAAAAATATATAAAAATTGTGTTTGGGTACAGCGTTGCATGACCGCACAATTGCCATTCAAAGTGCGACAGCGCTAAAAGCTGAAAATTGGCCTGGACAGGAAGGGAGTAAAAGTACCCTTTATTGAAGTGGTTAAAAGAGCCTATAAGAATATATAAGAATATATTGCATGATATGGGATTGTATTATTGATAACTAATTTTTGATGGTTAGTTTATCCATACTCACTATTCAGATACGCTGAATATTGATTTCATTATATCTTCTTATGCGCGTTGCCTGCATGCACATATCTGTACACCCAAAATCCTTTTAACTATTTCAATACCGGGCACTTTCACCCCCTTCCTGCCCAGGCCAATTTTCAGGTTTCAGAACTGTCGCAATTTGAATGATAATCGTGCGGTCATGCAACACTGTACCCAAATGGAATTGTAATACGTTTTGGAGACAGATAGAACTTTCTTTTGTGTTATTTAATCCGTTTTTATTTTTTTTCTAAACAAATGAAAAAAAAAATTGTTTCTGTTATAACATTTTGCAAATAAGTAATTTTTCTCCTTCACTGATGTGCGCTGAGGAGGTTGATGGTCCTAGAATCCATGTAACACTTACTAACAAAGATATTTCACTTGGTAAAACTGGTAAATCTGTACTTTGATTAATATACTGGTAATAGTTGCATGAGCTACATTTGCATGTCCCCAATTCAATACAGAGGTCATCCTTCTTTTTGCCTAGATTTGTGACTAGAATGTAGCCCATCCAATGTCAATTTCAGGGCAATCCGTGATAAACGTCACTACTCTTGGGTCTGCCTTAATGACCCACCAGCAATTCTTGAAGAAGTGTCTGGATTTAATTTATATGGGGCATGTGACATAAAGGGGCAGACAAACTGGGCTTAACCACTTCAGCCCCGGAAGATTTGGCTGCTCAATGACCAGGCCATTTTTTTGAAATACGGCACTGCGTCGCTTTAACTGACAATTGCGCGGTCGTGTGCCGCTGTACCCAAACAAAATTGATGTATTTTTTTTTAACAAGAAAGAGCGTCGATTTTGAAAAAAACTAAATATTTGGTATTTTTTGCTATAATAAATATCCCCATTTTTAAAAAAAAAAAAGCAAATATTTTTCTCAGTTTAGGCCGATATGTATTCTTCTACATATTTTTGGTAATAAAAATTGCAATAAGCGTATACTGATTGGTTTGTGCAAAAGTTATAGCGTCTACAAAATAGGGGATGTATTTATGGCATTTTTATTATTATTATTTTTTTTACTAGTAATGGCGGAAATCTGAGATTTTTATCGGGACTGCAAAAATTATGGCGGACACATCGGACACTTGTGTCACATTTTTTGGACGATTGACAATTATACAGCGATCAGTGCTATAAAAATGCACTGATTACTGTATAAATGTCACTGGCAGGGAAGGGGTTAACACTAGGGGGTGATCTAGGGATTAAATGTGTTCCCTTAGCGTGTTCTAACTGTGGGGGGAGGGGACTGACTATAGGAGATGGCAGATCGTGGTTCCTAGCTATTAGGAACTCACAATCTGTCTCTCCTATCCTCACAGAACAGGGATGTGTGTGTTCACATACACACATCCCTGTTCTGCTCTCGTGCCCGCTATTGCACATGGCCGGTGGTCGCGAGCATTAACACCCCCGCTCGCGTGCCTGCAATCCCGCTTAAAGGAGCCGACGTACAGTTACGATGGCTCACGGTATCGTGTCGACCTGCAACAGTATATTGACGGCAGTTGGTCGGCAAGTGGTTAAGGCATGTGTCTTTTGATAATTTTTTGACCAATAAAATGAAAAAAAAATGTTTTTATTGAAAATGTATGTGTTGAGATTTTGTAAAGTACCTTTGACCCCATCATGCCTAAGCCTTTTTCTGAAATTTGTTGCTTAGAAGTAAAAATATTTTTTGCTAGAAATTTACTTAGAACCCCCAAACATTATATATATAGGGGCAATGTTGGGTGGTAGTTATACCCAAACACCCCAATTATTAGAGTTCTTGCAACCATTTTGTCTGCAGGGAGAGTATTGGTGTACAGTTCCCTGTGGCCTGCAGGTGGCGCTACCATAGTAGGCCAGGGTCGAACCGCTAATTCAGTGCTGTGCCTTGTGTGTCCCCTCTCGGCAGCCATACGGTGGGTGTGGTAGGCCTGCTGTGCATACTGGGAGAGGACATAAAAGGGGCAGACGCTGCCTATTCAGAGTATGTTGTCGGGGGTCCTACCCCAGGGAGTGTGTGTTCCTGTCCGTCCTGGGCACCTTTGGCCCAGGAGCGGAGGTCGGTGGATCAGTCCCAGGCACCTTTAGCCCTGGGACTGCAACAGAGGCCTGGGCCCAGCACCTTCGGCTGGAGCCCACCGGGGATCGAGGAATCTCAGGGTGCCGCCTTGCGAGGGGACCCGAATCCTAGATGAGGAGGCCGGGGGAGGAACCGTTCCGAAGGACTGGTGCAGAAGTCACAGTGAAGGAAGGGTCCCGGTAACTCTCTGGAGGGATGTCTTCTCCTTAAACAGAGGCCAAGTTCACCAGGTCTGTGGCAGAGACCAAGTTCACCAGGTCTGTGGCAGAGACCAAGTTCACCAGGTCTGTGGCAGAGACTTTGGGTTAGGTTAGAGCATCATTCTGGCTGCTAGTCCTAAGCTAGGGAAGACTATCCGAATGGGCTGAGTCTGCTTGAGAATCAGAGCAGTGAATTGTGTTACGTTTGTGCCTGGACCTCACCCACATCTTAAGCTGTCCTGTTCTCCCTCCAACCTTTCCTGTCTGAGATTGTGTTTTACAAGAAATAAACCTCTACGTTGGAGTGCAGCTGGTGTGGACATTTAAGTTACTGTGGGGATACAAGGACTTGTCTTTATTTAATATAGAGGTGAGAAACATTCTCTGACTGTCTGACTGTGGAAGACCCATCAACAACACCGCTCAACCTCTTCACACCGGAGGGTACAGGCTTATGGTGCGGTGTGCCCCTCTCTTCCTGCGAGGAGCGGAACAAGGCAGGTAAAGAAGAGGGGTCTGTGCGCTATATATATATATATTTTAGCAGAGACCCTAGAGAATAAAATGGCGATTGTTGAAATATTTTATGTCCCACTGTATTTACGCAGTATGTATCTTTCAAATGCAATTTTTTGGGGAGAAATACACTTTCATGAATAAAAACAAACAACAGGACCCCATATATTTAAATTATGATTCCTACACCTGTTATCAACATGGCCGCATTCAGCGCCAATACAGACAAATGAGAGGTCAAGAACCTACTCTCCATTGATTTATCCTTAATGACACGTACTTCAAACAATTGATAAGTTTACTGTTTCATAAATAATAAAGCGAATACTGACACTACTGAATGTTTTACTAGGCCATGTATAACTTATCTACTACTTAGTAAAGTGGCATACTTTCACATGTATGCCTTTAACAGCGGCTGCGTCCCCACTTCTGTGCCTCCTGTTAAGCTTTTTGCTATTGTTTATTTTCTTATATTCTAAATAAAAACTTTTACAAAAAAAAACAACAGTAAAGTTAGCCCAATTTTTTGTATAATGTAAAAGATGATGTTACGGCAAGTAAATATATACCTAACATGTCATAATATAAAATTACTTGTGGAATGGCGACAAACTACGGTACTTAAAAATCTCCATAGGCGACTCTTTAAAAATTTCTACAGGTTACTAGTTTAGCGTTACAGAGGAGGTTTTGTGCTAGAGATATTGCTCTTGCTCTAATGATTGCGGCAATACCTCACAGGTGTTGTTTGAACACTGCATTTGAGGGCGTGACTTATGTATGCGTTTGCTTCTGTGTGTGAGCACGAGGGATGGGGTGCTTTAAGTTTTTTTTTCTTATTTATTTTATTTATTTTTGTTTTTTTTACACTGTCACTTTAAAAAAAAATCTAAAAACTTTTATTGCTATCGCTGTCAATGTCAAATGTTACTGTCAACATCCCTTGTGACAGTAATAGGCAGTGACATGTACTCTTTATGGAGGGATCTGGGGTCTATAAGACCCAAAATCCCTTCTTTGTACTTAAAAGCATTCCAAACAACAAGTTTAGCTGTTTTGAATGCTGTCATTTTTCAAAATTTGGCACATTTAGGTCTTCAGTAAACTGGAAGTGATGTCATGACATCGCTTCCGGGTTACTAGATCCAAGCCCGGTTCAAAGACAATCCCGGCTTTGTTTGGATCTCCGGCCAGCCAGCGGACGTGCTGGCTGGTCGCTTGGGCCTCCCGGGGGGATGGGAGAGTCCCAGTGAGCCGCGGAAGGCAGTGGGAGGGGGGACATCCTCTTTTCGTTGCTTATGATAATGATCAAGCGGGTGTTTGTCTGCATAGATTGTTATTATAAGAAAGCCAACCGTCGGCTCTAAAAAATTGTACTGGGGTGATGCCTGCAGCTGCAGGCATCACCTCAGTACAACTCCTTTAAGCCGAAGGCCATATATTTGCGTACGGTTGGCGTAAAGAGGTTAATATTTCACAATGTATATTTTTATGCTTATTGTCCACAAATCATTCTGTAGTCCAAGATAACAACTAATGCCCTGTAAACACGATCGGATTTTCCGATGGGATAAAATCCGATGGAATTTTTCATCGGAATTCCATTAAAGCTGTCTTCCATCAGTCTTGCCTACACACTGTCAGTGCAAACTCCGACCGTCCAAAACGCTGTGACGTACAACACTACGACGAGCCGAGAAAAAGGAAGTTCAATGATTCTGAGCATGCGTCGACTTGATTCTGAGCATGCGTGGGTTTTTTCTCCGTCGGAGTTCCACACAGACGATAGGAATTTCCTATAGTTTTTTTTTTTCCATCAGAAAAATAAATAAAACATATTCTATTTCTAAACACCGACGGAAAAAAATCCGATGGGGCCCACACTCGATCGGATTTTCATCTGACTTTTTTCATCGGAAAATCCGATCCTGTGTACAAGGCATGAGGGGGTAAATTAGACTCTGTGGGGTTGATTTACTAAAAGAAAATAGACTGTGCCCTTTGCAGGTGCTCCAGAGCTTAGAAAATGAGGTAAAGCTTCACCTTGCAAAGAATACCCAGTCATATGCAAAGAAAATTAAAAAAACATCATTCATGCTTGCACATGATTGGATGATGGAAGTCAGCAGAGCTTCAACTCATTTACTAAACTCGGGAGCAACTGCTCTTGCAGAGTTCAACTGCACTTGGCAAAATGCACAGTCTATTTCCCCTTAAAAAAAAATCAACCCCTCAAAACAGACATGAGATCAAATGAGATGATTTTATTATTAGGGTTTACATACACATTATTCAAATAATTTTTACAGCACAATGGTGATTTGACTCACCGACATCAACATGTTAAGTTTGTTTTGCTAAAAGCAAACATCAAGAGTAAAATGCCCCAGTGAAAATGAAATAATTAATCCTATGACAATATCAATAAACACCTAGGACTTCCAATGATTCCATATATTTCACTCTTGTTTTCTATAAAAAATAGGGATGCTCTTCCTTAAAAAAAAATCATCAAATGCCAGACAGACATATCTGTGTGTGTGCTGGTTTATTCTGGATTATTATGTGCTGTTTAAAGTACCGGTAACTATTAGTTTATTTGTTTTCAACGCTGTTGGCATACATTTATGTAAAAGGATTCTTAACCACTTGCTTACTGAGCACTTAACCACTTAAGCCCCGGACATAAAGACCAGGCCACTTTTAGCGATTTGGCACTGCGTCGCTTTAACTGACAATTGCGCGGTCGTGCGACGTAGCTCCCAAACAAAATTGGCGTCCTTTTTTTCCCACAAATAGAGCTTTCTTTTGGTGGTATTTGATCACCTCTGCGGTTTTAATTTTTTGCGCTATAAACAAAAATAGAGCGACAATTTAGAAAAAAATGCAATATTTTTAACTTTTTGCTATAATAAATACCCACAAAAAAACATATATAATTATTTTTTTCCCTCAGTTGAGGCCGATACGTATTCTTCTACATAATTTTGGTTAAAAAAAATCGCAATTGCCGTTTATTGATTGGTTTGCGCAAAAGTTATAGCGTTTACAAAATCGTAGTTTTATGGCATTTTTTTTATACTAGTAATGGCGGCGATCTGCGATTTTTTTCGTGACTGTGACATCGGACACTTTTGACACTATTTTGGGACCATTGTCATTTTTACAATGACCAGTGCTATAAAAATGCACTGGGTCCTGTAAAAATGACACTAGCAGTGAAGGGGTTAACCAGGAGGGGGCGCTGTAGGGGTTAAGTGTGCCCTGATTTGTGTTTCTTACTGTGGGGGGGGCATGGCTTAGCGTGTGACATCACTGATCGTGAAGAGGAGGACCGGGTCGACTGGGCTCTTAAAGGGGACGTACCTGTATGCCCATGTGCCCAGCCGTGCCATTTTGCCGGCTTACATCGGTGTGGGCCGGTCCTCAAGCGGTTTAACCCCCTTTGTACCCAGACCAATTTTCAGCTTTCAGCGCTGACGCATTTTGAATGACAATTGCGCGGTCATACAACGCTGTACCCAAATGATATTTTTATAATTTTTTTTCCACAAATAGAGCTTTCTTTTGGTGGTATTTGATCACCTCTGCGGTTTTAATTTTTGCGCTATAAACAAAAAAAGACAGAAAATTTTGAAAAAAAAACACAATTTTTTTTACTGTTTGCTATAATAATATCCCAATTTTTTTAACTATTTTTTCTCAGTTTATGCCGATACGTATTCTTCTACATATTTTTGGTAATTTTTTTTGCAATAAGCGTATAGTGATTGGTTTACGCAAAAGTTATAGCGCCTACAAAATAGGGGATAGTTTTATGACATTTTTATTATATATATATATATTTTTACTAGTAATGGCGGTTATCTGTGATTTTTGTCAGGCCTGCGATATTGCGGCGGACATATCGGACACTTTCAACACTATTTTGGGACCATTAACATTTATACAGCAAACAGTGCTATAAATACGCACCAATTACTGTATAAATGTGACTGGCAGGGAAGGGGTTAACACTAGGGGGCGATCAAGGGTTTAAATATGTTCCCTGGGAGTGATTCTAACTGTGTGGGGGAGGGGAGTGACTGGGGGAGGTGACCGATCTGTGTCCCTATGTACAAGGGACACAGCATCGGTCTCCTCTCTCCCTGACAGGACGTGGATCTCTGTGTTTACACACAGAGATCCACGTCCTGCCTCTGTAACAGCCGATCGCGCGTACCTGGCAGACATCGCGGCCGCCAGGCACGCGCATCGGGAACACGTGACACAGCGGGCTAAGCTGTTCCCCGCGTGCACTCGGCGGCGCGCGGAGGGGATGTAACCAGATGGCATACACCCACGGATCCTAAAAGAATTGAGCTCTGTAATTTCAAAGCCATTGTATTTAATTTTTAGGGACTCATTAATGACAGGAATAGTACCACTGGATTGGCGCAGGGCCAATGTGGTGCCTATATTTAAAAACGGAATTAAGTGTTTACCAAGTAACTATAGACCTGTTAGTTTAACTTCTATAGTTGGGAAAATACTGGAGAGATTAATAAAAGACCACATAGATGAGTTCTTGCTGGAAAAAAACTATTTAAGCAACAGACAGCATGGATTCATGAAAGACAGAAGTTGTCAAACAAACCTGATTTCTTTTTATGAAGAGGTAAGTAAGACCTTGGACAGAGGGGTGGCAGTGGACGTGGTATACTTGGATTTTGCAAAAGCGTTCGATACAGTTCCCCACACACGGCTCACGTGTAAGGTAAAGTCTACAGGATTGGAAATATCAGTCTGTAAATGGATAGAAAACTGGCTAAAAGACAGAATTCAGAGAGTAGTGGTTAATGATTCTTACTCTGAATGGTCCAAGGTTATCAGTGGTGTACCCCAAGGTTCAGTGCTGGGACCCTTACTTTTTAATATGTTTATAAATGATATTGGGTCTGAGATCAAAAGTAACATTTCTGTCTTTGCAGATGACACCAAGCTATGCAGTGGAATAACGTCCTTACAGGATGTCGCCAATTTACAAGCCGACCTCAATGCTCTGTCTAATTGGGCGACTATGTGGCAGATGAGGTTTAATGTTGATAAATGTAAAGTTATGCACTTGGGGGCTAATAATATGAATGCATCATACATACTAGGGGGAGTACAACTGGGGGGATCCGTAGTGGAGAAGGATCTGGGGGTTTTGGTAGATCATAAGCTCAATAATGGCATGCAATGCCAAGCTGCGGTTTCCAAAGCGAGCAAAGTCCTTTCTTGTATTAAGAGAGGTATGGTCTCCAGAGAGAGAGATATCATTTTGCCCCTGTTCAAATCATTAGTAAGACCTCATCTGGAATATGCAGTTCAGTTTTGGGCCCCAGTTCTCAAAAAGGATATTGGGGAACTGGAGAAAGTGCAGAGAAGGGCAAACAAACTGATAAGAGGCATGGAGGAGCTCAGCTATGAGGAGAGATTAGAGGAACTGAATTTATTCTCTCTTGAGAAGAGGAGATTAAGGGGGGATATGATCAACATGTACAAATATATAAGGGGTCCATATAGTGAACTTGGTGTTCAGTTATTCACTTTACGGTCAACACAAAGGACAAGGGGGCACTCTTTGCGTCTAGAGGAAAAGAGATTTCACCTCCAAATACGGAAAGGTTTTTTCACAGTAAGAGCTGTGAAAATGTGGAATAGACTCCCTGCAGAGGTGGTTCTGGCCAGCTCAGTAGATTGCTTTAAGAAGGGCCTGGATTCTTTCTTAAATGTACATAATATAACTGGGTACTGACATTTATAGGTAAAGTTGATCCAGGGAATATCCGATTGCCTCTCGGGGGATCAGGAAAGAATTTTTTCCCCTGCTGTAGCAAATTGGATCATGCTCTTCTGGTTTTTTTTTGCCTTCCTCTGGATCAACTGTGGGTATAGAATTGGGTATATGGGATTGTACGATATATGTTTATTTTATTTTTTTTATTTTTATTTTTTACGGTTGAACTGGATGGACTTGTGTCTTTTTTCAACCTGACTAACTATGTAACCAGCAGGACGTCCACCCGGCACTTGAGAGCGGCTTTGCAGACGTCTTTCGTCTATAGCACGGGTCTCAAGTGGTTAAACATAGAATCATTGGAAGAATCCTTATAAAAGGTATATTAATAAAAAAACATAAGTTCCAAACATTTGGAGCACTGTATTTCCTTCATCAGTTCCCTTGTCGTTTTTGCTTTTTAGACTCTTTTGAATGGATGTCCACATTATTATGATCCTTCTACTACTAATAAAATGTGGTATTTGATCCTCGCTAATGTGATGCAATTATATTTTTGCTATTCAGATACGATTACTGCATAGTTACCCATTTCAAACATTCACAAGGCACATTCAACTTGGTTTCCAGCAGCGTGATATCTAATTAGGGTATTTGGAGATAATTGAGGTATTGCCTTTTAACCTTTTGTGTTTCCTTTTTGTTTTGTCTTATGAAATAATCTAGAGAAAGAACAGATGATTGCCTATCTTCCTCCCTTAATTGTTTCCTCCCTTCCTCCTGTTGCCTTATGATGAGTTTATGAGTAATCTCCATTAGCAACTGGGATATCTGTACATAGATGTATATATAATTTAGGATAAGAAATGTGTAGTGTGTATATAAAATTGTTTCTGTAAGGGTTAACTTGGCTAAGTCAATTCCTGAATTTGACAGGCTATGCCTATCATATAATCCATTTAACAGTCCCCTTTTTACATGCAGGAATACTGTTGACTAAGGTGTTGTGGAGACGTTCAGTCTGTGTACCTAACTTGATTCTCAAAAAGGCCAGAAAGAGATCACATCTGAATCTGTAGTCTATGCGGGGCCATCTTCATTAGCTAGATAAAGGCTTTTGTATTCTTCCATGTTAAAGAACCAGATATCCATTTAAGAGACTATTTGCCTCAGCTAGTTCCATGCATAGCTAAGTGTCCCATTCAAGAAAAGTTAACGACCTTCGGTTTAATTAATTTCTCTTCAAATCTAATTATCACTAAAGTAGTGAGGGAGAAATTAAGAGGATATTGCCCATATATGGAAGAGATACGCCCGGAGGGAGGAGAGAGCTAATAATAACCAATCATAGTGGCCCTTTGTTAGTCAATGAGAGAGGGTCCTATATAAGGAGAGCCCCAATCAGTAGTTATCAGAGATGATAAAACAACAAAGATCACAAGCGCTAAAATAGGTGGAGAAAGGGTAAAAACGTTTTTTTATGAATGAATAATCACAAAAAGTCCCAAATATTCAGGAAAATATAAACAAAAGGGGAGGACCAAAATCCAGAGCAGCAAGAAAAAATTTGTACCCGGAAGTACAAAACGCACACCATACACACACAATTGTCCAGCGCTCATGGAAAGTCCCAATAACTAATGAAGACTATAGAAATAATAATGAAAAAAATTTAGACTGTTTATTAATTGCAATAAAAAGAGGGAGTCCACTCCCAAATGTACAGAAAGCAGGTGAATCTTCACTCTATAGCCGCCATTGATATGCCCCTTGTTAAGCTTGCAAAAATCCGTGGAGCAAGGAGGGGTTAAAAGAAAGTCAGCACAAAGCCTGCAATCCGATCACTCTATAGGTACAGTACCTTGGATGATGTGAAATGACAGAGCGGCGTGTAGAGGACCCTCCAGCGAGGGGTACAGAAACAGGTTCGCAGCGCGGCTGGGACAGGGGGAATCCCTCACTGCGTTCCTCCGGATCTATGATGTCACCCGGCCGCGACGCCAGCTGATGTATCAGGGAGCAGACAGTGAGGCGAGAAATGCTGTCCAGTGAATTTGGCTCTTTTTATTGCAATTAATAAACAGTTTTTTTTTCATTATTATTTCTATAGTCTTCATTAGTTATTGGGACTTTCCATGAGCGCAGGACAATTGTGTGTGTAAGTTATCAGAGATGAGATGACCTGGGCCCGGATTCATTATTATAGGTAATTATCAGACCATCTCCCAGCACTTAAAGTATGCAGCACAGTGGTGTAGTGGTTAGCACTTTCACCTAGCAGCAAAAGGGTCGCTGGTTCTAATCCTGACCATGACACCATCTGCCTGGAGTTTGCATGTTCTCCCTGTGTCTGTGTGGGTTTCCTCCGGGAACTCCGGTTTCCTCCCACACTCCAAAGACATGATATGATATGATAGGCATGGTAATGGTAGGTTAATTGGATCTTTTTCAAATTGGCCCTGTATATATGTGTGTACGGCTGTGTGTCACAAGCGTGTCGAGATCCTACGGGGTAAAATGACCGCACCAACCAAACAGACACTGGCTGCAAAAGCGCCTAGAGACGATTCAGTTTGCATGTGTAGCGCTATACAGGTCACTCATTCATTCACTTGCGTTGTCATATGTTTTTCTGTTTGATATTTGTAGTGTGATGTACATACTTTGTATTTTGAATCTAATATTTACTCCCTTGCTTAAGACTATAAATGTTTGCGGTGTATTAGATAGACTAATAACAATTCTCTAATAAATGCTTATTATGTTGAAGCTTTCACTTCTGGTCAAAAGAACTCTTATTTAACCCATATCATATCTTTGAGATATTCAATCTTAAATATACATTTTTAAATAGCAACACTCCTTTCCTTCAGCGATTCAATTAAAATACTTTGCATAAGTTGCACAAAGCTAGTTTGTGAAATTCTACTCTTCTGTCTTCAGGTTATGGATCAGAGAAATTTCTCTAGAATTCCAACAATCCACCTCTTAGGATTTCAAATCCCTCAAAATATTACATTTTTGGTGTTTTTGATTTTCCTTTTGATTTATTGTGTGACAATATGTGGAAACCTTCTGATCATCACTCTGGTGTCCTACAGCAAAACCCTCCATTCTCCCATGTACTTCTTCCTCTCCCAGCTCTCTGTATTGGATATCTTGCTAATAACTGATATTCTTCCTAACACAATGACCATTGTTTTGGTAAAAAAGACTATCATGTTATTTTCTGATTGCCTCGCTCAGTTTTATTTATTTATTATCTCAGAATCTTCAGAGTGTTGTCTTCTGACAGTGATGAGTTGGGACAGATATTTGGCCATCTGTAAACCATTGCATTATACTTTGAAGATGAACTACAAGGTATGCTGCATTCTTGTTGTCCTATGCTGGATTTTAAGTATCGTTGTAGCTTTTATTTACATGTTAACCATATCAAAATTAACATTTTGTGGTCCAAATATTGTTGACCACTTTTTTTGTGACCTTGAACCAATCCTACCACTCTCCTGCTCTGACATCACAGCTGTTCAATTTGAGTTGACAATTTTGATTGTTATATTTGTTGTCACCCCATTCTTAATCATCATTGTATCATATGCTTATATTATATCCACCATTTTAAAAATCCCTTCTGTTACTGGCAGACAGAAAATGTTCTCAACATGCAGTTCGCATCTGACTGTGGTTTGCATCTATTATGGAACCCTAATTTGTGTATATTTGATACCAAATAAAGGACAAACAAGGGCCATGACTAAACTCCTAACATTATTGTACACTGTAATTACACCAATGATAAATCCACTTATATACAGCCTGAGGAATAAAGAACTGAAAAAAGCTGTAAGAAAATGCATTCAAAACTGTTTATTCAATACGTTTTATTGAACAATTTCATGTAGATTAACAAACAAAGTTACAAATGTGACATATACAAGTAAGAGTGCTTACTGTGTGCACATCGGCCATGCCATCACTGAGATGGTGATGGTTAACTGCGCCATTCAGCAAAGAGCAAAGATGACCCTCAGGGCGGGTTTCGCACCATTGTGATACTGGAGGGGACGGGTTTGGCTATAACAAGCTATAGTCTGCTAGGTTAGGAGGCTGCCAGCATCACCACTATTGATCTGGATATGTGGGGATCTGTTCACCATGCAATTCATAATTTTACATCTTGGATGGTAAGTATCAACAATATATGAGAGGATTTTTTGATACATAGCATTAAACTTTGTAACTCACCCCCTACTGGAACCCTATATGAAACTTGTTTCATTTATGGCCACTTACTATCATCACAAATCTAGGCACAATTTCTTGTAACTCACATCCTATTGGAATTCTAAATGGAATTATTGTTATATATGGCTATTCACCATTATCACAAATCTTTGGGGTACACAGTATTTCTCTTTCAGCTATCTGGCACTCCTACAGTAACATAACTGCAATCAACCTTACCACTCCATTTATCTATATACTGTATTGGATGGGCTTAATGCCCTTTTTTCCTTACTTGTTAATATTTACATTGTGACCTTCCTGGCAGGTATTACCAGGTCATCTTGTCAATCTCCTGTATGAGAACTCACAGTACACCTTACTTTTCACCTCACTTTTCACCCCCATTCATGTGCACTTGGGGCATCATCTGCTCATATCTTTTTTGGCCTAGTGCCTTCACTTTTGGAGTTTTTCTTTCCCCAATTTCCAGACGTATTACCGCCTCACCTCCATAAGACAGCTGGGACATCTCAGGAAATTATCTGGTCTCTTCACCCCCCCCCCATCACAACTCCTGGAGTGAACAGTGCAGACCATTGGTCAATTCCCCCTGTTTTGCTGAGCCCTCACCCATGCTTGTGAGGTTTATGCTACAAGATTACCCCACGCATAATTTTTTTTTGACCAAGCATGGATCAAAATTTTATATTTTGTCTAAATTGTAAATATTTTTTGCACTTTGCCTGTTTAAACAAGTATGATTGTTGTCAGATACCAGGTTCTGACAACCTGGTCTCTGATTTCAGCTATTTAGATATATCTCTCCTGAAGAAGTGAGTGCTATCTCACAAAACGCATTGATATTAATTTTTATAGACATATGTTCCCTGGATCACCAGTCATGTCCTGATTCATGAAATTATGGATATTTTGTGTGCATAAATCTGGAAAATGTGTCCTAAAAATTTTTAATGTGACTAAAACTTTTAGACGTTTTATTTGAATAAAATTATACTTTTTAAAAATATGGTTTGTGTCCCTTAAAGTGGTTGTAAACCCAATTTAAAAAAAGAAAAGAAAAAGAAAGAAGAATAACCTGCAAGAGAAAGGCATAATGAGCATACTAGCTCATTATGCATTACTTACCTTAGATCGAAGCCCCCAAAGCCGTCCTCGTCTCCCCCTCCAGCCGCAGACATCGCTCTGGAAGGTTACTTCTGGGTATCGCTTCTCCGGCACTCTGATTGGCCAGAGCGGCGATGACGTCACCATGCATGCACATGGGAGCCGTCAAAGCCGGCATTATTCATTGATAAAACCGGTGTTGACAGTGCGGCAGCACCATTGTCTGTGGCGCGCATTATTTTTTGGAAAATATTGCCAACACCTACAGGTAAGCCTTAATCTAGGCTTACCTGTAGGTGCAAGTTGCATAAGTGGGTTTACAACCACTTTAAGGTCACGTGGTCACTCTTGGACTGTTTTTCTCTATACAAATAAAGTCTTCATGATAGAGTCAATAAATAAGTCATAGCATTATAACATAATAGTCTCCAGTATTGTATGTTATTTATTACTTGTGAGTACTGGGTCTTACTAACCATTCTTCTATGACTGTTAGATTCTGTCACCTGCTAGTATGCCTTTTAATGTGGATGACACAACACTTGTAAAAATATCATCTTGTGGAAAATCAACAATGACATAAGAGGGGGATAAGTTTTTATATTCCATTAAGGAGTAATAATGAGATGAAGGGTCTGGAATAAAGATTGAAGCGTAGACTGGTGAGCATAAATATGGTAATGCTGTGTTGTTGTTTTTTTTTTGGTGTATTTGGGTGGGGATATATGTGGGAATTGTTTTGTGTGTTTTTTGAATTGTTGTTGTATTATAAAAAAACGAATAAAAATTATTTGATTGAAAGAAAAAAAAAACTCAATCATGGCACAAAAAAAAATATCATAAATAAGGGAAAAGTAGAAAAAAATAATAGAAGGGGGATATGGAAATTTAAACAGCCGGGTGAACACTGTTTTCAAGAAGGAATCAATCATATTAATGCCCATATTGGGTAAGACCATGAGAATCTGAATTAGGAGATAAGTAATATTTGACCCAAGGCTTCCACATTTTGAACAAATCAGGCATGGCATCAGCAAGTTTTACATTTCATTTTTTATTTTATAATCGGACCCCTCAAGTTCACATCACATTTCAAAAAGGTTAAGTATCTCTGTACAATTTTCTTAATCTGATCAAATCCTAAACCAGGAGTGCCCAACCTTTTGAAGCACGAGGGCCACTTAAGCAACTTGGTAACTGGTCGCAGGCCACAATGAGCGGAGCGGGTAGATGGCAGGTCCGTGTCCGCTCTGCATATGCAAAGTGGATACGGACACAACCCACTATACTCTTTTTTTTGCCGATCGGATTGGAGGTAGGTTACAAGTCGGTTTTCATCTGCCACTCCTTAGAGGTGAATGGAGGGTCCAATTGGGTTGAACTGACCGTGTGAAAGGGGCCCAAGGCTGCTTTCACACTGATGCGCTGCGGTTTACCCACACCGCGGGTGCAACGCAGTATACCTTTGGCTTTCCTGCACTTTGCAGCCACAGATCCCTCTATAAAGAGTACATGTCACTGCCTATTACTGTTACAAGGGAGGTTTGGTGCACTTTCAGAAAGCTCACCAAACTTGCAGGTATTACAGTAACAGAAGTCTATGACTCAGTGCAGGTAACCCGCAGGTGCACTGCTCTGCATCTGTGGGTCAGTTTGAAAGCAGCCCAGTAACCACTACAGAACAGATATGCCCATATATACACTGTGATTTTAGTAATAAACTTACCTTTAATAACAGTAATCTATTCTATTCCATCCCAGAGCAGGAGGTCGCGGGCCACATGTGGCCCCCGGGCCACTGGTTGGGCATCTCTGTCCTAAACTGTATTTAGTCAAAAAAGTGACTGATTAGGAAGAGTCATGGGAATTATTGAATTTATGTACCGAACATTCCTTAAAGTGTTAGTTCATTCAGAAGCCTGGGGATTTGAAATCCCAATTCTTCTCCCTCTTCTCTGTGCAGCACTTCCATGACATATCAGAGTGAATCTAACTGGTAAGCTCCATCACATTCCTTTGTTCTGATTCATCGCAAAAATGCTCTTCATGTGTCCCTAGTTCTCAGGTGGGCTTATCTAATGTTCCTTTTCCCATAATCACAACCGAAGAACCACTCCTCAATCACTTGTGCTTCCATATAATAATTCTCAAGAGTAGAGCAATTCTGTCTAATTGACGTGAATTGTCTTTCCGGTATTGCTGTTTTGATGGGCTGGAAGACAGCTATTGGCATGAAAAAGTATGTTTCTAGAGTATAATTAATACTTCCCATTTGTTCCATTCCTGTAAACCTTAACCCCATTCATTGTTATTTAAATATTCTATAAACCCAACTAATGGCAAGTCCCAGTCTTCTATAAAATATGAGCATGTGTCTGCAATATACCGTATATACTCGAGTATAAGCCGACCCGAATATAAGCCGAGGCACCTAATTTTACCACAAAAAAATGGGAAAACGTATTGACTCGAGTATAAGCCTAGGGTGTCCATCTGCATGCCTCACTGTGCCTCACTTTGCCTCACTGTGTCCATGTGCATGCCTCACTGTGCCCATGCCTCACTGTGTCCATGTGCATGCCTCACTGTGCCCATGCATCACTGTGCCCATGCCTCACTGTGTCCATGTGCATGCCTCACTGTGCCCATACCTCACTGTGCCCATGCCTCACTGTGTCCATGCCTCACTGTGCCCATGCCTCACTGTGTTCATGACTAGACTGACGTTTAACATGGGAGTCTATGGAAGGGGTGCCCGGCTTTGAAAAATTAGTGCTCCCGGCCGTAGGTCCCCTGGACAACAAAGTTTGCACACATGCAGACAAAGAGTGGGGCTACAGGTGTGCCGTGGTTGGGGTCCAGGGGACCTAGGGCCGGCTGGTACTGGGTCCCCAAAGTCACCGGAGAAATTACCGTTTAACATGGGAGTCTATAGAAGGGGAGCCCGGGTTTGAAAAATCGGTGCTCCCCGGCAGTAGGTCCCCCGGACAACAAACTTTGCACACTTGTAGAGGAGGAGTGGGTCTACATGTGTGCCAAGTTTGGGATCCAGGGGACTTACGGCCGGCCAGTACTGTGAGGGGGGTTAGGGGGGTGGTACTGTGAGGGGGGTGGCAACATCATGCTTTGGGGCGGTTTCTCTGCAAAGGGAACAGGATGACTGATCCGTGCACATAAAAGAATGAATGGGGCCATGTATTGTGAGATTTTGAGTGCAAACCTCCTCCCATTAGCAAGGGCATTGAAGATAAAACGTGGCTGGGTCTTTCAGCATGACAATGATCCCAAACACACCGCCCGGGCAACATAGGAGTGGCTTCGTAAGAAGCATTTCAAGGTCCTGGAGTGGCCTAGCCAGTCTCCAGATCTCAACCCCATAGAAAACTATTTGAGGGAGTTGAAAGTCCATGTTGCCCAGCGACAGCCCCAAAACATCACTGCTCTAGAGGAGATCTGCATGGAGGAATGGGCCAACATACCAGCATTAGTGTGTGACAACCTTGTGAAGACCTACAGAAAACGTTTGACCTCTGTCATTGCCAACAAAGGATATATAACAAAGTATTGAGATGATCTTTTGGTATTGACCAAATACTTATTTTCCACCATAATTTGCAAATAAATTATTTCCAAATCAGACAATGTGATTGTCTGAATTTGTTTCTACATTTTGTCTCTCATAGTTGAGGTATACCTATGATAACAATTACAGGCCTCTCTCATATTTTTAAGTGGGAGAACTTGCACAATTGGTGGCTGACTAAATACTTTTTTCCCCACTGTACATAGAGATGCAGATGACACCTAATGGCTTCCAAGTCTAAGTCATGGGAAATAAAGTGACAGAACATCCCATGTTAACCATTTACAGGTATATTGGGTATTGCTTCATTTATTTATTTTAAGGTTTCTGAATGATGTGTTTGGTGTCTTGTAAGCATGATGGCGGATTTTTTTAAGAACAGAACAACTCAAAAAAAATTCCCAAAGGTTTACAGAGGGAACCGATACCGATGACAGCTGGTCTACCACTTACTGGCATTTCTACCTTGTGGGCCTTGGGGAAATAATGGAAGATGGTGACCATCAGAAACTCCAGAACCAATTTCTGAGCCACTTCTTGTAAAAGACCCAAAGTTACATACTCCCCAATAATCATTCTCAGTAACACTTTGTAATCATCTGTGGGGTAGTCCACTGTTGTCCAGGTCTGGACAACAGTCTTCATTTATTAAAAGTCAGCTTCTCGGTCTCAATTCAGGAGAGCAGGTTAGTACCTCAAGCATATATTGGGCCACCACTAGCCAATGGTACATCATTAACACTCAGTAGTCCATTGGAGTGAATTCTTGTAAGTGTTTCAGTTAGATACTTGCCATCCCTGTCTGTGTTTGCTTAACCAGGGAAAGGGTGTAGAAAAATAGAAATAGAAAAAGTAAATCTATAAAAATTGCTTTACAACAAAAGTGAAAAAAAAATCTTGGGGATTCAGGGATATGAAGGGATTCAGGAAATGTGGTGGGAAGGGGGGGGGGATTGGCTTTAAGGTGTTTTTATGCACTGTGTTTTTACATTTTAGTAACCACTTCCCACTTGGCCTATTATTAAAAAAAAACAGCTGAGTGGGAGAACCATTATCTTGGGTGGATGTCATATGACATGCTCCAGGTACACACATCAGGAAATCCTAGGGGCCACACAGTTGCACGATCTTTCCCCTCCACTGGACACAGCAAAAGAAAGATCATTGTCTTGGACCAGTCCCAGTACCATGTGATCGTTGTGACCAATCACAGCGATCACATCTTAATTGTACACAATAGCTTTCGATCATTGTGTACTATGGTGATTACTGTGATTGGTTACGGTGATCACATGGTACTGACAGGGACAATCACAGTGCACCTGTACCATGTGATCGCTGTGGCCAATTACACCAATCACAATTTTACACAATGGCACATGAATGGATGCCATTAATAAAAATTATTGCTAATAACAGTGATTGGAAAAAAGAAATCAAAAAAGCGCAACCCAATGTGATTGATAACAGTGAATCTCTGAAACAATGTGATATTCCAGCTGATTTCCCAACCGATATCTCAAAGCTGGAATATAAGTGAAACAAACATATATAAATGGAAAAAGATAAATTGATCAAAATAAAAAAAATAAAAAAAATAAAACTTATGGCATAAAACTCTCAATTGATAAAAGTCCATATGATGTAATATCTATGGGAGACTAGTCCAAATATGACATATATGGGATTGTTGCCGTGAAGGAATTCCTATGCGGCGGAAGGCGTAATACTCAGACAGGTTGATAGTATAAGCTTCACATCCAATAGTAAGTAAATGGCTTGCTTACCAGATATAAGATGATATTGGGCTCAGGACTTGGCCGACCTGCCTTCACTCGATCTGTTCTCGGTGTTCACCACACATGGATCGATTGGGAAATCCGGAGGCGGTCACTTTGGCGCTGAATCCTACAGACTGCGGGCACTTCAAAAATCTTTCGCTTGTCATAAGGTGAGTATTGTGTTTTATATAACTCACGTTTTCCACATACAGCAAGTGGAGATCAGCATCCAGAAGTCAGCAGTCAATTACCAAAGAGAAGGACGAAGAAAAGATCCTCATGGTGCAGTATTTCTTCATAAAAAATGAATTTATTGCACAGGCTTCATAAAACACTGACATCCATGGAACAGAGACAAATTTTCAAAAACAGCCACGGTTAGCACCAGCTGGCTGGAACGTGATGGTGTCAGAGACTTGTTGGTCCACCCTACATGTTTCCCCGTACAAGGATTCTACTCACCTTGCCTCTTACTAAATACCTTGAACTGTCTACTTTCCAAAAAGGGCCTCAGGAAATGAGATATGCAGTCAGTACATCAAGATTGATCAATTTTCAAATACAGCAAAACACAGTAGCATACACTTATTTGGGTTATTTTTACCAAGGGAATGTAACAGAAAATATGTTGGCCTAAATTTATGAATAAATAATATGTATTTGCAAAATGTTATAACAGAAAATAAGACACATTTTTTTTTTTTTATCTTTTAAGATTTTTATTGAATATTAACAATTACAAGGTCGTATTCATGACAAAAAGACGTAAAAGGACAGCAGTCGTATTACAGGTTCCTCAGTACATAGATACAGTCATGAATCGTGATTCTTATCTTTCAATAAAAGGATAAACTAAGGAGTCAAGGACATAATGAGGACCTCATAGTATAGAAAAAAGATCAAACAAAACAAAAACATGAGTAGATTCACTCAGTCCTATAAGAAAGCCAATCCGGCTCGGGTAATAGATACTCGTATGACCTTGTAGTAACATATACTGAGTGCAATAACTAAAAACCTAAGACTAAACTAGAACTAAAACTAGATCTAAAACAAAGAATGAGGATAGCAAGGTTACCATATATGTGGTAACCAAGAGTTGCATGCGTCAATCCACATCTGTTCTGTTATGGTGCATTTCCTTTCCATTGCTTTTTTTTTTTATTCATCTATGTGTATAGCCATTCTAAATCATATCAGTCAAATTATATATTTTAAGCCATATTTCCCATTGTTTAAGAAATTTTCCTTTATTGCCTTTGGAGTTGGCAAAAGAGTGTTCATAAGAGCACTGTAGAGTCACCCTGGAGATGATTTCCTGAATTGAAGGGACTGTGTTTTTTTTCCATTGGCACATTATTGATAGTCTAGCCGCAATTAAGATATGTAGAACCACTGTCCTAAAGTCAAGGGGGAATTTCCCTATATGTAAACCGAGCAGTGCTAAATCTGGTGATGGTTTCGTTATTATCCCTGTAATCTGTGAGATCAACTGGAAGATGGAGTTCCAGAAGCTCGTTAATGACTTGCAATACCAAAGTATATGAAGCAAGTTCCCCGGTTGTCCGCAATCACGCCAACAATCCGGAGACCTACCTGTGTAGATCGTAGCCAAACGCGTCGGTGTCAAGTACCACCTATACAGGATCTTATATACATTTTCCCAGTGTGACACACAGTGCAAGGCTTTTAGACTACAATTAATTGCTTGAGACCATTCTAATGGAGAGTATGTTCTCTTTAGTTCTGCTTCCCATTTAATTATCGCTGGAGTGACTTTGATTGGGGAATCGGGTTGTAGTAAGGAGTACATGAATGATATGCCTTTTTCTTTCGAGGTAGAGTCCACATGATAGAGATCCCATACTGCTTTGTTCAGATTAATGGCATCCGAATTGTAGGTGTGGAGGAAGTGCTGAATTTGCATCATTGTAAACCTATCCCTAAGTTTAACCTCCTCTGGAATCTCTCGTAAGGTATGATAACCCGCTTCAATCCAAGGTTTAAGCCAAAGGTTTGGAATCAGGAATGTGAAGGATTGAAGCGGAATATCAACCAATTTCACCTGTGTGACCTCCCGGCTCTTAATTAATAGGTCTTCCCAAGCTTTAAGTGAGGCAGATATAGACGGGTGATATGGTATGTATAGTGGTTTGCTAGTGGCTGCTGCGATGAGTAACGCTGGTAGGTTAGTATTATGTATTAAGGAGCGTTCTAGTAATACCCACTGTTTCCCTAAAGATGGGTCACACCATGCTCTGAGTTGGTCGAGGAGAGTTGCTCTATAGTAATCTCGAATGGCTGGTACCCCCATACACCCTTTTGATTTCAATTTGGTGAGAGTTGCGAAAGCTATTCTTGCCTTAGTTCCTTTCCATATGAAGGATCTAAGTGATGTATCAAGTTTATTGAAAAATACTTGTGGGAGGGGAATGGGTACTGTCCAAAAGATATAGAGGATTTTTGGTAGCACCATCATCTTGAATGTAGCTATCCTGCCCATCCAAGAGATTTCAAATTTTGCTAGTTGAGTAAGTTCGGTCTGGACCGTATGAAGTAGCTTTTTATAGTTAATGTCATAGAGGTGGCCTGATTTGGCAGTGAGATAAATCCCCAGATATTGGATCTTGTCGCTGTCCCAATCACAAGGGAACAGAGATTTCATTTTTACTTTAATTTTATAGTTAAGATTGGTTGTGAGAACCTGACATTTGGCTATATTAATTTTATAGTAAGATACGGCGCTAAAGGTATCAATTATCTTGCATACTTCAGGCAAAGATTTAGTCACATCTGAGAGTGTCAAAATGACATCATCCGCAAACAATCCCATTTTATAATCATTACCAGCTACTGTGATGCCTGTTACTTTTTGGGAACTCCTGATGGCAGTCGAAAATGGTTCCATAATCAGAGTGAAAATTAGAGGTGAAAGGGGGCACCCCTGCCTAGTCCCATTAGTTATAGTAAAGGCATCGGAGAGTACAGAGGAGGTAAATACTTGAGCTGATTGGTTATTATAAAGTGCTAGGATAGCAGATAAAATGGGGCCAGTAAAACCAAATTTTGTTAGGGTAGCCTGTAAATACCCCCAGTGTACCCTATCGAATGCCTTCTCGGCATCTAAAGCTATGAAGGCAGTGGGTAACTTACGGCTCTCGGCTATATGGAGAAGATTAAGTATTCTGCGGGTGCCATCAGGAGCGTGGCGACCTTTTACAAATCCTACTTGATCAGGGGCTATTAAGGATGGTGTTACTTCCGCTATTCTATTGGCAATAATCTTGGCGTATACTTTAAGGTCTGTATTAAGGAGGGATATTGGCCTAAAGTTTTGAGGTAAGTTGGGTTCCTTTCCTGGTTTTGGTAGGGTGACTATTATAGCTTTAAGCATTTCTGATGCTATTGTTCCTGAAGAGATAGCGTCATTAAAAACTCTGACTATCGAGCTGTTTTCATTCTCCTATTACGGGACACCCCTCCCATCACCTCCAGTGACTCTACTCTCCCCCCCCAGGTGACCTATCTTGCTGGGACAAATTCTAATTCTAATTCTAAATCTGGATCTGAATCTATATGGTGTGATGCACTCTAGATATTTCCAGTGTAATTTGATGTCTACCTCCTTGTTACCTCTCATAATGGTAGCTTGGTGTCTACTTCCACCCCCCCCTCCCCCCCCCCCCCATCATCTCCCATTCTTTCTCCCTAGGTTTTTTTTTTTTTTTTTTTTCTCTCGGTTTTTGTTTTTGTTCTGTTCTCTGCTCTCCAGTTTTCCTAGGGTCCTCCCCAGTTCCAGGATCCATTCATTTATCCTCCACCCTTACATAGGGATGTTTAGCTTTGAAAGCTCTTACCTCCTACATTGTTTACGCATCCCTTGCATGGGACCTTATTCTTTTATCACCTTTATCTCCTAGGATGCGTATTGTTATCTAGGCATTATTGTCTTCTTTTACCATATTTACTGGTTTGACACAACTATTGATATGTTAAAATAGAATTACTTCTATTGCTGTAGTAATCTGTATGACTTATGCCTTCAATAAAATCTATTTAAAAAAAAAAAAAAAAAACTCTGACTAGATGTGGGATTAACACGGTTGAGAAGGTTCTATAGTATTCCGCTGAGAGACCATCAGGTCCAGGTGATTTGTTAAGAGCAAGGGAGTTGAGGACTAGTTCAACTTCTGCGCCTGTAACTGGAGCATTAAGTCGCTCTAACATCTGGGGATCTATTGATGGAATGTTGACCGAATTTAGAAATTTGGATATGTTTTCCATGGATGGTTGGGGGGTGTTGGAATCTGAGTTAAGATTATAGAGACCACTATAGTACTCTTTGAATATGTTCGCTATATCTTTCGGATGTGATACTTTGGTGTCATTTTTGGGTTCAATTAGATGAGCGATTCTCGTTCTGGCTTGTCGGACTTTAAGTTGTTGGGCCAAGAGTTTTCCCGCTTTATTACCGGAAGAATAAAATTAGGCTTTTAGGTATTTCATATGTCTTTCATAGTTGGCTACTAACGCATATTTAAGGTTCAATCTACATTCTTTAAGATCGTCTATCGCATTTTGGGACATGTCTTTCTTATTTTGTGTTTCTAGGAGGCGTATTTTGTTCAGCAGTAGGTCAATTGTTTGAGACCTACGCTTCTTTTCCCTAGCAGCAATTTGTATTAACAGGCCTCTGATGAAGGCTTTGTGAGTACACCAGTTAGTAGATGCTGAGGTATCTTCTATGGTATTGATTGTAAAAAATTCCTCCAGTTGCTTCTGAACTCTCTCTCTGTGATATTTATTGGTGAAGATGTGAGTATTGTTGCGCCACAGAAATGTAGGGGTTACATTAATTTGTTCTTCTAATTCAATTGTTATGGGCGCATGGTCTGACCAAGTGATGGTCTCAATAGTGGCTGACTTAGTCTTGAACAGGGAAGATAGGTCTGTAAGGATTATATCTATTCTAGAATAGGATCTATGGGGATTAGAAAAAAACGTAAAGTCTTTTTCGTCTGGATGATGGCATCTCCAGACATCATATAGGGATTCTCTATGTATAGCGGATTGGAGTATAGATTTATGGTGTAATTTGGGAGGTGAGCAGTCAATATGGGAGTCAATCAAAAGTCCCCTAGCAGAAGGAGGTTTCCCCTACAGATGGGTTTAACCTGTTTGAGGAGGTTCCTCAAAAAGGTTATTTGCCCTTGATTTGGGGCATATACTGCCACAATGGTATATAAAACATTATTCAAGGTACATATTAAAATAACATAGCGGCCCTTCTTGTCCGTGATGACTTCCTGTAAAGAAAATGCTATTGAATGTTTGATTGCAATAAGAACTCCATTATGCTTAGTGTCAGCATTAGCAAAAAATATATGCGGGTACAATCTATGAGAACACTTTGGAGCTTTCGTTGCTGAAAAATGAGTCTCTTGTACACATAGTACATCTCCCCTTAGTTTTTGGGCTGTAGACCATAAAAGGCTTCATTTAAAAGGGCTGTTTAGACCCTTGGCATTAAGAGAGAAAAACTTAATGGTCATCATAAACTAGGGTATGAACAAACGATGCTTCCTGTAGGAATAAACGATGGGAGCTGACCTTGTTGATCAAGAGATCATCATTTCCAGAAACATGTTCATACTCACAAACATTAGAGGTAAAGGAAAGGGGATATCGCCATCTAGTGGTAACTGTTAGTACGGATGACCAGTTGTAGTTCAGTGTGGATTGCAGATTAGGTAGATCTTCCTTTGAAGAGATGACATGTGGAAGGCAGTAGGATAAGCAAAAAAAATCCTGGATTGAAAAGATGTGGATTGCTCTGTTGGGAAAAAGAAAATGGAGAGAAAAGAACAGAGAAAAAAACAACAAAAAATAACCAAATAGTAAAAAAGAGTCTGGAGCCCGCCCCAGCATCCAGAGGCAGACTAGTCTGCTTGTCATCTGAGGGCGCCTATTCCACGCCAACATGGCGACAGGAAAAGCAAATCTAGGCATTTAAAGGTGCTCCATTCAATCGCAGCGGTAGAAGGGTAAGAGGTGGTTCTCTTTCGGTGGTCCGTGGTTATTATGTCGACCAGTCCGTCCGAACTTTAGGAGGATCACGTCGTCTAGGGGCTGGTTCTTCAGCAGGAAGGATGTGCAATTCTCTGAGGAGACGGAGGCCTGATTCCAGTGAGTGAATGTTGAACGGCTTACCTTGATAGGTTACCATGAGTTTTGATGGGGTCCCCCATCTGTAAACAATGCTATGATTACGCAGAGCTTTGGTGATCGTAAGGAGTTTCCTTCTGTGTTGTATAGTGGCTTGTGAGAGATCCGAGAATAAAGCTATGTTCGCATACTGTCCAGTCATTTGTGGGTTGTTTCTCATAGCTCGCATAGCATCCTCTTTTTATGGTAGTAGTGTATACGTGCCAGAACATCTCTCGGTACATTGTCCGGGAGGAACCCTGGCTTAGGCAGTCTATGCGCTCTGTCAATTGTTAGCTCAACGTCAGTTGCTTTGGGCAGTAAGGTGTGTAACATTTGGCGTACAAATCTACTCAGATCAACATTGGGAATAGATTCAGGGATTCTGCGAAATTTAATGTTATTTCTGCGGGAACGGTCTTCTAAATCTGATAACTTCGCTGCCATTCTCTGCATCTCAGTTTGCTGTTCCTTAAATGCATCCACTAGATTATTGTGTGCTGCAAAGGCATCCTCCATTTTGTGATCTGTGTAGGCCACTCTATGCTGTAATTCTTGCACATCAGCCTTGATAGGATTCAACATTGTCAGCATGTCTGAATGTACAGAATCTCTTAAGGAAATGAGCATATCTCTCATATTAGATATGGTCACAGGCTGGGATGAAGAGGGAAAGTGCTCAAGTGGGGTCTGATTCGCAGCCTCCTGTGTACTGTCCTCCATGTCAGATTCTTCCTCCTGTCTGTCTCCCTTCACTTATTTAAATTTAGTAGGGCTGCGGGTGGTAGGGCTATCAGGTGGGGAGATGGCGGTTCCCCCCTTAGCAATATGTTCGATAGCTGTACGTACCGAAGATGTGCTGCTGGAGTCTGAGGAAGCTTCACTTTCCCCTACTTTCTGCATGTGTGCTCCGCCGCCGGCGCCATCTTGGGTCACGCGGCCGCTAGTGGAGGGGAAGTAATCCGTTAATGTCAGCAGATTCTGGCGGTATGAACCCCTCTTTCGAACAGCGCCAGGTGTAGCGTCGTCTTGGGAAGTCATGGCTTGTTTATAGAAATCACCACCGTCGCTGGGTCACTTCGTTTGCGGTATCCTGGAGCAGGAGCTCAGCTATACAGCAGCCGTCTCTCACGCCGGCTAGCTACGCCTCACCACATTTTTTTTTTTAACGTTTGGTATTTTATGGTTTATTTAGCAAAACATACTTCCAATAGAAGTCTCTATCTGTCTTAAAAAATTATAACAATTTGATTTGGGTATAGTGTTGCATAACTGTAATTGTCATTCAAAGTAAGACAGTGCTGAAAGCTGAAAATTGGCCTAGGTAGGAAGGTGGTGAAAGTTTCCATTATTGAAATGGTTCACCTACTAGGAAAATGCAATTTGAAATTGTGAAAAAAGAATCTCACAAACCATACTTCAGCTTTTGTGCCATGAAAGGTTTACCAGTTCCTGTCCTGTTCTACTTAAATTTTTTTTTTTTTGCTGTGTCATCTATAACAACTGCTTTTCCCTTAGGGCTAGTATGCCTTCCAATTCTTGGATGCCCCTAATACTTAATCGCTTCAAGATGTGGAAAAGCACTTATCAAAAGAGAACCAAACCTTCAAATCACCTAAATTGTAATCAAAAAAATATCAACTCAAAATACCTTTTATGAAAACACGACTGTTATAGGGCTGCAATGAATAATTAACACCTCTATACCAATGTATTTATTTATTTTTTAATATAGAAGAAGAAAAAAGTAGAAGAAATCAACCAGTTGTTTTATACAAACCATTTATTAATACATAATACAACTACATACACAAAGGAATACCTTCTAATCTTAAAAACAAGACCCTATCTTTGAAATCCTACAAATTTTCAATATGAGCAGAAATCTTCCTAGATAACATGTTTGTCAAAAATCCTTTATGTCCAAAAAATGAATATTTTACATAAATTAAAGGATGTTTCTTCATACATCAAAAAATAAAGCTGAGCTTTAAAAAAAAAAAGATTTTACATAATAGGCCATTAAAATAACAGTTCTTTAAAGTCTGTAATTAACCAAAAATGATAAACTCCTTTGTAGCTCACAGTATAAAAATATCAACTCAAAATACTTTTTATGAAAACACTAATGGTATAGGGCTACAACAGACATCTAATATCTCTATACTAAAAAAAAAATGAAAAATATAGAAAAAGTAAAAAGTAGAACAAAGCTACCAACTGTTTCAAACCATTTATTAATATGCAATAAAACTACAAAGACAAAAAAGTATACCTTCTAATGATAAAAAACACCCTATCTCTTAAATCCTAAAATTTTTCAGTATGAGCAAAAACCTGCCTAGCTTGGCCTCCCAAAAAAGTGTAGGGCTGATTTTACTTAATTACACAATAGCCCATTAAAATAAGATCTCTTTGAACTCTGTATTTAACAAAAACTCACAAACTCTTCTATATCTCAGCATGAAAAAAAAGGTAAGGGAAATAGATGTTTGAGTTTAAGATTAATCAGATTGGGGTACTGCTGTTGCTGTATTTATACTAAACTAAATGTAAAAGGTAAACAATCCAGTAAATAACATATCCAACGTATAATGCCAGAATATAATGTCGCTGACTCTGTCTCTGAAAAATTGTAATACCACATACATCATAATGGCGATTCCCAAGAATGCAATTTACAGGTTTGATGTTTTTTCATGTCACCCTCAATCCTGTATTAACCACTTGCTTACCGCCTCATGTATGAGTACAGCAGCAAAGTGTCTCTCCTGTGCTGGATCATGTACCTACTATGGCACGTGGCCATCGTAGGGCACAAAAATTGAATAATTTAGCTTTTGATGCAGGGGTGTCTATGTACACATCCAATGACAGGGCATGTGGTGGTATGTCAAAAAACAAGGTACATACTCAAGGAGGGGTAGAAGGCAGAAGAGAAAGAGAACCAAATTGAGGCCATGCCCAAAATATGAATCGGGGGCTTATCCAGGACGGCTCCTCACAAATCACAGAGTGGAGTGGTGCCCACAACACATAATCTCTTTTGAGAGACCAAGTCCATCTATTCCAATCAATATGACCCCATACCACAAAAAAATATGGCATGGACCAATATGTGGTGAATATGTGGTGAACAATGAATGGACAGGAGGACAAAGTTGTGAATTTATCTAGTATATCATTGTCATCTGCCCAAATGTCCCTTCTTTTGAAGGGCATGTCCTTCTGTCCTATATTGAGAGATAATATCTTTGACATAGTCAGGAGTATATATTTATTCACAAGAAAGTTGATACTACAGGTTTTGCATGCCAGAAAGGATTGCCAGTCCCTCTTGGATGCCTTGGGGATTGGTCTAGCCTAAGTAGACAGGAATATAGGACCTTATTGATTTGTGGGAGGAGGTTCATGTAGATGGACCTCTTACCAATGATGACAAAAAATGACTGAACTCATGTTGGACTTGGCTCTAGAGGTTTGTGGTGAGTCACTGGAAGGTAGTTACTACATCACTTAACGATAGGGATGAGCCGAACACCCCCCTGTTGGGTTCACACCAGAACCTGCGAACAGACCTAAAGTTTGTGTGAACTTTAGAACCCTATTAAATACAATGGACTCAAACGTTCGAAATCAAAAGTGCTAATTATAAAGGCTAATATGCAAGTTATTGTCCTAAAAAGGGTTTGGGGACCCAGGTCCTGCCCCAGGGAACATGTATCAATGCAAAAATAAGTTTTAAAAACGGCCGTTTTTTCGGAAGCAGTAATTTTAATAATGCAGTGAAACAATAAAAGTGAAATATTCCTTTAAATTTCGCACCTGAGGGGGGGGGGTGTATAGTATGCCTGTAAAGTCACGCTTGTTTCCCTTGCTTAGAACTGTCTCTGCACAAAATTTCATTTCTGAAGGAAAAAAGTCATTTAAAAGCACTCGCGGCTATAATGAATTGTCGGCTCCCGGCAATACAGAGAAAAGTCATTGATAAAAAAAATTAAAAAATGCGTGGGGGTCCCCCCAAATTCAATTACCAGGCCCTTCAGGTCTGGTATGGATATTAAGGGGAACCCTGCATCAAATTAAACATTTTTTTTAAGGGGAACTCCACCCCAAATAAAAAAAATGGCGTGGAGTTCCCCCAAAAATCCATACCAGACCCTTTATCCGAGCACGCAACCTGGTAGGCCGCAGGAAAAGAGGGGGGACGAGAGAGCACCCCCCTCCTGAACCGTACCAGGCCACATGCCCCCAACATGTTGATGGGGACAAGGGCCTCATCCCCACAACCCTTGCCCAGTGGTTGTGGGGGTCTGCGGGCAGGAGACTTATCGGAAACTGGAAGACCCCTTTAACAAAGGGGACCCCCAGATCCCAGCCCCCTCCCTATGTGAATTGGTAAGGGGTACATTGTACCCCTAATATTTCACAAAGAAAGTGTAAAAAAAATGTAAAAAAACACACAGACACCTTGGAAAAGTCCTTTATTAAAAATGTAATTTCTGAAGGAAATTTTTTTATATTTTTTATTTTTCTTGTTTCATATACTGTATAAACGCACCGACAGTTCCCTCATAACACATACATATATGATAGCATTTTTTTCCCTCTCTGTCTTGAGGACACATATTATTTGTTTATTTTTGAAAAATATGCATGCCCACGCTTGAGCTTTAAAATTCAGGCAGCAGGTCACCCAGTCATTAATGTGCCATAAATGTTGAAAGTGTCTGCTAAAGCTGGAACCTGTTGATTGTCCTCCATCTTTAGGTTTTATCACTGTTCTGTTGTTAAGCATTTCACAGAGGAGCTACCTTTTGTACTGACTAACCATAATACACATCTCAGGAAATCCAAAATAAACAGCACTCAATACAATTGTGTTAAAGCACAGCTAAAGTATATTTTGTTAGTTTAAAATTTATGAAATGTCAAGATAAAATTGTCCATGCATGCATTTGGGCCTTTCACATCATCCGTATTTCACTAGTTCTAAAGCACTAATGATGATAAGGGTAGCTCTATTATTTAATAGAAGGGAAGCCATTATTCCAGCACAGGAAGTTTTCTGTAGGAAATATTTAAATATTTTGTAACAGGATAGTTCTCTCCTCACCCTAATCTTTCCTCATGTCTGCTCTTTTTTAAGGCTGGGTTGACACCATTGTGAACTGGATGCGGGTTTCCCTTTATGGGCATATCCATTAATAGTCTCCCATTCCTCATCTATAAGCATGTCTTTCCATGCCACTTGTCTTGGGTCTAGAGGCGAGGGGGGATCCTAGTAATAATAGGAAAATTGTAGAGATCAGGTGGCATTGAGGAGCCTTTTTAGTACATAGGTTATCGAACTGCATAAGGAGCCTAGTCCAAATCTTGTGTTTAACCACTTAACGACCGCTCACTGTATATATACGTCGGCAGAATGGCACCGACAGGCACAATCACGTAGAGTGTACGTGATTGCCTTTGTACAGTTGGGGGGTCCAATCGGACCCCCCTTCTATACAGTGAGCGGTGGCTAAGTGTCCGGGAGCGTTCCGGGATGAGGGGGCAGCCATTCGTTTCTGGCCACCCCCTCGCGATCGCTCCCGGTGAATGGAAATGCCCCCTCTGTCTGTGTCAGACAGAGGGAGCAGGAGGAAGTGATGTCATCTCTGGTGCGGCGCTCACATATACCGAGCGCCGTACAAGAGAAGATATCAGGTCAGTGCACACAACACTACACTGACACCAGGACACATAGGGACATAAATCGCCCCCCAGGCCCCCCCAGACACCCCAGATCACCCCCCAGATCACCCCCCCAGCCCCCAGTCACAGTGTCACTGATTGCAGTGACCATTTATTTAGTGATCACTGCAATCAGTGACATTTGTGACTGTAAAAGTGTCACCAAAGTTTAGTCTTAGGTCCAGTGTAGCCCCCTAACCCCCCCTAATAAAGGTTTAACCCCCTGATCACCCCCCAGATAACCCTTTCACCCCCTATCACCACTGTCGCTTAGCGATCATTTTTCTGACCGCTGTCTTAGCGTCAGTGATGCCGATCGGCAGCCAGTAATTTTTTTTAGGTTCGCCGCAGGTTTTTATAGCGTCAGGTACCCCAATATATTATCTAATAAAGGTTTAACCCCCTTGATCGCCCCCCAGGTAACCCTTTCACCCCCTATCACCACTATCACTAAGCGATCGTTTTTCTAAACGCTGTCTTAGTGTCTGTGATGCAGATCGGTAGCCGGTAATTTTTTTTAGGTTCGCCGCAGGTTTTTATAGCGTCAGGTACCCCAATATATTATCTAATAAAGGTTTAACCCCCTTGATCGCCCCCCAGGTAACCCTTTCACCCCCTATCACCACTGTCGCTAAGCAATTGTTTTTCTAAACGCTGTCTTAGTGTCGGTGATGCAGATCGTAGCCAGTAATTTTTTTTAGGTTCGCCGCATGTTTTTATAGCATCAGGTACCCCAATATATTATCTAATAAAGGTTTAACCCCCTTGATCGCCCCCCAGGTAACCCTTTCACCCCCTATCACCACTGTCACTAAGCGATCGTTTTTCTAAACGCTGTCTTAGCGTCGGTGATGCAGATCGGTAGCCGGTAATTTTTTTTAGGTTTGCCGCAGGTTTTTATAGCGTCAGGTACCCCAATATATTATCTAATAAAGGTTTAACCCCCTTGATCGCCCCCCAGGTAACCCTTTCACCCCCTATCACCACTATCACTAAGCAATCGTTTTTCTAAACGCTGTCTTAGTGTCTGTGATGCAGATCGGTAGCCGGTAATTTTTTTTAGGTTCGCCGCAGGTTTTTATAGCGTCAGGTACCCCAATATATTATCTAATAAAGGTTTAACCCCCTTGATCACCCCCCAGGTAACCCTTTCACCCCCTATCACCACTGTCGCTAAGCAATTGTTTTTCTAAACGCTGTCTTAGTGTCGGTGATGCAGATCGTAGCCAGTAATTTTTTTTAGGTTCGCCGCATGTTTTTATAGCATCAGGTACCCCAATATATTATCTAATAAAGGTTTAACCCCCTTGATCGCCCCCCAGGTAACCCTTTCACCCCCTATCACCACTGTCACTAAGCGATCGTTTTTCTAAACGCTGTCTTAGCGTCGGTGATGCAGATCGGTAGCCGGTAATTTTTTTTAGGTTTGCCGCAGGTTTTTATAGCGTCAGGTACCCCAATATATTATCTAATAAAGGTTTAACCCCCTTGATCGCCCCCCAGGTAACCCTTTCACCCCCTATCACCACTGTCGCTAAGCAATTGTTTTTCTAAACGCTGTCTTAGTGTCGGTGATGCAGATCGTAGCCAGTATTTTTTTTTAGGTTCGCCGCAGGTTTTTATAGCGTCAGGTACCCCAATATATTATCTAATAAAGGTTTAACCCCCTTGATCGCCCCCCCAGGTAACCCTTTCACCCCCATCACCGCTGTCGCTAAGCAATCGTTTTTCTAAACGCTGTCTTAGTGTCGGTGATGCAGATCGGTAGCTGGTAATTTTTTTTAGGTTCGCCGCAGGTTTTTATAGCGTCAGGTATCCCCATATATTATCTAATAAAGGTTTTAACCCCCTGATTGCCCCTAGTTAACCCTTTCACCAGTGATCACCATATAAGTGTTACGGGTGACGCTGGTTAGTTAGTTTGCTTTTTATAGTGTCAGGGCACCCGTCGTGTATATAACCCAATAAAGGTTTAACCCCCTGATCGCCCGGCGGGTGATATCAATTAGGTTTTAGCGTCAGAGAGGGTCTGAGTCACACCCCAGGCAGCGTCAGGTTAGTGCCAGTAACGCTAACACCCACGCGTGAAGCATACACCCCCCTTAGTGGTATAGTATCTGAACAGATCAATATCTGATCTGATCAGATCTATACTAGCGTCCCCAGCAGTTTAGGGTTCCCAAAAACGCAGTGTTAGCGGGATCAGCCCAGATACCTGCTGGCACCTGCGTTTTGCCCCTCCATCCAGCCCAGGCCACCCAAGTGCAGTATCGATCGATCACTGTCACTTACAAAACACAACACACATAACTGCAGCGTTCGCAGAGACAGGCCTGATCCCTGTGACTCCAGTGCTGTAGGAGGTGATTTCACCACCACAGTTAAAAAAAAAAAAGCAAATATGCCGAAGCATTGGGGCAGCAGGGGCGGAGGAGCGATTTTGCTCCTAATGCCGCGTACATACGGTCGAAATTCCGACGGAGGCTTGCCCGTGGAAAAGTCCGACCATGTGTGTGTGGCATAACTTTTTTGCGGGAGGATGCCCCCATGCTTCGGCATATATAAATGGTGCGTGTATGCCCATCATTGGAAGTGGGTGGATGAAGGGCGGTATTTTAATGGTGGGCATACCCACCGATCAATCTCTTTTTTCGTTCAGCCAACTGGCTGCATGAAATAAAAAGATTACAATACATGTCCAACAAGGACCAGCAACGTACTGGTATGTTGCTGGACTTTGAATGCTTATACCAGAATGATGCCTGCGGGTTTAGGTATCATCTTGGTATCATTCTTTTCAGCCTGTGGTCGGCTTTCATGTAAAAGCAATCCTAGCGGCTAATTAGCCTCTGGACTGCTTTTACAAGCAGTGGGAGGGAATGCCCCCCCAGATATAAAAAGCGCCATTGGGAAATTGGGAAAGCATTTTATCACACCGATCTTGGTGTGGTCAGATGCTTTGAGGGCAGAGGAAAAATCTAGGGTCTAGAAGACCCCAGTTTTTTCAAAAAAAGAGTACCTGTCACTACCTATTGCTATCATAGGGGATATTTACATTCCCTGAGATAACAATAAAAATGATAAAAAAAAAAAATACTTGGAAGGAACAATTTAAAAATAAAATACAAAAGCAAAATTAATAATAAAAAAAAAAAAAAAAAAAAAGCACCCCTGTCCTGCCCTGCTCTTGCCCAATGGCAAACGCAAGTGTCGGTCTGGCGTCATATGTAAACAGCAATTGCACCATGCATGTGAGGTATCACCGCGAAGGTCAGATCGAGGGCAATCATTTTAGCAGTAGACCTCCTCTGTAAATCTACTGGGGTAACCTGTAAAGGCTTTTAAAGGCTTTTAAAAATGTATGTAGTTTGTCGCCAATGCGCGTTTGTGCAAAATTTTAAAGCATGTCGTGTTTGGTATCTATGTACTCGGCCTAAGATCATCTTTTTTATTTCATCAAACATTTGGGCAATATAGTGTGTTTTAGTGCATTAAAATTAAAAAAAGTGTATTTTTTAACCCAAAAAATGCGTTTGAAAAATCGCTGCGCAAATACTGTGTAGGAAAAAAAAATGCAACACCCACCATTTTAATCTGTAGGGCCTTTGCTTTAAAAATATATATATAATGTTTGGGGGTTCAACATAATTTTCTTGCAAAAAAAAAATGTTTTCATGTAAACAAAAAGTGTCAAAAAGGGCTTTGTCTTCAAGTGGTTAGAAGAGTGGATGTAAGCTTACTAATGTTGTGTATAAAATGCCAGAACAGTTCAAAACCCCCCCAAATGACCCCATTTTGGAAAGTAGACACCCCAAGCTATATACTGAGAGGCATGTCGAGTCCATGGAATATTTTATATGTTGACACAAGTTGCGGAAAAACGACAATTTTTTTTTTTTTTTGCACAAAGTTGTCACTAAATGATATATTGCTCAAACATGCCATGGGCATATGTGGAATTACACCCCAAAATACATTCTGTTGCTTCTCCTGAGTACGGGGATACCACATGTGTGAGACTTTTTGGGAGCCTAGCCATGTACGGGACCCCAAAAACCAAGCACCGCCTTCAGGCTTTCTAAGGGTGTAAATTTTTGATTTCACTTCTCACTGCCTATCACAGTTTCGGAGGCCATGGAATGCCCAGATAGCACAAAACCCCCCCAAATGACCCCATTTTGGAAAGTAGACACCCCAAGCTATTTGCTGAGAGGTATTGTGAGTATTTTGCAGATCTCGCTTTTTGTCACAAAGTTTTGAAAATTGAAAAAAAAAAATATATATATATATTTTCTTTCTTCATTTTCAAAAACAAATGAGAGCTGTAAAATACTCGCCATTCCTCTCAGCAAATAGCTTGGGGTGTCTATATTCCAAAATGGGGTCATTTGGGGGGGTTTTGTGCGATTTTGGCATTTTATGGCCTTCGAAACTGTGATAGGTAGTGAGGAGTGAAATCAAAAATTTGTGCCTAGAAATCCTGAAGGCGGTGCTTGGTTTTCGGGGTCCCGTATGCGGCTAGGCTCCTAAAAAGTCCCACACATGTGGTATCCCCGTACTCAGGAGAAGCAGAAAAATGTATTTTGGGGTGTAATTCCACATATAACCATGGCATGTGTGAGCAATATATCATTTAGTGACAACTTTTTGTAATTTTATTTATTTTTTGTCATTATTCAATCACTTGGGACAAAAAAATTATATTCAATGGGCTCAACAGGCCTCTCAGCAATTTCCTTGGGGTGTCTACTTTCTAAAATGGGGTCATTTGGGGGGGTTTTGTGCTATTTTGGCATTTTATGGCCTTCGAAACTGTGATAGGTAGTGAGGAGTGAAATCAAAAATTTGCGCCCTTAGAAATCCTGAAGGCGGTGCTTGGTTTCCGGGGTCCCGTACGCGGCTAGGCTCCCAAAAAGTCCCACACATGTGGTATCCCCGTACTCAGGAGAAGCAGCAAAATGTATTTTGGGGTGAAATTCCACATATAACCATGGCATGTGTGAGCAATATATCATTTAGTGACAACTTTTTGTATTTTTTTTTTTTTTTTAGTCATTATTCAATCACTTGGGACAAAAAAATAAAACATTCAATGGGCTCAACATGCCTCTCAGCAATTTCCTTGGGGTGTCTACTTTCCAAAATGGGGTCATTTGGGGGGGTTTTGTACTGCCCTGTCATTTTAGCACCTCAAGAAATGAGATAGGCAGTCATAAATTTAAAGCTGTGTAAATTTCAGAAAATGTACCCTAGTTTGTAAATTCTATAACTTTTGCGCAAACCAATAAATATACGCTTATTGACATTTTTTTTACTAAAAACATGTGGCTGAATACATTTTGGCCTAAATGTATGACTACAATTGAGTTTATTCGATTTTTCTTATAACAAAAAGTAGAAAATATCATTTTTTTTCAAAATATTCGGTCTTTTTCCGTTTATATCGCAAAAAATAAAAATCGCAGAGGCAATCAAATACCATTAAAAGAAAGCTCTATTTGTGGGAAGAAAAGGACGCAAATTTCGTTTGGGTACAACATTGCATGTCCGCACAATTTACAGTTAAAGCAGCGCAGTGCAAAATTCTGAATTCACCTCTGGTCCTCTAGCTACCAAATGGTCCGGGGCTTAAGTGGTTAAGAAGTGTTTAAGTTGTAGAAATGCCCAGAAAGGAAAGGATTCTGTGTGGGACAGCGAGACCTGATTTTTGTAGGTAAGGGATTTATCTTTTGAGAAAAAAAGGGTTAGCAAAGAGTTCCTTATGAGGTCAAGCAGAGACTAAAAAGTTGTCAGACTTTCCTGGGGGGGTAGTCTGGATCATTCTGAATTGTCGCCAGGTTCTAATCTTGATGAGAAAATAGGAGATTTGCAAGCCTTATTAAAAAAAACGTAGTAAGGTAGGACCTAGGAGAGGGTGTGTAATGCCATGTACACACGGTCGGAATTTCCAACAGAAAAAGTCCGATGTGAGCTTTTCGTTGGATATTCCGACCGTGTGTATGCCCCATCTGACTTTTTCTGTTGGAATTTCCAATGGACTTAGATAGAGAGCAGGTTCTCTATTTTTCCGATGGAAAAAATTTATATCGGAAAATCCGTTCATCTGTGATGATGATATAGGATTCATACTGCGCCAAATACGCCCCCTTAGGAGCGCGTCTGTATGCAATTCCGACGCGCGAAAAAACACGCATGCTCAGAGTCAAGTACGAGACGGGAGCGCTCGGTCTGGTAAATTCTAAAAATCTAGCATTCGTAATGGACATAGCACATTCGTCACGCTGCAAACTCTGGGATTTTTTAATGCAGCACATTCTTTTGTTCTTTATAATGCTAGAATAATGAAGTTGTTTTGCTGCTGATATTCACACAGGGGGTTATTTACAAAAGGCAAATCCACTTTGCACTACAAGTGCAAACTACAAGTGCAAAGTGCCCTTGGAAATGCACTGAAAGTACACTTGGACGTGCAGTCACTGTAGATCTGAGGGGGACATGCAAGGAAAATAAAAAAATAGCATTTTAGCTTGCACATGATTGGATAATAAAATCAGCAGAGCTTCCCCTCATTTCAGATCTACCCCTCAGATTTACAGCGACTGCCCTTCCAAGTGCACTTGTAGTGCAAAGTGGATTTGCCTTTCTTAAATAACCCTCACAGAGTTCTGACAAACTTGTTTCTTTATTATTTCTTGTGATCTCAAGAATAATCTTTTTTTTTTTAAAGCCAGATCTCCTTAATAATGTTTTGAATTATTTTTTATAGTCATTTTTTTATCAAGATCTCCTGTTTTTTTTATTATTTTAAAAATATTTTTTTAGCGATCTCCATATTTTTATTTTTATTTTAGTCAAGTTACCACAACAACATTATTATCTTGTAGTTTTTAACCTCAAGGAGGTTGGTTGGTGTTGGTGTCCCTTGTTAATTTGACATTGTATTTTTGAAATGTACCTGCCTACTCACAAACAAACTGTCCTATTTGTAGAAAAACACATAGGCAAGTATTTGAGAATAAAAAATATCCATTTATTCTGGGTAACAAAATAAAGAAGAAGGCAATGCTGGAGAAACTGCTGGAATTAGCGAAGCCTTTGGACCCCAGGGCAGACATCAATTCTGTGGAAAAGAAAATTGGTAGCCTGAGAAGTCCATATAATAGGGAGCACAATCTGGTCCAGGACTCCCAGAGATCAGGAATAGCAGCAGATGACATATATGTCCCCAGTCTGTGGTACTACAACAGCCTGCGTCTTCTGTCAGACCAGACTGAAGCCAGACAATCACTTTCTTTTCTTCATTGCAGCCTTCCCTGCAGCCTTCCTTGCAGGCTTTGGCTCTGGAGGTGGACTTGTGGCAGGAGGATGGGCGAGCTCACATACGTGGCTGTTCTCAGTCAGCTGGCCCCTCAAACCCTTATGAAGGGCCTGAGCAAAAATTCCCTCACAGATGAGGCGTTGCCCCTCCTCCATTTAATGCAATCTAGCAGCTATATAGCAGCATAGGCCTCTTCAGCATCGGGGGGGGAGTACTGAGGGCCTCACTAGTCTCCCTAGTGAGGCCCAGTGCTGCCTCCTCCGTGTTACTCCCCTTCCTGGGCCTTTTTGTTGTAAGGCGGAGGGGAGGCACCTGGGATTGGGTGAGGCCACTGGGCCCGGGCCACCTCCTGCCTGCCACTTTCCAGACCCTCCTCTTGGCTGGGGTCTTCCTGTGTATAAAAAAGGGACATAGTTTTAGTTTTTGGTTCATCATTCACACACAATTTTCAGCTCATGACTGTTGCAAATTGAATGTTAATAAATAGAAAAGACTCTCATTCTGACCCCAGCATTTTTCATTATTGTGCCAATCATTTTTGGCCACTACTGTCTATTGATATGTCAGACACTGTTTCTTAAATCATTAATTTGTTATCAATAATGACATCTAGTTAACAACAATAATTTTAGGACAATAAATAGGATAAAAAATACTATACCTGGCTTCAGCTGAGCTCTTCCACTTCTTCCAGGATGGAAGGCTCAGGTTGGTCCTCGGAAGCCTCAGCTGGGGTGGAGGGAAGGGTGGAGGGAAGTGTAGAAAGTGATTCCCTGGCTTCAAGCTGGTCGTCCAGAAACCACAGTCTGTTGAAGTACCACAGTCTGGGTACATACAAATCCTCTGCTGCTGCTCCTGATCTGAGGGAATCCTGGATCTTATTATGCTCCTTCTTATACATGCTCCTCAAGGTACCAATTTTCTTTTCCAGAAACGCAATGTCTGCCTCAGGGACCCGTGTCTTCACTAATACCAGCAGTTTCTCCAGCGTTGCGCTCCAACTGGTCTATTATAATATCAGGGGTTTTTAACCTCCCATAAGTTGGTAAGCTCCCTGTACCTGTCTATAAACCTACCCATGAATTCAGGCTCCTTAAAGGGATTCATATTTTCTCTAAGACAAAACACAAGACAAAAACACTAATGTCAGCCTAAACTCTCATAATCTTATCCCAATATAGGCCTCAATCTTGAAGCAGTATAGGCCACTGATGCCCCAAGTTTAAATTTTACCTTTGTTAGGACGATCGGCGCTTCCATTCCTCCTTCCTCCGCACACAGAACGTAGGTACGACACATGCGTGTTAGCTTTATATACACTGTGCATGCGTGAAACTCCGCACGCATTGCCCGCCCCTGACGTTCTTTCTAGTATATTCCCCGCCCCTTCTCTTTCAGCGTGCAGTGGGAGACACATGACGGAGATACAGCAGGTGCGTTATTCCAGTAACGAGGAGGAAAGCCTCGAGCCAGAAACGTCACGATCTAGGAGGAGATATAAGGCCTCAAATATGTCCTTTGTAGAGATGGTCATCTTGAAGAGGACCGACTATGATGGGAAGCATGGACCGTACACCAACCTCAATGTGAGAAAGGCCAAGATCATCATCAAGAATTTTGGGGTACGACGATCCAAGGAGCAATTGAGGAAACGCTGGTCAGACCTGAAATTGAGGGAGCACGATCAGTACAGAAGGATCAGGAAACTGCTTCTAAAAAGTAAGTATTTGTCCTGTGTTCCTATTATCATTATTATTATTACTTGCATGTTGCTCCATGTGCTTTTCTTTACTGTTGGACAGTTTAAAATGGCAACTTTCATGTTCGTGGGCACAGTAATCGGTCGTAGTAAACATTGTTGTTCGCCCACTAAATACAATGTTTTTGGCAGATAAAGGTTAACTACATTTTGTCATGCCTATTTGTATTAAAATAAGTTTAGTACATTGTTGTCTAGATGTGTTCGTAACTAGAATGAATTGCAAACTTGATTCAGTATTTAGGAGAGCACACTCAGCAGCTGTTTACACATCTGGACTCAGGAGCACTTGTGTGGGACACCAGAACAACCTTTTTAGGGTGTCCCACACAGGTGCTCCAGTGGATACTTGCGGTGTCTCCATGTGTGAAACTTGTCCATAAAAGGTAAGTATTCCAGCTTTGGTAAGGGAAAAAATCATGTCTTCAGCTTGGAACTCTGCCAAAACAGACAATTGTACCCCACTTCCAAGCAATGTTTCATATTCCTATTTCTGGCCTCAAATATCTGTGTGCTAAGTATACCTTTTGTTTCATTCTCATAGGGGAGAAAAGACTCAGGAAATATGAGGACACCAAGAACCCCACACTTCCGAAAGAAGGGGAACTCAGCACAACACAACCTGAGGATGTGGAGGGAGGAGAGGTGGAGGAAGTGGTTGAAATTGTCACTACAACAGGTCAGTGTCTGACACCACAGCTTCAGGTAATATATGTAGGCCTGCATATTTATAATACATGTATTTTAATTTCTTTTTAGGTGATGTGCTGGTTGTGGAACAACAATCTCAACATTTCACAAGTGCTAGTGCACAAATCCTAATCCAGGACATCATGGTGTGTCATCGGGAAATAGACATCATAAGGAATAAACTCAATGATCTTGACCAAAAAATGAAGAACACGATTAATATATTAGGGAGAATCTAAATAACAGCAAAAATCCCCCCCTTTTGTTTTTTATGCCCTATTTCCACATATTTTTCTACATTTTAAAAGCCAAATTTTGAAGATGCACACAGTATGTAAACATGTGCTATCTCCCATCACGGGAAATCAATGTACATGTGGTGAGAAGAAGGGGTTGCACCCCCAAAACACGTCCATTGATCCCACATGATGGGAGATAGCACATGTTGACATTAGGCATGGGATCATAAAGGAAATCCACATTTTGACTCCAAATTTGTGTGCATCTTCAAAATGTGGCTTTTACAGGGGTGACATCACCCCATTGAAGGCAAAAACAACACATTTTTGACATACTATACTGTCTGATATTGCCTTCACTTTTTCTATGTTGAACTTTGTAAGTTACAGAGTTGTGTATGTTATGTTGTGAAACATGCTTGTTTATGCAAAAAATAAATAAAAAATAAAACTTTATAAAACAACGTTTTTTTTTTTGACCCAAAAAAGTAAACATTTATATACTCAACAATGTGTGACTTCTTCTTTCAATGCTCAATACCATTTTTTGTATTAATTTGGTGTTTAAAGTGACAATGGGGGTTATTTAATAATGGAAAAAACACTTGGCACTACAAGTGCACTAGAAGAACACAGGAGACAGCTAAAAGAAACACAAGCTATCAATAAAATTCAAGATTTTATCAGATCAATTTTTATTTTAACAAAAAATCAGACATTTTCTGGCATAGCAATGGCCCCCCTACCCGTAAAGTAATCCACATATTTTTGGCAAACTTCACGGGCGCTTTGGGGGGGGGGGCAAGCCAGGACGACCAGCTTCCAGGCCCATCAGGGGATTTGAGGGAAGTCCAGCCTCAGGCCCAACTGTGGCAACATAATTATGAGCATGTCTCCTTAAAAAGTTGTGCAGTATGCAGCATGCTAAAACGATGTGGTTCAGTTTGTAGTCCGCCATATGAATTGCTGTCAGAAATAGGCGGAACTGGCTGGCCATTATCCCAAAGGCATTCTCAACAACTCTTCTAGCTCTGGCCAGCCAGTAATTAAAAACCCTCCTCTCCGAGGTGAGGGTCCTCTGGGGGAATGGCCTCATCAGGTGATCACCCAGGCCAAATGCTTCATCAGCAATAAAGACGAATGGGAGTCCTTCCACATTCTCCACAGCAGGTGGCAATGCCAAGCCACCACTCTGAAGCCGTCTGGAAAACTATGTCTGGACAAAAACTCCTTCATCCGTCATCCGGCTATTCTTCCCCACATCCACATATAGAAACTCATATGTCGCCGAAACCACTGCCATCAAAGCGATACTATTGAACTCCTTATAATTATAATAGTATTACCCCAAATGGGGTGGTGGGACGATGTGGACATGTTTCCCATCTATTACCCCTCCACAGGTTTCCGTTGCATCAGAGGAGGGCGGGGTCACCCGCACGTCACTGGGGAAGCCGGGGTTTCCCCTTGCGCCAGAGGGGGACGGGGTCATGTGACGGGTGGCCCTGTCCTCAGCTACATAAGAGACCTGTCAGGCTGCCGGGATTCCCGGGGTGTCTCCGGTGGAGACAGGATGCTTGCTGTTCCTCGCTGCGCTGGACATCTCATCGTTGGAGCCTGGACCTGGAGAGGAGAGATCATCCATCGCTGGACCCCAGAGAGGAGATCACCCATCGCAGGATACTGACAGCGTTGGAGTGGAGACAGAGAGTGGATTACCACCGCTGGAATCTTTTTTTTTTTTTTTAATAAAGGATTTATCCCAACGGTGTCTGTGTGTTTTTTTAAAACATTTTACACTTTCTTTGTGAAATGGTAGGGGTACCCCTTACCAATTCACATGGGGGGGGCAAATAATCTGGGGGTCACCTTTGTTAAAGGTGTCTTTCAGATTCCGATAAGCCCCCCGCCCGCAGACCCCCACAACCACCGGGCAAGGGTTGTGGGGATGAGGCCCTTGTCCTCATCAACATGGGGACATGGTGCTTTGAGGGGTCACAGACCCCCAAAGCATCATCCCCATGTTGAGGGCATGTGGCCTGGTACGGTTCAGGAGGGGGGGCGCTCTCTTATCCCCCCTCTTTTTCTGCGGCCTGCCAAGTTGCGTGCTCGGATTAAGGGTCTAGTATGTATTTTTGGGGGGAACTCCACGTCATTTTTTTTTTTTTTTGGTTGGAGTTCCCCTTAAAATCAATACCAGACCTGAAGGGCCTGGTAATTGAATTTAGGGGGACCCCCACGCATTTTTTATTTTATTTTATCAATGACTTTTCTCTGTATTGCCGGGAGCCGACAATTCATTATAGCCGCGAGTGCTTTTAAATGACTTTTTTTTCCTTCAGAAATGACATTTTGTGCAGGGACAGTTCTAAGCACGGGGAACAAGCGCTACTTTACAGGCATACTATACACACCCCCTAGGTACGAAATTTAAAGTAATATTTCACTTTTATTTTTTTTCACTTTAAGCATTATTAAAATCACTGCTCCTGAAAAAACGACCGTTTAAAAAAAATTGCATTGATATATGTCCCCTGGGGCAAGACCCAGGTCCCCAAACACTTTTTATGACAATAACTTGCATATAAGACTTTAAAATTAGCACTTTAGATTTCTCCCATAGACTTTTATAGGGTGTTCCGCGGCTTTTCGAATTTGCCACGAACACCCCAAATTGTTCGCTGTTGGGCGAGCGGGCAAACAGGCAATGTTCGAGTCGAACATGAGTTTGACTCGAACTCAAAGCTCATCCCTACTGGAAATATGCATGAAGGACAAAAAAGGAGCATTAGAAGCTTACAGCATGCATGAGGACAAAGGGGACATTCACAGCATATTACAATCATGGTAATTAGGGAATGATGAAAGAAACACAATAAATTAGCATACATTAAATACATAGAATGTGATGTTAAAGGAGAAAACTTACCTTACCTTCTGCAGGACTTGTATGATGGCAGAACAGGTCTCTGGGATATTGATCCCCAGAGCCTGGGGGGAGATGCCTATCGAGAACTTGAGGTCCTGAAGACTTCTCCCTGTCACCAAGTAGCGCCACGTGGCGACTAGCCTTTGTTCAGGAGTGATGGCTTGCCGCATGCAGTTGTCCTGCTTGGTAATATAAGAAGACAGCAAAGCCAACAGACATTGAAAAACGGGGTCCGTCATCCGGAGATAATTCCTGAAATCATCAGGATTATTCTCCTGGATCTCCCGCAGCAAAGGCATATGACAGAATTGTCACGCTGGAGCAACCAATTCTTCGTCCATGAACTCCTCCTCACCCTGTTCATGGACTGAGCTTGGGTCAAAGCAAGAACCCCAACACCAAGCCCCCGCACAGCACGAACTCTAAGATTAGTACGTACCCACAACATGGCTAGAAAACGGTCGGCTGGTCAGAACGAACCAACAGAACGCACTGAAGAACAGCAAGGCCTATGAAGAACGACCTGACAATCAGAAACGAGCGGACAAGAACGCACTGAAAAACAGATATGAACCCACAAGCACCAACTGAACAGCAGAAACGATCTGAAAAGCAGGCTGAAAAGCGCGAATCGTCTCTCACCAAACTTTTACTAACACAAGATTAGCAAAGCAGCCCAAAGGGTGTCGGCTTCGGAATGGAATTTCCGTTCTATAGTGCCGTCGTACGTGTTGTATGTCACTGCGTTTTTGACGGTCAGAATTTGGTGTGACCGTGTGTATGCAAGCCAAGCTTGAGCGGAATTCCGTCGGAAAAAACTTCCAAGTTTCTGCAGACAGAAAATCCATTCGTGTGTACACAGCATAAGAGCTGATTTAGGAAAATTATAGAAATGATAGAGTGGTAACGCGAGTGTATAGGGAAAGGGGCAAAGAACCTTACCAGTTGGACCCATATTTTTATGTGTGTATGAATCCTCCAATCACCTATTCTTGTGATCTGACATGCACAATAGTATTTGTAAAAGTCAGGCAGACCTTACTTAAGATAGCATGAAAATTTCTAGCTCATAGTTCTGAAAATTTGGTCAGTATATTTGGATCTCTAAATATGCAATGGCATCCGTCTTCCAAGTAAAAGGGACATTTTCTTGGCAATGAGTAGCTACTTAGGGTGGGAGAGAAACATTTAGTGCATGTGATTTAGTGTAATTTATTTTCAAGTTCGAAAGACTACCAAAATATTTGAGAACTCGTAGCAGATTGGGCAGGAGGAATACACAGTTCAGAAAGAAAAAGTAAGAGATCATCAGCAAAGGCTGCTTCTGTAACTTCCTTATTTGAAAGCATGAGACTCTTGATGTCTGGGTTGGCTTGAAGCCTATTCAGGGAGGATTCTAAGGTCAAGACAAAAATCAAAGTGCAGGGGGGACATCCTTGGTGCGTGCCGTTACCATTGTAAAAGGTGTCCGACAGGTGCCATTGCCTCTTACTCTAGCAGGAGTGGAGTACAATGCTAGAATATCAGCACACATGTGTGGCTGAAGGCCAATAGCCCTTAATACTTCACACATATAGTCCCAGGCCCCTCTGTCAAATACCTTTTATGTGTCAAGTGAGAGAAAAAAATCCCTGTTTAGTACTTCTGGATAACCAGTGATGCAAGTTAAGTGCTTTGATGATGTTGTCTCTCGCCTCTATGCCCAGGATGAAACTGACTTGGTCTAGAGAAGTCAGAGAGAGAAGCAATGCTAGTAATCTGTTGGCCAACATTTTAGAGTATAGCTTAATGTCTACATTTAGCAAAGAAATAGGCCTGTAGTTTGAGTCCTGTGTCGGATCTATGTCCTTCTTTGGGTTGACTGTAATATGAGCTTCTAGTAATCGACCCGTGTCAGTCTGCAGGGTGGGCAGGGTATTAAAGGTCCAGAGAAGTCTTGGTAACAGTGTTAGATATTGAATTTATTACTATTTTAAGTGATAAAAGTTTCTGTACTCTTTATTGAAACATGTTAAATTTGAAGGTTTCTGATGACAGACAAAAGGACATTTGCTGTGTATGTAATAGCTATTCTAAGGAACTATCTCAGGACAATGGGTGGAGTTATGTTACTTAATATACACAAGTGGGTGTTACTTCTGTAGGACAGTTAATGATACCTTCCTTGGAGCGATGCTAAATGTAAATAATGCTGACATAACATAATTAAACTGTATGTACCCAAGAGTTTTCAACATGAGTTAGGAATGTCGGGCGAAGGGACCCAAGGAAGATGGTGGGGAAGTGATCCTTCGCTATGGAAGGTCAGGGGACCCTGCTCGAAGATATACCATCTTACGATCTGTCACCTCATTCCCCCTTCTGAAGCTACGAACTTACCATGTGTTACCAGCTGTCATTATGTAAGCATTGTCTTTTGCTTGTCTTTCTGAAGAATAAAATAACCTTTTTGAAGATAACCTGGCTCTATTGAATAATGGAACCAAACGCCTTGGTAGGGGATACTAATTGTTTTTACAGTTGTCCTCCCCCATCTACATTATGGCGAGCCGCAGAACTGTTCTTTTTCCTCACTACTTGACAACAGGAGGGAGTCAGATGAAGAGATGAGACGAAAACATTGTCAAGTCTTGGGAAAAAAACAACCAAAGAACTTAGAGAGAAAAAGTTGTTTGTGTTCCATCACACGTGGACAGAAGGTCCGAGAAACTGAGCCAGCTAAAGGCGAGAAGAATTGCAGCCGTGGAATAAATATCTTGACTCCAAAGCACAAGGGTGAGTTTCTGTCTATTTTCTCACCTACAGATCGCTTGTAAACTTGCAAGCAGAAGAAAAAAAAAAAAAAAAACAAAGACTCAGCTTACAAGGTTGATTGACAAGGCCTTATGGACAGTGTTTCAAGATATTGTAGGAAATCCAGAGAGGACTTTCAGGTTGTGATAAACGTTTACGTACGTGAAGATTTCTGCCGAGGGAGTTCAGTTCCTACAAAAGATGAGGAAAAGTCTCACAGAAGAAGTGTTGAAATGGGAACTAAGACTTCACGTTAAAAAAAGGCCACCATTGTAGATACAACAGGCAGATGTACTCTTTGGGTGAGCTAATATGAAAAGTCGGATTTTGATGTTTTGGACGGTCCAAGGATAAAGGCAAACACTAAACACTTACACATCTCATTCCTTCAGCAAACACAGAAGGAGAAAGACATTTTTTCAATACACACGCATCTTTACATTGTGTTTACTTAGGCCTATTTACAGCCTACAGAAACATTACATTTACACGAGTCAAGGAACAAAGCAAAAGCTACAAGAAAACTATTCTTCCAAGAAAGAGCAACAAATAAAAGCAACGAACAAAGACAAAACAAATGAAAAGAAACGAACAACAGGCAAAGCTAAAGGACATTATTCATCTCTTGTTTTTTTAAGTGTACACAGGACAATCATTCTAAACAAGGGGTAAATATGTTTGTTTATTTAAGTGAGTGGACAACATGGGATGGTTAACATCTCAAAGCTCAGAAGTATGTTCCTATACTATTGGGAATTAATACATTCCATATATATGGAATACAGGCATGTAGCAGTAGTAGGGTAATTAATTAATTAATACCAGAGTGTAAAGAAGTTCTTTAATAAGAAAACTAAGTTTAATGCTGCATGAAAATGTTTATGAATATTTAAGCCCTAAACAACAGGAAATGTGTTATTACAAAATGTGGTCATTCAAAGCACAAGCAAGGGGCAGAATTAAGTTTTAAGAAAAACTATTGATTAAGATAATGGAAAACATGGTATTTAATGTTTAACAAAAATACTACAGTTTTGGTTGCAGGAAATAATAAGTTAAGGATTGAGCAATTTTTACAAAATATTCCAAACTAGGATTTGGTTATTAAATTAAAATAAGTAGATTGTTCTAATTTACTTAAGGCTACCCAGGAAAAATATTAAAATATGAAAGTTTTGTTCAATCTAAAAACTATCAAAAATTGTAAAAAAAACTATTGTTACAAGTTTTTGTAATTGAGTATTTCTGATAAAAGTAAAGACTTTGGGTGAGGGAGGAATTTTTCTCGGGAAAATGGCCAATCACAGTTCATGGGCAGGAACCAATCTGTGAGTTTCACGAGATTGTCCTCTAAACATTTTTTTGTCATTACTATAATCAGGAACATCATATAACCTAGTGTACATGATTTTTAGCAGATGTACAAGCCAAATATGTTTAAAAAAATGGTAAAAAAGGTTAAAAATGATAAAATTAAATTGTTACCGGATTGTACTGTGAAGGGGAGATGCAATTCATGGTAGATAAGACCGACATGTAACAGATCTTTCTCTGAAAAGTGTGACATGTAAAAGGAATGTACTGTCAACAGAGAAATGCAGTTCGAGTTACACAGCCTAGTCAGACGTGCCATCTTCATGACAGTTTTTCACTTCTATGATCAATACACATATTTGTGTTAAAATTTCCAGAAACTGGAAGAGGGTTCATGGATGAGAAAAATTTATTTTCTTGTTCATACATCACGGGACACAGAGCGGCATAGTCATTACTATGTGGGTTATATAGAATTACCTTCAGGTGCTGGCACTGGCAACTTCCAAAACAGGAAGTACCCTCCCCTATATAAGCCCCTCCCATCCGGGAGTACCTCAGTTTTTTGCCAGTGTCTAAGGTGTTGGCCAAGGTTAACATGTATTCATCTGGGCTTGTGTACAGATTCTCTGGGCCTTAGCAAGCTATTCCGGATCCGACCAAAAAAGCTTCATAGCTAAACGGTCGGTACCCGGGCCTTGCAGAGAAGAACAAGGTTTTGCCTGTAATGCCTCTCTTAGGAGGGCTGGACCCTGGGATCCAGAGCTCTGGTCATACCCAAAACCAAGAGGCTATCTGTGCAGGGTGCTATACAGGTCCAGGGGAGTGGAATCCTTGGGAACCCGGTCCCTGAAGGTCTAGTACAATGCCTGCCGTGAGAGGTGAAGTTTGGGCTTCTGTGGACCAAACAAAGTCCTGCGGCGGGGAAAAGGTAAGTGGGGGCCCCTCAGGAACTTGGTTCTATTGAGGGGACCCCCAAGCCTAATATGTCTTTCTGCCTGTTACCTAAAGGTATTCCCGCTAATAGCTGTATATGCCTAAGAAATCCTAGAAATGTCTTTTCATAAAGGAAGTTTTTTAAAAAACAAAACAAAAAAAAACTGTAAACCTGGAAATGTTTTTCATAAAAGAGGTTTAAAAAAAAAAAAAAGACAAAAGTGCGGTACCTGTGTTTGTCCACTAGAGGCCGCTGTGGAACGTCTTTTTTTCTTGGGACTATTCCTTCCATGGTGAAAGTCCAGGCAGATGAGTGAGCTCTCTATCAGGGAAGCTGCATTCCTCTGTCATGCTGCCAAGTAGTTTCCTTCCATCCCTGAGTCCTGGTGAAACAGGGACCCTGGCTCCTCTCCCTACATGGCGCCAAGAGCGCACACGTGCACGCGCACACGCTTTCTTTTATAGATTTAGCTTCAAAAAAGGGGGCGGAGCCTGCCGGATGACGCGCTCTGTGCGCCTAGCGCTTCTGCGCATATGCGGGCGTCCCGGCAAGATAAAAGGACTCAGTCCACGCTGCTTGCTATGGACACAGAGCATGAAAAGGAGCTGGTAGCATGGTATAGGGGCTTACAGCGGGCGGTTGATACAGGCATCCCCAGAAAGACGCATTGGTAGACACCCACTGATGTACATAGCAGCAAATTGCTTTAGACTATTTCAGTAAAGGGGTGTATTGCGGCTGGAATACCTCAGCTTTGAACTAAGGAATATGCCACCTAAAAAACTCCGGGATATACCTCTCAGGAAGTGTACGGGGTCTCCATCGGGCTCTGAGGATCTTGAGCAGTCATCTGCACCTTCCTCCCCTGAAAAATCAGAGGTTAATGCCCATAAGGAACCCCCGGGAGTGCCAGGTACTGCGGCTGTCCTCAGTCCACCTGCTCCTGCATATATAACAGAGGAGGTTTTTGCCTCAACTCTGGAGGGATTGGAGCAGAGATTGGCAGCATTGATCGCTTCTTCTCTACAGGAAAGAAAGCGCGCCAGATCTCCATCGCCTCCATCAGAGTGCCTGTTGGCAGAGCAACAGTCCCAGGAAGGGATTGACCTACCTGAAGGGGATCAGGAGGAGGTTAACTCTGTTTTTGAGGAATCGACAGTAGATGAACCATTTTCAGCATCCCAGACTGAAAGATTGTGGGTCCAGACCCTAACTGACATGGTTCGATCTGCATTTAAAATGCCTCTTGTTGAACCATCAACTACTGCTGTCTCCTCATTGGGGTCGCTAAAAGCTCCCCAGATTAATTGCTCCTTTCCAATTCATCCATTATTGGAAGGACTTATATACCAGGACTGGGAACATCCTGATAAACTATTTGTTCCACCTAAGAAATTTCAGGTGATCTATCCCATGGAGGAAAAGTTCACCCAGAGATGGAATGTTCCTACGGTGGATGCAGCCATCTCTTCTGTGAACAAATCACTGACATGTCCAGTAGATAATGTTCAAATGTTCAAGGATCCAGTAGATAAAAAAGTGGAATCCTTATTAAAATCTGCTTTTTCCACAGCAGGGGCTGTTACACAGCCAGCAGTGGCAGCTATTGGGGTCTGCCAAGCTTTAAAGGATCAGATGAATGGTCCTGAGGGATTTGCCAGACCAGCAGGCCCAGGCTCTGGCTGATCTGCCTAGAGCATTATGCTTTGCGGTTGACGCCATCAAGGATTCCATCCATCAGGCCTCCCGCCTCACGCTGTCTTTGGTACATATGCGTAGGCTTCTGTGGCTCAAGAACTGGTCTGCTGAGGCTCCCTGTAAGAAGCTCTTAGTTAGCTTCCCATTTCATGGGGAACGCCTTTTTGGCGAAGACCTGGATAAGTATATCCAGAAGATTTCCAGTGGTAAAAGTACTCTCTTACCAATTAAAAAGAGGTCTAGGGGTCCATCTTTTAAGAGGACTGCCTCTCCTATCCCTGAGACGTCTGCTACTAAGCAGTTCCGACGGCCCCCTCGGTCAAACTCAGGGGGTAAAAATCAGGGACAGTCACAGGGTAATAAGAAACCCTGGATCCGAAGAGGTACTAAACCAGCCTCCAAGTCAAGCCTATGAAGGGCTGCCCCCACTCAAATGGGTGGGGGGAAGACTTCAGTTGTTCGCAGAGACCTGGTGGGAGACGACCAAAGACAGTTGGGTGCTCTCCGCAGTAACTCTGGGATACAAGTTGGAGTTAAAAGAGTCTCCTCCTTCCCATTTTATGTGGTCAGACATGCCAAAAGACCCTCTGAAAAGAGGGTCTATCCTAGTGGCGTTAGAACAACTATTGCTCCAAGGAGTAATTATGGAGGTTCCTATGGAAGAGTGGGGGGTGGGTTTCTACTCAAACCTTTTCACAGTCCCGAAACCAAACGGGGACATAAGACCCATATTGGACCTAAAGAGTCTAAACAAATTTCTAAACATCCGGTCCTTCCGGATGGAGTCGATCCGATCGGTCACCGCTGCCCTACAGGGGGAGGAATGGTTAGCCTCGATCGACATCAAAGATGCTTACTTGCATGTTCCCATCTTTCCAGGTCATCAAAAATTTCTACGCTTTGCAGTAGAAGGGCGCCATTTTCAGTTCAGAGCCTTACCATTCGGTCTGGCCACAGCACCACGAGTGTTCACAAAAATTCTGGCCCCACTGTTGGCCGATCTAAGAACACGAGGTGTAACGATAATGGCATACCTAGACGACCTGTTGTTGATGGACCACTCAGTTGCCAAGCTAGAAGTGGTAATTGTCGATACAATCAAGTATCTAGAATCTCACGGTTGGGTCATCAACCTGGACAAGTCAGCCCTACAGCCAGTAAAAAGCCTGGTATATCTAGGGCTACGGCTGGATTCAGACCAGAGGAAAATTTTCTTACCTCTAGACAAGGTATCCTCTTTGAGGGGCTTGGTCCGTCTGCTTTGTGCAAAAAGACAGCCGTCCATACGCCTGTGCCTGACGCTGCTAGGAAAGATGGTAGCATCATTCAAAGCTGTGTCATACGCCCAATTCCACTCAAGGAATTTGCAGAGGGCCATATTGTCAGCCTGGAACGGAAAAATTCAGGCTCTAGACTTCCCGATGGCTTTGTCCCCTTCCGTTCGGAAGAGTCTCTTCTGGTGGTTGATCCCCCAGAATCTCCAGAAGGGAAAACCCTTCAGTCCGATATCCTGGAAGGTGGTCACTACAGATGCCAGCCTTATAGGCTGGGGGGCAGTACTGGAGCAATGGTCTCTCCAGGGCAGATGGTCAAATGTAGTAAAAACCCTGCCCATCAATCTCTTAGAGATACGAGCAGCCCGGTATGCCCTAGTAGCCTGGACATCCAAACTCCAAGGGTCCCCTGTCAGAATTCAATCAGACAATGCCACAGCAGTGGCATATATCAATCATCAGGGAGGCACCAGGAGTCATGCAGCCCAGAGGGAAGTAAGTCACATCCTGGAATGGGCAGAAAAGCATGTCCCATGTATATCAGCTGTCTTCATTCCAGGGGTGGAGAATTGGAAGGCGGACTTTCTGAGTCGCCAACAGTTATGCCCAGGGGAATGGTCCCTTCATCCCGAGGTCTTCCGGGCAATATGTCAGTGGTGGGGAACACGGATGTAGATCTGCTAGCATCCAGATTCAACGCAAAGGTGGACAGATTTGTCTCCCGGACAAGGGATCCCCTCGCTTGCGGCTCGGATGCTCTGGTGTTCCCTTGGGATCAGTTCAGACTGATATATGCATTCCCTCCGCTACAACTGTTGCCTCAACTCCTTCGCAGAGTCAGGTTGGAAAAGAAGCTGGTGATCCTGGTGGCTCCAGCGTGGCCCCGAAGGGCCTTGTACGCGGAGATCATCAAAATGTCTGTGGGGAGTCCTTGGACCCTTCCACGTCGTCCGGACCTGCTTTCGCAAGGACCGATATACCACCCTTCCTTACTAACTCTAAGTTTAACGGCCTGGCTATTGAATCCCACATCCTAAAAAAGAGAGGTCTCTCTAACTCTGTGGTATCAACTATAATCAATGCCAGGAAGCCTGTATCCAGGCAGATCTACTATAGAGTTTGGAAGGCGTACATCACTTGGTGTGAGGCCAGAAAATGGCATCCACGTAAGTACGTTATAGGCAGAATTCTGGACTTCCTACAGTGGGCTGTAGACAGGAAGTTTGCCTTAAGTACTATCAGGGGTCAGGTTTCGGCCTTATCAATACTATTTCAAAGGCCCCTGGCTATGCATTCACTTGTCAAATCCTTTATGCAAGGGGTGACTCGTATTTTTCCACCGATTAAAGCTCCCATATGCCCATGGGATCTAAATTTGTTTCTGTCGGTTCTGCAGAAGCAGCCATTTGAACCTTTGCGGCACTTTTCCTTGGTTCTACTCACCAGAAAATTGATATTTTTAGTAGCCATATGCTCGGCTAGAAGAGTGTCGGAATTAGCCGCCATGTCCTGTAAAGAGCCATATCTGGTTATTCATAAGGACAGAGTAGTATTACGTCCTCACCCAGCCTTTCTTCCTAAGGTGGTATCGAGGTTTCACTTGAACCAGGATGTGGTTCTTCCTTCTTTTTTCCCCAAACCAAGCTCGGTAGAGGAAAAGTTATTGCATTCTTTGGATGTAGTAAGAGCAGTTAAAGCTTATCTAAAAGCCACTGCTCAGATTCGTAGAACGGATTCTTTGTTTGTTCTGCCGGAAGGCCCCAGAAAGGGTCAGGCAGCATCAAAATCTACTTTAGCCAATTGGATTCGACAGGTCATAATACTAGCCTATGGCTTGAGAAGTAGACCGCCTCTGTTCAAAGTTAGGGCGCACTCCACGAGAGCAGTTGGAACTTCATGGGCAGTGCATCACCAGGCCTCCCTGGCTCAAATTTGTAAGGCCGCAACATGGTCTTCAGTACACACGTTTACTAGGTTCTACTAGGTGGACATTAGAAGTCAGGAGGATATCGCCTTTGGGTGCAGAGTGTTGCAGGCCGCAAAAGATCCTCATGCCTGATGGCGCCCAGCTTATGTATGGTGTATCCCCCCCCTCATTTGGCATTGCTTTGGGACATCCCACATAGTAATGACTATGCCGCTCTGTGTCCCGTGATGTATGAACAAGAAAATAGGATTTTTAAAACAGCTTACCTGTAAAATCCTTTTCTTGGAGTACATCACGGGACACAGAGCTCCCACCCCTCTTTTGGGGACACGTATTGCTTTGCTACAAAACTGAGGTACTCCCGGATGGGAGGGGCTTATATAGGGGAGGGTACTTCCTGTTTTGGAAGTTGCCAGTGCCAGCACCTGAAGGTAATTCTATATAACCCACATAGTAATGACTATGCCGCTCTGTGTCCCGTGATGTACTCCAAGAAAAGGATTTTACAGGTAAGCTGTTTTAAAAATCCTATTATTACTTACCAAAGTAATGGTTTTGAAAAAACATATGGGTTTTGCACCATTTGTTTAAGGTGTTATTTCAAGAAAAACAGGAGGTGTTAATACAGACAGCTCTGATTAACCGTTGTTTATGGACAACTGGGTGTTAAAAAGAAAGGTCAGTTGAAGTAAGATATAAATACATTGAGATTAAAATAATGCAGTGTGATAAACCCACAGTTGTATAAGCAAATCATGCAAAAGTTACTTTATCAGCTTTAGTCAACATTTATTGGGAAGGAGTCTCTTGTGCTTCTATAGAAAGGTGCCATATATTGGCACAATGGAACTTTCTGTATATTTGTCTGCACTGAAAGATGATTGAGACTGCCATGAGTTTTTGTGTAGCAGTCAGAGTGACGGAACACGTGTGGTTCATTCAATCATACTGTATGAGAAACATGATTGGTTCTAAAAAATGTACTTCAACATGATCAAGTTTATTTCAGAAATATAATTTTTAGGAAAGCCCAGACTAAATTAATGTTCTTTTGCAAAATTAAAGCAGTTATAAGTGAAGTTTTAGTAAAAGAAAACTACAATAATCTGATAAGATTATTACTTTTACAAAATTTATTTAGTCACAGGATAAAGAGGGGGACGATGAAATTTTGTCTTAGTTAGAATCAGTACAGACTGATGATGGAGATAAAATATATTGTAAAAATAATTGATTCCAACAATAATGGATAGAGTTATTTTTAGATGAAAATATTTATTTTTGCATATCTAGGTACTTGACTGACTGACAAATTGATTAATTGATTTTTGTTTAAGCTAATGAAAGAAATTTTGAACTACTCAATTTAGAGCACCTTGTCATCAAACTTCTGAATATTGTTTTATTTGTTTATAGAACAATTCAAAAGGAAAGAGTAACCCGATACTACAAAGTATTGAGAGATTTGGCAATCTGTGAAGATGGATTATATTAGTTTTTCACCTGCTAAAGAAGGATACAATGATGTTTTTTCCTTTAGTTAATATTTCTTTTGATAAATTAATTGAGGTAATTCTAGGAAAAAAAAAAATATTTTTAACATAAGCTAAGTTGTTGTGAATGTATGTCATATTCCATTGGGGTTGGATTTCAAACCATGGAATCAAATAATGATTTTTTTATTTTATAGGACAGGTAGTGAAGGACAAGTATGCAATTTTAGTTATTTAATAAAGTTTTTATGTTTCTTATCATCTTTAATGCTCAGGTATTGTAGAACGTATGAATAGTATTACAAAGTCTAAATAGGGTAAGATGATTCAAGAAAAGGTAAAGATCAGGTGACTTATTTACCTGTTATATTTTTAGTTTAAAAACTTTAGTATTTTCTGAACATAAGGAGTTAATGACAGGATGAAGAATGTCTGTTCTTCTATGTCTTTTGAAATTAGCATACTAAGTTATTTACAAAACTGTTGTATAGGAAAAAGTAAAGGTATAGGAATTTAAGAAGTTTGTTCACAAAACATGGCTAGGCCTTTGCTAAATTTAAATAGAAATTATGTTTTGAATGAGATTTCTACTTCTCAGAGCCCATTCACACAGGGGCAACATGACTTCCAGCGCGATTTTATGAGGCAACTCCGACACAACCTGAGTATGAATCACAGCGCGACCTGGAGCTATTTACAAGGCAACTCCAAGTTGCCTGCAGGACAGGAGACATTCCAGTGGCCAATCAAACAAGAATCAGCTCTGTGGGAGGGAGGGGGGAGAGAGCATTTTGCCTGATAAATGTATGTTATCTTCCTGGAGAGTTGCTCCTATTAAGACAGTGAGAGGCGACTCCCATTGAAATGAATGGGTACAGGTCGCCTAGGAGTCGGATTGAAGTAGTACAGGGACCTTTTTTGAAGTCGGAGCGACTGCAGTAGTGTGCATAAGGATGGCTCCATTAACTTACATTGATTTCTTCAGCCAGAGCGACCTGAGGCAACTAGGGGCGACCTGGGGCGATTTGGAGTCGGATCCAAAGACGCCCCTGTGTGAATGGGCTCTTATGAGTATGTTTCATAATTTATTCCAGTAGCTAAAGTTATGATTAAGAATTATAGATCTGAAGGTACCAGGGATGCCAATAGAGTTGCAAACTGAGATATCAATTGGGAAGATTATTTTATTATTTTTAAGGTAATAGGGATTATAATTATTTTTGTTTCAAAATAATTGGTAAAAATAAAAATAAAGGGTAAAAATAAGAATAAAATGGGTAAACACAGAAAGGATTATGAGTCTAAAATAGTTTATATTGATTAATGAAATTATTCTATTCTATGTATTTTTATTTATTTTTTGGATTTTTCCATGCCCATGACACAAGCACAACTAAATTTCTGTTTGTTACCACTTCTTGTTTTTTCAAAATTATGTTTTTAATATGTTCTCAAGGACTATCATTTTTGGATGAACTTCAATGATTCATTCATATGGTCTTGCATCAAAAGCGACATATTGATCAGTCGATCATTATGTGAGGGGGAGTTAAGATGTAATTTTAATATAGGAATGTTTTGAAATACAGAAAAAATAGTTGACTCAATGTTGACATTGAAATTTGATACTTTCTCCTACACAATCTTTGTTAGTTTAGTAGATCATTGAAAGATTGATATCACAGTAATAACTAATAGTAATGATACTAGCTTAGTTTACATATAGTTGATATTTTTTGGTTTCTAAATCTTTTATAGGAACACATATTAATTCACATAGAATTATTATTTTTTTTATTCATTTTTATAGAACACATAACTTGGAAAAGTTGTATGGATAGTTTGTTATTACAAGAATGTACAATAACGTGTACATTTGAAGTATTAATATAGTTAGAGTACATACAGGCTTGTGTGGAAGAAAAGGATTTTAATGTGTTTAAACAGAGTTACTGTTGAATTAAATAATATGAAATGTTGAAAAAAAGAGAAAATGGAAAGAGTTGCTTGTTGGTCATGGATAGATAAATAGATAAATAGATAAACAGAAAAATAAATAGAAAGATAAATAGAAAAATAAATAGAAAGATAAATAGAATATATAAAAATATGACAATCAAATAATGGGAAAGTTATGTTTTTATGTATCCACAGACGAGTAGATTACGTATTATGTTTATAAATGTTCAGTGTCAAGGATAATGTATAAAAACTTATATTGTAGAAATTATTTGGTTATTGAAATTTCAAAGAATGGAAGAAATTTTATTTATTAATTAATAATTTATATTACAAAACAATATAATTTAATATATCAAAGATATTAATTTCTCCTTTATGTTAAAATAGCTATATGATATGGTTAAAGTTATAAGAAGTAAAATCTATGAAGATAAAAGGAAGACAATTTTAATATTACATAGTTTAGATGGAGAATAAATTAAAATTAATAAATAATATAATAATTTATAGTTTGATGGAATGAAATAGTTAAATATTTCACAGGAATATCTCAGAGTTTTGGAAAAAGCTTATGTACAATATCTGAAACACTTAATTGTATGAATCTTTATTGTATTGTATGTATTGGAAAAAAAGAGGATCAGAAACATTTATTATTTAAGATGAATGCACTTATTTTGTTTGTTAATAATAGTGCATTGAGGGGGAATTGTTAGATATTGAATTTATTACTATTTTAAGTGATAAAAGTTTCTGTACTCCTTATTGAAACATGTTAAATTTGAAGGTTTCTGAGGACAGACAAAAGGACATTTGCTGTGTATGTAATAGCTATTCTAAGGAACTATGTCAGGACAATGGGTGGAGTTATGTTACTTAATATACACAAGTGGGTGTTACTTCTGTAGGACAGTTAATGATACCTTCCTTGGAGCGATGCTAAATGTAAATAATGCTGACATAACATAATTAAACTGTATGTACCCAAGAGTTTTCAACATGAGTTAGGAATGTCGGGCGAAGGGACCCAAGGAAGATGGTGGGGAAGTGATCCTTCGCTATGGAAGGTCAGGGGACCCTGCTCAAAGATATACCATCTTACGATCTGTCACCTCATTCCCCCTTCTGAAGCTATGAACTTACCTTGTGTTACCAGCTGTCATTATGTAAGCATTGTCTTTTGCCTGTCTTTCTGAAGAATAAAATAACCTTTTTGAAGATAACCTGGCTCTATTGAATAATGGAACCAAATGCCTTGGTAGGGGATACTAATTGTTTTTACAAGTGTCCCCCTTCCAACAAACAGTATGTCAGAGAAATAAGACTATGTGACCTCTTTCATTTATTTCCTGCATTGATAGCCTTAATAGCTCTGGGTAAGAATCTCTCTTTAATCTATTTGTCCTTGTTTTAATCACCCTAAAACATCTCCCATGTTTCAATAATTCAAACAAATGACAACCAGGATGAGTCTGGTCTCTCACTATTTTTCCTGCTCTACAAAGGCAACTAGTCTCATATATTTCTTCTAGAGTTCACACCCTACAATTTTCTGCGCTGTTCGAACCACTCTTTTTAGAGTATGTTTATCTGCCTGCGTACAAGTAGGATACAAAACTAGAATACAATACGTTAATGTACTCTCAATGGCAGAGCGATAGAAGGTCTCTAGTACCTTCCTTCCATAGCCATTGTTCCTAAGGAGTCGCAAAAAATATAAACGTTGTTGCGATTTCTTAATAATGGCTTTAATGTTGATTGTCCACGATAAGTTTTCAGAAATGTATGTTCCCAAAAACTTAAACGTAGAGACCCACTCCACTCCACGCACAGGCCTTTATCCACTTCAGCCCCGGAAGAATTTACCCCCTTCCTGACCAGAGCACTTTTTGCGATTCGGGCACTGGGTCGCTTTAACTGACAATTGCGCAGTCGTGCAACTAAACAAAATTTACGTCCTTTTTTTCCCAAAAATAGAGCTTTCTTTTGGTGGTATTTGATCACCTCTGCGGTTTTTATTTTTTGCTCTATAAACGAAAAAAAAACAATATTTTTTACTTTTTGCTATAATAAATATCCCCAAAAAATATATAACAAATATATATTTTTTTCTCAGTTAAGGCCTATATGTATTCTTCTACATATTTTTGGTAAAAAAAATCGCAATAAGCGTATATTAATTGGTTTGCGTAAAAGTTATAGCGTCTACAAAATAGGGGATAGTTTTATGGCATTTTTATGGATAATTTTTTTTTAAATTAGTAATGGCAGTGATCTGCAATTTTTATCGTGACTGCGACATTATGGCAAACACATCGGACACTTTTGACACCATTTTGGAACCATTGTCATTTTTACAGCGATCAGTGCTATAAAAATGCACTGATTATTGTGTAAATGACACTGGCAGGGAAGGGGTTAAACACTAGGGGGCGATGAAGGGGTTAAGTGTGTCCTAGTGAGTGATTCTAACTGTGAGGGGGATGGGCTACAAGTGACACGACAGTGATCACTGCTCCCGATCACTGGGAGCAGTGATCAGTGTCCTGTCACTAGGCAGAACAGGGAAATGCCTTGTTTACAAAGGCATCTCCCCGACACGATCGCGGGACACCGGCGGACATCGAGTCCACAGGTCCCGCGGGCACGGTCACAGAGCTTGTGGTGGGCACGCGCCCACAATGCCGTGATTTAAAGGGGACTAACCTGTGCGCCCATTTGCCCAGTCGTGCCATTGTGCTGACGTATATCGTCGTGCGCTGGTCGGCATGTGGTTAATAAAAATGGCTGCTGGTTCAGGCCTGTTCCTTCTGAAATCTACAATCAGTTCCTTTGTTTTTCCTTTGTTTAGGATCAGGTTATTCTCTGTACTCCATTCCACTATCCTATCAAACTCTCTCCTGTATTGCTCCTCATCGTCTCCAGTGATACAACCGATTACGTTAGTGTCATCGGCAAACTGAACTATACTATTGGTCTCATAATAGGGTGTGCAGTCATATGTGTATGGAGCATAGAGAAAGGGACGTAACACACAACCCTGCAGTGCTCCAGTACTTATTTCTCGCTTGGAAGAAACAAACGTATCCAATTTGACCACCTGTGAGCGATGGACCAAAAAATCCCTTATCCAAAAACAAATAAAGGGTGGCAAATTCAGTTTTTGCATTTTTTCAATCAACCGATCTGGAATGATGGTATTAAAGGCAGAGCTGTAGTCTATGAACAACATCCTTTTGTAGTTTCCCGAATGCTCCAGATGTCTAAGTGCCCCATGCAGCCCTAAAGCAATCCCATCTTCTGTGCTTCTATTTGCACTATACGCAAACTGATAAGGATCTAAACTACTTGGTAATCTAGTTTTGATATATTTCAAGACCAACCTCTCAAAGCACTTCATTAGTACTGAGGTCAGTGCTATTGGTCTATAATCGTCTAAACTTCCCACAGTTGACTTTTTTGGAATTGGAATAATAGTGGCTGATTTTAAACATGCCGGAAAAACAGCAGATGATAGTGATCGATTAAAGATCTTGGCAAAGACTCCATCTAATTGATCAGCACAGGCCTTAACTACTCTCCTTGGGATTCCGTCTGGACCTGATGATTTCCTCATATTTATAGCCTTAAATGCCTGCCTCACCTCATATTCCTGTATAGAGAGTGTACAGTTTCCGGAACCTAAAGGACACCCTATATGCTGGTTTGGTAACACAACCTCAAACTGTGAGAAGAACCTATTTAATTCTTCAACCAGTGAAGCACTAGAATTCCCTTCAATTTTTTTAGTTCCTCTATGTTGTGTCAAATATTGTATACCCCTCCAGCCCTCCCTCGCATTGTTTCCAATAAAATAGTCCTCAATTTTCTTTTTATAGGCTAATTTGGCTTCTTTTATGCCTCTTTTTAGATTAGCTCTTGCAATACTATACATTGCTTTATCTCCGACCCTGAATGCTCTATTCTGTTCTCTAAGAAGACTCTTTATTTTCTTAGTCATCCAAGGTTTGTGATTTGAAAAGACCCAAATGCGTTTAAAAGCTCTTGTAGTATTGAAATGTGAGGCCATCAAGTCCAAGGTTTTTGTCCAGTTTCAGTTGTTTCAATGTTGTTTCAAGTCCAAGTAAGCAGCTAAAAATTATTTAATCAAGAGAGTATGGGTTTCCTGGTTAAGCGAGTCAGAGCAATTGAGACTCAAATAATGGAGCTTTTAATAGTACAGTACCTAATTTTTCAATCAGACTTTGCCAGAGCAATAGCTTATGTGATGGATGGTAAGTGAGGTTATAATCACCTAAATGGCTCAAGCCAACAGCCTGACACTTTTATTACCGTGTTCATAAAACATCTTTTAATGGAGCATGTATTCATGTATTGTCTCTTGTCAGCTTACCTAGTTCCTCCAGCAAAAGAAAGCGGGTGTGCAATAGCTCCTGGAAGGTATTTTCTGCATGAAACTGCTTGTGTGCCACTTCCAGGTTATTTATGCGTTCAGTCAGGGACTGAATCAGGGCCTGATGTCCTTTATTGACCTTCATGGCTAGCGACAAGAATTTGCCTCTAACCACACTATTTTGTGCTTCCTAAACTATGGTGGGGTTAACATCAAGGGTATCATTTGCGGCAAAGTAATTCTGAAGGCATGAAGTCCATTGGCATACATTTTCTGGGTCTTTTAGGAGGGATGTATTTAGCCTCCAAATTTGGTCCCAGCAAATATTTCAAGGAAAACAAATGTAATCATGATAGGATGGTGGTCTGAGAATAACATGGGCTCTATTGTGGCCTGCTGGAGAAATGGAAGGTCAGCTTGAAAAAGGAAACAATAATGAATCCTTGAATATTTTTGGGTGCAGAGGCAAAAAGAATGTGTAATCCTTATCAGTGGAATAGAGGGTGTGCCAAGTGTTGTGTAAGGACAGATTGTGCAATTGTCGCTTGATTTGACACAAGCCTCTGTAGAGTAAAACTGAGGTACCGGAGGAGGAGTCAACCAAAGGGTTTAGTGGTCTGTTGAAGATCAGAACACCAGATTAGAACTCAAGTAGGAGTTCACTTTTTTTCAAAAGAAGGATAGCTAGTGTTCGTTTGAACATTAGATGTTAGCTAGAGTAATCAGCCTGAAGGCTAAAGAGCCTTTGATGAATAGATATCAATCATCGAGGACTAAAGCCCCGTACACACGATCGGATAACCTATGGATTTTCGTCCGATGGATTTGTCCATCGGAAATCCGATGAAACTGTTTTTCATCAGTCTTGGCCACACACCATCAGTCAAAAAACCGACCGTTCCAAACGCGGTGACGTAAAACACTCAGATGAGCCGAGAAAAAATGAAGTTTAATGCTTCTGAGCATGCGTCGACTTGATTCTGAGCATGCGTGGGTTTTTTAACCGATGGACTTGCCCATAGACGATCGGAAATTCCCATCGGTTTTTTATCCATCGGAAAATTTTAAAACAAGTTCTATTTTTTACAACCGATGGAAAAAAGACCGATGGGTACCATACACGATCGGTTGGTCTGATGAAAACCATCCATCGGATGGTTTTCATCAGTCAAACCGATCGTGTGTACGGGGCTTAATAGTGTGTCTGAGATTTGGATCTGGTAATGTTTGGAAATCAAAATTGATACTCCTCTAGTCTTGGAGTGGGGGTTCATAGCATGTACAGCGAGGTTAATGTTCTGTTAGTAAGTTTTGGAATTAAATTTGAGAGTAAGTGCGTCTCCTGGAGGAGTATTATTTGAGCTTTATGTTTGGCAAGAGCAGACAAAATTTGCAATGGCTTCTCCAGAATATTGAGCCCTAGCATTCAATGAAATGCATTTCAGTGATAACAAATGGTTTTGTTTCGGATTAGTAGCCATGATATAATGTGGCTCATGACTTAGAGAAAATACAAGAGTAACTGTATGGCGTAAAGAATTTGCAACCCAAGATAGATTGAGAGCTCTGAGGCCTGTGAGGACTCATGGCCATCAGAGAGCTGAATGTGGAACAGATCCGGGATGTTCCAACTCAGTTAAGTACAGGTATCCCATGGTATCCGGGAGGCAGAGGCATAGGCAATCTGTCCTACTTTTCCCATAATGGATAGGGTGACTCCCAAAAAAGGTAACGTTTAATCCTCTGAGTGCAGGCGCTCTCAACTTTAATCATCCATCTTGGACCACGGTCAAACTATGCCCCTGTTGTTGCTTGTTTTATTAAGGTGGAGTTCCACCCTGAAAGAGTTTTTTCCATTAACAGACTCCTTTTAACCTATAAAGAAACATTTGGAGGAAATGTGTTTCTATACTTAACAGAAACGCCCTGTTGCTATGTAGTCCTCCAAATCTGCCACTTCCTGGTCCGCGGAGCTCCTCGTTACTTCCTCCCTCACCTATGACAGGAAGTGACGTGATTTAAGGCGGATCACAGCAATGAGATGTGTTTATCTATGTTGCAATAACAACGGGGCGGGACCTTCCTCCGTTGCCGCCCGTTGTTATGGCAATTTTAGAAACAATCGGCGATACGACCACCGGTGAATCACGCATGCGCGAGATCGAGAGGTGCATGCTGGTTACCCAGGATGCAAGTCTCCAACGCATATCCAGGAAGAGCTATTGATTGGGCTTCACATGCCCACAATCATGATGGCAACGGCCACAACAGGAGGGAGAAATTGTAAGTATTAAATTTATATTTTGGAAACATCCATAATTAACTCTGTATACTCATTTTTTTATTTAATAATTAATAATGCTCAGATCAATAAAAAATAAAAAAATAAAATTTGTCTGGAACTCTGCTTTAAGTACAGCTAACATTTGAGAAGGGGAACACAGGGCAGGACTAGGCATGATGGTCTCTGCCATTTTTGCATATATAGGGCTTGATTTACTAACATTGGAGAGTGCAAAATTTGGTACAGCTGTGCACGGTAGACAATAAGATTTTAGCTTCAGCTTGTTCAATTAAGCCTTGACAAAAAATCCTGGAAGTTGATTAGTTTCTATGCAGACCTGCACCAGATTTTGCACTCTCCAGTTTTAGTAAATCTCCCCCCATAGGATCATAGAGACATACTAATGCCGCCTACACCTTTGTCCGACCAAACCCACAACGGAATTCCGACGGAATTCCATGGGAGAAAAATAGAACATGTTCTATATTTAAACTCCGATGGAATTCATCAGAATTACTCAGATGGGGCACACACAAGGTAGGAATTTCCAATGGAAAAAGTCTGTCAGACATTTTCCATCGGAAATTCCTATCGTGTGTACAAGGCATTAAAGTGCGGTGTGTAAAGTCTATGACCTTTAGCACTGTGCTTGCACAGCAGTTGAAAGAACTGGGAAAGCCATACGACACATTGGGGTTCATTTGCTAAAGGCAAATAGGCTGTTCACTTTGCCCGGAAAGTTGCACTTTGCAAGGAGTTTTTCCCCAGAGCTTAGTAATGGTCGCATTTCATACCCAAACTTGTGCAAAGAAAAATTCTGGGAGTTTTGTCCAACATAAATCAATTAACAAATCTGGCTGTTGACATGTATTTACTAAAGCCTTATTTATACTACACTATAAGCTCTTTTTTCTTGGTCCCTAGGTGTGGTGTGGTGAATGTTGAGGAGACATGAAGAGGATGAGCTGTTTAAGAAAATTCCTGGAACATCGGGCAATATTTGGAGCAAGAGTGAGATCAGACCCTATACTGTATGTAAATAACGCTCACATGACCTTCTTTTCACTTTTCCACATTATGTTTTCTGAACAGCATAGATCCACTGAGCAAGAACCATTACCAAATTGCATTTGAAGAAATCTGAGCATCAAGTCCAGCACCTCTATTTTTTTCTGGTGTTTTTGACCAACATAATCCAACTAACAGGTCTCCTTGCTGTCGACATATAGGGATGTTTACTCAAGGAGTAGAGCATGTTTATTTTACTTGGGGAATTTTCACAAGCAAGGAAGATGAGAAAAAAAATGTATTTTTGCTTGCACCTAATTGGATGACGGAGGTCAGCAGTGTCCACCTCATTCACTGGGCTAAAGGGAAAATGTACTTGCAAAGAGAAGTGAACAGCCTATTTGAATTTTGTAAATCAACCCCATACAGTCTATAACCTGAGACTAAGAATATATTATTTACTAGAAGAAACACCATTGTCAATTATGTGTAAATTAAAATAGTTAAACTGTATCTAATACTAAAACATTTTTGGTTGTTTTGGATAGAGTAGGGAATAGACAAAGTCGTTGTTGTGCCTATTTTATTATTGTACCCCCAATAGGAAGGTTTTCAGGCTTAGTTTATGATGATCATCAACCAAATATCCTATTTCCTTTCTGCCGACTACCAACCACAGAACCATTCAGAGATTTTCATTTAAAACACTTCACAGAACACTATATTTGGCTCTCGGATGGCCCTCCACTCTTGATCTGGTTCGAGCAGAGGTGCTGCATTGACCCACACTTGCTGGCCATGATCTCACTAATATATACCTTGCTGTTGATGCCTCAGCATCTCAGCTTCCAACATATGCTCGACAGTGGACAACAGACTTAGGGAGGGTTTTAGATGAGGAAGGCTGACTTCAAATATGTGACACAGCGAAGTTACTAAATTATGATATGTTGGTACTTATTAGTTACTGAAATACCTTGTTTTGTACCCAGCTAATCTCCTCAAAGTATTCAAGGCCGTGAACAAATGGGGACATGCTCAGTGGCTCAGCAATTCTGGTCTGATTTTCTATTGGTTTCTTCTACACTTATGGTACTCAAAATCCATTCCATGGTGGAAAACATTCTCCTCTGTGTCAGGCCACCTGGGCTCCTCAAAGTATAATTCACGTTTATGCTCCATGTCCTTGTTTCCTCTAAAAACATGTTTGGAAAAGCATGGAAAACATCCACCTTTTTTATAGCTGATACCTAACCCAGAATCATGGCAGACTATGTTGCATGAGAAATCAGAGGCCAGGCTGCCTGACAAAATTCTAAATTACTCCACTATTTGGTACCCCTGGTTCACACACTTCTCCCACCTGGAAATTATGTTGGCATGCTGGAACTTTAGGCCTAGTTTGACAGTGATTTATTTTGCCAATCCTCTTTTTCCCCCTATGCCTACTCCTCTTTTTTTTTTCTTTTTTTCTTCCCCTCCCCAGAACCTCACCAATCCGACTGAGCAGATCTAGAGCATTCAGACAACAGTAGCTACTTTTATTATTGTCTATATTATTTTTAGTGAAATGCAAAAAAATAATGGAAACCTACTGAACCTAAATAAAATCATGCTTTACATAAAAAATAAATACTTTTCCTATGTAGAAAAAAAACAAAACATTGAATCCCAAGAAAATAACAATAAGCACTACAGACTCACATAGTTTCCATGCAATTAATTCTAGTTATTTATAAATCATTAAGAGATAATTTCCCAGTGTAGTTAAAAAAATAAATCCCAAGAAAATATTAATATGCATGACAGACTCCAGATGTGTCCAGGGAATTATTTCCTTTTATTTATAAAAGCACTATTAATTCTAAAATATATAACATTCAGTAGACAAACATCTTTGGCTATGCTGATTTCTTTATTGATTATTACGTACTGTAAGTAAATATCAGTGCTTTCATCTCTATAAGTATATTTTAAAATAATTCTTAAACAATTCTATAAAATGAAATAATCACTAAAAATATCATATACCGCAGAAATACAAGCATTGGAAGCACTAGTTTGCCATCATTATCCCCTTAACCAGTAGTACATTGCAAATATGTTTGGGTGGTTTTTTATAACATTTTGATTTACCACTAATAGTATTTGAAGAATTTGCTCTTAACTAACATGATGGAATCTTCATTTTTGCTTCTGTTCAGCTTGCAGTAACTCATATCAACCATTCACAGTGCAGTTTTTAACATAACTTTTCTCCAGAAAATTGAAATTGAATTGAGCTATTGCACTTTTATTTAGTTTGTAAAAGCTTTCTGCATCAAAAACAACTGCCTTTAAAAAAAAAAATACTTTTTCTTTTTTTTTTCTTTTTTTTGCATTCAGTACTGAAGATTTACTGTATAAAATACTTATTTTCAACTTTTTTCATATTGTGTTACATCTGAGTACAGCTGATTTTATGTAGCCATTTGTCATCCACTTTCTCTCTACATTTCTTAGGTTGGCATCCTCATGGTGACAACAGTAGACCATGCCAGGGTAATGTGTCTAGTACCGGCCACTTTTGTAATCTTAATTGGAAGCCTATGTGACAAGGAGACAGTGCAGGTAAGGGTAAAATGTTCATGAACAAGGACCTTCACAATAAGATCTCTAGGTATTATATTATTAGAAAGCTGCAGACTGAGAAACATTAAAATGATGTTTGGAAATACTGTAATGTGTTAAAGCTTTAATTATTGAGTTTACATCTACTTTAACTGAACTCATTTACATCAACTAGGCAAATCTGTTTGTAAAATTGTAATATTCTGCCTTCAGCTGATGGATCAGAGAAATGTGACTAGAATTACCACAATCCGCCTCTTAGGATTCCAGATTCCTCAAACTATAACATTTTTGGTGTTTTCTATTTTCCTTATGCTTTATTGTGTGACAATATGTGGAAACCTTCTGATTATCACTCTGGTGTCCTACAGCAAATCCCTCCATTCTCCCATGTACTTCTTCCTCTCCCATCTTTCTGTATTGGATATAATACTGTCATCTGATATTCTTCCTAACATGATCAGCACTGTTTTGGTAAAAAATACTATCATGTCATTTTCTGATTGCCTCACCCAGTTTTCTTTCTGTGTTATCACAGAATGTTCAGAGTGTCTTCTTCTGACAGTGATGAGTTGGGACAGATATTTGGCCATCTGTAAACCATTGCATTATGCCTTGAAAATGAACTACCAGGTTTGTTGGATACTGGTTATCCTATGCTGGATTATAGGATTGTTTTTGATATTGATTTACACTTCAACCATGTCAAATTTACAATTTTGTGGTCCCAATATTATTGATCATTTTTTCTGTGACTTTGATCCCATCCTACAACTCTCCTGCTCTGATACCACCATTGCTCGTTTGGAACTAACAATTTTGGGTGTTATTGTTGTCATTTTCCCATTCTTTACTATCTTTATATCATATTCTTATATTATAGTCACAATTTTAAAAATCCCATCTATTACTGGCAGACAGAAAGTTTTCTCAACATGCAGCTCTCACCTGACTGTTGTGTCCATCTATTATGGTACCCTGGTTTGTGTTTACTTGACACCTAATAGGGGACATACACAGACCCTAAATAAGCTCTTATCATTACTGTACACTGTTGTTACCCCAATGATTAATCCAATTATATACAGCCTGAGGAACAAAGATCTGAAAAAAGCTGTTAAAAATGTAATCAAAAACGTGAAAATTTGTTTCAATAAAGATTAAAATGTGTATGAATTTAATTTTAACATTAAGAAATTTATTGAAAATAATAGATCAATATAAATCAAGAACACATATGATAAAAGCAAAATATCCATACAAGGATAAAATAAGTGTGCCTTAGTAATCAAATGTAGCAATAAAAGTTAACAGCATGCACAGAAGCAATATATCAATTATGCACTAATGACAGTTGTATCTTTTTGTGACAAAATGATCAAAGTCTCATATAGGATGGCCAATACATTCTCTTGACTTGTCTTTAGTAGTAGTGAAGAAGAGAAGTTAGGAATTAGAGGAAATAAAGAGTAGATAAAGATCAACCATAGGGTTCATTTTTGACATGGTGTATTTAGGTATCCTGAGAGTAACGTCAATGGATTAGGTTGTTATTGGGTTTATACTTGTTGGTAGACTGGTTAGTTATTGTCAGGTTTGGAAGCTAGTCCGGCTGCAATGTCTGCAAAGGCTTTAGAGTATTTAAAAATGGTCCAGGGTTGCCAGGTCTTATGGAACCTCTCAACCTGTTCGCTGGATTGGGCTAGGGTGTCTTCCATTTCATTTATTTCTGAGACTCTTTGAAACCAATCAGCAATAGAAGGAACCCGGGGGGAGTTCCAATGAATTGGGATAAGGGATTTGGCCGCATTCAAGAGGTGTTTTGAGAGGGAATGTTTGTATTTTTTCAGAGGGAAATTTGAAATGTGCAAGAGGCAACATGCTGCATTAAGTGGAAGTTTGGTCTCGATGATCAGGAAGATTAATTCTTTGACTTTATTCCAGAAGGTCGTGAGTAGAAGGCAGTGCCACCAAATGTGAATCAGAGAGCCTATGTCATCCAAGCATCTCCAGAACCTATCGCTCACTTGTGAATTCCACTCATGTAATTTCGCAGGTGTTAAGTACCAATGCGTCAACAATTTGTATGCTGTTTCTTGCGTTTTAGTGCTAGTAGAACACTTAAGTGTTAGAATGCATGCATTCTTTCACTGTTTGGTCGTTATGGTTACCTGCAGTGCTTCGGACCATCTCCTTCTGAGTCTATCATCTACCAGACTTTTTGCCTTCTGTAACCAAGCATATGTGGTTGAGGTTGCCCTGTGAAACTGCTCACCTGTGTGACACAATGAATCAAGTTCTGTCATGGGTCTGGAGAAGTCGCCTAACCTGCCATAATTATAAAGATAACTGCGTAGCTGTAAATACACCCAAAATGGTAAATCAGGTAGGTTGTTGTCTCTTTTTGTTATGAGCCAGTCTTTCATTTTGGTCTGTTGGTAGCAGTCCCCCGCTAAAAGTGATTTGTTTCTATTTGCTGGTCGAAATTGGGGATTGCCCAAGCCTGGTATAAAACCTGGGTTATCTTTCATTGGGGTGAGTGGGCCCAGGGAGGAGGTGATATCTGTCTCCTGAGCCACTCCGTGGAATTCTTTTAGCGTGGTTCCTGTCAGTGGGTGTTGTTTTAATCTTTCTGGGTAGGAGGTCATTTAATTTTATACACTTTTTATAAGAGTTTTTAAATTTGAGGAAATATTTATCAGTAACACACAAACCTATAAAAAAATAATCTTGCTTCTGCATGAGGGACCTGGGGAGAAAAACATCCCTAATGCGGGTCATACATGGAACAAAAATTCAACAGGGATCTGGCAGAATTTCAATCCATGTGGGCAGACTGGTTGTACAGAAGTTGATCTAACAACTGGCTTCCATACAACCAGCCTATCAGGTTTTTCCTGATTGATCAATGCTAACAGCTATAGCTGGCAGCACTGATCAGTGTATTTTGAAGGTGAGGAGCTCAGCAAGAGTAAGTCCCTGTCCACATTGAATGGGTAGATGGGGAATCGGGCAACTTTTTTTCATTCTACCTTCTGGTTGAACAGAAAAAATTAGGCATGAATGGGCCAACACTAAAAGATCACCCCTTTCAGTGGCCAGGATGACACACAAAGGGGGTTATTTACAAATCCACTTTGCACTACAAGTGCAAACTACAAGTGCAAAGTGCACTTTAAATTGCACTGAAAGTGCACTTGGAAGTGCAGTCGCTGTAAATCTGAGGGGTGGATCTGAAATGAGGGGAAGCTCTGCTGATTTTATCATCCAATCATGTGCAAGCTAAAATGCTTTTTTTTTATTTTGCTTGCATGTCCCTCTCGGATCTACAGCGACTGTACTTCCAAGTGCACTTTCAGTGCAATTCCAAGTGCACTTTGCACTTGTAGTTTGCACTTGTAGTGCAAAGTGGATTTGCCTTTAGAAAATAACCCCCAAAGTGTATATCAGTAAACAGACTTTATGAAAGCAGGTATTCACAATCAGTATATGACTTCACATGTATCTTCAAACTGGGTACTCAACAATAGGACTAAAAGGCACAATTGCATCTAAGTGCATCCATAAGATTCCTGTAGGACTCCTCCTCAACAAAGAAAGGATCACCTTGAGTTAGTGCTGGGTCCAAATGAGCTAAAGGAAGGAAGCTCTCCCAATCACTTTCCACATGGTAGGCTTAGCTCCAGTTAACTTAGCTCCCTTCATCACTTGAGGGACCTTAGTGCACCTTCTCCCCGTGCTGTAAGTGGATAGAAATCCTTGCCCAATAGTAGATTTGTAAAAAACATGTCCAGAAACCAGAAGGTCATGTAAAGCTACAAAAATGCCTCAATACAATTCACACATCAGTCCTTATTCATTTGGGAAAACTTTCTTGTTCAACATTTAATTCTTCAAAAATGTCAGTATTTGATTATTCCAATGAATATTCTGTGGAAAATTAGTTAGGGGAAGTTTAAAAATGCAGTAGTAGATCAAAATGGTTGAACAACTTGCCAAGATTTATTACATGGAAAAAGATAGGCTTGAATATTGGTGAAAATCTACAGAATTTCTGTTGTTTGTAGTTTTTTTTAAAAAAAGAAGTAAAATAGAAGGAAACATCCTGTCACTAGCTGAGGACCTACGATATTTAGAACTTGTTTAAAGTGGCATTTTCTGAAGACACAGCTACATTGGCAGATAAAACAGGTCAAACCACACCATAATAAGATGCTTTTCTATTGTAACGTCAGTGCCACTTTTATTTGAAAAGTCACATGTGGCTACCAAGCAAGTTGCAGCAATAGGGGGAGTTCCTGTGGCCACATTTTCCTATTCCATCAGCTTGTAGATCTTTGTTGATCCCTTAACTCCTACAACCCAGAAGGTTATCCACCAGCAGACTGGACATGAAGTCTTTGAGATATTTTGCTCAATGCAAAGGGTGAAATACAACTTTTATGCAATTTATTTGTGCGTTTGAATTTTTCAACAGTGAAAAGATATTGTCTCTTATGATTTACATGTTTAAGGTAGTACCTTCATCTATGGGCATTGATTTTTTGAACTTTTAAGTTAATGGCTCACAGTTGGGGTACCTATAGGACATATCAATGTGATGTGTGCTTGGTGATATAGGACCAATACTTTGTTCTATGAAGTGAGCACACCCTAGTATCTTGTGATGTACATAGAACCTTTGTTATCTATACAGATATATGCATAGATGGTCAGAAGGTTTTCTCACAGCCAATTTCATTAAATAACTACAGAGTGGTGTAATCTTTATGGAAAGTATGCAGTCCACAGTATGGTAGGATCTAACTAACAAGACTCTTAATAGTTGATTGCTAAATTACAGTTATCCTGTCTACCCATTCTCTGCTCTACTTGTGCTTGACTTGCATGTTATGTGGACATTGGCTTAATTATATAATGTATACTACATTACTGAAGCTTGATCAACTGGAGCGCTCTTGACTGCCAAACTATTATTGTTATACAAGATTCATATAGCATCAACAGTATAGACACTGGCCTCAAAATTCCTTCTAATAATGTCAGACAAGATGTTTTCTTAACATGCAGTGCTCCCCTGACTGTGGTCTCATTCTTTTATGCCACCCAGCTTGTGTTTATCTGGTATCTAGTAGAGGACCATCCTGGAACATTACTTAATGCCTGTCTTCACCATCCATTATACTTTAAGGTGTAATGAGCCTAAACAATGCTGTTGAAATAAAATATTGCACTTTTTTATTATTATACAGGATTTTCTATAGCAACAACAATTTGCGCAGCACTTTACAACACGATAAAAAATAAGACATGAATTTATAATGAAATAAAGAGACATGGTCCTTAGAAAATGAGTAGCAAGGACAGGCAACAATTGTAATTAATACAAAAAAGCAAAAAAAGGGGCCCACTGCCCCCACTTATGACTGGCCATTACAGTAAGCAGCATTTGATAGCAAATAGATATAAACAAGGCCAAGGATAAATCCAAGGAAAAATTCCAAGCCTACTTACCGACCAGCCCACAAACAACTGAATCAACCTGTCTAACAGTATGTGTTAAAAACAGGTGTTTAGTCTGCACACATTTGCAAATACATGCATGAGCTACAGGCCCCACCAAGGCAACCTGGTATCTGTAGTTCCTATCACTGACTTATGAGTGACTCCACAGTGGAAGAACATGCATTCTGATGAGTAGGTGGAGGGCAGATGGACTGAAGGGAGCCCAGCCCTTCTTAAAGGTACAGGTGCACACTGAGCACCCAGCAAATCACACAATGGCTGCAAAGGTGTCGGTGTGTTGCCTGACCAATATAACATTGTTGCAAAAAAGGGGTCCACTACCCCCACCTAGGACTGGCCATTACAGTAAGCAGCATTGGAGGGCAAATAGATATAAACAAGGCCAAGGATAAATCCAAAGAAAAAATCTAAGCCTTCTTAACGACCAGCCCGCAGACTGAATTGTAATTAGTAGGCAGGTGTAATTATACCGTTTAAACTTAGGCAAGCACATTTCCCCTATCAGTTGGGCAAAGTAAGAAGAGCATGTTTGATTCTTGATTGTTTTCTTACAAATTTACTGGGAGATAAGGCCTTGTAAGAGTTCAAATAGGGGCTGGGAACAGAATGGGTATTGTTTGAAGTGTGAATAGGAGTCTAGGTAATTTTGGCCACCTGATCAAACCAGGAGCAACTTGTGAGGTACCACTGGGAGGTCTGGGATGTGGACACTGAGATATTTAATTGATATTGAAATGGAAAAAAAATCTTAAACAGTTCTAGAAATGGACTAGGAACTGGACTGTTAAGAGCCATATATTTTACCATAAATTATTTTCAAGTTACACAGGGACCTGAAGGTTTTAAAAAACTTCCATGAGCAATGGCACGCCTCCCCAACCTCTATACTGTGGTTACAATTCAAGAGATTTCAGTTGTCCCATTCTACCTCACATGTCTCCTCTCGTCACGCTCTGTCACGTACCTGGCGGTGACGAGCCCAGACTTGCAGAGGAAGGCCTCCCTTACGGCTCCCACCAGCGGCCCCTTGTAAGGTAACAGCAGGCGCGGAGGTAGGAGGGGTACGAGTGCCTGGCAGGATTAACCAAGGTGAAGGTAGTTCCGCAGACTTGGTAGGCACACTGGAACACAGCAGGTAGAACTGGAATCAGGAACACTCAGCAAACTGGAATCGTTCAGCAGACTGGACCGGAACCAGGAGCACAGGAACTCAGCAAACTGGATCAGCTTAGCAGACTGGACCGGAACCAGGAACACAGGAACTCAGCAAACTGGATCAGCTTAGCAGACTGGACCGGAACCAGGAACACAGGAACTCAGCAAACTGGATCAGCTTAGCAGACTGGACCGGAACCAGGAACACAGGAACTCAGCAAACTGGATCAGCTTAGCAGACTGGACCGGAACCAGGAACACAGGAACTCAGCAAACTGGATCAGCTTAGCAGACTGGACCGGAACCAGGAACACAGGAACTCAGCAAACTGGATCAGCTTAGCAGACTGGACCGGAACCAGGAACAGTGAGATTGGTCAGACAAGCCGGGTCGGTTAACTGGCTGGCAGCAAGGTACAGAGGGATCAGACAGAGGAGAGGTCACAACAAGCCAGGGGTCGGATGCAGGCAGAAAACTGGAGAAGTCATAGGCAGGCCGGGTCAAACACAGGTAAGTCTTCAGATCAGGTTTTCAGGTACTCAACGCTGTAGAGCAGACAGCAGGGACTGTCTGCGATTGACAGGTTTAAATAGCCCCTCTGGCGCCACCTGCAGGGTCCAAGAATCAGGAAGACCGGGACGCCTGTTTCTGGCAGGATCTCCATGACACGCTCTAAGGATATTGCACCACTTAATGGTATTGTGAGCCAGTCCCTTTATATCTGGTCTCTCTATAAAGTGAAATTTAAATTACTCTCTAGTCCTCAATGCTTTTCTGGGTGATCCTGAGTTCCCCCTCAGCCTTCAATACAGGCCCAGAAATTGCCAGCTAGATCTCACAAGGCCTGGTGACTCTGGACTCTCTATTTCAAGGTTTGTCTATTTGCTCATTTGAGCACCTACAACAGAACTATGCCTTCCTCCGTTCTGAATTTTACAAATACTTACAAATCAGAATTTATTTTTCTAACATCTTAACCCAAGGTGTGGAATCGGCTAAATCGCCATTTGAAAACCTCTGCCGGCAGGCTTCTAGAGATAAGGGGACTATCTCAATCTTATACAAATACCTTAATGATCACAATACTATGGCCAAATCAACAGCTATGTTGGGATGGGAGATGGAGACTGCCCGTTAGATCTCGGTGGAGAACTGGTAGGACATGGTCTCCAATATGCATAAATGCGCACGCTCTGTCACTATCGAGGAGACTGTAGTCAAGCTGCATACCCGCTGGTATTACACCCTGTCAGGTTGCACAGAATTTACCCACTGTTTCCTGACACATGCTCCAGGGTATGTCGAGACAGGGGTACTCTCCTTCACACATTCTGTAGCTGCACAGTTCTGAGGTCTTTGTGGCAACGAACTTCCATGTTAGTGCTCCAAATAACAGGGGTACCTATAACCCTGACTTACCTGATGTGCATTATATTTGCTGAGCTCTCGGAGGTCTCCCCCCCATCAAAAGTTAGCACATACACTTTTTAGTGCCATCCCATGGGCAATTGCCCTAAATTGGCGGTCCCCCTCTGTACCATGTTCACAGGTGCTCCTTCATGGAGTCTATAAGATTGATGGAAAGGGTGCACAATACTCTCATAGACTCCATGCACATTTTTGACCATAAAGCCTCGTACACACGACCGGTTTTCTCGGCAAGAAAACTGCTGGGAGAGCTTTTAGCCGAGAAACCCATTTGTGTGTATGGTTTCTCGGCGGGAAAACTGATGGGAATCTCAACGAGAAAAATAGAGAAAACAGGAGGAAATTGGGACTTTATATGAAGCAACACTGCTTTGAAATGAATCGATCAGTGTAAACATTGCGTAAACATTAGTGCAAAAAGGCATATATACATCATGAAATAGTAAAGAGCATTATAATGAAATAGTAATAACATAATCATATAGTTAATAATATAATTATTAAATAGTAACAATATAATGATTATCTCAATATAATATGCAAAACACTAGACATGGGGCACACAGACCAGGGTGGCAACCATAATAATATAAACATATAAACAATGATGGATAAATGCATTATGATGGGATATAAAAGGGTACGGATCATGGAACTGTGACATTGCATCATAGAAAGCTCTACGCGTTTCATGGTTAAATACCAATCATCAGGAGCTGATGCTAATTGAATCTATAAAAAATATATAAAAGTAGGATAATCAAATTAGTATATTGGTAATAAGAAATATAGAATACAGAGAGGGAGAAGGGAAAACTTTTCCTATCAGTCTCACCTCATTGTAGTCCAATGGTAGATAATAGGTAATGTTCATAGTGAAAGGGGTTGTTTTATATAGATAGCGTCCTCCCCGGGAGCTGAGGTGGCATAAACCACAGGCACATGGGTGGCAAAATTGCAGTACATACGTGATATTGGCATACATTGCAGTTGAGGCCCTGAGCCTAAACAGTTAATCTATTTATTTATTATCATTTGTGTTTTTTTGTATGTTTGGTTATTTTTCAGAGAGGTGATCGGATAATTCCTTTCAACTGCATTGTATGCCAATATCACGTATGTACTGCAATTTTGCAGCACCCCAGACAATTTGAGATTGAATTATTGTAAATTTAATGGGAGATGTTCTCGTCGAGTTACAGGTGACCTTACGGGCGCCCGGGGCTTCCAATATTTTGCCTTGTGGCATTTAAGTTGGGGCCACCCCTCCACCAAGGGTTTCCATCCTTGTTCATTTACTTCTGACCTATTTTTTGTTTTTTCCATCAGTCTAGTATTGGCGCTCTGATCCTCACTCAATTCCAGTCTCACTGTGGCCATCATGTGGCCGTTTTGTAGATTGTATTGAGTCTGTGGTGATTTCCTTTCATCGCTTAGAGATGTCAAAGCGTAATTTCCGGTGTGCGGTAACGTGTCATATCCGGCCCCGTTTAACATCCACCATATCCTTAAAGAATAGCATGGATTGGTTCCCTGTAAGGTGGAATTGATTCGCCCTCCCCGCCTAAAATTTTGGCGCCAAACTGGCGTCCTATAGGCGAGGGAGATGGTGACTATAAAAGCTTTGGTATTTTGTGTGGGTGGTATAGCTGCCACTATCGGAGGAGGAGTATATGCTTTCAGATCGCATGCTTCAGGTATCTATAGAGGAATTATGTCATCTTATTATCTATCTTATCCCTGGAATATTTTTCAGGATTTCTGACTTGCATATATATATATTATTTATCTCTGATAGATGGATTGCTGGTCTTATAGACACTGACCGGCACCCCTTCTGCTCTGAATTTCTATCCTCTCTCCTCAATTAGACTCTGAAGTGGATGATCCAGGTATTTGTTTTCTCATACCTTCCAATAACACCCTTTTATCTATATGACAAATTCCTCTAATATAAATCCATCCCCCCACAGATACCTTTCATCTGAATATAATGATCCTGTGTTCCATTTTTGGAATCAAAAATGACCTTTAGACTAAGGTATCCCTATATAAAAGTAGATTTTACATACTTAAATTTGTCCTAGCATGGGTCTAACTTTATATAATCAGTCCTCTTCCTCCTTTCAGGTGACTACTCACCTCCCAATGTCTTCAGTAGCACATTATTCATTTATGTGCCTTTCATGAGTTAGCACCTTCTCTAAGGTTCACTACAAGACTCCAATATGAGAACATCCCTCTGACTCCATACCAGCTATATATATCTTTTGATTCCTCAACAATGCACAGGTAATGAAGGCTTATGCGGTTGTTCTGAATGTGTCCTTGTATCACTTCTTTGTTGAATATTTAAATACTATGTTGTAGAGCAATATATCATTGTATTCCTGTATACTTACTGTGTGTATTTCTCGTTTTAGTAATACATGACAATAATTAATACTCCTGAAGAAGCCAGTTTTATTGGCGAAACGTCGAGATTATCTGTCTGTATAAACTCCATTGTTTCTTACTGTAATTGAAATGATTTTTATCATATGTGAATGAAAATTTTTCTACCAAATAAAATTATATTTTTTATCAATCATGTGTTCAAGTGCACCTTAAAAGTCCCACTTCTCCTTTATTCATATCTACAGTGAACTTGAGGATGGCATGTCCCTCAAGGAAGCTGGGCCCCAAGTTCTTAGGACCAGTCCCGGTCAGAAGGAAGATCAACAAAGTGGCTTACGAACTGGAGCTCCCGGACTCACTATAGATCCATCCAGTGTTCCATGTGTCGCTGTTGAAACCTTCTATTTCCAATCCCTTCCCAAGTCGAAGTTCTGTTCCCCCTGACCCTGTCATTGTTGACGGGAGGAGGAATTTGAAGTGGAGGCTATCCTGGATTACAGAAGGAAAAGGAACCAGAACCAGTTCCTGATTGAGTGGAAGGGGTATGGACTTAAAGAAAATTATTGGAAGCCAGAGAGGAACATCCACACTAAGAGTCTGGTACAGTCTTTTAAAAGGTCTCATCCCGAGAACTTTGCCTGGATGGGCATCTGGAGGCTGCCCCTTGGGGGGGTGGTGCAATGTCATGAAAATCCTGCCAGTAACAGGCGCCTCAGACTCTCTGGTTCCCGATCACGGGTGCCTGTCACATACAGTCCCCGCTGTCTACTCTACAGCGTTCATGTACCTGAAACCTGATCTGTCACTTATACCTGTGACAGACCCGGCTTACCTGTGACTATTTCAGCACTCCTCCTGCACCTGATCCTTGGCCTGTTGTGACTATTCTTCTGCCTGCACCTTTGTACCTCTGCTGCCCACCTGATAACCGACCCGCCCTTTCTGACTACTCTTATCTGTTCCTGGTTCCAGTCCAGTCTGCCAAGCTGTTCTAGTCTGCTGAACTGTTCCTGTGTCCTGTCCAGTCTACTAAACTGTTCCAGTCTGCTGAGCTGTGCCTGTCTCTTCCTGGTTCCAGTCCAGTGTTCCAGTTCCGGTCTACCAAGCCTGTCAGCGGCTCCAGCTCCTGTTTCCCAGTTCCTGAGGAGTTATTGGACGTCTGGACTACTTCCTTCTCTGTTGATTCTGCCAGGCACTCGTACCACTCCTTACTCCTGTGTCTTCTGTTACTTAACAAGGGGCCGCAAGTGGGAGCCATAAGGGAGGCCTCCCTCTGCAATATTATGCTCACAAACATCAGGTACGTGACAATGACATATCGGACCACTTCCTCAAACGAAATCTTTCTAAAACTGAGCTTGTTATATTTCCTCCTTCATGCCCCCCCCCATGACTTTACCATTAATATCAACAACACAACCATTGGTCCCTCCACACATGCCAGGATGCTGGGTGTAATCCTTGACTCTGACCTCTCTTTCAGCCCCCACATCCAATCTCTAGCTAAATCCTGCCACCTTAACCTCCACAACATCTCCAGAATTCAACCCTTCCTGACTATTGACACCAAAAAGCAACTTTTTTACTCCTTGATTATTTCTCGCCTTGACCACTGCATCTCCTTAATGGCCTACCCTTACACAGGCTATCCCCCCTTCAGTCTATTATGAATTCCGCTGCTAGACTAATACACCTCACTGAGAGATCCGTGACCACTGCTTCTCTCTGCCAATCCCTTCACTGGCTTCCCCTACCCCACCATGTAAAATTCAAAATGCTAACCACAACATACAAGGCCATTCACAACATTGCCCCCATCTACATCACCAACCTCATCTGCACATATCGCCCAAATCGTCCCCTCCGCTCCTCCCAGGACCTCCTGCTCTCTAGCTCCCTTGTTACCTCCTCCCATGCTCACCTTCAGGACTTCTCCAGAGCCTCTCCCATCCTCTGGAACTCTCTGCTCTGGTATGTCCGATCACCCCCTATCCTGTCCACCTTTAGGAGATCCCTGAAAACTAATTTATTCAGGGAAGCCTATCCCACACCCACTTAACAACTGTCCCCGAGCCACCCCATCAAAATAATTCTCTGCAGCTATTACCTTTTGTTCCACACCCTCCCTTTAGAATGTAAAGTTCTACGAGCAGGGCCCTCCTGTACCTTCTGTATTGAACTGTACTGTAATTGTGCTGTGCTCCCTCTACATTGTAAAGCACTGCGTAAACTGTTGGCGCTATATAAATCGTGAATAATAATAATAATAAAAAATAAATAAATAACTTTAACATATGCACTTAGAGTAGATGTCTCTAATCCAAGACAGCATACAGCTCTGAACACCAATATTGTTTAGAACTTCAAACATGTAATCCCATGTGATCTTATTGAACGTCTTTTTCTGACAGAGTTTCTAACTCTACTCAGACCTACCAAAACATTTAAGCTTTAGGTATTAGGTTTGTACTACGTCAATTTTCTAAGCGAAAATACTGCCTTTGTAGTAAAAATAAAAATCACAATAAGACATCAATAAGCACTAGAGACACCCAGTGCTCCAATGTAATTAGTTCTAGTTATTTATAGGCCATCAAGATTTCCCTATGTGGTAAATGTAATGAATCCCAAGAAAATATATTAAGCTCTACAGACTCACTGTTTCAAATAAATTAATAAATTAATTCTAGTTATATATAAATGCAGAAATAGTACTGTAACATTCAGTAGACAAACATCTTTGGCTGCACTGCTGTTTATCCTGAATATTACACGCTGTAAGTAAATATCAGTACTTCCATCTTTCTAGGTACGGTATGTTAAAAAAAAAACCTTAAACAATTGTATACAATGAAAAAGTCAAATATAACATAAATATTATGTTACGGATATTTCAGGTGACTTTTGATATTATTTTGATTTACTACCAATAGGATTCAGAAAATTGGGTAATTGATCCTAACTGCCATGATGGAATTAAATTTTGCTTCTGTTCAGAGAAGATCAGAATACAGTAACTAATATCATCCATTCACAATGTAAATTCCTCATTTGACTTGTCTCCTGAAAACTGAAATCTTATTAGGCTTTTGCACTTTCATTTAGTTTGCTAAAACCTGCTGTAATATAAACAAAAATAATTAAAGTGGTTATAAACCCACTTTTGCAACTTGCACCTGCAGGTAAGCCTAGATTAAGGCTTACCTGTAGGTGCAAGAAATATCTCCTAAACCTACACGGTTTAGGAGATATTTACTAAAATCACAGGTGCCGCTGTCTACGGCGCATAACGGCGCATTCATGGGGTTAATCCCATTCACAAATTCGGCTAAGTCCCAGCAACGTTTGGGCTTAGCCGAATTTGACGCCTCCCGCGTGCATGCGAGGAGTCACGTCTTCGCCGCTCCGGCCAATCACAGCGCCGAGCGGTGCTGTGATTGGCTGGAGCGGCGATACCCGGAAGTAACATTCCGGCTGTCGCCGCAGTGATGGCTGCCGCTGGAGAGAGGAACACGGACGGCTTTGGGGGCCCCGATCTAAGGTAAGTGGTAAATAATGAGCTAGTATGCTAGTCATACTAGCTCCTTATAGCTTTCTCTTACAGGTTGTTTAAAAAAAATATAGGGGTTTACAACCACTTTAATTATTTGTTTTCACATTTTTGTTATTTGTTTTTCACTACTGTTGATTTCCTTGAACCATTGTTTAGCCACTTTTGTGACTACATACACTCCAGTGATGACTGGTGGTATTTCTCAGGGTGGGAAGGTACCAGGTATTATTTTATAGTTCAATCATTTTTATTGAAAGTTTTACATGTTGAACAGTCAAACAATATTGGTTACATGTTTCAAAAGTTTCTTAAATTACAACGAAGGTTGCATAGTCAATTAACTATTTGAGGCTGGGTTCACGCTATCTTTGAATGTGGCTCACAGCAGGGGTCTGATGAGTCCCCGTTCACCGTTTCAGGTCCAATTTCAGCTCTAATTATTGGCAAATTGGTGTAAATTTGCACCGGAGCCGCAGCAGACAATAGGGAGCCGGTCAAAATCTCTTGCTATTTCGAATTGGATGCAAGGAACCCGCATCCAATTCGCATTAGTGTGAACCCAGCCTGAAGGTTCAAGATTGACAGCAATATCTACTATAGTGCATTTTCCAGTATACACAAGAGCTAAATATTAATATGCTTCTCATAAAACATAGACCCATATTGTGGGTGATAAAATTGCTATCTCCTAGAAATTAACGTATGGGATTATGGTTTATCCCAAATTGAATTATACAGAAGCAAAACACCGATAAACTTGTAGTTAGACAAGGAGGGGTCAGTGGTCAACAAAAACTTAAGGGAAAATGAGAACAATAGGGGACAGGAACATAAAATTAAATCCTAACTCAATCAGAAACCAGAAATATACAACATTTGCCTGATACAATGCAATAGAAGGATAAATACTTTTAAATTGACTTACAGTATGTTTCAAATACATTTGAATCCATAGTAACCCTTTTGAGTTGAAGGAGGTTAGGGATATAGTATTACATGCTATCACTCTCTCATATAGACAATATAGATTTACCCTATGAATGACTTCCGAGGTGTCAGGGGCTAGGTCAGTTTTCCACTTTTTAGTGATCACTAATCAAGAGGCTATCAGAAAGTGTGAAACAATAGTACATTACTGTACTGGGAATTTAGTTAAATGAAGGTTAAGTAAGACCAGTCCAGGAGTGGGTTTTGTTAGGATACCTGTAATTTGTGAAATCATTACAAATATAGCGTTCCAAAAGCTACAGAGATTATGACACCTCCACAGAATGTGAAGCAAATTGCCTATATCTCCACAATGACGCCAGGCGGTGAGTGGTCAGGATACATTTTTGCTAGTTTGTAGTATGGCATACTGTAACCTCTATGCAGAATCTCAAGGAGGTTGTCCAAATGATCCATGCAATGAGTAGGGGTAAAGCTGTGAGTAATGACTGCTGTCCAAGTTTCCAAAGGAAACAAATTCCCCGGTTCCTTTTCCCAGTGATGAAAGGATTGTGGTTTCTGAGTCCTTTTAGGGTATTGAAGGCCATTTTATAACCATGAAATTCCCCCTTTATCTACCTGTTTTGTGGTCAAATAGCTCCAAACTGAGGAGCCAATTGTTACATATTCTGTAGGGAATTTGAAATGGAAATAGTGAATGTGCATTTATGCAAACGTACCCGTCCACTTATCTTCAGGAATTTCAGACACACTATGGTATCCCAAGTTAGTCCATTAGGTTACTTTTAGGGAGAGGATGAGGTATTCACAGGCCTTGAGGGGTAAAGAGATCTTGACTGTAGATGTTGTTTGGGGATGCATGCTTAAAAGGGATTGCCAGGCCTCCAGTGAAGCCTGTATAGATGGAATCTCAGGTATTGCCCCGGGTATTATTTTAATGAACATTGCAAAATATACAAATATAAATATTACAAATGCATATGACAAATATTTCACTTTTGAAATTACTGTATTATGTTAGGACTTTTATAATTGAGGTTAACTACAACTCTTTACTTTCTCTCTTCCTTTCAAACTGAATTAAAATCATCATCATCATGATCATCATCATCAAATACATCAACTTGACAAAGCTGGTTTGTATAATTGTTATCTTCTAACTTCAGTCTATGGATTGGAGAAATGTGACCAGAATTACCAAAATCCACCTCTTAGGATTTCAAGTTCCTCAAAGTATTACATTTTTTGTGTTTTTTACTTTCCTTATGATTTATTGTGTGACAATATGTGGAAACCTCCTGATCATCACTCTGGTGTCCTACAGCAAAACCTTCTATTCTCCCATGTACTTCTTCCTCTCCCATCTGTCTGCATTAGATATCTTACTGGCAACTGATATTCTTCCCAACATGATGAGCACTGTCTTGGTAAAACAAACTATCATGTCATTTTCAGATTGCCTTGCCCAGTTTTTGTTCTGTGTTATTGTAGAATGTTCTGAGTGTCTTCTTCTGACAGTGATGAGTTGGGACAGATATTTGGCCATCTGTAAACCATTGCATTATACTTTAAAAATGAATTACCAGGTTTGCTGGAGACTGGTCATCCTATGCTGGACTTTAGGGATTTTTTTAGTATTCACTTACACTTTAACCATATCAAATTTAAAATTTTGTGGTCCCAATATCATTGATCACTTTTTCTGTGACTTTGATCCAATCATGCAGCTCTCCTGCTCTGACACCACTATTGTTCGTTTGGAAGTGACAGTTTTGGGTTTTATTTTTGTTGTTTTCCCATTCTTCACCATCTTTGTGTCATATTCTTATATTATTGCCACCATTTTGAAAATCCCATCTATTTCTGGCAGACAGAAAGTTTTCTCAACATGCAGCTCCCATCTGACTGTTGTATCTATCTATTATGGTACCTTGGTTTGTGTTTATTTGGCACCTAATAGGGGACAGACACAGACTCTAAATAAGCTTTTATCATTACTGTACACTGTGGTCACTCCAATGATGAATCCAATTATATACAGCCTGAGGAACAAAGAACTTAAAAAGGCTGTTAGAAAAATAATCACTGACCTTTTGATTATTCATTTTAATAAAGATTAAAATATGTATAAATTACAAGAATTTAAGATTTGGAGAAATATTTACCAGTAACAAATAAAGCTATTAACAAATAAAAATGCTACTGTCTGAGGCACTTAGAACATCTTCTCCCCATGCCAGCACTGATTGTCCAGGAACCAGAAAAAAAATTCAAAACAATGTCAAAAAGTCAGCTACACTACAGCCACGGGGGTAAGCTCATTCACCTCCTACCGACCTAGAGCTTCTTATGGGCAAAATTGGGCAGCAAAAATTAGCTTCCACACCCCCTCCAGAGACATGCACTCCGGCCTGCATGGATCCATTAATGTCTAGGCCGCAGACCTTAATTACACAGCCGGACCCGCTGTCTTCTGCGGACCCACTCTCAAGCTCCGGTTCTGTTATGCATGCTTCAAGGGCTGTTTCTATGCCTACCCAACACTCTGTATTAACCTCTGAGATGTTAGATGATAAATTGCAAACCCTCCTGCAACAACTGACCCGCAATATTGGGTCACTTGCTCAGGAGCAAAAGTTGGGAAGCTTGCGCAGGAGCTCCGTGGAGAAATATCTCAAATAGGTGAACATACAGATGCTTTGAAGGCAAGATTTGATGAAGTGGTTCAATATGTCCAAGCCCTAGAGGAGAAAAACTCTGCTTTAAAACACCCTGTTTCTCAAATGCAGCTGCAGTAAGAGGACCTTAAAAAGAGAGAAAGGCATCAGAAATTACGCATTCGCGAAAAACCAGAGTATGTCGGTGATAACAATTTATGTCCATATCTCCTTGGGCTCTTTAATACTCTTGCTCCTGTTATAGCGGATATTGTCTGGCGGCTTGATCCCTAGGCCTTAAACCACCTGCGGGAGCACATCAGAGAGACATTATTGTCCGATTTCACTACTATGACAGTAAGGAAGCGCTCACCCTTGCCACCCGCAACAAATCACAGATTGACTATAAGGGCAACAAGCTACAAATTTTCAGTGACCTCAGTCCTATCACCCTTGCCAAGCTCCGGCAATTATGCCCTATCCCCTCCCATCTGCAAACATACCCTGTCCCTTAATACTGGGGATTTCCTTTCCGTCTGATTGTCACCCGCCATGTTGTTTAACACAGTCTGCGTAATCTACAGAAAGGTGATGCCTTCATTCGTTCCTTGGGCCTCACGTCTCTCTCAGATGATGAGCTGCTCTCTTCTATGATTCCTCCACAACAACTCCCTTGCACACCTAGCCGGCTGTGGGAGGCCCACGGGGCCTTCTTCCTAGGGTTATGCATTTTGGAAGGCTCCCGCCTAAAGATTCCAGCAACAAAACCGTGGATTTATTTCCGACGGATGTTGGCTCAAACTTATCTTGCATACACACGGTCACACAAATGTTGTCGGAAATTCCAAACATCAAGAACGCGTTGACGTACAACACGTACGAGGAGCAGAGAAAAATGACGTTCAATAGCCAGTGCGGCTCTTCTGCTTGATTCCGAGCATGCTAAATTTTGTCAATTCAGGAGCGCATGAAGGCCATGGAGGAGAGGCAAGGCCAGGCTATGAAGGGGGTGCAGAAGATGAGCCTGCTATTGGAAAAGTTGCCATAATTTTTTTTTTATAAGTTATATAAATCATTTATACAGTTATAACGTGTATTTAGTTTTTTGTAATATTGCTTGGTTTTAGTGTACTATTGTAGCTTGGCCTAAATCAGCCAGAACTGACAGCAGCCGGTAAATACATGTCAAATACATATAGGGTCCATTCACACATCTGTAAAATGGGTCCACATCCGTTCCACAATTTAGCGGAACGTTTACAGACCCATTGATTTTCAATTCCAGTCTGAAAAATTAGGCATTCACAGCCTGGATGAAGAAGTAAGTGTCGGCCAGTACAGGCCCCAAAAATTAGCCAACAATATGGCTGCGCATCGGAAATGTCTTGTGATGGATCAGAAAATAATTCCTGTGACTCAAGCGGAGGGTATATGGTGTTGGTGGTGTTGGTGGTAGTGTCTTTGGGGTGCACACAGCAGAGAGTGAAGAGGGTGCAGATAGAGAGGATGAGGAGGGTGCAGAAGAGGAAGGCTGAGTGAGCCACACTCAACCAAGTTTGGTGCGTCCTTTGACGTAATCGAACGCACCTTCTTCAACTTCCCACTTTGGCTCCGGCCTGGTGCTCCTGCCCTACCCCTACCACCCCTGCGGAAGGGCCTGCCTTTTCCTCTGCCTATCATTTTTTTAATGACCCTGTGACAAAAGTCTCTAGAGAAGCGCAGTATATGTGGAAGAAGGTATATAACACCCGCTTCAATTTGTCGTTTTGGGGGGCCACTGGTCTATCACACCAGTTATAATACTTTTTTCAAATTGTGTTTGTCACTCTTTGTAGTTGTAGTATCGCTGCAGAACCGCTCAGCAGTCACAATGCTGCACAATACAAATCCACTATAATATGCTTTCTATATTAGAAAGTATATTATAAGTGTATTACACCCCTATATACTGCACACCAAACAGTAGTACACCTATACCAGTCCTTAAAAGGACTTTTGTGGACCTATATTAGTTAGCGATTTGTATCACTGCAGTCTGTCCCTTCTCCACACAGCAACCTCTCCCTACACTGACAAAAGACAGCTGCAGAACCGCTCAGCAGTCACAATGCTGCACAATACAAATGCACTATAATATGCTTTCTATATTTGAAAGTATATTATAAGTGTATTACACCCCTATATACTGCACATCAAACCGCCAGATCAGGTCTATTTATAAGGTAGGGGGTATGTCCATGTGCTGAAATGTCTCAATAGGCTGTCCTGTACCACATGATGGATGTGTCATGGGTCAAAGTTCTTCACAATGTAAAAGAATATGGCGGCCGCGAATAGCGCCATATGTTCGCCGGTTCGACGAACACGCAAAATTTGCCGCGAACCGACCGCGGGGCAAACCACAAGGCCATCTCTATTGTCAAGTAGTGATGAGCCGAACACCCCCGGGTTCGGTTCGCACCAGAACCCGCGAACGGACCGAAAGTTTGCACGAACTTTAGAACCCTATTAAATACAATGGATGCGAACGTTCGGATTCTAAAGTGCTAATTATAACGACTATTATGCATGTTATTGTCCTAAAAAGGGTTTGGGAACCCGGGTTCTGCACCAGTGGACATGTATCAATGCAAAAAGAAGTTTTAAAAACGGTCGTTTTTCTGGAGCAGTCATTTTAATGATGCATAAAGTGAAAAAAAAAGTCAAATATTCCTTTAAATATCGTACCTGGGGGGTGTCTAAAGTATGCCTGTGAAGTGCCACATGTTTCCCGTGTTTAGAACTGTCCCTGCACAAAATTACATTTCTAAAGGAAAAAAAGCCATTTAAAACTGCTTGCGGCTTTAATGTAATGTCTGGTCCCGGTAATATGGATGAAAATCTTTAAGAAAAATGGCATAGCTACCCCATCACACACCCCCCACCCCTACCCCAGCCCATTACCAGCCCCTTTGGGTCTTGTATGGATATTAAGGGGAACCCCGCACACAAAATAAAAAAGGCCCTATATACTCTGAACAGCCGTATACAGGCGGTGCATACAAGACAGGGCCTGTAGGTTTGTTCTTATGTAGAATCTGTTTGTAATTTTGAACAGGTACATTGTTTAAGTGTAGCTCCAGCCAAAAAATCTATTTTTAAGCTTTTTGGAAAACATAGGAAAGGGTTATCACCCCTGTAACATTTGTTTTGCTGTCTGTGCAGTGTGCACCTGTTCAGAACAGTTCACCTCACTTTCCGTCCTAATGACAAATGTTTTTTGAAAATTTGGGGTTTTAATTGAAACAAGAATTGGTGATAAAGCATCAGTGGAGAGGAGACACTTTTTTTCCCATATTAACTCTTACAGGAGAGAATTTGCCTTCCTAGGGGTAGATTTCCTCTCACTTCCTGTTGTATCCTTCCTTTTGCAAGGAGGAGTCGTTTGTAAGTTGGATGTTTGAAAGTAGGGGCCTGCCGTATATACTCAGCTGAAATTTGCCCCTTACATGTTGGTGTTGCCACAACACTGTGAGCCCTCACAGTTACTCTTGGTGGGCGCATGAATGGGCCCTGCTGTGAATTATTAGATCAAGAATTGTAATTGCATGCCCCTGTTGAACAGGGGCTGAAAAATTGGGCCTTTGGTGGTGGTGGTGGTGGTGGTGTTGACACAACACTGTAAGGCCTCACAGTTAGTCTTGGTGGGCGCAGGAATGGGCCCTGCTGTGAATTATTAGATCAAGAATTGTAATCACATGCCCCTGTTAAACAGGGGCAGAAAAATTGGGCCTTAGGCACTGGTGCCACAACACTGCAACCCCTCACAGATACTGTACTTGGAGCACAGCAATGAGCCCTGTTGCAAAGTATTGCATCAAAAATTGTAATTACACGCCCCTGTTAAACAGGGGCTGAAAAATTGGGCCTTAGCCACTGGTGGCGGCACCCAGAAACAAAAATGTTCTTCCAAGCTATCATCATCAATCGGATCATTGAGGAGGAGGAGGATAGTCAGTCAACATAACAGGACAGTCTCTCAGCATCAGCATCAGTCTTGAAGGGATGTGACATTTGAAAATAAATTAGACTGTTATATCAGCTACAGGTGTTTGGTAGCTGGTGGTGATCCAAGACTGGTTTATCTTTATGAAGGTCAGTCGATCAACAGAGTCGGTGGACAGGCGCACCCTGTGATCCATGACAAATCCTCCAGCAGCACTGAATGTGCGTTCTGAAAGAACGCTGGATGCAGGACAGGCCAGTAGCTCAATTGCATACTGTGCAAGCTCTGGCCAGTGATCCATCCTCAAGACCCAGTAAGCCAGAGGATTTTCGGTGGGGAAGGTGTCCAAGTCTGACCTTGCCCCTAGGTATTCCTGCACCATGTATATCAGACGCTGGCGATGGTTGCTGGAACCGATCATACCTTGGGGCTGCGGACTAAAGAATTGTCTGAACGCATCGGTCAGACGGCCACCTTCCCCACCGCTCCTTCTTTGACTGACCGAAGCCTCAGCAACTCGTTGTCCAGGACCAGGAGTTTGTAACCTCCCAGTCTCTGGGAACGCGTTGCACAGACCTTTCTGCAAGGCCTCCCGGAGTTGTCTTATCCTCTGCTCCCTCTGCGACGGTAAGATAAGGTCCGCAACCTTACCCTTGTACCGTGGATCAAGGAGAGTGGCCAGCCAGTAATGGTCCCTCTCCTTGATCCGAAGAATACGAGGATCCTTCCGCAGACTTTGCAGGATCAGGGAGGCCTTGAGAGGCAAGGAAGTCCTCCTCTTTCTGCCTCTGTTCTGCCTCAAGTGCCCTGTCCATTATTCCACGCAGCGTATGTTCCAACAGGTGGACAAGAGGTACAGTGTCACTGATGCATGCACTGTCACTGCTCACCATCCTCGTGGCCTCCTCAAATGGTGCCAGGACAGTGCATGCATCCCTGATCATGCCCCACTGGCGTGGAGAAAAAAAACCCGAGCTCCCCTGACCCTGTCCTGGTGCCATAGTCGCACAGGTACTCATTGATGGCCCTCTGCTGCATGTGCAGCCGCTGCAGCATGGCCAACGTTGAGTTCCACCTGGTGGGCATGTCACATATAAGGCAGTTCTTGGGCAGGTTCAACTCCTTTTGCAGCTCAGCCAGGCGAGCACTGGCATTATAAGATCTGTGGAAATGCACACAGACTTTCCTGGCCTGCCTCAGGACATCCTGTAAGCCCGGGTACCTGCCCAAGAACCGCTGCACCACCAGGTTAAGGACGTGAGCCACACAGGGCACATGGGTCAGTTGTCCCTGACGGAGAGCGGAGAGGAGGTTGGTGCCATTGTCGCAAACTAATATTCCTGGCTTAAGCTGGCGTGGCGTCAACCACCTCTCGGCCTGCCCCTGCAGAGCAGACAGAACCTCTGCCCCAGTGTGGCTCCTGTCCCCCAAACACACCAGCGCAAGCCCCTTGAACGCCTACGGAGCACCGCTGGTTCCGAGGACAAAGCACAGGAAGAGGCTGTGGAGGAAGAAGAAGAGGAGGGGGTGGAGGAGAGAGGTGTGTCACAACCAGTAGTAGCATTTTGGAGGCGTGGCGGTGGAACAACCTCCAACACTACTGCACCTTGTCCTGCATCCTTCCCAGCTGCCAAAAGAGTGACCCAATGGGCCGTGAAAGAAAGGTAACGTCCCTGTCCATGCCTGCTGGACCATGAGTCAGCGGTAATATGCACCTTACCGCTGACTGCCCTGTCCAGCGAGGCCAAGACATTGCCTTCCACATGCCGGTAGAGAGCCGGAATCGCCTTCCGTGAGAAAAAGTGGCGTTTGGGAACCTGCCACTGAGGAACCGCACATTGCACAAACTCACGGAAGGGGGCCGAGTCTACCAACTGAAAAGGCAGCAGTTGAAGCGCTAGCAATTTAGCCAAGCTAGCATTCAACCGCTGGGCATGTGGATGGCTGGGAGTGAACTTCTTTCGACGGTCCAGCAGCTGGGGCAGGGAAATTTGCCTGCTAGAATCGGACGTTGGTGTACTGCTAGCAGAGTGCCCGCAAGTACTTGGCTGTGACACACCTAATTCTACACCTTCATTCCTCTCAGAGCAGGTTTCAGAGAGGACTGAAGGTATAGTGGGGTTGGAGATCCCAGCTGATGCGGTGCAAGAAGAGGTCAGCTTTGTTCTTTGGTGTGGGTCTTTAAGGTAGGCTTGCCGACGAGCTGCATGGCAGGTCAACATATGTCTGGTCAAGCATGTGGTGCCCAAGCGGGTGATGTTTTGGCCACGCGATATACGCTTGAGACATATGTTGCAAACAGCAGCTGTGCGATCTGATGCACTTGACTCAAAAAAGGCCCACACCAAAGAACTTTTTGAATAACGGGCAGAGGCAGCGCCCTGCACAGGCGGAGCTCTGCGGTGTGATTCCGTCGGTGTGCTGCCCTTACGCTGGCCCCCCGAGGGCATCCTGCCTCGTTGGAGATGTGCCTCCTCCTCATCCTCCTCCTCCTCCTCCTCCTCCTCTCTCCTATTAGGCACCCACGTGGAGTCAGTGACCTCATCATCCCCTCCCTCCTCATCACTGGAGCCAATCTGGCAGTATGCTGCAGCTGCTGGAACATGACTGCCAGATTGGTGTCCTTCTTGAGCATCCCCTCTCTCTGCTCTCACGCTACTGCCTTCCTCTAGCTGGGTATCATCATCAGATCCTTCGAAATGCTGGGCATCCTCCTGGAGCATATACCCAACACTGTGCTCAAACAGTTCGGGGGACTCCTCAGGAGGACATGGTTGGTCTAGGGAAGGAGTGACTGATGATGACATTGATACCAGGGAAGAGGACGCTTTGGCAGCTGCTTTGCCAGTACCCTGAGCCTGGGTGAGAGAGGATGAGGAGGATGAGGAGGGCTTGGTCATTCACTCTACCAAGTCTTCGGCATGATGCGGCTCAACACGTCCAGCTGCCGAAAAGAAGGACAAGCGTGTCCCATGGCCACGTGCTGATGGCGATGCACCGCGTCCATGACCAGCACTGTGCTCTCTAGACACAGAGCCCGCTTGCCCTCTTTTATTGGCTCCTGACTGTCTGCCTCTCCTTGTTTGCCTTCCAGACATTCTAATGGCCTGCCGGGAAATGGGAAAACCAGCAATACAGGCTAAGTTCAGGTGTAATATGGTCAGGAGGCACACTCCGCCTGCTGTAAGTGCCGCAAAATCCTGTTGGTGTAACACACCAGGAAAAAGCAGCAATACAGGCTAAGTTCAGGTGTAATATGGTCAGGAGGCACACTCCGCCCGCTGTAAGTGCCGCAAAATCCTGTTGGTGTAACACACCAGGAAAAAGCAGCAATACAGGCTAAGTTCAGTTGTAATATTGTCAGGAGGCACACTCCGCCCGCTGTAAGTGCCGCAAAATCCTGTTGGTGTAACACACCAGGAAAAACCAGCAATACAGGCTAAGTTCAGGTGTAATATGGTCAGGAGGCACACTCCGCCCGCTGTAAGTGCCGCAAAATCCTGTTGGTGTAACACACCAGGAAAAAGCAGCAATACAGGCTAAGTTCAGGTGTAATATGGTCAGGAGGCACACTCCGCCCACTGTAAGTGCCGCAAAATCCTGTTGGTGTAACACACCAGGAAAACGCAGCAATACAGGCTAAGTTCAGGTGTAATATGGTCAGGAGGCACACTCCGCCCACTGTAAGTGCCGCAAAATCCTGTTGGTGTAACACACCAGGAAAAAGCAGCAATACAGGCTAAGTTCAGGTGTAATATGGTCAGGAGGCACACTCCGCCCGCTGTAAGTGCCGCAAAATCCTGTTGGTGTAACACACCAGGAAAAAGCAGCAATACAGGCTAAGTTCAGGTGTAATATGGTCAGGAGGCACACTCCGCCCGCTGTAAGTGCCGCAAAATCCTGTTGGTGTAACACACCAGGAAAAAGCAGCAATACAGGCTAAGTTCAGGTGTAATATGGTCAGGAGGCACACTCCGCCCGCTGTAAGTGCTGCAAAATCCTGTTTGTGTAACACACCAGGAAAAAGCAGCAATACGGGCTAACTTCAGGTGTATAATGTGCAGGAGGCTTAGCAATAATGACACTGACACTGTCCCCTGCCTATCCTTCTCTCTCCCTGCACACAAGGTTTATCAAAGTAAATGACACTGACACTCTCCCTGCCTATCCTTCTCTCTCCCTGCACACAAGGTTTAGCAAATAATATGACACTGACACTGTCCCCTGCCTATCCTTCTCTCTCCCTGCACACAAGGTTTATCAAAGTATATGACACTGACACTCTCCCTGCCTATCCTTCTCTCTCCCTACACACAAGGTTTAGCAAAGAATATGACACTGACACTCTCCCTGTCTATCCTTCTCTGTCCCTACACACAAGGTTTAGCAAAGAATGGATTTGACACTGTCCCTGCCTATCCTTCACTTTCCCTGCTCCGGAACACACTACACGAGGCCGCCACGCTGGCGGCCTTTTATAGTGTGGGGCGTGTACTTAACCCCCTCAGCTATAATTGGCCACAGGCATCCTGCCTGTGGCAAATCATTGCTCTCCTCGCTGCCGGCGCTGTGATTGGCCAAGCATGCAGGGTCACAGTGCATGCTTGGCCAATCACAGCGCCGGGATTACACTGCGATGGCGCAGTGTATTGTGGGCCGTTTGCGTCACTCGAATTTGGCGCAAACAGCCCAAATCGTTCGTTGTTCGCCGAACGCGCGAACAGCCGATGTTCGAGTCGAACCTATGTTCGACTCGAACACCGAGCTCATCCCTATTGTCAAGGACCTTCCACTCCATAGAGCACTGGGTCCCCTATTCTTATTACAAAACATTCCTCTCAATTTTATTACCCCATCTGTTACATTTATACAACTCTCTTCTTCAGGGGAAAGTGCCCCATTCATCTTTCTTACATTTACACATTTAAGTTATCCATAAACTTGACAAATATCCCTCTATTCCTGACAGTTATAGGCCTTTAGCCCTTCTTAATTCGGACTATAATATTTTCACAAAGATCTTGGCCAATAGACAGACCCAGTTCTTCCCTAAATTGAATAATAAAGATCAAGTTGGGTTTGTACCTGCTAGACTGTTGTGGAGATTTTTATGGAGATGTATTTAATATGTATTGTCATAGTGTCACCCAGTGTTAGTACTTCCGCAAACCCGCTCTAAAAGAGCTGATTGGGGTAGTCTGAGGCTGGTTGAATCCCGTCTGATAGGGGAAAACGTCTTGAGGTTGGAGTGTGATGCTTGCAGGGGGCGGATATGTCCACCGATGGGGGGCCCTCTGTGCATTAGCATGGACGATCATTGAGGAGGGGGTATCCTCGCTCTGCAATGACATCATTGGTTATGGGCAAATGCGCGCTCTTGTCTCGGCTGTGTCTGATCAACATTGGTTGGAATTCGTAGTGCGCGTCTGCAGATAGCCTCCCTCCCCCATTCAATAATAGTATAATCTGAATATGCGATATTCTATGGAATGGCGCAGAATAAGGATTTCTATCAGCGGTGACTTTAGCCATCATACGTTATTGTATTGAATCCTTTTATTTCCTGTTGGAAGGATGTCCTTGTATGGTCATTCTCCTGTGTGGAACGGACATCCTGTGATGTCCCCTCCCATGGGGGGAGGTGACTGGTTGCTGCAGCCAATCACCTCCTGTCTTGAGATATTTTGAGTTTAATAAAAGCCTATGAGTAGGCGTCGGCTTAACAGTCTTTGCTGGAATGGCCTGATAAGAAGATAAGCTTTTGTGGTGCTGCCTTTCTTGAATGAATGGGAATGAACGGTGAGTGGATCTTTAGCAAACTAAACTTAATGATAGCATTACTTCAAAAAGATTAAATCTGATGTGTGCTTAGATAGCACAGGAATTATAGGCTGTGTGCTCTGTAAACAGCAGCCTATAATTCCACAACATAGACATGCTGAGGATAACAGCAGGTGAAGCATTGATCTTATAGACCTTATAAATAGGTACCCCGTCCTACTTTGATTTTAAGCCTTGATACTCTAAAGGGCTTTGACTGCCTCCATTTGCCATATATGTTTGTGACCTTATCTCACTATGGCCTTAAGGGCCCCTTCCTTAATGTATTAACCGCCCTATACTCTTTTCTAGTGATGACCTGAACACCCCCCGGTTCGGTTCGCACCAGAACCTGCAAACGGACCGAAAGTTTACGCAAACTTATTAAAAGTGCTAATTATCAAGGCTAATGTGTAAGTTATTATCCTAAAAAGGGTTTGGGGACCCGGGTCCTGCCCCAGGGGACATACATCAATGCAAAAAAAAAGTTTTAAAAATGACATTTTTTTCGGGAGCAGTGATTTTAATGATGCTTAAAGTGGGAAAAAAGTGAAATATTCCTTTAAATATCGTACCTGGGGGGTGTCTATAGTATGCCTGTGAAGTGGCACGTGTTTCCCGTGTTTAGAACTGTCCCTGCACAAAATGACATTTCTAAAGGAAAAAAAGTCATTTAAAACTGCTTGCAGCTTTAATGTAATGTCTGGTCCCGGCAATATGGATGAAAATCATTAAGAAAAATGGCATGGTTATTCCCCCCCCCCCCAGCCCATTACCAGCCCCTTTGGGTCTTGTATGGATATTTAGGGGAATCCCGCACCCAAATTAAAAAAAGGAAAGGCGTGTGGCCCCCAGGTCCTATATACTCTGAACAGTAGTATACAGGCGGTGCAAACAAGACAGGGACTATAGGTTTGTTGTTACGTAGAATCTGTTTGTAATTTTGAACTGGTACATTTTTAAAGTGTAGCTCCAGCCAAAAAAATCTGTTTTAAGCTTTTTGGAAAACATAGGGAAGGGTTATCACCCCTGTAACATTTGTTTTGCTGTCTGTGCACCTGTTCAGAACATTTCACCTCACTTTCCGTCCCAATGACAAATGTTTTTAGAATTATTATTTTTTTTTTATTCAAACAAGGATTGGTGATAAATCATCAGTGGAGAGGAGACACCTTTTTCCCATATTAACTCTTACAGGAGAGAATTTCCCTTCCTAGGGGTAGATTTCCTCTCACTTCCTGTTGTCTCATTCCGTTAGCAAGTAGGAGTCGTTTGTAAGTTGGATGTTTGAAAGTAGGGGACTGCCGTATATACTCTACAAAAAATTTGGCCCTTAGGTGTTGGTGTTGCCACAACACTGTAAGCCCTCACAGTTACTCTTGGTGGGCGCTGGAACGCCCTGCTGTGAACTATTATATCAAGAATTGAAATTACATGCCATTGTTGAACAGTGGTAGGAAAAATTGGGCCTTCGGTGGTGGTGCTGGTGCCACAACACTGTAATGTCTCACAGTTAATCTTAGTGGGCGCAGGAATGGGCCCTGCTGTGAAATATTAGATCAAGAATTGTAATTACATGCCCCTGTTGAACAGGGGCAGAAAAATTGGGCCTTTGGTGGTGGTGCTGGTGCCACAACACTGTAAGCCCTCATAGTTACTCTTGGTGAGCGCAGAAATGGGCCCTGCTGTGAATTATTAGATCAAGAATTGTAATTACCGTATTTATCGGCGTATAACACGCACCCGCGTATAACACGCACCCCACGTTTAGGAGGGAATTTTAGGGAAAAAAACTTTTAGGAGGGAAGTTGAGGAAAAATAACTTTTAAATGCAGCCTTATCAGTGTCATTTGCAGCCTTGTCACAGTGCAGCCTTGCCCCAGTGTCCATTGCAGACTTGTCACAGTGCAGCCTTGCCCCAGTGTCCAGTGAAGCCTTGCCCCAGTGTCCATTGCAGCCTTGTCACAGTGTCCATTGCAGCCTTGTCACAGTGTCCATTGCAGCCTTGCCCCAGTGTCCACTGCAGCCTTGTCACAGTGCAGCCGTGCAGCCTTGCCCTGGTGTGACCTTGCCCCCAGTGTTTATTGCAGCCTTGCCGGAATTTAAAATTGGGGCCGCCGAGATCGCCACCGAGACTGGGCGGATGCCTCCGCGAACGCAGGGATCGCAGGGACTGGGCGGAGCCGAAATACACATAGCCGAGTGTACCCGGCTCTACTCGGCTCTTCTCGGCTTCGCTCACAGTCACGCCGAGTCCCGCCCTATGATGGACATAACACAGGTCCAATGGCGGGACTGGGTGTGACTGTGAGCGGAGCCGAGAAAAGCCGAGTACACTCGGCTATGTGTATCTCGGCGGCGATCGCTCCGCTCACAGTCAGCGGAGATCGACGGGGATAGGTGGGTATCGACGTATAACATGCACCCATGATTTTCCCCTGCTTTTAAGGGGAAAAAAGTGCGTGTTATACGCCGATAAATACGGCACATGCCCCTGTTGAACAGGGGAATAAAAATTGGGCCTTAGGCACTGGTGCTGGTGCCACAACACTGCAACCCCTCACATATACTGTAGTTGGAGCACAGGAATGAGCCCTGCTGCAAAGTATTGCCTTTAAAATTGTAATTACACGCCCCTGTTAAACAGGGGCAGAGAAATTGGGCCTTAGGCACTGGTGCTGGTGCCACAACACTGCAACCCCTTACAGATACTCTAGTTGGAGCGCAGGAATGAACCCTGCTACAAAGTATTGCATCAAAAATTGTAATTACACGCCCCTGTTAAACAGGGGCTGAAAATTCGAGCCTTAGCCACTGGTGGCGGTGCCCAGAAACAAAAATGTTCTTACATGCTATCAGCATGATCATTGAGGAGGAAGAGGATAGTCACTCAGCATAACAGGATAGTCACTCTGCATCAGCATAGGCAGTCTTGAAGGGATCTGACATTTCAAAGAAAATTATTCTGTTACATCAGCATCAGGTGCTTGGTAGCTGGTGGTGATCCAAGACTGATTCATTTTTATGAAGGTCAGTCGATCGACCGAGTCAGTGGACAGGCGCACCACATGATCAGTTACAAAGCCCCCAGCAGCACTGAATGTGCGTTACGAAAGAACGCTGGGCATCCTCCTGGAGAATGTACCCAACACTGTGGTCAAACAGTTTGGGGGACTCCTCAGGAGGACATGGTGGGGCTATGGAAGGAGTGACTGATGCTATTGAGCCGAGGGAAGAGGCCGCTTTGGCAGCTGCTTTGCCAGACAAAGTACCCTGAGCCTGGGTGAGAGAGGATGAGGAGGAGGAGGACGGCTTGGTCATCCACTCTACCAAGTCTTGGGCATGTTGCGGCTCAACATGGCCAGCTGCTGAAAAGAAGGACAAGTGTTACCCACGGCCACGTGCTGATGAGGATGCACCGTGTCCACGACCAGCACTGTTGCCTCTAGACACAGAGCCTGCTTGCCCTCTTTTATTGCCTCGTGACTGTCTGCCTCTCCTTGTTTGACTTCCAGACATACTAATGGCCTGCAGTGAGATGTAGCTGCACAAAGGTGGGATGTATATATTTATATATATATATATTGTGACAGCAGGCAGGTAAAATCACCAGGTTGCATCCAGGATGGTAGATATGTATGTCCTAGATTCAGGCTTTATGCCGATTTATACCACTAGGGGGAGTGCTGGGAGTCTTGCAGGGGAAGAGTTAATGAGCACAGCTGAATCAAGTGGGCTCATTGGGGCCTCTACAAGAACTCCCAGCATGCTAAGGGAGATGCTCCAACCTGAAACCAGATCTGTGTGGATAGTCTGGGGAGTGTGATCTCTGTGCGGTGAGCCAAAGCCTGTGTGGTTATTGCTAAGAACTTCAAAAAGCAGGGAGCTAGGGACTGGGACAGCACAAGGCTGTACCCAGTTGTTAGTTAGGGGCACCAACGTGTGTAGTGAGCGGTTAAGTTGACCAGGATTTCTTTTCATGTTTCTTTTGTTTTTGCTGTATTTTTTGTCTGTATATAGTTCAAATAAAACCACACCCTTTTGTTTTTTCCTACCACTGTCTGCTGTGCCTGTTTTTGTGTGGTGAACCCATCCAGGGGGTCACACACACCCGCTGCTGAGTTAACCCCCTCACAGTTGGTGGAGAACCAGTGGCAGTTTTTTTTAAGGCCAGCATGGAGGAGATACTGAAACAGCTGGCTCTAGCAAATGCCAATCAGCAGCAGACAAATGCAGGTTTGCAAAAGAGCCTTGCAGCTCATTAACAGAGCCTTGCAGCCCAGCAGCAGACAAATGCAACTTTGCAACAGAGCCTCGCAGCCCAGCAGCAAGCTCAGCAACTAGCCCAGCAGCAATCTGAGGCCCGCTTCATAGACCTGTTACAGAAGCAAGAGCATAGACTACAACAAATGGAAACGTTAATGAAGTAACATCCGCAGACCAGTGAGGCAAGTCGTTCCACTAATACCGCGTCGTTTGGGGTGAGTCGTTTATTGACAAAAATGACTGGAGAGGATGATCCAGAGGTGTTTTTGACCACGTTTGAAAGGACTGCTGAAAGAGAAAAGTGGCCTAAGGAGCAGTGGGCTGGACTGGTGGCTCCTCTGTTAACTGGTAAATCGCAGAAAGCTTACTATGATCTAGAGCCTGACCAAGCAAAAGACTATGTGATGCTAAAAACTGAAATATTGGCACGGTTGGGTGTCACCCTGGCTGTCCAGGCTCAGCATGTGCATATCTGGACTTTCCGGCTTGGGAAACCCCCCAGGTCTCAAAATGTATGATCTCATTCATCTGAGCAGGAAGTGGCTACAGCCAGAGACTTTGTCCGCACCAAAGATTGTGGAACGTGTTGTGATGGATCGTTTCTTGAGAGCTCTTCCTACTGCCATCCAAAAGTGGGTAAGCCATGGAGACCCAGAAACGCCCGATAATCTTGTGGATCGTGTAGAGAAGTACTTGGCTACAGAAAACCTGACTGCCTCTTCCAGAGACTCACGGACTTTCCACCCTAAGACCAGACCATCCCCAGTGGCGGGTAAGATGATTCCAAGGGGTGAGGGTGGAGAGAGTGAGAGGGTGGGAGTTCTACCTAAGGTCTGGCGAGAACAGCCTGGGAAGTCAGGGGCTCAAGAGGCAGCAAAAAGGATTGTTTGCTACCGCTGCCGACAAGAGGGACATATTGCAGCAAATTGCCCGGTTGTGGATGAACCCATGCAATATGACTTTCTAAGGGACAGACGTCAGTCGCTGTTTTGCGACAGTCGCATGCACTGCCATTCGGGGAAATGAGAAACATTTATGCAAAATGTGTATTAATGGTAGAAATGTTGTTGTGTTGCTGGATTCAGGTAGCCTGGTGACACTGATAAAGGCTGAATTAGTTACTACAGAGGTCTCTGGGAATAACAAGGTAGCTGTTATTTGTGTGCATGGGGTCACCCGAGACTACAGTGTGTTTTGAGACCCCCAAAGGTACCCTCTCTCATCAGGTGGGGTTAGTGTCTCACTTGCCTCATGATGCCATTGTGGGAAGGGATTTTCCAAAGTTCTGGGAACTATTGGGTTATCCTGAGCCCCCCACTGGTGCCCCTATATACCAGGAATGTGATAGCCAGAAATCCCCTGAGAGTGGTGAGGACTCTCCAGAATTACCCTTGTCGGTATTGGCCGGGGAGACTTGAGAAACTGGGGAGGAGCCAACATCCTCAGACGAAAACATGCCGTCTGTGGAGTTTTAAGATCTCGAGGTTCACAAGGAAAATTTTGCCACAGAACAGTTAAAAGACCCCACCCTAATAAAGGCACGGGAAAACGTAGTGGAAATAGATGGCGAGTTATTGAACCCAGATGAGACCTACACTTACCCATACTTCATTGTGGAAAAGGACCTACTGTATCGGGTTGCTAAAAGGGCAGAATAAACCATTAAGCAGCTTGTGGTGCCCAAACCTTACAGGAAGTTGGTGTTAGATTTGGCCCATGGGCACATTCTTGGAGGTCATCTGGGGACAGAGAAAACCCGAGAGAGAGTATTGCAGAGATTCTATTGGCCTGGGGTCATGCTAAAGGGGGAAGAACAGGGAAAATGGGACTTTAATTGAAGCACCAGTTAGCAAAGGAGTAAAGTTGGATGAACCATAGGAATTTATTAAAATTATCATATTACATATATAAACAGTAGTTACACAGAGATACAAGTTAAGCATAGTAACAGTAGTGGACATAATAACATAGTAAGGCCACTACTGAGAGGGTACACAGTAGAATGTTTATAACAGTAATACATAATTTTATGACACGGTTGTCACAAGGATAAGGCATAGATAATTCCAAAGGGTCACAACAATTAGAAAGGGTAAAATTGATAATAAGGGATAATGCCTGCGGGACCTATGGCCTGGTTAAACCTATAAAAAGGGTAACTCTGTATTGATTCTAGAAATTATATGATTGAAAGACGCGGCATCAAGTAGCTATACGCGTTTCGTGACTGCCATGTCACTCGTCAGGAGCATGCGCGTGTTGTCACTGGTAAAGTAAAAAAGAATGGGTAAATACAATGGTAAAGGTATCAATGGGGGTAAGATGTAGACCTCACAAGCACAGAGGTGCTTACTTACAAAATTGGTAACCGATAGCTGCAAACCAGGTGGGGCATGGCAGGTGTCCGAAAGTTGCCCCCAGCGGGAGCCGAGGCGGACGGACCGGGAAGGAGGGTCCACACAGGGTACCAATGGACAGGCATGGCAAACGGGGCGACCCTGTGAGGAGATGATGGATTAAGGTGTGAGTCCAAAGGGGCGGCAAGGATGAGGAAGTGAAGGGAAAGGTGAGTGCCAGTGGGGTAGGGTAAGTGCAATGGGGGGAGGGAATGAAACCTGCAAGTGAAGTGTGTGAGGCAAATAGGGTGAGGCTGTGGTGGATAAAGTGAACCCCAAAAGAATGGGAGTGAGGAGAAGGAAGGGGAAGAGTGAGGAATGCAGAGGTGAACAGGGGAAGATGGGAGGACTGGGGTGCAAGGTTACCGCACAATGGCAGGGTACCTACCAGAGGAACAAGGTGCTGCATGTGCAGTGGAAATAGACAGGAAGCCAGAATGCCACTTCCGCCGGATGGAGCCCATATAGGCGCCGACCCGGTACCGCCCACCTACGTCACGTCATGTGGTGAAGGGGAGGGGAAGAAGCGCCGTCAGTCGGAAAGTGTCTTCCGGTCGACCGGCGCCTAGACTCTCCCCTAAAAACTCACTGAGTGACAGGGCCAGCGTGTGGACATGACGGCGTTCAGGAGGACGCAGCATGTCCCACGTGGGTGGCGTGACGTTGACGCACAATGCTGGGACACCTGCCCCCCCACATAAGCCTCATTCGAGGCGAGGGGGGGAAGCAAAGCGCGTCACGGCTCCCTGAACAGGGGAATGACCAGACACCGGACAGCCTCATAGTATGCACCAGGTCAGCAGTGGTGAAACCAATTAATAGAACTATAAGGCAAGAAATGTTGATGATTAGCAAATACTAGATTAAACTTATTAAGACCATGAAAACAGGGAGGCTAAACATAGGATAATAAATTGCAGGTTGGGTTTGGAAGAGTATCCTGGTGGAGCATAAAGAGGTGCCTCCATCCCTAGTAATGTTAATGAAAAAGGGGGGGAGAGAAAATAGGGACTGTTAGGAGCCAAAGCCTGGTAAGGCAATGTATGTCCATCCCTAGGGACTTTTGTGGAATCGTGTTCTGGTAGGAACACGCATTTCCATCCCAAATAACTATGGGGTTATCCTGAGCCCCCACTGGTGCCCCTATATACCAGGAATGTGATAGCCAGAATTCCTCTGAGAGTGGTGAGGACTCTCCAGAATTCCCCTTGTCGGTATTGGCCGGGGAGACTCGAGAAACTGGGGAGGAGCCAACATCCTCAGACGAAAACATGCCGTCTGTGGAGTTTTCTGATCTCAAGGTTCACAAGGAAAATTTTGCCACAGAACAGTTAAAAGACCCCACCCTAATAAAGGCACGGGAAAACGTAGTGGAAATAGATGGCGAGTTAGTGAACCCAGATGAGACCTACACTTACCCATACTTCATCGTGGAAAAGGACCTACTGTATCGGGTTGCTAAAAGGGCAGAAGAAGGGGGGCGTGGCCAGCAGCCGGAGCGGATGGCAGCACATTGATTCAGCTCCTCACTATCCTGGGCCAACAGGGGACTTATAGCGACTTTCAGCTCAGTTTTTTCTCTCCATCTCACCCCTACTCGAGCGGACTCCTTCTCGGATGCCTTCTCGGAAGAGAAAAGAATACCCGAAGCTGGGAAAGATGTCGGACTTCTTTGTACAGCCGCGTCGCCATCCAAATCAAAATGGCGCCGGTTCACACACAGGGAACACACGCGGCCTAGCACAGCAGCGCAAACCACTTCACAGTGACGAAAGCGGCAGATACAACTCTGGGCCGGGAAGCACCCATTACTCCCCACCTCCATCAGCTACCTCCAGCCCAGCCAAAAGCAGGCAGAAGGCCTTTGAAACATCGCCAATGCAAGGGGAGGTAAGCGGCATAAACTCATCACTAGATGACACCAGGGAGTTACAGGACTCCATCACAGACTTTCCCACATTAAATAAGCCAGTAATGGATACCACATTAAAAGATATGCTGGTATCACTAAGAACCACGTTACAAGCTGACATAATGTCCATTACCCAGCAATTTAAGTCAGAGGTGTCGGAGGTTTCAAATAGAGTGTCACACATTGAATCAAAGATGGGGGATTTTGCAGCCACGTTTAATGATATGGTGGACGCTCATAATGACAGGGACACTGAACTGCATAAAATCAATACTAAATTGGCAAATTTAGAAGACAGATCCAGACGCAATAATGTTAAAATCAGAGGGATCTCTGAAACGATCAAACCCCAGGATCTGAAAGCACACTTTTTGAGCCTTATGAAACTGGCACTGCCTGACGCACCACTAGAAGACCTGGTAATTGACCGCATACATCGTCTCCCCCGGCCTAAACACATCCCAGCACATCTTCCCAGAGACACGATAGTCCGGATCCATTTCTATCACACCAAGGATCAGTTCATGATGTCTGTGAGACGACGTGATGATTTGCACCCAGATTTACAAGAACTTTCCTTCTTTGCTGACCTCTCAGCTTTTACCATGCAGCAACGCAGGCAATTGGCCACCATCACTAAACCACTAAATAACCACCACATCTCATACCGATGGCTATACCCGGCTAAGCTGATGATCGTGAGAGATGGTTCCACACATGTGATAACCAGTGTTAAGGAAGGTCTCAGGCTCATGACAGAATGGCAAATATTGCATCCAAATCTACCTGAAGAAAACAGGGCACGCTCATCTTCTCAATCCCGAGCCAACTCTGATGAGGAAACAGGCTGATACCTATAGTTTGAGTATTTTATTCAACTACTAAAGTCCCTGGCAGCCCAGGAGAATGCCACAGAGTTTATTTCTGTTACCCCCCATTTATAGCGGTGTTTGACCCGCACAGATTCTTTTCAGAATCGATCGTTTTTTTACTACCTTGTTCCACTGTTCCCTCTTTTGATCTTTTTTTTTTTTTTTCTATTTGTTGTTTGGCTCTATTTTTTGTTTCTTCTCCACTGTTTGTCTCTCAAGCTCAGGTCCGTCATCTACCGACCGTCCACACCACCACAGGACATCGCACGGGAGAATCTACATTTGCAACAACACCATCGACGACATTCTTACCTCACCCGCCAAAGTTCTCGTAAGGTACCAAGTAAGACTACTAGTTTATCCAGTTCAAAATTCAACAGGTTTCCCTTCTTGCTTTTGCAACAATGTCTTTCTCAGTTACCTCATTTAATGTGAAGGGCTTGAATAGCCCCTACAAACGCCAAATGGCTTGGAAAGAAGCATTTTGACTCAAAAGTGACATTATATGTTTCCAAGAGACTCATTTCTGCTCGCAAAAGCCCCCATCATTTACCAATAGGAAATTCCCACACGTCTATATGGCGAACAGTCCCAAAAAAAAAGGGGGGGTAGCGATCGCAATTAAGGACTCTATCCCATTTACACACTTGGAAACCCATTCGGATGAATCTGGGAGGTTCATTATTCTTATATGTGAGATAGCTACAACCCAGTACACACTGGTCAATCTGTACCTTCCTAACATGAATCAGCTACGCTTTTTGAAAAGACTGTGGAAAAAAGTTCTGTCTTTGAAAAAGGGACATGTAGTCTTATGCAGGGATTTTAATGCGATCCCTAACACGGAATTGGACCACTCTGGCTCTCCTCAAAACCGCACACGTAGGGCCACATTGGCCCAATTCATTGCGACATCTGGTTTATTTGATGTGTGGAGATGTCAACACTCCACGGAAAGGGACTATACTTTCTTTTCTGGCGTGCATCATACGTACTCACGTATAGATCTATTTCTAGTAGATAAATTTATGTTACAGAGGATTGTCAAATCTGATATACATGTGATTACCTGGTCTGACCATGCTCCTACTTCCATATGTGTGGGGGATCGTGGCACTGAAACTGGGGCAAATAGATGGCACAATGACATTTACTCCCTTTCGAATCCTGAAAATTCAAAACAAATAAGAGAAAAATTAAAATAATTTTTTGTCATAAATGCCGCATCGGTCGACGATCCCTTCACACTCTGGAATGCCCACAAGGTTTACATTAGAGGTTTACTTATTCAACTGAGCTCTAGACTCAAGAAACAAAAAACAAAGAAACTTAACGACCTACTACATAGAATTCAGACTCTTGAATCCCTCAACAAACAACAAACCACACGATGCATTGGGGAGTCTCTATTCTATGCTAGACAAGAACTGAGTTCACATTTGATTTCCCAGCAGAACAACGGCCTTCGTAAGTTAAAAGCAAACAACTACAGGTGTGGCAATAAGGCCGGGAAACTGCTGGCGAGTCAACTGAAAGACAGAGTTATAAAACAGAAAATCCCGCATATGATCAACCCTAAAACTGGACTTAGAGTATGCAACCCTAAAGAAATAGCAGACGCCTTTTGTGACTACTATGAATCGCTCTATAACCTGAAGGATGATATAGAAACTCACCAACCTACAGACGACATAATTCTTGACTTTCTGGACTCGGTTGACCTTCCTACACTATCGCCAACAGATACAGCCTTATTGAATCTCCCCTTCACAATACACGAAATAGAAAAATTAATTAGATCACTACCACACAACAAAGCACCAGGCCCTGACGGCTTCTCTTCTGAGTATTACCAACTATTTAACACCGACCTGTCACCATATCTAAAGCAGATCTTTGATATGGCAATGTCTAAAGCATTTTTCCCACCTGAGATGCTCACAGCCACCATAGTCACATTACCCAAACCAGGCAAAGAGCCCAATATTCCACAAAATTTTAGACCCATCTCCCTCTTAAATGTAGATGTCAAACTATACGCCAAACTGATTGCTGACAGATTGTCAGCTCTGTTACCAAATCTTATCAACACTGATCAGGTGGGCTTTGTTCTCGGCCGTCAAGCCACAGATGCCACTAGGAGAATGATTAACCTGATTCATCTGGCAGAAACCACTAAGAGGCCTTCTGTGCTTCTCACTTTGGATGCAGAGAAGGCCTTTGATAGAGTGCACTGGGGATACTTGACTAGAGTTCTGGAAAAATTTGGACTGGTAGGCCCAATTCAAAAAGCTATTTTGGCGCTATACTCATCTCCCTCAGCTTACGTCTATACGGAAGGCATGTTCTCAAGGAACTTTCAGATAACCAATGGGACTAGACAGGGGTGTCCCCTGTCCCCACTGATATTTGCCTTGATCATGGAACCCCTAGCTGAAAAGATCAGAACTCACCCACATATCCAGGGCATGAATTCACACTCAGTCTGCCACAAAATTTTACTCTTCGCAGATGATGTCATATTGACATTATCTGAACCCGACACATCACTCCCAGCAGCCCATGACACTCTTCTTCTATTTAGCAAGTTGGCCTACTATAAAGTAAACGCATCCAAATCAAGTGTCCTGGGTATAGCGGTAGATAAGAATACTAGGAATTCCCTTCAAAATAAATTACCGTATCCATGGTCTTCAGATGTCATACCCTATCTGGGTGTAAAACGAACCTCCCCAAGCTCTAATCTCTATGATACTAACTACATACCCATTATTTCAGAACTACAAAAAGAAATGTCTAGAATTCAAACTCACTATGTTTCATGGTCGGGGCGGGTGGCTGCATACAAAATGCTTTTACTACCAAAACTTACTTATCTCTTTAGAGCACTCCCAATCCCCTTGCCAGCATCATTTTTTACTACGATACAGAAATAACTATCTAACTTTGTGTGGGCCGGTAGCAGATCGAGAATCCCGCCAGTGATGCAGATGAAACACAAAAAGATGAAAGGCCTAGGCATCCCCATATTGAAAGACTATTACATGGCAGCAGTCATAGACCAACTTAGGGGTTGGTTTGCACAACCACACCACAAGCCATGGACCAAATTGGAAATGGCATGGATATACCCTAAAACACTGCTGTCCCTGTTCCAGGCTTTCAATCTGAATCACTCATACTTAAGGTTAGATCACCCTACTATACTAGCATCACTGCAAGCCTGGACTTACCTGACGGAAGTATTATCTCCTGACTTACCATGTATAGAAGTACCCATTCTCCTTGAAGTACTACACTGGCTGATTCCGTATATATCCCTACACCACTGGTCACAGAAAGGGGTATCCTACCTCAAGGACCTTACTGAAAGTGGCAAATTGATGTCGTTCTCTGAAATACAGAGAAAATACAACATCCCTCCATCCGAGTTTTTGACATATAACCAAATATTTTCTTTCTATCAGACTTTCAATAGAGTGTACATCCAAATTCCGACACAGATGTGGAACCATCTGAATTCCTCTAACCCTAAAGTGAAGGGCATCTCTCTAATTTATAGCTTGCTTAAGTCCAAGATAACCTTCACCAAATTCAAATCAATGACAAAGTGGGAAACAGAATTAGATAGAGTCTTCTCTGAGAAACAATGGCTCTCCGCAATTAAAAATACCCTACAATTCTCACGTTGCTCAAACTATGAAGAACTAGCACAACAATTTCTAGCTAGATGGCACTACACCCCATATATCGTAGCCAAATTTTCTGAGAATGGTTCCAATCTGTGTTGGAGGGGATGTGGGATGGTGGGAACTCTGTCCCATATGGTGTGGGCCTGTCTCCATATTCGTGGATTCTGGTCTGAAACATTTAAAATCATTTCAAAGGTCACTGGAGTATTTATGCATCCCAAGATTGAAAAAGCTATTCTGAGCATTGATATGTCTGACTACCCAATTTCGGTTCGGTCCATAGCAATGCATATCCTTTTTGCCGCAAGGTCTGTTATGATGTGCAAATGGAAAACAAATGAGGTACCAAGTAGAAGGGAACTGATTTCAAAGGTGAATGTAATTGCGGAGTTTGAAAAAATATTAGCATATAGAGATGGTTGTATTCATAAATACGAAGCGAACTGGTCATTGTGGAAATCATTCGCCGGTACAACATAAGTAGATGACGGTTCCAAATCTATATCCTTTTCCATCACTTAATCTCCTTCTTTTTTTTTTTTTCTCTTCCTCTCCCTTTTTGTATGTCGCTATTTCCTCTCTCTTATTCCACCCTACCCCCCCCCCCCCCCCCAAACACCCTGTGTTATACTGTAACCACTGTTCCAACCTTCATGGTTAAATATGAAGGCTTTCTAACTTTACTCCAATATAAAGGTACAATTCAAAATACGTTTCTATATTGAGGCATGTACTTAATGTGCTTGAATGTATTACCTTCAAATGGAATGACATGTTGTACTACTTTCATGATATCTGTATGAGCATACTATGACAGAACAATGATTGTAATGTCATCGCGTGACTAGTGTGATTCCTTTTGTTGTATTGCACCTTATTTCAATAAAAATTATTTAAAAAAAAAAAAAAAAAAAGGGCAGAAGAAACCATTGAGCAGCTTGTGGTGCCCAAACCTTACAGGAAGTTGGTGTTAGATTTGGCCCATGGGCACATTCTTGGAGGTCATCTGGGGACAGAGAAAACCCGAGAGAGAGTATTGCAGAGATTCTATTGGCCTGGGGTCATTAAGGAAACCGAAAATTATTGTTCCTCCTGCCCTGTGTGTCAGAGGTCAGCCCCGATGCCACACTTCCGTAACCCGCTGGTACCTCTTCCCATCATTGAGGTTCCCTTTGAGAGGATCGCAATGGACTTGATAGGTCCGATAATGAAGTCCGCTAGGGGGCATCAGTACATTTTGGTTATGTTGGACTATGCCACCCGTTATCCGGAAGCGATTCCTCTTCGAAATACCTCGGCCAAAACCATAGCCAAAGAGCTATCTCTTGTTTTTAGCCGTGTGGGTATTTGTAAGGAACTGCTTACGGACCAAGGTACACCCTTTATGTCCCGGGTTATGAAAGAGCTGTGCAAGTTGTTCAAAGTGACACAATTGCGTACATCTGTGTATCACCCCCAAACAGATGAGTTGGTTGAAAGATTCAACAAAACTCTAAAACAAATGTTAAAGAAGGTGGTGGATAAAGATGGAAAGGATTGGGACTGTCTAATTCCCTATTTAATGTTTGCTATTAGGGAGGTACCTCAATCCTCTACGGGTTTCTCACCCTTTGAGTTACTCTATGGGAGACACCCAAGAGGGCTGTTGGATATCGCCAAGGAAACTTGGGAAAGTCAGAGTACTCCCCACAGGAGTGTGATTGAGCATGTCACCCTGATGCAAGATAGAATTGCACAGGTAATGCCAATCGTAAAGGAACATTTGGCCCAAGCGCAGTTGGCACAGCAGAGAGTGTACAACCATGGAGCCAAGACCCGTACCTTTTCCCCGGGGGATAGGATATTGGTACTTGTCCCTACGGTTGAAAGCAAGTTCCTCGCCAAATGGCAAGGCCCCTACGAGATAATGGAAAAAGTGAGCGAAGTGAATTACAAGGTCAGACAACCAGGAAGGCGAAAGCCCGAACAGATCTATCACATTAATCTGTTTAAAGCCTGGCGGGATAGGGAATCCCTAGTCGCAGAAACTTTGTCACCAGCTCAGTCTGATTGCGTGATTCCTGAGGTTGGAATAGCAGTCACCTTGTCAAACCCCCAACAACAGGAGGTTAAGGAGTTTGTGCTTCGCAACAAGGAGGTTTTCTCTGAGCTGCCGGGACAAACGTCTGGGGTAGAGCATGATATTATTACCCCGCCTGGTGAAAGGGTGAAGCTAAAACCCTATCGGATCCCGGAGCCCCGACGGGAGGCAATACGTGAGGAAGTACAGAAAATGCTTAAGTTAGGGGTGATAGAGGAATCCCAAAGTGATTGGTCAAGTCCCATAGTGTTAGTGCCTAAACCGGATGGGAGCTGGCGATTTTGTAACGATTTCCGACAACTGAACAAAGTTACAAAATTTGACACCTACCCCATGCCACGTATAGATGAGTTGGTCGACCGGTTGGGAACAGCCCGATACATGACAACTCATGATCTCACTAAAGGGTATTGGCAAAATCCCCTGGCCAAGGAGAAAACCGCATTTGTAACCCCAGACGGGGCATTCCAATATAAAAGAATGCCGTTTGATTTACAGAATGTGCCGGCAACATTCCAGCGGAAAATGGACCAGATACTGAGGCCCCATCAGAAGTATGCTGCAGCTTACCTAGATGATGTAATTATCTATAGCACAGATTGGTCCTCACATCTGCCAAAAGTGCAAACAGTCCTAGACTCTATCCGGGAAGCTGGGTTTAGGGCCAACCCCAAGAAGTGTACCATTGGACAGGAGGAGGCCAAATATCTTGGGTACACCATTGGGAGGGGAGTAATAAAACCCCAAGTCAATAAAGTCGAGGCCATACAGAATTGGCGACGTCCCAACAGCAAGAAGCAGGTACGAGCCTTTCTGGGAATCGCTGGTTATTATCGGCGATTCATTCCCCACTTTGCTTCTCAGGCTGTGCCCCTAACCAACCTGACAAAAGGGAAAGAGTCTGTCATGGTTAAATGGACCCCAGAGGCTGAGGCAGCATTTCAGTTCTTAAAAAAAGCCTTATGTAGCCAGCCAGTGTTGTACTCACCAGACTTCTCTAGGGACTTTGTCATACAAAGTGATGCATCCGACGTTGGGTTAGGAGCAGTATTGTCCCAGGTCTGGAACGGGGAAGAGCACCCAGTCATTTACCTCAGCAGGAAATTGAAGTCCCATGAGGTAAATTACGCCACTATTGAGAAGGAGTGTTTAGCGGTGAAGTGGGCTCTAAATTCCCTTCGGTACTATCTGGTAGGTAGGCACTTTGACATGATTACTGATCACGCTCCCTTAAAGTGGATGGCTCAAAATAAAGAGACAAATAGAAGAGTAAATACAGTAGGTGGTTCCTGGCCCTACAGGAATTCAACTTTACGGTAAAGCATCGCCCTGGCGTTCAAATGGGGAATGTGGATGCTTTGTCTCGAGTACATGCATGCCTGATTGCTTGTGTTCCAACCCCAAGGTTAAAACAAGAGGGGGGGGGGGTATGTGACAGCAGGCAGGTAAAATCACCAGGTTGCATCCAGGATGGTAGATATGTATGTCCTAGATTCAGGCTTTATGCCGATTTATACCACTAGGGGGAGTGCTGGGAGTCTTGCAGGGGAAGAGTTAATGAGCACAGCTGAATCAAGTGGGCTCATTGGGGCCTCTACAAGAACTCCCAGCATGCTAAGGGAGATGCTCCAACCTGGAACCAGATCTGTGTGGATAGTCTGGGGAGTGTGATCTCTGTGCGGTGAGCCAAAGCCTGTGTGGTTATTGCTAAGAACTTCAAAAAGCAGGGAGCTAGGGACTGGGACAGCACAAGGCTGTACCCAGTTGTTAGTTAGGGACAGAAACGTGTGTAGTGAGCGGTCAAGTTGACCAGGATTTCTTTTCATGTTTCTTTTGTTTTTGCTGTATTTTTTTGTCTGTATACAGTTCAAATAAAACCACACCCTTTTGTTTTCTCCTACCACTGTCTGCTGTGCCTGTTTTGTGTGGTGATCCCATCCAGGGGGTCACACACACCCGCTGCTGAGTTAACCCCCTCACAATATATATATATATATATATATATATATATATATATATATATATATATCTGTACTGATAATGCAGCTATCAGAATCAACTGCCTGCTGTGGTATTAGTATGAGAAAAGCAGCAATTGTCTTCAGTTAGTTTTAGGTGAAAACTGTGCAGAGGACACAGTAGTACACTAAATGAAAATACTTGCAGCTCTCTGCCTGTGGTTTTATTATGAGAACACCACTATAATAGTCACTAACTGTATTCAGGTAAGCTTTAGGTGAACGCTATGCAAAGCACACAGTACACTAAGTGAAACACTGACTGCAGCTAGCACAATCACCTGCCTGCCTGTCACAGTATAGAGAATAACAGGAACAGATCTAGCTAAACTGAATCCAGTGTATAAATATATATACAACACCTAGGATGCATATATATCCTCTACACACTGTAACTGCAGCTAACTGACACGACGGCCTGCTCTATCTAATTCAATATAAATTACACTGTCTCTCTCTGATATCTCTCTTTTAACAACTCCAACACACTACACAAGGCCGCCAAGCCAGTGGCCTTATATAGTGCGGGGCGTGTACTAAACCCCCTGAGCCATAATTGGCCAAACCCACCCTGGCTTTGGCCAATTACGGCTCTCTGTTTTTTCTGCACTGTGATTGGCCAAGCATGCGATTCATAGTGCATGCTTGTCCAATCATCAGCCAGCAATGCATTGCGATGCCGCAGTGAATTATGGGCCGTGACGCGCCACTCGAATTTGGCGCGAACGACCCATAATGTTCGCAATTCGGCGAAAAGCCGATGTTCGAGTCGAACATGGGTTTGACTCTAACACAAAGCTCATCCCTAATACCTGTATTTGTTGTGCCCAGTATCTAGGCATAGTGTCTGTAGCTAATATATACACAGATTCATCTGTGAAGATAAATATCTGAGTGTAGATATTGAATTTCTACTTTTATAAACAAAACATCCTGCCTTGCATCTTATAGTCCAGTCATACCAATACATCTACCCAGAGACGTAGCTTGAAGCTTGTGGGCCCCGATGCAAAAGTTGACCTGGGCGCCCCCCCACCACCACCCTCCACTTCCACTGTGTGTGCAGATAAACCCACCGCACGCCAAGATACTCAAAGTGGCTTAAGAGTTTTGATTTCTTAGAGTTCCCCCTTACATCAGAGGACAGGGATCACCGCTGGAGAATTACAGGACAGCGATCACTGCTTGAGAATCAGAGGACAGGGACCCCTGGCAGGTCACTTGGCAGAGCTTTTTTTCCATCCCAGCACTGTATACAGCTCCTCCCCCTACAGTACACAGGACTGAAATCACATTATTTTACACACAGTCTGTCACCCTTCACATTGTGTATCTGGCTTTTATGTTGCTGTTCTGACCTGTGAAATTCTCTGTTCGGAACGGCAGTGTTGTTGCAGTAGGCAGATACACGATGTGCAGATCGTGGTTGACTAGCTGTGTTCTAAAAGAATGTGGTTTTAGCCCTGCGGAGGAGGAGCAGTATAGAGTGCTGTAATGGGAAAGGAGCTCAGCATCCAGGGAAGAGGGGCTGGTCAGGAGGCTTTGGGGGGGGCAACTTAAATCTGGGGGGCAAAGCCATGTGACACAAAATCTGGAGCCTGTAGCTCCTCAGGGGCCTCTCAGGAGGTGTTAAGGGAGTTGTTTTAGCAATTTCTGAAGGTTTCTCTGTCAGTGTGGGCAGGTGTTGGGGAAGGTCACCTCCCGGATGTGTGTGTCTTTTTCCCCAGTTGTCAGGGAAGTGGGGTAAGCAGACATCCCACGGTGGGGGGAGTACAGAGAATCCCAGCTGGTGACTAGGAGACACTGAGTGATGTCTTACCTCACCAGTGACATCAGTCCCATCGTGGCTACAGGACAACACTCTCCTCCTCTTAACTCACTGAGCTAGGTTACCATTCCATGTTGCCAGCACACAGCACAGACACTTCCCCATCCTGGGCTATTCTCACCCCGTGCTATTCTTCATTGGGTAAATGGCTCACCCATTCAGGAAATGGCTCACAGCTTCTCCCCAGTCAATGAGAACAGAGGAGTGTGGACTGTGGAAGGCAAAGTGGAAGCCCAGTACTGGAGCGTGGCTGTGGGGCCCTAGGACAGATCGGAGCTGGACTTTGTGGAGGATATGATAATATGAATGGAAGGCTGCAGGGGCCCCTGCATTGTGACCCCTGCAACCCCTTATGCTACGCCCATGCATCTACCATTAACCAATATTAAATCAGTGCAATCCATGCTCAATCCGTTCGTACGGATTGACAAACCAGGCTGCACCAAATATACAATACTTCTCAGGTCAAAAACGTCAGATCCTGATGCAAAATTATACCAAAATGATCACACTTAACACAAGCCCTTGACAGATACCGACACTCAGCTATAAAACAGTGGGTTTCCTGTACATATCACTAGAAGTATTCTCGTACCCATTGTCTTCACAAAACATCCAACTATTTCACCGACAAGGCTCCTATGTACACAAGCATTTACTATCTATTAGACATGTGCGATTTGTTTCGTACGAATCCAAAATTCATACGAATTTCCGAAAATTTGTACATTCGGAAGCATCCGAAATACAAATTTCTATTCTTACGAATTGTATACGAAATTCGAAATTTCATTGACAAATTTTGTTTCGGGAGTGGGAGACTGCTCAGTCTGGTACTGGTAGTCGATGGAAGATTCAGAATTGGACAAAATAAGAATGTTCGTTAATATTGTTTTATTATTGTCATAATAATTACGATTATTCGTTATGATGAAGTTAAAAACCCAGGAAGTCAGCACAGCACAGGGATGATGGGAGCCCCTCATAATGAGCACAGCAGGGGTACAGCCCCAGGAGGAAGTCAGCACAGCACAGGGATGGTGGGAGCCCCTCATAACGAATGTTTGTAATTGTTACGAAAAGTTAACAAACCTAACAAACTTTCGTATTTCGTACAAATCCTAATTGAATTTCAGACACAAATTACGAAATAGGAATTAACGGGCTACTACAAACCGAGGAAGTCAGCACAGCACAGGGATGATGGGAGCCCCTCATAATGAGTACAGGAGGGGTACAGCCCCAGGAGGAAGTCAGCACAGCACAGGGATGGTGGGAGCCCCGCATAATGAGTCGACGACTGCCATATTGAGAAAGGTATTTTTTGCTTTTTAAATTCATCATAACGAATGTTCGTAATTGTTACGAAAAGTTAACAAATCTAACGGAAATTTGTATTTCGTATGAAGCGAATCCAAATTGAATTTCGGACACGAATTACGAAATACTAATTTTCGTCTAATAAGAAACGAAACGGAACTAAACAAAAAAAATTATTGATGGCGCACATGTCTACTATCTATGATATCTCACCATTTCTCTCCCCCCTCTTCTCCATACTTGACAACCCACAATGCCCCAATGAAGGATGAGGCCTTCAATTTATTGTAGACCAAAAACAAATCCCATGCCTCACTTTTTATTAAGAACTCTACTTGGCTATCAGCAACCAACATGCTTCTTGACCCTGATTTTTCTGTTAGGCCTTCTCAGAACTCTACAACTTTCGAATTATCTGCAGTCTTTTCCACATGCCCACTTTTCAAATGTCACACAACTATGGACAGGAATGCCATGAGTCTTGTCCCATTTGACACAGTAGTGTAGTGGGTAGCACTCTCACCTAGCAGTAAAAAGGGTCACTTGTTCGAATCCCAACCACGACACTACCTGCCTGGAGTTTGCATGTTCTCCCTGTGCCTGTGTGGGTTTCCTCCGGGTACTCCGGTTTCCTCCCACACTCCAAAGACATGCTGGTAGGTTAATTGGCTTCTGTCTAAATTGGCCTTAGTATATGAATGTGAGTTAGGGACCTTAGATTGTAAGCTCCTTGAGGGTAGGGACCGACGTGAATGTACCATGTATATGTAAATTGACGGCGCTATATAAGTACCTAAATAAGAATAATTTACTAAGCTCTGGAGCAACTGCACTTTGCAAAGTGTATTTGCCTTTAGTAAATCAACCCTAAAGTGTCTAATAGGTGTATCCTTTGTACTTCTTTTTTTCCTTAAGGCCAATTCCCCTTTACCTCCACGTCTATTGTTGACCACTCCATCAATTACCATGTATTTAAGTTGTATTTTGTTGTGTTTTGGAATGTCTTTTGTTTTTAAATCATGAACAAAAAACATCTGGTGCGTAAAGCACGGTAAAACCCCTTATGGATAGTAATAATGCAATTATGAACAGAAGATCATGATACACAATACCCAAAATAACGCATACTGTGTGCCTGGCACATACTGCCCATCAGTGTCGGCCTGTAGTAATTTTTTTTGGGGGGCAGAAAACAGTATGCCACCAACACCCCCCCGGTCAGTTGGTATCATTTACCCCATCGATTCCCTGGCATCTTCCCCTGCTCAGCAGCAGCCTCCCGGTCCCCTACTCTCCATGGGCAGCAGCGGCTTCCATTTCCTCCCTCCTCGGCAGCCAATCAGGAGTCTTTTTTTTTGGCCAATCGGAAAATGGGTTGCAACCGCTTCTGATTGGCCGGATTGAGGATCAGTGTTTCAACAGCGAATATTCATTCTCTGTTGTAACACCTGGGTGGACTCATGGCGCAAACGCTCTGTGCGCATGAGCCCACCCTATTTTAAAGCCTATTAGAGCCTATGGCTCTAAGCAAGTGCTTCAATAAAACACCTCCACTGCTGTAATTCAGGTGGCCGGCGTCCTGAAAGGGGCCGGACGCATTAATAGTGGGTGGTCACGGCGGACGTGTAAAGATTCAAGATATGCATGAATCTATCTATTATACATATAGGGGGTGGCGTGGATAGAGGGGGTGGTGCCCAGGTGCCCCTACTGGATGGGCCGCCACTGCCGCCCATAGATACTGGTGGGCTAGCTGTCATACATACTGCCCATGGATACTGGTGGGCTACAGTAGGTGACCGTGATATTGTAGATTCCAGCAGCTCGGCATCTGCGATATTCGCCCTCCACGACCACCGTCGCGGAAGCCAGCGCCGAACTCTGTCGCTCCTCATGCTCCCTGCCCCCAATAGATTCCTATGGATACGCTGCATCTCGTGAGGGCGGCGAGCACGAGAAGGACAGCCTCGCAGGGCGGATTTCCAGCGCGATCCGATCCATGGATACTGGTGGGCTAGCTGTCGTACATACTGGCATAGGCACCTTACTTGTTTCAGACTAATCATAGTCCTTCTTCAGAGATTTTATGTCAAATGGGTAGTAGTATTTCTACAAAATAAATATATCATATCAGTAATATAGTAAAATTAAAAAAAACATATAGAGCAAAGAAAAGTGCATTCATCTATCTATATATGGCATAAACAGATCATATATCATACTTACAAAATTATTTTAAAAAAAATGATATTGCATATAATTGATGAGTAAGGGATCAGTTGTTTCCCAGAGAGGGCAGCACAGACATGCATCAGATGGAACCACGAGGACCTCAAGGAAATGAGCCCAAGACTGCACATACAGGGACCCAAGGGAACAGAGCAAAAGCTCCCACCATGTAATGCCAAATAGCCAGTTAGTAATTGGTCATTGGAGAGTTTATTATGATGCTCATCTGTATACTGTAGATAAACAGATATAAAGATATAAAGTTGTTAATATGATGTATAGGTATGCAGGGACTCAGAGACATTTAGATTGTAATATAGTCATAAGCAAAGTACTTAGATATTAAATCTGGCTATTATCAAGTTTTATATCCCATGACTGAAATCAAAAAAGTCTGCCTCATAGTTCAGCATATCTTAGTCTCCATAGTCAGCTCCAGTGCAACCTACTCCCAGTTGTGTGCCTGAGGAATGACCACATAAGGAGCAGATATACCCAGCTGAAGGGCTTGATGATTCAATTGCCAATTGAATAATAGGGGAAAGCTGATATGGCAAGGTGGAAAAGCTAGTGCCTAAATCTGGGCATCCAGCATCCATCAGCCTCATGATTGCCTATCGCTTAATCCCGATGCGTATCGTCACGCCCATGTTATTTCACTTGTTGCGTGGTATTTGTGCCTAGGTTGGCACATCAGACATTTTTGCATTTCCACTTTTTGATTGTTATTTGTGCCTAGGCTGGCATATTGGACATTTATCATATTTCATTGCACTGTTTCAACCATTTGCTTTGTTTGCAATTTACATTATATTTGTTCATAATGTTTGTGATTCCTCCGTCACATCCATTCATTCAGTGTGGATCATTTGCACATTAATGTTATTTGCACTTGCACTTTAAACTGTAGATATTGTGCCACTTAGTTATTTTCATTAGTCATCTTACAGCGCAGAACCACCATTTTTATACTTTCCATATGTCTGCTACGGATCAGCCGAACGGTGTTTGCCGCAGTAGGTTGTCTATTTAAGTTACCTGACTCCAGTTGACAGCGCGAGTACCAGCTTTTTAAACAAAATTAATGAAAATGGAAAAAAAGATGTCATGGAAAAAATGTAAATAAATATAAAATCAACAGAAAATTAATAGCTAAGAAAAGAAGGAGAGAGAGAAGTTACCTAGGGTTCAAAATGGCTAATAAGAGGTTAAATACAAATGGATTTTATTTTTCTAAAAAATAACTTACAAAGTTTCCTTAAATTATAGACTTGACTTGTTCGTCTGAACTTTCATTTTCTCACATCAACACAATACTTACTGTATATTGAAAATACTGTATATATGTCCCTCCTCCTTATAGTAACTATATACATTTACTTAAAGGAGAAGAACCCATTGAGTGTTGAGTTTATTAACCATTTTGTGCAGGACAAATCACTACCAGTGTGGGATATTAAAGCCCAGGGAATATATATATATATATTTTACATGTTCAAATTGTTAAAAGAGTCAAGATGGCAATATACAGGTTATGAATAGTGATGAGCCGAACACCCCCGGGTTCGGTTCGCACCAGAACCCGCAAACGGACCGAAAGTTCTCATGAACATTAGAACCCTATTAAATACAATGGATGCGAACGTTCGGATTCTAAAGTGCTAATTATAACGACTATTATCCATGTTATTGTCCTAAACAGAGTTTGGGAACCCGGGTTCTGCACCAGGGGACAGGTATCAATGCAAAAAGAAGTTTTAAAAACGGACGTTTTCCGGGAGCAGTCATTTTAATGATGCATAAAGTGAAAAAAAAAAGACAAATATTCCTTTAAATATTGTACCTGGGGGGTGTTTAAAGTATGCCTGTGAAGTGCCACGTGTTTCCCGTGTTTAGAACTGTCCCTGCACAAAATAACATTTCTAAAGAAAAAAAAAGCCATTTAAAACTGCTTGCGGCTTTAATGTAATGTCTGGTCCCGGTAATATGGATGAAAATCTTTAAGAAAAATTGCATAGCTAGCCCATCAACCCCCCCCCCCACCCCAGCCCATTACCAGCCCCTTTGGGTCTTGTATGGATATTAAGGGGAACTCCGCACACAAAATAAAAAAGGCCCTATATACTCTGAACAGCCGTATACAGGCGGTGCATACAAGACAGGGACTGTAGGTTTGTTCTTATGTAGAATCTGTTTGTAATTTTGAACAGCTACATTGTTTAAGTGTAGCTCCAGGCCAAATACCTATTTTTAAGCTTTTTGGAAAACATAGGGAAGGGTTATCACCCCTGTAACATTTTTTTTGCTGTCTGTGCCCCTGTTCAGAACATTTCACCTCACTTTGCGTCCCAATGACAACTGTTTTTGAAATGTGGTGTTTTTATTGAAACAAGGATTGGTGATAAAGCATCAGTAGAGAGGAGACACCTTTCTCCCATATTAATTCTTACAGGAGAGAATTTTCCTTCCAAGGGGTAGATTTCCTCTCACTTCCTGTTGTCTTCTTCCGTTTGCAAGTAGTAGTCGTTTGTAAGTTGGATGTTTGAAAGTAGGGACCTGCCGTATATACTCTGCAGAAATTGGCCCCTTAGGTGTTGGTGTTGGCACAACACTGTAAGCACTCACAGTTACTCTTGGTGGGTGCTGGAACGCCCTGCTGTCAACTATTATATCAGGAATTGTAATAACATATAATTGTTGAACAGTGGTAGTAAAAATTGGGCCTTTGATGGTGGTGCTGGTGCCACAACACTGTAAGGCCTGACAGTTACTCTTGGTGGGCGCAGCAATGGGCCCTGCTGTGAATTATTAGATCAATAATTATAATTGCATGCCCCTGTTGAACAGGGGCTGAAAAATTGGGCCTTTGGTGGTGGTGGTGGTGGTGGTGGTGGTGGTGTTGACACAACACTGTAAGGCCTGACAGTTACTCTTGGTGGGCGCAGCAATGGGCCCTGCTGTGAATTATTAGATCAATAATTATAATTGCATGCCCCTGTTGAACAGGGGCTGAAAAATTGGGCCTTAGGCACTGGTGGCACAACACTGCAACCCCTCACAGATACTGTACTTGGAGCACAGCAATGAGGCCTGTTGCAAAGTATTGCATCAAAAATTGTAATTACACGCCCCTGTTAAACAGGGGCTGAAAAATTGGGCCTTAGCCACTGGTGGCGTCACCCATAAACCAAAATGATCTTCCAAGCTATCATCATTAATCGTATCATTGAGGAGGAGGAGGAGCATAGCCAGTCAACATAACAGCACAGGCACTCAGCATCAGCATCAGTCTTGAAGGGATGTGACATTTTAAAATCAATTAGTCTGTTATATCAGCATCAGGTGTATGGTAGCTGGTGTTGATCCAAGACTGGTTCATCTTGATGAAAGTCAGTCGATCAACCGAGTCGGTGGACAGGCGCACCCTGTGATCCGTGACAAATCCTCCAGCAGCACTGAATGTGCGTTCTGAAAGAACGCTGGATGCAGGACAGGCCAGTAGCTCAATTGCATACTGTGCAAGCTCTGGCCAGTGATCCATCCTCAAGACCCAGTAAGCCAGAGGATTTTCGGTGGGGAAGGTGTCCAAGTCTGACCTTGCCCCTAGGTATTCCTGCACCATGTATATCAGACGCTGGCGATGGTTGCTGGAACCGATCATACTTTGGGGCTGCGGACTAAAGAATTGTCTGAACGCATCGGTCAGACGGCCACCTTCCCCACCGCTCCTTCTTTGACTGCCCGAATCCTCAGCAACTCGTTGTCCAGGACCAGGAGTTTGTAACCTCCCAGTCTCTGGGAACGCGTTGCACAGACCTTTCTGCAAGGCCTCCCGGAGTTGTCTCATCCTCTGCTCCCTCTGCGACGGTAACATAAGGTCCGCAACCTTACCCTTGTACCGTGGATCAAGGAGAGTGGCCAGACAGTAATGGTCCCTCTCCTTGATCCGAAGAATACGAGGATCCTTCCGCAGACTTTGCAGGATCAGGGAGGCCATGCAGCGTAGGTTAGCTGAGGCATTCAGTCCGGAGTCCTCTGGGTCACTAAGGACGACATGATCCGCAGCCACCTCCTCCCAGCCACGTACAAGTCCACTGGTTTCTTGGGACTGTAAATCATCCCTAAAAGACTGCTGCTGATGATGCTGAGTGCCAGCCTCCACCTCCATGCTGACACAATCCTCCTCCTCCTCCTCCTCCTCCTCCTCCTCCTCTTCCTGTGCGATGGGTGGGACAGAAGGAACACTGTCTGGGTAAAGGGGGCCTTGAGAGGCAAGGAAGTCCTGCTCTTCCTGCCTCTGTTCTGCCTCAAGTGCCCTGTCCATTATTCCATGCAGTGTGTGCTCCAACAGGTGGACAAGAGGTACAGTGTCACTGATGCATGCACTGTCACTGCTCACCATCCTCGTGGCCTCCTCAAATGGTGCCAGGACAGTGCATGCATCCCTGATCATGCCCCACTGGCGTGGCGAAAAAAACCCGAGCTCCCCTGACCCTGTCCTGGTGCCGTAGTCGCACAGGTACTCATTGATGGTCCTCTGCTGCATGTGCAGCCGCTGCAGCATGGCCAACGTTGAGTTCCACCTGGTGGGCATGTCACATATAAGGCGGTTCTTGGGCAGGTTCAACTCCTTTTGCAGCTCAGCCAGGCGAGCACTGGCATTATAAGATCTGCGGAAATGCACACAGACTTTCCTGGCCTGCCTCAGGACATCCTGTAAGCCCGGTACCTGCCCAAGAACCGCTGCACCACCAGGTTAAGGACGTGAGCCATACAGGGCACATGGGTCAGTTGTCCCTGTCGGAGGGCGGAGAGGAGGTTGGTGCCATTGTCGCAAACCACCATTCCTGGCTTAAGCTGGCGTGGCGTCAACCACCTCTCGGCCTGCCCCTGCAGAGCAGACAGGACCTCTGCCCCAGTGTGGCTCCTGTCCCCCAAACACACCAGCGCAAGCACGGCATGGCATCTTTTTGCCTGCGTGCTTGCGTAGCCCCTTGAACGCCTACGGAGCTCCGCTGGTTCCGAGGACAAACCACAGGAAGAGGCCATGGAGGAAGAAGAAGAGGAGGGGGTGGAGGAGAGAGGTGTGTCACAACCAGTAGTAGCATTTTGGAGGCGTGGCGGTGGAACAACCTCCAACACTACTGCACCTTGTCCTGCATCCTTCCCAGCTGCCAAAAGAGTGACCCAATGGGCCGTGAAAGAAAGGTAACGTCCCTGTCCATGCCTGCTGGACCATGAGTCAGCGGTAATATGCACCTTACCGCTGACCGCCCTGTCCAGCGAGGCCAAGACATTGCCTTCCACATGCCTGTAGAGAGCCGGAATCGCCTTCCGTGAGAAAAAGTGGCGTTTGGGAACCTGCCACTGAGGAACCGCACATTGCACAAACTCACGGAAGGGGGCCGAGTCTACCAACTGAAAAGGCAGCAGTTGAAGCGCTAACAATTTAGCCAAGCTAGCATTCAACCGCTGGGCATGTGGATGGCTGGGAGTGAACTTCTTTCGACGGTCCAGCAGCTGGGGCAGGGAAATTTGCCTGCTAGAATCGGACGTCGGTGTACTGCTAGCAGAGTGGCCGCAAGTACTTGGCTGTGACACACCTAATTCTACACCTTCATTCCTCTCAGTGCAGGTTTCAGAGAGGACTGATGGTATAGTGGGGTTGGAGATCCCAGCTGATGCGGTGCAAGGAGAGGTCCGCTTTGTTCTTTGGTGTGGGTCTTTAAGGTAGGCTTGCCAACGAGCTGCATGGCAGGTCAACATATGTCTGATCAAGCATGTGGTGCCCAAGCGGCTGATGTTTTGGCCACGCGATATACGCTTGAGACATATGTTGCAAACAGCAGCTGTGCGATCTGATGCACTCGCCTCAAAAAAGGCCCACACCAAAGAACTTTTTGAATGACGGGCAGAGGCAGCGCCCTGCACAGGCGGAACTCTGCGGTGTGATTCCGTCGGTGTGCTGCCCATACGCTGGCCACCCAAGGGCATCCTGCCTCGTTGGAGATGTGCCTCCTCCTCATCCTCCTCCTCCTCTCTCCTATTAGGCACCCACGTGGAGTCAATGACCTCATCATCCCCTCCCTCCTCATCACTGGAGCCAATCTGGCAGTATGCTGCAGCTGCTGGAGCATGACTGCCAGATTGGTGTCCTTCTTGAGCATCCCATCTCTCTGCTCTCACGCTACTGCCTTCCTCTAGCTAAGTATCATCATCAGATCCTTCGAAACGCTGGGCATCCTCCTGCAGCATGTACCCAACACTGTGCTCAAACAGTTCGGGGGACTCCTCAGGAGGAGGACATGGTGGTTCTAGGGAAGGAGTGACTAATGATGACATTGATACCAGAGAAGAGGACGCTTTGGCAGCTGCTTTGCCAGTACCCTGAGCCTGGGTGAGAGAGGATGAGGAGGATGAGGTGGGCTTGGTCATCCACTCTACCAAGTCTTCGGCATGATGTGGCTCAACATGTCCAGCTGCCGAAAAGAAGGACAAGCGTGTCCCATGGCCACGTGCTGATGACAATGCACCGCGTCCACGACCAGCACTGTTGCCCCCAGACACAGAGCCTGCTTGCCCTCTTTTTTTTGCCTCCTGACTGTCTGCTTCTCCTTGTTTGCCTTCCAGACATTTTAATGGATGGCCTGCAGGGAGATGGGAAAAACAGCAATAAGGGCTACCTTCAGGTGGATACTGTGCAGGAGGCTTAGCAACAAAGACACTGACACTGTCCCCTGCCTATCCTTCTCTGTCCCTAAACACAAGGATTTGCAATATGCTTCAGCAAGATTGGTTTAGCACAGAATAGCACACTGATAGTTTCCCTCACTGTCCTTCTCTGTCCCTACAAACAAGATTTAGCACAGAATAGCACACTGATAGTTTCCCCGAGTGTCCTTCTCTGTCCCTAAACTGAAGGATTTCAAATATGGTTCAGCAAGATTGGTTTAGGACAGAATAGCACACTGACACTTTCCCTCACTGTCCTTCTCTGTCCCTACAAACAAGATTTAGCACAGAATAGCACACTGATAGTTTCCACGAGTGTCCTTCTCTGTCCCTAAACTCAAGGATTTCAAATATGGTTCAGCAAGATTGGTTTAGCACAAAATAGCACACTGATAGTTTCCCCGAGTGTCCTTCTCTGTCCCTAAACTCAAGGATTTCAAATATGGTTCAGCAAGATTGGTTTAGAACAGAATAGCACACTGACAGTTTCCCCGAGTGTCCTTCTCTGTCCCTAAACTCAAGGATTTCAAATATGGTTCAGCAAGATTGGTTTAGGACAGAATAGCACACTGACACTTTCCCTCACTGTCCTTCTCTGTCCCTACAAACAAGATTTAGCACAGAATAGCACACTGATAGTTTCCCCGAGTGTCCTTCTCTGTCCCTAAACTCAAGGATTTCAAATATGGTTCAGCAAGATTGGTTTAGGACAGAATAGCACACTGACACTTTCCCTCACTGTCCTTCTCTGTCCCTACAAACAAGATTTAGCACAGAATAGCACACTGATAGTTTCCACGAGTGTCCTTCTCTGTCCCAAAACTCAAGGATTTCAAATATGGTTCAGCAAGATTGGTTTAGCACAGAATAGCACACTGATAGTTTCCCCGAGTGTCCTTCTCTGTCCCTAAACTCAAGGATTTCAAATATGGTTCAGCAAGATTGGTTTAGCACAGAATAGCACACTGATAGTTTCCCTCACTGTCCTTCTCTTTCCCTACAAACAAGATTTAGCACAGAATAGCACACTGATAGTTTCCCCGAGTGTCCTTCTCTGTCCCTAAACTCAAGGATTTCAAATATGGTTCAGCAAGATTGGTTTAGAACAGAATAGCACACTGACAGTTTCCCCGAGTGTCCTTCTCTGTCCCTAAACTCAAGGATTTCAAATATGGTTCAGCAAGATTGGTTTAGGACAGAATAGCACACTGACACTTACCCTCACTGTCCTTCTCTGTCCCTACAAACAAGATTTAGCACAGAATAGCACACTGATAGTTTCCACGAGTGTCCTTCTCTGTCCCTAAACTCAAGGATTTCAAATATGGTTCAGCAAGATTGGTTTAGCACAGAATAGCACACTGATAGTTTCCCTGAGTGTCCTTCTCTGTCCCTAAACTCAAGGATTTCAAATATGGTTCAGCAAGATTGGTTTAGCACAGAATAGCACACTGATAGTTTCCCCGAGTGTCCTTCTCTGTCCCTAAACTCAAGGATTTCAAATATGGTTCAGCAAGATTGGTTTAGCACAGAATAGCACACTGATAGTTTCCCCGAGTGTCCTTCTCTGTCCCTAAACTCAAGGATTTCAAATATGGTTCAGCAAGATTGGTTTAGCACAGAATAGCACACTGATAGTTTCCCTCACTGTCCTTCTCTGTCCCTACAAACAAGATTTAGCACAGAATAGTACACTGATAGTTTCCCCGAGTGTCCTTCTCTGTCCCTAAACTCAAGGATTTCAAATATGGTTCAGCAAGATTGGTTTAGAACAGAATAGCACACTGACAGTTTCCCCGAGTGTCCTTCTCTGTCCCTAAACTCAAGGATTTCAAATATGGTTCAGCAAGATTGGTTTAGGACAGAATAGCACACTGACACTTTCCCTCACTGTCCTTCTCTGTCCCTACAAACAAGATTTAGCACAGAATAGCACACTGATAGTTTCCACGAGTGTCCTTCTCTGTCCCTAAACTCAAGGATTTCAAATATGGTTCAGCAAGATTGGTTTAGCACAGAATAGCACACTGATAGTTTCCACGAGTCTCCTTCTCTGTCCCTAAACTCAAGGATTTCAAATATGGTTCAGCAAGATTGGTTTAGAACAGAATAGCACACTGACAGTTTCCCCGAGTGTCCTTCTCTGTCCCTAAACTCAAGGATTTCAAATATGGTTCAGCAAGATTGGTTTAGCACAGAATAGCACACTGATAGTTTCCCTCACTGTCCTTCTCTGTCCCTACAAACAAGATTTAGCACAGAATAGCACACTGATAGTTTCCCCGAGTGTCCTTTTCTGTCCCTAAACTCAAGGATTTCAAATATGGTTCAGCAAGATTGGTTTAGCACAGAATAGCACACTGATAGTTTCCCTCCTGTCCTTCTCTGTCCCTACAAACAAGATTTAGCACAGAATAGCACACTGATAGTTTCCACGAGTGTCCTTCTCTGTCCCTAAACTCAAGGATTTCAAATACGGTTCAGCAAGATTGGTTTAGAACAGAATGGAACACTGATAGTTTCCCTCACTGTCCTTCTCTGTCCCTACAAACAAGATTTAGCACAGAATAGCACACTGATAGTTTCCACGAGTGTCCTTCTCTGTCCCTAAACTCAAGGATTTCAAATACGGTTCAGCAAGATTGGTTTAGAACAGAATAGCACACTGACAGTTTCCCTCACTGTCCTTCTATGTCCCTACAAACAAGATTTAGCACAGAATAGCACACTGATAGTTTCCACGAGTGTCCTTCTCTGTCCCTAAACTCAAGGATTTCAAATATGGTTCAGCAAGATTGGTTTAGCACAGAATAGCACACTGATAGTTTCCCTCACTGTCCTTCTCTTTCCCTACAAACAAGATTTAGCACAGAATAGCACACTGATAGTTTCCCCGAGTGTCCTTCTCTGTCCCTAAACTCAAGGATTTCAAATATGGTTCAGCAAGATTGGTTTAGAACAGAATAGCACACTGACAGTTTCCCCGAGTGTCCTTCTCTGTCCCTAAACTCAAGGATTTCAAATATGGTTCAGCAAGATTGGTTTAGGACAGAATAGCACACTGACACTTTCCCTCACTGTCCTTCTCTGTCCCTACAAACAAGATTTAGCACAGAATAGCACACTGATAGTTTCCACGAGTGTCCTTCTCTGTCCCTAAACTCAAGGATTTCAAATATGGTTCAGCAAGATTGGTTTAGCACAGAATAGCACACTGATAGTTTCCCTGAGTGTCCTTCTCTGTCCCTAAACTCAAGGATTTCAAATATGGTTCAGCAAGATTGGTTTAGCACAGAATAGCACACTGATAGTTTCCCCGAGTGTCCTTCTCTGTCCCTAAACTCAAGGATTTCAAATATGGTTCAGCAAGATTGGTTTAGCACAGAATAGCACACTGATAGTTTCCCCGAGTGTCCTTCTCTGTCCCTAAACTCAAGGATTTCAAATATGGTTCAGCAAGATTGGTTTAGCACAGAATAGCACACTGATAGTTTCCCTCACTGTCCTTCTCTGTCCCTACAAACAAGATTTAGCACAGAATAGCACACTGATAGTTTCCCCGAGTGTCCTTCTCTGTCCCTAAACTCAAGGATTTCAAATATGGTTCAGCAAGATTGGTTTAGAACAGAATAGCACACTGACAGTTTCCCCGAGTGTCCTTCTCTGTCCCTAAACTCAAGGATTTCAAATATGGTTCAGCAAGATTGGTTTAGGACAGAATAGCACACTGACACTTTCCCTCACTGTCCTTCTCTGTCCCTACAAACAAGATTTAGCACAGAATAGCACACTGATAGTTTCCACGAGTGTCCTTCTCTGTCCCTAAACTCAAGGATTTCAAATATGGTTCAGCAAGATTGGTTTAGCACAGAATAGCACACTGATAGTTTCCACGAGTCTCCTTCTCTGTCCCTAAACTCAAGGATTTCAAATATGGTTCAGCAAGATTGGTTTAGAACAGAATAGCACACTGACAGTTTCCCTGAGTGTCCTTCTCTGTCCCTAAACTCAAGGATTTCAAATATGGTTCAGCAAGATTGGTTTAGCACAGAATAGCACACTGATAGTTTCCCTCACTGTCCTTCTCTGTCCCTACAAACAAGATTTAGCACAGAATAGCACACTGATAGTTTCCCCGAGTGTCCTTCTCTGTCCCTAAACTCAAGGATTTCAAATATGGTTCAGCAAGATTGGTTTAGCACAGAATAGCACACTGATAGTTTCCCTCCTGTCCTTCTCTGTCCCTACAAACAAGATTTAGCACAGAATAGCACACTGATAGTTTCCACGAGTGTCCTTCTCTGTCCCTAAACTCAATGATTTCAAATACGGTTCAGCAAGATTGGTTTAGAACAGAATGGAACACTGATAGTTTCCCTCACTGTCCTTCTCTGTCCCTACAAACAAGATTTAGCACAGAATAGCACACTGATAGTTTCCACGAGTGTCCTTCTCTGTCCCTAAACTCAAGGATTTCAAATACGGTTCAGCAAGATTGGTTTAGAACAGAATAGCACACTGACAGTTTCCCTCACTGTCCTTCTATGTCCCTACAAACAAGATTTAGCACAGAATAGCACACTGATAGTTTCCACGAGTGTCCTTCTCTGTCCCTAAACTCAAGGATTTCAAATACGGTTCAGCAAGATTGGTTTAGAACAGAATAGCACACTGACAGTTTCCCTCACTGTCCTTCTCTGTCCCTACAAACAAGGATTAGCACAGAATAGCACACTGACACTTTCCCTCACTGTCCTTCTCTGTCTCTACAAACAAGGTTTAGCACAGAATAGCACACTGACACTTTCCCTCACTGTCCTTCTCTGTCCCTACAAACAAGGTTTAGCACAGAATAGCACACTGACACTTTCCCTCACTGTCCTTCTCTGTCCCTACAAACAAGGTTTAGCACAGAATGACACACTGACACTCTCCCTACCTATCCTTCTCTGTCCCTAAACACAAGGAATCCAGGATTAGTAAAGGAAAAAAATGACACTGTCCCTGCCTATGCTTCTCTTTCCCTGCTCCGGAACACACTACACAAGGCCGCCGTGCTGGCGGCCTTTTATAGTGTGGGGCGTGTACTAAACCCCCTCACCAATAATTGGCCACAGGCATCCTGCCTGTGGCCAATCATTGCTCTCCTCGCTGCCGGCGCTGTGATTGGCCAAGCATGCGGGGTCACAGTGCATGCTTGGCCAATCACAGCGCCTGGATGACACTGCGATGGCGTAGTGCATTGTGGGCCGTTCGCGTCACTCGAATTTGGCGCGAACGGCCCAAATCGTTCGATCTTCGTCGAACGATCGAACAGCCGATGTTGGAGTCGAACGTATGTTCGACTCGAACACGAAGCTCATCCCTAGTTATGAAAGCATTGTGAGACAAACAGTATCTCACAAAAGTAAGTACACCCCTCACATTTTTGTAGATATTTTATTGTATCTTTTCATGTGACAACACTAAAGAAATTACACTTTGCTACAATGTAAAGTAGTGAGTGTACAGCGTGTTTAACAATGTAAATTTGTAAATGTCCCCTCAAAATAACTCAACATACAGCCATTAATGTCTAAACTGCTGGCAAAATAAGTGAGTACACCCCTACGCAAAAATTTCCAAATTGGGCCCAAAGTGTCAATATTTTGTGTGGCCACCATTATTTTCCAGCACTGCCTTAACCTTTTTGGGCATGGAGTTCACCAGAGCCAGGGATGAGCCGAACACCCCCCTGTTCGGTTCGCACCAGAACCTGCGAACAGACAAAATGTTCGTGTAAACTTTAGAACCCTATTAAATACAATGGACTCGAACGTTCAAAATCTAAAGTGTTAATTATAAAGGCTAATATGCAAGTTATTGTCCTAAAAAGTGTTTGGGGACCTGGGTCCTGCCCCAGGGGACATGTATCAATGCAAAAAGAAGTTTTAAAAACGGCAGTTTTTTCGGGAGCAGTGATTTTAATAATGCTTAAAATGAAAAAATAAAAGTGAAATATTCCTTTAAATTTCGTACCTGGGGGGTGTGTATGATATGCATGTGAAGTGGCGCATGTTTCCCATTCTTAGAACTGTCCCTGCAAAAAATGTCATTTTTGAAAGAAAAAAATGCATTTAAAACTGACTCGCGGCTATTAATGAATTGTCGGCTCCCGGCAATACATACAAAAGTCATTGATAAAAAAAATAAAAAAAAGCGTGGGGGTTCCCCAGAATTCAATTACCAGGCCCTTCAGGTCTGGAATGGATATTAAGGGGAACCCCGCCGCAAATTTAAAAAAAAATTGACGTGGGGTTCCCCCAAATATCCATTCCAGGCCCTTCAGATCTGGCATGGATTTTAAGGGGAACTCCACCCCAAATTTAAAAAAAAATGGCGTGGAGTCCCCCTAAAAATCCATACCAGACCCCTTATCCGAGCACGCAACCTGGCCGGCCGCAGGGGAAAAGGGGGGGACGAGAGAGCGGCCCCCCTCCCTCCTGAACCGTACCAAGCCACATGCCCTCAACATGGGGAGGATGTCCCCATGTTGATGGGGACAAGGGCCTCATCCCCACAACCCTTGCCCGGTGGTTGTGGGGGTCTGCGGGCGGGGGGCTTATCGGAATCTGGAAGACTCCTTTAACAAAGGGGACCCCCAGATCCCGCCCCCCCCCTATGTGAATTGGTAAGGGGTACATTGTACCCCTACCATTTCACGAAGAAAGCGTAATTTTTTTTTTTAAAAAACACACAAACACCTTGAAAAAGTCCTTTATTTAAAAAAAAAAAAACATTCAAGCGGTGAAATCCAGTGTCCCGCGGCGATCCCGATGTCCAGCGCTGTCCTTCATTGGTTGTGCCTGAGCGGACCTGATGGGGAACTCCCTCTCAGTATTTTAAATGTATAGACCCGCCCCTTCTGAAGTTCCCCATCAGGTCCGCTCAGCGGACCAGATGCGGAACATGAGAAGGGGCGGGTCTATACATGTATTACCAAAGTGAGAGCAGTTCCCCATCAGGTCCGCCCCCTCGGTATGTCGGACCCGCCTACGTCATTGGCTTGAGCGGGGAACTTCCTTCACTGTGTAATACATGTATAGACCCGCCCCTTCTCATGTTCCGCATCTCGTCCGCTGAGCGGACCTGATGGGGAACTTTAGAAGGGGCGGGTCTATACATTTAAAATACTGAGAGGGAGTTCCCCATCAGGTCCGCTCAGGCACAACCAATGAAGGACAGCGCTGGACATCGGGATCGCCGCGGGACACTGGATTTCACCGCTGGAATGTTTTTTTTTTTAAATAAAGGACTTTTTCAAGGTGTTTGTGTGTTTTTTTAAACATTTTTTTACGCTTTCTTCGTGAAATGGTAGGGGTACAATGTACCCCTTACCAATTCACATAGGGGGGGGCAGGATCTGGGGGTCCCCTTTGTTAAAGGGGTCTTCCAGATTCCGATAAGCCCCCCGCACGCAGACCCCCACAACCACCGGGCAAGGGTTGTGGGGATGAGGCCCTTGTCCCCATCAACATGGGGACATCCTCCCCATGTTGAGGGCATGTGGCTTGGTACGGTTCAGGAGGGAGAGGGGGCCGCTCTCTCGTCCCCCCCTTTTCCCCTGCGGCCGGCCAGGTTGCGTGCTCGGATAAGGGGTCTGGTATGGATTTTTAGGGGGACTCCACGCCATTTTTTTTTTAAATTTGGGGTGGAGTTCCCCTTAAAATCCATGCCAGATCTGAAGGGCCTGGAATGGATATTTGGGGGAACCCCACGTCAATTTTTTTTTAAATTTGCGGCGGGGTTCCCCTTAATATCCATTCCAGACCTGAAGGGCCTGGTAATTGAATTCTGGGGAACCCCCACGCTTTTTTTTTTTTTTTATCAATGACTTTTGTATGTATTGCCGGGAGCCGACAATTCATTAATAGCCGCGAGTCAGTTTTAAATGCATTTTTTTCTTTCAAAAATGACATTTTTTGCAGGGACAGTTCTAAGCACGGGAAACATGCGCCACTTCACATGCATATCATACACACCCCCCAGGTACGAAATTTAAAGGAATATTTCACTTTTATTTTTTCATTTTAAGCATTATTAAAATCACTGCTCCCGAAAAAACGGCCGTTTTTAAAACTTCTTTTTGCATTGATACATGTCCCCTGGGGCAGGACCCAGGTCCCCAAACACTTTTTAGGACAATAACTTGCATATAAGCCTTTATAATTAGCACTTTAGAATTCTCCCATAGATTTTTCGAATTTGCCGCGAACACCCCAATTTGTTCGCTGTTCGGCGAACGGGCGAACAGGCAATGTTCGAGTCGAACATGAGTTCGACTCGAACTCGAAGCTCATCCCTAACCAGAGCTTCACAGGTTTCCACTGGAGTCCTCTTCCACTCCTCCATGACAACATCATGGAGCTGGTGGATGTTAGAGACCTTTCACTCCTCCACCTTCCATTTGAGAATGCCCCACAGATGCTCAATAGGGTTTAGGTCTGGAGACTTGGCCAGTCCATCACCTTTACCCTCAGCTTCTATAGCAAGGCAGTGGTCATCTTGGAGATGTGTTTGGGGTCGTTATCATGTTGGAATACTGCCCTGTGGCCCAATCTCTGAAGAGAGGGGATCATGTTCTGATTCATTATGTCGAAGTACATGTTGGCATTCATGGTTCCCTCAATGAACTGTAGTTCCTCATTTCCAGCAGCACTCATGCAGCCCCAGACCCTGACACTCCCACCACTATGCTTGAGTGTAGGCAAGACACACTTGTCTTTGTACTCCTCCTCACCTGGTTGCCCCCACACACACTTGACACCATATGAACCAAATAAGTTTATCTAGGTGATAAAAAGAAGGGTTTTTTGGGACTTTAAATGAGGTTCAGGGGCCGTTCAGATCCCCTCCTCCATCCCTGGTTTGGTATTCAAAAGAGAAGGTAGAAGGCGGGACTTTATATGAGGCACACGGACACAAAGAAATACGTTTGATGGGGGGACAGCTTTTAATTGGTTCAAAATCGCAATACAATTTCATATTTAAATTTTATGCATTTTGCTATATATCAATACTTTTTTATATTTCATCTGAACCAAATATTACACAATAATAAATATTCCATCAAGGATATTTCATATATTTACAGATACAACAGTACATATCAGTCAAACATTGCAGTCGCTACCTATGCAACTTGGTAAACCACTAAATTATTTTTTAAAAATGAATGGTGGAGGGGGATTTTGTATATATTGGAAGGAACGTCCATAAAAAGTTGATAAGTATGTGCACTTATCGGTAGATATTAGCTCTATGCATTTCGGGCCTTTCAGGCCGCTCATCAGGAGCAAAAACCGAAGTGGTCATCTGGGGATGAAAAAGACAGATACGTTTTAATAATCTAAAGGAATGCTGGAGAGCTAGTGGGCTAGTGGGCCCTTTGGGTGCTGCACTACCGATGTTAGTGTGTTCCACGGCTGACGCGCAGGGGGGAACGATTGGCTGGCTGGGCGCATCTCACCGGGTGTCTGACGGCCTGGTTGATGGCGCCTTCTCTCCTCTCTTCCCCACCTGCCTGTGTCAGCGTGACGTTGGGGGCGTGGCTATGGCGGCACTTCCCATATAAGCCTCTCCCTCTGCTGGGCTCTATACTCAGGATTATACACATCACCTTCCAGTTTGGATCAGCATTCACATTGCACAACTTGCCCTCTTCACCTTACAACAGGTATTTCCTTTCTTCCCAACTTCCACACACTATCTGGCTTTTCTATTTTTATGTCTTTTTTTTCACACTGCAACAAGCATTTTTGTTTTTTTTACCATGCACACACTATTTGGCTTTTTTATCTTCAATCTCTTTTGTTGCTCCTTTTTTCCCAGCCTTTTCTCTGCCTACTTTTCTTTTTCCTTGCCTAATTAATGTCCTCTCACTTCACACTATCCTTCCCCACACCCTCACACACACTACCTTCTCACATACAGATACACTTAACTCTTTAGTGTTACAACATTTTTCAACTTGACATTTTTCATGTTATCATTTTCATTTTCTCTTTTTTCACAGAGGTCCCCACAATTGGGGTTTCCTCACATACCTCACATTATTTTTCCCACCCTCACGGGGCGTTGTCTCTGTGGGCCGTTGTCGCCCTGCCATGCCTCCCCAGCTCCCGGTTGTGACGCCCCCTGGCTGGTCTGCGACTTTCGTGGACACACCACCGCTATGCAGACGCATCCGTAAGTTCCGTGGGTTAAATGTATGGGTGGGGGACTCCTCTCCTATTCTATGTTTGCCCACTAGCTCTCCAGCATTCCTTTAGATTATTAAAACGTATCTGTCTTTTTCATCCCCAGATGACCACTTCGGTTTTTGCTCCTGATGAGCGGCCTGAAAGGCCCGAAATGCATAGAGCTAATATCTACCGATAAGTGCACATACTCATCAACTTTTTATGGACGTTCCTTCCAATATATACAAAATCCCCCTCCACCATTCATTTTTAAAAAATAATTTAGTGGTTTACCAAGTTGCATAGGTAGCGACTGCAATGTTTGACTGATATGTACTGTTGTATCTGTAAATATATGAAATATCCTTGATGGAATATTTATTATTGTGTAATATTTGGTTCAGATGAAATATAAAAAAGTATTGATATATAGCAAAATGCATAAAATTTAAATATGAAATCGTATTGCGATTTTGAACCAATTAAAAGCTGTCCCCCCATCAAACGTATTTCTTTGTGTCCGTGTGCCTCATATAAAGTCCCGCCTTCTACCTTCTCTTTTAGTAGCAAGAGTAGGGGATAGTCAGACAGGTTGAGGTAGTAAGTTCCAGAGGATGGGAGAGGATCTAGAGAAATCATGGAGACGAGCATGGGAGGAGGAGACAAGAGAGCTTAAGAGTGGGAGGTTTTGAGAAGAGCGGAGAGGACGGTTTGGGTGATGTTTGGAGACAAGATTGGTGATGTAGCTCAAGGCAGAGTTGTGGATGGCTTTGTATGTCGTGGTTAGTATTTTGAATTTAATTAACTGGGCAATCGGGAGCCAGTGTATGGATTGGAGGAGAGGGTTGGCTGACACTGAGCGGTTGGTAAGGTGGAAAATCTGGCAGCAGCATTCATGATAGACTGAAGAGGGGATGGAGAGAATGCTACCAGGAGAGTTCCAGGTCATTTTCCCAGTGGGATATCTAAGTCGGTGGAGTGCAGGGATGAGCCGAACACCCCCCTGTTCGGTTCGCACCAGAACCTGCGAACAGACAGAATGTTCGCGTGAACTTTAGAACCCTATTAAATACAATGGACTCGAACGTTCGAAATCTAAAGTGCTAATTGCAAAAGGCTAATATGCAATTTATTGTCCTAAAAAGTGTTTGGGGACCTGGGTCCTGCCCCAGGGGACATGTATCAATGCAAAAAAAAGTTTAAAAAATAGACGTTTTTACGAGAGCGGTGATTTTAATAATGCTTAAAATGAAAAAATAAAAGTGAAATTTTCCTTTAAATTTCGTACCTGGGGGGGGGGGGGGTGTGTATGATATGCATGTAAAGTGGCGCATGTTTCCCGTGTTTAGAACTGTCCCTGCACAAAATGTCATTTTTGAAGGAAAAAAAGTCATTTAAAACTCACTCGCGGCTATTAATAAATTGTCGGCTTTTATCAATACATAGAAAAGTCATTGATAAAAACAAAAAAAGCGTGGGGGTTCCCCCAAATTCAATTACCAGGCCTTTCAGGTCTGGAATAAATATTAAGGGGAACCCCGGCGCAAATTAAAAAAAAATGGCGTGCGGTTCCCCCTAAATATCCATACCAGGCCCTTCAGATCTGGCATGGATTTTAAGGGGAACTCCACCCCAAATTTAAAAAAAAATGGCGTGGAGTCCCCCCAAAAATCCATACCAGACTAAGCACGGGAAACATGCGCGACTTTACATGCATATCATACACACCCCCCAGGTACGAAATTTAAAGGAATATTTCACTTTTATTGTTTCACTTTAAGCATTATTAAAATCACTGCTCCTAAAAAAAAGGCAGTTTTTAAAACTTTTTTTTGCATTGATACATGTCCCCTGGAGCAGGACCCGGGTCCCCAAACACTTTTTAGGACAATAACTTGCATATAAGCCTTTATAATTAGCACTTTAGATTTCTCCCATAGACTTTTCGAATTTGCCGCGAACACCCCAAATTGTTCGCTGTACGGCGAACGGGCGAAGAGGCAATGTTCGAGTCGAACATGAGTTCGACTCGAACTCGAAGCTCATCCCTAGTGGAGTGGAATCTGGCTTGTTCGATAATTGATGATAGTGTTGTGAAATGAAGCCTAGGACATAAGGGTCTTTCTTGCAGGCATGTTCGAAGACAGTTAGGTGATGGAGAGCAGTAGATGAGGCAAGAAAAGGGGAACAGAAATGTTTTATTTGTAGATAATGAAACTGTTCTGAATTGGGAAGGCAATGCGATTCCTGAATGGTGTAGAGAGTTTTGAAGGTTGAGTTGATAGCAAAATCACAAAGGCACAGAAGACCTGCTAAATGCCACGCCTGAAACGAGGAAGGGGAGGCTATTACTGGGTAAAATGACTGGTTCTTAAAGTAGGATTGTAACAGGTTGTGGAGGGATTGAGGCACATAGGGGGGGTCTGAAGTTTATCCCATAGTGCAAGAGAGTGGACCGCGATTAGATTGGTGAGATTTTTGCGGTCTGAAGATCAGAGCCATATGAGATTAGTAACTGAAAGGGGAACACAATCTACTGTTTGAGGCTGATCCAGAGAGGGGTTTCATGAGTGGCATGGTGTTTTGACAGTATCGCGAGCTGTGCTGCTTGGTAGCATTGTGCTACATATAGGAGGCCTAGATCTCCTTGGAGTTAAGATTGAAGGATCGTGCAACTGGGGAGACGGGAGTCACGTTGTTCCCCAGGTGAAATGTGATGTCTGGCACTGCAGTATTCAAAAGAAATTTGTGCTGGGATGGGAATGGGGAGTACCTGTAATAAATATAATATTTTCGGTAATAATGTCATCTTCACAGCACGCTGCCAAGCCACCAAATTGGGACAGACACTTAAGTAGAAGAGACTTCATTGAGCCCACTGAAATGGAAAGGCAGACTGTAGGTGCTGTTCCATTGGGAGAGGCAGAGAGATATTGAGGGCCTGTGATTTCTGTTGGTTGACAATTAGACTCGAAAGTTTGGCAAACTCATCCAATATCCAGAGAAGGGTAGGCAGAGCCGTCAGTGGGGTGCCATATAGATGAGGACATCAGCCACAAAAAAGCATAGTTAATGTTGTACTACCCTGGTTCCACTTCCTGGATGTCAGGATTGGAGTGGATGAATTCGGCTAAGGGTTTTCTGACAGGGCAAACAGGAGGGGGATAGAGGACAGTCTTGGCTGGTGCCTCAACCTATGGAGAGAGTGTCGGAGCTGGGGCCGGCATAGCAGACATAGGCTCGAGGGTTGTGATACAGGGACAAGACCCAGCATAGGAAGTGTAGTTAAAATCCCCAGCACTGGAGGATACAGTGGAGGCATGGCCAGAATGCTGTGGCTACACAATTACCTCTGGATGTCCAAGGACAATAAACATTGGAATTCAATGGGATCAGGCTGAGTGGATTAGTAGAGATGTATAATGTACAGGTCCTTCTCAAAAAATTAGCATATTGTGATGAAGTTCATTATTTTCTGTAATATACTGATAAACATTAGACTTTCATATATTTTAAATTCATTACACACAACTGAAGTAGTTCAAGCCTTTTCTTGTTTTAATATTGATGATTTTGGCATACAGCTCATGAAAACCCAAAAATCCTATCTCAAAAAATTAGCATATTTCATCCGACCAATAAAAGAAAAGTGTTTTTAATACAAAAAAAGTCAACCTTCAAATAATTATGTTCAGTTATGCACTCAATACTTGGTCGGGAATCCTTTTGCAGAAATGACTGCTTCAATGCGGCGTGGCATGGAGGCAACCAGCCTGTGGCACTGCTGAGGTGTTATGGAGGCCCAGGATGCTTCGATAGCGGCCTTAAGCTCATCCAGAGTGTTGGGTCTTGCGTCTCTCAACTTTCTCTTCCCAATATCCCACAGATTCTCTATGGGGTTCAGGTCAGGAGAGTTGGCAGGCCAATTAAGCACAGTAATACCATGGTCAGTAAACCATTTACCAGTGGTTTTGGCACTGTGAGCAGGTGCCAGGTCGTGCTGAAAAATGAAATCTTCATCTCCATAAAGCTTTTCAGCAGATGGAAGCATGAAGTGCTCCAAAATCTCCTGATAGCTAGCTGCATTGACCCTGCCCTTGATAAAACACAGTGGACCAACACCAGCAGCTGACATGGCACCCCAGACCATCACTGACTGTGGGTACTTGACACTGGACTTCAGGCATTTTGGCATTTCCCTCTCCCAGTCTTCCTCCAGACTCTGGCACCTTGATTTCCGAATGACATGCAAAATTTGCTTTCATCCGAAAAAAGTACTTTGGACCACTGAGCAACAGTCCAGTGCTGCTTCTCTGTAGCCCAGGTCAGGCGCTTCTGCCGCTGTTTCTGGTTCAAAAGTGGCTTGACCTGGGGAATGCGGCACCTGTAGCCCATTTCCTGCACACGCCTGTTCACGGTGGCTCTGGATGTTTCTACTCCAGACTCAGTCCACTGCTTCCGCAGGTCCTCCAAGGTCTGGAATCGGTCCTTCTCCACAATCTTCTTCAGGGTCCGGTCACCTCTTCTCGTTGTGCAGCGTTTTCTGCCACACTTTTTCCTTCCCACAGACTTCCCACTGAGGTGCCTTGATACAGCACTATGGGAACAGCCTATTCGTTCAGAAATTTCTTTCTGTGTCTTACCCTCTTGCTTGAGGGTGTCAATGATGGCCTTCTGGACAGCAGTCAGGTCGGCAGTCTTACCCATGATTGCGGTTTTGAGTAATGAACCAGGCTGGGAGTTTTTAAAAGCCTCAGGAATCTTTTGCAGGTGTTTAAAGTTAATTAGTTGATTCAGATGATTAGGTTAATAGCTCGTTTAGAGAACCTTTTCATGATATGCTAATTTTTTGAGATAGGATTTTTGGGTTTTCATGAGCTGTATGCCAAAATCATCAATATTAAAACAAGAAAAGGCTTGAACTACTTCAGTTGTGTGTAATGAATCTAAAATATATGAAAGTCTAATGTTTATCAGTACATTACAGAAAATAATGAACTTTATCACAATATGCTAATTTTTTGAGAAGGACCTGTACATTGTCGCTTGCCTATCATGATGGGCTGAAGTTCACTTGATCCCTGTGGATGAGAGAACCAATGTGCAAGTTGAGGCGAATCGCAAACATTTTGGCCAGCAGCTTCACATCAATGTTAAGAAGTGAAACGGGACAGTAATTGGACCAGGTAGAGTCATCTGCATTTGGGCTTAGGTATCATTGATATAATGGCGTCCAAGGTCTCAGGTCGAAAAGAGTGTTGGTCTAAAAGAAGGTTATAAGGCTTCACCAACATAAGAGCTATATTGTCTGCAAATTTTTCACAGTAGGTGGCCATGAGTTCATCCGGGCCTGGGTGTTTGCATGGTTTAAGTGTGTTGATAACTGCTAAGAATTTGTCTAGGGAAATGAGGCGATCCAGGTAATCCCATTGGGTCACAGAGTAGGATGGAAGAGGGGATGTGGATAGTAGGTAGTGGCCTTTAGCTTTGTAGAGTTGGGAAAGGTAACTACAGAATGTAAGAGGTTGACTCAAACAAATTGATCTAGAAGTAGGGGAGGGTACCCCCCCTTTTCCACCCCCTCTCTTTCTTCCCTTCCTTCATTTCCTCTTTATCTCTCTTTCCTTCTAATTTTCTTTTCTTATCTTGGGTTCTATTTGCTGTTCCCACTAGAATACAAACTGTGTTGCCTGTGCTTGTTAACAGACAACTGCTCCCACCTACTATCATATTATTATCATTATTTAAATGAGTACTGTCCATGATACTTTTTTAATTTGCACTAACATACAATTTGTAGTGCAAATAAAAAAAGTATCACGGACAGTACTACATTTTCTCTGTCACAATTGCACTAATACGGCTCCAGTCACGTCAAACATTATTTAAATCATAGCAATCAATGATTTCAAGTGTTTCCCGTGTCCACCATGGGGGGACTACCTTTGGGTGCCTCATTAGGTGCTTCTGTATGCTTTATTGGTCTCCACTGGTAAGCAACGCATGGACCTGCAGATACTTAATAATTCAGCTTTACATTATGTATATTATTTTGCATTTCTCTCTTTCCTGCTATTAAATACTATCTATGACTATATGATTATGAGATTGTACTTACCTTGTAGATGATTATGACTGACTCCTCCTGATGAATCGGCTGTAGCAGTGAAACATGTAGAGCACTGCGTCAAGATCTACATTTCAGCTCCCCACAGTATTAATGGGGTTCATCCATTTCCCTGGAACCATTTGTATCAATTCTTTGTGTACAAACCAATTTTAACAATGTCTTTTTCTTAATAAATTGTTATTTTAATTATAAGTTTGGCCTAATCCATGGGTACCGAGATGGTCCTGTTCTCTTTAATATACAGTGGGTATGTTTTTAGCAGCCCTAGGTATTCCTTTCCAGTGACTACAGAATACATGAAGGACCTTACACGGATCTACTGAACTACAAATAAGTCTAGTTCTGTACAAGCTTTGTTTAAGAGGAGTTTTTTTGCCAGTAGTAAGGTCATTATGAAAGACCGAAAAACATGTATGGAATGTTTGGTCAAGGTTGCGATGGGTTAGTTGTCGCTGTCACTTTAGGTGAGAGGCTAATGCCGCGTACACACGGTCGGAATTTCCGAAAAACAAATGTTTGATTGGAGCTTTTCGTCGGAAATTCCGACCGTGTGTAGGCTCCATCGGACACGGGGAGCGTGCAAAGTGGAGGATGTCTATTGACGGCCTCCCGGCAAAGCAGATCCGTGCTGTAGCCATCATTCTGCTATAGGGCTGATCTGAAGGAGTTAACCAATGCAGGGGTGTCAAACTCAGTTTCATCACTGGCTGCATCAGCATTATGTTTGCCCTCAAAGGGCCAGTTGTATTTGTAAGACTAGATGTCCAGAGCACCCCAACCCCCCCTTACATCAGATATAAAGAGCCCCCCACTATCAGAAGTCAAGAGTGCTGCAAATTAGTGCCTCCTTATCAGTGCCTCCCCACCCACCCTTAAATCTCAGTGCACCCCCACCTTTATCATGTGCTGTTTTTGGGAAGAAGCTGACACAGAGATGGGAAGCTGAAAGTGCAGGGTCTGGAGGAGGATGAGAGGAAGGCTGGAGTCAGCTGCCGGATTCTGCTGAATGCTGAGATCAGGGAAGGCAGAGATGAGGGTGTGCTGTGACTGCACAGAGAAGCACAGGATCCATAGGAGGAGTTCTGTCCTCCTCTCTGCTACTGACTGCTAAAACAGGGGGCAGAGGTGAGCCATTCCCCGTCTGAATGGAGAAGCACAGAATCTGACAGAGGAGTTCTGTCCTCCTCTCTCCTGCCGACTGCTGAGACAAGGTGGGGGAGGAGACAAGGGGCATGCCTCAGCTGCAGGAGAAGTGTAAGGGCCACATGAAATGGCCTGGTAGATGGGATTTGCCCTGTGACACTGTGACAATTTGCCCTGTGATTAGTGACACATGTTCACTAATTGTATCCAGATCATGATCACTAAGCATAGTATGGCAATTTTAACCTCCTCCCGCCCACCGTGTAGACAAATGATGGTGGGTGGGATCACTTCTTGTTCTAGACTGACGTCATATGATGTCACCCAGTCTCGTCGCAATTGTGAAACCACAGAGGCGGGCAGCACAGTGATCGCTGGCATGCTGTGTCCCTGGGACACGGTGCACCCCCGATCTCAGTAAAGAGCCGCGGCCACGGCTCTTTACCCATATGATCAGCTGTGTCCAATCACAGCTGATCACATGTAAACAATGAGATGCCGTTTATCGTCTCTCCTCGCCTCACACTGACAGAGCTGATCAGCGGCATCTCCTCACAGGGGAGACCTGTATAGGTAATCAGAGCCCTGTTCATCAGTGCCCTGATTACAGTGCAGCCCCAACAGTGCCCATCAGTGATGCCACTCTGTGGCCATGATGCCAATCTGTACCCATCAGTGGCACCAGTCTGTGCCCATCAGTGATGCCAATTTGTGCCCATCAGTAAGGCCAATATGTGCTCATCAGTGATGCCAATTAGTGCTGCCCTTCAGTGCCCATCAGTGAGGGTCCATCAGTGCCAATCAATGCTGCCTATCCATGCCACCTATCGTTGCCCATCAGTGCCACCTATCAGTGCCCATCAGTGCCACCTATTGGAGCCCATCAGTGTCACCCATCAGTGCTCATCAGTGCTGCATATCAGTGCCACCCCATTAGTGCCCTTAAGTGCCACCCCATAAGTGTCCCCTCATCAGTGCCCATCAGTGCAGCCTCATCAGCGCACATCAGTGAAGGTGAAAAATTACTTATTTACAAAATTTTCTGACAAAAACGTAGAAAAACTTTTTTTTTTCAAAATTGTCAGGCTTTTTTTTTTTCTTTTTTTTTAGCAAAAAAATAAAAAAAACAGCAGTGATTAAACATCACCAAAAGAAAGCTATATTTGTGTAAATAAATAAATAAAAAATAGATTTGGGTACAGCATTGCATGACGGCGCAATTGTCATTCAAAGTGTGAAAGCGCTTAAAGCTGAAAATTGGCCTGGGCAGGAAGGGGGTGAAAGTGCCCAGTATTGAGGTGGTTAATCTACATAATTCATCTTACATCTTACTGCCTTGTGTTCAAAATGGTCCATAGTTTATCATTCCACTAAATAAAATATTTTTTTTCTAAATGGTTTTTGAAAGGTAAGATTTATGATATAAATAATTATGAAACTGTAATCTTAATAGGATCTCATAGTGCAGAGTGCACTTTTGGTTCTTGTAGTTTCTTAACTACGCTATTATCTGAATCATGTGCAAACTGTATATAATGTATATATAAATCAATGCCAAGCGGGGTATACTCGTAAAGGTTGAAGGAAGTATCTTTCAATAGTTTTTTATTGTGCATTTTCAGGTTACAAACATTGTCAATTTGTTAGTAATGCATATTAGGATACATGAACAAATAAAATATATATAACACAAACATGGTAGTCTATGTGATATATCCGAAGAAGTTCTGTAACAATTTTCTTCAGTTATATAAGTAAAAGCTGTAGTTAATGCAACAATATTATTTCAGGTAGTGAACAAAAAGAAAAGTGGGGGAGATGGGGAAAGGAGGAGTGGGACAGGATGGAAGACCTGCATGAAGTGACTGCCAAGTATGTACATCCTAGTATATGTCTTATACCAGTTAGACCAGGAGTTCCACATTCGTCTCTATTATTTTTTTAATTATTATTATTATTATTATTATTAAACATTAGACATGTGCACACTGAAATATTTTGTTTCGGAATTTCGTTTTCGTCCGAAAAATACATTTATTTCGTTACTCCCGAAATTCGTTTTTATTTATTTTGTTTTTCGTTAAAAATTGCATTCGTCCGAAAATCCGAATTAATTAAGGTAGAATCTCTCATTGAAGGCTTATGGTGTCTGTCGAATGTTCTAAGAAGATTCGACGGAGCAGCTAAACTGTACGACGCCGCAATCGTACATTTCCGGTCTAATGTTCAGCCTACAAGCTATAGTAGAATTCTAATGTTGTATGACTAGTAATAATTATATTTATTAACCACGTCCATACTGGGGACTTATACACCTTCCTGCCCAGACCAAATTTCAGCTTTCTGCGCTGTTGCACTTTGAATGACAATTGCGCGGTCATGCTACACTGTACCACAACTAATTTTTTATCATTTTTTCACCACAAATAGATCTTTCTTTTAGCGGTATTTGATCACCTCTGGGATTTTTATTTTCTGCAAAAAAAATAAGAAAATCCCGAAAATTTTGAAAAAAAAAATATTTTTTTTGTTTCAGTTACAAAACTTTTTAAATAAGTAAGTTTTCTCCTTCACTGATGGGGCTGCACTGACGGGCACCGATGAGGTGGCACCAATGAGGTGGCACTGATGAGGTGGCATTGATGGGCACTGATGATGGGCACTAATATGCGGCACTGATAGGTGGCATGGATAGGCGGCATAGATGGGCACGGATAGGCGGCACGGATAGGTGGCATGGATGGGCACTGATAGGCGGCACGGATGGGCACTGATAGGTGGCACGGGTGGGTACTGATAGGCGGCACTGATGTACTGTAATGGATGCCAATCAGTGCCAAACAATAATGCCTGCCAATCAGTAATGCCCATTGTGGGCACTGATTGGCATCCATTGTGGGCACTGATTGGCATCCATTAGGGGGCACTAACTGGCATCCCTGGTGGTCTAGGGTGGCATACCTGGTGCTGGCATCCCTGGTGGTCTGGTGGCATCCCTGGTGGTCCAGTGTGGACATCCTTGGGGGGGCTGCACTGATAATCTATCAGCACAAACCCCCCTGTCAGAAGAGCAGCCGATCGGCTCTCCTCTACTCGCATGTGACAGACGCGAGTGAGGAAAAGCCGATGACCGGCTTTTCCTGTTTACACTGTGATCAGCCGTGATTGGACACGGCTGATCACGTGGTAAAGAGTCTCCGTCGGAGACTCTTTACCTAGATCGGTGTTGCGGGGTGTCAGACTGACACCCCGCAGCAACGATCGTCGGGGGCGCGCAGCGGCTCAAAATCCTGAGGACGTCATATGACGTCCAGTCAGGATTTTGAAACCACTTTGCCTCCGTCAATCTGCTATAGGGCGGGCGGCAAGTGGTTAATTATTATTATTAGTCAACCAACATTAGAATTCTTCTATAGCCTATGGGCAGAGCATTTCACCATAAATGTCCGCTCACGGCGATCGTATGTTTTTAGCTGCTTTGTTGAATCTTCATGTCTCTATAATGTTGAACCTTTTCTCTTTATGTCAAATCTTTTTTTTCTATGTCGAATAATCTTGGACTAATAGAGTTAAGGTTAGGCACATTCGACCGGTTCGATAGACACAGATTGTTATTCTCAGCGTCATGTCGAATCTCCTATCTATATAGAATTGTTGTCGCAACGAAAATGAAAATAAAGCATTTTTTATGTCGGATCTTTCGGATTCTGTGCTTTCGTTATCGTTTGTTGAAACCATAACGAAAATACACAAGATTCAGACGAAAATGCATTCTGACTAAAACTAATGCACATGTCTATTAAACATTAAGTCACTGTGAAATGATTAGATAACTGTACACATACAATATAGGCCAATGTAATTGAAGAAACAAACTGTATATTCTCACTAAAACTCTCCTGCTAATTGCTATTCTCACATCTCAAACCTTATAAATGTTTTCTCTAAGTATTCATGATAATAAATTCCTTGGGACTATCACTGAGCATAGATCCCTAGTGGCTCCATGCAATTCATTGTGTTTCTTTATAAAAGCCACCGTACCCATCATGATCAGAAAAGCATTTAAAGGACCGGCATTTACAGCTTTCTAGGTTTTTTTGACTATCCCTTCTCTCTTTACTTGAATCAGTTCACGTTGTTTTTAAAGCAACTTCACAAATGGTACACGTTCATTTTGATACTCTGCCTTCAGGTTATGGAGGAGAACAATATGACCAGAATTTCCACAATCCATCTCTTAGGATTTCAGACCCCACACAATGTTAAATTTTTGGTGTTTTTTATTTTGCTTATGCTTTATTGTGTTACATTAAGCGGAAACCTCCTGATCATTATGTTGGTGTCCAACAGCAAAACCCTCCAGTCTCCCATGTACATCTTCCTCTCTCAGCTCGCTATGTCGGATATCATACAGGCAACTGATATTCTTCCTAAAACGTTCCAAACTGTTTTGGTGAATGATACCATAATGTCATTTCCTGATTGCCTCACCCAGTTTTATTTCTGTTGTGTTACATTATTACTGACGTGTCTTCTTCTAACTGATATGTCTTATGACAGATATTTGGCCATCTGTAAACCATTACACTATAGTTTGATAATGAACCCCCGCTGTTGCTGTATTTTGATCATTACCTGTTGGACTTTAAGTCTTTTAATTGTGATGATGCATACTTTCAATTTATCTCAATTGCAATTTTGTGGTCCCAACATTGTTGATCATTATTTCTGTGATCTTGTTCCAATTCTTAAACTTTCCTGCTCCGATACAGCAATTATTGAAGTAGAAGCAACATTGTTGACTTGTTTTATTGGTGTCATTTCATTTATCATTATCATTGTATCTTATATTATTATTATTGTCACCATTCTTAAAATCCCATCTATTACAGGAAGGAAGCAGGTTTTCTCTACCTGTAGTTCCCATCTGACTATTGTCTGTATCTATTATGGCAACCTAGCTTGTGTTTATTTGGTACCCAGTGGAGGACAGTCGGGGAATATTACAAGATTTTTATCACTATCCTATACTGTAGGCACCCCACTGATAAATCCAGTTATATACACTTTAAGAAACAAAGACCTTAAAAAAGTATTGAAAAGTTCCTTTTACAAACTTTGGTTTGTGAATTTCATTAGAAAATAAAACTGATTTTATATGTAAAATATAATAAAATAAAAATCGAATACTTTTAAATTACCAAAATGATTATATCAAATCCTAAAAACTCTTTAAAATAGAACTCTGGGCACCAACATTTTTAATCAATCAATATACATACGCTTCACTAGCTTACCACATGCATTAGTCCCACATCATCACACTCCATCATACATACACACACATATTGTTGGAGTTTCTATTTATTTCCATTTATTTATTTATTTTTCTCTTTTTTTTTTTTTTTTTTTTATCATTTTTTTTTTTATTATTATTTTCATTACTTACACATACTGACACCCTATTGCTTTCATTACTATATATTTTATATATTTTTTCTTTCCTTTTTTCCTTCTTTTCTTTTTCTTTCTTTTTGGTTTTCTTCCACCCCTCCTTTTTTTTTTCTTCTCTTTTTTTGTTTTTTTTTTCCTCTTTTTTGTTTTTTTGGGGTTGCTTTTGGGTTTTGTGGGCTCTTTTTTATCATCCTTCAGGTGTCACACAACCAACAATTACCAACCATTATTCACTTCACTGAATAACTTATTTACAACACCCTTGAACACTAATTGGTTGTTAATTGGTTGTTAATTGATTTTTGATCACATGCGTGTATGTCTATTTTTTCTATATTAGAGGTGTTGTGTTTGTAACAAGTCAGCTATGAGTAAGCACTAGTTACAGTGCGAAACATGTCAGCTGTTACCCCGGTTATGCTGTGATTTTTTGGTGTATTTTATCCGATCCTTTACAATAAAGGCGACCGTCAAGGTTTTTTGGAGTGCGGCTGTCCATATCCTTATTTTCCTTTTCATATGCTGCGTGCATTGCTGGCACCCACGGTGTTCCTGAGACCATAGATTGTTGGAGCATACTCACCTGGAGCGGTAAAAACTCCCTTTCTCTATAACCAAAACATTAAGATGATCAAATGATGATTGCTGCCATTATTGTGTTGTGTACTGATATCACAAAAAGAATAGAAGTAAGGATTAATAAAGCGCTATCATCAACCTTAATTATTGCACAGTGATCCAATATGTAGACAATTATAGTGATCAAATATGTAAACAATTATATTAATATCCAGTGAACATCCGCTAAAATAAATAAATAAATTAAGTGGTTCCGAAAATAATTGAAAGTGCTTTCCAAATATCTATTAATGTTTAAGAAAAAAAAAAAGTTTTTTGAAAAAGTCATGTGTCCAGTGATGCAACGCGTAAGGAGGAGCCATCGACCTCAGTGCTGTGTGAGCACGGACAGCTAAGTGAGGAGCTCTGTTATGCAACTGACCTTCCCTATATGGGATCATATTGCGGGGCATGTGTGTGTGCAACTGTGTTTCTATTACACATATGTCGTTCCCAGTTCATTGCGGGGCATGTGTGTGTGCAACTGTGATTCTATTACACATATGTCATTCCCAGTTCATTTATTTGCGCAAAGAGTTTTGTCACTCTTTTTTCTTTTTGAGCAACACGGGTCTATGAAGGATTGAAAGTAATGAAGGTTTGAAAGCAATCCATCACATCATTGGAGACTCTAATCCTGATCATCTGGGTATCGTTGTCCTCCTGATTTCTATTTTCACCAAGGAGTGTTGTCTGACTTTTTTTCTTAAACATTAATAGATATTTGGAAAGCACTTTCATTTATTTTCAGAACCACTTTATTTATTCATTTATTTTAGTGGAGGTTCACTAGATATTAATATAATTGTTTACATATTGGATCACTATAATTGTCTACATATTGGATCACTGTGCAATAATTAAGGTTGATGATAGCACTTTATTAACCTTTACTTCTACAAACATATTCAGTTACAAGTAAAAGGCAGACCTTTCCCATATTTACCCATTGGTTACATTCTGATGGCTGCTTTCCCATAAAGTGACAAACTTCCCTCCCCTCTAGTCCATGCATATCATTACAGGCTGATGCCTCATTGATTGGCATAGCGTGGCTCTTGTTGGGGGGCTTCCCTATTACTGCTTACCGACTGGCTAGATCTCCAATTCCTATTCTTTGCATAAGTCAGCCCCCTTTAATGCAAATCCTTGTGACTATTCTGGGCAGGAGATTTTATTGAATTTTCCCGGAGAAGTATTGATTACGGGTTGGCCTCCCTTCATTGCATATCCCAGCATGGGATCCTTTGAGGTGAGTATGTGTAAAACAACGAGGTTTGGATCTCCATTGTTTGTATACACAAGCCTAGGCACTGTCTTGTCTGCTTAACCTAGCCTTCTTGGTGGCTCTGTAACATAGATACAAAGCTAATTGAAATATATTCATAACTACAATATTTTACAGCTATTAATGGAGATTTCACATAAACTCATAAGGCAACAATTGTATCTGTTTTATCTTAAACAACTGCTTTACTTGTATGTACAGTACATTATCTGGCACACATAGAAGCCAATCTTACAGCTCAAATTATGGTGGCTATTTCAAGGAGATATTTTAGGAAAGATAATAAGGACAGTTTTTTTACATAATTTAAAATCAAACTTGTTGCCATGGATGGGCACCATACATGAAATCAATCTCATCCAAGCAGGCCCTCCATAAGCAGACAACTTTCATTCTCTCAATGGAAACAGAGAAATCATTCAACAGGGTGCATTGGTCCTTTATTTGGATAACTTTAGAAGCTGTAGGGCTGGGTCCTGCTATGCATAACTGGATAGGTTTCCTGAACTCTTCACTATCGCCCCAAGTAGATAAACAGAGTGTTTTCATCAACATTTCCTGTTAAAAATGGCACATGTCAGGGGTGCTCATTTTTATTTTGACATTAGAACCTTTTCTTCGGACCATATAAATGAACTCTAACAGAGAGATTATCCTTGGATCACATCAACACAAAGTCTTTCCATATGTGGGAAACGTATTGCTGTTCCTTAGGAAATGAATTGTTACCATGCCTATAGTGATGGCGGAGCTTAATACATACAATAATTTGTCTGGTAACCATATAAATTACCAAAAATCAGAAGCCCTCAATTTAACTCTTTCACTATTAACTGTACGCAGAAGTCCACTTTCACACTTAAATGGACATCATCACATACAGTATACCTAGGTATTTTTCTCTTTAATGACCTGGCAAATTATTTGCCCTAAACTTCCTCCCAGTCCTATCTGCTCTTAAGAACGACCTGGCAACATGGAACATACAACTTTTCTTGGATTGGGTAGATACAAAATCATGAAAAAAACATCCTGTCTTGTAGCTTAAATCCACTACAAGCCATACCAATACATCTACCATCAACCTGTATTAAACCAATTCAATCCATGCTCAATAATTTTGTATGGAATTAAAAACTGGCCTGCAAGGAGCACTGTAATTGGGACTTCCTTCCCCACCATCCAAATACCTTACCACGATAGCCGCAGAAAAATACTGGCATTTTAGTGGATCCTCACAACCTCATCAGACCTTCTCTACTCACAACCCTCTTCCTCTTTGCTCCCTCAAACTTTTCACTAATGACCTCTCTCTCAGCAATTGAACAGAATCAGGAATCTCTACCATCAGACACCTTTACGAAGAAGCAACACCATGGTCATACTCATATTTACAATTGCGTTTCAACCTGCCAAACATAGACTTCTACAAGTACCTACGTATCAGACACGTAATTGACTCCATCCGCAAGGAAGAAATCAACATTATACTGGATCTCCTATCCTTTATCCAAGACTACTCCACTAATCAAATAGGAATATCATAGTTTTACCAAAAGGTTTCTGTCTCCCTCTTCAAAGGAAAAAATCTCATTCTATGATGTTGTGGGAAAAAGACCTCTCTCAAACCTTCCATATTCTTCAATGGCACAACACCACCACCAATGTATTTAAACATTCAAGATGTACTACACACTGGGAACCCCAAATAAAACTTGTCCACCACTGGTACTACACTCCAACATGCCTTTCCAAGTTCTTTCCCTCCTACTTCCCACCTTATTGGAGACAATGTGGAGAACAAGGATCTCTGTTGCACATGTGGTGGCAGTGTCCTAAACTATTTCCATTCTGGATCAACATTTTTCAATTCATATCCTCAGTAATTGGTTTGAAACTGGATCCAGACCCTGCATCAGCACTTCTCCTCCTAAACTATGAACACTGGCCCAAAAGGCACCTCCCCTTCATCATACACTGTATGATTACAGCCAGAAGATCTATCACATCTAAATGGAAGCAAGCAGAACCTCCCGATATCTCCTCTTTCACGTATAACCTTAACACTCAGTCTCAATTTGAACTTATGTTCTCCATCAAGAATGGTGAAAGCCAACCCTTCTGGTCCATTTGGTCACCTTGGCTTCAGCATCCATCCTGCACAGTGCATCCGTAATGATGGCACGATAACACCCATTGTTACACTGGGAAGCCATCCTTCATGTTCCCCAAGCCTACCCTTTGAGATCTCCCCTCTTGTAGAAGAACCAGGCTGGGTTCTTCTCCCTAGAGTTGTTAAAACTGATTACTGCATTTATGTACCAGCTCTCTTACATACCTGCTATTATACAACCCCCCCCCCTGACTTTTACACACCTGATCAGCCTTACAGAACTTGACATACTGAACTTCACCCTACAGAATGTTTGGGTAATTATCACTGGTCTCTTTTCTTTTTCTTTCCTTGTGAAAATGTTTTAAAAGTTTACCATATGTCCAAGATTGGACACCAACACTTGGAATGTTACTATTTGAAATATATGTCTTTTACTTATCGGTAGCCTAATTGTATTGATAACACTTGTTATGCACCTTCAAATTTAATAAAATACGATTGATTAAAAAATAAATAAACTGGCTTGCATCAAACATACAATACTCCACAGATCAAAAATGCCAGGTGGTATGGCACTTTCTGTTGTAAAGTTGTACTAAGTAGTATCACACCTAACACAAGCCCTTGACTGGTGCAGATACTCAGGTACATAACAGTGGGTTCCCCTAGAGCGAACCTTCTTGTACATACCACTGGTACAACTGTGGTGTCTCGCACCACTGCCCATGGACTTACGTAAACATCCAACCATTGCACGACATGGCTCCTACTGTATGTACACAAGTGTTTACTACTTATGGTATCTCAGTGTTTCCCTCTCCCCTCTGCCCCATAACCGACAAACCAAAATTCCCCCAGGCATGAAGCATGGGGCCTTTAATTTACTGCAGACCAAAAATAGATCCCGTGCCCCACATTACATTAGGAACTCTGCAGGTCACACAACTTAATTTGAACAGGAATGATGTGTGTCTAGTCCTATGCAAAATTATCTTTCGGCAACAAACTGATCCTATAAGAAACCTCACACTCCCCACTCCCTACTCCCCACTCCCCTTTATTGAATCTTATCTACATATACTGTACTCCTACAGTGGCATGCACTAAAATTCTCACACTCATCTACAAATCATCAATTATCAGTAGACCCAAGGAATCCGGATATAATATTGTTACCAGTCCATTCTTTTTTTTTATTGTATTTTTATTGGGTTTTAAAAGAACAAATATAATATTGTTACATAACGTACTGTAGCGCTACCCCCAATTAAGAGAGCCGCTGATTTGATTTCGGGCCCTGCACGCAGTACCGCCAACCCCCGGCAATCTTACTCGACCCACTCTGGCACAGTCAGTCTAGGGTTAAACTCCTATCACTCTCAGGTGTATTATACTTAATAATCTCTAAACAGTCAGACAACACACTGAGGCAAGAATATAAAATATATATATCAGCTTTACTGGTAATGAAGGATTCAAGGTATAACATGCAACATATACATGGGCCTGCAGAGCCCTGCATCAATCAATGTACTAGGTGCAGCACAGTAATATGGCGCCACGCAGTGTCCACCACGCGGAGCTATTATGGCGTGTGTTCGCCTATGGCGCAGTAACACAAACTTTCTAAACTCCCCCTAAGTCAGGCCTGACATGGAATGGAACTGAGTCTCTTTCCCCCCTAGGAAAAGAAGGTTTCTTCACCGGCCAGCTTTCGTTGGTGCACTTAAAGAGATAACCATTTGTAATCCACATTGGGTGTTAACTTGAAATAACAGGGCAAAACGGGGGGGTAGATACTTCAACTCTGTCCCGCTACCGGACCCCCCAAGAAACACTGGTGAGCGAACAGCAGGCCTAGGCAGTCTACAGGCCTGAACACAACTGAGTCTATTGATATGGTCAGGTGCCCGCTCACCACTCCAGGCGCGATCCCAGTCTGGGACTCCCACCTCCTGTGTGTCGCACACAGCGTCTCCTCCGATCGAGTCCTCGATCCAACTCACGTCCTATCACGACGGGTAAGGATCCACCCAGACTCTGCAGTATGGTGGAAGGCTCTTCGGACTTAAAGCAAGGCCTCAGGCTTCAGGCCTTGCTTCACAGCCGATCCGCACAGGATGACTTGTCACTTGACGCGCCGTGTCCCAAGAGAGCGAGCTCCACCTCGCCTCCCACTTAAGTAACCCCTCCCATGAGTCTCTGTGGTGGAACCTCCGCCCTCGGCCCGAATGGGGTTCTGAGTAACGTAGTCCTGGGCCTTAGAAGAGACCCCGCTACACACTCCCCCCACTTGAACTCTTTGGTCCCCAAAGATAACATAACTTCAAGCTACACATTTAACAACATCCATCAATTCTCCATATGATGTCGGCAGAGGAAATTCCCACCAAAAACGAGGCGGTGAACTCCTCTGCCCACAGGACACATTAACAACAGTATCCTGTCTAACTGTGCCAGAGAGTGAGATGGGGTTGCCTCCCACCAAATGAACAGTGGGAGGGTCAGGGTCTTCCATACTCATTCTGGCAGTGAATACAGTGTCTTCCGCACTCTTCCCCATTTGTGGGTAGGTTAATCTCCTGGGAGGTTTTATGGCCCTCCGCTTCCTCTGTCCTCTGGGACTTTCTGTGGGAACAGATTCTTCTTCTGTGACCAACTCAGGAGTTCCTTCTAATTCAGGAGCATCTGGCTCCGGAGCAGGAAGATACATGGCTTCCCTTGGGTCCTCTTCAGGGGATAGTTCACCGACACTCTCCCAAGCATCTGACCAGTGACTAGATGGAATGAACTCCATAGCTTCTGCATTCAGTGTGTGATCCTCAGTATCTTCGTCAGGTGGAAGATCAATAGCAGAAGTCGTTGGGCCCTGGGAAGGCCAAAGCCAGCCAATTTCCTCTCCCTCGCCTTCACTCATTTCTGAATCTTCTGTATCCTCCATCCGAGGGGTCTGAGACCGAGTGTTGGGTCTAGGGGTGTTCGGAATGGACATGGGTTCAGGAGAATCCATCCTAGGAGGCAACCAAACTGCTTCAGCGAGCGGAAGTAGGTGGTTTCGATGCCAAGTCTTCAAGGGCCCTAACTTCCCCTCGGGTTTAAGTCTGTAAACGGGTAGGCCCGGTAATTTTCTACAAATGACATAAGGTTCTGGTCTCCATCTATCTGCGAGTTTATGTTTTCCAGGGACCCCCAGGTTCCGCAATAACACCATGTCTCCTGGTTGTAGGTCTTGGATCCTAACCTTTAGGTCAAAATTCCTCTTGTTGCGAGTCCCTCTCTGTTCCGAGGCCGCCTGAGCTTGCTCATAAGCCGTCTTCAAGTTGTGTCTAAGTCTATCTACATATCCCTTGTGGGAGGCAGCAGAACAATGATCTATGGAGGTGCCGTAGGCCAGATCCACTGGCAATCTTGCTTCTCTCCCGAACATAAGTCTGTAAGGTGAATATCCAGTAGCATCGCTGACAGTGCTGTTGTAAGCGTGCACAAGGGCCGCTATGTGACTGCTCCAATGTTGCTTCTTTTCGCCACTTAAAGTTCCCAGCATATTGAGCAGAGTTCGGTTGAACCTCTCCGGTTGAGCATCACCTTGAGGATGATAAGGAGTAGTCCTGGTCTTCTTGATCCCTAAGGCATCTAGGAGTTTTCGTATCAGTTTGCTCTCGAAATCCCTCCCCTGATCTGAATGGAGCCTTTGTGGTAGTCCATAATGTATAAAGTACTTCTCTACGAGTATTTTGGCCACAGTAGAGGCCTTCTGGTCCTTGGCTGGAAAAGCCTGTGCATACCGGGTGAAATGGTCGGTTACTACCAGAACATTTCCTAGTCCCCTCAGGTCGGGTTTGAGGCAGAGGAAATCAATGCACACCAGGTCAAGCGGGCCTTCACTTTGTAAGTGGCCCATTGGGGCAGCTTGATGGGGCAGAGTCTTTCTCTGTATGCATCGTGCACATGAATGGCAGTATTCCTCAACTTCAGCCCTCATGCAGGGCCAATAGAAACGGTCTCTAACAAGTTGGAAAGTCCTTTCCGCTCCCAGGTGACCATGGTTGTCATGTAAGGCGATCATGACCGTCTCCCTGTGTTTCTCCGGCAGGAACAACTGCCACTTGTCTTCTTGGTCATCAGAGGGGCCCCTTCGGTAGACCACTCCCTGATGCACCTGTAGCCTGTCCCACTCTTTTTTTTTAACAGGCGAGCTTCCTTCGAGGGGTGACGTAAGAGTATGTTTGGGTTCTGATTTTCTAATGCTTCTAGGACCAATCTCCCCATAGGGTCCTCCTGTTGGTCGGATCTCAACTCCTCTTTGGTCAGTCTGGGTAGGTTGTCTTCCCCCAGTAAGGTTGCTCCACAGTACTGCTTGGGGACTCCTACAATAGTGACCCCTATCTCTTCTGCTCTTGAGCCTCCTTTGGCTTGGAGTTCAGCCCCTTGGCAAAGGGCCCGCACCCCGTCAGGTGCCACTTGGGTCCAGTCTTCACTACTGTGGGTGGGAACATGAGACCTTCTGGACAGGGCGTCCGCATCTCGGTTTCCCGCCCCAGGTCTATATTTCAAGCTGAAATTGAAGGCAGACAGCGCCGCCAGCCACCTATGTCCTGTGGCGTCCAGCTTTGCTGTGGTAAACAGGTAGGTAAGGGGATTGTTATCCGTTTTTACAGTGAAATCTGCTCCATATAGGTAATCTCGAAGTTTGTCTACTACGGCCCACTTGCGGGCCAGGAACTCCAACTTATGGGTTGGATAGTTCTTTTCAGAGGGGGTCAAGCTTCTGCTCACATACGCAACAGGTCTCTGTTGCCCTTCATGCTCCTGGTAGAGTACTCCTCCCAGACCATCATGACTAGCATCCACATGGAGTTCGTAAGGCTTCTTTGGGTCTGCATAGGCCAGAACAGGGGCGGTGGTCAAGCTCTTTTTCAGCATCTGGAAGGTGCCTTCACACTTCTCAGTCCACTGGTCCTTGATTGACTCCCCTGACTTCCTGGGGCCTGAGTCATCCTCTTCCCCCTCCGTCTTCAGCAACTCATTCAAGGGTCTCGCTATTCGAGCAAACCCCTCCACGAACCTCCTGTAATAGGAACAGAATCCTAGGAAGGACCTGAGTTCTGTTACAGTGGTAGGTCTTGGCCAGGAGGTGACAGCCTCCAGTTTTTCAGGGTCTGTGGACACCCCATTTTCAGACACTATGTGTCCCAGATAGTTGACTGAAGACTGATAAAATTGGCATTTTTAAGGTGAGAGCTTGAGTCCTTCTTCACTCAGCCTCTTCAAGACCTTCTCCAGCCTTTCTTCATGCTCCTCCAAAGTTCTGCCAAAGACTATGATGTCATCCAAGTATACAAGGACCTCGATGAGGTTCATGTCTCCCACCGTCTTCTCCATCAGTCTTTGGAATGTGGCTGGAGCTCCAGACAGACCTTTAGGCATCCGATTGAATTCAAAGAATCCCACTGGGGTTATGAAAGCCGTCTTTTCTTTGTCTTCTGGGTGCATCGGGATCTGATAATACCCACTCTTTAAGTCCATAACACTGAACCACTTGGCTCCGGACAAGCTCTGCAAGGCATCTTCTATCCTTGGAGTGGTATACTGATCCGGAGTGGTTCTCCTATTGAGGGTCCTATAGTCAATACACAACCTTAGTGACCCGTTCTTCTTCCGGACCACTACTATGGGGGAGACATACGGACTTCTAGATTCCTGGATCACACCTGTTCGCTTGAGCTCAGCAAGCTGTTCCCTCAAATCCTCGAGGTCTGCCAATGGAACCAGCCTAACCCTTTCTCTAAAGGGCTTGTCTTCCTGGAGGCGGATTCGATGGGTGGCACTCCTAGCACACCCCACATCAAACTCATCATGTGAGAAGATCCTCTCCCACCGAGTCAACTGGTTCCGGGCTCTCTCTCTCCAAGCCCTGGGCAGGTTTGGATTCTCCATGGAAAGCTTCTCCCACACTGTACTCTCTCCATCTGTCTTCCCCACATCTGATGGAGCAACTGGTGTGGCTGGGCTCACCCGGCCCAATAACAGCCTGGCAGGGACTTCCATGGGGCCATCTGTGGTGTTTCTGACACTCACAGGCACCTTTCCGTGGGCCATTTCCGGGACTACCTCCAAGCCCGAAGGTTCTTCTCTTGGGTCGGGTTCCAACATCACAAAAGGGCCCAGGTGCTCAAAAGTGAGTTTCACTGTGGCCTTCAAGCAGGTTACTTCACCGGGTTGCAGCACTATCCCTTTTTTCCTGAGTCTCCAGACCTTCCCTACCCCCTCTTCCGGGGCCTTCTGCTCCAAGATCAGCCGTTGGAAGGCGGTCTTCAACATGGGATGAATCTCCGTGACTGGGAGGTTCTTCCTTCTTGTTAGTGGGACCAAAAGTCTTCGGACCAGATACGTGTTGGTTCCTATTATCAAGGAACTCTTGTTAGCTCCAGGCGGTTGGGGGCACACCACAGCCAAGGTGTTGAACACTTCCCCCTTCCCTGCTATGGATGGGTCAAACGTCAGTCTTATGCCCCATACACACGATCGTTTTTCATGCCGTTAAAAATGCCATTTTTAAAAATGGCCATTAAAAATGATTGTGTGTATGCTCCAGAGCATTTTTAACGACGTGAAAAACGGCCATTAAAAATTTCGAACATGCTCTCTTTTTTCACGTCGTTTTTCATGTCGTTTTTTTTAACGACGTGAAAAACGATAGTGTGTATGCTTTAACGATGTGAAAAAAAATGCGCATGCTCAGAATCAAGTATGAGACGGGAGCGCTCGTTCTGGTAAAACTAGCGTTCGTAATGGAGATAGCACATTCGTCACGCAGTAACGGACTGAAAAGCACGAGGCTGAAAAGCGCAAATCGTTGCTCAACAAACTTTACTAACATGAAGGGTGGCGCCATTCGAGCGGAACTTCCCCTTTATAGTGCCGTTGTACGTGGTATACGTCACTGCGCTTTGCTTGATCGTTTTTTAAAATGATCGTGTGTACGCAAGACAGGCTTGAGAGGAAACATGAAAAAAAAACGACGTGAAAAACGGCAAGAAAAAAAATTGCAAGAAAAACGATTGTGTGTATGGGGCATTATAGGTAGATAGCCATCATAAGGAAACTTTTCTGTTCCAATTCCCCATATCTCCAAGTCTTCAATCTTCTGGATGGGTAGGTGACTTAGGTGCCTGTCGTAGAAGTCTCGATACAACAGGGTCACCTGCGCTCCAGTATCCAACAGGGCTCTTGTGTAGATCCCCTCTACTTGAATGGATACGATTGGGGAGGGACCCACCAGTTTCTCTGGGTACTGCTTCAAAGGGGTCTCTTTCCTTGGATCTTTGCATTTCCCTTCTTGACTTTCCTTGTTTTTTTTTGTCTTTGGACCTAAGTCTCTCCTGAGCCTGGTATGCATTGATCTCTCTCCTCTGTATGGGTGTAACTACCCGCTGAGGGACTTTATTGTGTTTCTTTGGAGTACGTTCCTTCTGAGGAACCCTTGGTTTCTTCTGTGGGGTCCTGACCCCTTCTCTCATGTGCTTCTTATTCAGTATGGAGTTCCTTGATGATGATGGGCACCCGGTTGACTCCTTTACCGGGGCCCATTGAAGTTTTCCCGCGGCTTGCGGTTATTCAGTCTCTTCTTCTTGGAACTGGCACATACTTTGGCAAGATGGCCAGCTCCCCCACAATTGAATCAGATCACATTTCCCCAATTTTCCAGGGATGCGGGTGCTGAGGTATTCGGGAACAATTCTTTCCTCAGACTTTCCCTCTCTGGTACCCTTGACTCCTTTTCCATCAAGGAGGTCAACATTCCCAGCACTTGGGACATCTGCGACTTCAAGGTATCCACCTCTGCATCTCTTTCTAAGGTCATGGCCGTCCTGACCATCACCGGAGGAGGGTTCACCGTCTCAACTGGTTGGCTCCTCTTTTTCTCCTCCAGCATAGCTTCTTCCTCTCTGACTACTCGGATCAAGTCAGGGTACTCCAGGCTCTTCCCGTCCTGTCTTGTACGTAACACCAGTGCGATGGGATCCAGTGGTTGAGATCCTCTCATCACCTGTTGGACCCGGGCCTCATCCACCTTCTTCGGGTCAATCCCTTTCTTTAAGATCATCTTGTGCAGTATTTTATCTAGGCGCATCATGAACTCTGATAGCTTCTCCCCTGCCTTTTGATAACAATGCTCCAGTTGGTAGGTGAGTTCAGTGATCTTCTCTGTTCCACCAAACACATTCTGCAGAATGTCTAGATAGTCCTGCGCAGTACAGTCTGTTTTGCTCATCTTGAGGTTGCGTACGGCCTCTAAAGCAGGCCCCTTCAAGCTTTCAGCAATTCTCTGCTTCTTTCTGTGGTCTGGGACTTCCCACTCCTCCAGAGCCTGAGTTGCACCGTCTAACCACTCCTCAAATCCTTCTTCGCCTGAAGGTACAGGTTTCCTTCCTGAAAACATTCTGAGTTTCCGGTATCCTGCTATTTGATAATCCGCCGGGTCTTTCTTGCATTGCGCTATGATTTCCCCTAGAACCGCGCATAATTCTGTGCTGAGGGTGCCCTGTGGCGACCCGGGACTCTCTTCTTTCTTTACATCTTTTAGGTTGGGTGGGACGCGTATTAACTTATAAGTTTGTTTATCTACCATTTCTATGCTTGGCTTCTTGAAGTCTTCTGGGACTCCATCCTTCCATTTTACCAGTACATATATCAAAGGAGGTTCTGATCTTACATCCACTATCCATGCCTTCTGTTGTGGGGACAGTGACATCACTAACTGTTTCACTGCATCTTCTTGCCAGATCCCTGGGAGTTCTACAATCACTGCCCCATTTGGATCTGTGTTGGCTGCTGCGCACCACTTCACTATTTCTAGTGGGTCCATGCTGGTACTTTTTGGCTGCTATTTGCTGCAACAGGATCCCGAACTCACGAGCACCCACGTGTAGCGCTACCCCCAATTAAGAGAGCCGCTGATTTGATTTCGGGCCCTGCACGCAGTACCGCCAACACCCGGCAATCTTACTTGACCCACTCTGGCACAGTCAGTCTAGGGTTAAACTCCTATCACTCTCAGGTGTATTATACTTAATAATCTCTAAACAGTCAGACAACACACTGAGGCAAGAATATAAAATATATATATCAGCTTTACTTGGTAATGAAGGATTCAAGGTATAACATGCAACATATACATGGGCCTGCAGAGCCCTGCATCAATCAATGTACTAGGTGCAGCCCAGTAATATGGCGCCGCGCAGTGTCCACCACGCGGAGCTATTATGGCGTGCGTTTGCCTATGGCGCAGTAACACAAACTTTCTAAACTCCCCCTAAGTCAGGCCTGACATGGAATGGAACTGAGTCTCTTTCCCCTAGGAAAGGAAGGTTTCTTCACCGGCCAGCATTTGTAAGCCACATTGGGTGTTAACTTGAAATAACAGGGCAAAGTGGGGGGGTAGATACTTCAACTCTGTCCCGCTACCGGACCCCCCAAGAAACACTGGTGAGCGAACAGCAGGCCTAGGCAGTCTACAGGCCTGAACACAACTCAGTCTATTGATATGGGCAGGTGCCTGCTCACCACTCCAGGCTCGATCCCAGCCTGGGACTCCCACCTCCTGTGTGTCGCACACAGCGTCTCCTCCGATCGAGTCCTCGATCCAACTCACGTCCTATCACGACGGGTAAGGATCCACCCAGAATCCGCAGTATGGTGGAAGGCTCTTCGGACTTCAAGCAAGGCCTCAGGCTTCAGGCCTTGCTTCACAGCCGATCCGCACAGGATGACTTGTCACTTGACGCGCCGTGTCCCAAGAGAGCGAGATCCACCTCGCATCCCACTTGAATGGGGTTCTGGGTAACATAGTCCTGGGTCTTAGAAGAGACCCTGCTACAGTACAATACATAGATATCAAAAACATCATGACATCAGAGAAAAATAAAGAAATCGGAGGTACAGATAATCAATGTCCATAAGTACAGAGCACAGTGGTGGTCAGTACGGCATATCAAAAATATATAAAGTACCGTATATACTCGAGTATAAGCCGAGATTTTCAGCCCTTTTTTTGGGCTGAAAGTCCCCCCCTCGGCTTATACTCGAGTCAGCGAAATTGAACATTGTAAATTGTACCTGAAAAAAAATTGAGAGGCTGCGGTGTCCATCGTTTAAATCTTGCGGTCTCTTCCTGGTCCCTTCCGTGATAGGCGGAACTGTGTCTGCTGAGAATCGCCTATCACAAACGTTCTCTCCTCCTCACCCATCCCAGCAGACACTGTGTTCAGTGTTCCGCCAATCACGGACATCTGCTGGGAAACTGAGGATGAGAGAACGTTCGTGATAGGCGGAACTGTGTCTGCTTAGAAAACGCCTATCACGGAAGGGAAGAAGAAGAGACCGCGAGTTTTAAACGATGGACGCCGCAGCCTCTCTATTTTGTTTCAGGTACAATTTACAATGTTCAATTTAAATTTTAGGGGAACAGTGAGGATGGGAACAGTGAGGAACAGTGAGGATGGGAACAGTTAGGAACAGTGAGGATGGGAACAATGAGGAACAGTGAGGATGGGAACAGTGGCTTAGTGAAGTTGCAATGGGCACAGTGAGGCATGCAAATGGGCATTGTTGACCCTCGGCTTATACTTGAGTCAGTAAGTTTTCCCTGTTTTTTGTGGTAACATTAGGTACCTCAGCTTATACTCAGGTCGGCTTTTACTTGAGTATATACGGTAAACAACTTGTAGGTAAGTAATAGAAATTCAAAATCAGCAGAAATAATAGAATGTCAATACAGTTCAAGATGTGGTAATTGGTATAGGGGTCCCATTATCTTATCGATCCCAAGGCTCCCAAACTTTATCAAATTAGGGGATAATATCATAGTTACATAGTTACATAGTTAGTCAGGTTGAAAAAAGACAAAGTCCATCCAGTTCAACCATAAAAAAAAAATAATATCATACAATCCCATATATCCAATTCTATACCCACAGTTGATCCAGAGGAAGGCAAAAAACCCCAGCAAAGCATAATCCAATTTGCTACAGCAGAGGAAAAAATTCCTTCCTGATCCCCCGAGAGGCAATCAGATTTACCCTGGAGCAACTTTACCTAAAAGGCTTCATGCCCACGGACGTTTTTACAGCTGCGTTTTTTACAGCTTAAAAACGCCTGTCCATGTTATTGTACATTTTTATTTTAATTTGAGAAAAAAAACAAAAAAAACGTCGGAGCTAAAAAACGCGACCGCGCGTTAGTGCGTGTTTTTGCGCGTTTTTTGATGCTCGCGTTTTTTTCTGCCTAACTCCGACGCTGAGGAACACACTGGTCCTGGTTTTTTCTACAGCTTAAAAACGTCTATGCTATATGCAGCTCAAAAACGTCTAGGTGGGCATGAAGCTATAGACTAACATGGACAGGCGTTTTTAAGCTGTAAAAAATGCTCAAAAACGCGGCTGTAAAAACGTCCATGGGCATGAGGCCTAAATGTTAGTACTCAGTTATATTATGTACATTTAGGAAAGTATCCAGGCTTTTCTTAAAGAAATCTACTGAGCTGGCCAGAACCACCTCTGCAGGGAGTCTGTTCCACATTTTCACAGCTCTTACTGTGAAGAAACCTTTCTGTATTTGGAGATTAAATCTTTTTTCCTTTAGACGTAAAGAGTGCCCCCTTGTCTTTTGTGTTGACCGTAAAGTGAATAACTCCACACCAAGTTCACTATATGGACCCCTTATATATTTGTACATGTTAATCATATCCCCCCTTATTCTCCTCTTCTCAAGAGTGAATAAATTCAGTTCCTCTAATCTTTCCTCATAGCTGAGCTCCTCCATGCCTCTTATCAGTTTGGTTGCCCTTCTCTGCACTTTCTCCAGTTCCCCAATATCCTTTTTGAGAACTGGGGCCCAAAACTGAACTGCATATTCCAGATGAGGTCTTACTAATGATTTGAACAGGGGCAAAATTATATCTCTCTCTCTGGAGTCCATACCTCTCTTAATACAAGAAATAACTTTGCTCGCTTTGGAAACCGCAGCTTGGCATTGGATGCCATTATTGAGCTTATGATCTACCAAAACCCCCAGATCCTTCTCCACTACGGATCCCCCCAGTTGTACTCCCCCTAGTATGTATGATGCATTCATATTCTTAGCCCCCAAGTGCATAACTTTACATTTATCAACATGAAACCTCATCTGCCACATAGTCGCCCAATTAGTCAGAGCATTGAGGTCGGTTTGTAAATTGGCGACATCCTCTAAGGACGTTATTCCACTGCATAGCTCGGTGTCATCTGCAAAGACAGAAATGTTACTTTTGATCCCAGACCCAATATAATTTATAAAGATATTAAAAATTAAGGGTCCCAGCACTGAACCTTGGGGTACACCACTGAGAACCTTAGACCATTCAGAGTAAGAATCATTAACCACTACTCTCTGAATTCTGTCTTTTAGCCAGTTTTCTATCCATTTACAAACTGATATTTCCAATCCTGTAGACTTTACCTTACACATGAGCTGTGTGTGGGGAACTGTATCGAACGCTTTTGCAAAATCCAAGTAAACCACGTCCACCGCCACCCCTCTGTCCAAGGTTTTACTTACCTCTTCATGTACAGAGGCCATTAAATATTCCATCCTCCGAATCTCAGCCACCAGATGGAGAAATCTGGACCACGGAGGAGGTGCCATTAGACAACCAGCAGAATGGAATAAGCCTTTTGGCAGCTAACAAAATATAGGAGATAAGCCGGTTGACTTTTTTGGTTATGCCTGAAAAAGGAAGACCCAACAAATAGTTTAAGGGATCAAGCGGAAGGGACACATCAGCCACCTTCTGTATTAGTAGCCTCACATCATGCCAAAAGGGTTGGATCATAGAACATTGCCAAAAAATATGAAATAAGGAACCGGTGTCAGTCCTGCAACGCCAGCAGCGCAACGAGACTGAGGAATCATATTTATGAATTACATCAGGTGTTTTATACCAAAACATGAGGATCTTAATGGACGTTTCCCTTTGGGTTACACATTTGGAGGACTTGAAAGTAGAGGACCAAATCCTATCCCATACCTGGACCGTAATACATCTGCCTATTAAATGGGACCATCTCCTCATGTAGAGGTGCGTGGTCTCGGTAAGAGGGGTCGACTCATGGAGGATACGGTGAATGGAGGATATTAAATGAAGTTGGTGAGGACCCTGTGCGCATAAATACTCAAAAGCGGTTGGTTTATCAAGAGTCAGGGTTGGAGACTTGGAGTGGAAGAAATGCCTAACCTGTAAATAAAAATGAAAAAGTTGGGGGGTATATCAAATTTCTCCCGTAGAGTATCAAATGTATGCAATCTCCACGTGATAGGATGAACCAAATTTCGGAGCTGAAAAAGAGGAGCATTAAGCCATGGGAAATACTTTCTGGTATGATTGGGTTAAATAGCACATTTACAAGGGGGGGGCAAGGTGAAGCAAGATGATAACCCTTCAGGCATTTACGCCAGATGGTTAAGGTTAAAGTCATTGGAGCAGTACATTGGTGTTTGAAAATGGGATCCATGGATGAGAGGGCGCCCCGAACTAAGGAGCATGGGTGGACCGAATATAACACCCCATTTTCAATGGCGGTCCATTGATTTGATGCGCATAGGGAGGACCACAAAGCAATAGCCCTCAAATGTGAGGCGTAATAATATTTAATTATGTCCGGGGCACCCAATCCCCCCCTGGATCTTGGGGTAAATACCACTGAACTCGCTATGCGATGGGCCCTATTGCCCCATATGAACTTTAGAAAACTCCTCTGAATTGCTTTTAGTTGGGAAGCAGGCATGGCAACTGGTAATGTTTCAAAGTGGTATAGTAGTCTGGGTAAAATAGACATTTTTAGAACATTAATCCTACCCAACAGGGACAGGGGATATTTTGTCCAGGCCAGCAGGGATTTGTTGATGTGTAAAACCAGAGGGGGGAAGTTAGCAGAATAAAGAGAAGAGTAAGAGGGGGTGAGGAGGACACCTAAATATTTGAGGGAAGCATTGCACCATTTATAAGGATATGATTCTTTAAGCTGAGATAACAATGATGACGAGATATGTATGGGGAGGGCTTCAGTTTTGGAAGTGTTAACCTTGTAACCGGAAATGGCACCAAAAGAGGTCAGTAATTTATGCAGGGAAGGGAGAGATATCAATGGATTAGTAATAGTGAGCAGAATGTCATCTGCAAAGAGCGACAATTTATATTCTCCCTGTTGCATCACCACCCCACAGATATCAGGATGAGTGCGGATGGACTCGGCCAGGGGTACTAGACATTAAAATAAAAAGTAATGGTGACAAGGGACACCCCTGCCGAGTTCCGTTTGTCATGGGGAAGCCAGGCGACAGGAAGGACGACATCTGAACTTGGACTGTAACTGTCGAATAAAGGGCCTCTAGAGCTTTTAGAAAAGGGCCTCTGAAACCGAATGTTTTTAAGACAGCAAACATATAAGGCCAACTCAGCATGTCAAAGGCTTTTTGTGCATCTAAACTTAAAATTAATGCAGAACGGGAAGATCTGTCCAAAAGATCTATCAGATCTATTGTACGGCGAGTGTTGTCCCCCGCATGTCTGCCAGGGACAAAGCCCACCTGGTCTCTATGGATCAGTTTGGGAATGAGCCTAGATAGTCTGGAAGCAAGAATTTAGGTAAATATTTTATAGTCTGAATTTAAAAGGGCTATGGGCCTGTAGTTATCTGGGATAGAGGGGTCCTTACCAGGTTTTGGAATTACTGAAATGTAAGAGTGGAAGAAATGTGGATGTGGGGATGTACCCTTAAGCAGGGAATCATATAAGGTCAGCATGTGTGGAGACAGAATGTCAAAGAAAGTTTTGTAGTAAAAATAGGGCAAACCATCAGGGCCAGGTGATTTATGTAGTGGGAGATCCTTAATTATAACGAAAAGTTCCTCAGCCATTATAGCCGTATTCAAGCTAGCTAAATCCACTGAGGATAATTTTGGAAGTTTGATGTCAGAGAAGAATGTCTCAAATTTTTCCTGGGTAAAATTAAAGTGATTCTCCGGGGTCAGACAGTTGTACAATCTATGGTAGAATTTGCTAAAAATGTTTGACATTTCACGGGGGCAGTGTGCTCTAGATCCATCAGCCTGAAGAAGGAAATCAGGGAATGAATTAAATGGACGTGGGTGTAATTTGTTAACAAACATTCTATGGGGCTTATTCGAGTATTCGTCCAGAGTAAGGATCTGGATGCCCTGCCAAGCTGTATTACTTTGATTTGTTCTCTGAGGGAGGTGACCTTTTGCAATTTCATCACCGTGGGGCCACACAACAGCCTCCGCTCTGCAGTTGCCAAAGCGGACGTAAGGGACTGTATAAGTCCATTTCTATCTTTTTTCAACCGAGAGCTTTCAGCTATGCAAGCACCACAAAATACAGCCTTATGTGCCTCCCACAGCGTAGAAAACTTGGAGACCAACCCTATGTTAAGCTGGAAAAAATCTTTTAAACTTTTTTCTAAAATAGAACGTGAAACTTCAGATTGTAGGAGGTGATCATTAAGACGCAAATGACAAGACCTGGTGTAAGCCTGGGAAAGCATAAGGTCTGGCAAAATGGGAGCATGATCCTACCATGTAATGGGTAATATGTCTGACTCGACCACATAGGAGGTGAGTAGGGCTGAAAAAAAAAGTGGTCAAGACGTGAGTACATTTTATGAGCTGGGGAGTAAAACGTGAATGGCTTGGCGGAGGGATGCCTGATTCTCCATGAGTCGAAAAGTTGACGAGACCTAACACATTTGCGGAAAGAATTGGCCTGAGATGAAATCTTTTTAGAAAGTGTAGTACTAAGGAGAGTTTGTCTATCTCTAGTGGGTGACATAACCAGATTAAAGTCTCCACCGATGATCATAAAAGGTTGGGAACAGTATTGAGGGGAATCAAAAAGTTTGTTGAGAAAGTCAATCTGACCTGTATTGGGAGCATAGACATTCACAAGGGTGAAAGAAGTGGTCATACACTCACAATATAGAATGAGGAATCTACCATGAGGATCAGCATGGGAGTTTTTAACCTTAATAGGGCATGATTTCTTAATCAGAATCGCCACTCCCGCCTTGCCCGTGGAATCAGAGGCAAGGAAGGAGGTGGGGAAGAACTTTGAGGCAAATTTAAATGAACCACCTGCCCGGAAGTGGGTCTCCTGGATCATCACCACATCTGCGCCTGAGGCCCTGAAATCCTTCAGGGCCATCAAGTGTTTGCGGATGGAACCCAGACCTTTCACATTATACGACATGATCCTTAAAGCCATGTGTGCAAACCATTCAGATAGGCTCTTGTAAGGACAGTAAATATGAAGAACAGTAAACTATAATAAACATAAAAATAAAAACCGGGCTGTATATAAACATTGCTGGTAACAACAATTCTTCGGTACCCAAGTATTAACAAATATACCCTGAAATGGAACTGCAGTGGGTTAGGAAAACAAGAGCGGTGCATTTTCAAGCTACAGAGCTGACCTATAATCATGGACATAATAGAACAAAAAAAACAACAGGAAAAAAAGAAAAAGAAAAATAGAACTTAAGTGTTTGAAGACATGAGAGGCATCTTCTTCTGAGGAGGCCCGGACATAGTCTAATTCCAGGTAGGGGCACAAACGGACTTCCATCAGGAGACTCTGGGTAGAGAGATGGAAAGGGCCGACTGCTCACCTGAAGAGCTAGGTAGCATTTTGAATAAGTCTGACAGTAGAAGGCCTGTTAGCAGTGAGAAAAAAAAAGTCAGCAGATAAACAGGAACAACTCTCAACTGAATCATGATGACCAAAAAAAAAAAAGACTAATAATAGTACCCCTTGGGTTGGGGAAAAAACTCTACCCCGAACAGGAAACAGGGTAGATACAAACTTTTGTAAACCAGAGCAGCATTCTTTGTTTCTGTTAAATTATGGAGAAACGGAAATGCACAGAGCAATGAAGTATGGATCCAAGGAGCAATATGCAAAAGATTCAAGGAGGTTGCTTGGAGATACGTAGACATTGGGGTGTAGAGAGGTGTTTCTTGGATTTGCCCCTCACTGGGTGCCAGATGCAGCTGGGGGTGTTAGGAAGTGGACGGACCTGAGCGGCAGGAGGAAACAGATCTTCTTCCGGAAGAGGAGGCAGGCCGAGGTTTTTAGGAAAACTTCACCCTCCTGCAGTTCACGCAGGGTATATTGAGCTCTATCTTTGGAAACAATAAGGCGAAAGGGAAATCCCCAGTAGTATGGAATCTTGTGATGTTGTAAGTGAGAGGTGATTGGACTGAGATTCCTACGTTTAGCAAAGGGTAATGGGGGATAGGTCGCTAAAAATCTGCAGTTTTGCCCCCTTGTACATAAGTTGGGATTTATTATGTGTAGCCAAGGTTAGTGCCTCCTTGCTTTTAAAAAAATGAAACCTCGCTATAACATCTCTGGTTCTAGCAGCAGCCGGAGGTTTCGGACCCAGAGACCGGTGAGCCCTGTCTAGGTGCCAATCTATATCCACTACTGTGGGGGGCCAAGGTATTAAAAAGACCTAGGAGATAGGTGCGTAAGTCAAGGTCCCCTATTGTTTCAGGGATACCTCTGAAGCGCAAGTTCTGCCTTCTTTCCCAGTTTTCCAGGTCCTCCTGCTGTAATTGTAGTTGTCAGGGTCTGGGCTTGAACCTGGGACCTCATCTGTGTCTGGCGTTGACTTTTCCCACTGAGCTATCTGGGATGCCGGACAGCTCCCTGCCTGATCTGCTGGACAAACCTAACTGATCCATTAGACTACTCTTCTTGGTGTCTTGATTGCTGTTGAACCCTGAACCCCTTGCTACTCCCATGAACTTCCTATATAAGCCTTGTCTCAGCACTTCCTCTTTGCCAGGTTATTGTGCCTTCCCTGTCGGAGCCTTTCTGTTGTCTTTCCTGCTGCCATCTGTACCTACAACCACTCGTGATTGACCCTTGGCTTGTTCCTGGACTTCTCTACTGCCTGATCCCAATCTACAACCACTCGTATTTGACCCTCGGCCTGTTCTTTGACTACTCTACTGCTTGATCCCAACCTGCAGCCACTCATGATTGATCCCTTGGCTAGTTTTCTGACCACGCTGCTGTTTCATCCTTGTCTGTTATCCGCTATTGGACCCTGGCTTGCTGACACCCTGGTGGGGCAAACTTGAGGACCGCGACCTGGTACTAGCTTGCAGCTAAATCTATCTCCACCATCCGGAGCTCTGGGGAAAACCAGCTAGTACTTAGACTCCGCACCTCAGGTGAGCCTGTGTCATCTGCCAGAAGTGACTGCCTGTATGCCTGTCCTGCCACTGCTATTGCAATTGGTATTCATCCCAGACGCTTGATCGTGACAGTAGTTGAGAAACTGAAAGGCGTAGATTATGGTTTTCCTCCTCAATAGCCTGTACATAATGTACCATCTCATCAAATTTATTTTCAAGAGTGTATGTACGTTCCCCAATTTGGTTTATTTCCCCTCTCAGTTCTGCAGCTAACTTGCTCACCTCTGCTGAAGCATTGCATGTGATTTGTCGAAGTAAGAGCTGCAACTTATCATCCAACTTGGCATCCAAGATGTCTGGGGTAAGGATCTCATGTGGAGAGGATGGAGCGGAATCTGGACCCTGGGTGTTAGCTAGTGGAGGGTGCACAGCATTCTCTGCTCCCAGGGATGGATCCATCGCGGCAAAAGGGTCTGCGTGATAACTTGAGGGCGCAAGTTGCGGCCTAGTGACAAATTGTTCCAGGTTTGATCACTCACGCTGCCCAAGCAAAGGTTTGTAATATCGCTGCTGCTGGCCAACTTTGCCCATGAGATGCCTAAGTAATGTAGTGAACGGTCAGGCTTACCCCCGGAGCTATAAATGGCTATAGTAGCATCTCGGAGGTCTCGGAGAGCAGTCGGGTCCCTAAGCTCACTCAAATAGCATCCTCCATATTAGCTGGGATGGCCACTATTCATTCATTAGATACATCTGCCAGATGTGAAGATGATTTAAAGTTCCACCGGGGTGAAATAGGCAAAGGACGGCAGTGGATACTTGCTGGCCTACTGTGTGAAACTCAGCAACAACACGACTTCCCCGGAACCCCGTACCCTCTGAACAGGATGCTCTGGTGGTGTGATGGGGCTTGAATCAAGGTCAGAGGGGATGGTTAGGCCCTGTGCATCTGCCGGGGTGTAGCAAGATGGCCACCGTACCTCTGCTGAGTCCTGTGGGGATTACTCGGCTAGTCTGCAGGTGCTGTTCTACCTGGAGCCGCGGGTGTCTCGGTAATGAGCCTCGCTTACCTTGTGAGGAGGCAGACGGACATTGAAGATCCAGGAAGACCGGGAGTGAGTCAGGCACAGCTGTCGGGTCGAGCAAGATGGCACCTGCTTTTGTGTATAGGCCGGAACAGCGGTTCTCGGGTGACTGTGGCTGGCGTTGCGGTGGTCCTTGGCAGTGGGTGCAAGAATGGTCAGCTCCGGTGGCACTGGGATAAGAGTTCAGAAGAGCCTGGAGATCCGCGAGGCGATGGAGGTACAGCTGCCGGGAGTAGCAAGATGGCCGCCGCTACTTGTGTAAAACGGAGCAAGGAGCTGTCTCTCAGGAGGCCCAAGGAGATCTGTACCAAGTCCCCCAGCGGTGGTACAGTGGCTGCTGCTAGTGGACGAGGATGGAGCGCCCTTCCGCCCCCCGGATCACTGCAGCTAGATGCGGTAGACACGGGAGGATCCGTAGGCCCCAAGATGGTGGAGGGCCTCGGCAGTGTGGAGCCAGCTGCAGTCCAGGAGCGGGCACAGCCAGCCAAACTTCATAATATTAGCCGGGGCTGTAGCAGAAGATGTCCCGGGACAAATGCAGGCGGTCCTGGGCCCCTCCTGGGCAAGACAGGCAGCGGATGGCTATGGATTTGCGCTGGATGAGTGGAGCTCATCACCAGCACTTCTTCCCTGTTTCACATCAAGACACACCCCCCGTTACCAGTCCATTCTACATTCCTTATATCCTGACACCCCACAAACTTGCTGGAAATGTGGTCACCAAACAGGCAACTTTTTACACATCTTCTGGTCATGTCTGGCATTACAAACCTTCTAGACAAAAATTGATACTATTGTTCAAAAATTCATCAACCTGCATTTTTTTTCCTCCATCACAATTCAGTCCCACTAAAGGCCTATAAAGACTTGATAATGAGACTCTTGCTAGACTCTAGCTTTCACAGCATCCTGGTGTTCTACTGGAAAGGGGCATAGCACAGTTGCCAGCACCTGGGAAAGGCAAATATTGCAACCTCTAACATATGGGTGCAATACTTTTAGAATTTTTCACCCTGGGCAACCACCTCTGTGGTCTTGCCCAAGCTAGGCTACTGCATACATCCTTCTTCCAGGTTTATCATTTCTATCCTTTAAAAAAAGAAAAAAGGGAAGAAAATGTCTGACCTTCCCCTTACAAATTGCAGTGACGATTGTTGGGGACTGGGGACATATCTGAGATGTGAATACTTTTAATGTTAAAAAAAATAACTAGCAGGGCATAACCAGTCCTTACCAACATTCTACCTTGAATGCTTGGCTGACAGCATATCTCTAAAATCCACATGATAAAGGGAGCAGAAGTAGAAAATATGGGATATAATCTGACTTGTGAAAGATTTGAAGTTTCTTTTTCTGGTTATTCATATAATGATGGCACTATGCATGCATTAAGCCAAATTGTCTCACTACTGGGCAAGTGAAGTACGGGCAGGAGAGGGAATTTATCCCTCTGATACATATATATAAAGAAGCTCTTTTGAGGCAGTGTATGTGGGACTTTGGAGGTGCTCATTGGGTATACTGACTGAACATCAAAATAGAGAAAATGAAAAACAAAGAGATACTTAAAAATATCTATATTTAATACATGAATTTCATGATATAAAATCAAGGCGGAAAGAAAATACAATGCAGTGTATTTGTTCCTTATACGTCACAGGTTAATCGTCCTACATGTTTCGCATAAAGTATGCTTCTTCAGGGATGCACATGGACTTTAGTTTATCTAAAATAAACATAAATATTTAGAAAAAGTACAAAAAAAGATTTATTACATTATCATATTGTCATTTAGTTATATTTATAAAAATCGCAAAGACAGTGATATATACAAGAAAAAGACCAATTATTATTGAGGACATGAGTTTAATACCTCCAAGTTCATATGGATCCTCATGCAAGCAGAAGGGTGTCGCCTGACATATGTCAGGGGGCACCGAAGTGTGGGGCTGACATGTCTCTCCCCGTATGCACCAGTACTCATGTGTGCGTGTGCGAGAAATGACACAGGGGGTCCTGCGTTGGAGGTATGGGCAGATGTTGATGGAGTTTCGCCTGAATATAAAGACAGAGTTTTTTAGAGTTGTTGAATTAAAAACAATAAAAGAATGATGAAAAAAGGAGAATAGAATGAAGAGACATGGTCAGAATTAGACCATGATAACTTTGAAGTAAATTGTATAGAAATTCATAGTTAGATATATCAATATGCTTACTATTTTAAAGAGTATAGATCATATAACCTGGGAGCCTATGGGACGCATAACAGGAGGTGTTTGGTCCTTATCAATATACACAGATGATAGTTAGATCTGTGGGAGAAGATATATATGTATCCATAAATTTCCTATAGGCCTATGCTTAGGCGTCTATAGGATATAGAATACAAAATATGAAAAATAGAAAAATAGACAAAGAGAGGTACCTGTAGTTGCATACACCAAGAATCGGTGTCCAGTAACCATGGCGTGTTATAGAGAAAACACTAACACCATAAGAGAATACCCTGCATTGGAAATCTAAATAAACAAATGTATAAGGCTGATCAAAAAATATGATCAGGTGAGAAAGGACTCACCTTCAATGTATGGATTACATGAAAAGGTAAATAGCATCTAGCGGAGGTGGCTAGCTTACCTGCAACTGTCAGCGCAGCAGTTAGGCTCCCAGGACAGGCCCCATGATGGCCATAGTGTCTGCATCTGGCCTTTTATACCCCACGAGGAGATGAAATGCCGGCGCCGTGAAATTACGTCATGACGTCAGCGGCGTGAATGCGGGCGCAAGGAGATGACGTGCCGGTGGAGGGATCCACCGAGTATTCAGCCATCCTCGCGCATGCTTGATTTTATCCTTACCCACTAAACTTTTTTGTTCAAACGCTCCCATTACCTCCAGGTTCAGGGTGTGGCCATGGGGGCGGGCTGCACCCCCTCCTATGCCAACCTATATCTGGGGGTATGGGAGCGCGACCTTTTTTCAGGCGGTGGCAATGACGCCCACCTTGCCAACATACTCAGTTGGCATCGATATATTGATGATGTTCTAATGATCTGGGCGGGACCCAAGGAAGACCTTTTACAGTTTTTGAATGCTCTACAGAGCAACATGTACAACTTGAAATTCACGTGCAACCTTAGTCAAGAAAGAATTATGTTTTTAGACGTTGGACTTTTCGTGGATGACAAGGGTAACCTATGCTCTACACTGTATGGAATTACAAGATATAATAGACAAAACGCTTTGATTAGAAAAATCTATAATAAGTTCTGATACCTCCTGACATCAGATGAAAAGATTAGCAAGTATATCAACACTTTTCCTGAGATAACGTTTAAACATTCTCGATCCATCAAAGACAAAACAGTGTCTAGCCATTATGCCTCCAACACCAATCCCAAACCTACCAGACTGGGCACCTACCAATGCGGGAAGTGCAACTACTGTCGTTACATCCTGACGGAATGCAATAATAATTTACCCAATGGGGATACATGGGCACCTAAAAATAGAATTACATGACAAACCATAGACGTTATATAAATGAAATGCAGTTTCGGGGCCTTTTATGTAGGTAAAACAAAAAGGAACTTTTTTTGTAGGATTCAAGACCATGTGTCGGCTATCTCCAAGAAATTGATGGAGACGCCCATTAGCCGACACATGGGCTTATTCCACAACCACAACCATAACCTGAAAATGTTGGGCTTCTTCACCTTGGAGCATATCTCTCTAAATGAGAGGGGCAGCGACGCAGATCGACGCCTGCTCCAAGTCGAGGCCAAATGGATTTATCGCCTTCAGGCCACTAAACACCCTGGCTTGAATGAAAACATAAGCTATAAACCTTTTCTGTAAAGTGCTTATTATCATGCATCGTTGGGTCGGGATTCAATCAACTCCAAGACATCTGTGCTATCATACAACCTTTCTTTTCCCTTCCCTCCCCTTACCCCTTGCCCTCTTATCCACTTACCACACTTGGATTACCATATGAGCCAGTTGGCTCAGTTCAATATGGGTTACTCATTGGCACACCCATAGATACCTACCGGCCTATTTTATAATTGGACTGGTGGGAATCTGTATGTAACTGCCATTTAATGTGCTCACCAATATATATAATTTAAGCATGTTATAGCTTTTTATATGTAATGTATGTATAATATATGCATTTTTTCTATATACTGTATGGTTGCCAGTTCTGTGTAAACCCTTATACAGTGTATATACATTGTCAGATAATAAGGTTGTTTGCTGTTTCTCTTATTTGTTAAGATATGTGGTTTATGCCTCCGGCTTCCGGGATTCCTCCATACTTTCATGCCCTCCAATCATGGTATGGTATGTATATTCTTTAATTACCACAGTCTACCCATATGAGTGATCATTCCACCATACACCACTGCCCAGTACCAACCGGTAACATGGCGTGGCATGGACACACAGCACACACAGTGACATGCCCTCCCCCTTGTGCACCAATCACTCATTCAGTGTGTGAGTAACCACTAAGTCCCATTCGGGCACTCGGGGGCAGTCATCAGCACTATGTGTTGAATCCTTGCGAAGGCATGGATGTTCTGACTGTCCGACCCCCCCCTTGACGTCTCTTCGGCCACCCATCAGACGCATGCGCCATCTGGCATACAGCGGCAACATCACCGCCGCCTGGTCTATGACGCACAGCGTCATACATCACATATGCCCACGCATGCGTGAGGATGGCTGAATACTCGGTGGATCCCTCCACCAGCACGTCATCTCCTTGCGCCCGCATTCATGCCGCTGACGTCATTTCACGGCGCCAGCATTCCATCTCTTCGTGGGGTATAAAAGGCCAGACGCAGCCACTATGGCCATCATGGGGCCTGTCCTGGGAGCCTAACCGCCGCGCTGACAGTTGTAGGTGAGCTAGCCACCTCCACTAGATGCTCTTTACCTTTTCATGTAATCCATACATTGAAGGTGAGTCCTTCCTCACCTGATCATATTTTTTGATCAGCCTGATACATTTGTTTATTTAGATTTCCAATGCGGGGTATCCTCTTATGGTGTTAGTGTTTTCTCTATAACACGCCGTGGTTACTGGACACCGATTCTTGGTGTATGCAACTACAGGTACCTCTCTTTGTCTATTTTTCTATTTTTCTATTTTTCATATTTTGTATTCTATATCCTACAGATGCCTAAGCATAGGCCTATAGGAAATTTATGGATCCATATATATCTTCTCCCACAGATCTAACTATCATCTGTGTATATTGATAAGGACCAAACACCTCCTGTTATGCGTCCCATAGGCTCCCAGGTTATATGATCTATACTCTTTAAAATAGTAAGCATATTGATTTATCTAACTCTGAATTTCTATACAATTTACTTCAAAGTTATCATGGTCTAATTCTGACCATGTCTCTTCATTCAATTCTCCTTTTTTCATCATTATTTTATTGTTTTTAATTCAACAACTCTAAAAAAACTCTGTCTTTACATTCAGGCGAAACCCCATCAACATCTGCCCATACCTCCAACCCAGGACCCCCTGTGTCATTTCTCACACACACACACACATGAGTACTGGTGCATACGGGGAAAGACGTGTCAGCCCCACACTCCGGTGCCCCCTGATATATGTCAGGTGACACCCTTCTGCTTGCATGAGGATCCATAGGAACTTGGAGGTATTAAACGCATGTCCTCAATAATAATTGGTCTTTTTCTTGTATATATCACTGTCTGCGATTTTTATAAATATAACTAAATGACAATATGATAATGTAATAAATCTTTTTTTTGTACTTTTTCTAAATATTTATGTTTATTTTAAATAAACTAAAGTCCATGTGCGTCCCTGAAGAAGCATAATTTATGCAAAACATGTAGGATGATTAACCTGTGACGTATAAGGAACGAATACACTGCGTTGTATTTTCTTTCCTCCTTGATTTTATATCATGAAATTCATGTATTAAATATAGATATTTTTAAGTATCTCTTTGTTTTTCATTTTTCATTTTCTCTATTTTGATGGTCAGTTAGTATACCCAATGAGCACCTCCAAAGTCCCACATACACTGCCCCAAAAGGGCTTCTTTATATAACTTCATACCGGGATTCAGGTGCCATTGAGCAATTTCTTTATACAAGGGTTTGCTCTGTATATTTTCTATACCCTCTGATAAATAGTTACAGAGGTTATCTATTCTTTTATTTTCTTACGACACTGGTAACTAAAGATGAGCCGAAACCCCCCCCCCTCCCCGGTTCGGTTCGCACCAGAACTTGTGAACAGGCAAAAAATTTGTTCGAACACACGAACACCGTTAAAGTCTATGGGACAAAAATATGAAAAACCAAAAGTGCTAATTTTAAAGGCTCTGCTCCGAAACATGCTGTGCAGCCACACTAAAGTGCATGGTGGAGACTACATGAGTGAAATATGAACATAAGTAACCAAAACAAGGGATATATAATATTGAACCAAGTTCAAAAAACAAGTGAACCTTGAAATGCAATCTCCTAATACACAACGGAAGAAGGAGTAGTGAAAAGTAGTGAGGGAGTAGTAGTATATATAGTTACATAGTAGGTGAGGTTGAAAAAAGATACAAGTCCATCAAGTCCAACCAATGTGCGCGAATATATGTAAGTATTATATATTCCTGTATGTTTTGGTCATTCAGGTGCTTATCTAATAGTTTTTTGAAACTATCAGTGCTCCCCGCTAAGACCACAGCCTATGGAAGGAAATTGCACATCCTTGCTGCTCTTACAGTAAAGAACCCTCTATGTAATTTAATATTAAACCTCTTTTCTTCTAATTTTAATGAGTGGCCACATGTCTTGTTAAACTCCCTTCCACAAAAAAGTTTTATCCCTATTGTGGGGTCACCGGTATGGTATTTGTAAATTTAAATCATATTCCCTCTCAAGCGTCTCTTCTCCAGAGAGAATAAGTTCAGTGCTCGCAACCTTTTCTTTTACCTAATATCCTCCAGACCCTTTATTAGCTTTGTTTCCCTTCTCTGTACTCGCTCCATTTCCAGTATATCCCTCCTGAGGACTGGTGCCCAGAACTGGACAGCATACTCTAGGTGCTGCCGGACCAAAGTCTTGTAGAGCGGGAGAATTATTGTTTTATCTCTGGAGTTGATCCCCTTTTTAATGCATGCCAATATTCTGTTTGCTTTGTTAGCAGAAGCTTGGCATTGCATGTCATTGCTGAGCCTATCATCTACTCGGACCCCCAGGTCCTTTTCCATCCTAGATTCCCCCAGAGGTTCACCCCCCAGTGTATAGATTGCAATCATATTTTTGGCACTCAAATGCATTATTTTACATTTTTGTAGTTGCCCACCCCATTAATTTGTTCATATCTTTTCGACTGAGAAAATTGAGTACTGTTTGTGATACTTTTTTTATTTGCACTAACATAGAATTTTTCAGGACGAGCTTTCGGGGTATGTCCCCTTCTTCAAGGCCCAAGCAGTACCGATTCACAAAATAATGTTAAAAAAAAAAAAAACACAATCACAAAAAAAATTAAAATGTAATTAAATAAAAACAAACACATACAAATCAATGTGTATGGCAATGGAAATAAAGCTAGCAGCAAGTGAGATAAGACAGAGGGAGAGATATAGTCTGGAGGGGGGGGGGTGATAGTCACAGAGGGGGTCGTAAAACTGTAGTATAATGGGTAAGGAAACCAATATCTAAATTTAGGCCATTGTTTTATGTGTCAAAAAGAAGTATCATTATTAGTTCAAACATTTTCCTTTCCTGGATAGTTCTGAAATTCCCTTTAAGAGCTAAAACATTGAGGTCTTCTATAGTGTGGTCCGGTTGTGGGAAGTGATGTGAGAAGTGCAGGTGTGCAGAACTCATCTTCTTAATCCCTGTCATGCCTAAATAATGAGACTTGCTAGACTCTAGCTTTCACAGCTTCCTGGTGTTTTACTGGAAAGGGGCATAGCATGGTTGCCAGCACCTGGAGCCTACACACGATCAGAATTTCTGACAACAAATGTTCGGTGTGAGCTTTTGGTCAGATATTCCGACCATGTGTAGGCTCCATTGGACATTTGCTGATGGAATTTCCGACAACAAATGATTGAGAGCTGGTTCTCAATTTTTTTGACAACAAAAGTTCTTGTCGTAAATTCCGACCGTGTGTATCCAATTCCGACGCACAAAAATCGTACGCATGGTCGGAATAAATTTGACGCATGCTCGGAATCATTGAACTTCATTTTTCTCGGCTCCTTGTAGTGTTGTACGTCACCGTGTTCTTAGCGATCGGAATTTCCGACAACATTTGTGTGACCGTGTGTATCCAAGACAAGTTTTAATGCAAATCCATCTGAAAAAAATCCAAGGTTTTGTTGTCGGAATGTCCGATCGTGTGTATGCGGCATTAAGCCTATTTCTGACATTTGGGGTTTACAAGTTAAAATTCGTATTTTTACTATAAAATTACTTAGAACCCCCAAACATTATATATATATATATATATATATATATATATATATATATATATATATTAGCAGAGAATATAGAGAATAAAATTTTGATTGTTGCAATATTTTATGTCACACGGTATTTGTGCAGCGGCGTTTTAAACGCAACTTTTTGGGAAAAAGGACACTTTCATGAATTTTAAAAAACTAAACAGTAAAGTTAGCCCAATTTTTTTGTATACTGTGAAGGATGATGTTACGCCGAGTAAATACATACCAAACATGTCATGCTTTATAATTGGAGACAAACTACGGTACCTAAAATTCTCCATAGGCAATGCTATAAATTTTCTTTACGGCTACCAGGTTAGAGTTACAGAGAAGGTCTAGTGCTAGAATTATTGCTCTCGCTCTGACGATCATGGGAATACCTCACATGTGTGATTTGAACACCGTTTACATATGCGGGCGCGACTTACGTATGCGTTTTCTTTGCTGCGCATATGTAAACATCCCTTGTGACAGTAATAGGTGGTGACAGGTACTCTTTCTGGAGGTATCTTGGGTCTAAAAGACCTCCAATCCCTCCTTTGCACTTCAAAGTATTCTGATCGCCAAAAACGGCGATTCTGAATACTGTATATTTTTTTAAATCCGGCGCCATTGGCAGCCGAGTAAACTGGAAGTGACAATGTGACGTCGCTTCCGTGTTTACATTCAGGAGACTGGAACAAAGCCATTTATGGCTTCGTTCCAGTCTGTGGCTAGACGCCAGAAGTGCCGGATCGCGGATTGGGTCTCCCGGTGGGATGGGAGGCCCGGTCAAAGAGGCGGGAGTCGACAGGCGGGGGGATGTCCACTCCCGCTCCTCCGGGATAACAACTGCCACATCGGTTGTTATCCCTGGAAAGCTGATCGCCGCCTCTAAAAAACGGTACCGGGATGATGCCTGCAGCTGCGGGGATTATCCCCCGAAAGCCGAGGACGCATATATGCGTACGTTCGGTGGGAAGGGGTTAACAGAGAAGTATAGGGTTTTTTTTGGGCTGTTTATACTTACCTCATGGATAGAGCATCTGTCCCCCGCTGTCTCTGCACTGAGAACCAAGCCACCGAACATCGCCGATGGCTCGGTTCTCACAGATCCCCGAGAGGAAAGCTGTTGACTGTCAGTCAGCATCTTTCCTCTCTGCTTCTCCACGCTCATTGGAGCGCTGAGCCGTAGAGGGGCGGGGAGAGTCTGTCTCAGCGTCTCTGCGGCTCGCTGAGACTGCCATCAATCAGGGCAGTTGGCGGATCCCGCCTTGGAAGTCGTTATGACGCACTGCCCCGACTGATGGCAGTGACGTTAGCGGAGAGCGGACTTCCGACTGCTCTCCACTGAAAACGGGTCACAGGAGTGCAAAACGAATTGCAGAGGAAAAGCCCAGCCTAAAAAGCTTAGGCTGGACTTTAAGTTCCTTGATGGTATGTCTGTGTAAATTCATCCTTGCTTGCAACTTCTGTCCTGTTTCACCAACATAATATCCTTTGGTACACCTTTTGCATTGGATATTGAAGGTCCCATTTGTGCGAGTGACACTTTTGGATAGATTGATCTGGTTGCACAGTTTGCAGCGTTTTTTTATTGCGGGGTTTGCAAATAAAAAACACTGCAATATGTGCAACCAGATGCAAGATTGTAAGCTCCATGAGCAGGGACCTCCTATTCCTTCTGTTGAACTGGATTATAATTGTTAGACATGTGCACACTGAAATATTTTGTTTCGGAATTTCGTTTTCGTTAGAAAAATAAATTTATTTAGTTACTCCCGAAATTTGTTTTTATTTATTTCGTTTTTCGTTAGAAATTGCATTCGTCCGAAAATCAGAATTAATTAAGGTCGAATCTGTCATTGAAGGCTTATGGTGTCTGTCGAATGTTCAAAGAAGATTCAACGGAGCAGCGAAACTGTACGACGCTGCAATCATACATTTCCGGTCGAATGTTCCGCCTACAAGCTAGCTATAGTAGAATTATAATGTTGTATGACTAGTAGAAATTATATTTATTAATTATTATTACTAGTCAACCAACATTAGAATTCTTCTATAGCCTATGGGCCGAGCATTTGACCGGAAATGTACGATTGCAGCGTCGTACAGTTTATCTGCTCCGTCGAATCTTCTTAGAACTTTCAACTGACACCATAAGCCTTCAATGACAGATTCAACGTTTGTATGTTTTTCGATGCTCTGTCGAATCTTCGTCGTTCACGTTGAATTGTCAAGTTAGTTCTAGCTATTTTACTGCTCCTCCTCTTTGGTTACAATCAGCCAATAACATTCATCATCATCATTTTTTTATTTTACTTTCCCCACCCAATTCCAGCAGCGATCTTTTCTCTCTATGTCAAATCTTTTCTCTCTATAATGTCAAATCTTTTCTCTCTATAATGTCGAATCTTTTCTCTCTATGTCAAATCTTTTCTCTCTATAATGTTGAATCTTTTCTCTCTATGTAGAATAATCTTGGACTAGTAGAGTTAAGGTTAGGCACATTCGACCGCAGGTTCGATGGACACAGATTGTTATTGTCAGCCTCATGTCGAATCTCCTATCTATATCGAACTGTTGTTGCAACGAAAATGAAAATTAAGCATTTGTTTATGTCGGATCTTTAGGTTTTCGGATTCTGCATTTTCATTTTCGTTTGTTAAAACGATAACGAAAATACCTGAAAAACGAAAATGCATTCGGACGAAAACGAATGCACATGTCTAATAATTGTACTGTTTCTCGTTATATTGTAAAGTGCTGTACAAACTGTTGGTGCTATATAAATCCTTAATAATAATAATTATAATAATAATAATACACTACATACACTATATTGTACATTACACACTCCTGCACTATATACACTATATTTTTTATTGTCTACGTCTGACCAAAGCATTCATTGTCTTAACAGATGTGGGTACTTAAGCAGTCCATGAATATTTTTTTTTTTTTTTTTCTGTTCAAATTTGTTTATTGAATTTTATCAAATTACAGAGAAATAATAATAAATAAATAAATAAATAAATAAAGCAACAATCACAGTAATCACTACAATAGGTTCAAAATTAGCATAAGAAATCATATATATATCATGGATCAAGAGACAATTGCTTCACTCAATAATCAGAGTGAGTTACTTCACTTAGTCTAAATAAAGTGTAGACTCAGAATGAGAAATACAATTGAAGCCTTAAAGGTAAACAGTACACCTAAGGAGGATAAAGAAATGTATTAAAGCCTCAAAAGGTATGAGACAGAATGATCACTACTATATAACTCTTAAAAATCAAGAATCTGTGCCTAAAAAAATTGAGAGGAGCATATGTAGGTATACTTGTTGAACCTATATATACATGAAAAAAAATAATAATAATAAAAACACAAAAAAAAAACGACCATATAAACAAGTTGAGAAAAAAAGAAGGGGAAGAGCAGGAAGAAGAGAAGAAGAGAAGGAGAAGAGGAAGTGACAGGAAGAATCCCCGGGGATAAATGCATCAATAGCCATTTGCTTATAGATAGTTACTGCGAGAGAGTGTAAAACATCAAGGCATCAACAAGGTGTCATCAAAGTTTGGTGGCAAAAACTGAGTTATCCATGGTTGCCAAATATCTTTAAAGGAATTTATTTTATCTTGAATTATGGCTTCCATTTTGGCATGGACCATAGCTTGGTTAATTCTATGCTTAGTTTCATTTAATACCAAATTGTCAGTTCTCCAGGCTTTAGCTATGGTCTGTTTCGCGGCTGTTGTGATCTGCAATAAAAGTTTAAATTGTTTATAGGTGAGTGTTGCCGGTTTGAGATTTAAGAGTGCTATTGAAGGTACTGGAGGGATAGATATTGCAAACAAGGCTGAGAGTATGAGAAATATATCACTCCAGAACTTTTGAACTACCGGACAATCCCACCAAGTGTGTAGATAGGAGCCAAGATCACCACAGCCACGAAAACATAATGAGGAGTAATTGGGGGCAAATTTTGCAACTCTGGAAGGGACCAAATACCAGCGGGTGAGTACTTTGTAATTAGTTTCCAAAGCTGTTATGTTTTGTGAGGAGGATTTTGTATTATTCCAGATTGCAGCCCAATCAGATATTTCAAGATTAAGATTGAGATCTGCCTCCCATTTAGCTACATAAGAAGGAGGGTCAGAAACAGGTTTAGTGATGAGTTGAGCATAGAGGTTAGAGATCAGTCCAATTGCATGGGGATCATTTTTACATTTGGTTTCGAAGTGTGATAATTTATTAAGTTTGGTTCTGCTTTGGATACAGGGTGTAAAAAAGTTTTTAATCTGCAGATATCTAAAAAGCTCAGAGTTTGGAAGACCATGTTTTCCACATAAATCTGGGAACGGTATAAAGGTAGTCTGGGACGTCAGATCATGAAGATGGATTAATTTAGAGTTAGTCCAGGCTTTAAAAGATTTGGGGAATTTCCAGGCAGGATAAAAAAGGGGATTTTTAATAAATGATAAAAGTGGAGTGTGAGGAGATTGTAGCTCATTTGTTATTTTAAATCTGTTCCAAATAGTTAATGAGTTTTTGGTAACTGGGTTAGTGATTCTTTTATGATCAGAAGGTCTCAGCCATAAAAGATTGGAGATAGAATAAGGATCGCAATCTATTGATTCTAGAGTTACCCAAAGAGGAATTTCCGAGGTTGCATGGTATTTGGTTAATTGTGCTAGTTGGGCCGCGTAGTAGTAGGTAGATAAATTAGGAAATCCCAGACCACCTTTACATTTAGGGAGGTAAAGAGTATGTTTAGGTAAACGGGGTTTAGATGTACCCCAAACATATTTTGTTATTCTACTTTGTAGTATTCTTAAGAAGTATGCCGGTAGAGAGATGGGTAAAACTCGAAAAAAGTACAGAATTTTGGGAAGTATAGACATTTTAATAATATTCATTTTACCTATCCACGATATAGGAAGAGAAGACCAATGTGTTAACAAAGAGGTGATATGGCGTAATATAGGTGGGTAATTGGCTGAGAAGAGTCCTGTAATATGAGACGTGAGGTTGATTCCCAGGTAGGGTAGACGCGTAGTGGACCAGGAAAAGGGAAGGGATACCTGTGCTTGTTGTAATTCTGAGGAAGATAAGGAGATATTGAGTGCTGAGGATTTTTGCAGATTGACGTGCAAACCAGAAATACGGGCAAATTGGTCTAACTTCTGTATTAAGTTAGGAGCAGAGATAAGGGGAGAGGACATAAAAAGTAAAATGTCGTCAGCAAATAAGCAAATTTTATGCTGATGTCCAGCTATCTCAAGGCCTTTAATAGATGGATCAGAACGGATAGATTGAGCTAAGGGTTCAATGAGAAGGGCAAATAGAATTGGGGAAAGAGGACAACCTTGACGGGTTCCTCGAAGGATGTTAAATAGGTTGGATTTATAACCTGCATATTTCACATAGGCTTTGGGGTGGTTATACAGTGACGAGATCCAACTAAGGAAGTGGGGGCCAAATCCCCAGCGTTGTAGGACAAATTGGAGGTAGGGCCATGATACAGTATCAAAAGCCTTTTTGATGTCTAGGGATAACAGGCAAAGAGGTATCCATATTTTTTGGGCAATATGGGTAAGTAAGGCTACTCTACGTACCGCATCACCAGATTGGCGTTTTGGGATAAAGCCTACTTGGTCCTTGTGGATTAAAGATCCTATTATATTATTTAAACGTGTTGCCAAAACTTTCGCTAAAAGCTTTATGTCCAAATTAAGTAGAGAGATGGGTCTGTAATTGGAGGGAGCTGATTCATCTGAATTTGGTTTAGGGATCATGGAAATAATAGCTGTCAGTGTTTCAGGTCGGAAGGAATGCCCAGAGAGTATAGAATTGAAGGCTTCGGTCAATAGTGGGGTTAATATATGTGCACATTTCTTATAATACATGGCTGAAAAGCCGTCTGGGCCTGGACGTTTATTTAGCTTAAGAGATTTTATTGCCATGTTAATTTCATCAGTGGTTATAGGGCTTTCAAGGCTATCCCGGTTGACCAAGGGAATAGATGGAAGTGTGATGTGGGAAAAAAAGGAATCTGCAGAGGCCTGATTTAGGGGTTCTTCTTTATTGTATAATGTGGCAAGATGTTTTTGGAAAGTGTGAAGAATTTTTACTGGGTTACTGGTGTAGGTGTCGTGGGACAATTTTAGACGTATCGGTTTGGAGGAGTGTATTGATTTTTTAAGGGCCCGGGCAAGGAGTGTCGTAGGTTTATTGGCTTTAAGATAGAATGAATGCCTATATTTACTTAGCGTTTTAACAGCAGAGTTTGAGAGAAAAAGGTCAAGGTCTAGACGTGCTCTATCCAGGTGTGATTTCGTAGTAGGATTAGGGTTTGCCTGAAAGAGTGCATGGGTTGAGTTAAATTCTGCCTCCAGTTTATGTTGGAGCAGCCGTTTTTCCTTTTTGAGGTATGAGGCTTTTTGAATACATGCTCCACGGAGCACTGATTTATGAGCCTCCCACAATGTCAGAGGAGAGATATCAGAGGTTTTATTAAAATAAATATAATCTTTTAAGGCTGTCTCTAAATCTGCATAGTGGGATGGGTGGGATAGCATGAAGTTATTTATCTGCCAAGTGGGGTCTTGTGCTTTTGGAATTGCAGAGGTGAATGAGGTTAACACTGCACTATGATCAGTCCATGTGAAGGGTATAATGGAGGAAGAGAGAAGTTCAGGGGCCATAGGTACATTTATAAGTATGTGGTCTATTCGGGAGAGTGAATTGTGAGGATGTGAGTAGAAAGTAAATTGTCGCTTAGCTGGGTTTGCTTCTCGCCAGGTACCTAATAAGTGATGTTGCTGGAGTAATTGTTGAAATGTGCTTTTACGGGAGATAGGTGTGCTAGGAATAGGGGATTTGTCTAAAAATGGATAAAGGACTTGATTCGAATCTCCACAAATTAGTAGCGTGCCAGTTTTATGAGTTTCAACTACCTGTAACAAGTGAGAGAGGAAGGATGAAGGGGTTTTATTTGGGGCGTAGTATGACACCACAGTAACTGGAGAGTCAGTTATATGCCCAGTAAGTATGAGATACCGCCCTTCAGGATCTTTGACCTCTGTCTGAAGTGAGAAGGGAGTTGTGCGATGAAACGCTATCAGTACACCACGCTGCTTTGTGTCAGCCGAGGCTGTAAAAACCTGAGGGTATAGAGAGCCAAAATATTTAGGAGCGGAATTTTTAGTAAAGTGGGTCTCTTGGAGACAAATTACATGTGCCTTTGTTGAAGCTAGTGAGCGAAATGCTTTCGTGCGCTTTTGAGGTATGTTGAGGCCTTGCACATTCAAAGATAAGACATTTAAGGGGGCCATTCACATATCAAGAAATCAATATAAACATACAATATATATGCAAAATATTTAAATATACTTACCCCGGGGAGGAGCTGAGTTCTAAAAGAAAAGATAGAAAAGATGGAAAAAGAAAAGATAGGAAGAAGAATCATATAAGCATTTAATGATAAATCAAGTATGCAGAGAATAATTAAAAATACGGCGTACTGGGCGAGTAGAAAATACAAACCCAGAGGCCAAAAATCTATCCAAGGAAGCCCCTCCAAAAACAGATAGGAGAAGAAACCCAAGGCAGAGTAGTGGGGAGAGCAGTAACTAGCTCTCAGGACCGCAACAGCCACTTAATCATTTATTGAAAAAAAGAAAAATGAAGAAAAAACTTTTAGCACCCGTCTATATATAAAAAATATATATACAGGTCCTTCTCAAAAAATTAGCATATTGTGATAAAGTTCATTATTTTCTGTAATGTACTGATAAACATTAGACTTTCATATATTTTAGATTCATTACACACAACTGAAGTAGTTCAAGGCTTTTCTTGTTTTAATATTGATGATTTTGGCATACCGCTCATGACAACCCAAAAATCCTATCTCAAAAAATTAGCATATCATGAAAAGGTTCTCTAAACGAGCTATTAACCTAATCATCAGAATCAACTAATTAACTCTAAACACCTGCAAAAGATTCCTGAGGCTTTTAAAAACTCCCAGCCTGGTTCATTACTCAAAACCGCAATCATGGGTAAGACTGCCGACCTGACTGCTGTCCAGAAGGCCATCATTGACACCCTCAAGCAAGAGGGTAAGACACAGAAAGAAATTTCTGAACAAATAGGCTGTTCCCAGAGTGCTGTATCAAGGCACCTCAGTGGGAAGTCTGTGGGAAGGAAAAAGTGTGGCAGAAAACGCTGCACAACGAGAAGAGGTGACCGGACCCTGAAGAAGATTGTGGAGAAGGACCGATTCCAGACCTTGGAGGACCTGCGGAAGCAGTGGACTGAGTCTGGAGTAGAAATATCCAGAGCCACCGTGAACAGGCGTGTGCAGGAAATGGGCTACAGGTGCCGCATTCCCCAGGTCAAGCCACTTTTGAACCAGAAACAGCGGCAGAAGCGCCTGACCTGGGCTACAGAGAAGCAGCACTGGACTGTTGCTCAGTGGTCCAAAGTACTTTTTTCGGATGAAAGCAAATTTTGCATGTCATTCGGAAATCAAGGTGCCAGAGTCTGGAGGAAGACTGGGGAGAGGGAAATGCCAAAATGCCTGAAGTCCAGTGTCAAGTACCCACAGTCAGTGATGGTCTGGGGTGCCATGTCAGCTGCTGGTGTTGGTCCACTGTGTTTTATCAAGGGCAGGGTCAATGCAGCTAGCTATCAGGAGATTTTGGAGCACTTCATGCTTCCATCTGCTGAAAAGCTTTATGGAGATGAAGATTTCATTTTTCAGCACGACCTGGCACCTGCTCACAGTGCCAAAACCACTGGTAAATGGTTTACTGACCATGGTATTACTGTGCTCAATTGGCCTGCCAACTCTCCTGACCTGAACCCCATAGAGAATCTGTGGGATATTGGGAAGAGAAAGTTGAGAGACGCAAGACCCAACACTCTGGATGAGCTTAAGGCCGCTATCGAAGCATCCTGGGCCTCCATAACACCTCAGCAGTGCCACAGGCTGGTTGCCTCCATGCCACGCCGCATTGAAGCAGTCATTTCTGCAAAAGGATTCCCGACCAAGTATTGAGTGCATAACTGAACATAATTATTTGAAGGTTGACTTTTTTTGTATTAAAAACACTTTTCTTTTATTGGTCGGATGAAATATGCTAATTTTTTGAGATAGGATTTTTGGGTTGTCATGAGCTGTATGCCAAAATCATCAATATTAAAACAAGAAAAGCCTTGAACTACTTCAGTTGTGTGTAATGAATCTAAAATATATGAAAGTCTAATGTTTATCAGTACATTACAGAAAATAATGAACTTTATCACAATATGCTAATTTTTTGAGAAGGACCTGTATATGTGGTGTAGGGTAGATTCAAGGGAAAAAAAAATTATGTAACAGCGAACTTGCTTAAATAGGGATGAACTATAAGTAATAGTGCTGATAATGGCCGATAGGCCTTCACAAAAAAAAGGGGGGGGAAGGAAAATTGAGCAATCTCAGAGCTCCCGTGGAGAGAAGTTCCAAAATAAAACATGAAAAAAGTTGTTTCTCAGTCCATAGTGTCTGCAGGATTCCTGTCAGGCGAGTTGAAGCGAAAGCGTTTAGTAGGACTGTGATGATTTCCATTGCTTTTGGAGTTAGAAGTTTCATTTGCTTTGTAGGATGCAGTTTGCTTGTGTAAAGTATCTGACAAGGAGAATGATCTGTCCAATAGGTGAAGGTCCTGTAGTACCTTTTGCAATTCGTCAGCAGATTTACATCTATATTTTGAACTTAGATGTGTAAACCGTATGGAAAATGGAAAACCCCATTGATATAATATTTGGTTTTGCTGTAGGATCTGAAGGAGGGGTTTCAGTGCCCGTCTTTTAGCAACCGTAGTTGGAGACAAGTCAGTAAAAATTTGATATGGATTGCCTTGGAATATAAGAGAGTCTTTTATACGGGCTGCGGCAAGAAGCTGTTCTTTTGTACGGAAATAGTGAAGTTTCACTATAATGTCGCGCGGTGGTCCTGTAGCTTTGAGAGGAATCAGAGCCCTATGAATTCTGTCTATCTCCAGGTGGTCAATAGTGATTGATGGCTGCAGCTCCTGAAATAGGGCAGTTACTGTGGACTGGAGATCAATAATTGCCTCAGGAATTCCACGAATGCGCAAGTTTGAACGACGGGCCCTATTCTCAAAGTCTTCTAAACGCGAGTTTAGGATGAGATTTTCTGCTTTTAAATCCTCTAGTTCATGCAGGTGGGACTGTACATCAATTTCCATGTGATCTACTCTATCTTCTAGGTCAGAAGTGCGCTGACCTAATTCCCTAATTTCCTTTGACAAACTGCTTGTGATGTGGTCTGAAGTTTTCTTAAGTGCCTTCTGAAGCATCTTTTCAAATTGCTTTAATATGTTTGGGTTAATGGTATCTGTGTTGGTGACCTGTACTGGGTCAGTATATTCATAGTCATTATCATTATCTGTGTCATTCTCCACAAGAGCAGCCTGGGACCGCTGTTTCTGCTGTCTTTGTTTAGCAGTTTGTGAGGTGCTTGTGTGAGGAGAAGGGGAAGGTGCCATTTTCAATGCTGCTCTGGGCTGACTGACTTTGAAATTAGATGTTTTCCTGTTCAAGCGGGCACCCCTTCTAAACATAAATAGACTATTTTGTCTCACCAGCTGTTCCCACACCTGGTTCCACCGGGAACCGAGCTGAACGGGCGCTTTATTCGGCTGTGGAGTCCTGAGAGTCACGGAGCTTCAGCAGGGCATTTCTGTCTCCGCTGGCGCCGCCCTGCCCCCCCCCATCCATGAATATTTTAACCCCTTCACAGCTGCACTATAGCCAAATCATGGCTACAATGTGGTCGCAGATTGCTAGGAGGGCGTCATATGACATCCTCCCATGATCGGCAGCAGGGCCGCTGTTAGAAATCATGGGGCCCCGTACAGCCTACCTGAAGGGGCCCCCTTCAACCACGCCCTTGCCCTCCCCCACCCCGACTTGAAGCGAAATGCAGGTTTGTTGTCGTTTACATATGCGTGCGGAGCCAATGCATGTGTTTGCAATTAGTAAGCATGAAGGAGCAGGGGGCAGTTTAAATTTATTTTAATCCAGGAGGTTCAACAACGGCTGAAGGCATGAGAGTCATTACCCCTTTCATTATTAGGACGCAGAAACCTAATAAAAATTAATGTATTACCTAAATTGACATATCTATTTCGACACTCTCCACAGTGGATCCCTAAATCATTTTTTGTACGGCTGCATCGTATTTTTGCAGCATTTATATGGAGATCTAAGTCCCATAGGTATAGTTGGACGACATTGGTACGCCCAGCTTCTCAAGGTGGCCTGGCATGTCCGGATTTCTATAAATATTATTTGGCCTCTCAGCTAGTAACCGCTGCCTGGTGGTTTAACCCAGATACCTCTAAACCCCACTACGCAGGTAGAAGCAGCAGTGTTGGGATCCTTGGAGGCGTTGAAATTTCAGATTTTTCGGGGCCCCTGTGCTCCATATTCACTGACACCGTCCATGTGCACTACGTTACGGGCATGGGGGGAGAGTCTCAAAATTGAACGATATCCCCTACAGGCAATTTCACCCAATGCTCCCCTTTGGTTGAATCCCAAACTGGAGCATATCTATACATTGCCCGACCCCCATGCCTGGACCAAATTCAATATAAAAACAGTGACCCAGATTATTTTGGACGAATCCTTGATTCCATTTTCCAAACTGATCTCCGATTTCAATGTTCCTCAGTTGTACTCTCTCCCATGCCTTCAGCTGTCAATTTCCTGGCTCTCCCCTGCGACTAGTTCAATCCACCGTAGAGAAGCTTCTTAGTTTGGAATGTGCAAAGAATGCTGCTTCCAAATTATATCTCCATTTAACAACCGTCTCCCTTCCAACACTAGAGAAACTAAGACTTAAATGGTCTAAGGACATTCCTGAACTTGACAATGACGATTGGGATGATATATGGGACTTTCCTTTCAACTCTCTTGACTCCTTGAGAGACCGGCTGATTCAGTTCAAGATGGTTCACAGGGCATATCTTACTCCTTATATATTACTAGGGATGAGCCGAACACCCCCTGTTCGGTTCGCACCAGAACCTGCGAACAGCCAGAATGTTTGCGCAAACTTTAGAACCCTATTAAATACAATGGACTCGAACATTCAAAATCAAAGGTGCTAATTATAAAGGCTAATATGCAAGTTATTGTCCTAAAAAGTGTTTGGGGACCCGGGTCCTGCCCAGGGGACATGTATCAATGCAAAAAAAAAGTTTTAAAAATGTCTGTTTTTTGGGGAGCAGTGATTTTAATATTGCTTAAAGTGAAACAATAAAAGTGAAATATTCCTTTAAGTTTCGTACCTAGGGTGTTTAAAGTATGCCTGTAAAGTCGCTCTTGTTTCCCGTGCTTGGAACTGTCCCTGCACAAAATGCCATTTCTGAAGGAAAAAAAGTCATTTAAAAATGAATTGTCGGCTCCCGGCAATACATAGAAAAGTCATTGGTAAAAAAAAAAAATGTGTGGGGGCCCTCCAAATTCAATTACCAGGCCCTTAAGGTCTGGTATGGATATTAAGGGGAACCCTGGCGCAAATAAAAAAAAAATGCGTGGGGTTCCCCTTAATTTCCATACCAGGCCCTTCAGGTCTGGTATGGATTTTAAGGGGAACTCCACCCCAAATAAAAAAAAAATGGCGTGGAGTTCCCCCAAAAATCCATACCAGACCCTTTATCTGAGCACACAACCTGGCAGGCCGCAGGAAAAGAGGGGGGGACGAGAGAGCGCCCCCCCTCCTGAACCATACCAGGCCACATGCCCTCAACATGGGGAGGATGTCCCCATGTTGATGGGCACAAGGGCCTCATCCCCACAACCCTTGCCCGGTGGTTGTGCGGGAAAAGGGCAGGGGGCTTATTGGAATCTGGAAGACCCCTTTAACAAAGGGGACCCGCAGATCCCGCCCCCCCCTTTGTGAATTGGTAAGGGGTACATTGTACCCCTACCATTTCATGAAGAAAGTGTAAAAAAAAACAAAAAAAACACAGACACCGTTGGGAAAGTCCTTTATTAAAAAAAAAAAAAAAAAACATTCCAGCGATGAAATCCAGTGTCCCGTGGCGATCCGATGTCCAGCGCTGTTCACACAAAACATCATTGGCTGAGCCTGAGCGGGCCTGATGGGGAACTTCCTCTGCAGTGTATTAAACTAATAGACCCGCCCCTTCTAAAGTTACCCATCAGGTCCGCTCAGCCAATGACATAGGTGTAAGGCTAAGCGGACCAGATGCGGAACGTGAGAAGGGGCGGGTCTTTTCATTTATTACACTGTGGAGGAAGGCATTCTCTCGTCCCCCCTCTTTTCCTGCGGCCTGCCAGGTTGTGTGCTCGGATAAAGGGTCTGGTATGGATTTTTGGGGGAACTCCACGCCATTTTTTTTTTCATTTGGGGTGGAGTTCCCCTTAAAATCCATACCAGACCTGAAGGGCCTGGTATGGATTTTTGGGGGAACCCCACGGATTTTTTTTTTATTTGCGGCAGGGTTCCCCTTAATATCCATACCAGACCTGAAGGGCCTGGTAATTGAATTTCGGGGGACCCCCACGCATTTTTTTTCTTTTTATCAATGACTTTTCTATGTATTGCCGGGAGCCGACAATTCATTATAGCCGCGAGTGAGTTTTAAATGACTTTTTTTCCTTCAGAAATGACACTTTGTGCAGGGACAGTTCTAAGCACGGGAAACAAGCGCGACTTTACAGGCATACTATACACACACCCTCGGTACGAAATTTAAAGGAATATTTCACTTTTATTGTTTCACTTTAAGCATTATTAAGATCACTGCTCCCGAAAAAACTTCAGTTTTTAAAACTTTTTTTTGCATTGATACATGTCACCTGGGGCAGGACCCGGGTCCCCAAACACTTTTTATGACAATAACTTGCATATAAGCCTTTAAAATTAGCACTTTAGATTTCTCCCATAGACTTTTCGAATTTGCCGCGAACACCACAAATTGTTCGCTGTTCGGCGAACGGGCGAACAGGCAGTGTTCGAGTCGAACATGAGTTTGACTCGAACTCGAAGCTCATCCCTATATATTACATAAAATTCATCCGGACTCCAGCCCATGGCTGTTGGCGATGTGGGGGGATTCCTGGAGATTTTACTCATATTTTTTGGACTTGTCCAGCAATAGTTGGGTACTGGGAAGAGATTTTACCCTTTATCTCCCAAATTACCTCTATTCCATTACAAACATCAATGGCAATATGTATGTTGGGTCTGATAGAGCAATATATTCCCACGAAAGCAGGACGTACTTTGGTGGGGCTGCTTTTGTTTTACGCTCGCAAAGCTATATCTCTTAGTTGGAAAAAAACTACCCCCCCCCCCCATCATTGTCTGGAAATGACTCATTAACAATAGTCTACCACTATACAAGGAGACCTATATTAATAGAGGTTGTCTTCTCAAATATGAGAAGGTTTGGTCCAAATGGCTGATGGTTTCTTCCACAGCCTCTGAAGATTTTCAGAGGAAGATTATTTAGTCTCTTTTTTTTTTCTCTCCGTTAGTTATTTGGGCAAATATCCATGATAATTCAGAAACCTTATATTGGCGTATATACTATACTATATATATACTATAGGATTAGATCGCTCCCAAATTTGAAAATCGAGTTAACAGGAGTATTATCTAATGTTTTTTTTCCTCAATAACTTTATATAATGTCTATCGTAAGAATTACATAAATACCATGTAAGACCAATGTACGTATGTGGGTTGTTTTTTTTGTTTTGTTTTGTTTTTGTTTTTTTTTTGTTCTGTCTTTGTCTTTGTTTGCTTACTGTTTCTGTAATTGTAAATTTTTGTCTGTGTTTTGGAAAATGAATAAAAACGTATATTTATGTAGCACCCTTGCAGGGTGGGGTGGTGAGTGTGACGTTCTCTTCAGGGGGGTACTACCCTTTCTCTCCTCCTCTTCCCCCACGGCTACACCGGATCCACACTTTATTAAGTGTGGAAATCCACTGATTAATTACCTTTGGGTCTGCAGCAAAATACCTCTCACGAGTGGATCCCTGGTCTCCGTTGTCTAGGTAGAAGTCCCTTTGTAATAAAGCCAATGTCCACACAGGTGGACCTAAGCAGCAAGGCTTTATTATTTTATCTTGAGGTAAAACTTGAGGTAAAACTTTGAGAGAGAACGAATAGACAAAGTAGGGAAAAGGTTCAGGCACACAACACCAAAGACTCAGTACCGTCGTCACTCAAGCCTGAGTGGGCCCCGCTCTCCCGGATAGTCCCTCTTTAGATAGGTCCCAGCAGCCGGAGTAGAGCACAAATCAATCTGTCCCCTATGAAATGGGGATGCGATTGGTAATCCTCTGCCACAGGATTATGCAGTCCCAAACCTCCCAGCCAAGCAACAATGAGAGAAACCTTTAGGGTGTTGCAGGGCTTGTATCAACGATTATGGATCCCTCTTTAGGTAGGCCTCCAGGCCTCTCCCCGAGACAGCAGTATCGTCGCTATCTCTGACAGGACCGATCTTCCCCTGGAACTCCATTCTTGGGCCAGCCTAGGATCCCTCTGTGAGGTGTAGGCCCCAGCCAGCCGAGCCGGGCCCCCCAAGCAGCGATGCAGCCTCGGGCTAAAGGTGCCCGGGACTGAAACACACGCACGCACCCCTGGCCATGAGGGTCACAAGAGGTGGGGTACATGCTGAACATCCTCCAGGACCAAGGGGTCCCCTGGAATACCTCACGCCTAATGGAGTCTGCCCCTTATGTACCCTCTCCCAGCATGCACAGAGGTTTGACCACTCCCACTGTACGGCTGCCGAGAAAGGACACCCAATGGTGCTGTGATACCCCCTGTGGTTCAACCTGAGCCAGCGGTGACAGTGCCAGCCGCAGGCAACAGGGAACTGTACTGCCAGGCAGCAGATGTGATGCCCAGAGCAGAAGAAAATAATTGAAATTGTAATTGGTCTGAGCCTAACAATTGGCTCAGACTACCCCTAAATTTGTACATAGCGACCCCAAATATTGGAAGGGGTGCTACATTTAAAAAAAAATATTCTTTTAAATTGTATTTTATTTATTACAAATAGTAAAAAATAAATCTTATACTGTATCTTTACATTTTTTTTTTTCATTTTTGCTTTCACAAGGGATTGACAACATCCCTTGTGATAGCATGGGCCATGACAGGTTCACTTTATGGAGAGATATGAGGTCTTTTAGACCCCATATCTGTCCACTGGCCTCCAAAGCATCTGATCAAACCAAGATCAGTTTGATCAGATGCTTGTTCAAGTCGGTAATGGCTTCTTTACAGGAGCCTGGAACCGGAAGTGATAAAGTCCTCGTCACTTCTGGTTTCTGATGTCACATGGTGTTCCAGTAACCGGATGCTACCGGTCATATCTTAAAAGCAGTAAAGGTGGTGGTGGGATCCCCTTCCACTGCCTGTAAAATTAATCCAGTGGCTTTTTAGCCACTAGGATTACTTTTACTTTGTGCAGAGTCGAGGTGGTAGCATATTTCTTATTATCATCAGGTTACAATTATCACACAGGCAGCACAGTAAGCTGGGGCTATATAATGGCTTTATCATGGCTCTATGTCACATGGCTGTTGGGTGCTGACTTAACTTATGGCTGTATTGTATATAACAGCCTGTAACAGTACAACCGTAACAAATTCAGCACCCAATGGCAATGTGACACAGAGCCATCACAAAGACCTTGCTGTGCTGCCTGTGTGATGATTTTAACCTGCTGTACTGTGAAATACATATAATAGGACACAGTGAGTATTCTTTCCTCTATTCCCCACTCACTGTGTCCAGTGCAGCCATGCTGTCCTCCTGCTCTTCCTTGTCAGCCGCTCAACTTCTTCACATCAGGTGAGGATTGCAGCCGGAAGCGGAAAGGAGAATCACTGTATCACTCCGCCAGACGGGACTAATAGAATAGTGGGGCGGCATGATGTACTTGCACCCGAAAACAAATAAATAGTTCCTTGGGGGTGTGGCTTGGCGCGCAATGGGTATGGACGCACACTAGGAGAACTCTGGCACACACACAGCCTGCACTTGCCTAATTACCCAACCCTAAACTTTCAGATGCCAGGCAAACAACTCTACAACACCCTGCACTCACGCCCCCAAAGAGAGGATCTTCTACTACCCTAGCGCGGAACATTACAGACCTGTTCAAACAAAAAACAGGGACCCGCAGCAACGTGGGGAAGGCCAAGATGGCGCCAGAACAACAGCATGAGGACTCCCAGTCTGTGCCTGAGGACTCAGGTAAGGGGAAGGCCCACTCAAATCACCCCCTCACCCTAGTCGACATGTCAGTGATAGCCACGGACATTAAATCCTCATTCTCGGCCGCCATCACGGACATAAAATCTAACCTATTGGCACTCAATGAAAGGTTGTCGGTGGCTGAGGCGGCGGGGAGGCACAGAGACGGGGTGATTTTTAGGCTTGAGAGTACATCTAATACACAAAATCGTAATTTTATTGAGATACAGGTCCTTCTCAAAAAATTAGCATATTGTGATAAAGTTCATTATTTTCTGTAATGTACTGATAAACATTAGACTTTCATATATTTTAGATTCATTACACACAACTGAAGTAGTTCAAGCCTTTTCTTGTTTTAATATTGATGATTTTGGCATACAGCTCATGACAACCCAAAATTCCTATCTCAAAAAATTAGCATATCATGAAAAGGTTCTCTAAACAAGCTATTAACCTAATCATCTGAATCAACTAATTAACTCTAAACACCTGCAAAAGATTCCTGAGGCTTTTAAAAACTCCCAGCCTGGTTCATTACTCAAAACCGCAATCATGGGTAAGACTGCCGACCTGACTGCTGTCCAGAAGGCCATCATTGACACCCTCAAGCAAGAGGGTAAGACACAGAAAGAAATTTCTGAACGAATAGGCTGTTCCCAGAGTGCTGTATCAAGGCACCTCAGTGGGAAGTCTGTGGGAAGGAAAAAGTGTGGCAGAAAACGCTGCACAACGAGAAGAGGTGACCGGACCCTGAAGAAGATTGTGGAGAAGGACCGATTCCAGACCTTGGAGGACCTGCGGAAGCAGTGGACTGAGTCTGGAGTAGAAACATCCAGAGCCACCGTGAACAGGCGTGTGCAGGAAATGGGCTACAGGTGCGCATTCCCCAGGTCAAGCCACTTTTGAACCAGAAACAGCGGCAGAAGCGCCTGACCTGGGCTACAGAGAAGCAGCACTGGACTGTTGCTCAGTGGTCCAAAGTACTTTTTTTCGGATGAAAGCAAATTTTGCATGTCATTCGGAAATCAAGGTGCCAGAGTCTGGAGGAAGACTGGGGAGAGGGAAATGCCAAAATGCCTGAAGTCCAGTGTCAAGTACCCACAGTCAGTGATGGTCTGGGGTGCCATGTCAGCTGCTGGTGTTGGTCCACTGTGTTTTATCAAGGGTAGGGTCAATGCAGCTAGCTATCAGGAGATTTTGGAGCACTTCATGCTTCCATCTGCTGAAAAGCTTTATGGAGATGAAGATTTCATTTTTCAGCACGACCTGGCACCTGCTCACAGTGCCAAAACCACTGGTAAATGGTTTACTGACCATGGTATTACTGTGCTAAATTGGCCTGCCAACTCTCCTGACCTGAACCCCATAGAGAATCTGTGGGATATTGGGAAGAGAAAGTTGAGAGACGCAAGACCCAACACTCTGGATGAGCTTAAGGCCGCTATCGAAGCATCCTGGGCCTCCAAAACACCTCAGCAGTGCCACAGGCTGGTTGCCTCCATGCCACGCCGCATTGAAGCAGTCATTTCTGCAAAAGGATTCCCGACCAAGTATTGAGTGCATAACTGAACATAATTATTTGAAGGTTGACTTTTTTTGTATTAAAAACACTTTTCTTTTATTGGTCGGATGAAATATGCAAATTTTTTGAGATAGGATTTTGGGGTTTTCATGAGCTGTATGCCAAAATCATCAATATTAAAACAAGAAAAGGCTTGAACTACTTCAGTTGTGTGTAATGAATCTAAAATATATGAAAGTCTAATGTTTATCAGTACATTACAGAAAATAATGAACTTTATCACAATATGCTAATTTTTTGAGAAGGACCTGTAAATAGACATTTAGAAGATTTGGACAACAGAGGAATGAGAAACAATATACGTGTGAGAGGTATCCCAGAGACAGTGGAACCAGCTCAAATCATCCCAGCATTACAGAGGGTGTTCAATAGCCTGCTAGAAAGACAGGAAGACATGGCAATAGACTTTGTCAGAGCACATAGAGCACTCAGACCAAAGGGACCTGACAATGCACCCCCATGGGTCTTAATTTGCTGCCTTCAGAATTTTACACTCAAAGAGGAAATAATGAGAAAGGCGAGGAGAAATGAGCATATTATTTTCAATGGGGCTACTATCCTGCTGTTTCAGGATTTGTCACAAATCACCCTGAGAAACCAAAGAGCCATGCGCCCTCTGCTGGAGAAACTCAGGGAACGAGAGTTAAAATACACATGGAAGTTTCCCTTTGCTCTGACGGTGAACTTTGGTGTACACCTACACACCCTATGTGAACCAGATGACTTACAGGACTTTTGTGCTGCATTAAATCTTGAATACATTCCACTGCCTGATTGGTATGCAGAGTTTCAGGAGACATCTCGGGAATGATCACCATCGAGATCTCCCTTCCCAACCCCGGATAAAAGGCTCTACAAGAAGCAGAAATTGCACCGTTCCGGGAGCTCAAAAGCTGGAACCACTAGACCCGCTAGGGAGGATCGCAGAGCACATGACGATGATGGAACAAAACCTGATAAGTCCACCCTGATAAGTTCCTTTCTTGTTTCACCCCTACTAACCATTTTCTCAGCACTTTTGCTACTTTACTACGGTTTTGACTATGTTTGAAATGCAATCTGGCGGAAGAAACCCCTAATTGATGCCCTCCCCGCCTTCTCCCCCCTTTTTTGTGTCTGCTTCCCCCCTTAGTCCCCCCTGCTTTTTTGGCTAGCACCCCCTCCCCCCTCTCATCCCTCTGCCTGCCCTCTACAGACTTGGCGTGGCGGGAGGGGTAGGGACTCAGGTCATGGCGGACCCCCCCCCTTCACAAGACTGGATCTTCTTCCACCCCCATACGCCCCACTGACCTATATCACCAGTTGGCCTAGATGTCTGGACACACATGTTTCCACATATCAGTATCCACTATCCGGTTTAAGAAGACTTGTCTGTTGATACTAGTCCTCAGGTCTAAGGCACATGGAAGGTTTCTGTTGAAGTCTAGCCTTATTACCTTAACTGACAAAAAGCAACTATAATAAGTTACACTTATTGGGGCCAATTGGTGAATGGCTGGAAAGGCCGGGGACTTAAGTTTGCATGCTGCACTACTGGGGGGGGGGGGGGGCGGGGAGGGTTGATTTTGAAGGGGCATCATAATTAACGTATTGCCCGTGAGATGATCTGTTTTCTCACCACCGGGTCGGAGTAAAATTACATCCAGAAATAGATGAGGTTATGTTAGCTTTAATATGCAGGTTGTGTGTGTTATGTTGCAATCTACCCACATACATTTGAGTTAATACTTTTACAGTGTTGATTTGATAGAGACAAGTGGCTGACTGTTTACCCAGTTGTCAGCTGCCTCACTCTACCCCCACCAAGTGCTTCCACACCCACGTGTTGGGTATTGGACGCACTAACTTACTTCCTACTCAGTACAGGTATTTCTGCCTGTTTAGGGAAATCTTTGGCTTATTCCATCATCTTTCACTTTCTTTTTTCCTGAATTTCTGTCTATAATTTCTATTTACTGGTATAATCAATTTTGATTTGCTTATGTGAATATAGTTGTATTGACACTAACTTGAAACCAACAGTTTTGTATCCTAGGGGCACTCCAGAACATCTCGCTCTGAGTTCTCGCCATGGTCTACGTGGACCTCTGCCGAAGTCCATTCGTTGTATCCCACAATGTCAAGGGCTTGAACATACCCGAGAGACGCTCCACTTTGTTGAGAGAGCTCAAAAAAAGGTAGGCCGCATTTTGTGTTCCTACAAGAGACCCATTTTAAAACGCAATGTCCCAAAATTGACAATTCCTTCTTTAAGGAGGCATTTCATGCCACAAGTGATGACTCCAGGGCTAGAGGGGTATCCATCTTGATAAGCAAGGATGCTTCCTTCACCTTACAAGAAAAAATTATAGATCCCAGAGGTATATTTGTATTCTTAAAGGGTCTGTACAACGACACACCTATTACTTTAGCCAATGTTTATTTCCCTAAAAAATTGCATGTATCCTTTTGCCAACAAATAGTACAGGAGCTCTTGGGGTTCTCCTCGGGATGTTTAATCCTGGGAGGTGATTTCAATGTGCCACTCAGTCCACTGAATGACACATCCAATGGGAAAACTTGCATCACGTAAAGGACCCTTCAACAAATCAAGTCTCTGCTTCAATCATTACAACTGATTGACACTTGAAGATTCATACACCCTGACAGACGTGATTTAACATTCTTCTCACCCCCCCACAACTGACACTCTTGCATAGATTATCTTTTCATATCTCAGAAGGACCTGGCACTGGTCAAAGGGGCACACATTGGTATCCAATCCTTCTTGGATAATGCTCCAATTTCACTTTCCTTAAAATAAATCACACATCGACAAAATCTCACACCTGGAGGCTAAATGCGTCTCTACTAACCAAACCTGACCTCCTAACGGAACTGACCACCTCAATTACTGATTTCTTCCAACAAAATTCCTCTACAGACACTGACCCGCTTGTGACCTGGGAAGCCCACAAATGCACAATAGGAGGGGAACTCATGGGGAATGGGCTTGCGGCACAAGAAGGACATAGAAAAAATTATCCAAGCCCTGACAGACCGAATAAAGCATTTAGAAACACTCCACAAGCAATCCCTTACTATCCAGAAAGCTACTGAACTATTAGAGAATAGGAAGGCCCTTCAACAGCTCTTTGATAACAAATCAAGGAGATTCCTATTTTTCAGAAAGCTAATTTATTATGAATCTGGTAACAAGTCAGGGAAAATCTTAGCAAGGGCCCTAAAAGAACAGACGGCTAAAAACTTCATACATGGTATTTGGAGGGGAGATGGCAAATCTACCTGCTTCATTCTCTCCCCCTCAAAATTCCTATGGCTTTCTTCTCTTCGCTAAAAAACAATCCTATTGAAATTCCTCTGGAATTCACAGAAACCAAGAATCAGGTATTCTCTCTTGATGAAACCCAAGGAACATGGAGGAATGGGTATACCTGATTTTGGGTCTTACTACCAAGCCACACACCTGACTAGAATCATTAACTGGCACTGTCATGGTGCAACAAAAGATTGGGTAGCTCTAGAAAATGACTTGAGTTCACTTCCGCTAAAATATTCCCCATGGATCCCCTGGGGAAGTTGCCCGAATAGTCTAAAAAACACCCCATCACAGGTTGCACGCTGGAGATTTTCCAAAAACTAACCAAGACCCTAGATATCTCCTCCCCACCCAGCCCAATTGGGCCCCTATATATATATGTACTGATAATGCAGCTATCAGAATCATCTGCCTGCTGTGGTATTAGTATGGGAAAAACAGCAATTGTCTTCAGTTAGTTTTAGGTGAAAATTGTGCAGAGGACACAGTACACTAACTGAAAAAACTTGCAGCTCTCTGCCTGTGGTTTTATTGTGAGAACACCACTATTAGTCACTAACTGTATTCAGGTAAGCTTTAGGTGAATGCTATGCAAAGCACACAGTACACTAAGTCAAACACTGACTGCAGCTAGCACAATCACCTGCCTGCCTGTCACAGTATAGAGAATAACAGGAACGGATCTAGCTAAACTGAATACAGTGTATAAATATATATACAACACCTAGGATGCATATATATCCTCTACACACTGTAACTGCAGCTAACTGACTCGCCTGCCTGCTCTATCTAACTCAATATAAATTACACTGTCTCTCTCTGTAATCCCTCTCTTTAAACAACTCCAACACACTACACAAGGCCGCCAAGCCGGCGGCCTTATATAGTGTGGGGCATGTACTAAACCCCCTGAGCCATAATTGGCCAAAGCCTCCCTGGCTTTGGCCAATTATGGCTTGCTGTTCAGACGGCGCTGTGATTAGCCAAGCATGCAGGTCATAGTGCATGCTTGGCCAATCATCAGCCAGCAATGCACTGCGATGCTGCAGTAAATTATGGGCCTTGACGCGCCACTCAAAATTGGGCGCGAACGGCCCATAATGTTCGCAATTCGGTGAACAGACTATGAACATGGGTTCAATTCGAACACAAAGCTCATCCCTACCGCTGACTTTTAATATTATTATTTTTTCGGCGGAACTCACCTTTAGGCGCATGTTACGTGTTTCACCCATATTTAATGTTTAACATGTAACATGCTCCTGTCACGTACCTGGTAGGAGACTAAATTTATGAGGGTGGCCTCTCTTGCATCTCCAGCCCAGGCCCCACTGAAAATGGAACTGATGGTGCAGAGGGACAGAAAGAACAGGAGTGGCAGCAGGTGTTGGTAGCAAAACTTTCAGCTGAAGTTGCAGGCTTGAAATGTCAAACAGGACATCAAGCTAGGAGCAGATGTGAAGCACGCTGGACCATCTGAGGCTAAAGGGGCACTCCACATGTACACCAGGGTCTGGAAGCGTGGCTTTTTGAAGCTCTCAGCAAGCTTTAGGCAGGAACACATTGCGATCACTGCAGTGGTTACAAAGGACAGCTAAAGCAGACACTCAGAATTAGTATGAAGCTAAGTAAGAAGCAGGAGCAAGGTCACAGAGGTAACCAAGGTCAGTAGCAAATGGGCAATTAGGTACAGAGGTGTAAGCGGAAGGATGGTCAGGAACAAAGCCTGGGTCAGGAACAGGTGAGCAGAGGTAGAGGCAGAATCCAGGATCAGAATTTTTTTTTTTTGTGTGTTTTGGACACAGTGAGTAAATACACAGAGGGGGGGGAGTAAATAAGGGATGTTTTTTATATTTTTTCTTTTCTTCTCCCGACCAGTTAAAAGATTAATAAGACTATGTTTTTTTCTTGGATTATATAGCAATGTAATATGATATATTGTAATGTACTGAGGTGAAGGTCGTGAGTAGCAAGAGGAATACAGAGATATAATGTACAATGTATACGATGTATAGAAGTATAGATATATAATGAGATATATAGATGTGCATTGAGGCTCTGGTGAAACGGACAAAAGAGGAGAAACAATAAGGGGTTGGAAAAATGGGGGGGGGGGGTATAGTGGGGGTACAATTGGGATAAGGTGAATGAGATAAGTATGATAAAAGATGGGGAAATATGGGAAGGAAATATGGAACATCTGGTTCTTCTCCTCCTTGGAGAGCCTCACTGGAAAATAGTACATGTTATTTGTAAGATATGTTATTGTCATAAACTGGTGGAACACGCTCAGAATGCTCAGTCTGGAGCAGCTGTGCTCAATCTTGGCCCCCCAATAGGCCAACACTCAAGAAACCCGTCAATCGGAAATTGAGTGAACAAAAGCAGAAATAGCTTTAGGGACTCCCGGGAGGCCATAAGCAAACGGCCGGCCTCGGAGCCTATAGATAGGTAGGGAGGGGGTGGGAGTGGTTTCAGGTTTTTTTTCCTTATTGTTTTTTTTGTTCTCTCTCTCTCTTCTTCTCTCTCCCATTTGCTTTTTCTCTCTCTCTCCTCCTTTCGGATAACACCTTTTTGCGGCTTCCCCCCCCCCTTGAGATTGGGAGGGCATTGGCTTAGGAGAGGAAGAAACACATTATTTGGGTAGAAATATTATAGACTAGGAGGCGGAGCAAAAGACGATGGAAACTCTGTCAATTATGTCGTTTAATATAAAGGGACTAAATATCCAGGAAAGACGTTGAATGTTATTGCAGGACCTTAGGAGATTGCAGATTGATATTGCCTTTATTCAAGAAACTCATTTTAGAGAAAATAACCTCCCTTTGCTAAGAAACAGAGACAATTCAGTGGTGTGCCATGCATTTAATCCGAACTCTAAAACAAAGGGTGTATCTATTATGATATCTAATAAGGTGGCTTGGGACCATAGAGACTCTTTGATAGATGTAGGGGGAAGATATCTGTTTATTTTTATTATTTTTTTTATTTTATTTATGTTTTTATTGGGGTAGAAAAAATAAATAAAAAAAAAGAGTACAAAGACACATATACAGATTATTGTCAGTTGTTTTTTCAGAAACTGCATGAGATCTAACAAAGAAAGATCTGTAAATAGCACATATGTCAGCAAGACTGAACAGTTGATGAACAGAGGAAGGTAATTAAAGAAAGACAAAAACAACTAACGTCGTGGGGTTGCAGCAAATACACAGTCTAGATAAGGTTGAAGACAGAAAATTGGATAGATCGGAATGCCAACCCCTGATAAAATTCTAATAGACGGGGGGGGGGTACAACCAGGAAAGCACAGTGGGGGGGGGAGACTTGCGGGCTTAAGAGGATGCAACGTCATATAGGGGCTCCAAAAGTGTCCACCAAGTGTAGTAATATTGAAAAAAGATGATATCCAGGAATGACTATACGGATTACAGATTACGGATCCTCAGGGATTGGCTCATCATATGAGAAGGAAAGCGTGTGAAGATCCAGTTGGTCGTCTGGAGATAGAGCTGAAGAGATGAACAATTGCCATCTATTGAGAAACTGAAATCTGTATTTGGGGTCTTTAAAGTCTGTGAGGAGTCGTTCTCTGTATAGAAGACTATGACAATCCTTTTTGAGTTGGAGGATGGGTGGACTTTGAGGTGAAATCCAATGTCTGAGGATGAGTCTCCTTGCGATGAGTAGGCATAGCAGGATCCAATCCTTTGAGGGAGAGTTTGGGGCCGCCTGCTTGGGGGATGCGGCTTTAGATGAGGAGGATGACCATGGTAGCAGTAGGGGGTCCCAATATCCAAAAATTAAGAGAAAAGGGTCTTTGGGGATTGTCAATAGCGTGACTTCGAAGATGTAGAGAATAATTTGATCCCAAAATGAGGAGATGAAGGAGCAGGACCAAAAGCGGTGAGAAAGCGAAGGTCTGGTAACTGAACATAGGGGGCATGCAGTTCCCTCCGTCTTGGATTTGGGAGAGAGGAAGGGAATATATGCTCGGTGAGCAATTTTTAGCTGCGTTTCCCTCCATGTTTCATTAGGGGTTAAGCGGAGAACTCTTTGGAGGCCAGATAGAATCTTTTCGATAAGGTTAGGGTCTGGGAAGTCTTTGCTCCAGTTGGCTATAGAAGATGATGTGAGAGGTGGGGAGGAGTCATGTAGCAGAGGCTTGTAAATGTCCGAGATAGAGAAGTGACCATTCTTTAGCAACCGATCTAAGAAACTTGGTTTAAATCTCCAGGATGGTTCTTTGCAGGTACTGGAGAGAAAACTGACACATTGATTGTAGTAAAACCTATGGGAAGGAGGTAAGGAGAATTGGGTAGCCACTGTCGAGAAAGATAAGGGCTTTCCGGTCGTGAGATCACAGAGCGCGGAAAAGTTTGATAGGCCATGCTCCTGACATATTTCAAAAGGTTTGCTGTGCATGCCAGGAAGAAAACCAGGATTCCCCTTAATGGGAAGGTGGGGGGAGATGTAGGATGGGAGCTTAAGGATTTTTCTGGTCTCCCTCCAGGCCAAGGCTGTGTCGCGTAGAAGGAGGTTATGTTGCAGTGGGAGGGGGACAGATTTCCACCTGCAATGCAGGAGGGCCACCAGGGAGTAGGGTTGTGCCATTTCAGACTCTAGTTCATAGTTGGAGTGACGGGATTGGTGGGCCACCCAGTCGAGGCTAGTCCTAATTAAACAAGCAAGATTATACATTCTAATATGTGGCAGGCTAATACCCCCCTCGGTCCTGGGAAGGTGCAGTTTCCTAAAAGCTATGCGTGGCCTTTTGCCATGCCAAAGGAATTTAGAGATTTTAGAGTTGAGAGCCAATATATCTTTGTGTTTTAACAATAGTGGAATAGTTTGCAAAGGATACAGTAGTCTGGCAAAGCTGATCATTTTAACAAGGTGGCACCTTCCCAAGAGCGATAGGGGGAGATCCATCCAGTTAGACAGTTCCTGAGAGATTTTTCCAAAGAGAGGGGGGTAGTTAAGATGGTAAAGAGAAGATGGCAGTTTCCCAATCTTAATTCCTAGGTAGGTGATGTGTGACGTGGCAACTTGAAAAAGAGAGTGTTGAGACCAAGGAGGTTTAGATTGGCCACCGATCGGGAGAATTTTGCTTTTAGAGTAGTTTATGCGGAGTCCCGAGCATATTCTGAAATCGTCGAAGATGTTTTTAATTGTCAAGATGTCAGCTGGGGGGTTAGACGTGAAAATGAGGACATCGTCCGCGAAGAGTGACGTGCGCAGTTCCGTGGAGCCAACAGTGATACCTCGAATGGGAGCAACGTGGGATAGGAATCTGGAGAGGGGTTCTAGGGCAATGTTGAATAATAGAGGGGATAAAGGGCACCCCTGCCTGGTCCCTTTATGAAGGCGGAATTCTTCTTCCGAAAGAAGACCTGCTGCGACTAGTCTAGCTGAGGGCGATGTGTACATGACACTTATGAGGTGACAAAAGGGGCCATTAAACCCCATTTTGGAGAGCGAGAGCCAATCGAAGCTTACGTTGTCGAAGGCTTTTTCAGCGTCCAGAGTTATTATGGCATAGTCTCCCTTGGGGTCTCGTTTGGCCTGTTCGAGGGCTAAAAGCACCTTGCGAATATTCAGGGTGGCCGTGCGTCCTTTTACAAAACCGGATTGCGCAGGGTGTATGAGGTCTGGGAGGATTACTGCTAGTCTGGAGGCCACTATTTTCGATAGGATTTTAACATCTATGTTAAGTAATGAGATAGGCCTGTATGAACCTGGTTCTAGTGGGTCTTTACCCTTTTTTTTGAGAAGTTTAATGATTGCTTGATTGCCCGAGGGGAGATAAGGGCCACCAGCCCAAATGCCGGAATTAACAGAGTTAAGCATGGGTATCGCTATGTCGGGGAGAGTTTTGTAGAACACGCTAGTAAAGCCGTCGGGGCCCGGGGCTTTCGAGGGGCGAAGATTTCTAATGGCGAGTGTTATTTCATCTGTCGTGATGGGGGTATTTAGGGAGTCCAGCTGGACGGGAGATATGGAAGGAAGGTGCATTTTGTCTAGAAAGGATTGTGCAGCCTCTGTGTTAATGGGATCTGGGCCATATAGGGACGTGTAAAATTGCAGCATGGCTTTGTTAATAGCAGGAGGGGTGGAGTGTGCCTTCCCCAGGTGATCTCTAAGTGAGGTAATGTGGGTTGGACGGGAAAACCCCTTGGAAAGCTTAGAAAGAAGTTTGCCAGATTTGTTCCCGAATTTGTGTAAGGTGGCGTCTAGGTGAGCTTTTTTGGTAAGTTCAAGGGTAGTTGCCCAGGCGTCAAAGGAGGATTTAGCTGCCGACCATTCGTCTCTGTCAGCGGGAGTTGTGGAATTGACTAATTTGAGTTGCGCACTGTGTAGTCTAGTACTGGCTAGCTTAAACTTAGATAGTGCATTCTTCTTAAAAGTAGCAGCATAAGATATGATCCTCCCCCTCAGGAAAGCTTTACCAGCATCCCAGAAGAGGTTCGGGTCGCCTGAATGGGAGACATTAGCTGAGGAGAATTCTTCCCAGGAGTGCACTATATAATTTCTAAAGTCCGTGTTGTTGTGTAGGAATGAGGGAAAGCGCCAAAGGTTGGGGTGGGGTGGGAGATCCAGTCGTTCAAGAGTAAGTGTAATTGGGGCATGGTCAGATATGGCAATGTCTTCTATCCCGGTTTTTGATATAAAGGGTATAAGGTTATCGGAGCCAAAGAAGTAGTCGATCCTGGTAAGGATCTTGTGGGGGTTAGAGTAAAATGTAAAGGCCTTATCTGTTGGATGATATAGACGCCATAGGTCTGAGAGATGTAGGGAGTCCATGGTTGACGCGAGCAGTGTATGGGTGGAGGGAGAGGAGGGTGCCAACGATGATTTTGGTGTGGACCTGTCATCTGTCAAGTGCATAATGTCATTGAAATCTCCCCCAATCAAATGGGGTAGATGAGTAGGGGTGAGGAGCAATGAGGATAATTGACAGTAAAAGGGTTTCGTCGGGCTGTTGGGGGCATATATGTTAGATATTAATATCTCCTTAGACCCGAGTTTAACTCGGGTCGAGATAAAGCGCCCCTGGTCGTCTGTGTCAGTGGAGAGGACCGAGCATGGGAGGTTTCTATGGATCAGCAGGAGGACACCAGCTTTACGCCCCACTGCCTCTGAGCCCAGGACTGTCCCTGCCCACAGTTTCTGCATACGGTGGAAGTCAGAGGAATGGAAATGTGTTTCCTGAAGTAGCGCAATATCGGTTTTCAACCGTTTAAGGTGGCGGAGGATCTTCATTCTCTTGTGGGGAGAACGGAGACCCTTAACATTCCATGAAACAACCCTAAGGTGGTGTGTTAAAGAGGAGGTATTTGAGGGGACCTGAGATCAGTGTATCATAGATTGAATATAGGAGACTCGACTGAGGAACAGAGTTGCATGGGTTATGTGGGCAGCAAGCTTTTGGGTAGACGATGCAGGAGAAAATGCAATAAGGAAGGAGTGGGATGGGAAGGAAGGAAGAAGGGAACCAAACAGGAAAAAACAACAGAACCAGAATATACATATTCGTGAACTTCACTTTTTTCCGCATGAATTCACTGTGCAAGCGGCTCCTCATACAGGACCTCCAAAGAGGGAGGGGGAGATAGCGAAGGTGCCTGAGAGCCCTGGGACTACTGACACGAGGCTCTAGAGGCTCAGATTGTTACGAAAGAGGGAGTGGAGAGTGGTGCACAGCAGACTCACGGTGAAAAAGGGAACAAGTAAGCAGTTGTACAATTAGCATCTGCGCTAGATCAAATATGGAAACCAAACATTCGAACATGACACTAGAACAAATATTGAAACAGAGCATTTTGACATCTACAGATGTCTCTAGGCCGGCAGGCCTCTTAGTAGCATTGAAACACTGTGGGGACCTGTAAAGAATATAAAAATAAGATAAAATAAAATGAAAAAAAAAAATGAAAAAAAAAAAAAAAAAAAGAAAACAGACACGATAGAACTTCCGTTGATCTATGGTATCTGTGATAGAGAACACGGGTTGAAACAGCGTAGCGTCCTGAGGAACCAAAAAGAAAGAGATAGCGATGGGGTGCTAAGTCTAAGTGTCCTCGGAATAGACCCTCCATCAGGGTAGGGCAGGTCGGCTGGGGGGTAGGCAGGGAGGTAAATGTCAGAAGAACATATGTAAAAGAAAGAGAAAAAATTTAAATAAAAAACATACGATCTGCGGTGAAGGATGTAATGGTTGCGGCTCAGAACCAAGACTTCAGCGCAGGGTGTTTCTATTGCGATAATCTGGAACAGAAGGCCTAAAACGTTTGGGGGAATCTTTGCGTGGGCTTCTTTGTTCCAGAGAGCGGAGACTGGAGGCAGATTTGGAAGGCGTCTGGTGGAGAGAGTCCGGGCGAAGAGAGCAAATGAAGCATTCTGCTTCCGAGGGATCCTGGAAGGAGAGTTGTTCCCCATTGGGCGATTGAAGTCTGAGGGTTGCAGGGAAAGCCAGAGTGAATTTTCTTTGCTGCTTAAATAGTTCAGAGCAAACCGGCTGAAAGGCTTTCCTCTTCTTAGATACTTCTATTGAGTAGTCGGCAAAGATGAGGATTTTTACCCCATCTATTTGTAGACCTGGGGATTGCCAAAATTTTTGGAGAATAGTGGATTTATCTGCATAATTTAGGTACTTGGCAATGATGGGGCGAGGGGATTTGCGTTCAGGTTTGAGGGCGCCCATCCGGTGCGCGCGTTCCACTGTGAACGGGCCTGGGAGGCCCATTGCTTCGGGGATGCGTTTAGAGCAGAAGTCAGCAAGAGCTGTAGAGGTTAGCGACTCCGGGACATCTACAAAACGCAAGTTGCTCCTTCTGGACCTATTTTCCAGGTCTTCCAACTTCTGGATAATGTATTGGTTGGTTTTGTCTTGGGAGTGCTCTGTGGTCTGTGCTTGGTAAAGTTCATCTTCTACTTCTGATAGGCGATGTTAAACTTCATTCAGCCTTTGAGTGTGTTCAGATAACTGGGCTTTGATTTGCTTCATGCCTGCATTGACTGCTTTTTCCACAGAGGCTGCAATCATAGGGTTCAGGAGCGCAGCCACTGCTTGCGCTATGCGCTGTGTGTGACCATCATCCCCCGAGGGGGTATCAGGAATAGTGTTCCCTTGTATGGTTGAGAGAGAGAGTGGTAGAGCTGGGCCCTGGAGCGCTGAGGAGGGTGAGTTTAAGGGCTTCTGAGAAGCGCAGCCACTAACCTCCATCTCTTCTGGCTGTGTGTCCGCCGCAGCGTGCGAGTAGGCCGGAGCCGGGGGCTCGATTTGCGGCCTGTCCGACGGGGGCCGTGACGGCAGCGTACGATCGGGTGCCGGACTTTTCGAGAAAACGGTCCATCCGTGACCTGCGGGTGGTGGGGGTGCCTCGGTGGTGACGGGTGTGTTATTTGGGCCACTCAGGCTGTTTTTTTAGGCCGAATTAGGGTACCTGTAGAGGGAGCTGAGGAGAGGCGCAGCTACTCCATGCGGCGCCGGAACCGGAAGTTCATATCTGTTTATTAAAGGAGCAATTGGAGGGGTTAGAGTGACGCTGGTGTCATATTATGCCACCAATGTACAGCAAGATGCATTTGTAAAAAATATGTTGGGAAGACTCATGGAGTTTACAGAGGGGCAGCTTATCCTGGGAGGAGATCTTAATGCCCCTTTGATCCCCAGTGAGGATACTTCATCAGGGACATCATCAGTATCACCTAAAATAAGGAAGGGGATCACACAGGCAATGACAGAAGCAAGAGTGGTGGACATATGGCGGTTATTACATCCAAAGGAAAAGGATTTTTCCTTTTTTTTCTAATCCCCATAGAGTATATTCATGTACTGTATTGAAGTTTTTTTCGTCCCACCTAAACAACTACATTCAGTTAGGGAAGCTTCCATTGGGTCGATCACTTGGTCAGACCACGCACCAATTTTTTTAAAATACAATTTGGCAGAGAGAAACCATTCAGCCCCTATGAGGTGGAAACTTAATGAAAGTCTCCCCCAGGACCCTATGGTAATGGAGGATATTCAGAAAGAGGTAAAATGTTTTTTCCAGATGAACAATAGTTTGGAAAGCACCCCGGGAATAATCTAGTAAACACATAAAGCTGTAATACGAGGAGTACTGATCAAACATGGAGCAAGGATCAAGAAGGAGAGAGAAGCTAAATTAACAGGGTTATTAGCAAAAATTCAAAATCTAGAGGCAAGACACAAGCACGCCCAAACTATAGAAGTAGAATGAGAATTATTAAACTCTCGCAGACAAGTGACAGATCTATTACAATACAGAGCAAAAATGGCATTACAGATAGGACGTAAATGCAGTTATGAGTCGGGTAATAAGTGCGGAAGACAACTGGCAAGAGCTCTACGGGAAATACATTCAAGGACATTTATACCCTCAGTTAGGAAAAAAGATGGAGTTGAGGCTCAGTTACCCGGACAAATTGCGGAGGCGTTTGGCGATTTCTACTCCTCACTTTACAATTTGAGATTGGGAGATCCAAACCAGGCAGTGATGGAGGAATATCTAACATCAAGTGGAATGCCGAGTCTGACAGAAATTGTGCGTGAAGAGTTGGAATCACCAATAACATTAGAAGAAGTGCAGAATGCAATAAAACTAGCGAAAACTGGAAAAGCACCAGGACCGGATGGATTTTCGGTTCAGTACTATAAGTCACTTATCTCTGAGTTGGGACCCTATATGGTTAAAATGTTTAATGAGTTGGGGGATACAGCATCCCTCCATTCAGAGACAGTGAAAGCTATGATATTGGTGATACCAAAAGAGGGTAAGGATCCAAAGCAGTGTGGAAGCTATAGGCCTATATCGTTATTAAACGCTGATTTGAAAATATTTAGTAAGATAATAGCCCTTAGGTTACAACAGCAACTCCCCCTTTTGATCCATCAAGACCAAGTGGGATTTATACCAACAAGGTAAGCAAGGGACAATACCATCAAGGCCGTGAATTTAATGCATATAGCCAACTCGACTTTGGAACAGACGCAGAGAAGGCTTTTGATTGGGTGGGATGGGGGTTTATGTTTGCGGTCCTACACCATATAAAATTAGGAGAGAAAATGATCAGATGGATTGCTAGCATGTACAAAGGACCCACATCTCAAGTGAAAGTAAATGGGGTAGTCTCCCCATCTTTTGTGATAACGAATGGGACAAGGCAAGGTTGTCCATTGTCCCCTTTAATATTTGCGTTAACCTTGGAACCTTTTCTGTGCAGAATAAGGCTCAACAAGGACATCAGGGGAATTGAAATAGGAGGAATACAACATAAAGTTGCAGCATATGCAGATGATATGCTCTTTTCAATGACAAATCCGATAATTTCAGTCCCGAACCTGTTTAAGGAAATTGAGCTGTATGGTACACTTTAGTATTTTAAAATAAATTTCACCAAATTGGAGGCCTTGATGGTAGCAATCCCGAAGGATATGACGAAATCAATAAGCTCAAGCTACAAATTAAAATGGTCAGACCAATGTTTGTACCTAGGGACCTATATTGCAGTAAACTCCTCTAAAATGTATGAGTTAAATTTCATGCCAGTACTAAGCAAAGTACGTGGACTGTTGGAGAGATGGCACAAGGGAATGTTTTCCTGGTTTGGAAGAAGTAATATAATTAAAATGAATATTTTACCAAAGATCCTGTACCTCTTCCAGGCAGTCCCAATTGCAATACCGAGAATTTTTTTCAGAAATGTCCAAACATTACTCACAAAATTTATTGGGGCGTATAAACAACCAAGGATTAAGAGGACACTACTATCGTTACCAAAGCAATATGGAGGGCTGGCTGTCCCTGATATATTTAAGTATTATCAGGCAGTCCACTTAGGTCGACTGTTGGATTAGTGTCGACATAGGGATATGAAAATCTGGCCAAATTTAGATAAAGCACAGTGTAGGGAGCTTTTAAATAGAGCCCCTTGGTGCTATAGAGTTGTTTCAGCCAATACTAAGTCACACCCAAAAGTAGGACCTACACTACGGGTGTGCTATAATCTTTTTTCCAAGGATAAGATATCTACACAGAATTCACCTTTGGTGCCTATATTAGGTAACCCTCAATTTATACCAGGTATACAGAAAGGACCCTTTGCGGTACTTATTGAATGAGGACTGTATCAGGCCTCGCATTTTATGAGATCAGGCAACTGGCCAACATTGCAGGAACTGATGTATAGAAATGGCCCTTTCCAATTAGATTTTTGGCAAGCGGCACAATTAAGACATTTCCTAAGTACTGCAGTAGCACCATGCTCCTTGGATCGCAGTTTAACACCATTTGAGAAACAATGCATGGAAAAAGAACCAAGTACGCACGCAGTATCTAAAATCTATGCGTTACTGATTAAACCACCGGAGAATTTTCAGTTGCCCTTTTTCCGTAAATGGGAAATAGACCTGCGGAGGACCTTTTCGGAGGACCAAAAAACTAAAATGATACAATCTATATTTCAGATAGCAACATGTACAAAAATACAGGAAACAAATTATAAAATTATTTCACAATGGTACAAAATCCCAGAAAAACTTCTAAGGTGTTTCCTGAATATATCAGGGGAGTGTTGGAGATGTCAGATAGAACAGGGAACCCTGTTACATATTTTTTGGTTCTTCCCCAGAGTTAAGGAATTCTGTAAGGAAGTCTGAGAGATTACTCAAAAATTTAGTGAGGCAGAAATACAGGAGGATCCAGCGTTATTTATTTTGCATCTATCAGGGATTCAGAGGGAAACATACAGGAATTCCATCCTGGGTCACCTAGTGAATGCTGCTAAAGCATGCATACTGCACAAATGGAAAAAGATACAATCCCCCTACTGTGAGTATGTGGCTCAAAAAGGTGGAAGAGGTGAACAGGATGGAAGATCTAGTATGGACAAATAGGAAAAAAAGAGAAATCTATTTGAAAATTTGGTCACCATGGAATAGTTTCATTTCTTCAGAGGAAGGGAAGAAGCGGATTGATAGAAATTAGAGAAGAGATGGCGGGGGGGGGGTGGATGGGAACATTTTAATTTTTTTTTTGTTTTGTTTTTGGGGGGGGGGATAGGGAGGGGAATGGAAATGGACTATAAATAAGGGGGGTGGATGGAATATTGTGAGATAGTAGCCAAATAGGCAGGGTCATGGGATAGCGTTGTCCCATGATCCGACATAGGAAAATAATATGAGGTGGAATTTAGAGGGGAAGAACTCCCCTCCTTTTTCTTTTATTACTTTATTGTTGTTTCTTTTTTCACCTCACTCCTTACTATGGTTTAGACTAAATGTCTCACTTTGTCCTCCCCACGCCTAATGGATATTACCCTAGAAATGAGGAGTTGGTAGGACTAGGGGGAGTCAAATGTACTCATTTCCTTTTTGTTGTATATATCGAAGGAGGATATGTTAAAATATGTAAAGATGATTTATTTTTTGTGTCTGTTTTCTTTATTCCTTTCCCTGTATAAAGGAAAAAAAGTTGAAAAATAAAGAAATTAAAAAAAAAAAAATCCAGTATCAGGTCAGTAACAAGCCAGGTCATCAACGGAAATCAGATACAGGATACACTCAGGATGCAGAAAGCTGAAGACACAGAACTGACAGTGAGCAAAAGAATCCATTAAATACCCCGTCTGGCACCAGAAATTGTGTGCACACGTGGGTAAGCATTCATGCGTGCATGCATGAGCCATGCTCATTTCTATTACTGATGCGCCTGTGCTTATTTTTTATGAGCTATACACATGCACATATATTTGCACCAGTCACCAGACTGGAGTTCCCTTACAGCTCCTATCCACCCACCGCCAGCACTCTGACTCTGTGACAGTGGGCGAAGGATCATCTCCCACATCCGCTGTCACACTTTGAAAACAGTGCAGCCGTACACACAGTTTCCTGTAAATTAATAAACTACAAGTATCTTTAGCCATTTAAGCTTGTAGTTCTCAATAAACTGCAAGGGCTCTGGTGAGCATTCTCATAGTTAATTCATTCTTCCTGCCATTTAGTAACTGCCTGCTCATATTGGAGATGCGGGCAGATAGTGTGCTGAGAATTTTAAGGATCCAGGCATTGCACCCATGTTCTGCTGATTGTAGGTGCAATACTTCACAAGATATAGGGGTTGATTTACTAAAGGCAAATCCACTCTGCACTACAAGTGCACTGCAAGTGCAGTCACTGTAGATTGTCACTGTACAGTCACTGTAGATTGCTGTAGATCTGAGGGGAAGCTCTGAAATGAGGGGAAGCCCTGCTGATTTTATCATCCAATCATGTGCAAGCAAAAATGCTGTTTTTTATTTTCCTTGCATGTCCCCTCTCAGATCTACAGCGACTGTACTTCCAAGTGCACTTGCAGTGCACTTGTAGTGCAAAGTGGATTTGCCTTTAGTATATAACCCCCACAATGTAAAAAAAGTAAATGCACATATTTTACCTGCAAAAAGATGTGCATTTTATTTTATTTTTTTAGAAAAGGTGCCCATTAATGCACTTTTAATACATTACAATAGCTGGGAAACATAGCACCAAAATTCAGAGAACATCAAAATAAAATAAAAACTAAATTAATAAAAAATTCACAAAACAAGTATATTTGACCTTATTGTAAGCCTTCAAATAATGACTCTAGATCCTGGCCATAGATTGTTTGACCTGTACATGCTTTTTGATGCCAAAGACTTGCAATATTTATTGCAGACCCTGGCTAGGCAGAGAAAATATTATGCACTGCAAACATAGGAAAATGAGAAGGTGAGGTTTTCCGCTGTCCTTCTAAACCACCTTCAGCATGACAGGGTGTTTTTGCTAGTCTTTGATGCCATTTTGCCTTCCCTCAACAATAAATCCATATTGGCAAAACACAAATTGTTGAACACCTAAACATGGCTTCCTCCTGGAACATCTGTGATGCCAGCTTCTTGACTGTGACAACAGGCTTCCAACGGTACATGTCCAACTTCCACACATGCTAGGAGGATTTAACTCTTTCACTGCCTGAGCTGTATTTGCATTTTTAACACACATATTTAAAAAATAATTTTAGGGGGCATGGCTTAGTATGAAACTACGATGGCTGCTCTTTGCTAGAGCTCTGGGACCAAAGGGATAGAATAACAACCCAGGATGGCATAACTGTGCTCTCACTATCAGAAAAATAGAGCAGGTACCCCCACCAACATGCTCTCCACACTCCCAGTTGGGTCTCAACCTACCTCAAATCTTCCTCACTTAGTACAGGGACAACCGTTAGACCGCTGACACCCCTTAATATACCATTATCCTTCTTTTTGGAGGATGCTGGAAGGAATTCTGTATGCTAGGGGTAGGGCCCTTTTTCTGATAAAGAGTGTTCTGATGCTGTTCCCGCTAAGCTGCATGGTGAGAGGTCAGATGTCTTTTCAAACCAATGGTACACAAATGGTACTGCTATGCTTGATACACTAGAGGCAATGACAGCAAATAACAATTGTGTGGTCTGCCTCTTTCCTCCTCTGCTCTATTGGGCACTCAGGAACAGTCAGAGACCTCATCATTATCTCCTCCCTTCTCATCACAGGAGCCAACTTGGCAGTATGCTACAACTGCGGAAATATCACTGACATTGGTTCACCCTGTCTATTGTCCCCTCCCTCTAAGCTCCAGTTACAATCCTCCACTGTAAACTGTGTTGCTTGGGTGCACTAAAAATGTGGTGCTTTGGTAGACCTCTATATTGTGTGATTTTCCACGCAAAAAAAAGAGTCCCTGTTGTAGTGACTTCAGCAGATTCAAGCTGTTGTTGCTGCTTCTAACCCTGTAAAAAGACATAAACAATCCTAACAAAATAAAACCCAAATTAAATAAAGATCAAATTCAAAGAACTCAAAAACAAACTAAATTTATGGAAAAAAAATTATAATTAAAAAAAAAACTCCCCAAAACACTGCATACTTTTGTAAAGTGGTTGTGTTTTTTGGCATAGTATAGAATTCATAATAATGCTGTGAAAATATTTTTGGACTATATGCCATATTATAATGTCAATGCTTTGAAATATCTTCTCTATGTGGTGTATTACCTTTGTTTTTGTTTTAAACAATAAAAAAAAATTCCTGAAAAGGCTCAAGGAAGCATCTAGGCATTTGTATTTTTATTATTATTATTAATTTGGTACAACATTATGCCACTGTAAAGTGAATAGATAACTTTACATATATAGAACCTATTGTTTTTATTAATAATCTTAATATTCCTCTTAAAACTAATTTTGAAATTTATAATTGCTAAATGCTAATCTCAGATCTCTAACCTCATAAATGTTTTCTATAAAATTTCTATGGCAATAAATCCCAAGAAAATATTACTGAGCACAGATTCCCAGTGGTTTCATACAATTCATTTTCTTTATAAAAGCCACACTACCTATCAAGAGCAGAAAAGCATTCAAAGGGCCAACACTTACAGTTGCGTAAATATATATATATATATGTGTATATATATATATATATATATATATATACACATTGTATATACAGAAAATATATATATATATATATATATATATATATATATACACATCGTATATACAGCAAGTACTTTTTGAACAATTTAAAAAAGAAAAAAACAATTTTTTTGTTTCAATTTTAAGTTGAAATGATACCATTAAAAGTTAAAAGGTTGCAATGCAATCTTTCAGAAGATACTTCAGCCCCGGACCATTTGGCTGGCCAAAGACCAGAGCACTTTTTGCGATTCGGCACTGCGTCGCTTTAACTGACAATAACTGACAATTGCTTTAACTGACAATTGCACGCCCGTGCGACGTGGCCTGCCAAACAAAATTGACGTCCTTTTTTTCCCACAAATAGAGCTTTCTTTTGGTGGTATTTTATCACCTCTGCGGGTTTTAATTTTTTGTACTATGAACAAAAAAAGAGCGACAATTTTGAAAAAAAGCAATATTTTTTACGTTTTGCTCTAATAAATATCTCCAAAAATATATATAAAAAAAAATATTTTTCCTCAGTTTAGGCCGATACATATTCTTCTACATATTTTTGGTAAAACAAATCGCAATAAGCGTTTATTGATTGGTTTGCGCATAAGTTACAGAGTCTATAAAATAGGGGATCGTTTTATGGCATTTTTATAAAAATTTTTTTTTTACTAGTAATGGCGGCGATCTGCGATTTTTATCATGACTGCAACACTATGGCGGACACATCGGACACTTTTGACGCTATTTTGGGACCATTCACATTTACACAGCGATCAGTTCTATAAATATGCACATATTATTGTGTAAATGTGACTGGCAGTGAAGGGGTTAACCAGGAGTGGGCGTTGAAGGGGTTAAGTGTGTCCTAGGGATGTGTTCCAACTCTAGGGGGGATGGGCTATGTGTGACATGACACTGATAGCCACTCTCGATTACAGGGAGCTGTGATCAGTGTCCTATCACTAGGAAGAATGGGGAAATGCTTGTTTACTTTTATCTAAGAGAAGTTCCCAAAACATGGCCCATTGGGGGTACTTGAGGACTGAGGTTGAGAACCACTGCTCTACTGCATTTCACATTTCATTTCCTGAATTTTAGTATGACTCAGTTTAACACAGAACTTAAAGGTGTTGTAAAGGTTCATGTTTTTTCACCTTAATGCATCCTACGCATTAGGTAAAAAAACATCCGACAATTACCGACCCCCAGCTCCCCGTTTTACTTGCTTGAGCCCTGGAAAGTCCCGCGTCGCGAACGCGCTAGATCATTGCCCGGGCTTCTCAGCTCTTCATTGGATAGATCGATAGCAGCACAGCCATTGGCTTGCGCTGCTGTCAATCAAATCCAATGACGTGGGTGTCGGGGGGTGGGGCCGAGTCCTGCTATTGGCGACTATGGACACCGAATGCAGGACTCGGGAGCGCACCCGCAAGGTAACCCCCTTGGGTGAGCGCTTGCCAGAGGGGGTTATCTGAAGCGGGGAGGAGCCGAGAGAGCCATCGAGGGACCCCAGAACAGGAGGATCGGGGGCCACTCTGTGAAAAATAAACTGCACAGTGGAGGTAAGTATGAAATGTTTGTTATTAAAAAAAAAAAAAAATCAAACCTTTACAACCACTTTAACCCTCCTATCGTTTTCAGCCAAAGAAGCTGCCATCTTGGCCTCTGTTTGTTCTTCAACTGCCATGATGCTACACATGTGGTCAGTTATGACACCGGCCATTTGATGGTTTGACAGTTAGGTTGAGATCGCATTCAATGTGACAGTTACATTCCCAAGAAATGCTGGAATGTAACAGTTTTTTTAAACTGTTAAATTGATGGATTTAGTTCCACTTCTCACTGATTAGGCTACATTTAAGTGTAATCCAATTGATTGGCATGGGTTTTTGCACTTTGCACTCTATATTTTGTTTTTGTACTTCAATAAAGAAGAAGAGTTTGTTTAAATGCTAAAACACTCTTTCCCTCTACTCCTTCTCTCTCTTTTTTCTCTCTCTCCTTTCTCTCTTCACTTCATGCAGTCCACACTGTTTTCTCTAACTGGTTGAAGCTGCTTCACAAATGTTACTTATTAATTTTAATATTCTGCCTTCAAGCCATGGAGAACAATATGACCAGAATTTCCACAATCCATCTCTTAGGATTTCAGACACCACACAATGTTAAAATTGTGGTGTTTTTTATTTTCTTTATAACTTATTGTTTTACACTATGTGGAAACCTCCTGATCATCACTCTGGTGTCCTACAGCAAATCCCTCCAGTCTCCCATGTACTTCTTTCTCTCCCAGCTTGCTATGTCGGATATCATACTGGCAACCGATATTCTACCTAACACATTCCAAGCAGTTTTGGTGAATGATAAAATAATGTAATTTCCTGGTTGTCTCTCCCAGTTTTGTTTCTGTTTTGCTACATTGACATTGGAAAGTATTCTTCTAACTGTGATGTCTTATGACAGATATTTGGCCATCTGTAAACCATTACATTATAGTTTGATAATGAACCCCCGCTGTTGCTTTATACTGATTATTACCTGTTGGACTTCAAGTTTTATAATTGTGGTGATGCATACTTTAAATGTATCTCAATTGCAATTTTGTGGTCCCAACATTGTTAACCACTTTTTCTGTGATCTTGATCCAATTCTTAAGCTTTCCTGCTCCGATACAGCACTCATTGAACTAGAAGTATCATTATTGACTGTTTTCTTTGGCGTCATCCCATTTGTCATTATTATTATATCTTATATTATTATCATTGTCACCATTTTTAAAATACCATCTATTAGAGGAAGGAAGCAAGTTTTCTCTACATGTAGTTCCCACCTGACAGTTGTCTGTATCTATTATGGCAACCTAGCTTGTATTTATTTGGTACCCAGTGGAGGACAGTCGGGGAATATTATTAAATTCTTATCATTATCCTATATTGTAGGCACCCCACTGATAAATCCAGTTATATACACTTTAAGGAATAAGGATTTGAAAAAAGTCCTGAACATTTTTTTAACAAACTTTGTGCATTTCATTAGAAGAAAAAATTCACTCAGCTGAATTAGAGATGCCCAAGCAGCCCCACTGATGCAAACAAAATTTCTGTAGGGTTGTTCTTAAGTTGAATTTATATGTAAGTTGGAACAATTAAATTTTTTAAGTGTAACTCCAGGCAAAAATTTTATTTTTAAGTTAGCATAGGGAAGGGTTAACACCCCTGTAATGTTTGTTTTGCTGTCTGTGCCCCTGTTCAGAAGATTTCACTTCACTTTCTGTCCCTGTGACAATTGGATTTTGAACATTTTGGGTTCCAATATTCCAACACATGATTAAACATCAATAAAAATCAAAAACAAATTCCACAAATCAAGTGTCCATGTGTATCCATTAAAAATGTATATTCATATCTTGTTCCAACAAAGTATTATACTGTGCACCGGTCCCAGTGACAAATAATGATCAATCAGTATTCCACCAATATACTGATTTAATGTGCATCTTACCAGGTCCACATGATCTCTTTGTTATAGGATTGAAAACAGAAGGAAGGCTCATTGAGTAATGTGTAAAATATAGGGAATTTATTGGGCTAAAATTTGCACTTACAGCAAAGTAGAGTCAAACGAGCAGTAGAGAGAGGATAATCCGACCGTGGGATCATCAACAGATCCGTATCATAGTGACGACACAGCTCCCGTCTCTAGACCAATATTCAGTGTTGGGACACGGTATATTTTGTTGCAATTTTTCACAAATTAGAAAGCGCAAATCTTTTATATTTTGGAACAATTTTCATCATTCTCTCGTGTTCAAGGTGTAGTAAAAGTGCAGAAGTCTTTTTCACTTAGCGCAAGATTTTTCTTTATATTTATTTTTTGTTGTGGAAACAAGGATTTGTGATAAAGCTTTGGTTATTGCAGAAGCTCCAAACTCCCCAAGGAGGAAGGGACCCCCCGACCCCAACACCCCTCACTGGATCTTGCTGTGTTGGGCAGGGGGGGTCCATCTCCCACAAGCGGAGCATAGTAATGATTACAACAATAAGCTACAAGCAGGAGGAACAGAAAACATAAACAAAATCAAAGATATGTGAAAAGCGAACAACCTTGCTAAAATTGAAATACCTCATAGGACTGCTTTGTCTAGGCAGTTGGGTGAACTATTAGTGGCGGGCGAAGCACATACATGTGGATGTCCTCTGAGAAGGAGGTATTAGGAAAAAAAAAGGACCAAGAGATATTCCAACTGCTTAGGTGGATAGATGTAGAATTCTGTCCTTTGCAAGGCGGGACGAGACAGAAAACGTGCCCCATAGGGATATGCCTGCAGTTGTACCTGTATGCTAGCAGTTAGAAGAAGCGGGAGAGAAAGGAAAGGAGGAAAGAAGAAAGGTAAAGAGAGAGCGGAAAAAAAGGGGGAGAAAGCACAAGCGTAATAGTAGACATTGTGGAACTCGCTCATCTACACGAACCCGAGTCAGCAAGGGGTGGCAGACATCTGAGATATGTATCTGGTCCATGGCTCCCAGATGGTCTCATGTTTGTCGACAGTATCCAAGTGGATGCTAACTGTTTTCTCCTGGGCCATGATCCATGATATCTTCCTTTTGACCAAGAAAAAGGGCACTGTGGGTTGCTTCCAATTCCGAGCAATCGTCAGCTTGGTCCCAAGGAAAACAAACATGATCAGGCGTTGGACTAGTTTAGGGGTCTTGGGGATGGGTAAGTTTAAGAGGGCAGATTGAGGAGTCTGTTGGACCGGATAGCCCGCAATTTTCCTAATGATGTGGAATATTTTATTCCATAAGCCCCTGATCTTGGGGCAATCCCACCAGACATGTAGTATCAACCCTATATGTCCACAGTTGCGGAAGCACAAAGGGGAGGGGTTCGAAAAGATTTTGGCAATTTTTAGGGGGACCATATACCACCTCATTAGAACTTTCAAATTTGCCTCAACTAATGCTATGTTTAGAATGCCCTTAGATGCAGCAGTCGATGCTTTATGCCATTCCTCAATGCTCCAATTATGTTGCAGGTCATTTTCCCATTCTCTCATATAGAGCGTTTTGGTGTATGCCCTAGCAAGTGATCGGTATATCACCGATATTCCCCCCCTCTGCTCCATGGCTTGACCGCACCACCTTTCGTAGTTCGTGATCGAGAGTGGGGGCGTTGTGGAAGACCGTAAGGAGCGGATAAAATGGGCGATTTGGTGGTATCTAAACCTTTCCGATTTTGGCATGTCGAGTTTACTTATACAGTGGGCCAGAGTGAGAGGCCCCGCTGGGTTGACAAAGTGTCCTATCCTATATAGTCCTTTATCTAACCACCACCGGAAATCTGTAATATCTAAACCAGGAGGGAACAAGGGGTTTTGAAAAATATGTGACAGTGGGTGCAAGTGCGAGATCAGGATTGGATTCGTTTTGAGAGAGTCCCACAGTGATAGGGAATGGGAAAGCGTGGGCGCCATAATAGCAGGTCTGGATTTAGCGGGACACCAGAGAATATAGTCCAGGCTGTATTGGGGGATAGCTTGTCTCTCCATGTGTACCCAGTCAGGGTGTGCTATTTTAGAATATATAGTGGAGAGTTGGGATAGCTGTGCTGCCATATGATACCAGAGGAGGTTAGGTAAACCCACCCCTCCCTGGTCTCGATTCCTATACAGGGTCCCTTTGGCTATTCTGTGCCCCTTCGCTCCCCAAATACATTTTATGATTTTAGATTGGAATTTCCTGAGGTGGTCCTTGGGAATGGGGATAGGCAGCGATCTAAATAGATAGAAGATAGATAGAAGAATTCACTCTTCCAAGCCAGGAAAGGCCTAGTTTATCCCAGTGCGAGAGATCTTCCTCCAATTTGCGAAAAATTGGGGGATAATTTGTGGCATATAATTTGTCTATGGATGCGGTGAGGTTAATCCCTAGGTATGGGATTGACGTTTCTTTCCAGCACAACCAAAACTTGTCTTTAAGCTGCGCCACCAACGTTGCTGGCAAGTTGACATTAAGTGCCAGGAATTTCGAATAGTTAACCTTGAGTCCTGTAACTCTGCCAAAGTCATCAAGAATAAGAGAAAATGATACCGCTCCTGGTGAGTGCAATTGGTAATCAATGTCCTCCCAGGATCCACTGGTGCTGGCAATGCTTGAAGCAGGAAAAATTAGAACATATGGACAGCCGCACTCCAAAAAACCATAAAGGTTGCCTTTTATTGGTAAAAAAACATGGAGCGCTACAGGTCACAGCAAAAAGTGGGGTACAGCCAGCTGGTGACTAGGAGGCACTGAGTGATGTCTTACCTCACCAGTGACATCAGTCCCATCATGGCTACAGGACAACACTCTCCTCCTCTTAACTCACTGAGCTAGGTTACCATTCCATGTTGCCAGCACACAGCACAGACACTTCCCCATCCTGGGCTATTCTCACCCCGTGCTATTCTTCATTCGGTAAATAGCTCACCCATTCAGGAAATGGCTCACAGCTTCTCCCCAGTCAATGAGAACAGAGGAGTGTGGAGTGTGGAAGGCAAAGTGGAAGCCCAGTACTGGAGCGTGGCTGTGGGGCCCTAGGACAGATCGGAGCTGGACTTTGTGGAGGATATGATAATATGAATGGAAGGCTGCAGGGGCCCCCTGGAGCTAGGGGCGGGGTTGCAATTGTGACCCCTGCAACCCCTTATGCTACGCCCATGCATCTACCATTAACCAATATTAAATCAGTGCAATCCGTGCTCAATCCGTTCATACGGATTGACAAACCAGGCTGCACCAAATATACAATACTTCTCAGGTCAAAAATGTCAGATCCTGATGCAAAATTATACCAAAATGATCACACTTAACACAAGCCCTTGACAGATACCGACACTCAGCTATAAAACAGTGGGTTTCCTGTACATATCACTAGAAGTATTCTCGTACCCATTGTCTTCACAAAACATCCAACTATTCCACTGACAAGGCTCCTATGTACACAAGCATTTACTATCTATTAGACATGTGCGATTCGTTTCGTACGAATCCAAAATTCATACGAATTTCCGAAAATTCGGACATTCGGAAGCATCCGAAATACAAATTTCTATTCTTACGAATTGTATACGAAATTCGAAATTTCATTGACGAATTTTGTTTCGGGAGTGGGAGACTGCTCAGACTGGTACTCGTAGTCGATGGAAGATTCAGAATTGGACAAAATAAGAATGTTCGTTAATATTGTTTTTTTATTGTCATAATAATTACAATTATTCGTTATGATGAAGTTAAAAACCCAGGAAGTCAGCACAGCACAGGGATGATGGGAGCCCCTCATAATGAGCACAGCAGGGGTACAGCCCCAGGAGGAAGTCAGCACAGCACAGGGATGGTGGGAGCCCCTCATAACGAATGTTTGTAATTGTTACGAAAAGTTAACGAACCTAACAAATTTTTGTATTTCGTACAAATCCTAATTGAATTTCAGACACAAATTACGAAATTGGAATTAACGGGCTACTACAAACCGAGGAAGTCAGCACAGCACAGGGATGATGGGAGCCCCTCATAATGAGTACAGCAGGGGTACAGCCCCAGGAGGAAGTCAGCACAGCACAGGGATGGTGGGAGCCCCGCATAATGAGTCGACGACTGCCATATTGAGAAAGGTATTTTTTGCTTTTTAAATTCATCATAACGAATGTTCGTAATTGTTACGAAAAGTTAACAAATCTAACGGAAATTCGTATTTCGTACGAAGCGAATCCAAATTGAATTTCGGACACGAATTACGAAATACTAATTTTCGTCTAATAAGAAACGAAACGGAACGAAACAAAACAAATTTATTGATGGCGCACATGTCTACTATCTATGATATCTCACCATTTCTCTCCCCCCTCTTCTCCATACTTGACAACCAGGGCCGGCCCAAGACATTGTGCTGCCTGGGCCCAAGAATGAAATGCTGCCCCCCCCCAAAAAAAATCACGCCCACCAAAAGGCCCCCACATTCATTATTTTATATCATAACTAAAATTAATTTTATCAGAAAATCAGTATAAAAATGCCATAAATCTATTGCCTATTTTGTAGACGCTATAACTTTTACGCAAACCATTCAATATACGCTTATTGCGATTTTAATTTTTTTAACCAAAAATATGTAGCAGAATACATATTGGCCTGAACTGATGAAGACATTTTTTAAAGTTATTGATCAGTAAGTTAGCGCTGCACTTTTTTTTTGGTGGTGTGGGAACACATAACAGTGCTTAGGGGCAGGCCTTTTACTGACACTTTTTTTTTTATTTTACCTCCAGTAGTCTATTGTAAATAATAGTGTGGTGATTACCTATTATACTAAAGATCAGCATGTGGAAATAATAAACATCAACAGATTTTAGTTGTGCCCCACCGGGCCGGCTCCCCATGGACAATGTGCCTGGCTGCTGAGTTTATCACCCCATCCCTGCACTCAGTTTGGCACTAATAGGCAGCACTGTTTGGCAGCATTTAGTGGCACTGATTGGCAGAGGCGCTAATGGGCACTAATTGGCAGCACTGATGGAAACTAATTGACATCACTGATGGGCGCTGATAGGTGGCACTCATGGGCATTTATTGGCGGCACTGATCGGAAGCACTGGCACTGATTGGCACTGGTAGGTGGCACTGATTGGAAACACTGATTGGCGCTGGTAGGTGGCATTGGTTGGCACTGATAGTAGGCAGCACTGATTGCAAACACTGATTAGCACTGACATGTGGCACTGATTGGAAACACTGTTTGGAAATACTGATTAGCACTGACAGAGGAGAGGGAGTTTCACACCGAGCCGATATTGACCCTTAGTGAAACTGTGTGCGACACTGTCATGTAATCAGGGCTGCTGTTAGAAATCGCGGGGCCCCGTACAGTCTACCTGACACAAACACAACAGAATTCCTACTAAATCTAAAAGCTAAGAAAGTGTATTGAGAATTAAAGCTTTATGTGAATGAGGGATCAGGGCTCATTCACAAGGGTACTGTGTCCTGTACGATGTGAATCAGTGGTTTGTTTATGTGGCTGGAGCCACCTGGAGCTGTGTGCAGGCAGCAAATGTTACACTATGGGTGACAGGTGTGTGAGTGCAGGTGTACGGCCCCAAAGTTTGCATTCAGGACCACTCCCCTACAATTGCACACCTGTCAAATTTGGACCTGTGGCTGTGTTCATACAACCACTGCGTCCCTAACAGGCAGCTCCAGCTGTGTGAACAATTTACTCATTCACAGGGCCAGAATACATGGCTCATTAACACATGAGCTTGGGGGTGGTAAAAACCCATGGTTGAGCAGTGTTTTTACTGCCTGCCAAAATGCTACCCCCTTTAGCAGTGGAGGCAGTGGCTAGGGGTATACACATGCCACGACATTCGATGCCATGCTTCACAGCCATAGCAGAAATGATATCCTTGTCGAAAAAGTCAAGTGAACAGTGCTGCTCTGCAAGTGTCCTGCAACAGCATGCAAAGCACATGATTGCAGCGTGCTAGTGTGGGGTTAAAACAGGCAGTGAGGAGGCAATATGCCTCCTCACCACCTGTTAAAAGCTCTCTGAAGAGCATCCTAAATGCTGACAGCTCTTCAGATAGCAAAGTTCATGTGAAAGACCCTTCATTTTTTGTTAATTATGTTTTAGAATTATTTTTTTTTATTTTTTTTGAATTGTATGTATTCTTCTGTGAGCATTTTTGATGCTGCTGGAAAACACGACCCTTGTGATCTGCTGTGGGTGCTTTACACCACCTGTAAAGCAGATTGCAAACTGTGCATGCACAATTTTTTTCTGTGTTCTGGACGGTGTGAATTAAAGCCCATTTAAAATTAATGGGCTCCAAAATCTTACCACATGGGAACGCTGATGACAACCAAACCCCTTCCTTTCAGTACAAATCTCCCCTCCAAGGTCATATTCTACCATGAAGATCCCCCCCCCCCAAATCCCCACTCAGTACAGATCTCCCCCCACAGTCCTAAACTCCCCTCAGCACAAACCACCATTCCAGCCCCATCTCAGTACAGACCTTCTATTAGGGACCATGGTGGGCATAGGGACATAATAGAAAATATAGAAGGAGCTCCTGCACTTGCAGCCTTCCTTTACTAAATCCAGCAACCATATCAGTGCACTTCAGCCAGGTACTGTACAAGGGGCTGGGCAGACCCTGTGAACTAGAAGCAGCCCCTTCTCCCCACCAACCTCGTTTTGTGTAATCAGATGGCCAGGAACTGCAGCCGATTAGAAGGTACGACACTGTCCTTTGCTTCAGAGGCTCCCAGATGCTCAAGGTGTCTGATGATTACACAGTCACTCAACAAAACAGAGCACATGCAGAGGGGACTAACACTGGTCTGTCTGCCCTCCTCACTACATCTCTGCCTGGATTCCGCATCTACTGTCAGAAACACTGTAACAAGTATGTTTCCATGCTTCCTCTCAGGCTCTCAGTGTTCAGGATTGCAGCGCCCAAATCTCTGCCTGGTGTAACATGGAATTCAGTGTCAGCATATGCAGTGCAGAGAGAGACCAGCTTTCAAAATTAAGCGGTGATGTGGGGTGGGCGGGAGCTATCGAACACCAGCCAATGATTGTCCTGCTTAAGAAAGGGGGCGTGGTTACATACACATAGCGGCCCGCCCAGACCCCATCCCATTGGCTGGTGTTTGATAGCTCCCCCACCCACCCCGACATCAACTCTCAATTCCGACAGCTCGTCCCTCTGCATTCAGTTGTTTTACATATCAGTTTCACACTGAGGGCTCTGGCAAGTGTCAAAATCGGCTCAGTGTGAAACTGTCTCACAGGCAGTAAGGGCTGCACACAATAGATGCAGCCTTTCACGGCAGGTCTCGGGAGACAGCCGGGATGGCTGCCGCCCCTCTTAAAATGACGCCTGGGACCATGGGCCCACTGGGTCCCATGGTAGGGCCGGCCCTGTTGACAACCCACAATGCCCCAATGAAGGATGAGGCCTTCAATTTATTGTAGACCAAAAACAAATCCCATGCCCCACATTTCATTAAGAACTCTACTTGGCTATCAGCAACCAACATGCTTCTTGACCCTGATTTTTCTGTTAGGCCTTCTCAGAACTTTACAACTTTCGAATTATCTGCAGTCTTTTCCACATGCCCACTTTTCAAATGTCACACAACTATGGACAGGAATGCCATGAGTCTTGTCCCATTTGACACAGTAGTGTAGTGGGTAGCACTCTCACCTAGCAGTAAAAAGGGTCGCTTGTTAGAATCCCAATCACGACACTACCTGCCTGGAGTTTGCATGTTCTCCCTGTGCCTGTGTGGGTTTTCTCCGGGTACTCCGGTTTCCTCCCACACTCCAAAGACATGCTGGTAGGTTAATTGGCTTCTGTCTAAATTGGCCTTAGTATATGAATGTGAGTTAGGGACCTTAGATTGTAAGCTCTTTGAGGGTAGGGACCGACGTGAATATACAATGTATATGTAAATTGAAGGCGCTATATAAGTACCTAAATAATAATAATTTACTAAGCTCTGGAGCAACTGCACTTTGCAAAGTGTATTTGCCTTTAGTAAATCAATCCTAAAGTGTCTAATAGGTGTATCCTTTGTACTTCTTTTTTTCCTTACGGCCAATTCCCTATTACCTCCACGTCTATTGTTGACCACTCCATCAATTACCATGTATTTAAGTTGTATTTTGTTGTGTTTTGGAATGTCTTTTGTTTTTAAATCATGAACAAAAAACATCTGGTGCGTAAAGCACGGTAAAACCCCTCATGGATAGTAATAATGCAATTATGAACAGAAGATCACGATACACAATACCCAAAATAACGCATACTGTGTGCCTGGCACATACTGCCCATCAGTGTCGGCCTGTAGTAATTTTTTTAGGGGGCAGAAAACAGTATGCCACCAACACCCCCCTGGTCAGTTGGTATCATTTACCCCATCGATTCACCGGCATCTTCCCCTGCTCAGCAGCGGCCTCCCCGTCCCCTACTCTCCATGGGCAGCAGCGGCTTCCATTTCCTCCCTCCTCGGCAGCCAATCAGGAGTCTTTTTTTTTGGCCAATCGGAAAATGGGTTGCAACCGCTTCTGATTGGCCGGATTGAGGATCAGTGTTTCAACAGCAAATATTCATTCTTTGTTGTAACACCTGGGTGGACTCATGGCACAAACGCTCTGTGCGCATGAGCCCACCCTATTTTGAAGCCTATTAGAGCCTATGGCTCTAAGCAAGTGCTTCAATAAAACACCTCCACTGCTGTAATTCAGGCGGCCGGCGTCCTGAAAGGGGCCGGACGCATTAATAGTGGGTGGTCACGGCGGACGTGTATAGATTAAAGATATGCATGAATCTATCTATTATACATATAGGGGGTGGCGTGGATAGAGGGGGGGTGGTGCCCAGGTGCCCCTAATGGATGGACCGCCACTGCCGCCCATAGATACTGGTGGGCTAGCTGTCATACATACTGCCCATGGATACTGGTGGGCTACAGTAGGTGACCGTGATATTGTAGATTCCAGCAGCTCGGCATCTGTGATATTCGCCCTCCACGACCCCCGTCGCGGGAGCCAGCGCCGAACTCTGTCGCTCCTCCCGCTCCCTGCCCCCAATAGATTCCTATGGATACGCTGCATCTCGTGAGGGCGGCGAGCACGAGAAGGACAGCCTCGCAGGGCGGATTTCCAGCGCGATCCGATCCATGGATACTGGTGGGCTAGCTGTCGTTCATACTGGCATAGGCACCTTACATGTTTCAGACTAATCATAGTCCTTCTTCAGAGATTTTATGTCAAATGGGTAGTAGTATTTCTACAAAATAAATATATCATATCAGTAATATAGTAAAATAAAAAAACCATATAGAGCAAAGAAAAGTGCATTCATCTCTCTATTTTGCATAAACAGATCATATATCATACTTACAAAATTATTTAAAAAAAAATTATATTGCATATAATTGATGAGTAAGGGATCAGTTGTTTCCCAGAGAGGGCAGCACAGACATGCACCAGATGGAACCACGAGGACCGCAAGGAAATGAGCCCAAGACTGCACATACAGGGACCCAAGGGAACAGAGCAAAAGCTCCCACCATGTAATGCCAAATAGCCAGTTAGTAATTGGTCATTGGAGAGTTTATTATGATGCTCATCTGTATAGATAAACAGATATAAAGATATAAAGTTGTTAATATGATGTATAGGTATGCAGGGACTCAGAGACATTTAGATTGTAATATAGTCATAAGCAAAGTACTTAGATATTAAATCTGGCTATTATCAAGTTATATATCCCATGACTGAAATCAAAAAAGTCTGCCTCATAGTTCAGCATATCTTAGTCTCCATAGTCAGCTCCAGTGCAACCTACTCCCAGTTGTGTGCCTGAGGAATGACCACATAAGGAGCAGATATACCCAGCTGAAGGGCTTGATGATTCAATTGCCAATTGAATAATAGGGGAAAGCTGATATGGCAAGGTGGAAAAGCTAGTGCCTAAATCTGGGCATCCAGCATCCATCAGCCTTATGATTGCCTATCGCTTAATCCCGACGCGTATCGTCACGCCCATGTTATTTCACTTGTTGCTTGGTATTTGTGCCTAGGTTGGCACATCAGACATTTTTGCATTTCCACTTTTTGATTGTTATTTGTGCCTAGGCTGGCATATTGGACATTTATCATATTTCATTGCACTGTTTCAACCATTTGCTTTGTTTGCAATTTACGTTATATTTGTTCATCATGTTTGTGATTCCTCCGTCACATCCATTCATTCAGTGTGGATCATTTGCACATTAATGTTATTTGCACTTGCACTTTAAACTGTAGATATTGTGCCACTTAGTTATTTTGTATATATGTCCCTCCTCCTTATAGTAACTATATACATTTACTTAAAGGAGAAGAACCCATCGAGTGTTGAGTTTATTAACCATTTTGTGCAGGACAAATCACTACCAGTGTGGGATATTAAAGCCCAGGGAATATATATATATTTTTTACATGTTCAAATTGTTAAGAGTCAAGATGGCAATATACAGGTTATGAAAGCATTGTGAGACAAACAGTATCTCACAAAAGTGAGTACACCCCTCACATTTTTGTAGATATTTTATTGTATCTTTTCATGTGACAACACTGAAGAAATTACACTTTGCTACAATGTAAAGTAGTGAGTGTACAGCTTGTTTAACAATGTAAATTTGTAAATGTCCCCTCAAAATAACGTCATTGGTTGTGCTTGAGCGGACCTGATGGGGAACTTCCTCCGCCGTGTTTTAAATGTATAGACTTGCCCCTTCTAAAGTTCCCCATCAGGTCCGCGCAGCGGACCAGATGCGGAACGCGAGAAGGGGCGGGTCTATACATGAACTACACAGTACATTTAAAACACGGCGGAGGAAGTTCCCCATCAGGTCCGCTCAGGCACAACCAATGACGGACAGCGCTGGACATCGGGATCGCCGCGGGACACTGGATTTCATCGCTGGAATGTTTTTTTTTGTTTTGTTTTTTTAATAAAGGACTTTTCCAAGGTGTTGGTGTGTTTTTATTTACATTTTTTGACACTTTCTTCGTGAAATGGTAGGGGTACAAAGTACCCCTTACCAATTCACATAGGGGGGGCGGGATCTGGGGGTCCACTTTGTTAAAGGGGTCTTCCAGATTCCGATAAGCCCCCCGCCCGCAGACCCCCACAACCACCGGGCAAGGGTTGTGGGGATGAGGCCCTTGTCCCCATCAACATGGGGACATCCTCCCCATGTTGAGGGCATGTGGCCTGGTACGGTTCAGGAGGGAGGGGGGGCCGCTCTCTCGTCCCCCCTCTTCCCCTGCGGCCGGCCAGGTTGCGTGCTCGGATAAGGGTCTGGTATGGATTTTTGGGGGGACTCCACGCCATTTTTTTTTAATTTGGGGTAGAGTTCCCCTTAAAATCCATGCCAGATCTGAAGGGCCTGGTAATTGAATTTGGGGGAACCCCCACGCTTTTTTTTTTTTAGCAATGACTTTTCTATGTATTGATAAAAGCCGACAATTCATTAATAGCCGCGAGTGAGTTTTAAATGACTTTTTTTCCTTCAAAAATGACACTTTGTGCAGAGACAGTTCTAAGCACGAGAAACAAACGCTGCTTTACATGCATATCATACACACCCCCCAGGTATGACATTTAAAGGAATATTTCACTTTTATTGTTTCACTTTAAGCATTATTAAAATCACTGCTCCTAAAAAAAGGCAGTTTTTAAAACTTTTTTTTGCATTGATACATGTCCCCTGGGGCAGGACCCGGGTCCCCAAACACTTTTTAGGACAATAACTTGTGTAGCGGGGTGTTCCCCTTTAATGCAGAGAGACTACATTACCCAGAACCCTGTTCGGCAATGTTTCCACCGCAGAGACTCATGGGAGGGGTTATAAGAGGAGGAGGCGAGGCTGGGCTCGGCCTCTTTGGGACACGAGACTTCAGAGACTGATCCTCCTGTGCGGATGTGTCGGAGTGCAAGGCCTGAAGCCTGAGGCCTTGCGCAGCACCAAAGAGCCTTCCACCCCTCTGCGAGCCTGGGTGGCATCTGACTTCGCTCAACTACAGCCTTGTTGGATCGGGGACCCGATCGCTGAAGAGACTGAGTGTGTGTGGGACACAGTTGGTGGAAGTTCCCGGACTGGAACCGTAGTCCGGGCGGGTGAGAGGGCATATGCCCAACCGATATACTGTTACTGCATATAGGCCTATAGACTGCCGTGGCCTACGAGTTATTCTTGGTGCTCTTATTGAAGGCCCTTGTCAGAGCTGAACTTACTGTTCGTATCACCAAGTTTCTACCCCATCTTTACCTACCCCATTGGATTACAAAGTTTGTACTCTGTTAATGTGCACCACCGTTAAAGATCTGCCAGTGAAGAAGAAAAGACTAAGTTGTAGATATCAGAACCAGGCCTGGTGGGGTTTCTAATGTGTTTTAGTTACTGCGCCATAGGGCACTTTTCTAACGGTCGCCCGTGTGGCGCACTTGTTGTGTGTTAACCCTATAGTGTGTTAGTGTGGCAGGGCTCTGCATTACCAATGATTATTCTGTAAACTGTTATTGATGTTACCCCTTTTCTTACCAAGAGCTTAAGTAAAAATCTTATACTTGTTTCAATTTAGTATTGTCTAAATCAGGGGTCTCAAACTAGCGGCCCTCCAGCTGTTGCAAAACTACAAGTCCCATCATGCCTCTGCCTGTGGGAGTCATGCTTGTAACTGTCAGCCTTGCAATGCCTCATGGGACTTGTAGTTTCGTAACAGCTGGAGGGCCACCAGTTTGAGACCCCTGGTCTAAATGCTCAATTATTCATACAGTATAAGATATACAATTTACTGTCAGTACTAGCTGTGCCAGTAGGGGGTAGAGCATATTGCCGGGGGTTGGCGGAGCTGTCTTCAGGGCCCAAACTAAATCTGCGGCCTTCTTAGTTGGAGATATCGCTACACGTGGGGGCTCGTCCGGGATCCTGATGCAGCAAGTGAACGCCAGAGGTGCCGGCATGGACCCCATGGATCCACGAGCGGTAGAAGAGTGGTGCAAAGCCACTAACACAGAGCCAAAGCAGTCGATAGCCATTAGCCTCCCTGGGGAGGAATGGTCGAGTAGAGGAATTAATGAAATCAGTGACTCCAGATCACACACCGTGGGTGATGGACATAAAGACAGACCCAGACATCTCATATCAATATGCATTAGTTGAATACGGTGACAGGATGCCAGAGGCCTGTAGGCGCAAGTGTGTGCGGACGCCAGACAACAGAACATATAGGTTGGCGCGCGCAGTAACTGTAGAGAAGGAACCATCCCCTACGGGATCACCGCAGGCTGCGGCCCGTGCCCCACCAGAAAGAGAAGACAGGGCGACACCCCCGGTGGCGCCTGCACCTGTCACTGCTATATCACCAGAACTGATAAATGCAATAGGGGATCTGCTGACCAAATGTCAGAAGACAAGTACGGTGCATGTAGAAACCAGCTACCAGAGACTAAAGACTTTCTCAGGGAAGCTCCCTGTCCCTGCAGGGGAAGAAGATTTTGATACCTGGGTGGAGCAGGCATTGCAGGCAGTAGAGGCATGGGAGGTGCCTGAAGCACAGAAGAGGCAGCGAGTGATAGAAAGCCTTAAAGGCGCAGCAGCAGAAACAGTGAAAAGTTTTCGGTTTGGGAATGCAGGTTGCACGGCTCAAGACTGTCTAGCCATGCTGCAGGAAGAGTTTGGTCAATTAGAAAAGGTGACAGAGATGGTCTACCAATTTGAACACACTTTCCAAAAACCAGAGGAGAAACTTTCCGAGTATGTTAGGAGACTGAACAGGTTGCTGTGCAAGATTGTGTTAAAAAAGGGAATGAAGCCCCAAGATACAGATGCGGCAAGAATGAAGCAAGTCTTAAAGGGAGCGCTGCGCTCGGATCCAGTCTGGCTGCACCTGAAAACCTCAGGAGGAGGAACGTTGCTGACTTATGCTGACTTGATAAAAATCATCAGAGATGAGGAGGCACTACAACAGGACCAGTAGATGATTAAGGAAAATGTTGTACCCGCACAGGTGCTAGTCAATCCAGTAATGACCCCTGAAAGAGATTCGGAGATAGACACCCTGAAAGCTCAAATGTCCAAGGTGTTAGAGATGTTGACCTCTCTGATGGAAAAAGACACAGAGGGTCCCAAGAGAAAAGTACCAAGGAAGGAATTATTCCCAGTCGCCTCAGCACCCGCATCTTTACAAGAATGGGGAGATATAGTCTGCTTTAACTGTGGAGGAATTGGACATATTTCGGCTACATGCTCCAGTCCCAAGAAGAAGAAAATAGACAACCGTAAGCCGGCGGTAAACTTCAGAGGGCCCCGGTGAAGGAGTCAACCGGGTGCCCATCACCTTCAGTGAGCTCCAAGCTGAAAGCAAAGCAGAAAATAACAGGAGATAAAACGCCTCGGGGGAAACACAACATTCCTCAACAGAGATACACCCCAGAGAAAGGGGGTAAGACCCCTCAGAAGAGGCACAGCACTCCCCAGAGGGGGTGCACACCTAAGAAAAACAATAGTATCCCTCAGCGGGTCCCTACACCCAGTAAAAGGAGGGAAGTCAATGCATACCAGACTCAAGAAAGACTAAAGTCCAAAGGGGATTGGATAAGAGGAGGTTCAAAGAGAAAAAGTCTGAAGAAAGCGACCCCTGCCGGGCCATATCCGGAGAAGCTGGCAGGCCCATCTCCTATAGTGTCCATTCAAGTGGAGGGAGTCTACACTAGAGCAATCTTGGATACTGGGGCGCAAGTGACCCTGCTATACAGAGACTTTTACAATAAGCACTTGAGTCACCTACCCATCCGCAAGACAGAGGGACTAGAGATATGTGGCATTGGAACCCAGAACTTCCCCTACGATGGCTTTCTGCCTGTCAGGATGACCTTTGACCCATCTGTGGCTGGAAAAGCCGAAGTGTTTGACACCCTGGCAGTTGTGTGCCCTCGGCCACCAGGAGCCAACAAGAGTTCCCTGATAATAGGGACAAACACGGACCTGGTCCGAAGACTTCTGACCCCTCTAGTGAAAGAGAAAGGGGCAGCGGTCACCAAGATCCACCCCATGCTGAAGACAGCTTACCAAAGGCTGGTCTTAGAGAAGAAGACCCCACAAGAGGGGATAGGGAAGGTGTGGAGACTTGGAAGAGGAGGGATAGTGCTGCAGCCCGGCAAAGTAACCTGTCTCAGAGGCACTGTGAAGCTTACTTGGGAGCAGCCTGGACCCTTTGTCATGTTGGAATCTGAACCAAGGGAAGGGTCCCACGGTCTGGAAGTGATACCAGAAGTGATTCCGCTGAAGGCCTTAAAGAAGGCCCATTGCAGAGTCCCAGTGAGTGTTAGGAACAATACAGATGGCCCCATGGAAATCCCAGCCAGGATGCTGCTGGGCCAGGTGAGCCCTGCTGCCCCTGTCAACCTGTCAGAGGTGGGCGAAGGAGGACATGCTTGGGAGAAGATATCCATGGAAAACCCAAATCTGGCCAGGGCTTGGAAAGAGAGAGCCAAGGCCCAGTTGAACAGATGGGAGAAGATCTTCTCTAAAGATGAGTTTGATGTGGGGTGTGCAAGGAGTGCCACCCATCGGATCCGCCTCCAGGAAGATAAGCCCTTCAGAGAGAGGGTCAGGCGGGTCCCACTAGCAGATCTGGAGGATCTAAGGGAACAACTTTCAGAACTCAAGAGGACTGGTGTGATACGGGAATCTAGAAGCCCCTATGCATCCCCGATAGTGGTGGTCAGGAAGAAGAATGGGTCATTGAGGCTCTGTATCGACTACAGGACTCTCAACAGGAGAACCATACCCGACCAGTATACCACTCCAAGGATAGAGGATGCCCTACAGAGCTTGTCTGGAGCCAAGTGGTTCAGCGTTATGGATCTCAAGAGCAAGTACTATCAGATCCCTATGCACCGAGAAGACAAGGAGAAGACAGCTTTCATAACCCCAGTGGGGTTCTTTGAATTCGACCGGATGCCCCAAGGTCTGTCTGGAGCCCCAGCTACTTTCCAGCGTCTCATGGAGAAGACTGTAGGAGACATGAACCTTATTTAAGTCCTTGTATACCTGGACGATGTCATAGTCTTTGGAAGAACCCTGGAGGAACATGAGGAGAGGCTGGAAAAAGTCTTGAGGAGACTCAGTGAGGAGGGACTCAAACTTTCGCCTGAAAAGTGTCGGTTCTACCAGTCTTCTGTGAACTATCTGGGGCACATAGTGTCCAAAGAAGGGGTGGCCACAGACCCCGAGAAATTGGAGGCAGTTACCTCCTGGCCACGGCCCACCACAGTAAAAGAACTCAGATCCTTCTTGGGTTTCTGCTCCTACTATAGGAGGTTTGTGGAGGGATTCGCCCGAATTGCTAGACCATTAAATGAACTGCTCAAGACTGAGGGAGAAGAGGATGACTCAGGTCCCAGGAAGCTGGGAGAGTCCATCAGAGATCAGTGGAATCAGAAGTGTGAAGAGGCCTTCCAAGCGTTGAAGAAGAGCCTGACCACAGCTCCAGTCTTGGCCTACGCAGACCCAACCAAACCCTATGAACTACACGTAGATGCTAGTCATGACGGTCTGGGAGGAGTACTTTATCAAGAACACGAAGGGCAACAACGGCCTGTTGCCTATGTGAGCAGGAGCCTGACCCCCTCTGAGAAGAACTACCCCACTCACAAGCTGGAGTTCCTGGCCCTTAAGTGGGTGGTAGTAGACAATCTCAAAGACTACCTGTATGGGGCGGAGTTCACTGTGAAGACCGACAACAACCCCCTTACCTACATTTTCACCACAGCCAAGCTGGACGCCACTGGACACAGGTGGCTGGCCGCACTGTCTGGATTCAACTTCAGCCTAAAGTATAGGCCAGGGGCTGGGAATAGAGATGCAGACGCTCTGTCCAGGAGATCTCATGACCCCACCAGTGATGTAGAAGATTGGACCCAAGTGGCACCGGACGGGGTGCGGGCCCTTTGTCAAGGAGCTGAATTCCAGGCCAGATGAGGCTCCAGAGCAGAAGAAATAGGAGTTACCATGGTAGGAGTCCCAAAACACTACTGTGGAGTGACTCAATTGGACGAAGACAACCTGCCGAGATTGTCCAAGAAGGAGTTGAGGTGTGACCAATTGGAAGACCCCATGGGGAGATTGGTCCTGGAGGCCCTGGAGAATCAGGATCCAAACAGACTCCTGCGTCATCCCTCAAAGGAAGCTCGCCTGTTGAGGAAAGAATGGGACAGGTTGCAGGTACATCAGGGAGTGGTCTACCGAAGGGGCCCCTCTGATGACACAGAAGATAAGTGGCAACTGTTCCTCCCAGAGAAACATCGAGAGACTGTTCTGATTGCCCTGCATGACAATCATGGCCATCTAGGGGCTGAAAGGACCTTTCAACTTGTCAGAAGTCGGTTCTATTGGCCCTGCATGAGGGCAGAGGTAGAAGAGTACTGCCACTCATGTGCACGATGCATCCAGAGGAAGACTTTACCCCATCAAGCTGCCCCAATGGGCCATCTACAAAGTCAAGGCCCAATGGATCTGGTATGCATTGATTTTCTCTGCCTCGAACCCGACCTGAGTGGACTAGGAAATGTTCTGGTGATAACCGACCATTTCACCCGGTATGCCCAAGATTTCCCAACCAAAGATCAGAAGGCCTCCACCGTAGCCAAGGTACTTATGGAGAAGTACTTTGTCCATTATGGGCTGCCACAGCGACTTCATTCAGATCAAGGGAGGGACTTTGAGAGTAAACTGATCCGGAAACTCCTGGATTCGTTGGGAATCAAGAAGATTCGAACTACACCTTACCACCCACAAGGAGATGCTCAGCCGGAAAGGTTTAACCGAACCTTGCTCAACATGTTGGGGACTCTGGAAAGTGAGAAAAAGCAACATTGGAGCAAACACATAGCAGCCCTAGTACATGCTTACAACTGCACCATCAGTGATGCTATCGGCTACTCCCCATATTGACTCATGTTTGGGTGAGAAGCAAGACTACCTGTGGACTTGGCCTTTGGTACCTCTCTGGACCATTCCTCAGCCACATCCCACAAAGGATATGTGGACAGGCTCAGACACAGCCTGAAAGTAGCCTATGAACAAGCTCAAGCGGCCTCAGATCAAAGGGGAGCTCGAAACAAAAGAAACTTCGACTTGAAGGTCCGGGTACAAGACCTACAGCCCGGGGATCGAGTACTGTTACGCAATCTGGGGGTCCCTGGGAAGCACAAACTTGAAGATAGATGGAGATCTGAACCTTATGTCATCTGTAGGAAGTTGCCGGGCCTGCCTGTCTACAAGTTGAAACCGGAAGGAAAGGTGGGCCCCCTGAAGACGTGGCATCGGAACCACCTGCTCCCACTTGCTGAGGCAGTCAGAATACCTCCCGTGGGAGACTCCCCTGAACCGGCCTCTATCCTGGATACTCCTAGGCCGAACACTCGGTCACAGACCTCCCGAGCCGAAAATGGGGAGGCTTCTCAACTTAGTGAGAATGAAGAAGGAGAACTTGATTGGTTGTGGCCTTCCCCAACTCCAGGAACGTCCACTATAGATCTTCCAACCACTGAAGATACTCCAGATGGAACACTGAACCCAGAAGCCACAGAGTTCATCCCATCTAGTCCTTCAGCAGATTACTGGGAAGACGCCCATGATGGTTGCTCAGAGGAAGAGGAGCCTGTGGTACCAGAGCCAGAAATCCCAAGAGAGCAAAGGGCTCGAAGAGTCATCTGGCCTCCTAGGAAGCTGACCTACCCACAAATGGGGAATAGCTCAGAGGACTCTGTAGTTACCGCTAGGAGGAATGCTGAAAATCCGGATCCCTCCACTGTCCATTTAGTGGAGGGCAATCCCAGCTCACTCTCTGGCACAGTTAGGCAGGCCACCCATGATAATGTGACCTGTAGGCAAGGGAATTCTACCCCTCAGTTTTGGTGGGAATTCCCTATGCCAACATCGTTTGTAGAATTGTCTAGAGTTGTACATAGTCTTTGTTAAGGTTTATCTTTGGGGACCAAAGAGTTCAAGTGGGGGGAGTATGTAGCGGGGTGTTCCCCTTTAATGCAGAGAGACTACATTACCCAGAACCCTGTTCGGCAATGTTTCCACCGCAGAGACTCATGGGAGGGGTTATAAGAGGAGGAGGCGAGGCTGGGCTCGGCCTCTTTGGGACACGAGACTTCAGAGACTGATCCTCCTGTGTGGATGTGTCGGAGTGCAAGGCCTGAAGCCTGAGGCCCTGCGCAGCACCAAAGAGCCTTCCACCCCTCTGCGAGCCTGGGTGGCATCTGACTTCGCTCAACTACAGCCTTGTTGGATCGGGGACCCGATCGCTGAAGAGACTGAGTGTGTGTGGGACACAGTTGGTGGAAGTTCCCGGACTGTAACCGTAGTCCGGGCGGGTGAGAGGGCATATGTCCAACCGATATACTGTTACTGCATATAGGCCTATAGACTGCCGTGGCCTACGAGTTATTCTTGGTGCTCTTATTGAAGGCCCTTGTCAGAGCTGAACCTACTGTTCGTATCACCAAGTTTCTACCCCATCTTTACCTACCCCATTGGATTACAAAGTTTGTACTCTGTTAATGTGCACCACCATTAAAGATCTGCCGGTGAAGAAGAAAAGACTAAGTTGTAGATATCAGAACCAGGCCTGGTGGGGTTTCTAATGTGTTTTAGTTACTGCGCCATAGGGCACTTAGCTAACGGTCGCCCGTGTGGCGCACTTGTTGTGTGTTAACCCTATAGTGTGTTAGTGTGGCAGGGCTCTGCATTACCAATGATTATTCTGTAAACTGTTATTGATGTTACCCCTTTTCTTACCAAGAGCTTAAGTAAAAATCTTATACTTGTTTCAATTTAGTATTGTCTAAATGCTCAATTATTCATACAGTGTAAGATATACAATTTACTGTCAGTACTAGCTGTGCCAGTAGGGGGTAGAGCATATTGCCGGGGGTTGGCGGAGCTGTCTTCAGGGCCCAAACGAAATCTGCGGCCTTCTTAGTTGGAGGTATCGCTACACTTGCATATAAGCCTTTATAATTAGCACTTTAGACTTCTCCCATAGACTTTTAGAATTTGCCGCGAACACCCCAAATTGTTCGCTGTTCGGCGAACGGGCGAACAGGCAATGTTCGAGTCGAACATGAGTTCGACTCGAACTTGAAGCTTATCCCTAGTGGAGTGGAATCTGGCTTGTTCGATAATTGATGATAGTGTTGTGAAATGAAGCCTAGGACATAAGGGTCTTTCTTGCAGGCATGTTCGAAGACAGTTAGGTGATGGAGAGCAGTAGATGAGGCAAGAAAAGGGGAACAGAAATGTTTTATTTGTAGATAATGAAACTGTTCTGAATTGGGCAGGCAATGCGATTCCTGAATGGTGTAGAGAGTTTTGAAGGTTGAGTTGATAGCAAAATCACAAAGGCACAGAAGACCTGCTAAATGCCAGGCCTGAAACGAGGAAGGGGAGGCTATTACTGGGTAAAATGACTGGTTCTTAAAGTAGGATTGTAACAGGTTGTGGAGGGATTGAGGCACATAGGGGTGGGTCTGAAGTTTATCCCATAGTGCAAGAGAGTGGAACGCGATTAGATTGGTGAGATTTTTACGGTCTGAAGATCAGAGCCATATGAGATTAGCAACTGAAAGGGGAACACAATCTACTGTTTGAGGCTGATCCAGAGAGGGGTTTCATGAGTAATGGTGTTTTGACAGTATCGCGAGCTTTGCTGCTTGGTAGCATTGTGCTACATGTAGGAGGCCTAGATCTCCTTGGAGTTAAGGTTGAAGGATCGTGCAACTGGGGAGACGGGAGTCACATTGTTCCCCAGGTGAAATGTGATGTCTGGCACTGCAGTATTCAAAAGAAATTTGTGCTGGGATGGGAATGGGGAGTACCTGTAATAAATATAATATTTTCGGTAATAATGTCATCTTCACAGCACGCTGCCAAGCCACCAAATTGGGACAGACACTTAAGTAGAAGAGTCTTCATTGAGCCCACTGAAATGGAAAGGTGCTGTTCCATTGGGAGAGGCAGAGAGATATTGAGGGCCTGTCATTTCTGTTGGTTGACAATTAGACTCGAAAGTTTGGCAAACTCATCCAATATCCAGAGAAGGGTAGGCAGAGCCGTCAGTGGGGTGCCATATAGATGAGGACATCAGCCACAAAAAAGCATAGTTTATGTTGTACTCCCCTGGTTCCACTTCCTGGATGTCAAGATTGGAGTGGATGAATTCGGCTAAGGGTTTTCTGACAGGGCAAACAGGAGGGGGATAGAGGACAGTCTTGTCTGGTGCCTCAACCTATGGAGAGAGTGTCAGAGCCGGGGCCGGCATAGCAGACATAGGCTCGTGGGTTGTGATACAGGGACAAGACCCAGCATAGGAAGTGTGGTTAAAATCCCCAGCACTGGAGGATACAGTGGAGGCATGGCCAGAACGCTGTGGCTACAGAACTACCTCTGGATGTCCAAGGACATTAAACATTGGAATTCAATGGGATCAGGCTGAGTGGATTAGTAGAGATGTATAATGTACATTGTCACTTGCCTATCATGATGGGCTAAAGTTCACTTGATCCCTGTGGATGAGAGAACCAATGTGCAAGTTGAGGCGAATCACAAACATTTTGGCCAGCAGCTTCACATCAATGTTAAGAAGTGAAACAGGACAGTAATTGGACCAGGTAGAGTCATCTGCATTTGGGCTTAGGTATCTGTCATAGAAATCCTGCCAGCTACAGGAGTCCTGGACTTCCTGGTTTCCAACCGCGGGGGCGCGCGCACTCTCCACAAAGCGCGCCAGAAGGGCTATTTAAATGTGTCTTTGACAGACAGTCCCTGCTGTCTGCTCTACAGCGTGTAGTACCCAAGAGACCTGATTCTTAGATTTACCTGCATCTGACCCGGCTTACCTTGACCCTTCCAGTTTCCTGCCTGCATCTGACCACCGGCTTGTTTTGACCACTCTTCTGCCTGATCCTCCAGTACCTTGTCGCCAGCCAGTTCTACCGACCCGGCTTGTCTGACCAATCTCTCCATTGCTGTGTTCCTGGTTCCAGTCCAGTCTGCTTCATCGGTTCCAGTCCAGTTGCTGTGTTCCTGGTTCCAGTCCAGTCTGCTTCATCGGTTCCAGTTCAGTTGCTGTGTTCCTGGTTCCAGTCCAGTCTGCTTCATCGGTTCCAGTTCAGTTGCTGTGTTCCTGGTTCCAGTCCAGTCTGCTTCATCGGTTCCAGTTCCAGTTGCTGTGTTCTTGATTCCAGTTCAGTCTGCTATACTCCCTGGGTGCCTGGATCCGTCCCAGTCTTCAGAATCTCCTCTACCTTGATTCATCCTGCCAGGCACTCGTACCCCTTCTACCTCTGTGCCTCCTGTCTTCACTACCAGGGGCCGCTGGTGGAAGCCGTAAGAGAGGCCTCCCTCTGCAGATCCGGGCTCGTCACCGTCAGGTACGTGACAGTAGCAGACAGCCATGTCTGAGCCCGGGCAGGGAGCCTCACCTATGGAGGAACTTTGTCGGCACCTGGCAGGTTTGTCTGAAGCAGTCAAGAGTCTTCAACAAGGCTACACCCGCCTGGAAGAGCAAGTGCGGGCCCTCTCCAATCCCTCTGCCATCCAAGAGGGGCCCCATGCCTCTGCTTCCACAGCCGGGACAGGTTCCCCACCCACAGTGGTCATGCTTCCTCCCGAACCTAAGGTTCCTACACCCAAAATATTTTCCTGGGGATCGGAGCAAGTTTAGGGCTTTCCGGAATTCGCGTGAACTGTACTTTGCCCTACAGCCCCGCACCTTTTCTCTAGAGGCCACCAAGGTGGGCTTTGTGGTCTCTTTGCTCTCTGGAGACCCCCAGAGCTGGGCCCACCGTCTCTTTGAACAGAAGGATGTATCACTAAACAATCTCGCTGCCTTTTTCGATGCCATGGTCCAGCTATACGAAGACCCCCAGCTCTCAGTAACCGCAGAAGCCGCCTTGCGTTACCTTCAACAAGGACGCAGACCAGCAGAGGACTATGTGGCAGAATTCAGGCGGTGGAGTGCGGATACCAATTGGAATGATGCCGCCCTCCGCCATCAGTTTCGCTTAGGACTTTCTGATTCCTTGAAGGACGAGCTTGCTAGAGTCAGTGTACCACAGACACTCAACCTGTTGATTGACTTAACCATCCAGATTGACCGACGTCTGAGGGAACGGAGGGCTGAGAGGACCACTGGCTTCTCCCGCCCAACCTGGATGCTTCCGCGGGCTCCTAGTCACCTGTACCTGGCTCCTGCTACACCTCCAACCCCCACATCTGACACGCCTGAACCAATGCAGCTCGGAGTCCTTCGTCCATCCCTCGCTCCGGAAGAACGCCAGCGCCGCCGAATGAATAATTTGTGCCTGTACTGCGGGGAACCCGGACATTTCGTTAGAAACTGTCCCCTGAAGCTTCATAAGTTTCTTTCAGTTTCTTCTAACATGACTAACCTACAAGCCAAAACCACATCTCACCTTGCCCTCTCTGTTTCATTACAGCTCCCAGGAAGGACTCTGCAAGTACCCGCCATTATTGATTCTGGAGCATGCAGCTGCTTTATGGACTCAACCTTTGCCTTCAAACACCAAATTCCCCTTTGTACCAAGACCCACAGACTTTGTGTCCATCTGGCTGATGGTTCCGTTATTAAGTCTGGACCTGTGATCCAGGAGACCACCCCTATACCCGTCACCATCTCTACCACCTCTGGAACCCACCAAGAATACTTATGTCTGGACATCATCTCTTCTCTGTTGTTTTCCTTGATCCTTGGTATGCCTTGGTTACAAGCCCACAATCCCACTATCAACTGGGCCACGGGAGTAGTTACCTTTCCTTCTTCCTATTGTCAGCAGTCCTGTGGCTCATACGAACCTCCTGGGCCGGCCTCTTTACTATGCGTTGATACAGAAGATGGCACACGTCAATCCATCCCAGAAGTTTACCACGACTTTCTTGACGTATTTAGTAAACAAAGGGCAGAGACTCTACCGCCCCATCGGGCCTATGATTGCCCCATCGACCTACTTCCTGGAGCAAAGATTCAGTTCGGTAGAATCTTCCCTTTAACGGAGGTAGAACAAGGGGCTTTAAAAAATTATGTTGATGAGAACTTGCAAAAGGGGTTCATCTGCCCTTCCACATCCCCAGCAGGCGCAGGCATCTTTTTTGTAGAGAAAAAGGACCACACCCTTCGTCCTTGTGTGGATTACCGTGAACTGAATAAAATTACAGTAAAGAATCGTTACCCTCTCCCCCTGGTACCAGAGCTATTTCAGAGACTGGAGACTGCCACCATCTTTACCAAACTTGATCTCCGCGGAGCCTACAACTTGATCCGCATCAAAGAAGGGGACGAATGGAAGACCGCCTTCCGTACCCAGGATGGGCATTTTGAGTACTTGGTAATGCCATTCGGGTTGTGTAACGCCCCTGCCACTTTCCAGTACTTTATCAACGACGTTCTACGGGACTTCCTAGATCTCTTTGTCATTGTTTATCTCGATGATATACTAATCTTTTCTTCCTTCCTTGATTCTCATCGCAGACATGTCAAGAGTGTGTTGGGTTGGCTCCGCCAGCATGGCCTGTATGCGAAGGCCGAAAAATGTGAGTTTGAGCATTAGAGTATATCATTTCTGGGGTTAATCATTTCTAGCGAGGGCATCAAAATGGATCCTCAAAAGATTACCGCAATCCTGGACTGGCCAGAACCGGTGGATAAGAAGGGAATCCAACGTTTCGTTGGATTCGCCAACTTCTACCGCAAGTTCATCAGGGGGTTCTCAGCTATTATCGCACCCATCACTCAACTAACCAAACAAGGAACACGTTTTCACTGGTCCCCTGAAGCCCAAAAAGCTTTTGAATGCCTGAAGGCCCTATTTACCTCTGCCTCTATCTTGAAACACCCGGACTCTTCACTGCCATTCGTACTTGAGGTAGACGCCTCCGAAATAGCGGTAGGAGCAATACTGTCCCAAAGACAGGGAATCAAGGCCTTGCTCCATCCAGTAGCTTTCTTCTCCCGCAAGCTATCTGCAGCGGAGAGGAACTACGACGTGGGGTATCGGGAGTTACTGGCGATCAAATCTGCATTGGAGGAATGGCGGTACCTGCCGAAGGGCGCGGCTCATCCGATTCTGATATTCACTGACCACAAGAACCTGGAGTACCTGAAGGGCGCGAGAAGATTGAATCCACGGCAAGCCAGGTGGGCACTCTTCTTCTCCCGGTTCTCTTTTCATGTTACTTATTGTCCTGGTGCCAAGAATATTAAACCTGACACCCTGTCTCGGATGTTCCATAAGTCCAAGGAGACTTCTCCACCTGACACCATCCTTGCCCCTGGAAATTTCCTTCTTCTACAGGAGATCAAACTCAGATCAAACAAGCTTCCACTGGGCAGAGACAGTTCTCCGAGCCGGAATTGCAGGTTAAGGATGGACTATTGTGGTACAAAGACAGGATCTACGTACCTGAGGAATTGAGAGTAACCGCATTAGAACTCTGCCACGACCACGCTCTGGCCGGACATTTTGGCGTTGCCAAGACCACTGACCTGGTACAGCGCACCTTCTGGTGGCCTCGAGTACGTGAAGACTGTAGGAGGTTTGTAGATTCTTGTACAACTTGCACCCGAAACAAGGGTTCCAGATCCAAGGCCTGGGGACTACTAAAACCCTTACCCGTTCCAGATAGGCCCTGGAGAATGTTGTCCATCAACTTCATTGTCGAGTTGCCCCCGGCTGAGAACCATACCACCATCTTCGTTATAGTGGACCGTCTGTCCAAGATGGCACACTTCATCCCTATGAAAGGGACTCCCTCAGCTCCTGAAACCGCACAGGTGTTCATCAGAGAAATCGTCAGACTCCACGGGGTACCAGCCAATATTGTTTCCGATCGGGGGTACAATTTACCTCTCAAATTCTGGAGATCCCTTTGCAAAACCTTGAAAATCGAATTATCGTTTTCCTCTGCTTACCACCCACAGACCAACGGACAGACGGAGAGGACGAATCAGACGCTCGAGCAGTACCTGCGATGCTTCTCCTCTTTTGCTCAGGACGACTGGATTTCCCTACTTCCGTTGGCCGAGTTTGCTTATAACAATTCCATTCACTCCGCTACCAGTCAGACTCCTTTCTTTGCAAACTATGGTTTTCACCCTACATTTCTGCCTAATTCCCTTCCTGAGTGTCCTGTGCCTGCAGTCCAGGAAAAGTTCATTTTTTTCTCGGTCAATAACCAGCTTCTACAAGAGACCATGACCAAGACTCAAGAACGCAACAAGACAATCTATGACAAGAAGAGACGGGGTGAATTAGTGTTGGTACCCGGCGACCAAGTATGGCTATCTACCACAAACCTAAGAATGGCATGCCCTTCTAAAATAACTGGGCCCCAAATTTTTAGGTCCATTCCCCGTTAAGAGGAAGATTAATGAAGTAGCTTATGAGTTGGAACTTCCTGACTCTCTTAGAATCCATCCAGTCTTTCACGTCTCTCTCCTGAAACCCACAGTCTCCAATCCGTTCCCAGATCGGAAGCCGGATCACCCTGATCCGATCATTATTGACGGTGAGCAGGAATTCGAAGTAGAAGCTATCATGGACTTCAGGAGAAGAAATAACCAGAACCAATTCTTAATTAAATGGAAGGGCTACGGACCCGAGGAAAACTCATGGGAACCCGAGGAGAATATTCATGCCAGGAGCTTGGTACAGGCTTTCAAGAGGACTCACCCTAGAAGGTTCACCCGGCTGGGCATCCGGAGGCTGCCCCCTGGGGGGGGCAATGTCATAGAAATCCTGCCAGCTACAGGAGTCCTGGACTTCCTGGTTTCCAACCGCGGGTACGTCCGCGCGCGCGGGCACGCGCGCACGCTTCACAAAGCGCTCCAGAAGGGCTATTTAAACGTGTCTGTGACAGACAGTCCCTGCTGTCTGCTCTACAGCGTGTAGTACCCAAGAGACCTGATTCTTAGATTTACCTGCATCTGATCTGGCTTACCTTGACCCTTCCAGTTTCCTGCCTGCATCTGACCACCGGCTTGTTTTGACCACTCTTCTGCCTGATCCTCCAGTACCTTGTCGCCAGCCAGTTCTACCGACCCGGCTTGTCTGACCAATCTCTCCGTTGCTGTGTTCCTGGTTCCAGTCCCGTCTGCTTCATCGGTTTCAGTCCAGTTGCTGTGTTCCTGGTTCCAGTCCAGTCTGCTTCATCGGTTCCAGTTCAGTTGCTGTGTTCCTGGTTCCAGTCCAGTCTGCTTCATCGGTTCCAGTTCAGTTGCTGTGTTCCTGGTTCCAGTCCAGTCTGCTTCATCGGTTCCAGTTCCAGTTGCTGTGTTCTTGATTCCAGTTCAGTCTGCTATACTCCCTGGGTGCCTGGATCCGTCCCAGTCTTCAGAATCTGCTCTACCTTGATTCATCCTGCCAGGCACTCGTACCCCTTCTACCTCCGTGCCTCCTGTCTTCACTACCAGGGGCCGCTGGTGGAAGCCGTAAGAGAGGCCTCCCTCTGCAGATCCAGGCTCGTCACCGTCAGGTACGTGACAGTATCATTGATATAATGGCGTCCAAGGTCTCAGGTCGAAAAGAATGTTGGTCTAAAAGAAGGTTATAAGGCTTCACCAACATAAGAGCTATATTGTCTGCAAATTTTTCACAGTAGGTGGCCATGAGTTCATCCGGGCCTGGGTGTTTGCATGGTTTAAGTGTGTTGATAGCTGCTAAGAATTTGTCTAGGGAAATGAGGCGATCCAGGTAATCCCATTGGGTCACAGAGTAGGATGGAAGAGGGGATGTGGATAGTAGGCAGTGGCCTTTAGCTTTGTAGAGTTGGGAAAGTTGACTACAGAATGTAAGAGGTTGACTCAAACAAATTGATCTAGAAGTAGGGGAGGGTACCCCCCTTTTCCACCCCCTCTCTTTCTTCCTTCCCTTCATTTCCTCTTTATCTCTCTTTCCTTCTAATTTTCTTTT